>JAJSRV010000022.1:270349-1572811 GCA_021527715.1 Neoseiulus cucumeris | reverse complement strand
CAAAGCGAAGGTCTCCAGTCTGCAACAGCATCCAAGGTGCAAAACTTAACAATGGGCTTGACTATTATATTTGGTGATGTCGTTCGAGCTGGATCGTTGGTTTCGATCGCCAATGACTACAGGAATTTCACCGAGCTGGTAGCTGGTCATCACTGGACGTCGCGTTACTTGCAACTGGAAGAGAGAAATTAGTTGAGACTGTTGTGGTTAAAAACGTTCAGAGCATAGGGATCCCATCACCGCTATATTTCGAGAGATTAGTTCATTATTTATTATAGGGTTTAAGGATTTCCATTCTCCAGGAAGAAACGAAAACAAAAGGTGGCAAGGATTTCCTGACGGATCAATGACACCTGATCCGAAAGAAAACGGCCGACAGACTCATGCAGCAAACCAGTCAGCCGGTCAACCGAACACAAACCAAAATTCCAACAGAAACAAACAAAGAGTTCAAGCCCTCCCTTCGTACTGAAGAGAGAATAGATGAAATGGTAGATAGATGAAATAGGAGACGTTTACATCGGATATCATCCACAGTTAACGCACACGCTCACAGAGAATTATTCGATGTGTACACAAGGCAGACACATTCTGGCGCGAACCCAAACGCGAGAAGGGGAAAAACCGAACCCAAAAAAGCAAACTCGAAGGAACCAGAAGCCTCGTTCCAGCCAGATAGCTCCCGGATCTTTTTTTTTTTTTTTTTGCCGGTCTTTCAACGAAAACAGTTCAGTCTCTCCCTAACTCGTTTGTCTCTTACCTGTGTTCGTAGACAATTTGGTGACACAACAAAATCAAAAGTGTTTCGGTTCGAAAAACTTTTGCTCACGTGATAGTTGACACAGTTTATCTTCCTCTCGCTCACACGCACGCACGCACGCTCGCTCGCACACAGATTTCTCTCGCGTCTTCATCCGTTCTCTCGTTCGTTTTAGTGTTTGTTCATAGTTTAGGCTCGGAGGGGGATTAGGTGGAGGTGTCCGCGATCTATCTCTCTCTGTTATGTGGGCTTTTCGTTTTCTCTCAAAGGCGGTACTTCTTCGTCTCCTCCAAACAATCGCAAACGGATTTCGTGTTGACTGAATATCGCGCATTCTTTCGCTCATCACAAAGTCGAAAATTTCTTCTGAAATTTCTGCGGCAACAACAGTTTGTCAATGGCGCGTCGTGGTAATATCGATATTCTCTGGGATTTTTGGTTTTGTTCGGCTATGTTTAGGAAATGTTATTCGCTTCGATGGGTCTTTGCCCCGATCGCTCGAGTAGACCACGTTTCGAATGATTATTAGAGAGAAGTGTCCAAGCTAAGAGCAATGTTTACCTTCGAACAATCAGGACGATGATAGTGATGATGGCTGAGAGAACGACGAAGCCTCCGAACACGCCCAGAGCGATGAAGCCTCCTGAGAAAGGAACGGAGAACAAAACTCGGTTAGAAAGGCGCCGAAGGCATCCAAGTCAGAGGATATGTTTGAGGTCACGTAGCATCGTCCGTATCCGGACGGAGAGGCAAAAATTATCTATCCTTTCAGCCGCATCCGAACAAAGAAACTCTAACAACAACGGACCGGTAACCAAGTGAAGGAGCGGTCTATCCAATAAGGAGTTCCGCTATTCTGCTCCTTTTTCAGGAGAACCTTTGGTCGGAGCGAACACTAACCCATATTCAAACGAGCCGATGCGGACGGAGCTTGGCTGACGTGGATGGTTCGCGAATCTTCGGCGTTCAGGATCTCGTTCTCATGAGGATCGTTGTTGAGATTCGTTGGAGGTCGCGCCAGAGTCGGTTTCCGGAGTCCCGGCAGCGTCGATGGAGGCCTTGGCCGAGGACGCGCTGTCTGAATCGGTCTCTGGTAAACGGTCGTGGACGGCGTGGTCGTCGTCGTGGTCGAAGTCGTCGAACGCTCGGTGGAGAAGTGCGGCGGGAATCTGTTGAACGTCGCAGTCGAATGGAAAATGCCGTTGGAAGGCTCGAAATCAGGATGGATTTTCACTGTTGTGGACGGAGCGGCGGTCGGAGCCTCGGTCGGAGGCTCGGTTTCGGGTGCGACGGTGGGCGGGAATGTCACAATTCGGCGGATACAGCGGGGGTGGACTCCACCTTCCCAGTATCCTTCGGCACCGCATTTTAACCTCGAGGCAGTTCCTTCTTCCAGCTCGTAGCCCTGGTCGCAGATGTAGTCTGCTGTCGTTCCGAATATTTGCGACAAAGATGACAAATGGAATCGTCCGTATTCGAGGTGGGGCGGCTCTTGGCAGACGATTGCTAGAAAAAGAAAAGCATCCAACTTTGAAACAAAGCCTCCTCCGAAGATCAATCGAAGATCGGTTCGTTCTGTTTCCTACTTACGCTCGCATCTTGGCGGAGGTCCGTTCCACCTGCCGTCGACATCACAGACCAACTGCGCTCGGCCGACGAGAACAAAGCCCACGTTGCAGGTGTACTGGACGGTGCTGAGATAGTGTGTGGTTCCCTTCACCAGTTCGAGCTGTCCGTTGGCTGTTGGTGCTGGACGACCGCATTCGATATCTGCAAATTGAAGCACAGAACCACGCGTTAGAACGGCCGGCAACTTGTTGTTGTGGATGCTCGACGACGACGACGACGCTGTTGATGATAAGTAGAAAAGCCATCTCGCCGTGAGCTTCACCAGCCGTGCCAATTTCAACAACTCCTGGGCGGAGCTGGTGGTTTAGCTGGGAGTGTCAGATTGCCTCGGGGCACGCCACTCTCCTAACCCACCCCCTGTTCGAACGTTCGAATCATCGATGCCCCATTCGGAAGGAGCTGTTTATTTTAAAAGCAGTCCGCTTCTTTTCTTTTTCGAGATTCACTCTCCTCGACCGCGTTTCCAACTTTGTCTCGCCGGCGGGAGTTTGGCGAACTGATCTCACTCAGATCGAGAGTTTGTTTCTCGTGTCGGTGATCGGCGGAAAACGCGAAATCCAACAAAAAGTCATTTGCTGTTGTGGTTGTCGGAGGTGGACGAGCAGACGGGCGGAGGTTCGGACGATCCAGAAAACGAACGGACTCGTGGCGAGAGCCATTGATGTCAAGTCGGGATGAGGCGCTCAGAGGGAAAACTCGCCGATCAGAGGAGAATGCCGAGGAAGGAATTTCAGGTGGAAGAGCAATATCGGCTCTTCCACCGCTCGAGAGACTGGAATGCGAGTTCTGACTCGAGAGAAGAGACCGCAATTTACCGCACGAGATCTTCAGCCTATTTTTACCCTGCGCCCACCTGTCGACCATTCCAGAATTGGGTAGACCACTTCGCCAAGCCTTCATCTCTCGGAGGAACAGCGCGTGCTAATGTCAGGACTCGTGAAGAGCGACGCGAATCATGAACTGCCCTGAAGTCCCGGATTTCAGGACCTTTGCGCATAAAGAACCTCCCGTAGACACTTGAGGTTCCTTATACGCGGCACTGTGGGGGTGTTTGTAAGGAGCAGGATATCCTATCTAGCGACTGTTGACGTCATTAGCTTACATTTGCATCGTGGAGAATATTCGGAGAAGAAACCGCTCGGAAGACAAGTTCGGATGTTGGGTCCGATCAGGAGGTTGCCTTGGTCGCATTTGTACTCGATAACAGATCCCACTTCGTAGCTCGAGGCCAAAACCGTAGAATTCGGAGGTCGCTCTGGTTTTCCGCATGTTTTGGGTCCTGAAATTTCAAACATTTAGAGAGAAATCGAAAGCAAGTGCCCTCAGCCGAGGCCAGAGCTCAAGTTCCAGAAGCAGAGAAGGTTCTCGGTCCCGAAGTTCTCAACTCACTGTGTTGACAGATGAAGTTTATCTTGTCCTTGCAGTCGCTGTCGCTCCAAAGCCATCCTCTCGATCCGTCGAACTTCGCGCAGTTCTCATCACCGACAGGTCCGTTCCAGAAAGAGACCGTGACGTTATCTCCGTTGAGCCACGTCCAGTTGAACTCGTCCGGATCTCTCGTAGCTCCCATCCAGTATTGCGCTTTGGGGTCGGTGCGGTGCCGCCTATAGAGCTCCCAAGACAGGAAGCCCTGGAGTGCTGGTGAGGTCTCATCGACGAGCGATCCGCCTCGTTCCTCACAGGTAGAGTTCGCTTCGGCGAAGTCGAGTTGCTGATTGTTGTAGAAAATGTAACATTTTCCGTTATAGGTCGCAACTGAACCGAGAGGCTGATCCCGGAACGAAGGACACCGCTCAACCGGGAGCGCCTGGTCAGTGTAAACGAAGAACTCGCAAAGCGAGAGAGGATGGGCGGGATTCGAAAGGAAGTGGACGCTCACGAACGCGCCGGACATCGCAGTCGTGCAGGGTAGGAATAGCGGTCTGCCCTCCTCGATGAAACCCGTGTATTTGTTGCAAATGGGATTCACGCCGAGATCAGGACGATTGTTTCCGACGCGGACGACGATTGTGGCGGGACCTTGGTTTCCACAACAGCTCTGACCGAAATCGACGCGAACCAGCTGCACGACGTAGGGCTCGAGCAGGTTGACGTACCTGGAATGAAGCGTGCGCGGCGTTAGAGAGGAGATATCGTCCATCAAATTTCACCGTGCATTCCATCGGAAGTATGTGCATATGAAAGAACTTCTTTCTCTTTGCTCTTCATCCAAAGCGTGAAAGGGGGCTTCCGCTTCGGGATGAGAAGCTTACGCGTTTGAAAACAACTAAGAAACATCCTTCAAAGACTTTATACTCCAGCGTATAGCCTAGAGAAGCCCTGTTTATAGAGGAAGAGCAGATACAGCGTTAAGTCAACGCAGACTTTGAGGCGCCGCTCGGTCGCTCACTCACTCACTCACTCGCAACGGTGAAAAACCGCCTTCTATATTAAACTACTACTGCACAAGGCCACGTGCGGCCAGCTGCCGCCGCATTCGTCGAGTTCGATGAATCCGATGTCGACGGATCGGAGGATCCAGCCAGACGGGATTCAATTCTGAGCAAATATTTAACTTCACTTTGAGGTGGCTGCTACCGCGTCAGCTCGAATACATCGCAAACTCTCTTGGAACTTTGCGGTTTCGGGGTCCTTTTTTCTGCGTCTGGAACTTCCACGCGAGGGAATCATGGTAACTGCAATTATTTTTATCGCGTTCAGAGGAATCTGAACACTTCTCAAGCTTCTCCTAACAACTTGAACGCCGGGTCGAATATTCTTCGAGAGGTGCGTACTGCGCAGCTGTCGATTCCTCATTTTTCAGAATACGTGAACGCAGTCAAGGGCAGAGCTCGCTAAGAAGCCGTTGGTCCCGCGTAAAAATTCAGGATGTCGCTGTCGCTGCCTCCGGTGATGCATTCGACAAACTTTCAGCGATGGGAAGGATCTCCCACACAACGTCGCCGTAATATTTTTGACGGAAAAATTTCCACTTTGTTGCTGCTCAGCATCTGGGATCGTTCAATTTCAGTTTGCGAAACGAGCGAGCCAGAGCCCAGACTCCGAGGATAGCGAAGCATGAATGACGCGTCGAGTCTCGAATTTAATTTTCCGCGAAGTCGACAACTTCTCTCATTGGAAAAGATAATAATATTCTGCACATCATGAAGTGGGAAAATAAAGGAGAACGATGTCGAAGTGACAGAAGGAAACGCGAGCTTCACGCGAGATAATAAGATGAATTGTCACTTACCACCAAGGACTGGCTTCGGAATCTGTCAGCGAGCAGGTGTCTGGGTTGAAAAATGGCGAAGTGGATCCGTCGACGGCTTTCTGCGGAATCCCACCTCCTATTGTCGAAGATTGCAGCGGCGCCTTTCCAGCTGCCACGTTGAGCACTGGAACATCAATCATCGCTTAATACCTCGATTTTCCGATCATTCAATTCTGAGGAGTTTGAATTCTGGTTTCGTTCTCAAATATCACGCTATCTCTGTTATTCGCGGTGACAGCGGACCCCTAAAGTAGATTTCAACAAGTTATTCGCAATGATCGGCATCGGAAATTCACTCATCGGCAACTTCGTCCCAGCTTAGCTGACCGGAGGGGGAAGGGATTTGGTAAGGTAGTGGTTGACCAGGCAAGCCAAACCGACGAGTTATCTCCGCCCGAATCGGGAGTTGAGTGGTCGGAAACGATTACGGCCGCGGCGGCGGCGGCGGCGCCTAGCCTATCCGTCAACGAGATTTTCTTCTTCAGGCGCGTGCTCGGGTGAATCGCTATTTGAGAGTTCCAATCAATCTTGCATCTCGTTTGCCTCATCTGACCAGGAGGTCCGAACCGCTTAACATCTTCTCTGCCTGCATTCGCGTTTGTGACTCGTTAACTGACTGTCTGAGAGATTAGCTATCGGAGTGAACGTTTTCACTTGGTCGACCGCACGCTGAGGCGGATCCTCGGATTGTGGAGCTTTTTTTCAAACTTATTTCGTCGATGGCGTGCACAGTGTCGCTCTTGGTTTGCGAATCTAGAAGAGAATTCCGAGTGTCGTTTCGTTTTTGATTGTTTCCAGCGTGGGAACTCGTCTCTCAGTTTCAGGGGATGAGCGAACGAACATCTTTTGTGTTGGCCACAACAAGACGAAGAAGATCCATTTCTGACCAATCAAGTAAGTGCCTCAGCCTGCAACGTAAACCGTGGCGCTCGGGGCAAGCGTTTTGAATTCGGTGCGTCTGCCACCACTCTTCGAATTTCGTTTTGGAACGCACTCCGTTCTGTACTAGATCGGTTGGTGGCCGCGAAAAGCCCACAGGGGTTCGACTCGGTCCAGGGATGATCAATCATCAATCACCAGCACACTTTTATTCACGGTCGGAAATGAGATTTTCCCGGCGCGACCGACGTCTTCTCGGCCGAAGAACAGCCGTCGATATGAGACAAAAGTAGTTCCAGTGCGGCTGTGCCAAAGTTCTGGATCTCGCTGGACGCTGTCCAGAATCTCAACAATCACTCTCATCATAAAGTGCGGCGAATTTCGAAGCAGCGATCACAAACGTCTCGACCACCGCTCGATGAGAACATTTTGTTCGACCGACGGGACTAACGAACGAGCGGGAGTTCGGAGGAGGGAAAAACCGGAGCGATGTGTCAGATATGTCAAGTACGTCCCAATCCATTTAACTGTCAATATTGTTTTCACTTGAAGGCGGAACAAAGAGCTAATGGGAGGAAATATTTGTCTTTTCGTTTCGGGTCCCGAGTCAGCAGGGGCAGAGGCGGAAAGAATCCGAGGGAGTGACGGAAAAAATCCAACATTTCGAGGAGGAAACGCAGGAGTTTCGCGGAGTCGAGTCCGATGAAATAGGTAGCAGCCATGAATCCGGCGATATCGAAGTACTCGATGAAACTCTGACATACCAAGGCCGCGGAACCGATGACACCCACGAACTGGTTGAGTGCGTCAAGGTTGTTTTTTTCTCCAATGGAAAATCTCAACCGAATGACATCGAGCAGGATTGACATCCGCAGTTGGTTTTGCGTTGGCCGCCGAGTATCGAAGCCAACAAACAGAATTGATTCGTTCGGACTTCGATTGAGCTTTTCGAGTAGTGTGTCCTCCAACAAACTACAGCAAACGGAGGAAAACGAGGAAAACAAAGTGCCTCCAGCACAATCGACGTGTAATGAGACCATGGCGATACGGTGACAATTATGATTGGAAACAATGGTTCGGAGGACGCGGGTGACTTTCAGTTGAAATCGCTGGGAGCGCCCACCAGAAAGTTCGTCCGCATTTTTCTTCCATCATCATCAGAAAAGGAGAAAAAGTGCCGATCAAGAGTGAAGTCACTTCCTGGGATGAAACGCTCTTTCAGAGAAACGTCGGTGGCGCCGCGTCAAGCCGACTCTGAACTGTTCGATTCACTTACTAAGAACAGATCTCGTCTAGCACCTGTGGACACCAGCAGCCGCAACTACTGACCTAGTTAATTCGTCTCGTCTCTTTCTGTATTACGCTCTGTCTCCGGGACGGCGATTTCCGAAGAAAAAAAAAAAGGAAAACAAACACGGTCGGAAGTCGACGTCGGTCTAGAACCGCGGCCTCCTGTTCGAGGAATCATCCGTTTATCTTTATCCGTCTTCGACAAACTTCGAAATCGTCGTCACAGCTCTATCCGTATCGAGGGACTTTCCTTTCAGAACTGTTCCCGCTTGATTTCAAGAGAAAACCACCAGGTGGCGTGAGATGGAAATCTTCCAATTCGCGTTCGAGCTAATGAACCCAATTGTGGCAAAATCCCAATCAACGAATTCCTTCTGGAATCATCGCAGCGAAGTGATTCACGAAGTAGGAACCGAAATTCGTAAGAACTGTCTGGATCGCTCGTGACGAGGATTTCTGATCCAAAACAACGGTTCCGTGGCGACGATCGAGGAGCTTTTCGCGGATATTCTCGTTCCTCCGGGTTTCCCAAATGCTTCAGGCATACGCACGTGCGACGTGTGCGCCCTGGTACGTTTCGGAAATCAATGCCCCAAGGGTTTTCCGGTGCGAACGGAGCAATCGACAATTCGAATCTGTTTGCACCCTTATTAAGGAAGGAAGTCGAATGTGACTGCGCGGACCGAGATCGAGGAATCGTTGTTCATTACTTCATTCATTCATTCTCCAACTGTACCGATTGACAAACGCGGCGGATCATTGGATTCGCAGTCACCACAGGGAGTTCCGAACGCGATTCCTCCGCGTTTTCCAACATTGTTCGTGATTCTTCTGAATTGCTGCTCAATTCTTCCGATACCAAGAATTGAACACTTCGAAATCGAGATACCATTCAACTCTGCTTCAATAAGCGGTGGAGTTCACGGTCGGAAGATGAATTGTTGCATCGTGCAGAAAATAAATGGCGAATTGGTTTTAAATTAATGCACGGGTCGGCGCGGAATTTCAAAGCGTTGACATCGTTTGGCACATATTCCGGCGGAGTTAATTGTGAAGCGCGCCAGAGTCGGGTAAACGCCCAGAAATGCAAAACTAATCTTCGCATATCCGGCGCCCACGATTGGAAGAAAGAGAAAGTTGCTTCATTTCATTCTTCGGCCTGCTGCGTCGCGGCCCAACGAAAACGGGGCAGAATTTTGAATATCGGAGTCAACCTGCCGAACGAACGAGGCGTCGTCCAGGAAAACTTCTATGCGGTGGCGGCGGCGGTGGTGCTGCTGAATCGAAAAGAAGCTCAAACCAAGCAAAGAAATCGCCAACGAGCGAACCGAGCCCACGAAAGAGCTACCCGGGTCGCGCGAATTCCCAACTTATGTATGATCGGGAACTTCCTCCTCGTGTCTTCGAATTGTTGATTATTTTCGTTCGTCTTTATCATTCAATTTTCTGCTTTCAATGTGTGCCGGTGCCGCCCGTCAGCCCGAGCCGACTTCCGAACAACTAGAAGAACGCGCGCCGCCGCTGGTTGACTGTGCCGCGCCATCGACCGACTGTTGTTGGATGGCATCACTAAGCGGCCGAACAGGGAAATAAAGGAATCGAACGAGAAGAAGAAAAGAGAAGAACTTCGATTGCCCTGTTCGTCCATTCCAGAAGGCAGAAGTCGATCGTGATCATCGCTTCTCAGTTAGGCGAATGAAGTTGGAACCTAGAGACGAAATACATATGTATGTCTCTCTCTCTCTCTCTCTCTCGAGCGATCGTCCTCTCACGTACCTTCCGTCCATCGTAAATGCGTTCTTCAGTCCGATCGTGTTTCTGAGCGAGCAATTTAACAACGCTCATGTCCACAGCTCGCACCATCAATGAAGGTGCCCCCATAATTTTCCAGTGGCAGACCAGATCAGAATGACCGTCTGAACGCAACGATGTCTCCGTCGGTCTCTTCGTTCCGGAAAACTGGAGTCGGGAAATGAACAATCGCGTCTCTCCAGACGATACTTCCGATAGCTCGATCGTGTTTCCTTTGAGATGAATCTCATTGTGCTCAAAGCAAAATGCAAAGAAGACCAGCTTTTGGTTGAGATTCTTTTGAACACGCGTCGGTCGGCGCCACGAAACACGAAACTCATGTTTTCAAATGAACTCACTGCGGGCTGGAAGGAGTTCAGCGGTTTCAACCGCATCGACTTCTGCGCGAAATCACAGTTCGCGAACAAGATCAGGTTGGCCGTCTTCTATCCAGTCGTTTCTGTTTCTACAGCTCCATTTTATGGGAATGCCCATCGATCGGAAAGCGTAATTTTTCCCTTGAGAAGCCATAGCGTGATTATGTTCCCATGAAGCGATCCTCATCGAATGCGAAAGATACACATTATGGAAATGTTGAACACGCCGCGCCGGAGAAAGTTGGAATCGTCGCCAGGTCCAGTGATTTAGTGTTGCGAATCTTCACAGAGGCTTAAATCTTGCGGCTGATGTTGGTTTTTTCTTTCTTTTCGTTTTTGAAATTTCATCATCCGACTGAGCCGAAAAACTCGTGTTTGCCTTTGAGGCACGCCTTGAAATATTCAAAAAGTTCCGTATCATCTCTCTTGTTTTGCTTTCCGCCCGCGACATTCCGCTTGAGGAGATCCGTGCCGCCAACAAACAAACAAACTTCGGCGGCTACATCGTTGTTCAGTGCTAAGACGACAACGCGTTTCAATCCGTGAACTGTCAAAGAACGAACCCGAATGCGCGAAAAACAAACTAGCGAGAACTTGTCGTATAGGAAATCTTCGATTTTTGATTGAAGTAGATAATCTCCAGCAGACGTCAACCGAGTTCATCCTCGGATCACCGAGGGTTTGCACCCTCTGCCAGAGAAGAAAACTTTGATGACATCGCGGCAGGCCGATGTAGTCGGTGGTCGTAAGGCACGCATTTGCTTAAGGGCGCGGTTGGTCCCGATGTTCAAAAGCGTGAAGGGGCGTCGAGATAGAAATCGGTTGCAGCGACTGTCACCGGGCAAGCCGAATGCTGTTCGACTTTACCGACTGCGCTCGTGGCCTGAACGGTTTGTTCACTTGCACTTGAGAAACCGTGAGTTCCCGATTCGCCAACTGAGAAAAGATAACGATGAAAAGACTCCAATCTGTTTCATGTCCCGATGAGCTCACAGCGAACTAGCTCTCGGATCCTTTGACAATTTTCCCGCCGTGGAGCTCTCCGAGGGTCCCTCGATGTTTTCTTCGAGCTTAATGAACGCTGGAAGTCGACTCGGCCCGCGCACTTTAACTACCTCGAAAGTAGCAGCAGCAGCAGCAGCTGTTCCAGCCGAGTGTCTTAATGAGCTAATGGGCAAGTTCTGTTCGAACAGTTTAAACAAATGGCAATGATCGTCGAGCGCGCTCAGGAGAAGAAAAGCCCGCGTTGGAGGTCGTAGCCACAAGTGGCCAATGATCCTCCAAAACGAGAGAGCTTGAATCGGTTGAGGCTTTCGGAAATCGCGCGTGTCGGAAACGAGTCAATTAACACGGCAGCTTTGGTAGCCACACGCTGCCAGCAGGAGCGGCGCGGCGGTGCGATCGTCCGGAATTTCCGGAACTGCTTCTCGTCGATTCCATTCCGCAATTCTGACCACCAGCCTGCCTGCCTGCCTGGCCCGCAGTAAATCACTCTCGGTCCTGCACCAGAACTAACAGTGACCAAGCGGGCATGGAAACGGGCACCGGTCCGATCGAGCAAGCAAGCAAGCAAGCGAGTGAGTGTGTGGGCCTTAACGGCATCGGAAGCGACGGAGGTGGCGGATGCAACAGAAACGCTTTTCTGAAAGACGTCGCTCGATCAAAAGGGAAAGTGACAGTGGCAATATGCATTTCTCCCACGGTCTGAGAAAGTACGGGAGCAGCACCTCCGCAAGCGCCGCAAATCGTGATAAGTTTCGGTGGCTGAGCAACGACCCGTTCTAGAAAACCGCTACGTTCTTGCTCACCAGCGAGAATTTCTCTTTTTTCTTCTCTTTCTGGATTCCGCCAGAGTCCCGGTTCCTTATCAGTAAGATCGCGATAAAATATGAAATTCGCCAAAATTACCTACGTAGAATCAGGAGCAAAAGTTCTCGGCTGCAAAGTCGTTCGTTTGTTGAGGAGAAAGTGTTCGTCTTTTCCTCCTTGTTAGGTGTTGGGCGATCCAACGGCTAAGTGTCTGAATGGAAAGACGTAGCTGTTCAACTTTCTAGGCGGGCTTCGTCATCAGTTGTCGCTTTTTGAAGTCAAGCCCCGTGCAACCGGATCTGACTGAGAAAGCAAATCCGGTTGCTATGAAATCAACGAGGCGAGATTTCGTTATTTCGGGACGCGTGCAACGACGACCGGCGCGGCGAGAGAATCGGGGCTTTGCGAAGCATCGGCTTTCACAAACTACTCCCGTTTCATCTCCAGAAACTCCGAGACGAGAATATTCGGAACTCGAAATCAAGCTGGAAGTCTTTGTTCCTCCGAGCACGGAGCTCTCGACAACCTCGGCATCGGTCAAATCGAGTGGAGTTGCAGTTTGGAGTCGGCACTCGAGGGAAAACTATCGACCTATATGATCATTCCAAAGTTCCCCGTCACCGGCTGTCGCTTCCTGAGCAGAGAGGAGCGGCATACTGTTTCGAGGGCCCTTATTGCTGTCTGTTGATACTCCCTGAGGTCATGATCCCCTTCGTAACGAAGCCCTCGATAGCCCTTCGGCGCAAGGTAGGCCCTCGAACTCTCTCTTTCTCGTTCGCTTCGTTGGGCATCGACCCCGAATTAGCAGCAGCACTCTCACTCAGGAACCGAAGTTCCAGGTAACCAGGACCGAATTCGTTCAGTTTTTTGGATTCTTGGGTTGACGATCCAAAACAAGATGGAACATGACGCTGAGGTGTTCGCGACGAGAGCTTGTTAGTCTTACGTGGAGGGGGAAGCTGCTTTTTTGAAGCTGATGTTTGTTCCCAAGCAGAGCCGCCACAAAGGCAGCTAGGAAACGGGAAACTAAGCTCCTATCGGAGCCCATTCTCGGATCCTGTTCTTCTGCAGAGCTCGTAGAGCGGGAGAGAAGCAACTGAGTGAGAGGATGTGCAACGTCGTCTGAGTGAGTCTTTCGAACACGAGAGCTGATTCGGTTCGGGCAATAAAATCCCTTTGACGAGAACTCGCACGATTCGAGCTCTGTGAAGACACTTCGGAAATCAGCGACAGAGAAACGGACTCGATTTCGAATCGGTTTCTCGAAACAGTGAAAACAGTGTTCCGCTGATATCCATCGAGAGAAGTCGCACCTGTTTTCGTTCGCTTTGCATCATATAAGGAGGTTCTCGGCTCGCTGAAACGCCCTCGAATGATTTCCAGGTTCCTCACGCTCGGGAGCTACGCGGGAGCAATTTCCAGAAGTGGAAACTCCGCGAAACGGGACTAGACAGATGCGATTTTCTGGTTGATATTGAATAGAACTCCGAAGATGTTTCGGCGATTCTTCGCTTCGCGTCTGACGCCGGAGGTGTGCGCGAAGAAAGAACGTTGACCGGACGAGAATGACCGCCTACGCAAAAAAATCCACCGCTTCTGCCTAAAGGAAATGACGTTCAATCCAAGAGCGAACAAATTTCATTGTAATAAGCCCATGGCTTTCTTTTGGCGGGCCCTCGCACCTTCTCGATTCGGTTTTAGATCGGTTCACTCGGATGTTCACTCGCGGATCCGACGTCAAGCGCTTTGATGGAATCAAAAAAAAAAAAAAGAAACAACCGAGTTCATCTCCCTTCTTGTTCCGAGGAGATTTCCAGCAGGGAAACAGTTGAGAAAACTCACCACAAAACGGGATCCCGCTCGGTACCCAGGTTCCGTTGTCCACACATCGTCTAGTTCCTGGTCCGAGGAGTTCGTATCCAGGATCGCAGTGGTAGTAGGCAGTGGATCCGACCGGGAGCTCGGAATCCGAGAATGTGACTTCGCAGTGAGCCGGAGAACCGGGGTAGCTGCACTGGCCGACTGAAATGAGAAAGTTTCATTGAGGATTTGAATTCTGGTTTTGAATCCGAACATGGAAGTCTCGATCTGACACACAGCCGTCTCTCTTGTGCTCGCTTTCACTGTGTCAGAACGTTTCTGTATCCGACGTTGGAGCGACACAGATGTCAGAGTCTCTTAGGGGCAACATATTTTCATGAATGCCGATTCAGCGCGAAAATGTCACACCGAGTTTGATCTCTTGCTCGCTCTGATTCCGTGCTTGCAGCCGGAGAAGCATTGCGCGACAAGTAGCGTTAGGAGTTCGTCTCTTGGTTGATGAATTGTTGCACGGCACCTACGGATGTTTGAATCGGAGAACAGATCGATCGGAAACACGCATTCGATTCCATTGAAATATTTGAGCGATTTCGGCAAATCACGGACTCCTTTAGTGTCCCGGATCTGCCGAAAGAGGAGTTCCGATTCTGAGAAGAAAACTTCTCGATTCGATTCTAGCCGACTTCAGTTTGGAAATCTGATTCATAATTCCGGTTCTCGCATCTGATTGAGTGAGGACTTTGATAAATCTGTCAATAAGTCCGGGTGAGCTGAGATTGCGGCCGGTAGCTCACGAGTTCCCGTTGTCAGCGTCGAAGAATAGAATCACGGGGACAAAATATGTGTCTTCGATCGCGAACGCAAAGGGCTTCATCCAGAAATAAAATTGAATTGTTCTCGAATTGTTGGCGAGGAGGAAGGAGCCCAGCCCAGAGATGTCCCAGAAAGAAGAAATAACTGAATCCTCCAGTTCAGTTCAGTCGAGATACAATGATTTGTTGTTACGAAATCCACCCAACAGTGACTCCGGCTTATCGTTATGGATTGAGTCGATTCGAACAACGAATGCCGCGCTTGTAGTGTTGTAGGTGAAGCTCATGAATTCATCATCATGCGCTCTCCGACGCGGCGGAACGTTCGAAGCCTTTGTCGAACGGTTCGTTTTCCCTTTTCGCGATCCGTCGGCGAAACCGAGACCTCTCAACTCACAAAAGTTCCACGAGGACTCGCCAAAATGAACGAGTTCCGCATCTGCTCGCGAATTTCAATGACAATCGCTCGTCTTTCGGCTAGAACGGAGATTTCTTTTGCAAATGAAGAATCAGGAACAGAAACAGTCGAAGCAGATATTAGAAACGTAACGTGGTCTGATAGACATCGAGTTCATTCTGTGTCAGAAGTACTGTTGACTTCTGAGCGAGTTTTCGATGTGTGTGTGATTTCAGATAGATGTGATTTCAAAGAACGCATCGAGAAATTCGTCTCGGCAGCTTCCACGTTTGACAGCATCATCGACATAGGAGAGAAATATCAACCATCGAGAGGTCGAACTCGTCGTCCATTGAACCCTTTCGCGTGGCTCTTTCTTCAATGGATGATTTCTCGGTGATTGCAGGTCTTATCGAAGCGCTTATTTGCGAAGGGACGACGGTTCTCGTCCTCAAGGGAACTTTACTGAAGTTCAAAACTTCGTAAGTCTGGCCCGATCGCCCTCCTCTTTAGGGAATTTCCCAACGAATCGACGAATCTTCGGAATCGCAATCAAGTCGACTCATTTCTGACGAAGTTTGAAGGAAAAGTTTTTCCCCGAGCGAAAAATTGTGAGAGCGTTGTCGTTGTGGTGAACGAATCCTTTTTGGCGGAATTTTTCTTCTCGTTGCGAAGCACGATTATGATTCCGCTTATGTCAGAGGGTCAGAGGTCCCGGTGGCATCACACAACCGTGCTGGGTTTGTTTTGTTTCCGTGCGTGCCCGAATTCAGAGTGACTCTGCCAGACAGACCGCAATCTGGTCATTCTTCTGACACACCGTGGTGGCGGCAATCTTTCAACGGCCGCTTCCGTGACATTTGTGTTTGCGCGCCGTCACCAACAAGCTCAACAAGTGAAAACCGTGAGTTTGTCCACAACCACCAACGGTATCGACGACATTGTTCGACTGTTTGGCCACTGTCAACGCGCCCCGAATCATCGATTCGAAACAGTTTTTGATTCATTTTCGTTCGATGCGCCGATTCTTTCGAAAATTATCGAACTTTTCGCGTTTAATTATAAATCACTCTTCGTTCAACTATCCATCCATCCTTCCGTCCGGCCGGCCCTGCCTCGGTCGATGCCGTTGACGCCGGATCGCTCCAGATCGAAAGTAACGGTAATCTGGTTTTCAATATTTGTTAGTGTCGGCTCCTCTCGGAATCAATCGCGTCCGCGGCCGATTCGTTCGAGAAACTCATCCCTGGAGTATTCGGTTGATTTCTGAGCTGATGAAGTGACGGATTGATTGATTGATTGATTGATTGATCCATTCATTCAACGAACGAACGACCACAACAATCGGTGAAACGACTCTTCAAAATTTCACTGACTAACGTCCCATCAGTTGTTTTGGGCCAAAGTCGTGCAGGTTGCCTGTTTGTCTTTCAAACGTCGAATGTGGATGAACACTCGTTTCAACAAATGAAACGAATTCCCACTTTGAGATGAAAAAGAAAGAACGAAAGAAAGAAACTTCATGACGCGGAACCTCCGAGTCCGAACGCTCATTGACATCCGTGGCTGGCGTCTTGCACTTCGTTTGACGTCATCCGTCATAGCATGGTACGAGAGGTTTGGTTTCTTATCCGAACTTCGCCTCGAGAGAGCTCTTTTCTGCGGATTGGGTGAGGCCGAGATAGCGTTCGATCCATTTCGGGAAATCGGTTTCGCCAAGAAGAAAAAAAAAACGAATCGAAGACATGGGACACGCCGGCGCGGTCGTCGTTTTAATTGCGGCAACATTTGATAACAGAGTTGACGATGCGTTTTGCTTCCTCCGACTAATGAGTCGAACGAGAACTCTGAGGAGAAATCAACGAAGGTGACAGCTCATGTCATTCGATTCCTTGAATCGCCGGCGAGTTTCCAAACCGTTTCTTCTCACAATCTGTGTACAATATCTTCGAAAAGAATATTTATGTCCCGGTCGCTTTGCGGGACTGATTAATCGGGAGCTCTTTGGAATTCTTTCCGAGGAATTCGACTTCCATCTGTCTTCATCGGACAGCGTGAACTCGGACCCGGCGAGCCGAAGTCAAAAAAAGAAATTCGTTTCCCAGTCCGTCGGCATCGACGACGTACATATTCTCTGTCGTACCGTTGGCTCTAAGTAAGTTCTTCCGCAAAAGGATTGTGGCTGGCTGGATGAATCGTTCGTCTGTTCGCTCCACAATTCCGTTAGTTAGAAGCCCTGATGTTTTAAGAGTTCTGGAGCGGTTTTTCGGCGCTTTTCGCCACTTTCCGTCCGGAGCATCTGGAGCATAACAACGTTTCGTAGCCCGCGGTAAGCAAGCCGGCAAGAAGCTTGATGCCGGGGTACACATCAAGACAAACGAGAGGCAGAGTTTTTCGTTCGTTCAGAAAGAAGCTTCTTTGAACAAATGTGCTCCGACGATAGCATCGAATGTTTTTTTTTTTTTGCATCGAGACGCCTCGATAAGATGACCTCCGATAACGTAACATCAACACTGTCGAGATGGCGGGTTAATGAACGTGAGCATTGTGATTCAGTTTCGATGATAATTCTTCTTCCAGAAACTCCCTCCCTCGACTCGAAAAGGTCGGGAACAGCGGAGGAGTTGTCTGGCATCTTAAAGGAGGGCGGCGTCTTGAAATTCCCGAACGACGCGATGACTCAATTCATTAAGAAATCGTTACTTTACGAACTGGCCAGAATCACGAGCCTTTTCTCCCGAAAACAAAATGATTCCGACGCAGTGACCTAGAACGACAGTCTCGACGAATCAGATAGAGAAAGAGAGAAACGCGGAGTTTATCAACCGTTTAAGGATGCTTTTGTAAACGACACGACCGCCCAGCCGCTAGTGGAGCAAGTTTTCCGAAGCGGTGGATGGATTCAAATGAACGGACTTCCCGTTCTGCGACAACTCGTGTTTGCGAACAGAGTTGAAATCATCTCGATCATCGCATCCGTCAGCGTCGTAATACTCGCGTCACCGCGGGGTGCTATCCTTGAATATGTCTCCGCGGAAGACGAGCTTGACAGAAGAACACGGAGACGCATCAAGCGACTGTCCGAATCAGGAAGTCGCGAGAGTGGACCTTACATCACATTCGGTGTTTCCTAGACTCCGCCGAAATAATTGGAAAACCTCATTCTCGCTCTTGGAAACAGCTAAGGCAAATAGCGTTTCAGGGAACGAGCAACTGTCGCGTTTTTATTTCGCTTTTCTGCCCGGTATTCGGTTTGACATTCTGAGCGTCTTCGGGTCGGCCGGTCGACTTCACGGATGATCTCACAACTCAGCCCGCCACTCAAATTGTTCCAGAATTCGCTTCCCTTCCGTCAGCCGACGATCTTCATCATCAGCCTTTGTGGGGCATTCGGACCTCGAAACTCGCAGAAGAAATAAACCACTCGATGACAAACGTCGAATCGAAATAAATAAAATATGTTTCTATTCAATTCTCTCTTTTCTTTGCTCGGACGATCCCTCACGGATTTATTGTCTGATCGATCGCGGCGGCCTCTTCGTCCTCACAGCTCCTGTTGGACGCCTTCGATTCGTCCGATGTCGCCGGGGAAGATTCCGTCAAATGAAGTTTGGTGGAAATCCGAACTCCGTCCAGAGGTCGTCTCTGATTCAGACAAAGCAGAACATGGCGTTGCGGTTGAGGAATCGATCGATCGACGTGAATTTGGCCACAGCTCGCCCGCACCGACTCAACTTCTGGTTCGTTCTTTCAACTGTGCCTCAACTAGCCGACCTGATCCGAAACAGAGGCTCTGCACGAAACTACTTTTGCTGATAATGATGGCGGTGGCGGCGGCAGCAGCGATGATTTCGGTGGTGGTGGTGATACACAGTTTTCTGGTGACTGATCTGCCGAATCCGCTGGATCTAGGTCACCGTTTCACAGCAAGACGCTGAGACGAATGAGGTGCAGTTGCTTGCCGATGATGTAACAGATAATTTAGGTCTCACTTTGGAGAAAAATACTCCGTTCACAGACGACACATCGAACGAACGAACGAACGAACGCAGAAAGGGGGAGAAATGAAGAACATCTTCTTGACGAATGTCGCGACTCCGCGTGAAGTCTGTTCTCACTGCTCCGAATCATCTCTCTAAGAGATCGGAGGCGTCGCCAGACTTGTCGGAGTCACGACGAAGGCGGAAAAGCGGCGCGGTGGTCGAACCCAGTAATTCAAACTGAATGATTCCATTGATTTGTGGAATGCGTCGCTCTTTGCTCCTGACGCTTCGAGTTTTAATAACAGACCAGTTTCGTGTGTGGAAAGAAAAGGGTCGCATGTCAAGAAACATCTCGACCGATCAAACGACAGACGTGTGAACACCGAAGAGACTGATTTGATCGATCCGTTATCTTCGACGCTTGCAGAGGGTGAAAGACGCTTTTTCCTTTGTTTCGCTTCTCGAAGAGTCCGGGCGGCGCTGGATTCAAGTTTTTGAAACGCCGCCAGAGGAAAAAAATATGCTTGCTTGCTCGCTCGCTGTCATAAAGTCGTAAAGAGTCAGCGTTCGCCCCCAGCGATTCGTCTGCTCGTTCGCTGGACGTGAGTTCGTCGAAGGAGCTCGGCGAAATTGAAGTCCGACTAGCTGTCTGCCTCTTTCTCAGAAGACGAACCGATGCCCCTTGAGTCCCACGGTGAGTTCGACGCTTGTGCCGGCCTCGCGTTCCTGTACGATTACGTAAGATGACCCAATGACCGCGGGCTGATTTCGAGTCGCCTTTCGAATCAAAAGATTTCGACAAGCGACGCTGAATTCGCAGGTGGCCACCGTTTCTGCTCTGGGCGACCGAGCCCGCACAAAACAGAAGTCCCGAAAAGGGCGCTTTCGCCCTTTCCGTAATTCCGTAAATTTTACGAAGTCCGTTCCTCCTCATCAGGAACTCGATCGAGTGTTGGACAACGAGGGGGGCAAGCGGACTCGTGATCGGTCATTAAACGCAGAAAATTGTGAGTTCACGGCGCGAAAAGAATCAAAAAAGCAGAAAAAACAAACGGGAGGAGTTGGGGGGAGGGGGAACTATTAGCAAATGAGGGCCTCAGCGATCAAAAAAAAAAAAACGCGTTCGGTAGCTCATGAGCGTGAGTGAGTCCTCGATTTGCTCTTCATCATCGAGGTCGATCGCTTGTTAACTTCAGCATTTGAAGAAGTAGCAGCAACGTCATCATCATCATCGACATAGCGCGGAGGGAGGCCCTCGCAGAGGTCCGAACTTTGCGGACGCGAGCGAGTCAGGGGCTCCAAGGGAAACGAAAGAAATCGGAGACGGCCCACGGAAGAAGTTTCTTTACTTTCGAAGTAAAGAACGCCAATGCGGTCGTCCACTACTTGAATTGCTCGTTTTTTTTCTCGTTCATGTATTCATTTTGTTTTAGCTACTTGTCGATTCTCCGCCCGTTAGGGATTGGCGAGCGATGTTCGTTCAAACAACGACGTCGAGCGAGGGCCGAAAAAGTGAGGCTTGGTTCAGTAAATGATGAACAAGATGAGTTTGTGCCGTAATCGGTGATACATGAGTTGATTCGGACAAGCGGCTCAATATGATCCACTGGAGCACAACACTGACTCACTGACTGACTAACTCGACGCAAGATTGATCACCGTGATCAATTTTTTTTCTTTTATGATAATCGTTTAGACTGGAACGCGAGTGAACGGATGTTTCGATTCCTCAGCACTTGATCGGAGAACTCTCTCGATCGCGAATCACACTTTTGACAACGAACAACAGAAGTCATAAACACAAAGCATCGAGACAACAGAATGACAGACACCGAGTTGAGAGAGAAGTCGACCGCCAGAACAACTTTCCTTCAATGAGCGAACGACCACAACGAAGACAGAAGTGAAATAGTCAGTCAGAGTAAGTGTTCAGAATGCCCCGCGGTTCGCACGCATGAAGCGACGAACTCATTCTACAATTTAGACCAATTTGTTCGGCGTCCGACAAATCAGCTCGCTCGCCGGCATTTGTTGAGCGAGAGCAAAATAAAGAAAGGAAAAGAGCGAAGAAACGAGCAATTTGGAAGGCGCGTAGTAGAATCATCATCAGCTCCAGAAGACGAATCACGCGAATGTCACGAATCCGAGAATTTGATGGTCTCTTCTCGCTGGTCTGGCGTCATTTTGTCCGCTATGTTTCACGACGACAAAAACATTTAGTGGATCAGCTCCGAGCTTCCAGATCATCGCGCGTCCTCCGCCCTTGTGGCCGTCGATCGCGTGCGACGCTCTTCCAGATGACAACGCGTTTAGCTTTCCCTCGAGAGGTGAACAGAAGCCACCTGAGCAGCACAATGAGCCTAATGCGATGCGCATAATTATACGAGAACGATCATGCAGGGTGCCTGCTCCGCGGCCACTGGATTTTTCCGTTTATTAGTCCGTCTAGTTAGCTGGGCGGCGGCGGCGCTGGAGTTGGAACTAGTTCCCATCGGTCGTTGGTCCGACGGCTGTAACTGTTCCCAACGCGCCGGGACCGCCAGTTTGACCGAGTCCACCACAATGGGCCAAGAGCAGCGGGCGCGTGGTACACCGACCGCAGAGAGAGAGTCGGCCTACCTGGAAACTTTTCGATTTGCATGCCGAAAGCGGAATGTTGCTTGTTCCCTGTAAACTATCCCTCAATGACACATCCTCCCCTAAGCCGATGTTTGTTCGGAGTCGAAGGAGAGCAATTCATACGCTTTAGCGTCCCGCTTTCGGCACAGTTACCCAGTTGAACGACGACAGGTGACAACCTCATCTTGTTCTTTCCGCCAACTTGTCGACCATAGTGCTCAAACTTCGGGGAAGAGAAAAGAAGCACTACTCTTGGTGAATCAATGGATATCGCGTGTGGTGTGCAAACAATGTCTTCAATCAAACTGACACAGAGAGAGAGAACGGTAATCAATTAGTGAGTACCTACTTCTTGTAAAATAAGTGAAGAAGAACAACAAAACTAAAGAAGATCGGATGGAAACGGAATCGAGAAAACGATATGAACAAGAGACGAATACACCAGGCATATGTATTTGAAAACAAGCGAATGTATGCTTGGACAAACGAATGCATACGTGAACATTTTGACCGTTTTCGAGGCAGACTCACGAAGCTCTTCATTTCCGCACGCTTGCTTCTCCAGAAGTTTTCATTATGAGTTGCTCACAACTCGACAGTTTTTTTTTTCACTTGGACAGCGACTCAACGGTTTGCTTAGTTGCGATTTGGATCAGAACTCGCGATCGAAGTTCATGCCAAGCTATCATTTAGCTGGAACGCGCACCCGGAGCATCGCTAAGAGGCTACTTTCAGCCAACGAACCACGTCCAAGCGATGCTTCAGCGTTTTTTTCCGCCAGTTTCTTGTTGTCTCCTTCATTCTTTTTTCCTCAAGCAATCCGAACAAGCAGCACGTGACCCTCTCGTCGGCGCGCCCCGTTCTTCCCATTGTTGACGTAAGGAAACAAAATCTTTTTCACTTGTTTCCTTTTCTCTTCTTTTCTAGTTTAAAACCGTTGAAGCCAAAGAAAGGGCGGGAAACTTCGGTTTCTACACGGCGATGATGTTGGTCGCCGACAAAACAGAAAATTTAATTCTCCACAAAACCCGAAAATTCCGGAAAACACATCGTCCGAGACAAGCTCGCGGTCGCCGCCGACTGCCAGTGACATCGCATCCGAGGCTGATGTCGACAAAGTAATGACGACCGCACCGGAGCCGTTGAACTGACTGAACGCCGCCTGTTGGCAGCAACGGAACCGTTAGTCAGAAATGTGCGACGGATGCCGTTTACGTATCGGGATTTCGGTCGGTCGGTCGGTCGACCGGTTGGCTGCAGGCTCGAGCTCGGAGACATTTTGCTTCATCAAGTCTTGTCACCACGCTTCCAAGCTGTGATCGTTCAGCTCTTTCGGCAGGAGCTTGCATCGCTCGAAGCCTCAGATTCGCTCTCGGCAAACGAACAACAATCCGAAACAACAACCGTTGATGTACGCGAGTAAAGACAAGTAACTGAAGCAAAGCATCTGGGATTCCTTAAAGGGGCACTGGTGCCTCCTGATAGTGGCTGCCCCGCGATGCGACCACTATCATCGGAGAAATACAACGCGACGTCCGAGTCGAGTACTCGGCCCACCGTCGAATGCGGCAGAAAAAAGTCACTAAAAAAGCTTCTGACGCGACATCGGGGGAGCCGACAGGAAAAGCCCCTGAGGATCAACATCAGCCAGAAGTCACTTCGTTCGACGATGAATTCGGACGGACGAGCTGCAATTGGTGTTGTTGTTGTTGTAGCCGTACTATTATATCCGCGCATATCCGGTCGATCGCCCGCCAAACCCTTCCACACGTGATACGAAACGATTTGGTTTCATTGTGAATCACGGCACGTATCCGACGAACCTCGATTCACAAGACGGGCAAAAACTTTCCCGCATAACCATCGATAGAAAGCAATAAACAAAGAATAAACTGCGATTCGTTCCACAGAACTCTATTCCAAGCCGGTTTGGCTGTCGTTTGGAACGACAGGACCTTCAACTCATGTCTAGCAGCTGTGTGAATCAGTGGTTAAGTTCATCTCTCTCTCTCTCTCTCTCTCAAGATCTCAGTTTCCATCGGTATCGGTCCGAGGGGATTTAGACAGCTTTCGATTACAGAGTTGGCATCGACTGTAATCCCTAAAACAGGACTATCAGATCAAGTCTGACCCGAATTCAATTAGTGAGTCAGACGCGCTCGTTCGAGGAGCCGCACGACAACGAGTAGCTAGCCACGAACAAACGTCGCTTCTTCTCTCAGGTGAGCTTTGAAGTGCCGTCGGGGGTACCTCGGAATGTGGGACCTCGTCACGCTAGACTGGATGTCGCTGCGCTTTTTCAGTCAGTCAAAGACAAGCAGCCGATCATTGAGTGCAACCACCGCTTTGACAGGCCCATCCGCACCTCGGTCAGATGTGGCGCCAAAAATAAAGAACTCTCGACAAAGACGCGTTTTCCAGGCCGGTACAGTCGCCGTCGTCGAAGATGATGCTCAAACTCGTTGGCCTTGTCACAAAGTCAATCTTCGTCTTCCACACCCTCTGTTCGTCTGTTTAACGCTCGGAACGACCGACCGCACCCTTCACTTGAGAAGCGTCTTGCGAGGAACATCTTGAATTAGCCGGATCTCCGTCGCTTGACTGGCCGGTAGAACTACTTTTCTCGACCGACCGTCCGTCCGTACGTGCTTCCCAGTCACCGGAGCGAATTTCGAGAAAAAAAAAAACACGGTCGATAGCCCAAACCCATCAGCGGTTTGACCCCAGCCGCAAATCCCGTGGAGACTCTGACGGTGTTCGTCACATTCTTCCAACGCGAGGTTGTTTGCACCCTCCGAGAAGTTAAATTGGGAAAGAAAAATTGCCGACCAGTGATCGGCTGTAAAGCTCTGGTTCGCCAAAGGAGCCGAAGGTCCACCATAAACAGCTCTGGAGCAGAGACAACAACAACAACAACAGAACGAGCGACCTAGGCTCGTATTCTGGCGACGAAACACCACCACCTGAGGTGACATTCCTTCGTGCGCGTGAGGTGGCGCATTCGAAGTCGAGAGGTTGCTGCGGCAAAAAAGAAAAAACGAATTCCGCTACACCGGGTGCGATTATCAGGGCTTCGCTCAAAGCGGCCGAAGTTTCTCTGAAACTCGAAGAACTGTAGTCCACTTTCACGCTCATTAGTGAATTAGCTCTATTTGTGAGAGCGATGAAGAGAAACGAGCGTAGCGAGATCTGCGGTCTGAGCGATCCGGAGATTCATTCAGATCTCGAGAGAAACTCTTTGTCGGTCGCGGAAACCTCTGTGGTTTCTCTGTCCACCACAAAAATTGGAGCATCGTAATGAGAGCTTGACGCAATTTCGAAGGACGGATAATAATAATAATAATAATAATAATTGGATGCTTCATGCGATGATCGTGTTTCTCGATAAAAATTGATCACGTTTCCGAAAGTCTGTCTCGGAACTCTTGTGCGCACGACTGAATAATTTAATAAACGAACGACAATTTCTTCCATTTTGATTTTTTCTCTCCTTCGATAACGACTTCAACGACCAGAAAGCTCCCGTTTTCGTTCGTTCGTTCGGGCCAAAGGAAAGCCCTGTGACAGCTGGTTGCTTTCGAGCAGCGAATTCCAAAGCACACACATACCTTGTTGAGCGTGTCCGGTCACCATAATTATTCCCAGCAGGACTAGTATCTTAGGCCAATGGCCTGATTTCGTGAATGTGTTCATGTCCGCAGGTGAAGATGTCAAACGTCGGTCCGATGCACTTGTTCCGTAGAACGGGCGCGGAGCACGGCCAAGAAACAACACACCGGGTACTACACACGACAGCTGCTGCACTGTTCGGTTTTGTTCTGTAGATTCAGATAATAACAACAATAAAAATCAGACGTTGAGGCTGCCACCGCCGTTTCTGATGATGATGATCAGCTTGTAGAAGAGACAAGTCACGACTCGGCGAAGCGCATGTGGCCGCCTGGCATCCTGAAGTCGTGAACACTGAACTTCATCCGAAAAGAAGACCGCCAAGTCTTTAACCGAAGGGGCTGAAGAAGAAAGGGCCAAGCAGAAGATGGTGAGGATGCTGCCGCTGACGTCACAGGCCAACGAAAGCGCTCACTTCGGCACCGGCGGCACTGGCGGCGCGGCGGCGACGACGACGACAGTGACAACAACGAGCAACGGGACTTGGACGCGTGCATTGCACGCCGTCCCAGGGAGAGTGCATGGGTCTCTGTCTGTGGTTCCGCACCGCGCGGCGATCCGATCTGTTGACACAGATTTGCTACGGTTGGGCGGTGGATTTTTCGTCTTCTGGATGGCATGTACATGCGCGGCATGTACATGCATACGGCAACTTACGGGAGCTTCGGTTTCCGCTCTTGCCGCCCAATGGATCTGACCCGGAACAATTTATTGAGATTGTGGGAGGTGACCCCGCTCACTTGTCGGGGCAACCATCCGACCCCGTTTTGAATGAATTTCGTGCGACTTATGGTAAATTGTCACCAAATCCAGTCTGGTCTGGAAATCGAGCAAACGAACAACAATATGTACTTCCTCGATCTGAAGTTTGGTGGAATCGCGGTTAAGATGGATCCATGGTACTTAGGTGCCAAGTCTCTCTTTACTTTTGAAATTCCATCCATCGTTGTTGAATATAACGGATTTTCGGGCGATTGGATGACTCAGTGGGTCGTCAGTCGGCACGCCAGTTGCGAATTCGGGAGTTTTTTTACACGAGAGGTTCAGCTCGCACCGTGAACGATGCTAATGCGCGCCGCGGAGGTGGTTTTTGAACAGCAGGCAACAGGAGCGACAGCTGTGGATGGAGCAGAGGCAAATGCAGCGTTTGAAAGAGTCCTGGAAGTGCGTTTGTTGTCGATCGAATTACTGTTTTCTCTGTCAGCCTCGGGCTTGATTAATATTCGTTTTCGTCTCTGTCGTCGAGTGTTCGCTCGCTCGACGTCTGGGATCGCTACACCATTTATTTTTTCTCTGCGCTCCGCACTAAAGTGCACTGCCGTCTCTCTACGGCCTTCGTTGTTTGGATTCGTGATCTCTGCGAGTTGCGCCTCGCAAAAAGATCCTAACAATAACGCCCTGTGTTCCGAAATCGAGAACATCTCACTCAAGCCGTCATCGGAGCTCTGGGAATCCATCAATCGATTGATTGATTGATTGATGGACCAATCGATCGATCGTTTGCTTTGTCGATTGATGAATAATAATTGGCGATCGTTTCAAGCGGAAAAAGTCCGATTGTTCCCGAATTCAAAACCTCAATCGGTTCGTCTAGTTGCTTGCATGATTGATTGATTGATTGATTAATTAACGATCGACCACTGCCTGGAGCTTTTGAGGGGGAAGAGGGGGGGGGGGGGGGGGGAAAACGATATCCAAGACTTGATCGGGTGATGAAAGGTTCAAGAAAATGTGTGAACAAGTGAGCAGTCAAGTCGGAGAACGAGTGGTTGGTCGAGGAATGTCAACGGCTGCGGCGACAGCGGCAATGTTTGTCAAACTACAACAAGACGAACAGGTCTGAGAAACGACCGTTTCTCTCCCGTTTTCCAGTGTTCCAGCCACCGAAGTAAGGCGGCGAGGCACGCAAGCAGCGGAGGTATCGTCGGGTTTTTCCAAAAACATGGCGTGCGTCTCCTTCGCTACTTTGAAATGGATTTACACCCGGGAGCAGCTTACTGATCCTGGCTCGCATCGCATTTCTATGGAGGAGAAAGTTTTCCTCATTACAGGAGTCGTTCTCGAGTTCCGTGAATAAAGGAACGTCATTTCTCCTCTTTGAGCACACGAACAATGTTCCAGACAGCTCGCTTTCCGAGATAACAAACAAACACGGACACACATACAAATCAACGAGAGTACGAGAATCCTTTGAGCACGACCAGGCCATAACCGATGTGCTCAACAATCTGTCTGGGCGTGCTTCAGGCTCAGACTCGTTGCGGTGACACATCCAGGACGCATTAAGACCCACAACTGTGTAATGAGTACGCCGACCCCGATTTTCTCTCGCGAATTTGCCGCTCTTTTGAACACGTACACTTCGACTCCCGCGGAAATTAGCCGAGCGGCTTCTATTGCCGCTCATGGAGCTCACTGGAAGTTGATTTATGGTCATACGGGCACTTCTCCCCATGAATGAGATGAGTCGAAACTCGCAACGTCATGACGTTACCTCACGAAGATGAAATATTTTTCTCGCTGCCCAGATCGTTTCGTCGATTCCGAGATCGAGAACGTTTTTCTCTCAGGGAGTGCCACCCGAAGCCGAAAAACTCTCCGGAATCCTTCTCTGGATTTGACGGAAGAGAAACTCGACGCTGATCTCGACAAACTGTCAAACTAATTACGGAACCCCGAGCCTCCTGATAGGACACACAATCGGACAACGACCGATTCTGGTCGTCAAACGAAGGGTTGACGAGTGTTTTTGACGCGTCTGGTTCTCTTAACGGATGCTATCGTAGAATTAACCGCCTAAACAATTCCGGAGAAGTCGCCACCGCCACCGTTCGTCGCTGAGAAACTCACGTTTCTGGTCGCGCCCGCCGTCAACCACCGCTCATGGGAGACTCTCGCACTCGAAATCAGCGGGCTACTTTCGACGTAAGGCTCGACTGGTGACGTCAAAGCCCTTCTGCTTCGTCGAGCTAGACCGTTCTTTTGTTTTTTTTTTTTTGTCGAAATCCATCTCTCGCTCTTCTCTCGGTGACTGATTCCCAGCTCAGCCGGCTCCTCATGTGTCTCCAGACTCCTGTTTTGGACATCGCAAGGAGACGGAATCCTGACGACGCGACGATCCGGCGGACCAAACTCAGCATGGCACACGGGGCAGTTTGTTCACGGTCATTCCGGATGTTGTGATTGGGATTTCCAGAAGCAAACAGTTGACCTAAATTGCAACAAGCGCTCCAGCGCGCCGCCGGATGACGTCAGCCCGCCGAACCGCGGGTCGGAAACGTCGTCGTCTGGGGCTGCCCACGTTTGGCAAGAGCTTACTCACCGTCGTCGACGTCTGAAAATTCCAATGAACGCCAGAGTTTAGGATATGCCGAGTTAATTTACGTTGTTCTCGGGCTCCAATAACGTGCGAGGCGACACGTGTCGTTGAGGTCGCGGTAGTTTGTACGTTTTGAAACGAGGTGGAAGAAGCGGACGATAGATTTAGGGAGACGCGCACACGGCGCACACGTTCTCGAACAGAATCAGTCGAGCCAGGGAGTTCGCGAAGCTTCGCTGGAGGTGCTGCCCTTATTATGTAGATATATAGTGAAATGCCGGCTGGTTGTGAACTGAAACGAAACGTTCTTATCCCGGAAACCCTGCGGCATTCTGTGCAGCAGCGGCAGGAATCACAATGACAGCTGACACAGTCACTACTCAAGCAAAAAGATGAAATACGAACTGTTGATTTAAGGTCCGCCCGCATACGAACCGCGGCGGCGCATACAGGCAACAAATCTTCAACGAGAATGTCCCGCGCAAATCCGCGGAGCTCTGTGTTTCGCCAAATCCACGATTTTGAATATGCGTGCTCGTCAGAATTTTCAAGGATCGTCGGATTCGACTGAGGAACATCGATCGCGTCGTTTGATTCATTTCTTCTCGGCGAAGGAGCGAAAGCGACGAAAATATCGCAAAAACTTGCGACTCGTGGAGATGATTGTGTGGCATTCATCGTCGAAGCCGAGAACAACACTGTCGGTTCAATGACGAGTCTGTGAGATGAAGCAGCAGATATTTTCGAATATCGTCTGAGCGTTTTTGCCAAGATCATCAAGTAGGGAAAATTGATGCTAAAAAATATCAATTCACTTCTGATAGTTTTCGCCCACCGCTCGCTGTGACCGCTGTAACCATGGGTGAAAAGATCTACAAGGTGTTCAGTCAAAAATGAGCGCATACTTCGCAGCGTTCAGACTCGTGTGGCAAAAACTTTCAGAAGGTATGACCAACATGAATATCGGTTCAACAATATTGTCTTCTGACCGATCGATGCAGCGGATCATCTGAGGAAGACGGTGTTAGGACCGAGATGAATTTTTTTGATTTATTTTCGGTAATGAGCCAAGGTTCGAAAAACGCCACAGAAGCAAAGGACTCTCGAACTTCCCTCCCCTGAAAAGCATGATTTTGATCGATTCCACCCGAATGATGCACACAACTTATCCGCTCACAGAATCTATCTCGAGTTCGGGCCAACTTTCGGCTTGAGAAGAATTCCATTATCTCACTTTCTTCATATTCTCTTCGTCTCTCTGAGCATTTTGGCGCATTTTGTACTTAGATTGCGTTAGCCACAGACGCTCCCGGAGCAAGAGTGCAGAAGAATATTTTCATGATGTACACTGGGGGTACGACAGATGCTGTGACGTGTCAACTCAGAGCTGTAGCATGCAGAACTTGACGGAGCGTAGGAGTTGAGATAGTGTCGCACTGCCTCCATGAGCATCTCCGGGGACGCTGCTTCTCACGCCCTGGAACGACATCGTCGAGTTGTGGACCGATTCCTCTTCAGAAAATACGATTCAAATTCTATTGAGCGGATTCTGTTCTGAATATGATTCTGTTTCGTTTTTTCCCTCTTCAGCGGTCAAGAGGAGAAGGTCCCAATTGCGACCCGAGCCCTCGTTGGATCAAAACAAGGACAGTGAGAACGAGGGCAAAAATTTCAATGAAACGCTTTTGGAGCTTTCGCAGTGGGTGATCGCCGACTTCATAAAGCTCCGGTGACCGTCACACGCGGGTCAAGTCATTTGTTGATGTCCAGAAAATGGTTTTTATAGTGAGAATATGCCTGATGAGATTTCCATGTAGCGCCGACATTTCAGGAGTGAAATGTCCACTGAGTCAACAACCCGTCATTTCGATTTGATCCTCAGAAGTTTTCCACAGTCATTCGTTCTTGAAAAACGTCGTCTGAGTGCCTTCTCGGAGTCTAACAGGACTTTTTCAGGCCTCACCGCGTCGCCGTGTCGTGCTGTTCAATTTAATCATGGAGAGTACTCGGCAGACAATACCAATAGAGCTTCTTGCTGGAGCGTGTTCCTTCTCCTTTCTCCTGAAAAATTCACACTTCCTCCCCCTTTCCTCCAAAAACGGACAGCGCGTCCTGCGAGCACGGTAGGGAAGCTATTTTGAAAAATGAGTCTCCAGGTTCCTCTGCACATTCCGAGTGGCTGACATAACTCTCAGTCAGCCTTCGGCACGCAGACGGCGCGTCGTCTCATTTTTTTCGTCGTGCAACATGCCTGCGGCTAGCTCGTTCGGAAGTTCAATTCCCCCATGGGGTTTGGGTCCAGGTCACCGCTTGGACTGCGTCGTCGTGGCAGGAGAAAGGTCAGGTCTCTTTTCCAGACCTCAGTTCGTCGAAAATCAGGAGAATGCACACTGGAAATCGAGTGGCCCACCGAGCCGATGTTCACTTACTACTGCTAGACTTGGCGAGTTCGGAAATGAAAATCCGGGCAACCTTTTCAGAAAGTTTTGACGAGCATAGAAATGTCTTGTCTAACGGATCTCGCATGCTTGACGAGCTTCCTTAGGTTCCGTTCGCTTGAGGGCTCAGTGAACGAAGAAGCCCTGCTCAATAGGAAGAGAACAAAGAGGAGAAGACGACAAGGAGAACAACGATCTCGAAATCTTCGCTGAATATTCCCTACTTTCTCCCATAAAGCTATCGCCGGCACACTCGAGAAAAGTGTCGCTAAGTAGATCAGGGTGAGCATTGGAGCGCATGAAGCACTCCGCTGAGCGGGAAGGGTACGCAGCATTCTACTTGAAACGGACGCATCTTTATTCAATACATCGGCAAAGTTCGCCGAAACAATCGGAGCTCGTCGGACCTAGTTAACAACGATTCACCCGAGTCGAAAGTTGTTTTTGAATGAGAAGATTTCTGCTCGAGAAAGAAGAATGGAAAACGTCAAGCTAAAAACAAGCGTATCGGAAGTTTTCGGAACGGAATCGAAACTAGATTGGAAGAGAAGAGCGGCGGGCGGAAATTCCGTCGCAAGATGGCTGATTTCCTTTTTCGAATGATACAATGGAAGACAGTCTTCGGGGATTTTGTAAATTCCAAGATGATCCCCGTGCGTACAGTGTTCCCCGTTCTCCTCTCAGATGTATCGATTGTCCACCGGCGCCGCCGATCCGATACACTTTAACAAGGGGAAACTCCACTCGGAATCAATAAATACACATCAAGGAAGTCTCGGGAGCCGAGAGCCTTGGAGTTGTTCCGGAACGACGACGCCGAGCGGAATCCTCAACTGAAAGAGGCATGAGACGCACCGAGAGAATAAAGTAGCGGAGGCGGGAGGCATTAGCGAAGGAAGGCGGGTAGTCTCGAGTGTCCCCCGTGGTCGGGATCATTTTTTCGTCCTCGGCTGCTGTGGAAAAACGGGTCATCAACGTAGCAAACACAACCAGAAGGGATTGGGAAAAGGTCCACCTGCGGCTTCTGACTCGGATCATGAGGATTCACAGCTATCAAGGGGAAGAGCATTTCTCGTTGTTTGCAGGATGTCTTGAAGCATGGCGCCATGTACTCGCACGGCTTGTCGCGGTAACGGCATTTCTCAACGCGGGTCGTCTGCGGAAACCTCTCGGTGTTCACCACAGTCATCCAGTGACCTTTGTAGTTCTTCGCCCAACCTGAAAGTGAATTGTAATGCTGAGAACAGGTTTCTTTTTTTTCGAAAAAGGGAAGAAAAATCGAATCTCGGTCGAACTTCGGCATTTTCCGAGAGGCTTGTCCACTCGACGATCGAACTACCTACTCGATTTCTATTTCGGATGCTCTCGCCTCAATGGATCGGATACGATGGAATGAATCCTCCCATTCACAAGATCGGTCCAGTTGCAAGACTCGATCTTTCGACTCATTTATCAGGGACGTTCGGACATCGAACATCGAAGACCTAAATACTACGTTTAACGTAGCTGATGATACGCTTGCTCGAGTAAACAGCGTCACAACGACGATTGCGAAGATTAGCACGACCACGCGCATCTACGTAGATGACGGCGACAACTGCTACGAGAGCTATGACGACGACGAAGAAGAAGAGAAACACGGCTACTTAGGCAACAGAATGCATGAAGCCGACATAAATTATTGTTGGTTCATTCACGTCATTGTCGACAGACAGCCGAGCGAACGAGCAGGCAACCATTTGTCTAGCCGCTGGAGATTCAGTCGAGTCGGGTGAGCAATGTCGGCAATGTGTATTTGTAGTCGGCCGACTACGAATGACTGGATAGCCACGGGACAGAGAACGGCTGCTGAAGGGAGACAAGTATTCAGGCCACGCAGAACAAATTAGCAGCACTGGGAAACCGACGGCTTGTTTCGCGGAAGACGGAAGGTATTCGGATCGGGGGAGCGAAGGGGAACGATCCGGAGCGGACGGCACTGGCATCCGGCCCCAAACAGAAGCAACTCGGATAAGTTTAGCTGAAACTATTTACATATTGCAACATCGCAACTTGATGTGCATCTTCTGCTCGAGACGGTGTTCGACCCAAACCCGCTGAGTGCAGCCGTTCGTTTGATAGTTTTTGGGAGGTTCGACAAAGAAGCGGGAACCTGTGAGAAGGACGCGGTCCTGCTCCAGATGCCCGACCACTAAGAACCCGCCGTTTTAGCGGGAAGATTGCAGCAACCCCGCTAGATTTGGGGGGGGTACGACGGGCAAGACCGTTTGAAGTGGAGCAAGGGTCGGTGATGATGATGATGATGATCGCAAGAATTAAAATCTACGGGATGGGAGAATTTGTCGGATGGGGGGGGGGGCCCTTGGCCCTCCCCCTGGGTACGCTACTGCATGACGGCCCTCACATTTCTTCGTGGCTGAAAAAGTTGGCTCAGAATTCTCCGCTGAATGGCGGGGTATCTCGAATTCGGGCAAACGGTACCCGGCTCTCAGCGTGGTCTGAAAATCTCTTTAGATCTGCATTCCCTCATGGATGATTCGACGAGGGTTTCCATCATTTCCCTTTGTTCTCAAGCATGTCTGGAGGGTATCTTCTTCGCGATTAACAAGACCGCCGGTTGAGAGAGTTGTATGATTGTGGCGTTGCCTCCCACCCGCCAAGAGCAAGAAAGATATCGTGGGTGACACCAATCCAGTCCTTCCTTCTCGGCAGAGCAAACAAAAGCGAACCGTTGCTTCGAAACTTAGCTACAAGAGAGCTCGAACGTTTCCACTCTACTGGCGGCTGTTCGCTCACTCCGTAAACTCTGATATGTGAGAAGAAAATCGAGAAAAAAAAAGGCTCGAAAAGTGTTCCGCTGAACTGACAGCACTTCGATTGGAAGAAATCTAAAACCGCTGCCTCCGCTCAGAACCTGATGGAGATTCTCTGAGAGCTTGAAACCGGATTCGCCGTGCCCTCCATTTATTCTCACGAAATTTCGGAACAGCCACTGAGAACAGTGGAAAACATTTCCAGAAATCTAAATTACGCGAAATTTCGAAAGTGATTCATTGCGTCTGCCCACATTGCTCAGGAATGCAAGACGACCCAGCAGAAAGTCCGCAAATGACCTCTCGCCAAGAACAGTTCGGGAAGCCTCGGCTCAAAATTCACTCTCAAAACCTCCTTTTCTGCATATGCTTGAGCTTTGAGCTTCAAGAGGCTCGAAAACTTCGCCACACTCTCGTTGATCGAGAACCCTTCTTGAGATGGGAACTCCTTTGTTAAGCTGCCGAAAGTTTCAAGTATAACCTGGTCTCAAAGCCCAAGCCCGGAGCTCCTTTCTCCCTCTTTCTCCAGATCTGAATAGCACCTGGGAAAGTCACCTGATTGATTCTATTCGTTTTTAAGTCTCGCTCAAATTAAATTCTAGCAAACGATTTTGAGTGGCTGCTGCATGAACGCATCGCCGTCAAGGCAGCCGTCTCCAAGAAATATTCTCGCTCGTTCCCTCGCCTTCAAACGCTCAAAGCGGTTACGTTGGGTTTGCACGGAACTAACCCCCATTCTCAACAAGACGGTCGAGAACCCTCCAGAGCTTTAACGTGGCTCCTCAGAGGCCTCCGGCGATTCTCAGTCAGGCTAACTTTCAACTCGATGGGTGTTCGCTGCTCGTTGCGAGGAGAAATACGATCTCCTCAGAACTTCAAGAATTGCCGAGGGGAGACCAAACATATGTATTCGCTGTCAATGTTAAGTTCGCCGACCAGGAAGCGAAACGACGAAATCGAAACTCACCGATTCTGAGATAAGAGATCTCGCTGCGACAGACGAATTCGCCGTGTTCCTTCTCCTGGCTGAACGAGTGCGTGAATTTCTCGACCCACTGTACTTCATGAGGTGGAATCTTGTACATCGCGTGGTATAGGTCGTACATCTGGTTGTAGTATCGATCGACGATAGTTTGCACCTTCTCCCTGGAATGAAATCTCATGAGAACAAAATCAAGTACCTACATTTACGGCAACGGAGACCCGTCGACTTTTTCTTTCGATTTCTTCGGACGCGGACAACGACGGATATTCATCGGCCAGAGCCTTTGGAAGAAGGAACGCAACTGATTTCATCCGCGGAAGGTTTCGTCGAAACAAGATCCTGCCTTCCGAGGGTACTATTCCGGCTTTCAGCGAGCAGAACCCGACGAGCATCCCTTTCCGCGGATCATATCGTGGGTGAACCCGTTCTTTGCCTCGTTTTCCTTCTCCTGAGCTGGAGGAGTAAGCCCATTTGTCCTGGAAACGCGTTCCCCGCGTCGATTCATTGGCTTCAACTAGTGTTTTCTTTTTTCAGTTTGAAACTGCTTCCAAGAAAGGAGAACATTGTACACCGAAGGAAGCAGGCGCAGTTTTGAAAGGAAATCCCTCTCGGTCTGCAGCTTCCCGTCCTCGTTTTTTTCTTTCACTTGCTACCATCCGCGCGCCAGCTCTCCGTCAGCAGTCGAGTGAAAGAGAAGGGGCGGGAGAAAGCTCGGAGTTGGAGAAGAAAATAGGACGAGCAAAGGATTATCCTCGAAAATAACCGCAAGCCGCTCGCCATTTGAGCAGATTTCTATCTCCAGCGGCGCTGCTCCCTGGTTACGGAGTGGCTGTCGAGTCAGCACTTCCTTTCACTTTTCCCCTTCCCGTTTTCGAGCCGATTCCCGTGTCCTGAAGAGGCACACGATGGACTTTGCCTCCTTTCCTGCTACTGATGCGCTTTGTCTGAACCCTACGATTGATGACAAGAAACTTCTTGAGATCACCGCTGACATTTTCACGCGCACGATACCCCAAGATGGCCACCCAGGTCGGAAACCTGATTCATGTCAGGTTGAATCCGAGGTTAGCGCAAACGCCGTCATTCCATCGGGCGGCAGATGCTGCGGTGACCCGTCCGGAGAATCGCTCGGCGCTTATTATCCTAAGAAAGTGGAATTGCTAATGCGCTTCCGCGGCTCGGCCCACTTCAAGGCTTCAATCCCGCTTCGTCCATTAGATGCCTTCAGGAACGACCGCGATCGAGCCAGCGAGGAAGAGTTGAATAAAACGTTAACAGATACAAACGTTGGACGTTAAATGTTCAACGTTAATTCGACAAACTGGCAACGGTGGATGCATTTTATCAACATTTCGGGGTAGGGGATTCAACAGACACCGAAGCTGATCGTTTGTGGAGGAATGGCTGCACCACATTAGCAAATGTCTGAAATATCTCGAGAGCTATTCTACATTTGGAATCGGCCGAAACTCACATCCTGGGGAATCCACGCTCTCAATCCTGAAATGACGTAACTCCGGAACGGTAGAGAGCTAAATTTCAACACCGCCGTGCGTCATTCCATGACCGATTCGGTGAGGTTTTCAAACAAATGTCACCGTCCGATGTCAACATTAACCGATCGCATGGATGTTTCCCCAGCTAATGTTTCCTGTTTCCTCTAATGGATGTGAGTCAGGGCGCTCCACGCAGTCGTAATGTCGTTCACTTCGGTTACCCTCTCATTACGGCAGGCTCGGATCTGGAATTCAGATCCTCAGTCGGGAATCTCAACATTTCTGACATTGCTCACCTATCAGATCGCTGCCAGCCTCTTTGAAGTTTCTTTTAATTTCCAGCCGTCGGAGTGAGGCTCAACCCAAAAGTTCGAGATTCTTTTCCAGAATCAGAAAAGTGAATTTGAAAATTTGAATTTCCCGCCAAAAATGAAAATACCCCCGCCGACGAAGCTCTGGTGAAAAACCCGAGTAAATATTGCGCTACGGAGCTTTTACTGGCCGGGGTGACCTCATATGTCACCAGATGAAGCTTTGTCAGCGGTTGGCCACGAGCCCTCTTGCTTCTAATTAACATATGTGTGTACTAGCCAAGTCCGGCGAACGATGCGCCCGCCGAGAACATATAAAGCAAGTGGCAGTTACGAATGAGACGACCATCAATGCTCATACGTGGGACTATTGTCAGGGTCGTCAGGACTGTTGTTGTCTCGTCTATCCTCAGGATCACTTGTTCCTTTCGCTCGGCACAGGAGAACAGCTGCAGAAGAGATAGCCACGCTGGCCATTAGCCACAGTATCACTGGAATCCGAATCAGCTTGCAAAGAAACATAAAATTCTCAGATTTCCTTTCTATGCCTCTCGAAGGATCCCTTCCCTGTTACTCTTTCCATTTCCACAAAAGATCGGAATCTTCCAACTTCGAAGAATTTCCGCTTCTTCGCAGACCTGTCGGAAGTCTTCCCGGCGCGACTTCTGTTCGGAGGAATGCTACTCGGTACTTTGACCCTTTACTCTTCGGAAACTAGCGGATCTCTCTGGTTGGGAAACGCCTCGGATGTCTATCTGGAAGTTTGCTGATATCTATTTTTGGCGTCTGGCGCAAGTTCAGCCTGCGAGCTTAGTTCCTAGTTCTGAGCCAAGTCACTCGCGGCCTCTTTTTCTCATTTTCTGAAGATGCAGCTTTTCTGAACTTTTCGAGTTTCCAGTTCCTCCGTCGCGCGCGTGGATTCGGGCTCGAGTTTCGCTGATTACTTCTGCTTCTACTTCTTGAATATACGTCTGAATTATGCTTGAGATGGGGGGGGGGGGGGGGGAAGTCGTTTCCAAGGATTGCATCCTGAGATAGAGGAGTCGAAAAACTTCTCCAACGAATACGAAAGCTTCGTTCGGGGAAATCGAGCGTTTCCTCCTCGTCATCGATCGCAGTAATTGGAAAAAGAGCTCATTTTAGTCATATTTTGTGCAATCTTCTCTAGTTTTTGAAGCGGAGTCGAAGCATGGCATCTGCGTTCTTTCGGGGATTTGGGCGGCTGTCTCGATGTCGAAAATTGGCTTCCGGCCGCATAACCCCCATCGCCCGGATTCATCTTGCTTCGAAATCGAAAATTTCCCCTTGAGCCGTGGAGGGAAATCTCTCGAAGAAAAAACTTTGTCGAGCTACTACGCGAGTGAGCAGTTCTCCTCTTTGGAACAGAAGCAGTAGGTTTGTTTCGAGAGTTTTGAGACGGAGTCGAGAAGCGGACGGAGCACGGAAAGATTTTGGGCGATGGAGTCGAAGAGAAATTTAATATTTCCTCCTCCTTCTTTCCGTTCGTTCAGGATCCACGGCATCCGGATACAATAGACCGCTCAATCCGGAAACCTGTTAATCGAACAGCTGTTGCCTCTTCTCCTTTTCTTCCACCGAGAGCCGCCCTCCTGGCACTTATCCCGATTCGCAGTGTTCTCCGTCGCTATTTCTTCGTCCGCGCGTAGGTTCATTCGTTTGCCGCATGTTCATCCATTTCTTTCCGCGCACTCGAAGCGGGACAGGTGTTTGTTCTTATGTCCTCAGCGGGGATTGAGGCGTGGGACGTAGTGTGTGGAGGCGTCTCATGCCAACCTTCTTTGTTCGTCCATCAGGTGAGACGAGGGATGCAAGAGCCCAACAGCTTTTTTTCCAAATGGAGCGGTTGGCCGTCACAAAAACCAAACACGTGATGACGACTGGAGAGCAGAGTGTTTTCGAATCGACTCGTAAACAGCGGGGAAATTGAATCGGAAGTACGAAGCCCTTCTGACGGAGCAACAGGTGTCTCCCGTCATAAGTCGTCGTCGTCCAATGATTTCGAGGCAACAGGACGCCGCGCCGACTGAGCCGCGGTATCATTCTTCGGAAGATTAGAGTCGAGAGAGCGGGAGATTAAATTAAATCAGGCCATCACTGGGAATTCGCTTCTCCAATCTTCCCAAGGGAGCGTTGTTAACATCTGAGCGAAGGATTATTCATTGGAAGAGCAGATGATGCGAGGGACGAGGGAAAAAATATCAATGCGTCGACTCACAATCTATGTCGGCAATCCAGGAACTTTCCTCCTAATTACCCCTCCGCTAAAACTATCTTTCCCTCCTGAAATGACGGTGAGAGAGGAATAGGCAACCGCGGCCAAAACCCCCAGAAGGAGATGTGTGGATGTTCGACAACAAAATGAGGAATGTGGAGATGTCTAGATCCCATGTTCTATATCATCTTCTCAAGTTCACACTCTTTCATCATGATAGACAAACGCGGATAATCAAGGGTTTCGAACACTCTGATTGATTGTTTGCTTGTTGTCCGGAGAAAGATATCTCTCCTAAGGGTTGTTCAGGAGATCGTGACTCCTTAAGCTAACCATGAGCAAAGCGCGCGAGTATCCGAGCGAAAACAGACAAAAGAGGATCTCTCTAGACGGCGGTCGGGTAATTTTCACTCTCGAGAACGGAATAATCAACTTACACGGGGTAATCGTGATTGTGAGCGCAGAGATCGAGTTCGCGTGCGCACGCGGGTCTGGTTTCGGCGGCAAAACCTGGCGGCGACGATCCTCGAGACGGAGGGAAGCTGTCCTTAGCTTTGGTGAAACGGTAGTCGTCATCAACGCCAGCGGCGTCGTCGAAGTCCCTGGAAGGAAGAAAAACGCAATGAGCCGTGAGATCACTCCGAAAGAATTCAGGCACAGCGCAGTGTCCCGTGCGTGTTCGAAGGAAGGACACGTCTCCACGAGAAGGGTCCTGCGGAACTTTAGGTCGAGAGTTCTTCCTTCTCAAGGCGCAAACGAATCGATACTCCAGAATGAGCTGAAGCTCCGGACAAATGACGAGTCGGCCCGAACGACCACAACCCAATAACAAGAACAATCAACAAAGATATATCCGATATCCTCCGATCGAGGACAAGGGAGCCAACGGAGAGGAGGAAAAGTAGAAAGCGGGAAGCAGCATCTCAACAACAAAAATCTATACACTGAGAGCTTCGTTATCGGACGTTGTCTTCTGCACAGCACGTTTAGCGCCAGCGGGATGACCATCATCGTGTTGCCACCGACAGTTCGGCCAACAACAACAGCGAAACGTTTGTGAAAGGAACCCCCGAGGAAAACAATACCGCGCTTGCTGCAATTCCAGGCGGTGCTCAACGTAGGTAACGAGAAATCCTCTTCCGTTAGCTTGTTTCTGAGAGTGATAATGCTGCAGAGTCTCTGTGATCGGTCGTTTCTCGGAAAAATGCTTCTGCAAAGCCCCGATCTACGTAGAAGGTTTGCAATGAGAAGAGATAAATTATGAATCGGTTGCAGAGGAAATTCCACGACAACAACAAATCCCCAGAAACCGAGTCGGCGAGAAACCTCACTGAATCCGAGGTCCTGTCTTATCGTTGCCGAACGTCAAGGAACCGATCGATGACGGAAGCTTTCGCGAAAAGGAAACCGAGCCGAGAGAGCTCTGATTCAATGGAACTAACGAACACTTTTGAAACACTGAATGTCGAGATCGACGCTACGAGGCGAAGGAGAACGTTTGGCGGCCTCGAACAAACTGTAAAAAGCTAGATTTCTGGAGAACGCTCTTCGCATTCAACTATCGATAAACGATAGGGACCTCTTTCGTCGAGATCTTCTCCGAAAGGACACCCATTCAGGAGGAAACACAGCAGTCTAATCTCTATCCTTTGAAATTCTGTTGACCTTTCCCTGGAAATATCGCTCCTTCACAGTCAACTCGGTGCGAGCTTCTGCTCGAGTGACATCCCTCGCCCCTTCACACCTCGCGAACAATAGACGCGGTCCTCCACCAAAATCGCTTTCGATATTCTCGCCAGAACTGAAGCGATTCAAAAAGTTCATTCTTGATGTTGCGGCGAATCGCCAGATGCTCTCGAGAGGAGTTTCCAAGAAATCGTCGTTTGGATCGAGGAAAGGGGAGGGGGCTTTTGCAACGACATTGTTTTCGCGGAATGCCAACGACTGGTCCAGTTTGGAAGTGGATTCTGAGGGCGAACTGTAGAGAACCAAAACGTGGACTGAGTCTCTCCGAAGGTTCCTGGAACTAGATCCCGGAACCTTCGTTCGCTTTCGTCACTGTGCCGTTTGAAAATACGAACGACTTTGAGCCAAAATAGCATATCGTTGTGAATAAGAAAACAACGGTAACTTTGACCACGGTGGTTCTTCGTCCGCGCTAATTACCGCAAACGAGAAATGGGTCCGTTGAGCTGCAGCCCCATCAGAAGAACGAAGACTGAATAGAAAATTCTGGGATTCCAGAGTAGATCAGGACAGTGATTAATTCGTCGGGAATTTTTCATGGCGGATCGAAGCTTGGATTTGTCCCAACTTTTTTCCGTTCCTCTCAGATTCAGAGTAACAATGACGAGCACTCGAACACAGTGAAAGACCACGAAACCCATCGGGGAGTTCCACCAACACAGTATTGTGACATGTACGCGGACGACTATGTTCTCAAAATACGTGAATGGGGACACTTCAATTCAGCTGTCTATTGTAACTCTGAAATGGCAAGCTCTGCTCACCAAATCGATGTCTATATCCATAATATCTGAGACAAGAGCGCATTCAGACGGTATAATTTCCAGTTCTCCGCTCCACGAGGCCAGCCGATCTCCAATGCAAGGCGAACGTAATCCCCATACGATGTTTCATTGTCTCAAGGTCATCAGATATTGCCTATTCAGATATTCCAACAACGATCGTGTTGTCGACAAAGCGGCGGAATGAGATTACTTCCCGAACGCCCACCCACAGTCATCGACGAATTTCTCGCTGACTTCAGCACCTGACTAGAGCTCACAAGAACATGCAATATGTATCGCATTTGAAGATATCTCGGAGTAAGCAGCGATCGCATTATGCAACCCTCAGACTCTGATCGAGAAAACTCCAAACGGAAAGGAACGTTTGCACGAAACCTTGAATCGAACTTTGCGCAATTATCAAGTGCGCTCGTACTCGTGGAAGAGAAAACTGGAAAATCTTTGTCAAGGTCGGCATCGTTCGCGGCAGACTCCAGATAAAGATACGCTCACCTTCCCTGAGTCAGCAGCGGGCCCCGTCAGATTAGAGTTGCTGGGCTTGTGCCGCGTCGGAGGGAATCTTATCTATGTATCTCTCTCGCCTAAGCTATCTCGGCTTACCTCCTATCGTCGAGTATTCCTGGACGTCTATCGTCTTTGCGGTGGAGCTGATGATGGGTATGTTGTTGCTGGGGGTGAGTTGGCGTCGTCGATCCATGGTCTCGGCCGCGGCTCTTGTGATGCGATAGGCCGTGGTGATCTTCCCTCAACGTCGGATCGTGGCGTGAATGATCGTGCCTCACGTCCCTCTCATCGTCATTAGAGAAAATCTTGATTCCGTGCTCTTTGCGGAGCTCGACATCCACCTTGCGTCCGTCGCGGTCCCTCGGGTCCCTTTGATCCCTTGACCGGAAATCTCTCCCATCGCCGATTCCACCCAGTCCTTCGGTCCGGTCTGCTGGGGCGTTGTCTTTGTCGTGGTCCTTCTTGTAGACAACGATGACCGAGGAACCAGACGACGAGCCGAAAATGCGTTCCTGCCGCTGCTGGCCCGCTACCTGTCCACCGATGAGTGTAACGCCTAGCAGCAGGAAGTGTGCGCACTGCAAATATTGTTTCAAAAGCTGTTACTTCGCTCAAAAGTTGCTCCTTGGATATGTCAACGAAGACACCACGTTCCGAGTCGCGAGAGTTCGAACCTCCGAAGAGGAGTCAAACTCGTCGTCGCGGTACTCTGAGGGGAAACAAGTTGTATTCCTCAGGATGAAACTACGTCGGAACAACGTTTCCCGAGGGAAGCTTGGAACAAACACTTCATGAAGCTAGTCAGCCGGTTTCGGTCGGTCGTCAGTCAGTCAGCCAAACGGATGAAAGAAACGACAGACGAACGGCCTGTTCCTTGTCTAGCTTTCTTTTGAATGTTCCTTCAAGACTCGTTCAGAGCGAGGCTCCCTTTTGTGAGCACGGAAGCGGCGACACATTCGCTTAGCTCCAAACTTTTCCGACCTAACGACTCCTTGGAATAAGCAGCCTTAGAATGAGACAACTTAAAGAAGCGGTTGATAGTTTCACGGCCCATCTTTTTGAGCGCTGTCGAGAAGTTTCTCCACCGAACGGAGGCTCGCCGCCTCGGCTGTCGAACGTTTCAACGGCCACCTCGAGGAATCCACGCTACATTATGAAAGTAAAATAGCTCCACTTTTCTCTGATTCATACGAGAATTATGAATTCCACGCGGCAAAATCCACATTCGATGACATTTTGACCTTGAACGATGACAGAAACCATGAGAACTTGGAAAAGTCGGAAACTTGGGGCTGAATATTCATAGCTCTGTACGTTTTCTTGCTCGACAGAACCGCTAGCCGAATACTTCGGCTAATATGCAGGGTTTCGGACGTTCTCCAGGAACGAGCGGTCCGGCTGGAAGAATTTCCAATCAAATTCATGCTTCACTTATCGGTCAAGCCAGGCGTTGGCTAACCGTGGAATACATACAAACGAGCTGTCTCCAGCGTGGCTCAAAGTTCCACACAAATCAATTTAGTAGCTTTGTTCCGGACGTTAGATAACCGGCTTTTATTAAACAAAGAGGCTTCCGGAGAAACGGGCGGTGGTCTCAAAGGACTCTTTCGCGAGAGCTTGGAATCTAAGGAATTTCGTTCATCGATTCGACGTCTCGGCACGTTTAGACGCGAGTAGCGCCCTTCGGTCACCGACCAGTCAATCGAACCAAAGTGAGCCGGAACGACTAACTAGAAGAGTTCGCCTACACGAACTCGAATTCAGAGCTCACCTGTCGTAGCCGCATCGCGCAAACGTTGTTGGAGGAACAACACCTCGAATCGAAACTGCACTGGGCTGATGGGACTGCCGGGGACGCTGCACAAATGCCGTCTTCTGGCTGGGACATACGATTATAATTTGCGGTCTTTCTCGACGGTCAAGGCCCGGCGTCCGCCTCTCCCAGCTGTTCACATGTGCCTGACTAATTGTCACGAGCTACCGTACACCTTCAGTGACTGGCGGAGCGTGTTTTCTGTGTGGTTCCAGCACGCGCGCCGATAGTTGCTTCTTCTCTTTGCGATCTTTCGCAGTTCATCGCGCGCCTAATCTTTCGATTTTTTTCGAAGATGAAGGGAAAACCTCTTTCGCGTTTCTTGATTGGAGTTCGGTTGCGTTTGATGCAGTGATCCGAGCTTATTCTTCCCGGGCGGCTCAGTAGCGTGGGTTTATAACGCGGGATCCTTGGCTTTTTCGCTTGGTTCGAGCCGAGAGAAGAACGTTGCAATAAAACGACTTCCCGTCATAAGTCACCGTTTTTTATCCTCAGTTCGTGAACGCGACACCGTTCATACGATGATGTACGGTCTCACGTCATCCTGGGCGACCTATTTATAGAAGGTTTCATAGTTGTAGGTATACTATTATTAGGCAGGTGAGCGCCGGCGCATCGCACTAAATGCGAACGTAAATTCCTGGAGGCGAAAGCATCCACGCGGAATGCGCTCTATTCAGACCGGCATCTATTCCTGGTTCTGTTTTCAGTTGTCGCATCCGCCGCGGGCAGCTGCTGTGCACCTGGAGTGCTCAACATATTTTCTGGAACGGATTCGAAAAGCCGCCTCGGACGGGAAATTGATTGCTGTTTGCGGATGGGGTAAGTGTCTCAAGATTGAAACCAAAGCGGACTTTAAACAATGTAGAAGTTTGCGGAACACGTCAAAAGAAACAGCGAAAGTGAATGCAAAAACGAGAAACAGAAAATCTGAATGCCGCAAAGACGTTGTCGTGAACATTGAGGGCGGGCACTTGGACGAACCGGACGGGTTCCGACCTAGAACTCAAGTGAGATTAGCTCGGACCACAGGGTCGGTATTTGATGAGGGTTTTGAATGGCCATCGCCGATAGACAGCGAAGTTGAGTGAAAGCGATCCTTTTCTTCGGATGCGACAATGTCTCACTCAGAGCGCGAGGGAGGCCAGGCACGGATAGATTCATCTCTCCCCATTAGTCATCGGTTTTGTTCTAGTGCCGCTTTCGAGAAGTAAACTCTATCTTTGAGCGTCTAGAGTGAGATTGCTTCTTCAGACGGCTCCGGTAACATCGAGCCAGACATCGCTCATTATGAATCGTCTCAAGTCTCGCGAGAGTTTCAATATCGGCTGCCAATCTCTCATCAGCTGTTCACCGCGACAAGTGACGATACTTGCCGAATCCCAACGCTAAAGCGCTCCAGGTCCAGATAATAATCGAATGTCCGCCGTTTGATATGAAGTTTCCCGGGAATATACCGAAAAGCAATCACGAATTTCGATGAATTTCCAATCGAAGAGTCTTGTGGTTACAAAAAGCGAGAATCTTCCATTTCCAAGGAAGATTCGCAAAACTCAAGGACTCCACATACCAGATTTGTCGATAACTCCTTATGGCTGACATCAGTCTGGAAACCAGAATGGGAACATTCTTGGTCTGGGCATCGAGTTGATGCGTCGAATCAAAGCCTCGACTCGACCGACGGGACATTCGGAATTCACCTCAAGGGTTTTGTCCGGAATTTTCCCACATTTTCTGCTTCCGGCCACTAATCCCCTTCACTTTAATTCCTCCGGCTCGCGGTATATTCTGTGAAGAGTGAGAGGAACTCTTCCGGGAACGCGTGATTATTTGTCAGCAACTCGAATCCGTTCTGTATCTTGTAGCTTGACCCTCGTTTTCGGCTTTCGCCGCTCCTCCAAACCACCTAGTCGGACAGGGTCTTTATCGAAGCGTCCGGACAGTCGGGGCATTCACTCTACGACCTCTTATTCCGATTTCCAGGATGGCTTTCGACATGAGCAGCCACACGAATGAATAGATGTGACCGTTCTCGTGACTTTCGGACCTCAGTTTTCATTCTAACAATTATTACTCATGCGTTTCCTCAAAAGAAGAATAGCACAGATCCACTTTGAGGAGTGCACAACATTAAACACCGATTCCTCCGACATCCATGTAGAAATCATGTTCAACCTGCTTCAGGTACAATGTCTCTGTTGTTTGAAGATTCGTCTCTTACATCGGAGGAAGATATTGGTCGAATATCGTCACGAGTTCTCGAGATATCCTGAAAAGCGTTTCGATTAGAAATGGCAACAATGACTCATGTCAGACATTTACAATCTAGCGCGGTCTTCACCGGTCCATCCAGCGCTGTCCAGTGGTGTTCCTGACAAGAGAACTCGTCCACTGGATTTGATTAAAGACTACCCACGAATGTGACGGAAGCAGTGGGTTTTGTTTGAGGAAGAAAACGGGAAGAAAAAATGTCGCACGGCTCATTCATTCACTCTTCCGTCCATTTGGTCACTCAGACTGCCGTTGAGGCGCGGTAAGCCATGGAGCAGGCAGGCGGACGGGCGGGCGGGCTGGCTGGCTGGCTGTCACAGAAGAAAACCCCGAAGAAAGTGAGACGTGCTTTGTGAAGATAGAAAGTTAATGAGGAGGCTTCACCCAGTATGTGTCCATTGTCCGCAACGGTCGGTCCATCACATTGGCCTTGACCGTCAAGTCATCAAGTCGGTCCTCGCTAAATCCACGCTCACGCGAAACGTCAACCGCCCAAACGCCCAGTTGTAACGAGGTAGAAGGCAACAACTGGACGATCCGCCGCTGTTTCCGCATTGAAAGTGTGAATTTCGCACATCCGCCGCTACAGTTGTTGGCAACGATCTGACCTTGTATCCAAGCTTAACGCATTCGTAAGAACAAGGTGAGCTTGTCAAAGTGTCCACTGTTTTGTTTTCTCCACTCATAACGCTATCTTCCAAGGAGGTACTTTTGGATGAGCGTTATCCGTTTTCTTTTTCAACAGAATCTCCGTCAGAAATTGTGTTTCTTACTTCAGTCGGGTTTTTGAACCACAACCCGAGCTCGGAACTCGTTTCAAACAATCTACTCGAGACAGCAGCTCGACGCATCGATCTCGGGTTCGGATCCGGAGATTTTTCGTCGGCGAGCTCAGCCGCGATGAGCATGACAGCCTGGAATTCATTCTCGTTCCATGGAGTCCAGACAGGCAAGAAAGGAGAAAATATAAAAAATGGAGCCCGTTCCCCTCAAGACGAGATATGACCTGTCAGTTCGGTCTCTCTTTTCCGGAGCAACTGAGTTGTTCAGAAGCAGGCAGGCAAGCAGACGGGCGGGCGGGCGAGCGAGTGGGTGGGCAGACAGACAGGCGGGAAGGCAGCAAAAGCTGGAGCCAGGACCAGAGCCAGGCAGCTGAAACTCAATTAGGAGCACTAGCGAAAGCGAGGCTACTTGTGGAATGTTCATGAGGATCACGTTTGCACGTTCGTACGTCGGAAAGAAAAAAAGTCGTTCGTTCAGAAGCGCAAAGCAACGCAGCCTCCGCCGCGCCATCATCAAGCTAATATCAAAAACAAGCGTACTAAGATGACGGTCATGTTTCCATGCACGACTGATGAGGATCAACGTGAATGCCAGAAAAGTGTGGAATATACAAACCAAAACCGAGGGATCTTTCGAGGACTCTCTGTCGAAATCCCAGTGTCGCTGGAGCAGCACAAACCTTTATCATTCTGACGTTTTCTCGAATGTGTTCCATAAACTCCGAGGTGAGGTGGCACCTCCGCGTGGGCCGCAGCCTTACGAAAGATCTTTTGGATCTGAAAACAGCTTTGGATTGGGGAGCTTTATTCTAGAAAACCCAAGAACCAGCCGTCCGATGCTTCTCATAACTACCCTCTAGCTTGAATCTGAGCTTCCAACTATAATGTTACCGTTCTTGTCACAAACAATAGTGGTGCCGTTGTCAGAGCCTTCACGTAGCCCTTTTTTTCACAGGCTCAGGATGACCGCTGGAAAAGGAGACATGCTCTGAAATTCGGGAACAGGAAATTGTAAAACATGAGCTGCAGAATGGCTTTGGAACGGAAGCCGTGCTTCTCCCGGAAAAGTATGAGGTGTGACGCAGACACCGGTCCGGTAAACTGTTTTCGAAGCCATGCACCTCCAAACTACGTTCAAATCCTTCCTCACAAGGTCGGCTCATTCGCAAATTTGCGAGGGATCTCGCATCGGAAAAACTTTTTGACGGAATCCGTCTTCAGCTTCGACTCAGTTCGCCTCCCGAAGTTCTTCGTCACTTCTGTCTCTAAGATATTTGACAAAATTCAACATTATATTCTACGACCCGTTCCAGAAGAGGTGGCTCCATGGTTTGGAGAATTGCGGTAAGTTATGGATCAGACCATCCCGAGCCCGTGTGTCAATTCCAATAAGAAACTTCCCGACGTGTGCCGAATTATTGTCATCGGATGCTCTGGTTTACGACGGTCGTCAATACTTGGGAAGCCAATAAGGATGATCATCGAAGAGGGGAGAAGAGGGGAGAAATGCGAATAAAAATCCAATGTGATTCCGACGGAAGCGTTGGAATCGTTTATGGAAGTAGACGGATGTATCTGGCCTCCGGAGGATGGAGATTGTGAGATTCACTCGCCAGGATGCTTTTAAAATTGACACCAGATGCCTAACAGGTGAAAGATGTGCACCACCGATCAAAGGAGAGGTCTGGCGACGCAAGCTCCGACGCGACCAGTAGAAACCCTCGAAAGTATCATGAACGTTCGGGAACAATTCCGATTCGTGAGAAACGAGTTCAACAATATTCTGCTTCCACGTGCGGAAGACGTTTATCGCATATCTCTGCGCTAGCGTAAGAGACACGACTTGCTCGATTCGTCGATGTAAGCCTGATTAGGCAGCGAGTCCACCTCATCGAGATCATCCCGCGGATCGGAACCGTTTCGGAAGATTTTGATTGCTTCCTGATAAGCGTAGGCGGACGTAGCCATGAGCTTATGGTGAAACTCGGAAATGCCTCGCTCAGTCTCATTGTTACAACCGGCATGCCGGTGGAAACATTTCGTTGCAACGACGTTCTCGAATTTGCTCGAGCCCTTCAAGTGGAGAAGCGCGAGCTGTTTTGAGAAAGTGAATGAATGGAAACTTGATGAAGGGGCGCTTCCTGAATGAAGAAACAACGAGCGAAGTTATATGGAGCTTTTGAGAGTTGGAAAAGTCTTGTTTGAGTTCGGAAAGAAGTAACTTGATCTCGAGAAATCCCACAACAAACAGCGCAGATTCCGTTTTGTGCGGCTTCGGAGGTTTTTTTTTCTCTCGGCATATCTCAATGTCGGAGCGACTCCGAGAGTTCTGAATCTCTAGAATTCCACCCGATCGGAAATTCCTGATGAGCTTCTGGAATGTTTATGTATAAGCGGTGGAAGTGATCAACCGGGAGCTCGAAAGCGACTCTTTGAGCTGAGGTTTGCGACTCCGAGACCTTTCCTCTTCATTTCTGCCAGCGACTAATTCTAATCCCGGAAACCGTTGCTCCCGAAGAAAGTTATTCGGGTCGAAAAGCGGAATGAGAGTGGGTGGTCCGCTCTCGTCTACGTACTAAACTCACGAAGTTCGCGTGGCTGAAGTTGACGTGGGTGACTAAAAGGCCATCATCACCGCCAACACCAGCACCACCACCACCGCCATCATCATCATCATCATCGCCATCCCTACAAGCGGCATCAGCCTCAGCGCGAATGACGTCTATAAATACCCGAGCATTTCCCTCTCGGGCAAACTCGATTCCAACTTCGAACTCAAGATAGGAAACAAAGCCGACTCGGCGGGCTCAAAGCTGGATTGCTTGTTGTTATTGTGGTTCGCTCGATGGCGAGATTCTGTTTCGTGGCTGAACTGAAACTGCGTAAGGGCGACGAGAATCAGGGAATCCACTTCAGAGCTACAAAGCTCATGCGGGAGAGAGGGGAGCGAAGTTACAGCGAACGAGAGAATAAGAGCTCGCGCTGAAAGCTAGCAGAAGAGAAACAAGGTGCTCTTGGGAAATTCACGAGAGCATTAAACGCGACACTACGACGACGGGGTTGGAGGGGGAGCAGTGCAGATGGAGCATGACGTCGACACAAAAGCCTCGGCTTATGTCAGCGGCTGCCCGCCGAAGCCTCGATGTTTAATCCGCAGCGCCCGACCGAGTCGATTGGGAAAATCGAAGCTGATTCTCGGTGCGACGAAGCTTCAACGACGATACTGTCCGGAATTCTCTTCATCCCCCACCCCCTCCCCCCGCCCTGACCGCGACGCGGGGGTCACGAACGAAACTTCGCGAACACGAACGAGTTTCGTCGAAAACGGCGCCTCCAGTAGTTCCAAGTTATCAACCCGAAAAAGATCATCGGGGATGATCGCGGTGCGGAAGAAGGGGAGCTTTGAGGCGCGACTGAGTGGAGGTGACAGATGACGTATTTGGTAATAATCTTGTCTGAGGTAAGATACCCCGTAAGCCGGTTCATATCTCCTAGCCGATGTATATTTAGAGCGCTCGGCCCGAAATGACTACGAGTTCACAAGGCAGTTTAACTGGATAATCGCAGCTTGGGAGAGAGGCCATCGACGGCTTGTCAGCAACGCAGCCGGGCAGGCAGTGACCTCTCTGTGCGTCTGCTGCTCAACATCTTTTGAGCTCATCTGGGTTCATTGAATATCCCAAGCCCTAGAACGCTCGAGTGATACTCCGAGGCTTCGCCGCAGGGAACACGGTGAGCGGGAATCGGGGGAGGGCCGGATGGAGGGAAGGTGGTCTTTTCAGAAAAGTGAACCCCGACCGAGTTTCCATGAAATGAGCATGCTCAAAAGAGACTGTCTGGGGCATTGGAAGCAGTCCCACGAGTTTCTCTTTACTCCCAAAGAACGGCATCGGATAGATAAGGAAAATATCAGCGCGGTTGTTGGTTTTTTTTCTTCATGTGGTTCAAAGAATCAACAAGTGATGAATCATGAAGAGGTTCGCCATGAGGAGTTTCGCCATGAGAGAGAGGCTTACGGTGTCACCGGTACGGACTGGGGACCTGTTGCTGGACCCCGGCCCTCGCGAAGCCCTCGTTAGGGTTCTTAAACGTTGCCACGAGCTGCTTCGCCGCCGAGATCCGAGTTGGCGGCAGTGACGGCATCGTTTCAATGAAGTGATGGCGCAGCTTAGTTAAACTTTCTTCGGCGGAGTCGCAGCGATTGCGTAAGCACGGAACTATATCGAGCGCAGAAGAAAAAGCGTCCTGTGTCTTCTTTTGTCCCTCGTTGGCATCGGAGCAGAGATGGGACGTTTCTCGAACCGGCAGGACCACCGGTTGCCAGGACAACATCGTGTGCGGCAAGACCCACGAATCCAGGGGGCGGCATAGCCATCCAGCGAACGGGCAGGCAAGCCAGGCAGGCATCGAGCCCGCGAGGAAGGCCGAGGAAAGGGATCGGGAGAGTGTGCGCATGCGCAACCACCTGTGAGTCGTTCGAGGGTGGCTTGAGGGGAGAGCAAGGCACGGCGGGTAGCTTCAGTTAGTATGTGAGCGTATGGACAGCCAACCAGCCAGCCCGCCAATGGCAGCCAAGTTTCCCCCATTCAAAAGCAGTCATAATTCATCGAATCGACTAAATTCCTCTAGTTCAACAAGTGTACGTTATCAGCACGAACAGCCCCGGTGTCCGCTTGTTCAGCAACAGGTTCGATCACAACTTCAGCAACAACAACAACAACAACATCAGCAGCAGCAGCAGCAACAGTTGGGGCGACAGCAAGAACAGCCACATCTAGAGGAACCACAACAGCATCGTCGAGTAGATCAGTCACAACAACATCAACGATCACTTCAGTGTCGAGAGCAACAGCGGCCTCGAGTCGAACGGGACACTTTTGAGCCGATCAGCATCAGTTAGCCTCAGTTAGTATATCATCAGGCAACGCTGTTGTGCGCCTACGCAAATGTCTGTCGTCACTAGCGTTTGACTACCGCTCTCGCAACATTGGCAGCGGTTCCGTTCATCTCGTCAAAAGTGATCAGTGTTCGTCGTGACAGGACCAGGAACCACGATCGCAACATCAACAGCATCTTGACGTGTTCAATATTTTGTTAGTCAACGTTTGATTCGTCCGACGGTTGGGGCAGGGCGTCGTTGGTCGGTCGACTGTCTTGGTTGTACCCGGATCGATTCGGTGATTCGCTTGATTCGTTCGCTAGTGCAGTGCAGCAGTTCAGCTAGAACAGTGTGCACAGAGTGTGTCATCCTCCTCCTCGTCGTCGCCGTTCACAAGGAAAATCCGATAAGTTTGAGTCCGAGTAAGTGACTGCTTTCACATCTGATCGATTCCACGAGTACGGCGGTGGCTGCGGCGGCAGTGGCGGTGGTGGTGTTGGTGGTGGAAGAAAAAACCAAAACGGAGCGAGCATTCAAATCGACTCGAGAGAGAAAAGCGCTCCTGTAAACAGAAACGAACAGGATGCAAATGCTAGAGTAGCTAGTGGTCGTCATTGCTGCGAAGTGTTTCTCGAGTTTGTCGTGGACGAGGAAACGTTTCGACTAAGCTTGGCTAAGATGTCGCTTAACTTCAATTTCATCTTCGTATTGGATTTACAAAGCTCGTTCACAAGAACTCGTTCACGGGAAGAACGTTCTTCACAACCAACCATCACCTTAACCAGGTAAGTCGAGTGGAATCTACTTTCGCCCCAGTGAACCCTTGCACTCGGCAGAGTTTCATTCGCTCTCAAATCGTTTTCGTCTGGCGTTTCCTAGTGGCAATGAACTCATCAGAGCTCGCTCGCTCACTCGCCGTTGACCCTGGCAAACTCTCGCGTCTTCCTCGAAATGGCGTTCGACGCTTCAGGGAACAAGTTCGTCTGTGCCAACATGCGTTTGTCGACTTGAGGTCGGCGGTGTCGAATGTCTTCTCCATTGGCGGACGCCGCCGCCGCAGGAACCAGACGAGGAGCGGACTCGCCGTAGATTCCGTCGAGGAGCATTGCCCACCTGTGGCTCTGGTCAGAAGCCCGGAGCCCCGAAACCCTACGGGAAACACTCGCGGAGTTTCGATGTCTCGAGCCACGTCAGGCATGCAACTGGCATGAAGTGGTTTCCTCGAGTCCCAGTTGTTGAGATTGTGGAATATTCGAATCCGAAACGTTTTCTGAGTTTCTCTTGAACTCAAACCAATTCGATCGGAATTGCTTGTTCGCACGGCGGCCGAACGGTGGGCGAGTTGCGAAACGAATAGAGGAACAGGAGGGCTTTCGATGTTATCTTTTCTTTTTTTTTTGTAAATCGGTTCTTCCTTCCGGAAAGCCTTTCGGGAATCCCTTTCGGAAATCTCCTGCGTTTTTTCCTCCCTTCTCCTCCTCCTCAGGAAAGCGTATATTTGTTCCGCCGCAATTTGCGTTGATGAACGCAATGGGCGTGGGTTTTTCTCTCGAGAACCTTCATTGCTCGCCGCTGACCGGCGAAACATGAACCTCTCTTCGGCTTAGGTTCATCTAGTTTCCATGGTTTTCGCCGTTCCATTTCCCGAACGTCAGTGGTGATAGCGTTGATGATCGCAGAGGAGCCGAGCAGGTGGCCTCGCGTGCTGTGCGTGTTCTGCGAGGGAACTGCACCACGATAGATCGACAACCGGTGGGACGGACGGATGATCGGGCGAAAAACTGGTCCGACGGTCCGCCCCATGAGCAGGACTAGTCTCTTGTGGAACGTTCGGAGATGTCTTCTTCTTGACCGCAACCTCGTGCTTCAACTCACTCCCGAGGAAACCCAGGATCGGAGATCTCGACCGATATTGGACTCAGATCCAGTCTGGAATCACCGAGACGATATTCATTCACTTCATTGTCAGGGAAAACGCCCAGAGCCTGAACTTGGATCCGCGACATATCGTCGCATCTTCATCATCATCGTCAACCTGTTGCCCGACGGCCATTCTATTTTGGTGTGATGAATGAAAACGGAAAGGTTAGGCCTCATGCGTGGAATACGAGGACTGAAAGGAGTGAGAATAATGAATGTTCGGAGCGGTGGGAAAAAATAGTCGCAAAAGGTTCTACTCGGTCTACTGATGAGGTTTCCGAAAGCGACAATTCACCTCATCCGATTTGCAGACGACGATCTCGCAGATCAGAGACAAATAGTGATAGACGAGAGGGAAGCGGGAGTTTTTCCCGTTTCTGTGTCGTTAGCTCCTCCCACGATCGTCTGCTCGGCTTACGACGGCTCGTTCCGTTCACTTTACCTCCAAGTCTTTGGAATTGGATTCTTATTCCGGCCGTGAAACCCAATTGAAGGAGTCGTATTGTCGTTGATGACAATCCGGTTCGTGGTCGCAGTTGAGGAATTAGCGTTGGAATCGATAGGATCGGTATCAGCCACTCGAGTCTATTGGCTTTCGTACATTTTTCCTCTCGCTACCGTCGATCGATGCCGTGGCCGATATCCTATTTGAGTCCGCACACTCGGGTCCGTGACTGCCAATCAAGCTCCCCTCATGACAACTTCGTTCTGCTCGCTCGGCTCGCTTTCCATGCGATGTCCGCGAAGAGACTCCCACCTAGGTATTGGAGAAGTTTTCCCGAACAACTGGATTTTTGGTTTTCGTCCCGAATCGTTCGTCGAATCATTGAGAAAATTGTGTTTCCATCGATGTTCGTGTCGTTCTTTCGACAACATCCCGCATCATGGGAACAGAACCGACCGACGGTCGGTCGAAATTACGGAGAGAGCGCCATGCACGCCGGGCAAATCATTGCGGAGGCGTAACCAACGCTCGGAATAGACTTTCTCAAAACAAGTGCCCATCAAAGAATCGTTAGTGCTCTCAACTGAAGTCTATGTAGTTACTTCGCAGGAAAGTGTGTTTGGGTTCTATGAATCTTCTCTTTGGGAGCAATCCAAGTCGAAATTGTGATGCATTTCACAAAGTTCTTCGAGGAGACTGGACGAACTTGTTTCCGGCGCCATCCTCCGACGAGATTCATTCAAATTTCTCCTGTGGACAACCCTCGGTACGTTCTGTACCGCCGCACAAAGGCGCCAATGGCGGCCTTGATTGACGGCGATACAGTCGGCTCCACCCATAGGCAAATAGCGGGGAAGGAAATCTGGGAGTCCGTAGGCAGAGGGACGGATTCTGTCGAGCTGACCCTCCGGCATCCATGTTCGCCCCTCTCCCCTTACCCTCGGGGAGCCTCGGAGCTGTTTCGGGATTCGGTTCCACCTGGCTCATATCTTCTGTCAATACAGGGCGAATATTGGCGACATTATTGGCGATGGCCGATTGAACGAGACTTCGACTTGACCCCGAGGCTCATCGCGCAGCTGAAGAAGAACTCCGACTCCTTTTGACTTCTGCGAGAATAGACGACGAATTCCTGCCATCAATCCGTCTTCTTCTCCTCCGTGAGATACGAGCGCCGAACTGAACGCTTCACGCTCTTGTCACTTTTCGCGACACATCAATATTCATGCGAATATCTGAAGGAGAGAGCCTTCAGCAGCGACGTCCATTTGAGTTCCATTCGTGAAAGGATGCGCGAGGGACTTATGCTGCCTTTTGTGTCATACGCGTTCATTTGTTGCTTTTCTGACACCTTGGTAAACTCGGAGATGTCACACAAACAGATGTGAGGCGAAAAAGACCTCGCTCGCTTTCGAGAAAAAAAGACGTTCGTGCTCTCGCAAGCCGTTAGACACTGCGACTTTCGGAGTTTCAAGTTCTCAGGGAGCAGGGGAAGAGAACACAGAGGAGGAAGGGAAAGAGCTCTGGGAGCTTGAACTCGACGAGAATTATCCAACTTGCCTCCAGCTAGAGTGAGAGATCTTATTCCCTGGATCGATTGGCGGAGACGATGATCGCTTTGAATACCTAATTTCAGATTCATATATTCTTTAGACGTAAATTTGACTCTGAGGGGAGTGCGATTCCGGCATGTTTATTTTTTTATTCTGGAATTCAATCGAAAGAGCTCTGAAGAGTCCCAGGAGAGCTTGTTATGGATCGTGAAATCTTTAGGTTACATAAAATTCCGAAGTCGAGAAAGAGAATCTAGTGGTTCAAGTCCAATCATTTCTCTTGCCGCGATCAGGAGTGGGTTTTGTTCGTGATCGAAATGGAGCCAAGGTAAACTTACCGCATCGTTCTTGCAACATCTCGTGATTGATGGGATGAGTACGGGCGCGTTCGAGAAGCAAAGCTTTTCTCTAAAACCTACCGGGTCTGCATCGTAGAAGACGAATTTCTCAGAGTCGTTTTTGGGAGCACGGGAAGAGAGCTCCTGTGTACTATTGTCCTCTCGACTATTCCCCTCTCCTAGAGACGATCCCCTGACTCGCGGTTCGGAGTTGAGATCGAGGAACACGGAGGACAGGGGTTCCGAACAGAGCACGTTGGTCATTCGCCGATATCGGTTAAATTGAGTAACCCGAAGTTCCTCTTGACAAAGTTCCTCTTACCACCTTCTGACGAAGTGACCACTCAATCAAATACCTAACACCATGTTTCTCGATTATGGAACAGTTCGGATCAGTGGTCGTCCTGAACTTCGTCCGTTCGTCCCTCATTGGTTGGTCTTTTTCCTGCCGCCCTACCAGCCTTGCTCCGGTCAGTAAAGCTAATACGCTCATTTGCACATGAAGCGGACGTTTCCGCGGCAAAGAACAAGAACAGCAACGACAACGGCCGGGACGGAGGCGGCAAGAACACGATGGTCAGCAGGCCGAGGAGAATGGTTAGGGCAACTACTACCACTACTACCGCTGGCGGGAGCATCAGGACCAGATGCGGGCGACGCGCGAGAGGGTCGTGTGAAGAAGACAGAGGGGAGGGGGGAGGGGGGAACAACGACGGGGAGGTCAAAGGAGGCGCAAAACTGCAGCAGCAAGAGAACAGCATCTAACAGCGTTTTTATGTCACTGTCAGCTCACCTCCTCTTTGTCGACGGATGAGAAGCCACTCTCCTCATCCTTTTTATACATCGAACGGGACGATATACGAACCTGCATCGAACCGTATGCCGTTTGGCCCCGCAGATCTGGGCTCCACTTCCAGGATTCGAGGACGAAGAGAGGGCGGGGGGATCCTTAATCGAACAGAGTTCTTGTTGCTGTTGATGTTGCCAGAACTTACCATGATGTCTGGACCTATTCAGAACAGTGACGCCGGTTCCGAGTCATTGTAGTTCGGCGGTGGATGTTGCTTTTTCACTCGGTCGCAATAAAGCGCGCTCTGTACTATGCAAAGCACCGAAGCTTTCTGGAAGCATCCATTGATGTTTGTGCTTCGGTTTGTCGAGATTGAAAGTCCCACGCTTGGGAACGCCCACTCCTCGTATCCGATGGAGGAAGGAACAAAAAAAAACGGCTGTGAGTTCCGTAGACGTTTCGAAAAGACAGGATGTCGAACGTACTATCACATGGACAAACGGCTTGAGGGCATTTGAGTGAGTCGGCATCGGTTTCGAGTCCAGAAATATCTGCGCATCTCTCAATCTCGCCGGCCTTCTGGAAGGACGAGGGTAAACGAAACGAGAAAGAGGAAGTCAAAGGCACAGCTTATCCGCCCAGGCCACCTCATCGAGATTCTGTGCTGCAGCTCATGCGCAGTCCAATCACATTCAGGATAACCATCGTCGACTTCCATCCCGACTCGTCCACTTCATTTCCGATCGTTGAACTCTCTCTCTCTCTCGAGAACGAATCCATTATTCCAAACGATCGAGTTTGCGGGTTCAGACTCTTATTTCATCTCTTTGAGCCAATCACACGCTCTTTCGTGTGTGCGCTTGATGCGTGATCGCGTCAGGATGAGGACAGGCAGGCGGGTCGGTCAACGTTAGGTTGCCATTATTAGCTCCGAGCGTCGCGTCGGCAGGGAGGCAACGTGTGACAGACGGGCGTTTCGATCCTCGCATTTCAACAAATTAAACTCCCCTCCTTTCTCTCCGGGACCCTGCCACATTTGGAAGAAAGGAGAGCTTTTTGAGCCAGTTTGTTGCGAAGTATCGAAAACTGCTCCAGGTCGAGAGAGTAGGCATTCTCCTCGACCGAGAAACTGATTAACCTTGTCGGAGAACGAACTCGTTGGAACTCGGATCAGCAGACGAGAGTAGGCTGTCGCACGTTCCATGCTTGCGTCGGATGCACAGGTCCTCTGCGCCCGCGCGCGTGTTGTTCTTCATTGGGATCCGCGATCTCCCGAGGCGGTCTTTCTGGAGACGTCTGGAACTAAATTGTTTCTCCTGTTGATTACCGCTCCGACAAACAGACGAACGACGGAACGGTACTGCATTCCTCGATCGGAACGATGCAATTAGAATCAACTCCGTTCCCATCTGCCGCTCCGACTCCAACGGCGCGGCGGCTACAAATCGCGTTTGATCCAACGGTTTGAAAGGAAGAACTCGATTTGAAGTCGTTTCCTACCTCTCTCTCTCTTCTCCTACTATCTCTGTTCCTCTGTGTAAGGCTGGATCACTTAGCTCGTTTTTTCCTCAACGAAATAATCCTCTTTTCTAACACGTATTCCCACGGCTAAGGCCACTGTGAAATGTTGCTCATCCGCTCCAAAAGAACAGCAAAAGTTGTCGGTGTCACTGTTGAAACGAGTTCTGGACTAGGGTTTTAGTTCCCTTGTCGACCTCACGCCTCTTTCGGACCAAACGAGGATCTCGTTGAGATTGCTTCCAACACCGTGACGGGCCGTTGCAAGCAGCAAAAAGTCTGCGATGCACTAACTACTTGGCTCTTCACCAACGTCCCATGGACGGTGGTTGCCCAGAGCTGGGCAACTCGCCGCTACCACGCTAGCCAGCAGCGGGGATGCTCCCGAAACAAGGTCACATCGGAGTCCCGAGAACTAGGAATTGTCTTGTCGTCCTGTTCCTCCTCCTCCTTCTCCTGGGTGTCCAGCAATAAAACACGTCTGTCTAGCTTAGCTCGATGGCGCGCTCCCGGCTCTCGTTGCTAGAAGATTGTGGAAGTTGCTTACTTGACGCAGGACATCGCCAGGGCGAGTCGCGAAAGCGAGCCAATTTCACAACCCAAATAAATAGCATGTCGCGTGGGCCGCGCAGAGGAAAAGAAAACAAGCTTTGGAATCTGTACGCCACCGCGGCCGTACCTCTGGAGAGCGGGGCGAGATATTTTTATTTCCGAATTACGTTTCCGGAGGACGGCGGAGTTCCTATCGGGAACGTTTTCAACTTGGTTGCCTGAATTAAATTCTCCGAAGTTCGCTTTGCATACGAAGCCGAGTTGATGCACGCGATGATGAAGCCGCTCATAGAGGATCAGATAGAAATCGAAATCGGATTCAACAGACTCTCACAATGGACCTGAGATTCCGGCCAGGCAATGCTTCGCAATTTTTCAGGAAGCTCTGCTTTCGTTCATCCTTCCGTTCGACCGACCGACCGACCGACCGACCGACGAACGGATGGACGGTCGGTCTTTCATAACCGGCGGCGGAGAGTATGGCTAACATCTCGGAGTGGAATGAACCGATATTGGTCCGGCTGTCCTCCGAGACTTCGAGGGGAAAAAACGTTCTGAGCCGCTCCTCGGCGCTCGGTTTCATCCGATACCGTGCGTCGGCTGACAGCAACTCAGCTCTGTTTCGAAAAGAACCGTCTCTCTGTCCAGGACATGGTGCGAATTCCAGCCCGACTCGGCACGATAACATTAAGTTGACAGCGTGCCGCTACGTTCCTGCACGATGGATGAGCTCCATTTTCGTTATTCTCCTGAACAGTGATTTGCACAGAGACGAGGTTGAACAGTGGTCTGGTGAAAGTTCCGCGGGGGAACTCTGGTGGATCGGACGACAAGGGTGAAGGGGACGAATATCGCTCGTGAGCTCGAGTCTCTAGCGCCGCGTGGTGAGTTCGATGCCTTGATTCCATCAATCTCCCTATCTCAGCAGGCTGATCCCTCCCATCGTTGAATGTAGTACACCAATAAACCGTGACATGGTCCAATATCCACTAGAGGTCACAAACTAATCGTCATTGCGTGTCTCGCTGGTGGAACTATTGCCTCGTCGCGTCCATTCTCGCTCGCTGAGGTTTACATAGCCAGCTGTTCGGAAGCGGCTCCGTGTTTCTCGCATCTTCTCGCCTCTCTGTCGGAGCTCGGCCCTGGTTTCTCCGAATCGCTCGTTACACAACCAGATTAGGCCACAATCAGTGAGCAGCACAGGACAAATCCAGCTGTCACAAATGTTCGCTGCTATATTGAAGTGGCTCGCTCGGGGGAGTGCGGCGGCGGCGACGCCTTCGTCAAACATGGAATTAGAATCGTTTTCTGGCTAACATCGGATCGAGACGTCGAGACCGAAACTTAATTATAGCCCGAACGCAGGAATTATTCCTCCCCTTAACGCAGTTAGGGTATCGCACGCACGCTGAACTTTTGTGGAGAGGATCCGGAAAGCTGCGTCTCATATCACGACAAAGGCCGCGCTCGGGAATCTCAGGAAAACACGAAAACGAAACAGGTCGAACTGGTGTTCTCCGCGAAAAGACGCGTGTTGCTCCGGGAGAGGAAAAGCTCGAAGTCTTTCTCTGTTCTGTTGACTCTTGAGCACTTTGCGCAGAGAGTTCGTAGTGGAAAGGAGGAAATTTGCATGGTATCGAAACCAGAGCCCTCTCCGAAAAGCGAACAACAGTGACCCTCGGCAAAGGTGGGACAGGTCTTTTATTATGTTTCCAATGCGACGTCGCGCGGAGGCTTATAAACAATGTTCCACAGGAAAACCCAGAGGAGTTCCCTCGGAAAGCTTCGGCAACCATCCATAAAGGAATTAGAACCACAAACCCACGCGCGCCGTTGATGCAAAAAGTTTCTTCAAAGCAGATTACGTTTGGAACATGTTCTCGTTTCCTTGGGCAAAAACTTTGGATGTCGACTCGGAATTGCGTTCTGCCGCTGCCCTGTCCCGCGGCACATCTGCCGATCAAACTCATCATTGAACGTGACATAGACGTGCCGGAGGAGCGCACGTGGTCTTTTCCGTCGCACCTGCTGCGCGCGACCTGCCACTTTCGCTAACTCACATGTCCGTTTCCTTCGGAATACTGTTGTCAGCCGACTGTTTGAATTTGGAATCATTGTCGGGATTTATTGCAGAGTTCGGCGGGTGAGGGAGAACGAGGACGGCTGAAGCTTTTTCCGTCGGGAAAAGTCCGAGCACCTCGAAGCAAGTCGCGTTCGCTGTTCGCACGTTTTAAATCAAGTGCGATGTGGAGCGTGGAAGAAGTTTTCTCGGCAAAACGAAGACCGGACCTGAGAAGACGCGAGAGATACTACATCAGCCGAGAGAAATAAAGACGGATTGGCAGAAGTGAAGTTATCAATAATAATTGATTTGAGCAACCTTGAGACTTTAGCATCGGCTCGCGCAGCTCTCCTGGGGAGGCTCGCGACCCCTAATTTCTTTGTTCGCCTCTGTACTCCCAATCGATGTCCTCGCCCACAACCTCTACCGACGATCTAAGACGTTAATCGTTCGGATCCAGATTCGAACTTTCGAGCTTCGTCGATGCCCGCCAACCTGAGACACAGAGTACAGCGATTCCAAAAACGGTTTTCCGATACGACTCAACCGGTCTTTGTTCGTCGTTTCAAAAACGACTTCGTTTCGAATTTCCCGATGACGTGGACCTCATTTTGAGTCGCCAGGCGTTACTCGTCGAGTTCTTCGCTCAAAGGAAAAAGCCACATGGTGCCGTCCGACGATGTGACTAAGCCGGACACCGCGCCGTGTGTGCTTGCTGCTAGTCCTCTTCTGATCATCGCCCGCGTTTCCTCCGTCCTTTTCCGAGCTATCCTCTTTTCCAGTCGCTCATGCTGCGGCTTCTCGTCGCGCAGTCACTCTCGTTCAGCCGTCCACCGGTAGATCGTAAATCCTCTTTACAAGCTTCCTTCCTTCCTTCCTGGCCCTGCGTCACCCAGGCCCCGACTCTTGCCCGGAGCCCCATGTTCTCTCGAATCTCTCGTCCACTCGTACAGACGGCAGCGGGCCGCGAATCCTGTTCTCGAGGTGGACCACTCCAATGTTGTGGTCGGGCTCCGCTAAGCCATTCAACTATCGAGGGCTGTAACCTCCGTTTTTCTGTTCGACTGCGGCGGCAACCGTTTTCGAGTATGCAGCTAACTAGGCATTCAGTGTTTCTTCTCTCACTCAACGTAACGAATGGACTGAGGTTCCGGGCACGGAGTAAAACCGCTATACCAGAATGAATACTCGCCAAACCACCTGTTGCAGATGCTGATTCCTAGACTGCGGCTATCGCTTCATTCCGGAGATTCTCGTATCCGACAAATGTGCTATGAATTCGAGTGATGCTTGATTTTCGTTTGCTGATAACGCGTTCCTCTCTTCCGGAATGCGGGACCACTCAATTTCCGAAATTCTGCGTGAGATATCTTCGATTACATCTTGTCTGCTAGACGCACTCTGTTCGCCAAGGAATGAAAAATTTCCAGCCCCAGTATCTTTTCTAAACTCTATTCTCAACATCTTCATCAGATTCATATTTTTCGGTGTGGCTCGCGGGGAACCCACAGCTCACGGGACACGGGTGGACTCGAGGATGAAATTAGTTCCAGATTAGCACGGGGCTCATATTCGGATAATTTACGCTCGGACCAGACCGTTTTCCACACATGGAGCATCTCGCCACCGATTTATGTCTTGTCGGAGGAAGTCTGCTCTGACGGTGTTAACGGTGTCTCGTTCGTTATGGGCCGACCAACTTGGCGTAGAAGGTATGGTGGGACCAGCATAACCTCCACTCCCCGCCATGATGGGAACCGCCGTTCCTTTTTCCCGAGTCCCTCATAATGAGGTGCCACCGTATGTGTGTTTCAGAACACATGTTTTATGACGACGGGGGTCGATGAAGGGCAGGACTTCCAGCATTGGAAACAACCTCTTTACCGACATCAACGACGGTTTGACCAGAGCTTGCTCCGGAAATATCGTTCCCAGAGCTCTGAAAATCGCAGGGAAGTCCAGCGAACAGGAAAAGCTCGGCGTGAATGATTAGTTCGGTATACATATGTACATGTTTCCAGATTTCGGAAGTTTATAGCAAGCAGCTACACGGATTCTCTGTGTGTTCCAACGCGAAGGACTCTTGCTTATTGGATCAACGAAACGTCGGACAGCGGCAGCACGGATTCGTTCAGTTTCAAAGAGAAAACTTGCTCATCCGACTCTGCCGCTGCTCCGTCTCGAATCATCAAGAGACCTTCAAGCGCGCGGCGAAATTAAGGAGGTGATCATTTATGAAGGCCGGGAACGAGGGCTCTCTTGGGACCGGCGGCGTCATTCTGGAGGAGAGTTTGGAATTCTAGTGACCGTCTTTGGATGAGTTGGAAACGTTCGTTCCCAGAGGTATTCTCAGCGTTGAGTTTGATTCAGTTTGACTCGATTCCACGATCCTTGCTCTTAGAAGACGAGCGACATACACCGATACTTGAACCAAGAATGTTCTCACCGAAAGAAAAAAGTTATCAGTTTCGAAGATCCCCCGCGATTCCGAGTGGCCATTAGAAATCAGGAAATCAGGAGGAATCCGTCGAGAAGTGGAGTCACTGCCACGGAGAAAGTCAACGACCGGAACCTCACAACGGGCCGCGGCTCGAAATTTCCACTGGAGACGCCCGTCGGGAAAAGCTATTCAGGCTTGCGGCGAGCGCCCCAAATGACCACGGTAGTGTGATGAATTCATTAAGACAGCAATAAAATGATCTCAGGAGATGGAATAATTTGGGAATCGAGCGTCGAACCAAGCCTGAAGCGCTCTCTGAGGTGCTGTTAACACGCACCGCAACCGTTTAGCTAACTGCACGACTCTGGTAGAGGATCTTGAAACCAGTCCCAGCGTCATTCCGCGATATTTTCCCGGTTTTCATTTCAAGTCAGAAAAGAATGTCATCGGAGATTTCCTCTTTTCGAAGCAGAGGAAGAAGCAAAGTTATCAGGACTCGAATGAAAACGGTTGCTCCTTCTGAGGTAATTTCAACTCGATTAGACTCGGTGATGAAAAAACTCCATTCTTCCGGTTCTGGAGAATTTGCTGGCAGGAGCGCGGATACTTGGGAATAACTCATATCGGGATTTTTGTGACTTCATGTTGATCGAGGGCGGAAGCTAGCGTCACAGTAATAAGTGCCCTCACGACCGGTCTCATGTTTTATACATGACCGGACTACCTCCAATGGGACGTTCTTCGTCTCCATTGAGGAATCCACCTCGAAAGCGCGTGATGATTTATGGAACCAAACATCGCGTCACGGCATGCACGAAGATTCACGAGTTCTGGAGATTTCCGAAATATCGATATAATTTCGGAAAATAACTCCTAGATTCGAGAAGAATTCGACGAAGGAAATGTCGAAATGAGGATTCCTTTGTTAGTTGGGATCGATAAGTTTGAGGAATCAAGACGCCTCCTGCGAGTCTCATTCTTTTTTTCGCGGCAAAATCTCGGTTTCCATTATAAAGATTTCTCTACGCAGGCAAGGAAGGGCAGACGTGGCTGGGGAATGCTTCTTACTTCGACCGACGTCCAGCTTTTTCAGCGAAGTGCACTCCGAACCTACGACACAATGACGTGATCACCCCGAGAATTGTCTCAATGACTATTTTTGGGTTTTCATCATCCGAGGTTGCTCGGAACGCCCACGCGATACGCGGGCCGGCGGAAAATCGCGGATTTGGAAAACTTCAGATGGCTATTTTCTGCTTTCTGTACTCCGATAATGTCCGAAGCTGCTTGTGTGCTCCTTCCTGGGAGAACGAAGAGAGCGGACACGACTGAATCCCTTGCGGGAACCCCGGGGACGAGGGAATCGGAATGTTTCAGGCAATTACACTCAAATAGATCGCTTGTCGGTCAAGTCGGTCTTTGGACGAGAGTTTTTTGTGCAATACCATGAAAACGTATCTCCCATCACTGTTCCTGTCGAGTAAGCCCAGACAGCGCAGTGGATAGGAATCAGCAATATACTACGCGCTATGGAATGAGGACGAGGGAGGGAGGGAGGGAGGGAGGCAGCTTGAGATTAATTCCCGGCGAGAAGTGAGAGAGCAATCGTTCGGAACGAGGCGCTCTTCATTGGGATTTCCAGTGGCCAGTTTTGAACCGAACACTTGGATCCGTTCGAGACATTCGAACCAGTAGTTGACAATCGAACTTTCTCCTGGCTTTCATCGAAGTTGCTCGACCGTGACGATGGTTTTTAGTTCGCTCGTCTACTGACGCCGTTAACCGGGAGTTCAAAGGGAAAAATTCCCGCAAACTTTTCCATTGCTATACACTGTAACGGCGAAAATCTGAGAAGAATTCAACTCGACTCTCTCTGGAATCTTTGGTGGCCGCCTCCGGCAACCGTGGTCGGACTTTTCGACCCGACGGGACGGCCTTTAACGCAGCACGGTCCACGGTAGACTTACAGGCTCGCGTTGGCCCGAGCGGGAGGACAGAGCGTCCGGGGAAAATTGAATTTTGGAGCTTCCGCAACATGAGTTGAAAAAGCCTCTCTGAAAAAGCAGTTTAAGAGGCACCGGAAAAACGAGCTAGAATGGGATGAATTCCCTCTCGCCGAGACCGAGCACGCTGCCTGCATTTTCGACGGGACCCACGAGGTCTACGGGTCCCGGAGACAGCCCACATCTAACTCACGATGTGCCACGGGGGAAGGGGGCGAACCGTGGACCCCCCAGTGCCTCCCGACATGCTGTCAGAGATTCGAACCAGGCGCTAATTTCATAGAACTTCTGGATTGTCGTTCAACATCGTGAGCCCGAAACAGCAATAATCCCGGTTTATGTAACTCGTAGCAAGTACACCTAATGGAAGATCTGGAGCGTTTTGAAATCGCTCTCCTTTCAGCAGAGTCTCGAGCGGTTAAATTTAGCACGCTTTTCAAGCAGTTTATGGATGCCTGATAGACGTTATGTATATTGTTGAGGCTTCCCTGTAATTCGAAGACGCCCAGTCCCCCATCGTTTCCCACGGCCTTGGGGAGTCACTTGCGGCTGAGCTCAAAGCAGAGGGAAGAGTCTCGGGTGGGTTTCCAAGGTCCGCTCCTCTAAACCTACAAAGCCCGAACGAGAGTTTCCATCCTCCGAGCGACTCGATCGAATTCGTTGTGAAGTTCCGAAAAGCCCTTAATCCAAACTCACCTTGTTCTTTTCCACGTTGCAGGATGTCAACCATGTGATTGTATCCCGCAGGAGAACGACCTCAAAATGATTGCGACCAACGTGGTCTCTCTCGTGAAGAAGGTAAGACGGTTTTTCCGAGATTATTCCCCTCCCGTGATTTGTTAATTTCTGGCATGTTCTTTTCTCGCGCCCCGACAGCATTGAAGACTCTTCTTCCTTTTGTCTTGTTCACTTTCCGCTCAAGCTCAGCCAGGTGGAATCCGTGTTTTCTTTGGGATCAAGGTCGAGTACTCAAGTTTCCTTCGAGGTTCTGACAATAGAATCTTTCTGATTCCCCGCGAAACGTTTCATATTTCTCTTCTCATATTTGTTCGCGTGGGTTTGGCGAATGAACAAACTCTTGATGTCGCAAGAAATCCTCCAGATGCATTCCTGTTCTGGCCCCGTTCGCGTTAGAGTCTGCGGTGTGAATTTCGCGTCACAAGCAACGACTGTTTTTCCTCAAAACAAGAATCGCAGGCTTTCCTTGACCGCCATCGTTCGTTTGAAAGAAACGTCGGACAAGTTTGAATCGTTCTTCACTGCGGGCGAGGTGCGAAACGCGCGTCAAGGACGAATCCCCACTTGGTCTTCCGGGATTCGCTCTTATTTCACTCTCAAACCGTTCCCGGAGAAAACGAATGGGAACGGTGGTTCCTTAACATGTTACTCATCCAACCACAAGGTGCGGACTAGAAGCTAACAGTAGAGACGAGCGGCAACGGCCCACCGAGGCCCACCAGGCCGAACAAAGTCTCTCGCGTGGGAAGTTGCAGATGGTGAGAACGCTGTTCGCAGGGATTACGTTCGGCAAGACAGCAAGCAAGCGAACGAACGAACGAACGAACGAGCGAACAGAACGGCGAGCGGACGGACGAACGAACCAGACAGCCGTCTGGGGGGACTGGACCGATGTGTCCGACCCGTCCTTCCATCCATCCATCCCTCCGTCCCTCCCTCCGTCCGTCCGTCCGTCCGTCCGTCCGGGGAGAAAACAGGTGGCGACCGTCGCCGCAGCTGACAGCAAGAAACCCGGCAAGCTGAGATTCTCGTTGTGCAAGGCACTGGCAGCTGTTGCTTTTGCGAGATCCATCTCGCCTTCGAGTCAGCCAAACGGCGAACGAGCGAGCGAGTGAACCTAGCAAACTACGCTGCTTGGCTTTTGAAACGCTGATGCCACATATAACAACACTTCGACATCGGCGAAGACTATGGCGACAGCTTTGACGTGGGCCAAAAACTATATTTAGACCGGCAGCTGCTCTACTGGCTCCGGAGTCGAGCATCTGCGTCACAGTAAGACGCCGCTGCGCCGGTTCCTCCTCGCACTTCTGAAATCATTGCGTGGGATCGTTGACTCGATTGAATTACTCGACCCGGAATCGAATTCCGTCTCATTCTCAGACTCGGATGTCTCGTTTCAAATCAATGGAATTGTGGAAAGTAAAAACTCGGAAACTCCGGGAACGAAGGAGAACACATTCAGCTGATGACGTCGGGTCGTCTTACAGCTGAAACCATCTGCTGTGACCCGGCGCACGACAGTGACCTGAGCTCATGATGTCCAACCTGCTCGCTCAACTAGAATCCCTCGAGCTGTGTGTGAGTGGAGTCAGTGGACATATCGATTACTTGTGTATGCACTCGCATGCGCACCTGATCCGCTGTGTCCGCACGGCCTGTCGGAGGCATTGTGCATCGCGTCGCAGCGTCTTCCGACTCTTCGACATCTGCCTCTGATATCTCGCTCCCCGACAGAGTCCATCCGTGCCGCTTCGTCTACTTCTCTTACGACCACCATAGTCTGGCGTGCAATCGATCTGACATAAGCATCCTCTGAGAGTGCTTGGCTCGCCATGCCGCATTTGTTGATGCCGTGCGAGTGTAACTCCCGCTGCTCGTTACTACTATGCAACACGCTGTGTCATACGCCTCTCCTTGCCAGCAGCGAACGATACCATTCCTCCAAGGATGTACATAGTTAGCCTATGCATGGGAATCCTGACTCTGACCTCTTTTTTTCATCTTGATAGGTCCGAGAATCCTCCGAGGATTCCGAAAGTCTCGTACCAAACGTACATCGGAGCGATTTCCCGGTTTCCTGACTCTAGGTTCCTGAACTCCTGAACAAAACGATCTTGTTTCCGGTTCGGTAAAATCAGGAGCTTTTTTCCTTGGAAACCCCATCTCTGATTAACCGAAACGCGATCGTGGCAACGTTGGCATGTTGCACCGAAACCGGAATGTGCTGATTACCTCGGCGATTCATTGTAACGAGACGCCCGGGAGATGAAGCGTAATCTCTGTTTGAAGAGCGTTCGTGTTTACCGTATGTTTTATTTGATCATTAACGAGGGCCTCTGAAAAGTCTCAATTTTTGTGTAATGCCCTAGAGAATCATCAGCATTGAATTCCAAAGAGCGAACTCGGAATATCTGACCATCTGGACGAGGTCATGATTCCCTTGTGCTGCACCTAATTACGAAGCTGTCTCGAGGGGACTGAATCGAGTCGAGCATACGCGTCATCGAAAGACGTCAAAGTCCGCAACACAAAAAGCTTTCCTTCCTCGCGCTTGTCTAAAGTTTCTGAAAGACTCGGCCGCAATCTCGCTTTGAGACGCGGCTTCTCTGCTCTCTTTGAGAAAAACTCCGCCAAAAGAAGTCGGGTGAGAACGCCTGAAGGGCAATTTCGTTGCTTCTGCTTCCCCCGTCGTCGCCTCGATGTCAAATCGCATTAGCTCGTTACACAATTTTTAGGCGCACACATTTTTAGTGGAGACTGATCGCTCATTGAGAGTTCAATTTATTTGAATAGAGAGGGATGGCAGGAGGTGGGAGTTGCGCCGCCGTGGCATCAACATTTTTTTTCCCCCAAAGCCGCCACCGCCGCCGCCGTTTTAGAGGGTCTATGATTACAGCCTCGCTCTTGAAAATTGAATCACGTTCCGCGCTATTCTCAAAAGCCGTCATCGTTCCGGCAGATTAAGCGAAAAGGAAATTCAATATCGCTCTTGCGCAAACGAGGTGAATATTGAATAATTCGTTCGTGTGAATAAATCGCAGCATCTTCGGGTCGGGCCCTGATTACTGAGTGACCTCGGGCTCATAAAGCCGCTCACAGGATGAGTTCGCGGGGATGGAAGGCATTGCCGTCTGGAGATGCGACTGACTGCTCCGCACCCACAAATTAGGAGCCCGGGCCTAGGTTCGGGACGTTGGCTGCGCGATTCGATTCCAGCAGAGTGGAACGAAGGATTTCGGGTCATCTGTCATCGGAACGTTGGCGCCTTGGTTCCCAAACTAGCGTTCGATGTTGGAAAAACTTCCGACCTGTCGATTTGGAATACCTTCATTTGGTCTGGTCTAATTTTGGGATGGAGCGCTGAAGTGTAGGATCAGAACTCCTGGACGATAACGAGAGAGCTCGAGGAGTGGCGGCGGAATGGGCGAAATTCACAAAGCTCAGTCTTAGTGGAAATCGGATCAACTCTCAATCCGATCGAATCTGTGGGATATTCTCTGAGCTCTGTCGTTGATCAAAAGAGACGAGCGGTAGAACACTCGCCGAGGGAATGTTTTCCTTTGATTTCCTGCAGGAAATTCCAATTGGCAAAAATTTGTTTATTCATCACGACGAATAAGTTCATCGACGAAGAGATACGTCGAAGGCGGGGCAGGAAGGGATGATGTTTGGCATCGTCTCTCGATCTAACGATGATAAATTACGAAAATCAATCTACGACGATTGTGGAAGAGAGTCGGAGGAGCTCTTGCTGGAGACGACGCGTTCCGCTGAGACGGTGTAACTCATGGGATCTTGAAGAAAAGAAGTCGATCCCTCTTAGCAACCGGTGATAGCGAGGCGGATAAGAATACAAGGCTGAGCTTGAGGACAGGGGGAAAAAGAAGATCAGAAGAAAAGAGTGAAGAGAGAGCCAGCTAGCGCGGGTTCGTCTCTCGATGATGAGCCCAAGTTCGCTGTAAGCTTTGTGCCGAGTACAGGAGCAGGCAACAAGAAAGACTGTTGTTTTCGTCGTTGTAATTCTGCGTCTTCGCTCGGGGAATCCCTCTGGGCTCTGTGATGCTTTTCCACTACTGCGACATTGAGGACTGCATCTGCCTCCAAGGAAAGTGAACCGAATCACTCGAAACTTTCATTCCATCACTCACTTCTTTTTGGAAACAAATATTGCACTTGACGCTTTATCAGCAAGGTTCCATCGAGAAGCTGTTGCTCATACTTTGTTTGGGAAGTGGGTGAGAGCGAACAATTTTTCAAAAACAACTTATTGCTTTTCGCGACGTCGCAATGTCCCAAAGGGCTTTCAGAGGCAATCGATGGCAAAAATGAATTCTGATGCTGTCGAAGAACCTACTCCCCGGAGTTCCCTCCCCGGACCTGAGGGACTCGAAAATCGATCATATCAGGGGACCTGATCTAGAACGATGAAGAATGTGATGCGTTTCGGAAGAACATTTGACTTTTTTCGATCATTTCATCGATGGGGACCCGTTTTGTTTCCTCGCTTCCAATTGATATTGATGCCAAAGCGAGCGACTCGTCGCGTCGGAAAGTTTCGCGAGAATGCAGATCAGCAATAACCAAAAGCTTCAATGCCTATCACGTCATCAGACAAAACCTCGCCGCTTCGCTGGTGAATTCCCAAAGTGTCAGCGACAAACGCCCTGAACGTTCGAATGTAGGTAGGCACATCTTCTGTTGGCTGTTTAGTTTGTAGTCTCTCGGTTTTCCCGCTCATCCGGTCGTGGATTAGAATAGATGAAGTCTTCGACGTCACAAACGCCGCGGGTTCGCCTCTTTTTTGTTCGTTGGCTTGCTGCACTCTCTATCGGAGGCGTTTCGGCGGTTATATTGCAACGCGGCAGGATCTAACTATGATTACACGTTCAGCAAATAACAGTCGCCGGAGTCATTCTCGTTCTTGCTGATGTTGTTGTTCTTTCTGGTGATGCCACATCTACGTTTATCGCGAACAAAAGTACATATGCGTCGAATCGCGCTGAGTAAGAGATGCGAGTTCGAGCTGACGCAGAATCTCCGCCCGTCCTCTGACATCATCTACTAGAGTCTGAGAAGACTGATGGAGAATGGGATGAAAATTAGCTCGACTCAAAGTCGGAGTCAATCACCGAATGGAGTGGTGGAAGGAGAAACCTCCAACAACCAAAGAAAGTGATGTATCTTGACGGCGGCTTTGGTGTCCTGCTGTGACATGTTGCCCTCCACTTCTCTCAACAAAGTTGCGTATGCAGCTTTCGCTACCTCAAAGTGGCTTGCCGGCTGTTTGTTGACAGCTTGCCCCGGCGCGGCGTCAACAACGGCGCCCTCGCATTCAACCTCCGCAGCAGCACTCATATTGCCCGTGTTGCTGTTTATGCGTTTCCTCGTTCATGAAGTGAAGGGAAAAAGAAAACCTGCCCACGCCGTAACCGCACACCATTAGAGTTCCGAGTTGGCCTCCCACTCTATGTCGGCAAAGTTCACATCGGAGAGATTCAAAAATAGAGTACCGGAGGTCGAAATCTCAGTTGAAAGCAAATTGCTCGCGAATACTGATTTTTTCAAGACGTCCGCTCAGAACTAACATATGTCTAATCGTGCCCTGTTGTGATTTCTTAGTTCGTGACCTTTGGCACCGTTTTAGTAATGTAACTCCTGTTTTCAAGAGTCAGTCTATCGAGAATCGTTAATAGACTCCGGAGCTCGCACACCAGCTTCAAAGGATCATCTTCGCGCGACAGGAAGAGTGTTCTCCGAATCAGAAAGTTGATTAATTGTTGCAGATTGTGAAGACGGGCGATGGAGAAGTCGCAAGCGGAGGCGACAGCCGCGGCGGTGCCCTGTCGAAGCTCAAACAAAGCGTCGCCTCCGGCATCCAAGGCCTGTCGTCGCCCTCGAAGACACCGCCCACGACACCTACGAAGCTGTTCAATAAGGACCTCACCGGACACCTCACCGAGGAAGAGCGTCGCATCCTCGAAAAAGTTTTTGAAAAGGAACAGGCCTTTGAATTGATGCAAAAGTAAGAGTTCGGGATTTCTAGACATATCACGCCGGTCTAACCAGTCAAGTTCTGCTTTTGTGATTTCGAGCATCGTCACGTTGTGAATGTTCATATTCTACATGAGCGTTTTTCCTTTCGTTTTCGAGAGTTTCTCACCTCGAAAGAGCGTGTTTTCAAAGTTCGAGGTCGTTTCATTATTTTCAGACAAGGGGCGTCCGGGGGAGGTCAAACCTCAAGTCAGCAGCTGTTCCAACAACAACAGCAGCTGCAAGGCCCCGCAGGTGGAGAGTCGAGCGGCAGTGTCAATCATCTGTTGCCGGCACCTAAAGGCAAAGCTTCGGGAGGCGAGTGTCGGATTTGCCGGAAGGTGCTCGCCAAAGACGAACCTCGAAAAATATGTGATGAATGCAAGAGTCCAATTTGTGAGGACTGCGCATCGTATACCTCGGATAGTTCCACGGTGAGTGCGGCGGCGACAGAAACAAAACAAGCGACAACGACCGATAGGGGAGGCACGGAATCGCAGATGGCGACGGCAATGGTTGGTCAGCTGACTGGAGCGAGCGTTCGTACGACATGGCGAAAGATATCAGGTCGTTAAGTTAATTGGCTCCCTTTCGTGGCCCTGCGTCGCGTCGTAGCCGGGGCCCCTCCCGTTGTGTCCCGTCTCCCTTCTTCTCGGCCTGTGGGAGCGCGTTAGTTGAATGGCTCTCGTTCGCCGAAAAGGAAAAAAGAGAATATGTCGCCCCGCTCCGTCATAAAGACATGATTGTTCAAGTTTACGACGCCCTTCTTCTACTAGACTTATCCTTTATACTTTCTTCACCATTCTCTAAACCATTTCGCAGATATGGCGCTGTAGTTTATGCCGGCGGCGATGTACGAGCGTAGGGCTCGGAATGGAGACCTCTACAGGTGCTGGGATTCACAGGGTACCTTCCGTCAGGAGGATGGTGAGTAACTGAGTCCTGCTCCCGCTCTCGAATCAACCGGCGATGCTTTATAGAAATCTTACGTTCTTTTTTTTCTCACCAGGAACATGGATCTCAGCGTAGTTTGCTGACCGACCTGGTCAGCCACACGACTGGAGGGGGTACTCGAGCCAGCTTTATGCTTCCAGACTCCTACAGAGAAGCTTTGATAATGGAGCTTGAGCAGCAAAGACAACGCGAAGAGAACAAACAGGACGACGACGGTCCAGGGAAATGCGAGAATCCAAACAGCCTCAGTACTTCAGCCATAGGGAAGCCCCTCAAACGAGGATCCTATGCAGGTACCACCGAGTACCAAAAGAGCAGCCAGGACCAGCCTAGACAACAAGGAGCCGAGAGCGCCGGGTGAGTAGCTTCTATGCAGTGCTCTCATGTTCCAGAGCGCAAAGAGGAATGTTCAGATGGACCAGACAGGGGTCGCTAGGAACTCAGCTTTTGTTTCGAACAAAGTTCATTCCACCCATTGATCGTGATGAAGAGAAACTAAGAAGAAGAGGACATGTTGTAGGAGCACACGTTCCATTTCCGTTCATTCGGTGACTGCCTCGGGGCGGAGAACACAACTCCTCAGAGACCGCGAAGTATTCGAGTCGAACATTTCATCGAATGATTCGCCATTCTCTGTGATCTTTCGTAGACGTGGACGGTCTGTTTGAACCTCTTTGCTCCCGTATCCCGCATTGATCCTCGCAAGGAGTTCGAGAGCAAATGGAGAGATACAGATTTCCGAATCCATATCTCGTCATTAGTAATGGGGAACAGAACAGCGATGCAATAAATGTATGGAAAATGTCCCTCAGTGAAGAATTTGTCTCCCCAGAAGTGAACAGAGTACAGAGCAAAGGGAGTAAAGGGATTTTGCTGGGTCCCCCCGTCTCCCTGCTCCCACCATCATCGAGCTTATCAAAGTGTTTCTTGAGATGTAAACGTTTCAACTAACCGCTGCCTGTGGCGCAGAAAGCGTCAATAACGGGACTGCGATTTTGTTCGGTGGCTCGGCTGCTGTCGACTCAGCTACGTCGACGTATCGCATTCGGATTCTGACGGAACACCACGTCCGCTTCCTTTTTCACGCACGCTCCCTATCGCGGCTCCAGGGAGAAGGCGAAACATGATACACGCACCGATACGGCTCTCAGTGTGACGGAGCCTCCGCACGGACCATCCGACGAAGAAATGTCAGCCGACAACAGTCCGTATTTGTGTTTGTTTCATCGTTGAGCTCGAGCAGCAAAAGGCTGATTGCAAAAACTGTATTCTGTGTTTCCGACAGGCTGTTACATCAGCGTTGGGGATTACGAAGCGAATTAGGGCCCGCAGTGTTCCAATGGAGAATTCGGGGTGTGATGCAGTCTGCGGCAGTCTCGGCCTCCTGCTAAGAGGCGGCTCCTGCTGGAAGGGAAGAAAGCGGACGGCGGAACCGCTCCTTGTGGAAGCATGATCGTTCTCATGTCGACGAACGTGCCTACAGCAAACATCTCAGCGTTGCAACAGTTTTTCCGCTCTACAGGGAAACAATGTATGTGGCGTCTTATATGTACGGCTTTCCCGAACCGAGTATGTACATACATGCATGAGTCGGCCGATACAATTATCTCTCGCGCAGCTCAAGATGCCGCGATTCCTCAACCTATTCTAAAGGAAATTTGAAGCCGTACTACACCTTCTTCCGACTGGAAGACCGAGATTTCGACTGAAGGTCAACTCATCTTGGGAAAAACAATCGGTGCCGATCCGTTGTGTTCGTGCGAAGATACGAATCTAGAAGTTCTCGGTGTTCTGAAGACCTACAAATGACGAGGGGAGGGGAGCAGCTTCCCAGACGTGGAGAGCGCCGTCATTTTCAGCGCGGTGAGAGGCTCGACTGCGGACGACCTGATGATCCCGGGCAATTTAGAGCACTCTTGGAAGTGTCTCTTTTATTGTGACACTTGATGTTGGCAGGAGCTCCTCTCTGCTCTTCCACAATAAAAAAAAAATCATTTATTACGAGGGCTGAAGCGTGAGGTCGGTGATTTGATACAAACATCTTGAACCACTGAATAACTCCATGGCCCTGCCACGAGGCGTCGATCTGCTGAATTGCATGGGTTGGCTCTATTGAATATCCTTTACAAAGTGTTCTATGATGTGAGTCAATAATCGAAACGGACAGATCAATTGCGAGACTGCAGCGCTTTGCTAGCAGGAGGAGCAACGTATAATTTGCATCGTTCGCTCAAACTTTCGTCATTCCTGATCTACCGTAAGAAATTGAACATCTTGCGGAACACCTACTCCAACATTCGGCCCAGATGTTTCACTCCCTCAGAACTGATCACGACAGAAATCGCTTGAAATCCATTCAGATAGCTCTTTCGAACGGCGATGCCATCTTTTGAACCCTGATCTCGTTGTTGAAGCGGCTTCCGAGTGTCAAGTGATGACTTGAATTTGTCACTTCGCTCTCCCTAAGAAGCTTGCAGCAGGGAGCCGGCCACCAGCTATCAAAGAAGGAAATCCGAAACTGTGTGCGCTTGCAACATCCTCGGGACGGTGCTTTGTCACCGCGAGCTTCAGGAAAAGCGTCTTTTCAGTCTGCTCGAGCAAACAAAGCTCTCGGATTCGATTCTCCACTTGGGGTTCTGATGATCTCATGCGCATTCAGAAGCTGTGAACCGATTCGTTGTTGAGCCAGAATCCCGACCGTTTGCAAGTTTCCACTCTGTCACGCCTTGGCCACACAGCCACGAACCCTGTATCGGTGTCGTTATCACTCATTAGTTCATTAATGTCAACGACTTCGCCTTTCCGCGTTTCGAGATTTCTGCATGAGCTGTATTCGTTTTCTTTCATTTCCGAAGGTCCAATTCGGGTTGGGAGAATCCTGTATCCTGACTCAAGATGTTAGGAGAAGTCAAACAAAGATTCGGACAGCCATTTCGATCGAGTCATATTTCACGATGCGATCCCCGCTCGCAGCCGCCGAGTTAATCCTCGTAGCGTAGTGTACGGCTCTGCGACGGCATCGCTCTTCCGAGTTCGACGTCTGCCCAAAGTCCCCATCTCTGTTCGGATCGGCATCCCTTTCCGAGCTCGAGTGCCTTTCTCGAATGGTTTCAAAATGTCACCGCATCGGAAAGAGTGCGGCACCGCCGCCGACCTGCGGTCGAGAGCGCTGTCACCAGAAATACATCAGTTGAAGATCGACGCTGTTTCCTTCCTAACTGCCCATGCTCCCCGAAGCGAGTGATCCGTTCTCTACTCGATCAGGCCGCCAGCGGTTCAACTCCAAACGCTTAGCTGCTCGTCTTCTTTGACTTTAGACAATCTGACTATCCAGGACGCATCCATCCGTGAGATTGGCTTCGCGGGAGCGCTGGACACTCCTGAGATGGACTCGGTCTCAGCATCGGTCGGAAGCTATTCAACGAGAGATCGCTTTCTGTCAATCTAGAGTCTCCCCCCCCGCAAGCTTTCCTTGCCGGCACTTTCGAAGTAAACAGCCTAGCTGGGGTCGAGGAAGGTATGACGTCACCTGGACAAAGTTTTGGATGACTCGACACGCTCTCAGAACATATTTTCCGTGATCTCAGTCGGGCAGAGTGCGTCGATGTCGGACGAACCCCGACAACATCGGAAACCTCATACATAAATGTGTATGTATCTACGACGATGTATCGTCCTCCTCGACTGGATCGGCGGATGGCAGGTTTCACCTGCGCGGAATTTTCCGCTTTGTCGGAAGGCAAGGGGTGTAAGGCCTCTTTTCATTCATTGCTGATCTCCTTTTTCTCCGCCAACCAGGAGTAACCTGAGGATGTGGTTGGTCGTCTCTCCTGTTAACATGAGGCGACCTCATGGGCTTCCTCGTCGTCGTGCTCGACTGCGTCTTTGAGATGGGGTTGCCAGGAAGAATGTATTTAAGCAGCTGGCTCTAGCGGAGGTCTTTTTCTCTGGCCTGTTTTCCAAGTTGAGTGGCCGGGCCGTACTGCATAGCTGCCGTTCTATGGCCTGCCGTCAAAGGATGATTAAATTCGGCTTGTCGACGGCAACGGCAGTACAGGAGAACAGCAGCAGCAGCAGCAGCAGCAGCTGGAGGAGAGAAGGTCCTTTGTCGTGGGAGGCTCTCCTCTCGTTCGAATTCGTTCTGCTTCGTTGAGGTCTAATGTGAAGTCAAGGATCTGATGATGAGGCGTTTCTATGGCCTTTTGTTGTTGGTTCTCGTCGACTTGCTGACCGGTCAAGAGAGCGACAACGACGGCGACGGAAACGACGGCGACTGCAACGCTCAACCGATGGGCCAAGCTACTGTGCGGCAGACAACGGCCTCGACCGAACGAATTCCCTTTCACAATTAATTCGAACAAATTGCTCTTGCTCGACCCGGAAACGCGTCGGACTCACTTAGCCTTTTCTCTGTCCCCTCCTTGTGCCTTGCAGGAGATTTACGTTGCCCGGGTAATCGGCGACCTGCCTGCCTGCCTGCCTGCCTTGTAACCTGTTTTGCAGCCTCTTTGCTCGGTTGCGTGCTCCCGAAGCGACGAGTGACGGAACATCGATTTTCGGTGGAATTCACTCGGGATCTAATTTCGATTCCTGTCGGAATGATTAACTTTTGGAACCACGAGCTCAACTTTGGAGTGTGCTCGGAACAATTTCCGGAATGGATGCGGCTCACGACTCCAGGGTCAGGAGGAGTTCGCATGATCCAGGTGGATTCCCGCAGTTTCCAGAGATTTGGAAGCTTTTCCAGGAACTTCGGGGGTTCTATAGTGCATTCGAGTAGTCGAACGGTGAGGAACGTTCCCGAACATGTTCGAGACTTCCCAGGGACTCGTTCGAGAATCGAGAGAGCTCCTCAACGAGTCAATAGAGTTTTCGAGAATCTTCGAAGGTCTCCTGAAACATTTGAAATACTCAGAACCTGAAGAGGCGGAAACTCAACGCATTCAGTTTAGCGATCCAGAATCCGAAGTTGCCCGAAAAGAGCAGAATTTCGGGGAGTCTGGTATGCGGTGGATAATTCGGCGGAGAGGTCAAGGCGTCGAGCGCCTGTTTTGCCGATCGCGAGCATCTGTGCCGGCTATTCCGAGTGCAAGGATCCTCACTGGAAGGCTCAATTTCACCCTCGAACTCAATAAGTCTCCGCCAATGGCGCGTAAGTCAGCGTGCTGTGCATCACAGAGCGGCCAAATACCATCAAGAGACGAAGGAGGAGGAGGAAGGCTCTAAGGGGAAATAGACGGATCTTTTCTTCTTTGTCGGCCGTCGTTCCTTTCTGCTTTGGCGCTCACGGTGGAAAACTGCAAAGCAGATGTTGTTCGTGGCTTGCACTCGGCTGCTCGAGAGCAACAGCGATGCTCTTTCGCTATCTGAAGCTATAATGTCTGAGTTCGCTCCATGTGTTCCATCTCGTCCCGTCGCCTTGAGTGTCTGTAGAGAAGAGAGGAACGAACGCTTAGCTTTCCGAAGATCACGTCGTAGCAGCGGTCATCGAGAGCGTGGAAACCCCAAGGAAGCCTCTTTTGCGGGGCAGATGACGCCATATCTTGAACCGAGGGGAATTCCAAACGTTATTGCGTGAAGGGGAAACAAGAGAATTCTTCCGCGTAGCGGGACAACTCTCACGACTTCGGTTTCCGGAAAATACGGGAGAAAAAAAAACAGTATCAGTTGCCGTGGAAGCGATAGCTGGCCGGTAATTATACATCAGCCAGCCATGGTGGAAGTCCGGGACGGCTCGCGGTCCTCGCCGGTTGCCGCCTGTCCGCTTGACTGGCTGGCTGGCTCGCTTGGAATATGTCTCTCAAGGGAGCCACATGGAAGGTCGTTCGCCGCTGTCGCCTGCAAACAGCCCGAAGCCAAATGTCACCGGCAACGGTAAAATCGCGAAGGCACGATTACATCTACTGATGAAATGAAAATGGCTTCGCGAAATCTCTGGCCTCGTCGTCACCGACCACCTTCTCCATTCTACGCCTCCGAAACTGACGGCGCGCGAGGTGAGAGAGCTCCAATCTCGGAGCAGCTGAACCCCAAGGCACTGATTCGAGTCGTTTGACAAAGTGGAAACGTCACCGGCATTCCAGCCCACCGCCGCGCCGCCATCCTCCCTCTTCTAGTCAATAATGAGTACGTGATTCAAGAGCAGCAGGCTCGCAAATATCGATGGCGAACCTAACGACGTCTGCGAAACGAGCTCCGTTTCAAAACAGAGGGATACAGATCCGACGAAAGCATTTTTTTCGTCGAGTTCGTTCGGAAGACGTCCTTGTTTGCTGTTGCTCTTTGAGCCTAAAAATACCCTGTCGCAAACGACACGGCAACTCGCAGAAGAGGATGGGCGTCTAGCAAAATATTGATAACTGTTGCTCTTCAGAAAGGTAGGATGACGAATGCAAGAACATTCACGGGAGATGCGTGGGGTTACGGGAACGAGTGAACGAACACTTCTATTGACTCCCGCGGGCGTACATAATCGGATTATCCTTCCAGAGGTCGTGCGTCAGCTCGGACTAGAGAGTTCAGAGTCCTCAAACGCAGAAAAATGACCACGTTCCTCTTGAGAGGCGCAGTTCTCTCGTTTCAACCGATTACTCCCTCTTTGGTGGCCGACTCGGCCGGAAAACAAGACCTCGATCGTATTTCCTACTTTTGAGCCGATCAAGACGAAGCTCCCTCCACATTCCAGATCCTGCCTCAACTTTGAGCGAGCAAGACATTAGTTCTGATTGTACCTCCGAGATCGGATGACTCAGAACCGCGATGAGGAAAAATCTGGACTCCCATCGCTCCAATTCCGCGGTTCATCCATGGAAAGAGCGCGCGCGATTCGTCTCGAACTCAGTGCCTCCTTCTTCCTGGAAGGACGGGAGCTTTTGTTCTTCGGCCATCCCGGAGCTCGAACTTAGTGATTTGCTGTTTAGAAGAAAAAACGTCCGGATTCCGGTGGAACCGCAAAGAACATCCATACAGGGCCCGCGGCGCTGATGCCGGGCTGCGCTCCCTCGGGGAGTCACTCCCAATATCGTTCCCGACCCTAGTTCATTGATTCAAACATACTTTGTTTCCTTTTTACTTGTCAGCCAGAGAGGAGTGGAAGCACTCGAAACTGCGTTTTCGTATTCGTTGTCACGTCGTGTTATTCTGATGGGCATAGCAACGACGGTGAACGCGTTTCGGGTTTTGCGGGAAGATAAAACCTCCTGCAAGTCGCTCAGTGGGTCAGAGAATTCGTTCCGCCGAACGAGGAACAAGTTTTGGAAGTAGAGAGTTGAAGTTCTGAGATGACACGAATCTCGTTTGGCATCGCAGCGGAACGAGACACATCGAAGGGTGAAGCGCGTCGCGTTTCTTTGAATTTATTGACTTTGAGACTTTTAGAACATTACATGACCTCTTGTGCTGTCGAGCTCAGCATCTTGGAATGCTCATAGAAGTCTTCCGTCTGGATCTCCGAGGCTCGAAATCGGAACATTTGCAAAACTTGGCGTGAAAGCGGACGAAAAATTGTTTCGAAGGCTCGCACGTACGCTCGTCGATCTTCTTATCGAAGGCTGGATGATATCGTCCGAAATAATGATGAATAATGCTGAAAAAGTTCTCCGTTTAGAAGAAAGCAGTGACCGTCTCTCGTGACCGACATTGAAATGTTGCCACTGAGCTACCGCGTTCATTGGTCCACGGACTCTCATTCATTCTACGATCTCCACCCACTGGGACAAGTTTGATGGCGCTCGTCACGCAGCGGCATTGTCATTCGCTGCCGCTGTCCGTCCGATCTTGAAGTAGAATCGTCCCTTCTCCATTCGCGCTTTGATTCCTCGGTCACTTCCCGAAGTCCGCTGAGACCTTTGCTCGTAAACGTCACCATAATCGAAATCCGTAGAATAAACCGATGCAGATACGGCGGGAAGCAACAGGTGTAGGTACATAGATATCGGATCGAATCACTGGACCTTTGTGAACTTTTCTCACAGAACGCTCGAGGTCCAACCGACTCGAAGGAATGTTTTCTCAAATATCTATTTTTCTCCTTCCAATGCAGGGGTTCTCCGACCGTTCGCCGGAACAGCAGTCGTCTCCAGCATCGGGACAGCACGGGCGACCGCGACACGGGCAGCCGGAGATCGTCGTCCGAATCGACGGGAGCCCACGGTCACCACGGCCCTCATCGGAGTCCGCGTCACTCGCTTTCGAAGCAACCTGTTCCTGGCCACTCAGATCACCACGTGCCTTCTTACCATCAACAGTACCCGCCAGGTCAACAGACGAACGAATCATTCTCGGACGGAAGCGGAGATGACGAGCAAGGAGGTGGGTCATCTACACTTTCGATATTGGTTCCTGAACGGCGGGAATTCCGCACGGACTCGTGGCGAAACGCTCTTGCACTCATTCGAAACTATTGCGTCACTATGAACTAGGGTCTCAAGCAGAACGTTTTGTGAGCTCCGTTGCTCCACAGGGTTCATTTCTGGTTTCGCGAAGCAAAACCTCCAGTCTACTCTGAGATGTTCTGCCGTTATTCATGCATGCAATTTGAGGTCGAGTCCGTGCTTCTACGCTAGGAGTTGGTCGATCATGCAAGAAGTAGGTTACCAATTCAGACGAGCACGCCTGCTTCTCATTTGCGAGAAATCCATGACTGCACTCTTTTACTTCGAAGATTGGAATGACGACTGTTGCGAGGCAGACGTGGTTTGACTTCTCCGAATCCTCTCGCGAACACATTGGATATTCCTGCATCGTTCCAAGATACATATCAGCGAATCCGGTCGTCGGGAACCCTGTCCTGCCGTTGTAAAAAGACGTCAACGCGAATCCACCGTTGCCCTCTCTTCTCCATTTGCTCGAAAAAGATCCTCCCGACCGGCGAGGATCGGACCCAGTGTTCATCATCGAAGTTAATCGAGGCCACCGTCGGAATTTGGAACGAGCTCTCTAAAAGCTTATGGTTTCTCAACTGGGAAACTGCGGAACTACTTTGAGGGGATTTTCGGAAAGCAAATTACGAAGTTCGCTGCCACGGTCGTTGACTAGACATGACGGAAAATGTCGCGCGTACCGAGGAGAGCATTTCCCTCTCCTCGTAATTAAGATGCATTTTTCTCGCTTGTCGTCGCTGTTTCGAGTTTTACGAGCGAAGAACTGAGCACCGGCTCGACGCTATCATCGAGTTCCTCAAGAATTGAGTTGCAGCTCAATATATTTTTGAGGAGCGGGTCCATCTATGAAGGGAATTCGTCAATTCACCACCTAATGCTTCAAATTTTTCTCCGCAGGTCGAACAGTACCGATGGAGGGTGAGCCCCACTTGGTGCGGCAGCCTTCGCAAGACAGAAGGCAGAAATCCCGACGAAAATCACACGCTCATAGGCAAGAATCGCGTGGTGAGCGCCGCCATTCGAGCAAGGTCAGTTCTCGGTCTGTTTTCAGTGAAATGCGAAGCAGAGCGACCATCGATTTCCAGAATGGAATGTTTTTATGGACAAGTCTCTCGATTCCGAGTGTATTGGGCAAGAGGAAGAACGAGGACGCGGTGGAGCGTGCTGTGGTCGGCGCTTCGATATCATAGACAAGCAACCTCAGCGAGATATTGGTTAGGCTCCTGTGAAGAACGACATCGACCGATCCTAAAGATTTGCTCCAGTCTGTTTATACAATTGAGTCGCTCAAGAACCGGCTTCCGAGTTGACCAACGTGAGGCTTGGCTCTCTCGGACAGAAGCTTCATATGGGACGGATTCATCGCAAGTATCGATTGAGAACTGCGATCTTCTAAATTCTAAGAGTTCCAAGAGGCAACTACAACAAGCACCGGAGCCAGAGCTGCCCCTGGATGACGAGCATGAACCGAGAGAAGGAAATAACAGCTCTTCCAGTCTCTAGCATGCCCGATTAAACTTTGTTTTTGCCGTTGAGAAAAACACCTCGAGTCAGGTGATAACACGGTCCATGTTGCTGTGACGTCGTCGAATGTTATGCAGCCTGCACAGAGCTTTTAATAGGGAGCTCGCGCAGTTTTTTTTTGTTGTCAAAACTTTTATAAGGCGTGCTCGGACCGCCGTAAAAACCCTCCGCGTGAAGCATGCCTCGCAAGTTCCTCTCTGCCCGCGAAAGTTGCGGATACGACAAATGCAGCTCGTGCCTACTTTATAGCAACTCAATTCCCGCAAATCTGATACTCGGTCCGGAGCGTTCTGGAAGTCGTTCCGAAACATTTAGTCAGAGACACGGGCGCGCACCCGGCGAAAAATGCATGAGTTTCCTCTGTTTGGTGACATGTCCGCCGCCCCTTATGTAAAATGCACGAGCCTAAATCCGGGAAGTGTTGCGAGTGCAAAGTTTCCAATTTTGCGAGATTTCGTTTCAATTATTCCCGGTTTGTTCTTCTTCTGAGAACAAACAATCTCGGGATCTCGGGGACGGCCGTCTTTCTCGAAATCCCCCCGAGTCACCGCGACTGTTTAGTCGGAAATCCTCGGGACAGCGTGTCGCGAGAAATCCTTTCGCGATTCATTGTCCGTAATCATAAAGCACGTAGCCGCCGTATAGCTTCGTATGCAGTTCACGCTCTCGACGTCACACCCGGTGTATGAGGCGGCCGGAGCAACGCGATGGTTCTGCCTGAATGGCCGGACTTTGTCGGAGACGTCCATAGGTCACAAATTGAATCGTCGGAGGAGGATCACCGGAATATTCACGCTTCGACATCAAAATCAAGTCGATCAACTTCTCTCGTACGTCCTCAGAAGTGATGAACGGATGGCGTGGAAAAGTGTAAATCATCTTCAGTTGGCCGCCGGCAATCGCAGCAAAGCTCCTGGAAGCGCTTTCGTGGCGAGTTTTGACCTTGCGGAAACCTCTTACCGAGGCTCCGTCTTGCCCGTCGCGCCGTTAACGAAGACAGAATAATGGAACACTCGCAACAACAGCGGAACCAGCACGAGCAGCAGCCACAACGAATTCATGGGAGTTAATAGGCAACGAGAAGACGAGAGATAATCAGGAGCGACTCGCGTCAAGTAACCTTCAGCATGTGCACTCCAGGAATACCAAGACGCTTGAATACTCGCTCTATTCCCCAGCGGCGAGTGCAACAGACGAGGCATCTTCCTCCGAGAGGGAACGTTGCAGAACTTGCCTCTCCGGTAGCTCCTACCCTGACCGTGCACCATGTGATTCAATGACGTCAGCGTTTTGCTCTCGGTGACAAATGGAAAAATCTCCGAAGGCTCGCTTCGTCCCGATCTGCCTCTTTTTGGCCCATTTTCGCTTCGGTTTTTTCTCCTCCCCGCAATGACATCGAGTTGACAGTCTGGCCGGCGAAGAGCAGTTCTGTAGAAAACTCCTTGAGCACCACTTGACTCGCTCCCAAAAAGCCAACGCTTATTAGGGATGGAGAAAAATTGAAATTTCCAAGACCGCTTCCACTAACTCAAGCGAAACCTTAGGGGGAAAAAACCGGCGCGGCGTCGCTCAAAGACTCGGTTCCGTCTGAAGTGGCTCCTTTATTCGGCCGCGTCTTTGGAACGGAACTGGAGCTTTCCTCGCTCGCTCCGGTGGAATTAAGGTCTCGAGTGTCATGCTCGGTGAACTTGCTAGCTGAGTGTGAAACGGAGATTTTCTGAGTTTTCGTTCCCTCGAAAGACGCAACCGCCGAACTGGATAAAGACTCCACATGTAAACTGCGATTCCTGCGGCTGAAAATGATCGAAATGTACTCCACGGGAACGAGACGATCCTCTGTCACTGAGTTGTTTCATTTTGCTTTTTTCAGGACGATGAAGGAGAGAATAGCGATCCGGAATGGCAAGGACACCCCGATGAGTACGGTCAGCGATATGACCAGGTGAGTTTCACCTATCTGCACGAAGAGTCGGAGAAGCCAGATTTCAAAGTGGTAGAAAAGTCCAAAGAATGAATCGCATCGAATAAAAAGTACTCCAGGGCGAACAGTTCAGAGGACACAGGCGCGGATAGACGAAGAGTTGCGGAGAAAATGGTTCCAAGCCAAGAGAGAAATCGCCGCTGTCATAGATTCCAATTTCGCTCCTTCCTGAGGATTCGACTCCGGCGACTTCCTCCCAAATTGCAGTGCAGCCCGATTCTCGGTCGTCTCGCGACGATACCGTTCGGGTTTACGCTATTTTGAGAAACGACACCTCGATCCGAAAGCCGGTTTGGTGGCGTCGAGCTTTTCTAGTTTGAGTCGTGGTGGAGAACCCAACTATTTCCTCGTGCTGCAAGAGTTGCACAGGATTCAAAGAAAGGCGGATTGCTCCGAATCCTCGGAACGAACTCACGGAAATTGAGGATTCTCTCGGATTGCAGCAGGGTTTCCTGCATATTTGCATCGAGAACTTCGTGTGAATCTCAGGCTCTTCGATCCAGGCGCAGGATCGGAGATGTTCTCTCCTCCTCTTGTTCGGACGATTTCGGTTTCGAGAAATGAGGGTCAATCACCATGGCTCGGAAACTGAGTTCGCTCGAGAGGGCCCTCGCGCTCGATTGACGAAATGATGAATAAATGTCATCCGGGTACTGATTGACACTCTTCGTCACTGCAAGTTTTCAACGACGTTGGGAGCAGGAGTGCTGATCCCTCCGTCCTTATGACTCGATGTTGCCTCCGTCAGCGGCTTATGAATATGCAAGTGCTCGACTTCGCGGTCACTTCCCAGCAGGAAATTTCCGTCGAGGACCTCGAGCACGCGGGGAGGGAAAAACAGAGCGAAATTACGCGTGAGGTGACGTGGGTCAACAGCGGCGGGAACAAAGTTTCCCTCATCGGCGATATGGCCGGCGCCGTCAAAAAGAGAAAAAGGGAAAATCAAATTCGAATTTCGTCTATCAGGACCGGCGTCTCCTCGTTTCGCGAAGGGGAAAACTCTATGAGAGAATTGAGCGGAGCGTTTCATTCTGTTTTCCCAACTGCATTAGAACTTCTCGTCGGCGATGCTGAGCTGAACCTATACGTGACCAACGACGAAATTCGCTCGAGCAGCCGCCAGGATTCGAAAGCGGACGGAAACTGTTCATTACGTCGCTCGCAGATGTATTTTCCGCAGCAGTGTACGTCAGGATGCTGCTCTATTCCGGCCTTCTGGCCGACAGCAAAGCGTTTTGGGATCGGTTGTCGGAAATAGTCACCTGGAGTGGAGTTTGCGCAGACAAGGATAGTCAGGAGGTGGTTTAAGTTGTGGGGTGTAGAAGTCAGCTAGCTGCAAGGAACGAAGGGAAGAAACCGAGGGGCAAGGAGGAACCGATTAGAGGAGGTGAGCACGCCAATTCAGCACAGATTCGGCTCCAAGAGGGGTCGCTGGCTCTTCCTTTGTCTCCAGGTCCAGGATCTCTTTCGATCTCCCCAGGCCAAACTCCTTCGACCAACTCGTTACTTTTTCTGGCATCCGAATCGTCGTCCCTCGGCTGTCTCCGGACGAACCCATCAAATCGCTGAGGTGCGAGCGAAGTCGATTCCCGAGAACTTTGTGAGATGACATTCGCGTTAGGAGACGGCGGCGGTGGCGACAACACGTATTCCCTGTGTGGAGAGGGAAGGAGTCTCACAAAAACATCCGGGCTTGCGAGGTTTCGTGGGAACATGCAAACGTTGCGGAATCCGTTGATCAAAGACGACGATTGCACGGCGCTGCTCAAATCCGCAGGAGGCCAACGGAAGAGGAGAAAACTCGAGAACTCACGGCTCGTTTGATCTCCGTGGCTCGACTCCGCAGATTGTGCCTGTATTATGGTTTATGGTTATGGTCTTCGAGGCTCTATCTGCGTGATCAACCAAAGTGCACCCGCCTCGTCCTCCTAGGGGATTGTGTCAACAAGGACGTGCACAGGTTCCTTCGGGAGGCCCAATACAAACTTAAGGGGGCGGGGGAAACGAGCAGATGCGTAGTTTAGGCGTTGTGCGCCACTGAAGGCGTAGGCGACTCCATAAAATCGAGGATCTGACCTCATGACCGCGATGAGAAAAACTGATTCGGTCATCTTCCTTCATTCTCGGCGAAACTTTCGAGTTTAAAATGTTCGAAAGACCGACATCCAACCATATCGGGAGATGAGCCGATTTCAGGAATCGATCCCGATCGAGTCGAATCCGCTCGCGAGGTCACTGTTTGGTATTGGCTTTGCCTAAGGAATGTGAGAATCGCAAGATCCTGCCAGGAATGACGGAAATCTGCTACCAGAGGAGAGAATCGGGAGCTCGGCGTGAGAACTGCGGGAGGATCGTGCAGAGCAGTACGCGGAGTACCGTTTCGAGAATAAGAGCTCCGTGGAATATTCCTTGGAAAGCCAACTCCCGAAAGAAGGCGCGACACAACTAACACTAACGATGGCGGAATTCCGCCGAAAAAAGATCAAGTTTACTGACCTAAGACTTGTCGGAAACGCGCACGATATCTCGCCATAAGAGCGCGAGAGCTTGCTCGATCCCGCTCGAAGAATCGCAGGGCCGCGAATTCCGGGGCGAGATGCGAGTTTTTGCGGAATTCCACTGGGACCAACGAAAATACCCAGAAATGTCTTCGAAGCTGGCAGAACTGGTCTTAATGGTTTAGAGGAACGTCTTCAAATTCTGCTGAAGAACGGAATTAGAGAAAAAATGCAGCAATCGATACACGCGGGAACGTTCGGCTTCAAACAAAGAGGATGTTCAAATCTCGGATGATTTCTATCGGATCAGAACCACGAGCTTCTTCGCTTGAGCAATGGCTCGCCGCACCAATTCGGATTTCCGAACAAAATCTCGTCCTGGAGTTATTTGTTCAGGTTCTCCTCTCGCAAGATATTCCCTCCACTTGCCTTATCTGAAGCTCGGCAGACTTTAAGCCTAGCTTCTGATTAGGGCTTCTCGGCAACTGGCTTCTTTATTGAAAACTTCGATATGGCTTTTGGAGCGTACGCGAAACCGTCATATAGGATCGAGACTTCCAGCCTTGATATCTTGTCGGTGATATACTTCCTCTTGAGCAACTACGATTCTCGTTTCGAAATATGGTCCGAATAAAAAAGCATCATACGTCAAGAACACCTGCACTCTCGTGGATGGAGATGTTGAGGCCACGGCCGTCTCGAACGACCGCCGGAAACCTAAATTTCGAGTTGATCCGTGAGCCACGCAGTCGAGTAACGTCGAGAATCGGCGGAATGGCGACGACAATCGAAGTTCGTTGATCAATCCAACTCACTCGATTCACCGTTTCAGGCCGGAAACCGTCGTCGCTGTAGCTCCGAGAGCTCAGACATCAGTGATGTTAGTGGGGACTACTCGACACACTCAGACCGATCAGGATGCACCTATGCCTACTACAAGGCGCCACTTTCGCCCGGTCGTAAATACGCAATGTGAGTCCACGCTCGGATTGCGAGAGAATTCAACCGAGTTTTAGCTCTGGAACGCCATCTTCCATCGCCTATTCCGCTGCATCGCTCGGAGCGGGGCTGGAAAAATGAATTAATCCGGAGGGAAAACGTCCCTAATTGTCCTGTTTCAGGCCCACTCAATTAGGAAGATCATATGACGGCTCTGTGCCCGTGCCCACAATGGTAACTGTGAGCGGGGAGAGTACTCCATCGCCGATGGATGACCACACGGGCTGTCACGGTGACTATTCGTCAAATCAGCACAGACATCCTCACCTCGACCGGAACAATAGTTACGACGCCACTGCACTGCTTCGGAGGTCCATCCCCAGCGTCACTGTGGATTGTGCTACAGAAAACTTTTCCAACATGAACAGAGGTAAGAAGGAGGTAACAAAGAGAAGAAGGAGGCTGTTGACGTTTGAATTTTGAAATCGGAGTTCCTGTGCGAAGAACGAAAGTACTAATAACTCGAGTCTACTCTTCGACTCCCATAGGTTACAGCGGACAGTATATGAACATGTTTTACAACGACGGATATTCGGGCGGCGATATGGACCAACCTCGGAGGTGCTCCACCGGGAGCGCGTTGCCTCGGATGGAAATTCCTGAAAATCAGTTGTCTCTGCTCACGGCTTGTCACCCTCACGGTGCCAAGTCGCTTTCAACGCACTCTCTCGATCTTCCTAGAGGGAGTATCGATCAGGTATGGCGAAATGTTCTCTCCGCCAATCGGGTCTGCAAGTGATTGACCACTATTGCTGCTACTGCTACGATTTGCAACTGCTGACTTGAAACTGTGACGAACTGCGACCATGGGACGGATCGAATCTGCTGGATGCGGTTGACGATGGAAATCTCACGCCAACGAAGCTTGCCATGTCTTGTACAAGCATCTATCTATCTATCGCTCTCTCTCTCTTCCGCTCTCTCTCTCTCATCTATCTATCTCTTCATCTGTCTATCGCTCCATACTTTCCACTCCACCAGGGGCAAAACGACGCCATTCCTCCGCCAAAACGATGTTTTGCCAACCCCCTCGTCGACCTCCTGTCTCTGAATCTCTATTTTTTGAATCTCATGCCACCCCAACAACCACCTCTCTGACCACTTTTTCGGGAACAAATCACCTGAACGTCGCCACGATGACCACTTTGAAGGCATTCACTTGAACGGTCCCTCACGGCTGGGCTCATTTACTCATGAACTGAGTGTGTGCGTGAAGTCTTGCTCGCGAAGACCATGTCAGTGTATAATTCACTTCGGTTGGTTGGCTCCTGTTGTCTGACTCTGCGGCTCATCTCGGCAAAGACATTCTGGAGTTACTCTTCTGCATGATGTGCGTGCGTGTGGCCTACGCCGTGCCGTGTACCTGAATAGAATGTGTCACCGTCGGTTTCTAAATGTGCTGGGCGCTTTACTTTCAGCGAATGCCGTCTGAATGCGATCTCTCTGGTTTTAAGGTAAACTATGTTCGCTCATTGTGCTTCATTGTTAGTCGAGTCAGAGCTTCCCCATCCCGGCCCTCCTTTCTTACCAAGTCTCTCTCTCTCTCTCTATCTTTCTCTCTCTCCCTCCCTCCCTATCTGTCTTTCTCTCTCGATCCCTGAGATCCTTGATGTTGTGATCATTCTTGACTCGGTCGGGGATCATGTGGTTCTTTCTCTCTGTTTCGACTCGAGCTCAATTTTCGCGATTCGTGACTTCTTCCAAAGTCGCTCAAGCCTGGATATCACACTGTTGTCCTCGTCGTTACTGCTGTAGCCATGTTGTTGTTGTCGTTGTGATTGTTGTTGTTGCTACGCTCATTATTTGATGTCATCGTTGTCGCCGTTGTTGTTATTGCCATTGCTCTTGTTGTTGATGTTGTCGGCACATTCATCATTCTATGGTTGATCTATCGTGCACTATCGCTTCCGGAAACGGATCTCACTCATTTTGCGTTTGATGTGTCCCGAACAATCCCGAACCTGACCGGACCATTCGAGAATCGGTGGTCGGTTACCAATCCTATCAGCATCATCTGCGTCCTTCCCCTGATCCTGATTTAACGTTGCAGGGTAAACCCACGGAGCGACGCGCCTCTGCACCCGAAGGTGAGAACATCCGCATCGTTATCGATGATGTGGACTCGGGCCTTCAGGCGGGAGAAGTTCAGGAACCGCGCCAGCGAAGGCTCATCCTGCAAAGAGACAAAAGTGACACATCGTGTCGAACGCGTGGTTTCGGAATGCGTCTCATGGGCGGAAAAAGAGGTCATGACGGTAGGCTGTACGCCGTCGTCTCCTGGGTTTTGCTCGGATCTTCAGCCGATATCGCAGGACTGCAAAAAGGTACAAAACAGTTCGCTGAGGTAACGAAGTTTGATTCGCGAACATCGAGGATGCTGACCTCCGGATCGATTTTGTTCAGGCGCCATCGTTTTGGAATGGAATGGGCAGAGTCTCGTTGACAAACCGTTTGAGGAAGTCTCTGAGATTTTGGATCGGAGCGGAGACGTCGTCGAGATTCTCGTCGAAACCGGTAGAAGGTTGTCACCGGTGTCACCAAACGCATCTAACCCAATGCTCAAAGCAGACTCCGAAGACAACGACATGGGTAAGGATGACCTCGGACTTTCCGTGTTCTCAAGATATTCTTCGAATCGCTACTCGAGAGAACAAGATCAACAGACTGGAATCCTTCGCTCAAATTCTCATTCGTCATTCCAGATGGTCAGCTGGACCAACCGCGCGCTCCGCCGATTCGAAGAAACAGTGGAAGGATGCTGCCCAGACTACCAGTGAGTTTTTCCGATCTACTACGAAACATCGCATCCCCGCCACTTCCTTCGATTCATGATGTAGACTTTAGAAAGGAAATTTTCTAGTCCAAACGGGTCGTTTCGGCTCGCTGCTGCTTACCGACATAGATATTGTGAGGAGCGAACAGTATAGGGAAGACGACGTCGCCGACGAGCGGTCTTGCCTTACACGCATACAAACAATAAATCTAATCTCGTCTCGTGCCATTCACTGTCAGAACAAACCTTCCCACGGAGTCTGCGAACCCCGTGTGCTGAATGGGACTTCCTCCCTCGGCGTGCTTTGGTTTCTGTTTTCCTCACCGGGTTCCTCTATAGATATATTCGCGGTCGTGGTCGTTGGCGTGGTAGCGGTTACGTCGACCGCAGTCCCACGGACGTTCCTCAATATGCGAGTTCGGGATGGTGCCGGACGCACAAAGAAGGACTTCATCCATAAATGCAGCAGAATCCCCTGCCAGAGTCAACTAGCCTAGCACTTGCCAAAGTGACGACAAAAGCGGACCCGTGGCTCAAGTAGAGCCCTCGAAACCGAAAGAACCAACGAAGAGCCTCATTATAGTCGAGCTGAGTTGATTGTTCCCCCTCCTTTCACCGCCAGTCGCCACTGCTGGAGCGGCAGCAGTAGTCGTGGCGGCAGCTGGACGCCGACAAAAACGGCTAGATGGCGAAGAATCAAATAGAGTGTTCGCGTAATTGACACATTGAGCCAAAACGTCGCTTGTTTGTCACGAGAATGGGGATTTCTCGAGTGTCCCGGAGCCTAGCGAACATCACATTGACATCAAGAAGCCCTGGAAGAGTTCCATCGCGGCTCAGGACTGAAGTTCATCGAAATACGAAACTATAGAATCGAACTGTAACTCAAAGGCTTGCACGATCCGGAGCTACTCAGTTCTCGTCGGTGCTTCGGATGACATGTCTTCCTGTCAAGCTAAGCGCGAGAGCGTGATCGGACTCTGGAAGAGCTTTACGCCCTTTATCTGCACGAAAAAACTGAATGAGAGAGGAACAAGTGTGTGCAGGTTTGCCGCAGAAACGAATCCGACCGGAGTCTGACGACGGAATCGTTTTCCTCAAGTTTTCCGCAATCTTCAAATATCAAATAAACGATTCCGAATACTTTCGTTCTTCCAGGGAGACCTTGCGTCTGGGAGTGGCGCTCTGGGCAGCATGGACGAGGGAGAGATGTGCATTCAACTGTTCTACGACGAGGAGCGATCCGACCTGGTCGTGCGGGTGTTGTCAGTACGCGGCCTAGCGCCCCGCAAGCAACCCGGCCGACAGGATGCGGTCACCGCACTGCACCGAGCTTATGTCAAGTTACGCCTTAGTCCTGACGGGTGAGTAAGGATAACCTCTTCGCGGCGTAAGCCGGAGCGTCAGCGGCCACCGTGGTTGGTGCTCGCTCGGCGAAAGGAGCACAGGAACAAAAACATTGCCGAGTGCCCATCCCATATTATGTTGTTCCAGTTCACCTCCGGGAAGGGCGGGGGCACAATATCCGAGCATTTCCTCTCGGCAAACAGCTACTCCTCTTCATGAGGACTTTGCATGCGTGATCACGTCTACAGAGGGTTTTGAAGCTGGCTAACACAAGGGAAAACTCTAGAAAGATGCGTTTTGGTCATGAGCGGTGAGCGGTGTCCTAACGTTAGCCGTTTTCTCGCTACAGAGGCTTCACTCCAATGAAAACTCCGGTCAGTGAACCGGCAGTGAATCCAGAATGGAACAAGTCGTTTGTGTTTCCGTCACTGCAGCCGGAAGAACTCAACGAAGCATCGCTCAAACTGTCCGTATGGGAACACCAACCGACGCTGGGTAATCAGCCCTCGGCCCTTTTCCTCGGAGACGTCGTGATTCCCCTACGGAAAGTTCTCACTGATCCAGACGCCGTATCCGGCTCGCATTGGTACCGGCTACGCTGCGAACGCGACACACTACAGCCACCTATATAGCATTTAGACACATGATGGTAAATGTATCTAAGTTCGACCTTCCAGCAACCGGCACGGTTGCTCTCGGTCTACTGAGGGGTCTTCTGCTTGCGTTTCTCTACGATTCGAAACAAAAGCAACCGAGAAGGCCAGCCCGGACCCCTCAACAAGTGGTGATACAGAGTACATTTACCATTATTGACAGCAAGCAAAGAATTCCGAGCATCCCATAAGTCGGCACTCTCCTGCACAGAAGGGAAGAGGGAAAAGCAGTCGGACGGACGGACGGACGGCCTAGCGAGCAAGTGAGCCATTGTAGAGTGTACTCAACTTCGGGAAACATTTTGTCTTAGGGAAGGAAATTCCGGCGAGCTCTCGCTGCGTGCGCTGTTCTCCACTATTTGTTCGTGAGCCGGAATTCCACCACAAACCGAGTTCTGCACTACATACCGCCCCATTCTACTCGACCGCTTATTCTGGTCGCATTGCAACAAAGTCTATACCGTTCCCGACGAAATCCAGCAATGCCACGGCCGCCACTTTCTGAAGTTCGGTCTCCATCGCGACTCGAGCCGCAGTTCCTCGATCCAGAGAAGCGACGAGCACCTCCCTAATGTTGCTGCCTGCATCCGTTCTGAAAGGCAGCTTCGCACAGCTGCTTCGACATCTGCATAAGTGTAGAGAGGACAACTTTAGCTACAACTTCAGTTCCTCGCCAGCACTCCACTCGAGTTAGCAAGCCGGCCGGCCCGGCGAGCAGCCAGTCACCGTTACAGTGACTGACTGAATGTCTGACTGACTAACTGCTTGATTGTCGCGAGTCGTTGAGACACTCAGGAGACCCTCGGGTGGCGGACGGGATCAGAAAGTCCACATCAGTAACACGTCTTAGCGAACTAACACTTCGCTCAGTGCATTTGTCTGGCTGCTGTAGTCGCTAGAGTAGGTAATCCCGATTCCTGTGCCCGACCCAGACGCACTCCCTCGACCCTGGAAACCGGAAGCCACCATCGACACATGAAACCTGTTGCAGATACGTCGACTGGCACACTCATGAAATCTCCATCCCATTCCTCGAGAAAGCCACTTCCGAAATCAGCAAGTCTTCGGAGGAACCTGTACATTCTCATTTATTCTTCTCACCTCTCGATATGCTGGAGCAAGCTTGAAACGCGGCTGTGAATGCTTCTCTAGTTAGAGAGTTTCGGACGATGCCAAGCAGCCCTCCGCGAAACGAAGCGTCAGAGGATTGTATAGAGAATCACATCATATTCTAGGATATTCAAATGTTGTTTCCATTCAGATGAAACCCTCCCGAAACTCTGAGCGAACTGCTTTTCTCAAGTCGTTGATACTAGTAAACTCTGCTCTGAAGCTACCGATGGTACACAGGAAAAGAAGAGAAACTCGGAAGCAATCAAGGCAAGGATTGAATGCACTCTAATCCGACTCGCGGAATGTCAGTCAGCAGAGACATCCGGGAATGAGCTCTGTCCTCCCGTTATACGGAGACAATGGCTGTTAACGACGACGACTCTACATAACGAGTGCAAAACGAATTACTTATCGGCACCTGAGGATTATACAAAGCAAAACTGGAACCCTGAATGCATTAAATGTTGCGGTCGCTCTAGCTCACCACCTGCAATCAGCGGGGTGCGGAGCAGACGACGACCACTTTGAGACGTTATTATCGATGATGATGATGATGAGGATATACCAGAGATTTTTTCGTGTAGCGTAGGCTGAATATGAACGGTATATACGGTTCAACGATGTTCTCGTATCATTAGTGAATCGACGAAACCTGAAAGCTGAATGAGTGGTTAATTGATGGATCGATCGATCGATCGAGAGGCTGAATCCGTTGATGGATGAACGACTGGAGGTGCAAGGATCGACAAACTCCAATTCGCTTGCGATCCTCGAACATCAGGCCATGGAGTGATCGACGATCATGTGTCGACTGTGTGTATGTGTGTGTGTGTATGAGCGGATTGAGGGTGGAACGTTCGTCCGAACATTTCTTCCCTCAAGAAGCTAGAACCTTCGCGACCGTGTCTGGATGGAACGGAGTCTCATCCTTCGGAACCTTGAGCACGAAATCGCCATACTGAATCGAATTCTTCGGAATCTTTACACCAAGAACTTCCGTAGTAGTTTCAAAGGGTTGTTGTTCGTTGGTTTTGAGCCAAAACCGGAATTTCTCGTAAGGTTACGTGAGTGAAGTATCTGGTATCGGAGAACGCCGGCTGAAATGTTTTGAATGCGGGTCAAGGAAAACGATATTAGAGAAATAGAATCGAAAACGCTGCACCTCGAGCTTAGATCGAATCCTGCAATTTACATAACAGCTGAACGGCTTTCAGAACGAGCTGATCTTATCCTAATGTGCAATGGATAGCGGACTCCGAGAACGAATATCGTCGAAAGAAGATCTAAAACGTTTCTCATCTGCTGGTTGAGTTTGCTCCTCCCCAATTCACTGTAATCTTAAGATGAGGAATCGAAATTCGTCTTTGGGTCTGCAATCCTTGAAAACCCAAACGGCTCATCTCCTTACGATTCTCATTGCGCGGAAAAATGATCACAACATTCCAAGCTCTTATCAATCTCTAATATCATTTCTCCTGTATATTGACTGACATCTCCAACTCTAGATAATGACAGAATCCTGGTCAGCTTCAGCCCATTTTGGTTATAATCAAACATATGGATAAAAAATGTCGCCTTTCATAGGCGCTGCTTTAAGCCGCTGTCCCTCGGGGAGTCCGCAGTGTGTATGTGTTAGCGAATTCGGTTCGTCTCTGTAACACGTATGCCTCTCACAAAAGTTTCGGCGACCCAACTAAACCGAGAACTGACATTGACGTTATATCCAATCGTTGCTTGTCGCTTGATCCGTACATTTATGTCGTTAAAGACCGCTAATATCATTCTTCACGCGTTGCCGAACTCCGTATGAATGCTCGTTCTTTCGTTATCAGCACTAGTTACTCATTGATTACGAAAACAGAGGAGAAACGTTTTTGTCACGATTGCGAGCGAGACGATATCGACACTCGAATTCGAATGTCATATTGTTAAGCAACAACTGAGCCACAACAATTTCAGGGCAAGTGATATTTTATTAGCGTCAAACGCAAAGAGCACCATCGTTTCTCAACGCTCGTGCATACTCCTCTACCCTCCGATTCCATATCGTTTATCTATTTGTTAGAACAGGGACGATTTAGGGTAGTAGAGTTGAATATCACGAATGTAGGACGTTGTGATGATAGCATTTCGAAACGACTAGCTTTATAATTACACTGATTCCAACGACGGTGGCGGATTTTATCAAAACTACAAATTGAGGGGCACATGCTTCTATACTATGTGAGGGAAGACGACCAAAAAAAGGTACGACATGACTGTTGGTTTTGCTACTCTGATGAAGTCTTAGCGGGGATGCAGTTGCTTAGAGAAACGAGGCGATACTGACACTAGGGAGCTTACGGCGGATGGTGACGAGGACGTTGAGTAAGCCAAGGCGTCCGACGACGGAAAACGCAAAAAATCCACTTCGGCCGACACACCTCGGGCAATCAGGTGGCGCCTTCTAGCGACTCATGCCCGAAGCGGACAGGTCGAAACGAAAATACACGTTGCCACACGAACCAGTTGTTGAATATTGACACTGTACTGAATCTATCGAATGGAACAACAATTACTGTACTCGACTGACACCACTTTGTAAATATACCTGTGATCATGAACATAATCACCTCGACCCATATCGACCGAAGCTAGGATATTTCGGGGACGCGTTGGATCCAGGATCCAATCTCATCACCGATTGATTCGGAAGAAGATGCCGAATGCAAGACGATGTTAGTTGAAGCGATGGCTGTTCTCCTCTCGGAAATAAACTTTGCAGAAATTCTATCCGGATAATCTCCACGAACCTCGAAGAAACTGTTTTCATTCTATTTGCGAATTCATTTGACATTTTCTGAACAAATCGATGCAAATGCGGAAGAAATCGCCTCGATGTCCCGGACTACAAAATCTCTTGAGCCGCGGTCTGCGATAACTGATTGATTCTGCATTCGGCGAGCTCGAGGAAGGTAACCTCGAGTTTGAACGGAAGCTCCGTTCCTGACATCGAAGCTTGGAGGATTTTTTTGCAGGAGAGCTGCTCGAGAGCCTAGGGGGAAAATGTTTCGAAACAACGATTCGGAAATTCGAAACTCGTTGAAAATGTGTCAGGTCTTCCTGTCTGTAGGAAGTTTGATTTCCTTGGGGATGAGAACTCTGTAAGGAGCGAGGGAATAACTGGACAAATGTTCGCTCGCGGAGCCCGGAATAAAATGTGTTAAGACGACTCGCCCCCGCAAAGGTCCATTGTCAGAGTCCAGAATGATCTGTAGACACCTGACTAGAATTGAAATTCTTCAGGTTTCGTCTGACTCTGATCTATAGGGCTGCGAAGTTCAGGCATTTTGCCTGAAATGCCTTTTTTTGCCTATTCCTACCAGTTTACCTAGATTTTGCCTATTTTGGCTTCTTGGTGCCTGTGATGCCTTTTTCAGCTTTGAAGGGTCCGAAATCGCAAGCTTCGGCGTAGGGAGCCCTTCTGTAGTTTCACAGAATCAGAGAAGAAAGTTTATTCCACTACAAACTTTCATTTAATGACTGATTCTCCATCAAAACTTTGAAGATTATGAGTAGGTCTGTGATGTTCAAGCATTTTGCTTTAAATGCATTTTTTTGCCTATTCCGATCACTTTCTCCAGATTTTGCCTCTTTTGGCTTCTTGGTGCCTATAATGTATTTTTCAGCTTTGAAGGCTTCAAAAATTTCATTCAATGACTGATTCTTCATCAAAACGTTGAAGAATATGTGTCATCTTCTTGCCTTTTTCATTGCCTTTTTTGACTTTTCTCACTGCCTTTTTGCCTGCCTTTTTCTCGATTAAAAACTGCCTGAACTTCGCAGCCCTACTGATCTATGTAGACTATAATGCGGACAAATCCAGGGATTGATCCAAATAACGACCTCCCACGAAACTTCGCGCTGCCCTGAAGCATGAACCACTTTCATTATAATATCTCGAAGTGAAGTCACAATTTACTCTTAACAAAATATATGCTTTATTTTTCCGATATACAGGTAAATAGATAAAGAGTTGGTTTCCAAGGTAAATTTCGTTTAATTATTTGAAGGCGGCTTGGAGCAACTCTTTTTCGGAAGAGTTCTTCAACTCGACCGATTCTTTCGGTGCTTCAAGCCGTGTTCAGCTTTGCACAATGTCCTCGCTTAGTCTTCACTGCCCTTGATCCGCTTTTTCAGCTCAGTCAGAGAAAAAGAGGCGAACCTCTTATCGGCATCCTGTTTGATGCGTTCTTATTCAAATCGTCTGCCAGATGCTCGGAAGTGCCGCATAGAAGACTTCTCAGCGTTCAATAATCTGAGCATCCGACTTTCTCTTGAATCCGCTAGCGTCCTGAACGATCTACCCAGCCCCGTAGATAGAACTTCCAAATCGTATTTTCTGTCGACATCGGGCGTCGATTGTGACTACCCAAACCTGAGCCTTCTCTATCGATGACTCACAACGCCAGAACAACACAAACGGGATCCTAGCAACTCGGCTAAACTGCTGATAATTCGACAAGCTACGATGGAATTCACTTCGAGTGCCTTCCTGGCAGTTTGCTCGTCGACTGGTTGGCCGTCGGGCATTGTGACAGTTCCTCGTCGAAATGAAGTAATCGAATGCAAACTTTTGTCGCTCGTGGTGATGGCGTCGGCGGTGGCCGATGTCGGTTGACACACTTACACGAACAAACGCACTCAAGCACACACACACAAACAAACCAACCAACCCTTACAACTCACCGCCCAGCTCAGCCTAACCCGCAAGACTGAGCCGACCAACATATCCGTGTCACAGAACGCAAAAGATTCACACTTCGTCCCGAATATTCACTCTGATTCGCTACGAGGTTAGAGCGGTTGCGAATCTCCCTCGCGCGAAAGAGGGGTTTTCTGGCCGATTGTTCGAAGCTAAATTAAGATTTGTTTGACGGGGAGGTCGGCGCAAGCTCCTAATAGAGATATTCAATCAGCGTCTGGACCGGCCGCCGACAGCACTGCCCGCCAACCCACCGGCCGACACATCGACGAACGAGGCGAGTAATGAAAAAAAATCTCCCACACATGACTGTCACGCACACAAAACTCTTCCGCTTGACGACTGTTGACCTTTGCAAACTTCGAACTGCGTAACATAATACATATCGAGATCTATCTACCCCTTCGTCCGTTCATCTCTCTCTTTCACAGTCTATCTATCTATCCATCAAACTCTCAATCAATCAATCCATCTCATCACATCCCTCCATTCATGCCGACTCTACCGAAGCTGTCGCATTGGCACCGATGACACGGACGGCATGCCGCTTCGATTACTGTAGTTCGACTGGAACGACGAGTTGTGCACCGATGAGTTTTTGAAGGTGTCCAGACTGTTGTGCGACACCGAGCGCGAAACGCTAGTGCTTCCTCCCATCTGGAAAGAGACGAAACCGTCACGGATTCAAATCGAAATCGAAATTACCACTCGTTTCCCGAGATGGAGAGACTTCTTTTCAATGAAGGCATGAGCCCACTTTCAATTTGGCAACGAATTCCCGTCTCATGGATCTCACCTTGCTTCGCGCCAAGTCTTCGAGACGTGTGATATCCGAGAGCTCCTGGTAATTTGACAGCACGACGAGGTAGGCGAAAACGTTTCCGGCAATGAGGACGATCCAGATCAGGAGCATGAGTATGTGATAGGCGTAGTACAAATCCTACAAGACGCGAAAACGATCTTTAGCTGCTGAGCCGCCAGTTTTCTCCCGCGTGTTTCGTTGAGCACTTCGAATCGAGAAAATGTCGTCGTGCAGTCAGAAATATCGGCTCGAAAGCCCATTCATGGTGGTCATCAAGCGGAGACTATCACGAATCCACGCCCTCGCTCAAGAGCTCACTTCATCGCTGCACTCTAATGTAAGAGCCGGCACCTATGCCCACGTCGCTCGCTCGTGGATGATATTGTCGTCGGCTGGACTGACTTTTTCCCGTACTTCTAAAACTTTCGAATGATCATAAACATTGTGGAGTTGATGGGGTTTGGAAACTCACGTTGGCAATGGAGCGGAATATTATCGCGCAAAACCTCCAGATGGTGAAAGCGGCCATAGAGTAAAGCCACGGCCTGAAACGTGCTTCTTGTTCTTTTCGGAGAGCCGAGATAATTTGGGCCGAAGTCACCAAAAGGAACATTGCGCCAATGAACGAGAACACTGAAACCGTGATCAGGAGATTGCGGACTGAAACACAAAAGAAAATGGCTCAGACTAATCTCCTTTGGAAGTACCACACGTCATTATAACCTGCGTGCGTGGTTCTTTCCGTTCTTCCCGAAAGGAGGGGCCAGCTTGAACGTGTTAGAGAGTACGTATTGTGCTACTATAAATCCCTACGATAAAGGACAAGGATAGCAGGCGTGAGCTACGCTACTCACCGTGCTGGTTTCCGCTATACACGAAGAGAAAGCTGATTCCGAAGTATCGAAAATGTCGAGATCCCGGTGACGCTTCAGCTAAGCAGTAGATGTCGAAAATAACCAGACATATCATAAATATACACTCCACCTAGAATAAGAAACTTGTTGTGAATATCGACACGAGGCAGTCTTGGAATGTCCCCGGGAAGAAATCGCTCGTAGATCACGTTAAGGCCTGAGATCAACTTGGAATTCTCGCATCTGTCCTCCAAAAATAGAGAAACAAATGGATTGAGGGATTGAGGGTGGAAAACAGACCGAACAGAGGATGGAAGATCGCATGGACCGAGATCGAGATCATCGGGGTGGAAGGAATCATACAACGACAACTTTCCCAACCGGGGCAGTTAGACTGCCGATGTTCCCGAGGCGAGTTCAAATCCTTCATGGAAGGAATTTCATGCCTAAGTTTAATGCGTTGAACATGGAAAGCACACCGCGGTATTCTGTGATGGGTCGATGACACGACCGGAAGCTTTTCTCTATTTGCGTGAGGCGTTAGATGTGCTCTGCTGCATGTTGCCATGGGAATTGGGAGTTTCCCCAAACAACCCGCTGTCCAAGTCTATCCTCTACGACGAATGAATTGGAATCTCAGAACAGAACATTCTTTTGACGAGAAAAACGCGGAGGGCTCGAACCGTGCGTCGATTCCATCGCGTGACTAGCAATAAGCTCACGGCCAACCCCGAGTCGATTTTGAGTCTGGGTTTCCAATGCTTTTCTGTGGCATCGATTGATTGATCATTTCTGGCTGATGATGCTCGAAATCTAATTCTCGTTGTATGCAAACGAAAAACGAGCAGGTTGTGAGCACAGCAACCACGCGGCTAGTCAGTCGCGAAGGAAGTGGAATGAAACTTCCTCGAGCAAGCGAGTTCGCTCGCTTGGGGTGAATCGACTAACTTTTGAAAGTTTACTTAATGAAACTGTTCATAGATCGTAGGGAGCGTTTCCCAGCAACTTTCCTGGAGCCTCCGGAGACTATCAAATCGATCCCATGCCCCGATTCGAGTTCGATCATGCTCGCAAAAGCAGAACATCCTACGACAATTAGGGTCCGAGATAGCTTTCAGACAACGCCGAAGAGTTCTCGGATGATGACAACAGGAACCGTAAACTTTCGATTTCTTGCGTAGATTTCGGGTTCCCGCAAGAGGAAGGGGTCTCGGTCGATGATGAAATTTATAACGGGAAAACGTCTCCGCTACTCTGCTCAATAACAAATGAAGTCAACAGAAAGCGGAGCTCAGCGGGGGAACAAACGCTAGGTGACCCGTTTCCCGAAGATTCAAGCTGAGCGTTTCGATTGTGTCGACAGTGTCTAGCTCATCTGAACTCAACGGAATCCCGGAAATGCCCGAGTTTCGTATTCGCTCACCGTAGAGAAAGCTTGCGAAGCTTTGACAATCATCGCCGTCCTCGAAAGCAGTGCTATCCATAGCGAACCCGGACTTTTTTCCTTTGGCTTTGTTGTCCGGGTGTTTCCTTGGGATCGCTTTGAACGCCTTCGGATCAAATGGAAGAACCTTTTGCACTTTCGCAAATGACGGTACCGCCATCACATATCTCCGTTGAGGCGACAAAGCGAAACTTTTGAAGCTTCGCTTGATTTCAAATGCGATGGAAGCCATCTCCCCGACGGAGCAAAAGAAAAAGTGGGGAAAATAGTCGCATCAAAATCCTGTTGGTTCGACCCGGCGGCGACCACGGTTTCACCGTCGTTTCTAGAGCAAACCAACAGAAGAATTCATTCGGCTCCATATTCCAAAAGAGCTCTCACCGCTAAGTTAAAAAAAATGATTCAATATCCAGCTCGCCCTCCGGATTTGTCAGAATGTCTTGACAATTTATCCGAGGGACGTTCGAAACTGATCAAGGAACTCATTTTTCGATAGAGAACTTCGGGAATACCGTGAAAAAAATCTGATTCGAATGACGCTGTTTTGATTTTCCAATCGTCCGCTCTATCCGGTGGTACCTGCACCGCTGGTTTCGGCTGCAGTCGTCGTCGCTGCCCCGATCCACGAACTAGAGTTTGTTCAAAGCTGTCGACAGTTTCGTCATCGTCGGTCGGAGCGAAAATTCCACGACCGGGTTTGGCCGTCGCATTGACGACGAACAAATGGATAAATAGCGCGCCTACTGGAGCCAGCCATCTTGACAGGCAGGAGAAGTAGGCTTTGCAGAGCGATCTATTTCCCCGAAGTTGGGTTTTTCTTCCACCACTCGGTCACTGAGTGGAAATCTATCGTTTCCAGACATCTGACAAGAGACGTTCGAGAGGGAGAGAAGCTGCATCAGAGAGTCAGATTATCGTCTTCGATCGTCCATCTGATCCGCCGCTCGGAGTCAACTCACCAGGGCGTAGATAGCTGCTATGTAGCTGCCTTTTTGCAAATTCGTGAAGTACGCATTGTCCAGGATGGGTCGTCGGTCGTACCAGTGCTGCTTCTTGCGGAACCTCGAGCTGTCGATAGTGCTGGTTGTTTTGTTGAGAACTGAACGGGACCCCATGCTTCCTCTGGAGAATCAACTCCGAACGCTAGAGAACACTTCCAGTACGACACTCGTTCGATTCTCGCGGATCCGATACGGAACTTCGAAACGTTTCGAAAATGAAAATACTCGAACTCCGACACGATGACTGACGAACGAACGGCCAACAACAACTACGGCAGCAGCAGAAGCAACACCACCAGCTCCACCAACAGCAGCTTCTGATCTGCGGAGCGACGTCGTTGTGCTTACGGGGTTGCCATAGTGACGCGGAAGCGACAGAAGACGTTGTGGCACTTGGCTCTGCTCAGGTTTGTGGCGTCAAATTGTGCTCCAACCTGTCGACAACCGTCGCGGTATCGCCTCAGAAAACAGGACCTATACAAAGACCAATACCCGACTCGCTTTCAGACTCAATCAGGTGGGAAGACCCTACAAAGTTTATTGTACCTAAAGTCAGAGGGATGGATCTGATTCGTTTCAAAGGAACCGGAAGAGCGAGGAACTTGAATAATCAGGGGAGCTCGAAAGCAAAATTATCAACAAAAATGTTGGTTTCCGCAACTCCGAGGTTTGAAACCTTTCGTTTTGAGGGGCAGTGACATCCCGCAGGTCTTCATGCCGCACCGCCCCGGGTCGGGCGATGTGCTGGTGAGCGGAATCTGCATTTTTCAGCCGTAAAATTGATACCCACTGGAACGAGCAACGCTTTCAAATGTGACCTTGAGATCGTCCGTCCCGGCAGCGAGCTTTCGAAGTTTTTCGTTCCTGTGACTCATTCGCACGAATTTCTTCACTGTATTCGAACTCTCAAAATGCTTGAATCTGGAACCGAGGCTGACCACTCCGAGCGAGATTCGTGGGAAGATTTAGATGAAAAGGTTCGATAGTTCGGGGCTGATATCAGTTGTCAAATCTTCCTTGAAATTCGTTGTAAGAGCTTGGTAAGAAGGCGGAGCAGACTGTCATTATGAATATGGTCGGGAACAGCCTCCCCGGGAAACTCCACAACAAGCGAGATTATCCAGAGAGGCGGCTGGACTCCGAGTTGCTTGTTCTAGACTCTTTGAACGGAACTATCCGCTTTGACGTTCTCGACGGGCTCCGCCCTTTTACTGACGTCTCGATAAGTAACCAAAAACTTCAGCGAATCCGAAGATTCGGGAACCAATTCCAAACTTTCAATCCATGGAGAACTCCAGCAACCTATTCTTCGGTTGCTGTGGCGATGCTTTGAACTTTGAAACCGCGTGGGTTTTCCATTGAAATTTGATAACATCAGAATGCTCCATTGTTGGAATCAGACTTCAATGCCTTCTTACTTCATAGAACGTTCTCCCCTACAGCTCCCACGTCCTGGATCGTTTCTCAGATTCTCCAATACGAGTCCCACAGTCTCCATTCCGGAGCGAAGGCGTCCGAATAGTCAAGAGCTGTTACGAAGCAACGAACAGCTATGCAGGTCAATCCTCCGCAATCGTAAATTGAAAGTTTAACTCTTGAAACTGCCGTTGAAAATGCTGTTGATGCTGACCCCTGTAAAAAATACCTTTCCGATGGAGCGGAGTACCCGATGGATATTGCGACTATAGGTTCCGTTCCTACTTCCAATGGAGCGTCTTTCCTCCGATAGTGAAAATGTTTCCAATCACAGCAGGTTTGGAATTTTTGCATTATGTCGCTAGTTAACTTGAAATTGTGATCGTATCAGTTGGAAATCTCTTTCTCCAGGAACCTGATGTTTGAGAGCTCGTTTTCTGAACGGGAGATGCGACATTGCCCGCAGACTGGGCTTCGGAGACATCGAGCAAAGCTCAGCGTAAAGGCAAGTTTCGAGCAGAGCATGATACGACATATCTTTCGAAGTTCTGCAGGATCGAGGGACTTCACAATAGAGAGAATCGGATCTGAGAGGACCAAGCAAGGCACACTCATTTGGAGGAACCTCACGATCAGACAGAGCTTCGGTGCTTCGGAAATCCTCGTCATTGATCGCGTGAGCGCTGCCTGCTACCCGCCGCAGAACCGACTCCGCGTTCAGCAGATATCATCATGGTCGGCGCCGCCATGATTTGCTCAATCTGAAACTCGTTCACCACCTTCATATGTCTGTTATTTTTGTTTGGAACTCATGAACATCGTCGCAGCGTTCCTCGTTCTATTGGAAAGATATTCTTCAATCCTTCCTTCGTCCCATCCTCATGCCCTGATAGATGAACCGCACCCAAGCAGACCCCGCAGTAATCACAGATCATCATCATCATCATCAGCGCGGCCATCTGAGAGGAGAGAACGAAAACTATAACAAAACAACACGTGTTCGTGGTCCGGACTCGAATTTTAAAGCACCCGTTCTACGCGTCAGGATCTTGCCCGAGAACTTGAATCATACATCGGCAGAACCTCAGAGCTGTCGCTGGAGTTCCATCTATTCATGTGTTGTGCCTGTTGTGGACACTCTTAGAATTCTCGGATCCAATTGAAGGTAAAACGCAAAAACATTTTGAAAACGATTCGATGTGTTTCATTCATCGATCTCTCCACTCCTGGAATCGTCGACCCATCTTCGAATGAACCGGTCCCGTGGAGATATTCCATATTGCTAATTGACATTATCCACATTCTAGATGTCGACCGAAAATCAGGAACCCGTTGCCAGCACATCCTCCGCGCAGACAGAGGGCATCAAGCAGGAGTCACAAACGGAAGACGGAGAACCGAAAACGATATCTGAACTCACAGCGAAAATAATCGGTGAGACCGAAGATCCTATGATGAAGGTCTACCGTGAGAAGGACGAGATCGACACTGACTCCGACAGTGACGAAAGCGAAATCGACATAAAACCTGCCGCGCTTGAGGAGGAGATCGTTGAAGACGACCCAAAAACTAGGAAATTTGGTCCCACAGTGAGAGGCGAATTGACGCTCGATGATCTGCCACCGGTGGAGAAGCTGAAGATTTCGGTTCCACAAGATCATTTAGAACAATTCGGGGAAGTATTCTCTTTTGTGGACAGACTCGTCGTCGTAGAAGCGACGAAGCCCGAACCGGTGCTCAACTTGGAAAGTGTGCTTTTCCTAGAGGATGGTCGTGCGATAGGTCAAATTTTCGACGTTATCGGTCCAGTCGTGAAACCATACTACGTTCTCCGTTTCAACAACCCGCAAGAAATCGAAGAGGAACACCTAGAAAGAGGTGTGAAAATCTTCTGTGCTCCAACTCACGCCGATTACACGTTCTTCGTATTCGAGAAACAGCTCAAGGAAATGATGAAATTGCGGGGTTCCGACGCTTCGTGGGAATACGATCTCGAGCCTCCGGAGCACGAACTCGAGTACTCTGACGATGAACAGGAGCGGGACGCAAAGAGAGAACGACGAGCCAAGCGCCAGGCCGATGGTAACCCGGTCAAACAGGAGACATCGCGCCCACCAACCAGAAGGGAATATTTCACTCCGAGAGCAGTTCCATACGCTCATTATGCTCCGCGTGCGGTTCCTCCCGTGCCTTCCGCTGCTGTCCCTCCACCCGGTCCTCCCCAAGCTTATCTACCTCCTTATCCCATGCCTCAACCGTATCCGAATCCGTACGCCGTCCCGCCACCGATGTTCCACCCGGGTATTCCACCTCCAGGTTACAACCCCTGGGCTCACCCGGGCATGACGCTACCTCCAATGAATTACGCGTTACCGCCATCGTTAGTAAGGAACAACAATAACCAACTGTGTTACAAATATCTAGGTCAATAAATAACTGGACGCCTCGTTGAAGTTGAATCATATCACTCGCGAACTCACTTCCATAACCCGCAATGTTGAGTGGAGATTCGTAGGTACAATCAATCATTCATCTCTCGTTGAGTGGGACGGATCCCCGGATAAGTTTGAAGCATCAGAAAAATATGAATACATTTATTTCAATTCCTCTAAAACTAATTCGATGTCCCTAATTCCAGTGTACAGCTACATCTCTGTAGTTCTTTTTACAGGGAGAAAATCACAGTTCGCTTCTCGATCCATATCAGCCTCGAGCAAAACCACCTCGAATGCTCGATGCGACTTTCAGCTCCCGCGCTAGATCTTTTTCTCAAACAAACTCTTCTGAATAAAACCTTTCAAGTCTCTCTCGAAGAAAAACAATGTCAGAAGTGAAAGTACAAACAAAATGCCCCCGAAGAATATGTGCAAAATTATCATGTCCCCGACGAAGTACTCGCTCGCTAAACAGCTGATGCAGCTCAGGCCCAGCATCCCTATAACTCGGTAGTCTGGAATGGATCGAGCGATTACATCGAACTTCACCTCCGCATGGAGTTTACGGATATAAATGAAGCTCAAAAGGATACGCAAGCTCATGCTAACCATATTGGCAAGGATCAGTCCGACCGCCCCGAAAAGTTTGGAAAAGGTGTAAGAGGCCACAAGGAATACCAAGGAGCACATAGCCATTTTGTGATTGTGCTCATCCAGCTGCTCCTTGGTCATTGTTGCGGAAACGAAGCATTCGGTGATGCCGTTGATTGCAATGAATGCGAGGTACAGACAATAGTAACGCATGAGTGTCTTTCCGAGCGGCAGGAGGCTCTCGCCCGCGTACAAGTAGAGTAATGTGCCGCTGTAAGCTTGGCCGAACGCCACAATGAGCAAGGCTACTATGAGCATCAACTTTAGGAGATTACTGAGAATCTCGGCGCCCAGAAGGACGTCCGATCGTTTCCTAGCGTCTCCTCTGCGCAAAATCTGACCAAACAGAAGATACCCGTTCTCTTCGACCTGCCTGAAGATGTAGCGGGCAGCTAAGGAGCCGAGGTTGTTGACGGCCTCGTAGACACCCTGAGAAGCGAAATCGATGACACAGAACGTGGTCATGACGTATCGTTCGCCTTCGGTCAGAACTTGTTTAAAAACTGTTTGCTTCATGAAGGAGGCCGCGAGTGATCCTACTCGTCGGTCTATGCCTTCGAAAGAAGGTAACATTTGAGAGATACGTGCTATAGGGAGAGATTTGTCCAGTTTGTTGGAACATACGTAATGGAAATAGATGTAAAACAAAGCGCTAAAATACACGGATGACATCAGTTGTGATAGTGCGTAAGCCATCATGGCCTTCGATGGATCTATCACGACGAGCAGGCATATCAGAATGCTGCGAAATGCCAACGCTGATGCTAGAATAGATAGAAAAGCTATATATAATTCCCTTCCGTTTCGGCTGAATCTCGCTAATGAATATTAAATGTCTCAAATATCGTATCTGATGAAATCTCTAAGTACCTTCTGCTAAAACTTTGAACTTCACATAGCCAGCAGCGCATCCAACAATGAACATCGGTTCGGCGGAAACTTCGATTACCGCCGCTAAAAAAGTTACCAGGACCGCCAGAGGATACGAAGGGTCATCAGGAGATTCCAGGACGTTAACCCACAGCAGCGATAGAAACGCGCCAACCGCGACAGATAAAGGCACCGAAAGCCAAGACAACGTGATGACTTTCGGCCATTTGTGGTCAGAAGTGTTTGTACAACAGGCTCTGTGGAAATCGGAAACGTTCGGATAGTTATGGACAAGCTATTTCAGCCTATCATTTGATTCCAGTTTCATGACCTCCTCTCAATCCACTTCATGAACATGGAAAGTCATGATCGGTGTCGAAAAAACGCGCATCTCAAAATGTTCAATTTCCGTATCAGTGATTTACCTCCTGAAAGGTTCGCTCGCTAAGAAGTGTATGGTGGAGAACAGAAGCATAAGTCTAACATTTATCACTCCGAATGCGTATTTTGTGACGTGGCGGAGAATGAAGGCGTTCGGGACGAAATTGCAGACACGCATCGATACTTGAAGTATGATGTTCAGACTCGTGGCCTTCAGAGCCGCTGCCACACGGCCTTCCTCGGCCATGGTCCGTCAGTGCACTCCGTCTGAACAGCTGATTCCCGAAACCTTTATCTGAAGGCGCGTTGCCGTTGTAAACAAGACATAAGTCCCGTACACCAGACGGTTTTCGACGCGCCCAAATTTGAAATTTACGGCATCGGATTCCTACAACGCTCCACGCCCAGTGGTACCGCGGTGCCATTCTTCTTGTATGGGAGAAAACTTCCAAATTAGAAGATAATGGGAGCTGTCTTGTACTTCTGGTGTGAATCGCAGATCTGATCGATTGGTTTTCCAGTCGGAGACTCAAGACTTCCAGACTCAAGGAGTACAAAACACTCGCGTCACTTCAGGGGAGAATGCTGATCCTAGAAGAGTTGGGGGAAAATTAACTTATAGAAAGGAGAACGTTGTGAACTTTCTCTATCAATGATCTGTTTTATTCACTGGTTTGTACATCATCTATTATTATGGGGATGGAATCGATTGTTCTCCGGTCACACTCGAGGCAAAGGAAGGGAGCGGCGCACGCCCTGCCATCACAAACTCTGAAATGCGTCCTCCTGTGAACTAGAGCGATGTCTGCGGGTACAAATGCGTACTATGAATCTGGCTAGCGGCAGATATGCAGTTCTGTTGGCTTCTGATGAAAATATCGATGCTGCTCATTCGGTGTGATTTTACAAGTCGTCGATTCATACCTACACAACCTCGAAATAAGTTTCTCGTGAATAGTCCGACGAAACGGGCACCTTGTGTTTACATCTGCGCCAGCCTTCTCTTCTGGCAGCCAACTAGCTCTTCAAGCGTATGGAGGCGGTATTCACTCCCTTCATCTTGCCCTCGATGTATAAGATGTTGTCATTCTCGATAAATTCTCTCTTTCTCGTCACCATTCAATTGACACATCGTGATCTCTCGGATATATAATCAATGGAAACTATTTATTGTAAACGGTTCTTGTCCCTGTTATACTCTGTTACCTTACTACTGTACACTTACTCATACTCTCATCTACCGACGACTACCTAGTTCCTAGGAATTACTGCCATTTCAGTCGGATCTCATTCGATACAGTAATGTTTCCTGCTTTTGTACACCGTTACCGAATCCCACCTCAACAACTTCCTCGCGTCATGTTAACATTCTTCCGGATACATAAGACGCGAGTTGCCCTCATCTACGATTCAAATCCACTTCTCACGATTCTCGCCGTTCGTTTGTTTCTCCAACACCTCCCAATAATCTCTGATTCGCTTGCACTCTAAAATTATTTACAAATATGTACTCTCCGGTATGCCTATTATTGCCCTAATTGGCTGCTGAAGTTATCTGACCATACCGGCTAGGGTATAAGTTGCTTAGCAGGTCTGTCAACGAGCAGTGCTGTTAGCGTCACCATAGCTTCTAAAATGGCCGCGTCATGTTGGGCGACTCTCGGAATAACGGATTGATACGGACTGCGATCTGAGTTATGGTATGGTTTGCTGTAAAGGCACCAAAAGATCTCGAATAGCGTAAAACGACTTCGTGATTCTTGACATCGCTCCCAAAGCGCGAACGCAACGGCGGCTTATTTGCTCTGGTGATTGTATTCTGCTTGGCTTGCCTTCAGGGCTAGAGCCTGATGTCACACGGCGATTGGCAGGAGAAGCTCACAGAGTCACGTGGTTATGACGATTCTGTGTTCCAATCGACTCGTATCCATCCACAAAGCTCCGTGATATCCCATTGGGCGGCCCAATCGTTCGTTGACAAAGTAAAAAAAAAATAATCAAGGAGTTATTCGCGGACTCGAAGTCGTGATAGTGCAAAACATGCCGCTAAGGGAAGACAAGATCAGAGTCTGGAGAACAAATGCTTTCACGCAGGAAAATCCAATGATCGTATTTTCTCATCCGCATTCCGGTCATCTCCCGTGTTTTGTCACATTACGTGTCTGCAGTCGGAATTTTCCGAAACTCTCCGGGCTCTGCCCAAAAAACGCAACCCTTATCGCTAAAATGAGCTATATTAAACATTTATCCTTTGTGATTTACAGTTAGCCATGTCAGGCCTTCCTGAAGTCCGTCTCCTTGAGTCGCGCATGCTGGCTGAACGTACCAATGTCGGTCCCGGAGCCGGGTCAACCCTAATTTTTCTTGAATTTCTTGCGGCCGCATAGCTGTTGAGAGACATATTGGGAATACTGTTAGGAACTCAAACTACGACAACTCCGAGAAGTTCTCATTCGCATAGGAGGTTTCATGTCAGGAAAGAAAGAGGTCCCTCAGCGGGCAACGACACTGAACTTTCTCTCGAGTTAGAAGCGACTGGATTGAGGAATCAGGGGAAGCTTCACTCACCGTCTTTGTGATCCTGTTTGTTTGCGAACACTAGAATGAGTGCGTCTTTCATTTCCCGGTCGCTGATGATTCTGTGCAGCTCTTGCCGAGCTTCGTCGATCCGATCTCGGTCCGAGGAGTCCACCACAAAGATCAGGGCCTGAAGAAGAGCGAAACGAGGAGGTCAATATCGATGGGAAATCAATACTACGATTCGTATGATCGAATCCGCCTCTATTCAATCGACATATATTCTTCAAGTCGCTTCATCGAAGAGGTTCGGCATCTTTAAGTGAAGTGATCTCACCTGTGTGCCGGTGTAGTAGTGCCTCCATAGGGGTCTGAGCTTATCCTGTCCACCGACGTCCCAAACGTTAAACTTGACGTTTTTGTAGGTCACAGTCTCAACATTGAAGCCGACGGTGGGGATAGTAGTCACATACTCGCCCATTTTGAGTTTGAACAATATTGTCGTCTTTCCGGCGTTGTCTAATCCCAACATCAGAATTCGCATTTCTTTATTGCCGAAGAGGCGGGAAAATATTTTCCCCATTTTTCAGGGCTGAAAGAAGAGAATCGATCTCCGTTAGCTCAATAAATTCGAACCAAAATCAGCAGAAAATTGTCCGAACCAACTAATTTCTGACTGAGCCCTCGTCCGACTTAATGTCATCATTCCGAACTGCACATCCCACAGGATGCTTCATCTCCATATTGAGCCGTCACATCGGCTGCCTTTGCAACGACCTCCAATACTAAAAACCAGAAAACAAAGCGTCGGCAGTGAGATTGAGACTTTACGATGGAGCCGTCACTTTCAAATTCCAAGCTAGCTTCATCGAACAGATGGTGACGAACCAAAAACCAATGGCCATGATCCAGCCATTCCCGACAAACGCTCGGAAGCCGACGGTTAGGGTATCAATGAGTTTGGAACGACGTTTCGATGGATTACTCAGCCGGCTGTTCACCAAGGCACAAATGTCACGCCACTACAGGTTACTCATTCCAAAATACGAACGAGATTGATTCCTATATTGCTAAAAACAAGTAGCAGCTGAACGAAGCTTCGAGCGAAGTGATCACAGTTGATCGGAATTTTGATCGGACGCTTGGACATAACGCCGGCCGTACTTCCCACCACAAATTCTATGAAAATTGAGCAACGCCCGGAGTGTCGTTATCGCCGAATAAAGAGATGACAAATCGCTTCGAAAACATAGCCGGAAAACATTCGGTTCCATGAACATTTGATCAGCAGTTGTCGAGACTATCTATGAAATCTCCCTCTTCCAGGCCTGTCACTCCAAATCAAGTGGGGTGCTCCGATCAAATCACAGCGGTCGCACGTTCATGAGTATTCGGTCGGCCCGGAAATGTCCACCGTTTTGAAGGCGACCACAAAACCTAGACGAGAGATTCGATGTTGACAACATCACGACACTTCGAGCCCCGCGCTTTTCTCGACCCTAAACTCGACTTAAGATTTCTGTTTCCAGAGGTGGTTCGTTGACACTCTGGAGGAACAGAAGGCGGGGTTCTCATACAGAACTCAGAGCAGGTGTCCGACAGTGGCTTTTGGGAAGAGATGGACATTTCCCAAAAATCAGTTCTAGACAAACCTGTTTTCAATGTGTGTTACGAGATGGATCCCAGGAGGATGCGGGAACGTTCACCGTCTTTAAAACCTAGCTTCTGGCCTCAAAGAGGCTGCGGATCATTCACCAGAACACAACAAATTCAAGCCTCCTAAAACCAACAACGACCCATGCTCACAGACACAGATCGCGGCTCCTCGACGGTAGCGCTCGTTTCGCGGCCTACAGCGATTCGCACCTCCGCGGTGTCAATCGTTCCTAAAATGGATCAAACCTCGAATTCCACAATCTGATCCTCAGGGTAGATCAAGATGACTTCGAGATTCTTGCAATCTGAGCGAATCCATTCATCTACGTTGTTCCCCGATTGTGTTTACTGCACGGAGCCTCGATCTGGATCTGGTCGCTGTCTAATTTCAAATGTGACGGACGAAAATCTCTTTCAGCATTGTGTCTTCCCGCCGGTTTCATGAGCCGGATCGTTCAGAAGCGATGCCGATGTGCCTGCATATGATCAGGACACCTGTTCCAAACTATGTCTCCGGGGTTTGCGCCAAGTCGAGAAGATTCTCAAGCAGTCGCAGTTATCTAGTATTAGTTCAACCATTGACAGGAAGGCCTCCAGAATGAACCCGGACCCCCGACACCGCCCGAGTCCAGCGATCGCGATCTTCTTTCCCTCATTGCTCTTCATTTAACTTCCTTCGCTTACGGTAGTTATCGATGGGAGCTGAATCGCGATTTTTGCCGTACTTCACTGAGCCGCCTTCAGATCATATCAGAGGCGGAGCCTAGCGCCGGACATTCTTTCTAAAAACATGGCGGCGCATAGATGTAAACAAATCATCACCGGGGCGTCTTCAGTGAAGCTGGCGTAGACCCGCGACAGCCCAGATCGCGCGAGATTAGAGCCTTCAGACATTTTCCACATTCAGATCTATAGCAACGATACCAGATGCAACGTAAGACTCGCGAGCAGAATCTCTTTGAGATCTGAATGCTGCTGATCTCGCAATTATGCATCGACTTTCACTCCACAGGAGAGGGTAGACCTGGTCGATGAAAAACGGAAACAAAACGTAGGAAAACTCATTTTGAATATGTACAAGCGTTGATAGCCAGATCAATCTAAATATGATCTGGAAATATGAAATAATTGGGATTTTTATTTTCACTCGTCATGTGTTTATTTCAAAAAAAGGACCATTAATGCTTTTTACATGTCAGTTGATTGCAGGAGGTTTACACGTAGTTCACCATGCGAAATGTGATTCCTCATAGTTTTTGCTGGCGATGGCACGGGCTCTGAATATCCTCCCACGCCTGGAGCAGGAGGACCATTCGAAGAATCGTTCAGTTGGACTTGGATCTTGTTGGATGTAGTCAGTTGAACGCCTTCAATTCAATGCCCTGGCCAGTAATCATGCAGGCTTTACGAGAGGCGGAGATCTCCCCGTACCTAAGCAGGATCATAGAGAGCTACTTGAGCGACAGATGGGTAGTGACCCCAGAAGTCGTCAGAATGCAGATGACGGCGGGCGTCCCACAGGGCTCGCTCCTGGGGCCGACGCTCTGGAACATTGCGTATGATGGAGGACTGAGGCTGCAGATGACGCGCTCCTGATAGGAAGAAAGAGGGCTCGAGCGATCAATGGGCTTCAGATTGGAGGACACGCCGTGGCGGTGGGCAAGGAGGTAAAATACCTAGGGCTCTGGCTCGACCAGGGGCTCACATTTACCCCACACATACACAAAGCGCTCGAGAAAGCGAGGAGGACAGTTGGGACGCTGTCACAACTGATGCCGAGAACTAGGGGTGCAGGTGAAGCAAAGCGAAGGCTGCTTGCAACGGTTGCGACATCAGTCATCATGTATGGGGCAGCTGTATGGGCCCTCTCGCTAGTGAAGAAGAGGAACGAGAGAAGACTAGCATCGGTACAACGAATCATGGCAATCAGAGTCAGCAGAACGTACCGCACCGCGGGAACAGATGCCGTGATAGCGATTGCCCGCGAGATACCATGGCACCTGCTTGCTAAAGAGAGGGAGAGAAGACACGCTGACCGAAAAGAACCGGACCCAAACGGGAGGAGCACACGAAAAGAGAGGAGGGAGGAGACGTTACGAAGATGGCAGGAGGAATGGCTGGAGGACAGAAAGACGGGCAAGTGGACAAAGCGCCTGATTCCGGACCTGCGGGGATGGCAAGAGAGAGGCTTTGGAGGGGTCAGCTATCATATGACGCAGATCCTTACGGGCCACGGCTGCTTCCAGAAATATCTTTGCAGAATCGGGAAGGCAGGAGGCCCACTCTGCCTGCTGTGCTTCACGGAAGAGGAACACGACGCCGAACACTTTAATAATAATAACAACGCTTTATTTGCATAGAGGATTATGGGTAAAATATCTGATGGAGTGTGAGTACTTCGGCCACGAACGACAGCGACTGAGGCGGAAGATCGGGATATTCGAACGATTCTAGAGTCGGAACACAACTGGAAAGCATTCGAGGAATTCGTTGGCGACGCCATGGCTGCAAAGGAGGCAGCTGAAGTTGCGAGGAAGAATCAGAGAAGCAGCTAAAAGAACCCGGACGGCCCCTCCTGAAGCAATATCTTAGCTGATGGCCGGGGGGGGGGGGGCGAAGACGATATCTGTAAGCCCGGTAGAGGCGATCTACCTGACGTAGAGATATAAATAAACAGAACTCCTCCAAGTTCCTTTTGAAACTCAAAGTTGAATGGCGAAAGAGAGGGCTGCCGCACAGCCATATTTTAATTTGGGAGTATGAGAAATTCGGACCCGACAGAATCGGGGACGTGATTTCTGCAGAAATACCCGACGAGAATCTCGATAAAGGATTGTTCGACGTCTTCACGCGAAAAATGATCCATGGGCCCTGGGGTTGGACCATAACAAACAACTCTAACGACATATAGTGTTGTTTCGGTAAGGTTACGAAAGTTCGATCCTGACGCGTCGCAGCGAAGCGCGACCGGGACGATAGTAATCCATGATTAGGGATGGGCGTTGGTGGCGGCCGTCACGAATTCCGCGGCATTTCGAGCCGAAGCTCTACAAAGAATCCATGAAAGCTGCGAGATAACATCTAAGATGTCAAACATTCGAGAATACGCAAACGATTGAAAATGAGAGGGCCTCTCTCGAGTTGTTGTCGAAGAAACGATATTCGATTACCTTTGACTTCAAGATATTCCAGCTCCGGGCAATGCCAATGATGGAATCGAAGACTTCGGGCGTCAAATTGCATTCGATGAGCTCCAATCGACGGAGATGCCTTCCGACTTTCTCCCAAAACTCTGCGTTGTCTTTGGAAAAGCAAATAAGGAATCTTCGGCTGAAAAGCAAATAAGGTATCAGAATGACCTCCAAGGCTGCATGACGCAGAATGACCTCATGGACCGGCGTGTGAAAACCTCCGAAAATCCGTATGTTTCTGTATTGCCGTTGACTTTTGATCACAGTTTCCGTATCAGAACCATAGATTATTCGCCAGACATCCTCCAATGACGACGAAGAGGAAACATCCTCAACCCAATTACGGCACGTCAATGAGCTGTTGAGACGATCCACAGGATTAAGGTGTTGCAAGACGACTGCGATCAACTGGAAAAACTCGAGCTTTAGCTTTAGTCACCACTCATCACTGAGGATCCTGTAGGCAGCGAATCTAGAAAGTGCACTCCGGCGACTAGACCGATTGTATCAAGCTTAGGTCAGCGGATATCCGCTGCAAATATATTCCAGATTCCTGGTTGTCTTGGACGATCTCGAAATAGTGGCTTTCTTCGCGTTGGGCCTGATCATCCCGACGCTAAATACTCGCTTGGCAATGTTCCGTTGCGGCGCATTCACGAGGTCAAATACTTGGGTCTGACTCTCTTGCCTTCTCCGGACATGTTCGCGCGGTGGCGAAGGAGTGTGCTCTCCTGAGCTCGTGGATTATGAGATCTCTTGCTATCCGACATCCATCTGTATATTTGAAATTGTTCCAATCCATCACCGTTCCCAACATCGAATACGGTTGTCAGATCTGGTCGTCCTGTGCAGCGTCCGAATCGAGACTCCTGGATCGAATGCAGAACAGATTTCTACGCGGAGTTGAGTTGCGCTGCAATCTACCTCGTCGTTCCCTTGAATCTATCTCAGTCAACGAGCGACTAATTGTAAGTGGCACTGATATCCGTTATCTAATGAGGCTACTGAAAACTGATCACTTTTCAATGAGGTCAACAAAAAAAAACTCTCATGTCAGGGAAAAAGTGAAAACTATGTCGTGGTAAATCGAGGTCGTAGATTCCGAATCTGGCAACAGAATTTCTCTATCAGATCGCGCTCTCGAGTTAAATCGATTTTTCTGATTTTCCTTTTCCTTTATTCAATTTTTTCTTATCTCCGCTCCAGGATGAGCTAGATCGATGAAATTTTCTGAGCATGTAGACCAACGCGAGGGCTATCTCTGGTGGTTCCGTTGAATTCGGATGAGCCGTCTCCGAGCTATGAGGGATCAAAGTTGAATTTTCGCAAAGAAACAACGCAAACTTGCCGCTTCGTCAGCTAATAACAAAAAAACTGAAGCGGGCATACCAATTTTATGAAATTTTTTCGTAGAGATCAAAATTACGAACATTTTGCGACCCGATTTGGCCGTTGGACCCGATCGGACCAGCCGTTCACTTTTTATTCGCGAAAAACGAGACCCCTTGAGGCGCCCGAGTTCACCTGGGAACCACCAAAGAAGCTTCTCGTGAGCGACGACCTCGAGTGTGGTCTCTCCGGGCACTCCCGTAGCAAGTTCCAGCAACAGTCAGCCATCATATGCTCGTCCCAACGGCCCTGGTACCTCTCTTCCATCGTTGAAATATCTTGATGGAATCTTCCACCTTGTTCATCACTCATGGACCCCAAGTTTNATTCACGAGGTCAAATACTTGGGTCTGACTCTCTTGCCTTCTCCGGACATGTTCGCGCGGTGGCGAAGGAGTGTGCTCTCCTGAGCTCGTGGATTATGAGATCTCTTGCTATCCGACATCCATCTGTATATTTGAAATTGTTCCAATCCATCACCGTTCCCAACATCGAATACGGTTGTCAGATCTGGTCGTCCTGTGCAGCGTCCGAATCGAGACTCCTGGATCGAATGCAGAACAGATTTCTACGCGGAGTTGAGTTGCGCTGCAATCTACCTCGTCGTTCCCTTGAATCTATCTCAGTCAACGAGCGACTAATTGTAAGTGGCACTGATATCCGTTATCTAATGAGGCTACTGAAAACTGATCACTTTTCAATGAGGTCAACAAAAAAAAACTCTCATGTCAGGGAAAAAGTGAAAACTATGTCGTGGTAAATCGAGGTCGTAGATTCCGAATCTGGCAACAGAATTTCTCTATCAGATCGCGCTCTCGAGTTAAATCGATTTTTCTGATTTTCCTTTTCCTTTATTCAATTTTTTCTTATCTCCGCTCCAGGATGAGCTAGATCGATGAAATTTTCTGAGCATGTAGACCAACGCGAGGGCTATCTCTGGTGGTTCCGTTGAATTCGGATGAGCCGTCTCCGAGCTATGAGGGATCAAAGTTGAATTTTCGCAAAGAAACAACGCAAACTTGCCGCTTCGTCAGCTAATAACAAAAAAACTGAAGCGGGCATACCAATTTTATGAAATTTTTTCGTAGAGATCAAAATTACGAACATTTTGCGACCCGATTTGGCCGTTGGACCCGATCGGACCAGCCGTTCACTTTTTATTCGCGAAAAACGAGACCCCTTGAGGCGCCCGAGTTCACCTGGGAACCACCAAAGAAGCTTCTCGTGAGCGACGACCTCGAGTGTGGTCTCTCCGGGCACTCCCGTAGCAAGTTCCAGCAACAGTCAGCCATCATATGCTCGTCCCAACGGCCCTGGTACCTCTCTTCCATCGTTGAAATATCTTGATGGAATCTTCCACCTTGTTCATCACTCATGGACCCCAAGTTTCGAGGGAACTTATCCAGATGGCTGCGAAGGTAATGGAGTTTGACGCTCATTCGACACCCAAGTAAGTGCCCGGAAGAACACGAGCATGTTCTGAACGAGCTCTACATAATTCTCAGCTCTGGTGTTCTCGAGGAAATTTTCAACGACCAAAACGAAGGATCGCCACGCAATGGCTTCCCGTTCATTCATGACGTCGATGAAATCCGAGTCCCTGACGAGCTTTCGAATCTGGGGTCCATCCAAAACACCCGCCTGAAGCTTCTGGATGCTCACAGAGGGCAGCTTGCGGATGATGTAGGTGAAACATTGACCCTTCTTGTCCAGAGCTTTGACGAAATGTTTGTTCAGCCCCAAATTGATATGCAGAGGAGGCAAGATGATTCTCGTGACTGGTACCAAAACGTCTCTGATCACGTTGTGCTAGCCAACGACCAGCTCCCTTGACGGTTCGTTCGAGTCCAATGCTGGTTATCGGCTCGGCTGTCCCAGAGATACAGGAAGCACGGATATTTCGTATAACCGCCTTGTTGGCCCAGGAGGATTGTGACCATCTTCAAGTCCACACAAATCCATTGATTCTCCTCGTATTTGATCTTCTCCAACGCGAACTTGACTACCTCGTCATCCTCGTGTAGTTGAGTGGAGTGACCGAGGCGGACCGAAACGAACTTGTTGCCGTTGTGGAGGTTTGTGGAGCACAGGATGAATTTGACGAGACGATGTGCTCCGCCAAAAGAACAACAGAAAAGAGAAGGAGAAAGATTTCTGGTGGTAAAACGGTTTCGACTCTCGTTTCTCGGCCAGAAGCTTAGCAATTTTTACAATTGACGAATCTGCATCGGTGGTGTTCCATAAATATCGTCGAACTCTAAGTCGTAGTCGTTCATAACAGCGGCAGCGGAGTGAATTCTTCGCAGTTGCCTGATCGCGAAACCAAACCATCAGTTGCACAGAATTCTTGCCTGGTGATGGAATTGGCTGATTGGAATACAGGAGGACCCCAATGAAGCGCCTCTGATACTTGCTCCACTCATCGACGACAAGATTGAACACGCCACAGTTTTTCAATCAAGAAGGGGACGTGATCGTGAGGACAACCAAGCGCCAAGCGTAAATTGTTACCTGCCGGGAAGTTTGGAAAGCTGAGTGATGGAAAATTACTTTGCGATCTAGAGCACCGGCGAAACTGAGAATCTTAACCGTGGACAATCCTTGACAGAGCTTGGAATCGCAATAAACGTGAGCTCGCTTGCAGGGAAACGTTCCATCACCATGCTCGCCGCCATGTGCCCGAAGCGTACCTTCTCGATGTATGGTATGCGAAGATTCAAAGCCGCGTAAAGCCATTGCAGGAAGAAGAGAAGGGAAGAAAATTATTCACGGAACTAACCGGATCACAGTACGGACTACGGACTGACTCGAAAGGAACTGAATGTGTTTGACCGACGTCGGCGACGAAGTTAACGTTCGTGGTTACGGTTCGAGTACTCCTTCCTTTTCTCAACATCGAACCACAGGCGACAACGACCGACATGGGAAACCCCACAATAATCTTCCATCAGCATAGGCGTTGAGCCAAGCTCGTTCTAAAGAGTCTGTGAGCCCGGAAACCGCCGCTCCTCGGAAAAAATTCCTACTCGGGAAGAATGCTTCCCCTTCCGTGAGGAATCGCACCCGGTGGAGCGCCTGTCGGATTCTGAGTTTTGCTTCAGCAACTTGGTAATGAAAATTAAATCACTGGGAACGTTGGCATTCTCGTGTATCTGTTCTCATGATCTTCGCCATTATAATCATAATGAGACGTCGGAAAGTCATATAGTTTGGAACCCTCTTGTTGATGGAATCGGATACTGCAAAGGAAATGAAACGCCCTGTTCGAGATGGGTTAAATTCTACACGGGGAGAAATTTGGAATCCAGCTTCATGTTCGGGATCAGCTTGCAATTTGGTTCAAGAAACTTCAAAGATTCGGGCTTCGATCTTGCAGTTTTCTGTCTTGAAAATAAGTGATGCTCCAAAATGATGTTCGCGCCCCATTTTTCATGTTGGCTGGACCGACTTCAGGTCGAATCCGGGGCTGTCGGACAGATACTTGTCGGTATCCAGCGTTCCCACGGTAGGAGCGATTGCTCTTGGGATATCCGATACAAAAGTTTTGTCAAGTTTTCTCGAAAACGGTCGGGATGACCCCATGTCTAAAATGCAAACATGCAAACATGCAAACATTGAGAGGTACATGAGGATCATGACCTTTTCCGCTTAAATCGTGGTCTTTGCCTTCCGTTCTTGAGGAATGGCACTTCCCTGTCCCATTATCCCACAAAGCATACCCATTACACTCCTTTTCAGCAAAGATCATCATCATCGTGATCTTTGAGCTCGTCTGCTATCGGAGTTCAAGGAGCCGTGCAGCTAAAGTTCATTTCTGCCTTCCGTTCCTGCCGTTCCTTTGGAACGTATAGTCAAGATGCCGTTCCTTGCCGTTCCTAGGAACGGCCGATATAACCGTTCCGCAGTTCCAAAAAATCGGATGTCTAGGCTAGGCTAGCAGACGACTAGGCCCTATAGCCCTAGTCGAAACCATCCGCGCTATAAGCGTGTTCGAATTCCGGAAATTGAATCATCTTGTCGCCATATTGTGTCAATCATCGTCAGAACCTAAATTCAGCACCGTCTCAAACTGGTTGTCCGGGATAAGCCCGTGGTAAATTCCTCTGTTCGCGGAACGAGCGATCTTCCAGGTTTTCTGCAAATTTAGCGGTTCCGTGTTTTAGCCGGTGGGCTGTGAGTGTGTATCTGTGACCGTCTGTCCAAAGCAGAGAAGAGGGTTCACCGTTCACACTGGGAGTCTGTCTGGTTGGAGTCCGGACGTGGCGGATGGAAACATGACATTTTTAAATTCGGTTCTCATTTCTTAAGTCCACACGAAACTCAGTTAACATGAAGATTTCTCGTCAAGGCCGGACGGGTCTAAAGGTGGGTTTGGAAACAGATGGTCCGATCGAATGTGCCGTGCTGGCAGCTAAGAGAAATCATATGTTTTCGACGAGCGATGATGACGGAAAGGGTTAGAATTCTATTGAACTCCTTACATTGTCTATAAATCAGACGATTGGAGAGACGGGCGTCGCGCGAATGTGAATCCGCGGATGGGAGCGAGTGAGCACTGTCTTACCATAGAGAATTCTCCGAGTTTTTGGCGCCTGCCGGAAGTCGGTTCGAAAAATCTGACAGCTCCGATTCCTTGAGTTTTCGGTGAAGTTTCTCGGCAAAAGGAGACAATCATCCCAAAACACGCAGATAGGAAACATCGAATGAGGGCCGTTGGAGCTTTCTTTTGGAATGTCTTTTGTCTACAACTTGAAATCAGTCCACGTCTGCCTAACTTCCCGGCGTGGGTTGTCGAGGTTTCAAAGGATTTCGCCGCACAAACTTCCGGAGTAGATGATGACCGACGTTCTATTTGTTTCTTCCAGATTGTGTTACTGTGTTGTGTGTGGTACTCAATTTCCTCAACGAACAATGTGATTGGGAAAATCGTCCTTACAAATTTTCCATTCCCCCTGAGTGTGACGATGTTTCACCTGGGTTCGATTGCCCTCTACTCAGGGCCCGTTCTGGCTATCGGAGGGATTAGGCCTTCGCTTGATATGGATTGGTCGTCGTGGGCGAAATGCATCCTGCCTCTAGTTCTGGGGAAGTTTTTCACGTCGCTGACATCTCACGTCAGCCTGTGGAAAGTCCCTGTTTCTTATGCGCACACCGGTAAGTCTCCAAGCCGCGCTCATGATACATTGCTGACGTATGCTTGCGCAGCCCCCTCGGAAAGGTCGTGAACCCTTTGCTAAATCCGCGTCCCTTTGCAGTGAAAGCTACGATGCCTCTCTTCACTGTGATCCTTTCAAAACTGATCTTAGGTCAGTCTCAAACCATGGCGGTGTACTGCTCATTGATTCCGATCATTTCCGGAGTTATTATAGCTACGGTGACTGAAATCTCGTTCGATATGGTTGGGTTGGTAGCAGCGCTCAGTTCAACGATTGTATTCGCTCTACAGAACATTTACACCAAGAAGGTGAGCATTGTCCTGGCGCAGTTGATTTACGTCACGGTACAGAAGAGAATTCTGCTGAGAACAATTTAAGAATGTTAATTTGACCACTACGGTGGAATTTTCGGGACAAAACAGCCTGAAAACTCTACAATCACCGTTTTACAGGTGATGCACGACCGACAAGTTCACCATCTTCGACTCCTGCATATTTTAGCTCGACTAGCACTGTTGTGCTTTCTTCCTATGTGGATGTTTTACGACGCTCCGCGACTTATTCGCAATCGTGAGCTCACAAAACACACCGATTTTGTCACCGTGACGCTCCTTTTCATTGACGGATTTCTGAACTTCGCCCAAAACCTTGTAGCATTCACCATGTTGAACATGTTGTCCCCGTTGACTTATTCAGTCTGCAACGCCACAAAGCGGATCTGCATAATCAGTAGGTTGCATCTCATAATCTTCAAGCTCGTCCTGGAAAAAAAATGCCGAGTGTCGATAGATTAGAGATTTTGCGAGACGAGACTCAGAGCGATGTAGGAGCGTCTCTGTTTCCTTCGTCTCTTGAGATTTCCTAAACGACAGTTCGTTTCAGGCTTTTCACTTTTCATGCTCCACAACCCTGTGACGGCGGCTAATGTGTTCGGCATGAGTCTCGCAATATTTGGCGTGTTGCTCTACAACAAGGCGAAGCTCGACGCCCACCGAAGAAAGGAGCTACCAACGTACCACACGATCTCGGCACAGGGAGACTCGATAGCCAGCGAGGTGTCCAAACCACCTTTTCTCCTCGGAAAGACAGCAAATGGTTTCAGCAAGCCCAACAACATCCTATTCGAGCACGTTTTCTCGAACAACAACAACAACAACAATTCACACTACATTCCCTTGGTTCATAGTTGACACTAGTCGCGGAAAGGAGAAAGAAACTGGAAGAGTTTGGGGAGTGACACGAGGTTACCTGAATTCTGGATTTTTCCATAGTTTTCTCGTGTTTCGAACGACTGCTCCTCGATTCTGTGCTATTCTCCGTTTTCAAGCAATCGAATCGGGAGCTAGTTTTTACGAGAATTGTTTTTACCTCATTAGGTGACGCCAGAGTTTCCAAATTTGAACGAGTCGAGTTTTTTTTTCATCTCAGAGAAGAGAGACATTCCTTAGCGAAAATTGAAGTTTTGTTGTGTTTCACATTTCTGTTTTCCCTCCGTACAAATGTAAATAATTCGCACGGCAATGCACCAAAAAGGAGTGACTTAGACGGCTGCGACGCGTGAGTTTGCGGTCGTCGGAAAGTTCGTGGAGATCCGCTTCGTCACAGAAGTACCACGCGAGAAGATTCTAAAGTCAAGGGAAAAACTTTCCGAAAAAGTCTGTGAGAAAAAAATCTCCCGGAGTTTGGTGTGTTACACGTTTCAGTGCTAAATGTGTTCAAAATTCCGGGAAGGAGTGACTTCCTCGGACGTCTACAACGATGTAACCTGAACGGTGTTGTATGAATGAAAAACTGTAATATATAATGATTTTTGAGGTGAAACAACGAGCTGCGTCTTTCCTGGGTTCAGTTTTACATTCATCGGACTCCATGTATAACACATAATGAGCCGCTGCTGCTGCTGAAAAGCACGTCGCTGAATGATGGTCCATATTCCGCGGGAGACTCCGAGTTCATCAGGGCCAACATCAGGGCTCTATGGCCGCCATTCGCGTTCCCCTATCGTGTGCGGCAAGAGGGTTGAATGCCTCCTCTTCATGACCCGAAGTAGCTTTCGGCGCGAAGGTGAATCGCGATGCACGATGCTTGTTATGCACGCGTACATCATTCAACATGCATGAGAAATACCCGATGTGGTTCTCGTTTTCCCCGACAGAACCTTGATCTAGTGCTCATCACGACGATGCTCTCATCACAGACAGAATCTTCAGTTTGATGAAATCATATATCTACATTCGAGTTGTTTTCGATTTTGTCCATCCATAAGATCCTTTTCAACAAGATGTAATGGAACTTTGAACAGTTTTAAGACACAAACAATATCTTCTTCAGAGAATCGGCATGGATTGCTCCCAAATCCGAGCGAGGGCTACCAGAATCATTGAACTGTGCTTTCACATTGAAGAAAAAGTGATTTAGAGTTTTACAAACTGTATTTGAGCTCTTTAGGAATAAGCTACGTATCGACATTTCTTATTTGATTGCCGAGGAAGACCAGACGAATGACATTACAGAGGGAAAGAGATTTACCGTCTCACCATCAGTCCTTCCAGTGCTTCCAGTGCGGCTCTTACGGGCACTATACAATCTGGGAGCTTTCAGGAAGCACGATCCTCGTGGCACCTCAAGGATTGTTTCAATGTACTCTCAGGAGCTCTTAACTCATGTATCTGCCACGATTCGTGCACGCGAAGTTTTTGGAAATTCATGAAAAGAAACATTCGAAGCAAACCATCAAAGGCTATCGTTTTTCACATCCTCTGAAAACATTTTTCAAAGCTCTGCACACTCTAAGTGATTCCTCTGGAGAGTAGCTTTAGCACTCACAAAGCGATGTCTCATCGAATGTCATCTCTTTTAACTTTTGGATCCCCAACGCCTAACCTATTCCTCGGTAACATATGAGGGACGAACTCCGCAACCGAGGAAGGAAGTTTCCTGCGTCGTGTTTGGTTCCTCGAATTGGATCAGACGTCCACGGGTCTCACAATCAGAGAAATTTAAGACAATCGGCTTCATGAAATCAGTCCATAAATCGAAATGAGAATCTAACTTCTTCCGTACTCCAAAACGTGAAAGTTTTGGCGCCTCCAAACCCGGTATTCTATTGCCGCTATCAGTGCTGACTCAGCGACTGTCACAACTGAATAACTCCTCATGAAATATGACCCAGAAGCCACTCCAGACGTGTGGGGAGCTGTTATGCATGATGCCTTTTATGCACGAATTTCTCATTCAAATACGTTGCGAGTCATGGGCATGTTGTTCTTCTTACGTGAGTGTGATCCATGGTCTGGAATAATGGCGCTCGGCCTCCAGACCGACAGAAAAAGAAATCTCCTCTGCGATTCGGAAGGTTTGATTTTCAATACCAGGCAGTTTCTTCTTCAGAACTGGAATTTAGGTCAAATTCTTTCTGTTTGGGGGAACAGTTTTTGCTCCGGGAGCTGCGTTTGCTTGCGCTTTAGGGTGCTGGTGTAGTATAGCGAAGTCATCTGAAGAAAATTCTCTGAAAACCTGGTCATATGTCGTAAAAACATGAAATTCTCGTTATGCTTTCGAATTCAGAACCTTTCGACGTGAAAGTTGGAAGGATATCTGTCCCACCCCCGTAATTCCATACTCCACCACTCACGGGATAACGAGGGCTGTGGAAGTTCAAAGGGGCCCACCCCACCTGGTTCGGTCCCTCGCCCACGAAAAGCGCCCTCTCGTGGACCTCCAAGTCCCTCCGGTGCATCTCGCCGCTCACGGTCAGATGGAAGCCCGCGAGCGCGCCGCATTTGAGGGCACGAACCACTGGCGGTCCACTTGAGCTTCGCAAATGAGGATCGAAGTGACAACGGATCGTATCGAATTGTGAAGATCTTTGTTTTTTCATGAGAATTGTTTTTATGGTGCATCGGCTTCCCAATGTGCGTCTTCTTCGCAAAGCAGCGAGACAGAGTTTCGTGATGTGTCCCGTGAACTCTTGAGAATAATCGTCTTCCGCGTCCGAAGAAAGTAAACTGCCAGGGATGTCGATGGAGCAGATCGAGACCAAATGCTGGATTGCTCTAGTTGTCATGTTGATCACAAGTAAGGACCACTGCACTCGAACTAGGTAATACCATTCTCCCGAACTGATTCTAGCGAAGACACAACCTCTCTGCCAACACTCATTCCGTCGAACCGAACATCTCATATCAGGGATATCTCATCAAGAGATCGATACATCGGCGGAAAATGAGTCTTCGGAGGACGACGGACTCCCCAAGAGCTCTTTAGGGAGTACCTCGTCCAACGTTCAGCGCCTCGAGTCCCTCAGAACGTTGAGAATCTTTTGATGAAATCTAGTCTCCGTGCCACCGGTGAACTGACTCCGATCTTCCTGGTGTTCCGGGAGCCTATTTCTCCCAAAAATCCGTCACTCGTTTCTTCTGAATTATTTTTGAGTACCTGACCGACTGGCTGATAATTTCTCAGAGATGCTATCGCTTGAATATTCCGAGGGTTCGCTCAACTTATGGCTATCGAACCCAAGATTCTTATCACTTTCTATGGTTGTGAGTCAGCTCCCGTCCCAGCCCTGAGTTAGAGCTAAACTGTTCGGAGTCTTCGTCTCCGTAAAAGCCTCGAGGGAACTGAGCTTGACGAGCTTGGGCCGCGACTTAACTCAGTAACATGCCTCGGCTTAATTTCAACATCGGGCAATTATTTCAGCTGGTCGAGTGTAGCTGTTTGTTTGAGACAATCGTCCGTCACCGTTGAATTAACAGCGAACAAAAAAGATCCAAACTTTAAAACATATATCCTCCGGGTGCGTGACTGGGTCACAGGAACTTCATTCATTCACGAGCTGCCTATTACCGCATTCGAACCCATTCACCAACTCGCTAGATCCGTCGCAACCGGTGTCAGTTTTTAATTATGGACCGTTCTTCACGCTCTTTTGTTGAAGGTTTTAACCTCCTGTTTCTGAGCTCCACGCCCCGCGGTTACGAAATTCGATTTCCGACAGATTGTCTCGAAAACAAAACGATGGAGCCGTAGCGAGTATAGATCCAAATTTTATCGGAATCCCGAGCGACGATGACTTTCCAAGTTTGAGCGCTTTTGGCCACTACGCTGAAGTCATTCCGCTCAGCGGAAATGTACATCGAGCTGTATTTACCGAGCGCATCGTAACCGTTCTCAAAAGCAAACCATTCTCGGGGTAGTTGACCTCAAACGTCAATATTCGTCTACGACCACTGCACCTGTGGACGATCATTGGGGCCGCCGAAAATTCGTATCGATTCGTAATTTTTCCCACAGAGTTGGCTAAAGTCGATGACTCCTGCCGAGGGCTCCCTGGAGGATGTCACACGAAATATGATGATCGTGGAGGCATGACGGCGACATCTGAAAACGATGTTTTGTCGAGCCCGGTTTCTCGCAGCGAAGATCATCGCATGTAAATCTAATTTGATTTCTGTTCGGCATCCTGGAACACCTGGAAAAGATTCCAAAGGTTTGCACTTGACATTCCATTTTGCCCGGAATACGGCGGCGGCTCCGGGATCATCGAAATCGAGGTGATGCATTAACGAGTCATGGAATGGGCGAACGAGAACGATTCGATTGCGTGTTTTGACCTCACTGGATACACTGAGTTGCGTGACAGCCGAGAAACTGCCCATGTTTCCTGGTTCCACTCGTTCTCTGTGACAGAACGATGTGCTTAGCAGCTAAGAGTGATATATGTATATGTGAGTATGTACACGAACGGATCGAACTCTGAAAAAATTAACTTCGCCGCTACAGGGAACACGGGAGGAACGAACCCTCCTCCATCGATTGATATCAACGACGGCTATTTGCGTCATGTAGGAGCGTCCAAATCAGACGGGCTGATTTGAACTTGTCGCGGACTCCGGTTCGGTTCCGTCAGGGGTTTTCGGCAGAAACGCTTCCTGTTTTGAATAATTCCGTGGACCAACGGGCTCCATCAACGTCCACTTGCTACTCTGCAAGTAAAAATTAAAATTCCGACCAGGCTGTAGCTCACCTGCATATTTACATGGCTCTACTCAATGCGAACGTCCCAGGGCATAAAAGTGGATGACTAAGTACTCGATCACAGTTTTCTAATTTCTGAAACACGCTGATCCCGGACCGTGTTTCGCCGGGGTTCGATGTCAACCAAAAATTATGACTTCGTTGACATTGTTCGCAATTTGAACTCTTCGTTGATGACGGTTTTCCTGCGTTCTGATCGTGGGTTTTCGGATATCCCGGCAAAATCGGGGTCACTTGGACATTCACAAGAAGTGTCATCGAAACTGCAGAGAATTGCGGGATAACTGCGAATCCCGCGGGTGGAGTTGATCGGTTCGGGGTCGTTCGAATGTCACAGCAGGACGCTTGTCGTCTCTGAGTTCTCTCTTCATCGGAAGTCGGTTATTGAGACCTCAGTCGCTAGAGGTGGTTTTTCGACTCGATGAAGCGAGCGATAAAAACAATTTTGCATTTTGCTAACATTCAGAGAGCTGGCCTAGGACAGAACATATTTGGGTCGGGGGGTCCCATGGGTTAGTGGATGGTTGGACGTGATTCTCACTCCACCCTTCAGGAGTTCACATGAACCGACTGCATAACTCCCGTGTATCGCGTTAACGACGTTTGTTGGATCTAGTCCATTCAATTCCCTCAACTTGTTTCCTCATGCAAAGAGCTGGAATGATTGTTCGCGTCGTGTTTTCATCTCGCGTAATATTTCACAGTTCTCCTCCGAACATCCGATTTTATCCAGGCGCGAGATTCGTTGCGTGAGTGTGCCGGTCGTTGGCAAACTCTCTAACGAGGCCTCTGCTCTCAGCTAATCTCCGACATTGTACTGTCGGTACACAATTGAGAATCAGTGAATGATTTTTTCGACGGTTTCAGTCCCCACTCCTATAGTGTTTCTTGTCTAATGATCTGTGAGGTTCAAGCCAGCTCTCATATTCTACGACATGTTGTGTCGACTTCAACTTTCTTCAAAATTCGACAAAAATCGTCATTGTGATAAATGGGCGTCTAATTTTCCACAGTGAACTTTTCCAATCAAGTCGTTGCCCGACCCGAGGATTGCGGACAGCGAATAAGGAACTGCACAACGATGATCCGGCCGTTTCTCCACGATTTGAAGTATATGTTTCCGACAACAATAGACGATGTCGACAAAATGTGCAGGTGGGTTTTGAATAGCTCAACTTGAACCGAGGTTTTCGGAACGCATTCCCATTTACTGACTTCCAAGTTTTTTTCCATAGGATTTGGGGTAGTTTCGTTGATTGCATTCGATATTACACCAAGGACTGCGCGACGGCTGATCAAAGGAGGAGGTTCAACGATGCCGTCGGTGACTCTATGGACACGGTCCGAGCCGTGTGCTCCTCGGAGAAATATCAAAAAGGTAGCGCAGATGTGTTCCCTCACGGCATTCTGATAGATGTCATCCTGCCGAATGCTCTTCCGTCAGATCGGATTTCACACACCGTTGCACAGCCGATCGACCCGGACACGATCCTGCACTTAATGCTACACACAATACGCGTGCAAGGCCTGTTTCTTTTTCTTGTGATAATTTTTCCTTCTTCCTAGAATATCTCCAAAGCGCCACGTGTTTCCGGAAAGTATCTGTGGAGAAGTGCGGAGCTCACTACAACGACTTGGTGGAGGAAGTGACGAACACAGTAACCAATAACGACAACATTTGTTGGTGAGTTCGGGGATTGATGCAGAAACTCCGTGACGATATTGAGGCAACATAATCAGAGGAAACGTACCAGTGGATTTTTGAGCTCCTACCAAAGTCCTACGACGGCACGTGCCCCGAGGTTGCACTCACTGTTTCGAGGCCGCGTGGAACGTGAGGCCTTCGGCAAACTTTGAAGGCCGACTCAAAGTTGCGAACTGCTACTCACATCATCCAGCGAGCTTCATACAACACGGCGAACGGGAATCCCCGCGCTCGATTACTCTGAAACTAACAATCCCTGAAGCTGAAATTTCGATGAATTCTCCGAAAACTTTCTCCCGGATTCGGGCTCGGGCTCGAACGTGTGTGATTCATTGACGGAATCGTGATGTGAATAACGGCTTTCTGATTCGCAGCTCCTACACGAAATTCAAGAGCTGTGTTAGCGAGCCCCTCCTGAGGCTTTGTGGATCCCGAGCTCGCACAATCATGGATCACTCGATGGCCTTCCTCATACACAGGTGCTCTTCGAAGTCGTTTTCGTGAGTATTCCGAATTGAGGTAACAAGAGAATGCGAGGTTAGGCACTCTTTCCATGAATGGATCCTTGTTTCTCCTACAAAGCGGATACACATGCTGTGATGCGTGATGACCTATACAGTGTAACGAGTCTCTTGTTTTTTTAAAGTATGACCTTAGGGTCTAGGTCATGATCCGAGAGGACACAGACGATTATTTGTGACCTAGAATTGAAACGTTTCGCCGCTCGAGAACTTCTACTTTGGGTTCAACAACAAAGTTGAGCTTGGCTGAACATCTGATGGAGATTAGGGATTACTAACCAGGGATACGTAAACTTAGTAAGCATTTGCGCTACTTATACACACTCGTCATGACCTTATGACGTCAGAGTGTAAATTTAGCTTCTCCTCATCAGCATTCTCCAGTTATCTCGTGTTGGGCGCCCATCGAATCGGTCTGCGACCGTGTAGGTGTTTTGAACGCGGACTTCACTCGAGCCTTGAACGAAAGTTTGAACGATGCGAGCTAATGCATTTTTGATCAACGAGAAATTAATCAAAACTATGCGTAAAAGAACGTTAATATTCACTTTTGTGGTCGAGTGAATAGAGGTCGCCGCCTAGCTCCCTCGCGTCCTGTAAGTGAATATTCGGGAGAAATTATTACGAGAGCGTCATTCTCTCGATTTCAGTCTTTCATTCGAATGTCCGAAGTCGGGTCGAGGGCGGTTGGATCCGGAGGCTACAACGAACGATATGAACACGTCCGAAGCCACCGTCGGTCTCACGAATTCAACCTCCAACGCATCGCAGAACGGACTGGGTGAGGATAGAGTCTCAGGAGCCTCATCGTCATCGCCTTCGTCGGGCACCTTCGGCTCCTCGAAGTCGTCGACGGGGTCTGATAACGGAGGCACCGATTCCGAATCTCAGCGAAGGACTTCTTTCGGAACAACGCATCACTCGTCTCCTGGTTCGTCGCCGAAAGATACATTCGAGATCGATTTCGAAAATTCCATCGGAACCTCTCTCGGCTCATCCTTTGGCAACGCGGGCCATTCAGACGACTTCGGCGGGAGCGGACGATCTTCGAAACGCCCGCCGCCCTTCTTTGGGAGCCGTCTCCAGCGAAATTATGAAAATAGTGCAAGCGGTCGCTCCCTGGCCGCATCGATGAACGTTTTCCTCATGCTTCTGATCTCGGCTCTTATCGTGTGACGGAACGGAATCAACGAGATTTTCGCACTTCATCAACACTCAGCGACGATGTCGAGGAGAAGGCAGTCGGTCGAGGTGTGTGGAACGTACAAATCCATGGTGCAGCTAAGCGTTTCCAAGTCTCTGTGTGAATAGTCTATTTTTGAATGGTTTTCTACTCCCGATTCCGGCTTTCGGGTGCGGATCTACATTGATCTGAAACGTGAAAGGTGTTCTCTGCGAATAAATCGCTTCATTGGAAGTCAAACCCACTCCCGCGTTTGTGCTGATTCTCTCGTGATTGATGCCTCAGAGTCCAACTCTCCTACCCCAGGGTCGTCGCGGCGGAACTTTCAGGTGTTGCACGCTGTTTTTCCTCGTAATCAGGAAGACGATGCGTCGAGAAGGCATGCACGACAATGATGCTTTGGGAAAAAGCAAGATAAGGAAAGGGCAGCATGAGATGCGCGCGATCTCTCATTTGTCGATGAACGCCACCAATGATGCGGATTTGCGAACGAAACAGTTGCGGCGAAATCGAAAACGAAAACCAAGGCTCAGATATATCTACTTTGTGATGCCATGTGGATGATCCGAGCCGAGGCTTTGAGAAGAATCAATAAAAGATACAAGGGACGCTCATGCTGAATCAACGGTTCTTTCCAGCTTCTCGCTCATCGTAAGTCCATGTCGATGACACCGCGCTTTCTTCGGAGCCGGATCAGGTAGCACGAAACGTGCAGAAACTAAGCTCGTAATCGACAAAGCTCAAACCAAGCTACAGTTCGACTCCGATAGGCAAAGAAATCGAGAAACGGCGCCAGATAAAATACATTCTGATTATTGTTTCGACGATGACGATTGTCGCTCGCTTGGTATTACTGCCTTGGCGTCTTTGAATCCTCGGCTCGTTGATGTAAGAACCGTATGGCGAAGCCGGTTCTCTGCTTGTCTGCCTTGTCGACGAGCTGTCCATAGCAGAAAGAATGTCACTATTATACACCACTATGAATTTCGAAATCGGTATAGAAAAAAAAAAGACCACCGAAGAAATATAGATCACGGCTACCTTTATCTGGGAACACGAGCCGGTGGATAATGCCGCACATTGCGCGGGCGAACTAAACAACCGATTCCTGTTCGCGAAAATGAATTCCGTTGTCAATAAGCTTCGAAACCGGAATATTCTCTGGACTACAGTCACACTCGTAACACTAGCTCCAAGCTGGCGTTTGAGTCGGGATGAGTGTTCCAGAAAAAGTCGTTTGGTGAACTTTACGAAAGATCTAGGCAAGGATCTCCAAATACTGTGAATCGTTTCTCATTTGCTCTCAGGGGCATCGAATCACAAATCAAATCGTCCCTGCGCGCGCTATCTGTCGAGATTTTCATCAGCCTGTTCGAGCTCTATCTGAGATGGGCCATGTTAGGAAGGACCGGCACGGCAGCTGTCCAGTTGACACAGGGTTTCTGTCGAACAAGACGAATCTAGGTCGAGGGATCGACGATTGACTGAACTGGAGGACTGTGGTTCGCGCGACTCCACCCTTTGCCAGAGGAACCGACACCGAAGTTCTTGCCTATAGCGTCTGTCAAACATAATTCATGGGCATATCTCATCTTATGTCGATGGAGCGGGATCCAGCGGCCCATACAATGTGCTCGAAAAAAAACCAGTCCACGATGGAAAGTATCCAATTTTCGGAGGCGATCAGACTTCTCTTCGGCAAACTTCTTTTTGAAAACAAATCATTCTCGAACGGCCCGGATTTCTCGCCATATAGATTTACACGCCATACACCGGATCATACGATGAAGCGCTGCATAGTAGAAATTCTGAATTGGAGCTATCACCAAATAGGGCCTAATAAGTCAAATTAGTAGTAATAATCTCGCACTGCGGTTCTAGGGAAAAAACCTTGGAAACCGCGATAAGTTTCAAAGAATTATGATTTGAGATTTGATATTTGGTGCCGACTTTTCGAAATGAAAAAATGTGAAGCTTTCCGATTGTTCTATAGTTGATGTTCTCTCGGCTCATCTCGGAGACGAGCTCATTCCGTTGAATATTATCCGTAGAGTTTGAGAATTCATCCGTGAACCATAACCACAGTTCATCTGTCAACACAATCATAGACTGGACAATTATGCCTGCATTTCTCAACTCTAAGTCTGATTAGGCATTTTTCGTCTATCCATCCATCCATTCATTTAAATAACCATTAATTAACCGAATGTTATCCATCCATTCATTTAAATGACCATTAATTAACCGAATGTTATCCATCCATTCATTTAAATGACCATTAATTAACCGAATGTTATCCATCCATCCATCTATCCTCCAATCAAGCCGCCTAGTATTCATGATTCGATGGATGATGATGATCGAGGCTAGAATGTCAAGGCATCCCCACAGTCATTATCCATCAAGCCATGGTTAGAATTGACGGCGCAATTAGGAAACTCAGGCATTATTCATTCACCAATCCGTCAATTTACATCGATAGATTGAGCTCGAATTATGATTAACGTCTGAACTTTCGAGCCTCGATAACCAACGACGAGAACGCTCATTACGGTGACCAGTTTCGTCTTTTTTGTTGGGTCGTTTGTTCGCCGTCACAATTACAGCACGGAAAACTACGGTGAGAACAACGAAAAAAAAACAACAACAGTCGACACTCTTCCTGATGAAAGCACTCGCGGATACAGAAAAACAAACTTTCTCTGTTGGATCACACCGATTCTGCAGCTACATTGTTTCGAAAGTCAGCTGCCAGACAAATTAACCACCGTGGCCTTGCCGTCGCCATCCAGCAGACAATGAAAGGCAACAAATTCAAACCGAAAATTCAACATCAACGTTGCACGGGACCGCGGCCACCACGGTTGCTCCTGGCAGAGATGAATTAGTCGGAACAGTCAGTCATCAACTCGTTCGGGCCATCGAAGCAAGCACTCATTCAATGACGGCTTTGAGTTTCCTCGTTGTTTTTGTTGTTTTACCTTCAACGACGGGAAAGGAATCCGAACCGATCGTCGAAACCTCCACCTCTCGGCAACGAGACCCGACCGACCGACCGACGAATCTACTACAAGCGAGTAACGACTACAATGAGGCGGCTCCGGTGAAAAGGTGGCCGCCGACAACTAACACGGAGCCGCTGTCTCCAATTATGTTTCAAAATTCCCTTGGCTTCGCTCGAATTGTTGCTTAGTTGTTCTTGTTCGACAAAATTTCAGAAAATGTTGTTGACGGCAGTGTTTTGAAATTTCCTCTCGGACTTCTTTTGTTCCGACCCGATTCCAAGGAGAGATACGCCGCGTTTTTTCACGGGAATCCACTGCTCAGAAACCTTCGGCAACTGATTGAGCTTCTGGAGGCGCTCCTCCGATTCCATCCGCGACTTCCAGCGTTTCTAGAGTCCGATGAAAAGGCGAACTGAGTCACCACGCCGAAAGCAAGAAAACGTCCCAGAAAACGGCAGGCCCTTGTCACAACGAAACGGGATAGTCTTCGCAAAGGATCGAACTAACGATTGGGCTAATCGTTCTTCAACCTTAGGATCCCCATTAGATCGTCGAACTGATCCGTGGCTCCATTACTGAAGACTTGTCATCTGTGGCAAATTCTGTCAGGGACGCGAGATTTGGCCGCGGAATCATGTGTCGGACGACCTTCTCGTGTTTGATATTTTCGTTCTCGTCGACAAAACTCTGCTTCTGATGGTCAGAAGAATTCGGAACGACATGAAATGAATGAAAATAATAAAACGAAGCACTGCTGTGCGAGACCTTTGCAGGGTGGGACACTTTTCTGTATTACGTCCGCGCACGTCGAAAGACTGCTGCTGCCGCTGTTCGTATTGATATTTCTCAGCAGCTGCTGCTGCTGCTGCTGCTGCTACGACGGGGGCTGGCGTCAAAGTGATTGTGTAATGGAAAATGTAAGAGCAGATCACAACAACAATAACAAAATAGAAAACGCCATGATTCGCTATCTTTGGTTTGTACCGAAGTGATTTGCGTCACGTTTTTATTCGGTGGGCGGCTTCAGACCTCGAAGTTTTACATGATTTTGGAAGTTCTGCCGCGGATGCGGACGATCAGTCGTGAATGTCGGCAGCAGAAACATTCGATGAGTCGCTGCCAGCATTCTTCGTGAAAGTGGAAACAAGGAATCTCCAATCTCGAATATTACGTCAACGATTCGGCTTCTTGCGTTTGGAGCATCGTTCGCGTTTAGCCGAATTCTTCGTGTTCATCCACTGATTCCTTCAAACGGCGTCAAATGCACGAAGTAACGGGAGGAGATCGATGCCCATTGAGTGATTGAACGAACGAACATTGAACACATTCCAAATGCTGATTCTTCGGCTAGAAATATATTTGTTGTCTACAGAAGTTGAAATGGTTTTAGTTAGCTGTATTTGATATTTCTGCCTTTACTCGAAGGTCCGCGGCACGGATGACCAGCGCAGAAAATTTAACGATGGATCGGATAATGGAGTGCGACACGACATGAGCGTCCTTTCGATATATTTTCAGGATTCATATCTTTTAGAGCGCCCTTACCACAAACTGCAACCGTCAAGAACCACGAGATGTGCATCAGCCAAATTCTTGAATACTTTCGATGTTCGGCTACAGCGGTCGACCCCTTGTTCAATATGCGACATAGTCCGACTTGAACCTCTTCAAGGTCTCAAGAGATCTTGAAATGTGTAGATCGTTGTTGTCACATTCGATATGCGGATGGATCCATCGGAACCAATGCGGGGAAACTCGTCCCAAGGGACAAATGATTTGCTATAAAAGGACGTTCCGGGAGAAGTTCCAGTTTACTTGGGAGCAATTCCTAATGGAATTCTAGTTCGTCGCGTGATTGGAGTGGTCGCAGATTTATTTTCTCAGAACCAGGTGGGCTTCTCGCGGATGGATTGGGTTCCTGTGGGGCGATGACACGTCCGACTGCTTCGCAAAAGGGCCGGGACACAGAAAGGGCCGGGACCGGGACATGGAGGAACCTCACCTTCGGCCTTTCGCAGCAACACGATTCGCGACACCATCGGAGTCATGGAGTGTAACGGCTCTTCTGGTTCCAAACTTAGAAAGCAGGGTCTGGGTCATGCTCAAGGGGAAGTGAACCATTAGTGACCTGAAGCACTGCCGTCGGACAGTCCCGAGATTTCTGGGATGAATTCCAGATAAGAGTCAAGCTTGACTGACCATCCGAGGGCTGCTCACATCCTCAAAGGTAAGCAGAGCGGATGTGCCTCTGTCGTCTGCGTACTTTACGAACCCTTACCAGACGGAGGACGCGTTTTCGTGAACTCGGGAACCGAGAAGCCTGCCTTATTCGCTGGCGGTTCGACGGTCCCGAAAGCTCACAGGTCGTTAATGATATGATGTCTTCTGACGTTATGTTTTCTGAGAATCCGGTCGTTTACGACGTGAGTCAACGTATTCCACTACGCACTACGCTCAGCAGATCGTTGCATGCCAAACGATCAGAAGCTCGTTTTTGTTGTTGTTGTTGTTCGCGTTGCGCTGTGATTATCTAACCGTTAGGTTGCCCAGTTCTAAGCTGAGAATGAGATTATGTCTATTATAGGCCACTGTTTGCGACGGCCGCATGGAGTCCCACAGAAGCGATCGGTTGCTCGAATGGCTTTCACTTCGTTTCTCCAACAAGTAACTAGTCTTGATAGCTGTCTACGGACACGCGAGAAGTTCGCGCAGAATTTCTCCCGAACCGCCCGTCAAAACGCAACGGAGCGGCGGGGCCAGCCTTGCCTGCGGTGCTGCCGTCGACTTTGCCGCGATGCAGTCACGGCCAGAAATTCGTGGGAATCACCTCTTAGTGGCCAGGGCTTACGACCAGGGAGCAAAGTGGGCTATACCTACCTCGCTGACCAGGGTTGGCTTTTTGTTCACAATCTGCAGCGCAAGGCCCGTGGTAGCATTTTTGAACGGCGGCATAACCGAGTCCGATAAGCGACTTGATAACAGGACGCCGAGTGCTTAGAAAGCTATCAGTCAGTGTTACTTCACAAGAAACAAAAAAAAATCCGATCGAGATCCTCGAATCCTTGTTTGTGGGACTGCTCGTTGAGATTGTTGTGAAGGCATGAATAAAATAATGAGATAAGTAGAATCGAATGTCGATCGCCGGCTGTTTGTTTGACCTGAAAGGAGGAATGAGCGATTTTTACAGTCGAGGGGCGTAGATAAAATTCTGAAAGATACGCCATCAGTCAAGCAAGTAGTAATTATCGGAGCTGTCAATGATACGAAAGCGACCTGAAATAAGTCTATGAAAAGCTGATAGCCCAATAATTCTTCTCTATGAGTTCCAGGCTTACAAATAGACTTCTGGAACCGATTTGAATGAGAAGCTCCACCGCAAATTGCTTCCAAATCTCATGAAAATGGATCTTCTGATTCGCGAAGGGCACTTCCATTGATGACTTCGATTTGTAACGTTTTCTGCTTTAGTGTGTCCATGGCATATATAACGCATCCGTCAATCCCGTGACCAAACGTCCTCAGAGGTCGTGCAAGATTGATTCTTCTAAGGTTCGCGAGACCTCCTAAGGAATCATGTCGTCGAAACGATTCAGGCGGGTCATTATGCGTCCGCAGTTGCGCTCGTGAGCATTGTAGTCTCGTTTCGTAGTCAGCATCCATCACGGGCTCTTTGGAACGACTCTGATCTAGAATGTATGTCGGAATCCTCTCTGTATCGCTGTCTGCGGCTGAACGTATGATCGATTGAATGATTGAACGATTCGATCGGACTTGAGACATGCCGCGAGAAACATTGCGACTTACGCGCGGTCAGTGGAATATTCCGACTGCAAGCGCTGATATTTTCAAGGGCGCAATCGTATACGCTTGGATTAGCAGCTTCTAATTGTTTTCGTCTTCTTTGCTTCGTTTCCCTCTTCGACGTGAGAAGGGAATCCGCTTCTGTTTCGCTAAATGATGATTTATGAATGTTCCCATAACGCTGTTCCTATCTTCGCAATTCACCAGGTCGTTGAAAAGGTTCATTCTGAATCGAAGTGACGTCTCTGAGTTCCGATTTCCAGGTTATCTGATCCTGCAGACTTCGTGACCGACTCGATCTTTGAAGCATTCCGCCGACAAATTGACAGAATATAATAAACTTTTGGGTGTCCACTGAAGCTTACGCTGTTATTTCTTGTTTGTACTAACGATCATCAAACATTGGAAGTGGAACCAGAAAAAAAGGAAACTTTAATGTCAAAGCTTCCAGTTGTTTATTGTGAGGCTTAAACGCCGCGCTTTCTTCCGCGCGAAGTCAAGAGAGAGGGGGTTTCAACCACCACCGCCATCACCGCGAGCACCACCGCTGGCAGTGGTCGACTCTGGGCCGAAAGTTGGTATAAATTGCTTGGGGTCCAGGGGTGGGCATCAAACAACGTCGACTGCAACAGTGAACACCATGCGTGGATTCGTGATTGTGGCTAGCTGCCTAGTGGCTGTTAACGCCGGAGATTATGGCGGCTACGGAGATCTCGGAGGTTACGGAGGATACGGCGGTCACGAGCACGGTTACATCAAGGATATCACCAAGATCATCACTAAGGCTGTGCCTCAGCCCTACCCAGTCCCTGTGCCCAAGCCCTACCCCGTCCACAAGATCATTCCCGTGCCGCACACCGTGCACGTTCCCAAACCCTACCCCGTCCCGGTTAAGGTCCCCGTTGTGAAGAGGATCCCTCAGATCGTGCACGTTCCCAAACCCTACCCCGTCCCTAAGCCCTACCCGGTCCACAAGACCATCCCTGTTCCCGTCCCAGTTCCCATCTACAAGGACGCTCCCTACCCAGTCTACAAGCACGTCCCTGTCCCGGTCCACAAGCCCGTCGCTATCCCCGTTAAGGTTCCCAAGTACGTGCCCTACCCCGTCCACAAGGTGATCCACGTTCCGCAGCCCGTTGAGGTCCCCGTCAAGGTCCCCGTCTACAAGCAGATCATCGTCAAGAAACCCGTTGTTGTCCCCGAGCCCGTCTACGTTAAGGAACACCACGGACACCACGGACATCACGGATGGTAATTCCGAGAATTCCCGTTGACAAGCTGCTCTCGGTGCGGACGTTTCTGCCTAAAATCACCATCGGTCGAAATCTAGACGATGCGATAGTCTACACCGATACCACCCTCTAGAAAATGAATAACAACCCAAAGCCATGTGTATACTTTCGTGTGTAAATAAAATGATGAAAACATTCCCCCCTTGTAGAGAAGATGCGTTTTCGTTCTCGATTCCATAACTCGGATGGCCGAATCGTGATTCTTAGATCCGCGATTACGGGTCCAAACCTCAGAAAACTACGCAATTTGCTCAGCTGCCGCAGTTCGCCCCCGTCACGCGATCCTCTCGTTCGCGGAAAAATCAAGTACTTCAGCACGTACTTCTTAATTCGTTGGAGCAGAACTTATTTCTCCTGACCTTGCGCGTTTTGAACACGCGGTTCAAGTGGTTCTACTCACTTCACACGATATTTACTTTTCTGTCAAGTGACCAACGAACTAGCCCGGCCAGTGTGATGGCGGTCTGACTGACAATGGATCGAACGTCCCCCCTCTCGGATAACGGGCTTTTGAACGGCTCATGAGGTGAACACCGTTCGCTTGAGCGTTGATAACTGCCGCGTATTGCTCGATAGCCGATCTTATCTGCGAAACGGACAACCTTGCACAAAGGTCAAATGACCCGGTGTTTAATCAGAGCGTTCGATGGAACAGCAGTCAGAGCTGGCTAGGTAATCCGAGCAACGAACGGAAAACTAGAAACTTCAAAGTTTTGCTTGCAGAACCTACTTGGCGTAATGTTTTGCTGGATGAGGGATTGCGTGCAATGAGAAAGCAAACAACAAAGTCGTAACTTCGGGAAATTTCTCCGGTGATCTCGTGGATGCAGTTTGAAACTCGAATCAGAAACATCAAAAGTTCGGTATTCGACTTGACAGGGTTCGAAGGGCAGTTTTTCCAGCCATCATTCGATGTTTCCCTCATTACTTTTCTCAATTAGAAACGAGTTTGCTCTTATTTCTCTGTAGCGTATCGCACTGAAACATTTTCGCCATCAAAGCCGTCTGATTTAAATGAAAATGAGAGCTCATTCGCATTTATGGTTTTCAATTGCTCTGATGAACTTGTTTTGCTTGGCTTGGTATGATGAAAACCATTTTTTTTTCTGCTTTATCTTTCAAATAAGCAACGACACATTCCCATATTCGAAGGAATTAATTCGCAAAATCTGTAAATTGTCCGCTGAACTAATTTAGAACAAGTCCTTGACATGGATTTCCTCAAGAATTCATCGCTACAAGCACGTGGTCTTCTAGCACATTTTTGTCGTTTGAATCCTTGCTCCTCCTCCTCCTCCTCTAACGAACAACTTCCTCGAACATCTTGGTACGTTGTGTGGAACCGAAGAGGTTTGTTTCTCTGGTGGGTGGTCGGTTCGATCAGATTACCACGAAACGGAACTTGTGCCACACTCGCGCACCAGATTCGTACCACAGCAGCTCTTAGGACGTGAAAGTCTCAAGGCGCGCTGCTCGACGGAACACGTTTCGAAAAACACTCTCGATCGGATTTCGTGCTTTCAAATCGTCCTGACCGAGTGCTGAACATGAACAGAGAAACTTTGTCCAAAGTCGGAAGCCCACAAACTCCGGCCGAGAAAGCGAGTGAACTCGACGTAATGATGGCGCGTAAGTTTTCCGCTCTGAGGGCGGCTTTGCTTCGGTTTTCGGGAGGAACTCAAGATTTTTCGAAGACAGAGTTGTAACCCCGCTACGCATGTCGTTTTGCAGTCATGGAAAGCGAGAACAGTTTCTACATGCAGCTGCAAGAAAAATACAACATTGTGATCGAGCAATGTAGAACGTGTTGGAAAATCGGGAAGCATATCACGCAGAAATGCTGTCATGATAAACCCATCTGTCCAAGGTGCGGCACGGACGAAACCCATGCGCGCGAGGTGAGTCGGAAACGATCGTGTTTTCTCATGAAGTGTCCAGATGCTCATGAAGATCAAATGTCGAGGAATCCCGAATTTTCAGGCGTGCTTTGTGATGTGCTTCCGTTGTGGCGAAGTGGGAGCAGAAGCATTCCACGAGAGCTGTCCAAGACGCAGAGCTGAAATATTGAGACAGGCTTTGATGAAAAAGTAAGAACTGAGGCTTCGAGTTTACCGAGGGTGGAGACAGCTGTTCCCGAATTCTTCCTCTCTGACTCGTTCGTCTCCGTTCCAGGCATGGTCTCGACTACAAGAAAGCCCGGGATGTCGCCCGTGGGAAACTCACGTTAGCTGACGCCGTGAAGCAGAGTGGTGGCGTGGGAACAAACGCCAACTAACATCTCAATCGACAGAAGTTCGATCGAAGTTCGATCTCGGGAAGAGTTAGAATCCAGGATTGTTTTCCATGGAGCTGAATGACTGGTGAAGTAATCATTGTAGAGGATCATGAGTAGTGTTTGTGCAATAGTTTCTATTTTAACTTACAATACCCGCCAAGGATGGCGAGAAGGAATTCAAATCGATCCCTTCGTGAGTTGATATCCGCGAAGCCAGCGGTGCATTGCCTGTACTTGAAAATCCAAAATCTTGCGATTCTTTCGCATTCCAATTGTTCAGAAGAAGGAACTGGTGTTATGAAAATGAGGTATTTTCAATCGAGTTGCTCAAGAGAATGTCCCTCAGCTTTTGAATCCGATTTTTTTTAAACCTGCGACATTGTTCTGCTTGTCGACATTATTGGTTTCGGGGACGTTCGAGAAGCGAGCATTCTCAAGCTCTTGGAACGAGATCAAGAGAGGAACGCACAGGTGGAGGGCGGGGTTCAGCGATGCAGCTGAGGATGTCGCAACACGTGAAGAGTGGCTTCGTCTCGGATGAGAACCGGATGAGTTGCCGGCTCACGCTACCTGAATAGATGAGCGGTCCGGAGTTGGAATTGCTGTTTAGTGTGATTCTGAAGTTGCTTCCTGTAGTCACAGGCCCTATTCTTAACGAGTTCTCACCTCAAGACCGTCCCCGCTGCACCGTCTCATTTATCTTGCAAAAGCTCATTCCAATGTCATACTCTGTGGACTGACTTCGATTGATTCGGCACATTCCTACTTGGATATACAATATTTTCAGAAAACGAACTGCAGCCGCAATTTGTTTCTAGGAAAGTGTTCAATTGGGAAACGGTATGCAGTAAAATCTCGTTACAACGAACACATTGGGGATCGGCGATTGTCTTCGCTGTAACGAGAGTCTTTCAACATCATGCCCTATACTAGGCCGGTCAGACTAAATTTTATTTTCAGTTTGTTCCATCGTAAGTTCGTTGTAACGACATGTTACTTTATAGCGCATCGAATTCGTGATTCTAGGGTTTTCAAATTGAATCCGAGTGGTCGAATGGAGACCGAACTCTTGAATGACCTCGAAAGAGAGCGAACGCTGACAATATTCTGAGAACATTCGTTTTATATCCCTTATTTTTGAACAAGATACGTACATCGACACAGAAACACATGTGGTCGGTTCTCTTCCGAACAATTGTAGAAAGTTGGGTGCAATATACAGAAGGTTCTTTCGAATTTGAAACCCAGGCGGGATCGAGTCTAGAAGTACATACATGAAATTTATCTCGCGCAAGAGTATCATCCGGCTTAAAGCACATCCCGCATGGCTCTCTATTCCGGCCAAGGACGAGTTCTTTCTCACGATTGTGTGAAAGTCTCGATGTTTTCATTCAACAGGAAATATTTATGAGTCGTGTTCTGGAGCGAATGAGACCGTAGAGTCGAAAGTGAACAAGAGCGAATATCTCGCGTCACATCCGGCGTCACGAAAAACAACTCCTGGTAACAACAGCTGATCAGCCCGGCGATTAATAGCAGCTCTCCGCGTCAGAATAACTTTTCACACCCTCGAGCGATCGATCGTTCGTCATTTTCCTCAAAAGGTTCCCATTCCAGTCAAAAGAAGACAGGAAAGCTGTTGGGCAACGCACTTGAGAAACAAAACCCCAAATATTGAATGCAAGCTGCTTTCCATTACTATTCGCAAGATACTATCGACGACGACTTTGAGATTCCTTCTCACAGTTCTATCCTGAAGGAGTTTTTTTGGTTTTGGGTTTCTCGCACCAGGGAGTTCGGGTGACATCGCAATGGAGGAAAACGTTATAAACATCCACTAGAATTCCATCGATCTGCATCTTATGGTGAGACTGGAGTTTGTACACGACGTTGTGGAGACCTGTGATACGGTCCCGTTTTCTCGACTCTTCTCGTTGATTCCCCAATCTGACCATGTCCCGTGGACGTCGCCGTGCATCGTGCATGTGCCTTGAGAAGAAACAAACATTTAGGAATGAAAATCCCTGACAAAACATTTCGGATGTCTCGCCAGCTCCAAGGAACATACGATCCCAAATCTGTCCTGTATGTTCTGGATCGGGGCGTCTGCACAACCAACTCAAAAATTAGAACTGGAATGACGAGAATAAATCTCCTCACTTGAAAGTGTTGTTGATTCCCGTCCCGATGTCAGCAGCAGGTCGCTCCAGGACGAATTCAGCTTCTTTGATGCGAACATAGAACTCATCGTCTTCGAGTCCCCAACCGAAATATTTATTTGAAAGTCCATCTAATCGTGCAAACGTTTCGTGTCGCATCAACAGAATCCCTCCGACGAAAGTAGCGTAGTGGTACTTCGGATGTAGATGGGGCGCGGCAAGGTGGTGGATGACGTCCTCTGTTCATGAAAATAAAGGCAACACCGATTGAAGAAGTTCCGAAACTTAGTTATGGCGGCATAAACAGCTAGATGGAAGAACAATCAAGAACTCATATAGTTTGAACAACTTCCTAGTATAGACGGCGAAATCTGGAACTTACCTCTTTCAGGGTATTTGTAGCTGAGCTTACTGTTCAGAGGCAGGAGATCGACGTCATGCATCACGAGATAATCACACTGAGCTTTGCTTACATGGTACCCTATGTTAATGAGCGAACCTCGGTTGAATCGATAACTGTCTCCTTGGTTGACTACGAAGATCCTATAAGCGATGCCTTGAGCCTTCAAAAACTTCCCTAAGTGCGGCACGAACTCTAGAAGCTCTTCGAAGCGATCTCGGAACGGTACAATCACAGCAAGCCGGTGCGTATAGGGGTGCTCGAGTATTCCGAAGTTGAGGAAGCACACGAGGAAGAAAGTACAAAGCACGGACAAGAAGATTCCAGCCAAGAACAGCTGGCGAACTTTACGCGGAGCGAAACCCATCTGTAGATCTCTGATGGCTTTTCTAATCCGTTTCAACACATACACATTCACATGACCCTTCATCCTGCTGTCCGGGTTGGTGACGGCCGCTTCCTGCTCATAACACCGACGGCGAAGGACCACATCCAAATCGATTCCACTGAGTTTCCTATAAAGTATTGAAGAAGTTCCCCGATCCCGAGTCAACAAGCGAAACGTTCATTCCTTGTGGTTTCCTCTAACAACACTCGTCTGCGAGATGTGGAGGAATTCCGAGAGTTTTGTATTCTGGGAGTCAACGTTCGTCTCTCTGGAAATCTTCATGTTGGCCGCATGTGACAGCTCATGCCCAGGCTCATGATACAACTCTTCCCACGGAAGTGCAAAATGAATAAACACCGAATATCCCGTTACGTCAACCCGGTTCGTCTTGTTCGAAAAGCTGGACGATGGCGGCCTCTTTGGGATGAACGCATTTTTGTTTTTATCCTCTCTGTCGGAGTCCCTAATCAGCTGGTGCGCGCACGTTGCATGCGGGGAAAATTATTTGTGCTTCCGTTTTTGTTGAAATTGACGTTGTCACCGAAAGATCTCCGAGGTGAGTTTCAAGATTTGGGAAGGAGTCACAAATAAACTCATGAGTACGAAATAAAACACTTGTAGAGACGAAGCACCGCTGCCGGTTCGAACCACAACGATTGTGGAACCACTAGTTGAGTCTCTGCAGGAGTGCATTCAGAGTGGGAAGGAACTACCTACTAATAACAATTCATTGGGGTCACGGGAGTCGTGGGGACATGGATGGAAATAGGGGGAGGGGGAGGAGAAAGGGGCGCTACCCGAGGGTGTCGTCAGATCTAATTCTGATCGAAAGCTCCCCAGCATATGTTTCGAGCCAAGAAACGGATTGATACGGCGCGGATCTCTTCCCGGAACCGCCTCCATGGGGTGCGATCGCGTCCTTCGTTGAGCAAACCGATCGCCTATCGTCGTGCTTCTTCTAAATTTTACAACAAATCATCATAGCACAACAATTAGTGTTTGCCGAGAGCCTTCTGTTCCTCGTTTTGTCATCGAGAAGTGCGGAGTAATTCGAGCCGGGACGTTCGGCTTAACTCGATAACAATGACAGCTGAGAGCTTGGAGCGTTGTGTTAAAGTGCTAGCCTGGACGAATCCGCTCCGATCCCGCCCTCGTAGCACAGTTGGTGGCGCCAGGGTGTCTTGGAACGCCGGATCATCGTCGGGTGGGCAAGGTTCTGAGGCCGAAATGTGTCTTTACTTTAAAAGCGCCGACCTAGCGACGACGGCGGCGGCGGCGGCGGATCGACCGTTCAAGCATTCAGTCAATTCGCCAACTAACCAACAACCGGCGTGAACTCACTCATTTCGGATGAAATGCCCACATGAGAAAATGGGCTCCCAGAGCGCGTTAAATCCGCTCGTCGTTCTGAGAGTATCATAAATAAACCCCCCCAAAACCAGATCGAGATCGATGCCGGCACCATCGCGAGCATCATCAGACCAGGGGCTACATCAGTAGTATCGACAGCAACAACAGAAGCGTCAGTTCGATTAAATGGATTACCACGAACGCGCTTCACATCTCTGAATGGGTTCCCATGGATCGGTGATCCGATCGGAAGAATGAGAGACGCTCGAGGAATGAAGAATTCCAACCTCGTGAAGGATCAAAGGCATCCCATCGATCACTCGCGTCCTTGTCAACTTGTCGAAACCGTTTCAGCAAGTCGTGTCTCTTTGCTTTGCTTGCTGACCACGAATCGCGAGTGAACACGCACTGGAAGGCAACAAAGTGTCGTACGGACTCGATCAATCGATCGATCGATCATCTAGGTACTTCTGATTTGAAGATTTCTTCGAACAAATGCAAACCGCGCTTCATTTCGAATCATCGAGGCCGTTAAGTTTCAAAAAGTTCGGGAAAGGAACGAAGAAAGTTCGATAAGTAGCGGGATGCTGGACCGTCCGGGGGTACCCGACGGTGTCTGGCCTTTTGACGCCGGCGCCGAGTTTCGTAGAACGACGAAATCTTCCGTAGAAGATAGTTGTGAAAATAGCATTCCCCAGCTCGGTGCATGAGTGTGTCAAAGTGAGGTGTGAGAGACCGGGAGAAAAAAAATCCTATCCTATCCTACTGATTATAATGAGAGCCGAGAAGAGATGATCTGCTCCCGAGAAAAGGCACTTTCTCTGTGAGGAATTCCTCCGTCAAAACTCTCGTTCGCACGGACGACGGCCTCTACGGCTGCTGCTGTTTCTGCACGAATTTGCGGCGTACTGAAAGAAGTGCTCCTCTCCAGAGTTCGTTCAAGGATGCGCTTCATATCCGATGTTTGACCGCTTTGTTCGGATTCGATCGTAACCGATAGCCGCGATCGAACCCGACTTACGGGTCGCTTGATTTCGATCTTTTCTCGGGGTACTCGATCGACAACTTGACAAAATGCCGTGAGACTTCTCCGTCTGATCTTCAGTGTGTATGATAATAGCTAAAAATTACACGCGGCGATGCTTCTGACATGATTCAGACACAGATTGCGGCGTTTTTATCGTACGGTGCTTCTACGTATTTTTCACTCTGAATACTAATTAGACGTCATTGGCGGCCGTTTATCTGGCGAGATGTCAAGCCGGACGGAAAATGAAGAGGACGAAAATCAAAGAAATAAAGCAAAGGGACACTCGTGTGGCGTCGTTTAGTGGAAAAGCTCTTTGCGCTTCAAATTGCCAATCAGTATATCTTGGCCCTGGGCGAAGTAGCCTGCCCGGCTGTGTAAGGATGAATTATCTTCGGCGTAAGGCAAAGAGCGGATGCTTATTTTGTTTCTTCTCTTCTCCTTCCTCTCCTTTTCCAAAGCTTTGATTCATGCCTGGCTACCGTAATTGAATTACTTATTGGGGAAACGGGAGAGTTTTGCTGCGTGTTGTCTTTCATTTAGCTGTCATCCGCTCTTAGAGCAACTCTTCTTCTCCTGGGACGTGCCCTGGAAGCGAGGAGAGTAGTGCTCCGATTTATCCGTATGACTTTCCGTTCAAAGGTCCGTAGATCCGATCGAGCGACGCACCGTGGACGTCGATGGTTCTCTCGTCTTATGAATGACCGTTTTTACGAACGTCCAGCAGGAGACTTCGAGGAGAGGCCGATGGCTGTCATCCCTTTGCTGCGGCTGCTGCAAGTGCTGTCAATGTCGAATAGAGTCCCGAACACCGTTTGTCAAAACTAATTGTTTGCCGTCCGACTTGTTGTGTCCCTTGCCAACAACAAAGCGTCCCCGTTCTCGACACACGGTCGACGGAGAAGTTTTCGTTGGAGAAGGTTTGTAAATTATTTGTTTTTTTTGGTTTTTCTGTTCGTTGTAACATTCGGTTTCGAAGACAACTCGTTTCGTTCCGAGATCACGAACACCTTGGAACTAACTCCTCTTTGAGTCCTGCATTGCTCCTGGATCGAGGAAGATCGCTTAACCGCTCATCCTGACGGTTTCTCTGATCCGAAATTTGAAGAGCGTCAGAGTTGCGAAAGCGAGAACGGGGTTGTTGGGCGTTGATTTGAGCCTCGAACGTGATGATAACCCTTCGGTTTGGGTGTTGGAATGCGGACGCATTCGGCGGCTTGTTAACTCTGGCGGTGACGGCTTCTTAGGTGTTTCGAACAGGAGGCCGCTCTTGAACCTCATCATCTATCTACGGTTTCCGAGCGATGTTTTTGGTCACATTGTGCTAAAAGCCATCCCACTTCTCTTCTCTCCTTCCTCATCAGTTCACACGAAATCATTGATTCCACCTCGAAGACTTCGCTAGAAATTGAAAACGAAGGATTCTCGACCTGATAGAAAATTTTCATTCATGGTGATTCTATTCCATCAACAAGAGCGAGCCGGGGCTTCAGTTTGGACGTTGAGCCTTCAATGAAATTCTTGTTAGTCGTTGATTCCCAAGAATCCGGGATCTGCTGAAAAGCGAATCGGGTTCGGTTCAAACCCCGGATGGCATTTTGGCCACGAGAAACAGGGTTCTGGCGCCGGGTTCGTTCGTCAAGGTGCATCCAGCACCCTCGGGAACGAGAAGTGTGCTTTGTTGACTCATCATGTGCTCTCCGGTAGAGTGCTTGCACAAACCATTCCCTATGGACGAAGAGAATTCTTCGTTTTCTGTCTTTCTTTCTATCGATCCGATTTCCAAATTCTTGAATTCTCTCCTTGCGAAGATTCCATATCTTGGCTCACCTCGTAGTTGGTAAAAGAAACCTTCAGCATTCGCTGCAATGTCTCGTTCGTGATTGCCGTTGCCGAGAATCTCAACATGGAAGGTGTATTTCGTTTTCGGGTAGAGGAAGAAGCTTCCGTGCGGGCCCTCGAGTTCGGATTGATGAGCCTGGGAGGATGATTGTTCCAAATCTTATCGAACGCATGCTCCCAAAAGGACGACTCAGGAGAGTTCACGCTCCACCAGTGAATCAGAAGTCCGGGATGAACTTGGAAATATGGGGACTCCTTACATTGATGGCATCCATGAGGTTTTTGGGTTCGTCCAGCGTGACGGATGGGTCGTCGTCAAAGTACGCAGCGCAAAGCCTTGACGCCGGACCCGGGGTTCTAGTCGCCTTTTCCTTGGAGTCCATGAATTCTTTGATGATGGGCGGGAGTTGAGTTCCGAGGTCGGAGACATAGAACCATCTCTCGAAGAGGATCTCTGGGCTGACTCCTGGTTGGACGTAATACCTGCGAAGCACGATTCGGTCAGAGTTTGTCTTCGACTGATCTTCGAGAACATCTGACGATGGCGCCTCACCTCAAACAGTCGAATTCCACGCCTCTGACCCTCCTCCTCTCTATGACCAGTCCGATGGTGTTTGCAAACCTCTGCGGGGAATGGGGAGTCCTCCCAGGCAACAGGAAAACCTCTCCCTCCCGAATGTAGATGTCTCTGAACTTTCCACGCTCCCGCACTTTCAAAACCATGTCACCCTTGAGCTGTTAGAAGAACTCCTCACCTGACAACGCGGAAAAATCTGAATTTCTGTCTCGGTGCAGTACAGAAAACGTGCACGAGTAAACAAACGCAAACAACCAAACACTACACGAGGAGTTCAGCGGAGACCTTTAACCCGAGAGTTATAAACACGAAAATTAATTGCACATGTATAAATCTGATTATTCAGCGTAAATTTATGAGCTCGACTGATTACGGGTCAGATGACCTGGCAGTGTTGCTTGGACTGGAATGCGTCGGCTCGACTTCTAGTCGGGCGTCAACAGTTCGTTGCTCTAGGCAGACGGCCAAAGAAATTTTGCCGAATTCTGCAAAAATCTATTTGCGTCTCTCATCTGACCCAATCAAATGGACTAGCCCTTCTCGATTACTGCGGGTTTTCTCCGCTTTCCCTTCTGTTTTGATGCACAGTGAGTTGCGTGAACACGGCTCTTACGCTGATACCAGTTCTTCGATTCGAAGATGCAGAGCGAGGAATTGATTTAAAGGGTTTCCGAAACAATTTCGGGATTCCGATCATCGAGCCGCTTGTCTGTGGTTTTGGAGAACATTTCCGAGCTGTGGTTGAACTTGAACTGACCTTCTTCGACATGATAGTCTTCACGTTCGTTCGGTCCTCCGACGAAGAACACGCTCAAAACACCATCGTTGTGCATGAGTTTGTTGCAGACGGGCGGATTGAAAAACTGTTGATTCGCTTTCAGCCATTCCGTCACGTTATTCCACGACATGGTCTGCTTCCTCGGTCGCAAGTTTCTTCGAGATTTTCAAAATTCGAACAATTGTGCGCAAATGGGGAGCGGTCGCTGACGTGACGAGTGCTAGGTGTTGACTTGAACAGAGATTGCGATGAGCGGGAGAGTAATTCTAGGTTTCCGACTTGAGAAGAGGTAGATCCTCTTCTCCTTGCCGACGCGGTAGCTTTATAGGCTTATAAAGATAAGTTCCAGAAAGTTCATCTTCTATCTTCTCGGACGATATCTTGATCGCATACACAGACGGCTGTTGTTTACATCACGTCAATCCAGTCGTGTCATGCTCTCAGCTGATACTGTGCTTCCCGTTTCCATCCACCAGCTGCGATTGCATCGCTTCTGGCAAAACAAAATTTCTCGGATTTTATGTAGAAGTAATCATCCCGATGCCTTCTGTAGATTCATTAAGTGAGGATCTGCGTGAATTTCAAAATTATGTAAAATAATTCGCGTAGTTCAGCTGAAGAAGGTTCGGAGTATCTGCTCGACCCGGACTGACAACACCGTTTTGGTTGTTCACACCCATGTCGTTTGACGAGCTCCACGAGAATCGATAGCGGCGAAAAATCCAAAGACTGCAAGGAACAAAAAACCCACTTCAAAACATCGTGCAGTGATTCCGGCGTTGCGTGATCGAAACCAGCGGGGCTTGGAAATCTCTTCGGACGAGGTTTTCCACAAAAAATTGGAAAACAGGAATCAGCTCGTCTTCATCATTCGGATTTCAACAGCGGAATAATGAATTAGATCAAGGTGAAGTCGTTCTGAAGCGACTGAAGAACGTCCTGAGTTTCGCGAAGCAGTCTTCTCGACTTGAATGAAGTCTTCTTCTCGATTCTGAATCCGCGGCGAAGTTGTCCCCTTTGGCTTCAGATATCGGACCTCGGATTCGGGAGCAGAGCGCCATCTTTTTTCTGAATCTGACAATCCTTCCATCCGTACGCAGTTTGTTTGTTTCTTTATTCATCCATTCAGTTTATTTTCGGTCAATCAAATAATAAAATTCAAGTGCTAATAAACGAAAACGCATGCGAAGATGCGAGCCAGAGTACTTACTGCGACGCGTCTGCCGTTTGGCGAGCGGATCGGGCAGCGAGTGAGTGAATAGTACAATTAATTTCGTCGCCGGCCGAAGATTAACGGCATTGGTATCTCGCAAACACTGCCGCGCTGAAGATTGTTCCAATTGATTCTTTCGATGCTCCTGAATTCATTCTCTTGAATTATTGTATGAAATATTTGGCGGGAGAGACATGAGCTCCAGTCCAACTTGGAAATACCGTTCCCGCGTGTATCCTGCTGCTCAGGCGCTCAGAAATTTTCACGAAACAACCTAGGAGCCGATTGATCTCCACAAATCGGTGGATCCACGCTTTTTATGAGATCGTTTTACGAATTTTCTCTCCGCATAGAACAGGAAACCCTTTAAGCGTCTCCAATGTCGACCTAGCAACAGTTGGAGGGAACAATCGTCAATGCACAACGGTTGTGCATATTTCAACGGTGACTTCGTGCTGCTATCGGCACGTAAAATACTTCGTCTTCGCATTCCTTTTTTGTATCATTTGATCACACTGTATCGAATTTCGAGTGTGCGTGCCCGATTCATAGCGTGAGTTGTCGAAGAGAAGGAGTAAAAATGGAGAAAAAAAAGATTGAACGCCGGTGCTGCTGCTTCTTGTAGGTTGTCCGTTGCTTTCCGGCCGAATGATCGTCTTTGAATGCAAGCCGCTCCGTAATTTACACTTGATAGGGGCATTTCGTAGTCGTCGATTCAATCCAAGGTCATTGTTTCCTATCATGTGGGAAACTGTCACTGGAAAACAATATCGCTGTGTCTTGAGGAACACCTTTTTTCTCTGCTTTATCGCTTCGTTTCGAATCTTCTTGTTCATAACTCTTTAACGGCTGACAGCGCTGCCCCGCGCTCACCTAGAAGGATAACTGTCAGATGTATGAAAAATCTTTTATTTTCAAATTTGCATTATCACTGTCGATGACTCTCGCGCGGTGAGAAGGATAACCGTCGACGATTCGAATCGAAATCCAGCTCCTATTAGTGACAGTTCTGGACAGTCGTTACCTTCGTCATGACGACGACGACACTGTCACTTCAATCGTGTGAGGTGTCCGGGCTTTCTTCGTTTTTCATCGCTTCTTCCCACTTTTTCATCGAAATGAGAGGAAGAAATCTCAGAGTTTCTGACGACATGATTCGAGTTCCGTAGTTGAGTCTTCAGATTCATTTCCTCTCGTCACGGAGCGCCGTTGATGAAATGATTTCTTAGTCGGAATTGAAACGTCACTTAAATTTCACGGTTATCGTCCGCAGCGGCGCCTCATTTGCTCTGTGCGATTCTCTTTCTCCACGAGCCTAGACGCTTCCGACAATGGTGTCAAGTGTCGGAAAACCGAATCGAATCGAAACGTTCGATTGTTGTTTTTCGCTCCTCATTACGAACGACGCTATCGATCGATCGAGCGATCGACGCGACCGAAGTACGTGGGGAAGACGACCAGACTGTATTAAATTTCGTGAGAATACTTAAACGCCGGTCGCACACTTGACAGTCGTAAAGCGAGATAGATACATTTCTTCTCGTGCTGCTGCTTTTCCCGTTTCGATATCGAACGGCTTTCTCTTCTGAATCGGTTTTTTCTTCAGAAAACTGTTCGTCGTTCACACGCTACCGTGAACTTTTACGTTTTTAAGAATTCAGTAAGCCAACATAACTCCTCCGCTATCTCGCGTCGTCACCGGTTCCTCGATTGTGTTCAGATTCGGAAACCACATCTCCCGAACTATAGGGATTATATCGAGGTGCGTCCGCTACCTTATCATGGCTTCAAAACTGAGATCCGATGAGACGACAAAGTGTCTCGGAAACCCTCTCGTTCCGCCGCCGCGCCGTCGACCGCAACCGTCCGCCCGCGCGAGCGCGCGCGCGCGCAAATTGGACCAGTTAGGCCTGGCGGCGGCGGCGGCGGCGGCGGCGGCGGCGGCCGTGACGCCGAGAACCACGATGACATGGAATCTCTCGACAACGACAACAAACCGAGTCGCTCCACTGGATTCAGCTGTGAATTTCAAGCTGAGCGCGCGGTTCGTTAGCCAGCCACTAAGATCAGCCCGCGGCAGGCAGGCAGGCAGCGAACGTTCGGTGAGACTTTGAGCCGAACAGAAGAAGAATCCCTGTGACGAAAAGTCGTGTCGTCTCGTCGATGAAGATGGGCGGTGGCAGAAAAAAAAGATACTGAAAACATGTTACAACTTTTTCGGTCGTCGGATGTTTTACCGTTACCGGTAGCAGACACTCACGCCAACACCGCCGCCGACAAGGAATCACTCATTCCACGCCTGCTCTGAAGATTGAAGGTTTATGCGAGAATCTCTTCAGTTGCGGCGGCGGCGGCGGCGGCGGCGACAGCCGTCAATCCGCCCATTGAGCTCAGCTTTCGGCGAATTTGCTGAATTTCTGTTTGAACGGTAACCACGCACGAAGGGGAGAGACATGATCGAAGCTGTCAGTGATTCCATCACTCAATCGATCATGTCGCTTTTTGAGTGGAAAGACCGAAGGAGACGGAGTAGCAACTCAGCTTATCCGAAGTATTCAAGAAGGAAAGAAACGCGATCGGGTTCTAAAAATGCAGGAATTTCGAACGAAAATCTGATGTCTCGATAGAAATTCACTTTTCAATTCATGAGGTGGATGATCGCTTCATTTGATGCTTCTGGATTTGGAGGAATCCGGTCTTCAGCGCTATGAGTAGAAATCGCGTGAGAAACGCTTTGCGAAAATTCAAGTGTGCAAGTCTTCAATGGAACCATTTTTAAATACGCTCTGGGTCGCGACCGCTGTAAAATGTGACAGTTGCTGCCACCGCCGCTGATAAAGGCGAACAAATCCAAACTGGTGGCAAGAATGTCGAGTGGAAAAATAAATTCGTTCCTTGAATATAATCGCTGTACTTTGGAATACGCGACCGCGCAACGTGAGCTCACATCCACAACACGGTGCTCAGGTGACACTTTAGAAGAGTTGTGGCCAATAAAGCCGCGTCTTCGCTGCGGAAGACCCCCCATGTAAAATCCACTACAAAGCGAATTGCCGAATTCACGCAAATGAAACACTGATCTCCGCTCATAACGACTAACAAATCGCACATCGGAGCCGTTCGGTGCTTCTTCTAGATCCATAATGAAATGATCCAGAAACGGATGCTCTCGGCTTCTCTTGAGCGTGTGGTATCGACAGCTCACCAACTGGAACGATTCCACGCACATTCGGAACCCGGGCAGAGTTTTCGGGAGCCAAGAGACTCAAAACTCCGGTTTCCGCGATTTCGAGCAGAAATTCCGGAGGGAAGGGAATGTAGGAAGGAAGGATTCAAAGTGAAAAGAAGGGGATCGGAATAATTGTGTTTTGATTCGTCCCAACTGATACGGATCATCCGTAATCTCTCAAGCGGCTTCTCCGGATTACCGTTACATAGCTCATTGAGACGTTGACAATCGACAAATGCTCTGATTCCAATCGGACTTCTTACATCAGATGAAGAGCTGAATCCGCGCTATCCGAATTCAAATCCCCTCTCATTAATACTGGACGGAAGACGACTGCAGTCCAGAACGTTTTTTTCCAGAATAATCTTCCATTGGGTCGGCATCGACTGGAAAAGCCTGGAAGTCAGGGAAACGGACGAGGAGAAGGAGGGTTCTCCTGCGAAGAAGGCACTCCTTTGATTTGTATCCTATTCAGAGCGGCCGGCGGTTCCCCGATCCGTTGTCGCGAAGTGCCTGTTATCTCAGTAAACATTGAATGCATTCGCGTATTGTGGGACATAAAAAAAACAGAAACCAAGCGAGAGGTCCGCGCCGATGATGTCGAGCAGTATCGACGGAGAGAGATGAATAACCCATCCAACTGGGCTTCCAAACTCAAATTCTTCGGCGGACGTGAACGCTTCTCCCGCGTTCCTTTCTCGCGCAGTGCGGTTGTCTTTACGACTGGCCGTGATTGCTGGGCTTGATAGATCTGATCTGGAATGGATTTGAACGGGCGCTCCGACTCCATGGGGGCGATATCAGCTGGTTCGCCGGCTTGCTGTCTGACCGACCGGCCGATCGACCGACCGGACAGACGGACGATCGAGCCGACAGCGGGCTAATTCTGCTGGAAAAATAACTCCGCGATCTCTGGAAGGAAGGTCGTGAGAACCTTTGCCTTCAGTCAGCGTGGCGGCTCCTGCGGCTGGTGATCATGGGCCAGTAGCCGCGGATGATGCCACTTTGTAACGATGACTTCTGATTGGAAAACCTATCATTCAAAGTGAATGTGTTGCTGTCATTGTGGCTACCCTCGAACTGTTTTAGTATTGAACCATTCATGCTCTAGCCTCACAGTGGAGGAATGCGTTGAATCACTATACATTGGATTAGAGGTTCCTGATTTCTTGGAAACTGCTTCTGGAGAGCATTGATCCTCGAGCAGGGCCCAAGTGGCCCTGGGGGGACCACAATGGGTTTTCGAGGAGCCATGGCAAAGTCTCGAGACACTGATATCCTGCTTTGATGAAAGACGGATTTTTCGGAAATCACGGTTTCTTGCTCACTGAATAGCGATCATTCTTACCAAAGATTCGAACACCAAAGCCAATAGCTTCATGTTTGAGCTTCATATACATATTCATGTGGATATATTATATGCGCATGTACATATTTCTTATGCATTTACATGCACATATATGATATGCATATTCTTGCACATATATCATACGCGCATCATATGCACATACATACACATATCCATATTCATGCACATATATGATATGCATATTCTCGCACATATATCATACGCAGATACATGTAGATATATGATATACATATAGAGATATCATATGTATGTACATTTACATTCAGAGTTCGATTTAGGATATAGGTAATTATATGTATATTCATATATCACATATAATTTAAAAACATTTCATATATTATGTATGCATATTATATGTACATATGTAAATATGTGCATTTATCATCTGCATATACATATATGGTACATATATCGCACTCTGAATTTCGGGGAATCCGACAAGCTCAACGGGGGCGCGAAATTGTGGTCTCTCCCGAGAGCCAACTCTTCTTCGAGTTTTCCTTCTCCGCGATTTCTCATTCGATCGAGACACTGTGTGAAAATGCGTAGTTTTCTTGGTTTGGCGCTTTCTCAGCTGCCCCTTTGGGGCTTCGCCGCCAGAGCCAAAGACGGCTCTACTATGGGAGCCAGGAATCCTTGTTCGATCCCCATGCTTCCTCTTTTCGTTCATCTTCCTATTTCTCCTGTTGTTGTTGGTGTTGGTTGTGGTGCGGTGGTGCTGATGGTGTCTACTGCTGGCTGCCCCTGTTGTTCTTAGGCCGTATGTTTGATGTTGATGTTCGTTCTCGGAATCTGCGGCGAGTTGGATGGGCATTCGCTCGCTCGCTCGTCCGCTCGATCGCTCGCTCGCCCGCCCGCTCGCTTGCCCGTTCGTTCTGAACTCGCTTCTCTGGGGTCTCCGACCCTATCAATGACGACGACGACGGTAGCGGCAGCAGCAGAATTCGGATGTAAAGACTGCTGAGAACCTTTTCTGGAACCACGGCGTCGTTGTTGTCCCACAGACAGAACTTTAGAACCGCAGACTTTTATGCAGACAAACTGAGTGACTGGCTGACTGACAAACGGAGGAACGAACGGAAAATCGGACAAGAAAGCGAACGATTGATCGAAAGAGCGAGCGAAGAGTCGAACAGACATCCACCAGACGGAGGCATGCCCTGACTCCGCCGGCGGGAACGGCTCCATTCAGGAAGCAACTCTTCGACGCTCGTCTGAGATGGGCATTTAATTTTTTCAGACGCCGACCGATGCCATTTAAAAACGGTGCTATTTAAACATTAAACACTTGGAACAGAATGTTTGGTTGATCGCTTGACTCGTCTGATGCGGCGGCTTGTAGTGACTGATGATTTCAGGACGGAATGACGGCTGGTTGACTGGAGGCAGGCAGGTTGGCTGCTCGATCGGTAGCTTGGTTTATTGGTGGGTTGGTTGGCGGGCTGGTTATCTCGAGCGCGAACGAACGACATCGAGCATGTTCCTCACGATGAGAGATGTCGTCGTCGTTACTCTGAGCCAACTGTGCGCTCTGAAGCGTGAGCTTTACCATATGTGCTGGCGTCAAATTGTACCGCTGAAAGTTTCTTTCTTTGAAACTTTGACTCGCCAAGGCTGGTCTATCACAGTCGTCCGGAGGGAAATAATTCATTTGCATCTCTCTCTCTAGCGAATCACTTCCCCTTTGCAGCCAAGGAGAAGGTGGTCGACCAATATAGAAGGTCTACCGCAATCCGTGGCTGTAATTGGGTATACGAGACTATGACATCGGTTTAAAACTCCGTCCCGGGTCCAGGATTCCAAGATACTCGGGTTTCGGGACGTTTTCAGGCCGGCACGGCACGGCAGGGTTTGGTTTGCTCAAACGGGACGGGGTAGAGAATGCAACAAACGCGGCCAGCTCCCGGACCCGATCGATGATCTCGGCAGGAGATCAGATCCGCGAGATTCATGATGCGACAATGATTTCGGCTTCGAGATTGGGCTTGTCATTCGATCTCTTCTCTTTTTTTTTCTTTCTCGCTTTCGCAGAAGAAGTGTGCGGTTCTGTGCGATCGCGGCCTGTTAGTTCGATTCGAGCGGTTTGAGTTAAAACGACGGCGACGAAGAAATCCGTGTGAGTTTCTTCGGATGGACGAACGGACACAACGCTGCGTTTCCCCAGAAGTGTTTAGAAGCAAGGCATCCGGCAGGTTCAATAAACACGATCGCTGCCGCCCGCGATTCGAGCAAGAAACAAATCTGGATTCCTTCGGCCCGATGGTGAATTATATGAACAATAACCCGGCCTCAAGAAGCGGCACGCTGCGAGATTCCTCTGAGCGTTTCGTGTTTTCGTTCCAAAATGGACGAAAACCGAAACTCCCACGCTCCGAGATCTCGAACTCGAAAGCCACGAAACCGTTCGTGGACTTCGTGGCAGTCGGGGTTTTCGGTCGGTGGTCAGGATTGTCTGCTGAGTCGCCTCAGTGGCCAAGCCCTCGTCGGCTTACCTTAACAACTTGTCAAGCTGAAAAACGAACCATCGACAACACAGAGGAAAAATCGAAAAATATATCGGAACCACCAAATTGAGGAGAGTCTAAAACTGCTAGAAGATTTCCTGTGGTGGCGGCAATGGTCACACCGAGACCGGCGTCGTCGTTGTTGTTGTTGTTGTTGCTGTCTCTGCAATCGCCCGTAGTCGCAGCTGCCGCCGCCGGTGGTTTTTCGATTGAAGACTGAAATGCCAAAGGTGCAGAAGTATTGGCCGCAATAAAACACCAAACGTAACGAACACTGCTCACGAACACTTGCCACGCAATGTCACAAACCTGCCTTGTAGCTCGTTACAGCTCTCCTCAAAGATCCCATACCGCCGCCTAAAGTGAATGTCTATCGCGCTTCGACGAGAAACGGTTTCGGCAGAAACAGCTTCTAAACGATTTTCATCAAAGTTCAACTCCGCCAGCGATTCTGGTGCGCCACGGAAACGAGAGAAACAGATTTCCCTCCGAAATTCACGGAAAACAATGAAATTCGTAGTCTGGGAGTCCTGATTCGGCTGTCGTGGAGTTTTCCAGAGACTTTCTCGGAAGAAACGAGTTTCGCTTAACGAGGCTGCTTAACATTCCGCCGTGAGTTAAGAATTCAAGACGAGCAGAGGAAGTTTCGCGTGAAGTCATGGTCGTCATCGTCGAGGCGTGCCACTTGGTAGCTGAGAGGAAATGAAGCTCGTTAAGCGAAAATTACTCGATGGCCGCCAGATGAAGATTGATCCGTTGAGATGAGGTGCGATCCGTGTTCGAGTACCTCGGGTCGTGGGAAACGGAAGAGTTGTGGTCGATTTGTCGGTGATCCGGTGACTTGTCAGCTTGACACTTTTGCCGCGAATCGAGCGAACCCGCTCTCGTTTCTATTCATCCTTGAAGACGATGGAGCTTTGGCTCCCTTTCGGGAGAGTTTCGTTTCCTCCCGTAAAGTCATCGAAGCTTAAGGAACGCTTCAAGTTCCTGAAGATGGCCGCACACACGGTAGGTGGGGTTCCTCAAAGCGCAAGGTGGACGTACTCTGAACTAGCCGCTCGGTGCGAGACAATGTAAGCGCAGACAACACAGCGCTTCTCTGAATGCGACGGCGTAGCGAGGAGTGAATTCTCCGAGAACGATCTGACTTCGTTCTATCTCTGTATCCATCTGTCGAGCGGCCTTGACAACGCCAAGACAGAATGGAGTATTCGGGACTGAACAGAAAGAGATTTAGTCAAAATACCTTTGTCCTTCAGATGTGGGAGGTCCTTCGTTCCCTCAGATTTCAACGAAATCTCTCGAACTGATGCTATTCGTTCCGGAATGGAATGCGGCTTGAACCTACCGACCGAAACCGAATCAGTCGGAACTCGCTCTGTTTGAGCTTCGAAAATCTAGAAACCAGAAGCTTGAACAAAAGGACCATGGTAGCTGCCTAGTCTGAAGTTTTGGTGAATCGAGCCTCCTCTCCGTTCAATATGGAAGGTAAATCTTTCTTCCATATCGTCACTGCGGCCATCAAGTCGAATACTGACCACCGGTACAGGCGACACCCTGTGGCGACGTGTACAAGACTCCATTAGCAGCGGCGAACGCATCCGAAGGAGTTCTAGAAAGGCTCTTTCCAGAAGCATTTTCCTCTCGATTTTTCAATTATCCGCAGCGCTCCGTCGTTCGCTCGTTCGAATATGCATTAAGAACGTCGTCGTCGACGACGATGGCGGCCGACGAGACATCGTTTCAGTCGTCCGTTGTTCTTCTCACTGAGGACGCGGTGCGACTTCAGGGCTGGGTGTCATTTCCTTTGGGTGGCATCTTTCTTCTTCGTCGAGGTCCTCTTGTCGCTTCAGCGGACGATTTGAATCGATTGCCGGGCTCTCAACGCCGCAACGAATCTTGTGAATTCGATCCCTTCGCTCGTCCGTTTGTCGACGCTCGTTAATTCGATCGAGCTGATGATGAGTTGCCGACGACAAACTTATCGCGCGACGAGAACTAGAAGATGTTCGCCTCGGGCGATCGTCGCCGCCACTTCGAACTAGGTAGCCGAATATGAGAATATAAATAAAAAGAATAAAAAAAAAAACAGGATAGAATGCCTGTCATTATATTGCCCTAGAAGTCGTCGGATCACTGCTACAACCTCACTGACGGGTCAGCGATCCCCGCCACGAACTCGTCCCGTGTGCTCGTTTTCGCCGCTAGTTTGTTTATCGCCAATAAATAAATTCAATATATTCCGCCGTTTCACTGACAGCAGCAGGCCCGATAGACTGGAAGGCACAGTGTAAGATAGAAGAACGCTGCGAGTGATGTATACCCTGACGTGATTACCTCCGCGCATGCACCACTGACCTGGAACTACGGTGTTCGTGCTCGTAGTTCGCTGGCCGGCCGGCCGGCCGGCAGAAGTTCAACTCTCCGCATAGCAACACCAGATCACAGTTTACAGCGTCGGAAAACGCAATTTTTTTTTGTTCAAACTCATTTTTCCTCCTCGCTTTCCAGTGAAGTCGTTGTTTCCCTCAATCGCTTTCGTTGTTTCCACCGAATTTACTCGATATTGGCTCTTCTGTTCGGGTGCGAGGCTCGATATCTGGAGGAAAATCGGGACAGGAATGCGTTTGCGTTGATTTCGAGTAGTTTGCGAATAAATTACTTCACAGACCAAACACGCGGAGGATATCTTGAAGCGGTGCCAAGCATTAAATGGACTCGACGAAACGAAAAATAATAATAATAATAATAATGAATTAAACCGCTCCGGCTAGTCGTCGTCCGTGTTCGAAAGAATTCTTCTCCGGTTCCTCGACAGAGCACGAGGCAGGCAATCGATGTAAAACAAAACTGGTCAATTTGATAATTTACTGCGTTTTAAAGCGAATTTATCTTGAAATTGCAATTTTCGGCGTCCGAGCGAATATCCAAAGGATAAATGACGGGTATCGCTCCGAGCATGAGAAAGCGAAAAAAAAAAAAAATGCAGTTGCTGAAAAAGTTATGCGGATTCCCGCAGACTGCGGTGCTTTGACTTGGCGGCGACTCTCCCGTTCTTTGGGTCGTCCGCTTGCTTCGCCTCCCGCGAGAGATGATTCGGTTGCTATGCGTGAAGTCATCAATAAATTAGAAACAGGAGAAAAAATCGACAAGCAAGCAACGAAGAAAGCGCAGGTCTGCTTGAACCCTTTCGGGTGGTCGGCACTTCTGAAGCGTTTTGCGTTGCGAACGACGTCAGAATGTCAAGCAGAACGGTCCGACGAAGAGTGGTGGGTTCGGACGGACGGACGGACGGACGGAACGAAGCTCACTGTCGCGTTCGGACAACGGGCAGCGTTTTTCGTGGCTTGTCCATTGTGATTCGGATCGAGATAGGCGGTTGGCGGGCTCTCTTCCCGCCATTGTATCGCTCTCCACATATTGATCAACTAGACCACAACAGGATATGTCACGAGCCAGTGACAGATTCTTCCGAAGGCGCGTGCGCTGAGATACCGTACAAATACCTTCGGTTGTCGAGCACGATATCTCTATCATCATCATGCTAAACCGTCGCGCCGCCACCGAACGGTCATGAAGTCGTCTCTCACTCGCTTCGACCAAGTTTTGAAACATCATCTGTAGGACATCATCTGGTAATATATTATTGAAAATGGTTCTGTTTTCCCGAATTTCTTCCCCTCAGTTTGTCGCACCAAAGTCTTTGAATGTTCGGAACAAAAGAGGAGAATTCATTCTGTTAGTTTCTCATAACACAATTTATTTTGGCTCTCATCCTCATGCCGGTTCTGAATGATTCCGTTCACTTCGGTTTGAGTCAAGTATATTTACAAATACGTCTTTACATACACACACTGATGTCAGTTCGACATTCACTCATTCTCTCTCGCTTTCAATCATTAACATTTTTCATTTTTCATCATCATACTGATGTGGCTCATATCGTTTCGATCGTGGCAGATCACCGCAACTCGCGATGTCTACCTCAAAATATTTTAATACTGGTAACAGGAGCTGAGTTGTTTTCTCTTCGTTCAGTTTTGTTTCTCTGTTTCTATCACAAATGAAAGTACAAATTCCAACTTTCGTAACTCTTACGCACTCTACGTAACCTAGCACGCTATCATCGGGCGTCTGCTCTTATCGGATTGTTCTGTTGTTTAACTCTTTCGGATTTTTTTCACATTTTGTTGTGGGTTTTTTGACGGAGGATTCCAACAACTCGCAGTCTCGACACGGGAGGAAGAAATTTGGAGAAATCGCCGGTTCGAGGAAGTTCAAGGGAGAACCGTCAGCTCGGAGCCATCGTTCTCGAAACTTTCAAGCGTCGGGATCTATTTTGTCGTTTGTTCAATTTCATAGACCCATTGCATCGATCACGGTTGCCCTACGGAATCCTCCGTTCCACGTTTCACTGGAGAGTGAAAAGACTGGATTTTTTTTCATCCGCAATACTTTTCGTACTGGGTTTTTTCTCCTTCGTATATAAATATAGGTAATTGTAAGAGCAAGTGGGATAACAAGGTTGAATATCTACGCAGTTATGTGTGTTATATTGTTGCTTCGCGTGGAGTCGTCGTCGTCGTCTCCGGAGCGAAGACACATTCTTGATCGACTGACCGACCTAATATTGAATCACACATCGTGCATACGAGATGAGCAAATCTCTTTGGAGGAAACGTGTCACGCGTTTAAATACTGACGTGGCCGTCGTGTAAATTCTTTGCTACACTAACGGAAATTGAATGCCCATCGTTGTGATAAGTATTTACAAATGGGAGCTGGGAAACTTCCACTGAGTTATGTCGTCCGTCGGTGGCCACCTGCTGCTGCCGATGCGACAGGCGCGAACATTTGTCGTCAATGATTTTTCTCCAGTTGTTGTTGTTGTTGTTGTTGTTGTTTTATTGTTGTTGTTGTGTTGACTAGTTGAGAATACAGATGGCGAGAAGCCTCCGGCAGCACGGCAGAAGAGACCAACTTCCCCGAGATATTTCCGTCCAGAGGGAATGAATGATGCACTTCGAGTGACGCCGTGCCAGTGAAGTCAGCCATGGGTACGGTATGGCGACGCACCAAACGATGCGTACGACTTGGACTCGTCCAACTCTTAATCGCCCTTGAGTTGTGTATATCGCTATGTACAAGTTGGTTTTGATAAATAGAACTTTGAAGAGAAAGATGCTGGCCGATGTCATCTTTTTCTCAGTATGAACGCGATTGTAGATCATGTGCTGTGGACGTGGTTGAGGTCTTTGGCGCCGCGCTTTCTTCTTCGGACCGAACACAACACATGCCCTTCTAGTCGTTCGCGCCTCCGTTCACAAGTTACCGAGCACGTCCTGTACGTCTGTTGGCGTCTCGGGCTGACCTTGGCTGCCCACTGGGATATCTTCTTTGACTTTGTGGTGCGACTCTTGGCTTCCGGTGGGCCCGCAGGGTTCCTGCGGAACTTGGGGAGCGAAGTTTTTCGTGATGAACTTTCCGATGCTGTCCGTGCAACGTTTCAGCTCGTCCTGGAACGAACGTAATTCCGAGTTTAGAACCGGGAAGCGGGTTTTCTGTTCGAACTACTAGCACTACTGTTTCCTTCTGACGAGCGGCCGAACTCGTCGTGCGTCGTTTGAAACTTTACTGTTCCCATAACCTGAACAGTGCTTTAGGTAGACGGCGCCGCATGTCTTTGTTGCGCTACTGATAAAGGTTGCCTTTTGGCCGAATGTCCTCGTTCATTGTATCTGAGTAGCGTTGCTTAGAAACTCAAAATTCACTTGCAGCAGCAGCAGCAGCAGCAGCGACAGCAAGCTCTGCTGCACAGGCGAAAGATTTATCGGCTCAAATGCCGTCCGGAGCGGCACGCCTTGAAAATTGAACCCGTTCGATCGTCTATTTTCTCCTGTCTGTCTGCCGGCCGGCCGACCTGCTCGTCCGTTCAGCCGATTGAGTGTAGTATTATTAATTTTCATTATTGCCGCCGCCGCCGCCACTACTGCATACTTGATATTTGTGGAAATACAAGGTACTTAAAACGGGACCGCCCTTTCACTCCATCGGACCTGATTCGATAGATCAGACGTCCGGAGCGTCGACCCAATCTTTGGGCTATCGTTTCCGATATCTTCTCGCTCGCCGGCCGGAATAACTCGAGGAGTTTGCGACGAGGAAAGAGTCGCATCGATTCTCTGCTGTTCTTTTCCTCTTGGTTTTACGCGCTTGGCGACGCGACGGCTGCAGTCCGACTTTGAACTGTCTGCATGCCTACTACTTCTTGTATCAACGACGACGACAGTCCGCTCGCTCAGACGGTGGATAATTCTCACGCAACACCGCAGCCGGCGAGCAGCATCGCTTTTGCGGGCGTACGTATCAGCTGGAGGTAAACCCTTGGCCGACCGTCGGACCGATACTGAAGATCGTGCGTCTTGTGAGGTGACTGTATTTTTTTTTTTATTGAAGTTTCGCATGTTTTTCGGATTAGGAATGCCGGTCGGGAGGTCCGCAACGCAAACGTTCGTTAACATTAACTCTCTGACCGACGGAAACGCTAAGCTGTCCCGGACTGTCGAATCGAAATTCGCAACGCAAAGTGAACTCTGCTCACCTCATCTGCTTTGACAGCCTGGTGGACCCACCGCATCAGATCGGACTTCTGGCGTCTGGAAATTCGGAGCACGTAAGCGGATGCAACGATCATCGAGGCCGCGGCGGTCACCGATGGAGAGTATTGGCTGAATTCGAACTCTGCAAGAAAAAAAGAGGAATTTCTCGTTTAAATCTCCGTTTCCGTTCTCAAGAAAAAACTGAAGCACTTCAAACAACATCTTGCCAACTGGAATGCGGATGTGCTTTCTTCGTTCTCAGCTCCCAGAGCTCCGAAGAGCACATCCTGTGAGACCTGCGGCAGGTCTTCGGCGAGCTATGCAAGGTATGCAAGATGGCCTGTTTCTCTCTCTCTCTCGTGTTCTTTCTTCGCACTTCGTCTGTGAGCTTCGCCTTAGGACAACTTGGAGCTGATCTTGAGACAGCGGACAAAATAGCGGAAACGGGACCTGGTTTTTAGGTTTTGCGAAACGTCGCCAACTTGCAAGCCCACCGGCGATCGTGGCCGATGTTCGGTTAGGCTGCTGTCGACTACAGGCGCCGACTTCGAATCTCTAACGGCGACCTTTGTACAAAGCCAAGGAATGTCGGGGCATCTTAGTCCACGACCAGAAGGTCTCCAAACTTCTTTGAATGAAAGAAAGCATTCTTCTCGTTGCCGCACCGACCGGTTAGCCGAGTGAGTGAGTGACTGACTGACTGGTTCCGAGTGAATGGAATCAATGAACGAAAGCATACGAGGAAATCGTTCACTACTCGGAGGGCAGGCAGCTGGCATCCAAGAGTGTGTATGTGCGCCCTCAATGGAAGAAATCTCAACGGTCTCGAAACTCGAATGGAACGAAGAAACTCCACACGAATCGAGCTGCCTTCACGAACGTTCACTGCAAACGATTAACGCAAAACCGATAATGACGTTTCGTGAGCGCGTCATTATCAAGGGATCGATCGATTCCTTTTGACGAACCGGAGGCGGCCGACGACTTTTGCTCCGATGATGACTAACCAAACGCCTGAGTGAAACAGCGGCCTACCAACCGGTCGTTTGCTAGGTTGTCCACTCGAATCAACTTCCGTCCAGCTGAGTAAGATGAACGCTCATTGAGGAAAAGCGGGAATTTACGCTTTCGACGTGACCGCCGCCATCGTATCTACATTAGCTCCTCCCAATCACTTCTTCGAGCTACTGTTCGACACCGATCGGGGCTCAGCACCCAAGCACCACACCTTACCGTGCTCACTGTCAGCGAAGGCGATGCCGCCGCCGCCTCTAATCCATCTAAGTTCGATGCTATCTGACTGACAATGATATCTTAATTAGATCGGGCCGCTCCTTTGTTCGGGAACATTTGAATCAATCACCGAAGGAGAAAATTCAAAACGATGCCATCAATCCTGAGGACGTGCTCTAGATCGTTCCCTCTATCTATTCATCAATCCGATGTCCTCTGGTGTTTTCATCTCCGTTCGTTTCGTTCTTTCATTCAGAGGAAAGGCAGGCCTTGAATGAGCAGTCATTGCTTCAGTGGTTAGCGCCGAATGGGCGTTTCGCTTTCTTTTTCCGTTCTATGAATGAATGAAGCGCGCTTACTACGCTATCGAACGAACGAACGAACGAACGAAGTGGTCGAGACGGAAGCTGATTCAGAAGAAACCAGTTTCCCCAAAGAGCGCTATTCCCTTCGCTCCCGCTATTGCCGCCGCCGCCGCCGCCGTCATCGTTTCGGCAGCCAGCCGCCGAAAGAGCGGAGCGACCGACGACGCGACGCGGGAACCCGCTACAGCCATGCCGGCAGCTGAACGTACCGCCGCGCCGAACCAGAAATTCTTTCTCTCGCTAGTTTCACTTGGTGTGCCGCTATCTCTTGTCTTCTGATCATCATCATCATCATCATCATCATCATGGGGTTAAACAATTTCGATGACAATCGTGCGAGCCGATTTATTCACTTGATTTGGTTGGTTATTTGTTTCTCTTCTTGCTCTGTAATCGGACATTTTTCCCTGAGCCTTAACCTTTCGGAGAATCGGCAGCGCTCCTTTTCCGCGCGGAAGAGAATCGGGTGTCATGCGATCTTTTCGTCGAGGAGAGAACAGAGAAAAACACGAGAAGGAGAACTCACCGGTGGCAGCGAGTGCTATCACGGTCTGCGCCTGTTTCCGCAAGGTCTCCTTCTGCCGTTGGTGTTGATTATCCAAGGGAAGTTGGTGGATGAGGTGGTCGAGCATGTCGTTCGCGGTGACGAGGGCCGTCTTCCACTCCAGCGTGAGGAGGACCAACATCTCCCACTCCTGGAAAACAGAAATTCTCGATTATTCCAGAGATTCTCGATCCGGTTTTCATCAAAAATCACCTATTCTGTGTCTCTATGCCTTCTGGATCTTGAACAAGTTCCATGTCGGGATGTTGCGACGGAATTTCGAGAGTTTCTGTGATACGCGGTGTTTGTTTGTGTGCGCTAGCAAGCGGGCAAGTCAGCGTGCGTATTGCTGTTCCATCCGTCCATACAGCGAAAGGCCGGGGTCCTTGAGGAGGCGGGCCCTGCTTGCGACCGAATCAGCTCGAATTATGCGAGCCCGAACATTAGGTAACAGCGTAGAGTCGTCGGGGAAGGTCGGGCCAGAAGAAAATCAGAAAAAAAGGAAAATTTCGCTCCGTTCTCCATCTAATATGACAACTCTCAGGCATCGACGGCAACAATCGTGGACCGCTGCCGGATGGTAACGTGCCCCGTCGAACACATGCGGAAAAGCGGACGTTTTACGTCGAATTAGACTTGCCGCTCGTTCGCTCGCTCGTCTTCCTCGCTAAATTCGTGATCTATATTCGATCGAAGACATATGCATGGTCACAAACAGCGGGTAGAACAGAGAGAGGATCCACCTGATCGTCCCGATGACGACGATACTGATATAGCCACGTCTGGTGCATCAAGCGCGCGGAAATCTGGTTTCGTCGCCTTTCTCCGCTCACTTTCACTTCGGAATCCAAGTCTCGTCGTCGGCAGCTGTTTTCCGAAGAAGCTGTTCGAGCCCCGGGCTCCTTCCTCAAGGACGACGTCGGCTACGAGCCGATGAGTCAGAAAGCGTTTCCCGCCCTTTCGGATGATGTCTTCATGTCGTCCTTACTGCGTGTTTGGTTTGTTCAAGCGCGTCGGGGGCACGATTCAAAGTTCGTTAAAAAGAATTTCCGATCTCAGCGTTGGCGGTTCGGATGATGGCGCCAGTTCTGCATGAATAGAACCATTTGGCCTTTGACTAGGAAAGAGAAAACTATAGAGGAACTCTCAACGACGTGGATTCCCTGTGTTTCATCGACGTACTGGAAACGTTGCAGACAGGTGGTTTTCATGGATGACACCATGCAGGCCGGGATCGCCCAAATCGATCGATCGTCGTCGTCGTCCCTCCAACGACGACCGAACGGCAAACGAGCCGCGGAGTGGGAAGCTCGAAATCGGTAATCGTCGAAAACAATGACTTTGAAAGTTTCTCGCATCGAACCTTCGTAGTTTGACGGAGGCGAACTACAAGGCAGGCCGCTCATCGTCCCGCTCTTAGTACGCAAACACTGTCCATCCGGGCAGTGTTTCGTGGTCCTCGACGACGACCACGACGATGATGACGATGCTGGCACTAGAAGGTTAGCGTGCACCTGTCCCGTTACGCCGGATGCACACATCTAGAGCCTGATGTCGTTCGTTCGCTGGGCCAGAGCAACAGCATTAAGAGCAAAAGAGAGCGTATGGCTTCGCGAGACCCCCTGATTCATCTCGCTCTCATCCAGTGACCAAATGTCGCGTATTTTTTTTTCTCTGTCTCCTCGTCGTCCAGCGTGGAGACCCCTGATACCGAGCGCTTCACGGTTCAAATACACACACATACACATACATGCACGAGCACCACCTCACGATGAGCGTGGTTGGCCTGCGACATGCCTGACAGCTCGTTCGTTCGCTCGTTCGGAATGTTGCAGCAGCGATATTGTGGAGTCGGACCGAGCATTGTTTCAAATCCGCGACAAAACTAGATCGGAGGACGAACGAGCGGCCTGGGAGTCCGAAAACGACTGCGGTCGAGGCAAACGCGCGCGCGGAAAGCACCGACCAGCTCGCTGCTGGTGCTGTTGTGGCCCATGATGATTTGCAGAATTTGCATTTTTATCAACTTGATGCATGCACGCACGCCGACGAGCATTGCATATTTGTGATTTTTTTTTTATTGTTTTAGATCTGCTTCGACAGGCTGCTTGACGCTAGTGCCACCGGCTCGATGTTCGCGGGCCTCTCGACAAAAATTCGAGAATGCGGGAAAGCCTAGAACAGGTTGAGCGGATTTTGGAATTCCGATTCGTACGATGGTCCAACCGAACGACCGACCGACCGGTGGGTCCACCACGTGGCTCCACTGAGATCGAGAGTTTTTGCCCCTCGTCCGCCCCTCCACGATGACTCTCATGAACTCGACGGACGCTTCTTTGCTCGTTGTTTCTTTCGTTCGTGATTTCGGGCAATCGAGCCTCTCAAAGTTCGAGTGTGCAAGACTTCCCGTGCGTGTCGGTTGTTTCGAGTGGCAAGGTTATAGTTCCAAGCACTAAAACTCTCAAGGGTTTTTTTCTTTTTTTGTTTTCTCCGTCTCTAAACCAGATAAATGAGAAGAAAAAAGAGACAAGCTCGTCGGAGTGGTTTCGGACATCTGAGAGAACGTGTGACAGAGCATCGTTGTCGTCGCCATTGTTGCCGTTATAGTAAACCGTCTCGGATTTCGTCTCCGCGGCGTCTCTTTGTCGAAATGAGGCTGTTGTTGTTGTTGTTGTTGTCGTTGTCGTCACCGCCGCCGCCGCCACCAGTGCCGTTGCCGCCTGTTTGTTTCGACTGTGTCTTCGATCGATTGAAACGCTGGCGTTGAAAAAAGATGATTTCTCCGAGGTGAAATATCAGGAATTTCACTCACCAGAATTTCGTTTCGACTGACGCTGTAGTCGGTGTACATTCGTAACCTCTCCACCGTCAGCGGACGCGTTAGTCGCATCTTAGACGCCAGCAACAGGCAAACGGTACCCAACAGCTGCAAGTGGTTCTTGTGGACACTTTTCTTACTGAGGAAGCGATCCATAAGAGTCGTGGCGTGAGGGAACACCTCGGGACGGCAGAGCTCGGTGTCGGATACCTGTGGAAATGAGTTATCACATGAAAACATTTGATCTTCGGTCGAAAACGGAGAATTTTTCGGAAAACCGAGACGACTGGATCTTTTTTCAACATAAACACCTCTCGGAAATGGCATCATCTTCGATCGACGATTCGGAGGGCCTCCCGAGGGAAATTACTTTCGATTTTTCAGAGTTAAGCGTTTCTTCGGGCGCTCTTCCCGATCGGCTAATTTCCAGACTCGAAAAGCGCTTCCTCGGAAGTCGACTTTTCAATTTGGATCGTTGACGACGGCCGCTGAACAACCGAAAGCGAATACCGGAGGGACATTTAAATTGTCGGCAACGGCAGGCAGGCATCCACTACGCCGGCGAACGGTGGAGATTTAAAAATTAAATGTCCCCATTCACGTATTCGACGTAAAGCGGCCGTAATTGCGAGCTCGCCTGTGTATTCTCGTAAACGTTGGTATTCTGTGCTCTCGTTGTTTTAAGTGTGCTCTTCTTTCGTGTAGTATCTTCGAGTGTTATTTGCTGTTGCTAGTGATATTATCGGCAACGTCGTCGCCATGATGCTAGTAATGGTCATGATTATCGCCATCATAGCTATGCCCCGTGCTGGGTTTGTTTCAATTCTTCGTCCGGATTTCTCGCGGAGAATCTCGCGATTTCGATTCAAAACTTGTTGGATCCAAATCCAGCCGAACAGCGAAACGATTCGACGCTTTTGGCGGTCTAAGTGTGCTGTTATTGCGTCGCCGTCTCATTATGCGTGGGACAGAACAGGTCCTTGAAGGGCATCGGTGGAACGCGCGCGAAGCGGCGCACGTTTTTGGCGGGAAGCTGCGCGGCCAATCGGGAGCCGTCTACGCAAAGCCGGCCAGCTCGCCGTCCGCCTGCCCGCCTTTGGGGTAATGGGGACCGCATCCACGTCAGCAGCAAATGCTGCGCCAGACATTCCAGCGCATTATGCAATTGCCATCGACTCCTCGCCTGCACTCGGCCTGCAGTTCATCGATCTGCAGCGAGAGGATTGCGTTTTCTGAAAACATTCCCTCCCTCCCCTGCGGCAAACTCGATCGATCGATCGACCAACCTTTCGTGCCAAGCCGATCAGGAGAGAAGAAGTTGCCATAATCTTTCGTCGCTGCGAAATCTCTCGCTTCGTTGATACAAATATCTCGAGGCGCATAAGAGCCATTGTTTCCCCAACAACGAGTCAAAGACGAAATCCAATCTCAAGTACGACGAAGTGAGGTCGGGAAGAAGGAACGATCAAGACCTATCGGTTCCATGCAACACGCTTGGCTTGGAAGAGACCGAATCTCTGGCGACGCTTGGAATTCGCGCAGTTTTTTTCCTTCGAGGACAGAGATACAACTCGACGGTTCAAAGTGAACCCACGCCGGCTTTAACCGTGAATAGGCCTGGCGACTGCCGGTCTAGCGACCGCTGAAGGTCGACGTGGTTTGTTTGGTTCCCTTCTAACTCTGACTGGAAACTTGGAAGTGGAAACTCGAGATCGAACTCGAGGTCTTGGGCGGCGTTTGCTGAGTTGCCCGAAACCCGAGAGTTCGCGGCGGGAGCGAAACGAACACGACGTCGACGCCCTTGGAAATCCAGAGGAAAACAAAAAAGCAAAAACCAAGAATCGCTCGCCTATCGCCCCATAGGTTGTATCGGTCGATGCTCATTCGTCGTCGTCGTCGGCGGATATGTCGACGAATCACGTCGTAAATCGCCCGAATGGTTGGAGTTGGGCGTCGAGAATAATTGCACGCTGTAGCGACATTGTTTCCCTGATTGTTATCACTTCGCAGAACGGAATCCGGGGACCGCTCGTGCCTCCCCTTCGTCCTTCGGGCTTCCTTGCTGCTCATCGTCGTGATGATGATGATGCCCATCAATGCAAGAAAGAGTCCACGAAGGGGCCTTGTCCATTTGTTTAATGCGAGGCGGCTTCTCCTCTTGCTTTCATTCAGTTTGTTTTCGATGAGTCCATTTACGCTCTCGAGACTGGGAATCATGCTGCTGATGATGATCAGCACGATGAAGGGAACCCGATGTCCATCCACGGACCATTAACAACGACGCATGTATCAATGAAGCAAGAAGAGGATGCTGCTGTGCGCATATGTTGTCGAAGTCCCCCGGATTGTACAGTCGCTGAAGGGAGTCGCTCTTCCATCGCGTACTAGTCGATTTACAGATAGATAGACTGCTGCTGCTGCTGCTGCTGCCGCCGCCGCCGCCGCCGCCAACCCCCGAAAGAGAGTTCGAGCAACTAGGTAGGTAGGCAGGCAGGCAGCCGGCAGTGATGTAATCACATCGGCCGGGGTAGTGCCATGGCAGCGGCAGGTGGTACCAGAGAACCGACGGAGCAACCAGGCGGGCGAGCGAGCTACCTACCAACCAGTCAGACGAGCTAGAAACCAACCCAGCGAGCGGTGTCCTTGGTCGCAAACCTCCTGACCGAGTGCGCGGGCCCAAAGTAGGCCTACGTCCGAGCCCCACAACAGGGAGTTCGGCCTCGTGCGCTTCTGAATCATCGCCTCTAAGACTCAAACAACAAAACAAAGTTCGCGGGCATGCTCGACATGTTCAAGGAACTCTAGCATATAGCAAAGTTGTTACTGAACCCAACTGGGTCATCATCATCATCACTGTCGTCTTACCTCTAGCATCCAGTTGGAGACGATACGGCGCATGTTGGGTTGGATTTCGTGTTGGACTCTACCGAACAGCTCGGGATCCACGGCACCTCGACGTTGGTGCTGCTCTAGCTCCATCAACCGATTGAGAACTTTAGATTCGTTGGGTTGGAAGATCGCTGGGTCCTTGAACGACAGTCTGTCCATGATTTGAAGGTACTGTCCATCGGCATCGGCTTTCTCCTTGCACAGTAGATCCATATTTTGCACAAACAGAGAGAGTTCAACACTTTTGGTTCCGAGTGCGGTTGTGCGGCTCGGTCGCTTGAAGATTGCCCGAAGAAGGTGGTTTGGTGGGGTAACAATTGACGGACAATTGAGGTTGGACGAGGCCGAGATTGATAACGTAACAAACTACACACAGTGAACAAGAACAAAGAGAGGCAGTCGACATAAGTTGTTGGAGGCACAATCAACTTGCGACTGACCGATTGGCGACCGGTGTTTTTTCTTCTTTTCTTCTTTTCGTACGTGGGACTATAGGGACATGTTGCTAGATCCCAAAGAGAGGTGGGAATGAGCACTCGCTGCGGTTCGGCGCGAAAAGAGCTGAAAGAACGGAGCGACCTCTCATGGAAAGAGAAGTCAACCTCCTCTCTCCTGACTCTTTCATGCGGCTTGGGCTACACAGCATTTCTATTATTCCTAGAGGACGTCGTCCACCGATGATGCTTCATCATGAACAACTTCTCGATCCGTCGAAACAACTTATTCGATAACGGTGTTCACAAAAGTCAACAGATTTGGTGTCCGTTGGACGCTGTCCTCAACCGACCGACGCGGGCAACAACAACAACAACAAGGCTGTCCGCGCACGCACGACACCGGACGCCGTGCGATCGGCTCCGGATCGAAATCTGTGAAAATGATCCAAAATTGAAACATTGAGCGATCAAACATTTCGATTCTTGGGAGTTGCGGTAACGGATGAATTTTCAAAGATTCGATTTGATTGTCAAACGAGAATAAGTGCGCAGATACTAGAAAACATCTGTCGGTGTGAAAATCTTCTGTTTTTCGATGATGCAAACACCAATAAGCGTTCGGCCTTGCGGGATTCGGATTTGAACCGCAGACAGACGGTTGCTGACCGGCAGACTGACGACGATGTATCCGAGCGTCGTTCTGAGATAACGGATGAAAGATCCATGGACATACATTTCGAACGCATGGGAACCGTTTCGTTTTCTCGAATATCGATGACAATCCACACCGAAAGCGTCTTTTCCGCGATCTCACATCGAGTTCGAGATTTCGAGCTTGGGAAACGTTGGTCAGGGATCTCGTAAAGGGCGCCTGGCTGTTTCCGACTGAGGTTCGAAGATGAGATTCCGGTCGAGAGACAAAAATGTCCTCTGAATCTATCTCGAGATTTCTACATGGTAGCGAGCCGAAAGCTGGTCTATAGCCCCCATTGAACCTATTGATTGAATGACGTTCAGTTATCTGACCTTGTTGTAGTCGTCGTCATCGTCGCTGATGGTGGTCGTAGTGCTGGCACCAAGCTGCTGCTGCTTGCGGTGTTTTGCTACGCATAGCTGTTCGGTCCTCAACTTAGGTATGTAGCAGCAACAGCAGCAGCATCTACAGATGGAACAGGACTGCTTGCTATCTGGCGCCGTCAACAACGTAGTCAAGAGTTCCTTGGCAAATATTATGTAACCAGGCTAGATTGTGAGGCCGTCGTCCAATGGATCCCGCTTCTCCTACGTCGGTAACTGATAAATCAGCGGTTCCTTTGGAGTAACACTTCACTATGCTAGGCTTTCCCATTCTTCGCTGGGTTAAGCTTTTGGAACGAGTTGATATCCAGCTGATGATCGTCATCGCCTGTCAGCCGATCGATCGATCAGTCCAGCGACGGTCAGCTTGCCATTCTGTGGCCACGGCTGCATGAACAACGACGAACGCGACTTGTAGTCTTGTACTACGCCACCGAAATGGCAAGCTTCGGAATGGCAAAAGCCTTTTTTATAGCCGGGGACGCTTCTCGCAGCAACCGAGCCGCAGTCTACCATCCAGGGAGCCTCTCCTTTCCAGTTCGGGCTGGCTAGCCGACCCGACCGACCGACAGTCATTCGATGAAGCACTGAAAGCAAATGAAGTACTGCCCGCTCGATCCAGTCGCCAGTGTTTTGACGCTGAATTCCGCCTTGCCCGTCGACGTTTTCTTGACCCGTCTATCTTGTGAAGACCCCGCGGAATATGGAGATATATTGCTCGCGAATTTCAGTCATCGCGTCGTCGACGATCGCATCGATTCGCTGTCCACAGTGTTTCTAGTCGTGGTAGTTTCGCTTCGCAAAAGAAAGCCAACTGGTTCGATCGAGGGCCGTTGCCCCGCGCCGGCAGTGCTCCGACATCTGTCAGCGAGTGCCGTCGCCGTCGTTTATCTGCTGTTCTTGGACAGCTTCGCTCATACCCGGACCGTACTTCATTTCAGGAAATGACACTGAGTGTCTTGAGGGCCTCGCTGCCGATTCGACTTCGCCACAACTTTCGATCGCAATGGTTGAACTCATTCCTTTTCGCCCCACAATCCCACTCGCTTCTCGGGGACAAAACACTTTTGGAGGCTTTGGTTTCTTCTGGCCCGAAACCAACCCCGATGGGTATCGCGCTCGTAGAGGAGAATTCTCTCAGCCACCATTTCGTGATGCCCGAAAAAGCCTCTCGAATCCAATGGTTCGATCACTGGATCCGCGAACGACGCTCGTGGTGGAAACGGCACTGCTACGATTCGACGATGTTCGGAGTTTGCACCGAGAACGGCTCCTCAACGATTCTCTACAAGAACAAAGAGAAATTAGAAACGGTGGCCATGGATAGTGAGAGACAGTCGATCACGTGCTCTGTCAGTCTTGACGAGGCTGTGAAATGTTTGCTCGACGACTCTCAAGTTGAAGAATCGCTTCTCCTCCATTACCAACTAGCGCCATTCCAGGCGTCCGTCGGAACTTCTACGCCTGCCATGTTGAACCACGCGGAGAAGTTGTTACAGATCTTGAAGAAGTTCGAAATTCGTGTTCTGCCACTCTGTACTGAGCTCCAACAGGGTGATGATGATGCGCATTTCGCTGATTGCGACGCGCTGGGAGTTTGCTTCAACGTATTGTTCACGGAATCAACGGTTCAGTACGGATACGTGGAACTCAGGAACCGAGACACCTCGGTGTCAGAGAAAGTCGATGCGAACCACTGCGCGATGACCCTCGCCACGTACCTGAAATCGCTCCGGCCGGTTCTGGAGAAGAAACTGGCTTCGAAGCCAGCTTCAGTTGAAGATCGTTGATTGTAGACAAGAGAAAGCAAGGGACGTTTTCAAAAATGTGATGTACATATCTGAAATCATGTATGTGAATGAATGAATAAATAAATAAATCAATGGAATAAATCATGACGCCTCGTCCTCTGTTCTGGTTCTGAGAGATAGTTCGCTCCCTTGGTCTGTGGAAACAGAAAATTATTCTTGTGGAATCGTCAATCGGAAGAACGAACCCTTGTTGAGGTTGTTGCTGACCGAGGTGAACGGAATCCACGGCGGCATGGTTGAGACGGAGGAGCGTAGACGCATTACTGATCTCCTTGGAGTGCTCATCAACAATCAGTTTTCAAGCTAAAAACGCTTGATGCTACGACGAGAGCTCGAGGGCCTTTAACGTCGCTTGACACCACACCTTACTCGAGTGGCGTAATGCATAGTTCACTATTGGAGAGAACGATCTTCTTCAGCGCCGATGAATTCTCACCGTTGATACTCGGGTTCCATGTTGGCAACTGGCTCTCATTCTACTTCCGTCAATTCAAGATCATCCATTCGAATCCAGACGAGAAGGAAACGAACATTATTGTCAGTCTCCGACGAGGGAGTCTGATGGAAATCACTTTCATCATGAACACCGAAGACGAGTTTCCACTCCGATCGAAAGTTCTCAGTTCCTTCAGTTCTGACTGAATCGAACGACGGCCTCGACGGAACACGATTCAGAGAAAAAAAATGTTCGTTTATCCATATGCACCGCTACGCTTAAGAAAGGCGGTGGTGGAAACGATTCCAAGGGTTAACAAGAAAAACAACTAAATGAAACGAATAACAACGCGCCGACTCGGTGGTTCGATGTCGAAAGAATGTTTCAAACTTGGTCAAAGAAAAGAGATCGGAAATATTTTTTTGTTGACTCGCTAACCCCACATTGTCATAACATCAACATTTGTGGCTTTCTTCATCTCCTTGGCATCTACACTTTGAGCTCGGAGCGACGCTGTGCTCGAGACACGACCTCGGAAGATGAGAAAGTTCATTTATTGGAATGTTCTGGATCCGCATCGCCTTTGAACTATCGATGACACGAGCTTCGATCCTCCAAAAGTATCAGGAGTCAGCGTGAAATCGAATGAAAGACTTTTTCGAAACTAGAAATGTCCTGCACTACGCGATCCGAGCAAGACGAAATCCGGAGGTCATGGAGGAATTGAGAGATTCGAGTGTCCTCGGCATTTAAATTGTCAAAGTCCTCGAGGCATTTGAAATCCGTTGGAAATCCAATTCGATCAGATTTGTGGAACGCGGCTTCTCTCAGCGTACATTTCTTCGAGAGAAAGAGCTGCTGTTCGATTGAAACGAGCGACAGTTCCGCACCAGGATGTTGGAGAGTCCCATATGGAAAGCGCGGCAAAACGTTCACAAGTTTCCGTTGAACGATATGGCGTACTTATAGAGACTCCGGAGATGCTGCGCAGTTACCAAGGGTAAGTCGATGAGCACTTAGCGAGCGAGGGAGCGATCAGGGGAACCGTTGATCTCGCGTTGGCCGATGCCTCCGACCGAGAAGTTGGCGCGCGCGCGCACCCGCTGTTTGGCGGAAAAATGAAAATTTGGGGGAAGTTGGCGGCCGGCGTTCGTGCATTCGGCTCCTTCCTCGCCTGGCGGACCGCTCAGCTGCTGAGAGAATGGCGTTTGACGACGATGGGAATGAGAGAAGAAAGTTTCTGCTAGCAACGTGACGTCGAATACCGTGTTTGTTCTCGGTTCACTCAGATTTGCCGCCGTCGCCGCCCGTTGTTTCGACGAGTTAGGTGGTGATCGCCGTTTGACGGTCGAGCCGGCAGTTGATGAACGACGACTTTGACGGGAAATCTTCACCGGCTCGGGATCGTCGTTTCTAGATCTTCGCCTCCACGCCATCCAGTCCCGGAAACCAGACTCAAGACTCAAGGTCTCTGCCGAGGGGCTCTCGGTGCCTTGTTGGTTCTCAAAGCAAGATAACGAGAAATTCCTAACATTTCTACGAGATTGAATGACTTCTCGCACTAAGCGACAGAGAGGGAGAAAACTGTTTGTCCTATTCAGGAAAACTATCTCTGTGGGAACCGCGGCAGTTCATTGAATTTTCTTTCCCTCGCATCGTATGCGTAAAGAATGCTTTCGGCGATGGCGGTCGTTTTCGTCGTCCGGAATGGATTCCAGAATTCCTGTCTGCTCACTCATACAGAGGATTGAAAGGCTGCCTGGCTGTTTGTCCGCCGGCTAGACTTGAGCTCGGTTCGTCCACCGGACGAGTTAGCGGACGGTAGAGGATCCGAAAGCCTTGAGAGCAAAATAAATCTGCTCTCACTTTGAGATTAACCGAACACCACTTGCCCCATCGGCAATCTCTGAGTAGAGTTCAGAATACAACGAATCAGACGCCTTCGATACCACCTGGACTGGTTGTCCGACTGTCAATCGGAATTCCGAAGGCGACGATCACAAAGAACTTCAGGCCATTCGACGTTGAGCTCTGAAAACCAACCTTGTATCTTGAATTTTCCGAAAATTTCCTCAATTCCCAAGTTTTCCGCTTCCATCAATCACTGATTGGTGTTTTTGTTGATGATTTCCATGGCTCCGAGAGGAGTTTTCCGTTTACTTTCACCCGCTTGAAACTTGTGTTCCCTCTCCCATTTTCGTACTTCGCGCCGTTCGATTTGAATCCTGGACCCGCTCGATGAAAAACAAAAACACAGCGATTCTCAAAGGACGATGCAAGCTTGATTCACTTCTTTCTGGAGTTATCCGGCACGGAACCGTTTCGATTGGACGGATACAGATTCTCCAGCGTGCGAAGCAGTTCTATTGCCAGAAGCGCAATGATTGTTTACGTGCAGGGACCACGGCTACCGGCGGCGATCAGCTGATCTGACAGAAAAGATCGTGGTTTGTTTTTGATTCAAGTTTCTGTCTCTGGCCGAAGTTCCTCCTCAAGAATTGAGCATTCTCAAAAGGAACAGACAAATGTCAGGTGAGGTTGTCCCTGTTTCGTCTTCCACGAAGCATACTTACACTTGCATATGTAAATGCATACACGTGCAACATATTGAACTTATTCTTATCGGATCTTCAAGTTGAAACCCTTGAGCTGCCTGGCTGTCAGACAGTTTTCTGGTTCAAACAGGGACCTCTGTTGGTCAAGATTCAGTGACAAATCCAGTTTCAAAACGAATCCCGAGCGAAACAAGGGAGCAATCAGGTTGCAACAACGATTGTTCGAGATCTGTCTGAATGGAATGTCGCGTCACAGGTGCCCTGTGTGTTGATCTCGTCTACACTCTGGGGTTCGGTAGTAGAGGGTTTTGGGGAGTGGTTGCTGTTGGTCCATTCTTCCTCTGGTTCGTCCACCCATCTATCTATCTATTCGTTGGTTGGTTCGGTCGTCAGTCGATCCATCCATCCATCCATCCGACTCGACCAAGCGACCGAGAGCCGTCCACGGAGTTAAAGGCTTTTCAGTGGGTCCCGTGCCGCGTACGGAGAAATCACCCACCGAGTTCTATGGAGTCGGGACCATTTCATCACACACGCACACAAGACCTGTCTGCGATTTCTTGGAGGCGTGCTCCCAAAAATGCCTTCGAAGCTGTTGCCTTGATCCAAATCGATACAAAAACTCATAAAACAAACCGATGATTCCCGCGATTCTCGAGGTATCGTGAACGCCCTCATATCGCTACGAGGGGTAAGGCGGAGGAACTCTTGCTAAGCGTTGGTTTCGAGGGCATGTCGATTGAAAACCGTGCTCCGCAATGTTGCGACGATGTTTCTGGCGCTGTCCGAGGCGTCGCGGGCATTTGTTGCAGTGCAGTAGCTGCTTCCTCGGCGGATAGTGTCGTGTAACCGTAACGGGACGGGCTGTCGTCAGGTGATTGCCAGCTTTCCTTGGACGGACTTCTTTGAAACTCTTCCGCCTGAGGTGTCAGGTTTCTGGCGATGCAAGAGTTCATCTCAGCACCATCCATTCGACCAAGAAACCAACTGATTCCATGCGTTCCCACGCACTCGCATGTCGTCTCGAATACGCAACAAATTGACAACAAATGATATGATCAATGGCCACTGTCTCTTTCTAGAACAGAGGGGGTCCGGACGTGAGTCATGAACCGATGACTTCGGCTCTCCAAACTCGAGTCGAGGAAAGACTTCACATTTGGGCGACGGTGTCAACGTAGTTTCGTTTCACGTTTCGTCGCCTTTGACTTTCGAGCGATTGACAATTTCAAAATCTCCGTGAAGGCTCCGAAAACAGAAAACTTCTTTGCGAATCCAAAACATCCGAACTTCTCAGGGAGGCGTGATTGGACATCGAGTTGGATAGCCCTGATATAGCATGGCCTTAAGTTACGAGAATAACGTCGAAAACGTGAACAGATCTCCTGCTCGAGGCTGGTAGTCGGACCGGAGGATTTTCGTTAGAATTTATCACCGATCCGCTTGTTACTACTTCGCGTGTGTGCCATACACGCGTTTCAGCGCACCCTTTGTTTTCCTCTATAAGAGTGTGCGCTGTTGCTAACTCCTCAAAGTAGGCCAGACGGAGAGCAGGTTGCCGTTTCTTGTGACCTAGATTTTGGGGGAAACCTTCTTCCAATTGCTCCAATAAGCTGTCTTGACGCGCAGCCTTGAAACAACATTCCGTCGAGCGGCGTGGCGTGTTCCCAGCTCAATTTCAAGTGGCCCAGTCTGTGTTTTAACTTTGGACTCTGCCAGAAATAGCGGGAAAAGTCTCTTCCCGAGCCCGCTCCCTGGAGAACTCCTTGCTCGGAACAAAGGGTGCGTCGCTCGAGAAAGTCTCCAATTCTATTCGATATCGAAAATGCCCCAAAACGCTGTGCGACGCCATCTGTTGCAAAAGGGTCTGGCTGGCTGGCTGCCCCCCACACCATATGACCTCTGGCCGCGCATGCACCGAGACTCCATTGAATACAGGGAGCTCAGAAGCTACTCTTGATCTGCGTCACTCCGTCTGGTCAACTCAAGAAAGACTCGAAGAATGAAAAGCAGGAGAAATAGGGACAACAACACCGCCACCGCCACCACCACCACCACCATGGCCATCATCAGCCAGCCTGCCTGCCTACCTCGGCTCTCTGTTGAAGAAAGCGTCCAACGGTCTCAGCATTGTGGGGCATCTCAAGCTCAGCTAAAACTCACTATTCGTTCTTGTGAAAATCAGCTGGCGGCGCCCGACTGCCGTTTGAAAATAGGCGGCGCGGCGGCGGCTGCAGCTTGGGCTTCTGCCGGTCCTGAACAAGTGTTGTAGACCTGGCTTCGACATGTTACCCCAGTTCATGGCCGCCAGACCTGTTGGGGACTGAGAGCCCCGGCGAAACAACTCCTTTCGACTTATTCAACACAATTAAAATCCAAACCGAGTTTCCATTCCCACACCGAAAAGGCTCGGGGTGCATTCTTTTTGCCTCGTTGCTTTCAGCCCGAGCCCCGGCGAACTCTCCAGAGTTTGGAGATGGATCCGACTCTTCCCACGGATGATCCGAGTGCAAAAACCCCATTTTTTCTCTCTGGTGTTGAAGCCCCTTGTTTCAAATGACGCAAACTTTTTGATAGCTTTCAAATTGGTTGTCGTCGATATTTGTCGTACGAACGATTCCCGCCATCTGCTGCCATGTGTGGTAGTAGCCAATATAACCAAAGGGTACCGAAGCGACAGGACTGGCGAAACGGTCGCTTTAAAAATGGCGCCAAATTTAAATGCCTTCTCGAGGTCAACAGGTCCGGGAGGTCGTCGCCGTCGGCCAGCTAGCGAAATCGCAGAATTTCGAAGATTGCCGATCTGAACGAAACTAAAATGAAGAAAGAAGGTCCGGACTCGCCATCCGCCCTCCTAAGCTCATACTGCTGTTGCTGCTACATCCTCGTGAAAGGGGTTGTTCGGTTTCGAAGAAGCAATCACATCAAAGAGCTCTGTCTTCCCCTCTGTTAGAGCCAAACTCAGTTGGTCGGTGGGTCGAGGACGAACGTCGACGTCCCATCATCGGTATCACGGCAAACATCTGTATGCGCATTATGTATGGGACGACATCGATGACAATGATTTTGGTGACGGTCACGTCGACGTCTCGGTCAGGGTGCTGCACCGACGCGAATCACGAAAACTCAGGTTTCGAAAAGAGAGAAAAACCAAAACTCGACGAGTTTGCTCAGACCGTTCATTCAGAGGTGACGGGGGCCTGCGAACCGTGTTTCGTTATCTTCGTTGCGTGTCGTTATCTCGGGTTTTCTTCCCTTTCTTTCGCTTCGAACGGCTGTCTCGATGTTTCAAAGCATTGTAACGTGTCGACATCGGCAGGAGAGCTGACAGCAGTAAAAGAAACGCCAGCCGACGACATTCTCGAGGAGCTTGTAAGAGACATTCTTTCCGGCTCCTCTATTGTTTTTTCTCCGACACCGGGAAAAGCAAAAGAAGAGTATAAGGCTTCTCCACGGAGTAAGCGACGATCTCCGTCGTCGTCCGTGTACCTACGGCAAGCCGGAGGTCAATGCTTGCTCGTGATGACAAAACGTATATCTAAATATTCGCGTTCGCACCCTGCAATCTTTATTCACGCTATTGTAATTCTCATCGTTTTGCGTATCTGTCAGCCTATGCTGATGGTGGCAGACGCGCGGAAAACGAGGGAATATCTCCGATAGATAGTCACGCCAAAAAAACTCGTTCATTTCGCGCTTTAGGGGTAACCGACCTGGCTTGTTTGCTGCCCGTTGCTGCTGAGAAATGTCGAGAACGCGGATGAAATTCTGGCGAAATGGAATTCAAGGCTAACTCGATGCTGCTCGAACATTGTTACGCGACCTTTACTCGCGAGTCAGCGACTGTGGCAACAACAACTAGAGCCATTTGGTTACCACGACCGGCCGGGTTCCGTTTCTCACGGATTCTGTCCCACCTCCGAATGATTCTGTTGGAAACGGTGATCCGAGGGGAATCCCTGAAAGTGGGCTCGATTTCGCTTCAAGTGGTCTCGATGGTGCGAGGTTTTCTCACGGACGGAGGCAACATTCCTCCACGATTCCATTGTGAGAGTTCGTTTTAAATTTCCACCTCGAGCGGATCCTTGCAGCTTGCGCACAGCGAGCAACATACATCGATGACGTGACTGGGTCACTGACCTCGACTACGGCGACGGAGTCGTCGGCGATTGCCAATGCTACGTCGTCCTAGCCGGCGGCCGTAGGCACTTTGTAGCACGGACAGCGATCTCGGCCGCCGCCTTCACTTCCGTCCGTCCGTCCGTCCGTCGAATTCGTAACAGCCATGCTTTTCACATAACAATGAACAATGTAACAGAATCAACAAACACGGCACCGGCCATCGCACATTTCAAAGTTTGACAGTTCGCCAGCAATGAGTGCCGCAATCACGTCGACGCATCCGTAAAGCTGAAGAGTTGTGATTTTGGAAAGAAAACTGAACCACATCGATCTCGAATCGCGCACTTTTGAGACGTCAGGGTGTTGTTACCAGGGGCTGTTGAGTTGTCAACGAAGAATTTTTAGACCATACCGACGCTAACTGAATAACTGCTTGACGTCATCGTTGCTCCTTTGCCCTAGCAATGTGTCGCCAGACTGTTGGCGGAGTGACCGAACGACGCCTTGCGCGTATCAGCTGATCTGCAGCTGTCGAAGTTTCATCACCACACCGCAGGATCTTTCTTGGAGACTGCGCAAGGAGTAGTTTCACTGAAACGACGTCCTGGAGGTTGGAATTCCAACATGAAAACTTGTCCACGGCCGCTGGCGGAGGGAGGGCGAGATATCCCAGTTTAAATGCCAGCTTGGAATCTCTCGTCGAGACCGGCTGGAACTCGAACTGTTTGAGGTCACCCGGAAAAGAAAAACTTCCAACGCATCCGTAGGAAAATCTGAGGAACTTGAAGAACACTTGTTGCTGGTCTGGTTTCGCACTCCAAATCAGTTGTAAAAACCGCGGTCGTAGCGTTTGATATCCGTGAGACACGAAAAAACACAAAACTCAGCACATGATCGACAAAGCTACGACTACGGTCTCTCTTGATGGAAACCAAAGTCAAGATGAGTCTCTTTCGAATTCAAGTCGATGCTGCTCTTTCAAGTTTTAATCACTTGCAATCCGCTTCTCGTAACTCCCAATTATTTTTTTCGAATGAAATCGATTCGATCAGACATCAGAAACGTCGGATCAGCGGCTCGAACCCAACGAAACCCGACGCCTCGGAGCGCGAGCGCACACCCAGAAAAAACTTGAAGCTTCCCCTCAGTCAGTATTGTGATGGGTTTCGATTCGAATCGATGGTCCACATTGATCCCGACATGGATCATGAGCAGCGAGTCAGTCAAGGTTGTTAATGTCGTTTTCAGCAGCGATAAACTTTCGCGGTTGTTGTCCCTGTTTCCTCTATTTCGCTTTCTTGTTGGTTTTCCGCTGTAGCCACCGATGCGTTCGTCTTCCCATCTCGTTGGTTGGTGCTATATCTGGCTGAAGAATCGGAATTCCGATGTGGCCAGAAGCAGAAGGGCTGGCTGAAAAATCACAAAAATTCGTGAGCGTTAATTCCCTTTTACGCGGTGGCTTCGATTAGCGAACCTCAACAATTTTTGGAACAGCAGCAGTATTATACGACAATCCGCGACGATATTTTGTTGTTTTTTTTGTGTCGGTCATGCATTTTCCCAGAATTGAGCGCGTGTTGACCCCGGTTTTACTGCTCGATAAGGGCGCTTTCATCACGCGTCCAAATCCTCTGCCCAATTCAGCGATTTTCATCCATTTCCATTACAGAAAATCGTCTTTGAAACCTCATTGTGACACAGGGGGAAGAGTCGAGGAGAAAGGATTTAGCTCCCAAGTCGTGTCGTTCGAATGATCTTCGCCGTCCGGGCATTCCTCGAGTTTGAATTTTGGCTAAAGAGAATAATTCAAGTCGGGGAGTTTGAACCCCGGGACATTTTTCTCTTCTGAACTTGGACAGGGTCTCCTGATGGTGTAGGCTTCATTCTTCCTCGGTTTTGAATGCATGTTTCTCTATGGCCACCCTCAATGAACGGTACAATGCACGCTTAGAGAAGGACGAACCTAGAAAGAATCGCTCGTTTGCACCGATTCTCACTGCGCAACGTCTTTCAACTCTCAGCCAGTCGTTTCTGACAGAAATAACTCCACGTTTGAGATGAGAATCTCTTGGTTTGTCGAAGGACCTCAAGAAGCCGATCGCGGACACAACTTCGGTAAACTTATAATTCCTCGATTCGATCGATATCTTTGTCATCTCCATGAAGCAAGTTCTCTAACAAAACTTTTCGGCTCTGATTCCAGGATTTCCGGAGCCAATGGACTCGGAAACGACGTCGAAGGTTCGAGCCATCATCGAGAAACAGTTCGATCAGGAGATCGTCTACAAACAGTCGGAAGTGGAACTCATCAACGAGCGCATCTACCTCACGAAACAAGTTCTGAATCGTCTGCGGATAGCGATCATCGCGAAGTACTTCGCGACACCTGACTTGGCGGACGATGATAAAGCTTGGAGCAACAGCCTGGACAACTGTGTGCACCCAACGGTGCGGTCCTACTTCGGAGGAAAGGCTCCGCGACTGGGCGAGAATCAGGAGAACCGAGTCAGAGCCACCTACGACCTTCCCGAGAAATTGAGCTCAGCTTCACTCCTGAAGAAGGAGCCTGCTGCCAAAGTGTCAACGGTGAAGACTCTTCAGTCGGTTCGATTCATCATCGGCAACGTCTCAAAGTACATCGGGCGAGACGACCCCGAGAATTGCGTCACGCATCTCTGGATGACCTACGTGCGACTGCATCCTGACAGCGAGGAGAAAATCGAAGATCTCGTGTCCAAAGTCAGGTTCTTCCTTCATCCCAGCTACGCGCCGCATGACGTCATCGAAGTCACGTACCCGTTCCACCTGAAACGCAAGGGTTGGGGCGAATTCCAACTCCGGGCCCAGATCCACTTCGTCGACCCACTGAACAAGCCCGCCGATGTCCTCCACGAACTCAAGCTCGATCAGCACAAGAGAGGGATCCAGACCAACGGTGGGGAAACTCATCTCGAGGTGAAGCTCTTGGTAGAGAAGCCGGTCGAGACCACGGTTGCCAAGAATGTGGAGCCGCCGGTGGAGACCGTCACAATCAAAGAAGAGGTGCTCGACCACGATGAGGATGCTGAGCCCGAGCAGGATCCTCCACCGGCGACGCAAAGTTCCTTCGAGCTCAGCCCACGAACTCAAATCAAAGAGGAATTCTCGCAAAATTTCTTCGATTTGGAGGCGCACGGTCACGATTACTGTTATTCGACTCTGCCAAGTATTCCTCCTGTCCTGCTCGTCACCTCGGATTCTGCCATGATTCCCGACAATCCGCCCGGCGTTCGAATCATGAAAGGAGAGTCTCTGCTCAAAACCAGGTCCGTTTTGCACAATGCTCAAACAGCTCAAGTTGTCACTCCGTGGCTGGAGGCGGTTCTCAAATGGGAACAAGCTCTGAAATCTCTAGACTTCACCAAGGATCCCATGAGCATCGTAGAAACTCTAGCGAAGCGACTTTTCGTGCTGGTCGGCGACAAATCCGTGGGCGACCTCAGTTTCCAAGTTGGTTCCCTCAAAGAATTCCTCGAGCTCCCCCTCGCCAAGCAACGAGCGATAGAGTGGTTCCGGGCGAGTCATATCCGCTGAATTCTGCAGAAAAACGGCGTCGCCTCGCTCCCGAACACCCGTGCTATCGTAGTTCATCTCCGGAAGCACGGTTTCACTCCAATCCACGACCGCACGGATTTGATCGGCGTCCCGACAGATCAGAAGTTCGACAGTTTGTCGGTGGCCAAGATCCCACCGGGAATGGAACTTCTAGAAGTTTCCACTCCCCGGAAGAGAACCGAAACCATGACCGAAATCGACATCTTGGGCTCAGATTCCGGCGACGATGCCGCAACCAGCATGCACAAGTTCAGATCGCCTCTGTTGCGATTCATGTACGACAGCATGAGAGACATTTTAGACGAATCGGTTCTTTCCGAAAACACCGAGGAGCTCGAGCAGATGCTTCAAACACTTCTAGCAGCAGCGAAGAGCTTTTCGCTGGACCTCCTGAGGAAATCCTTGGCGCAGTCCTTTGCTCGGAACGAATCTACGCATCAAGTGGACGGTATCCTTCCATCCGACATCCACAAGGCGATCACAACATCGGAACCGTTCGACTTCTTGTCGAACGACGGTCTCGGAACCATTTTGGGAGGCGAATGAAATGGTCTCAATTTGTACAGTCTCGAACGCGGTAACTTGCAATAAGTCATCGAAATGTGCGAATAAACTCATAATGTGAATAACATCAATCATGTATTTACCGAAAATACATCGTCCTCTCTCAAAGATGAAAGAATGTGCGAAACTAACTTCGTGAACCGAGCAGTTTCAGGCATCATAGATTTCTGTCAGAAGTCGCAAACCTTAAATATCTCCGATCTTTCGATTTGTGTTCTCGGTGTCGTAGGCAGAGGTTGATGACTCTGAAAGGTGGTCTGCCTAAGAAGGAGCCGCGGCGGATTGTTTCTCAAGTGCAGAATTCCGGCCAGAGAAATATCCGACACAAGTAGAGACTTTCGATTCTGTTCCATCGGTCGATCGGGTCTACGACCACTTAAGCTTGTTGTGCCGGAACGGACACGCGGAGAGGAAAGCTCGACCTGAGTGAACTCACATTGATACTGCGCAGCCTACTGAGTCAGCCGATTGGAAGTTTGGCTGTAAACGGCGTTCGATGTGCCGCAAATCTTCAGGTGGAGTCCAGTTGAATGTTGGTTGGGTCGATACACCCTCCACTCTGCCCTATGGCGATTCGCTTCTTCCATTCTCTTCTTAGAATCTGAGCGAACAGCCAAATAGAATTCCTGCGCCGTTGGAACGATTTACACGTCTGGAGTTGCGTTCGTTTCCTACCGTCCCAGACGTCGGGCCGTCTGCATGTCCGCCGGCTGGCCCGATCGATCCGACTGTCGGCCGCTGACCTCGGAAGCCACCGCGGACTCTGGAACTGACTTACGCTCGGAAAAAGTGTTTTTTATTTATTTCTCACCTTCAAAGCAACTCTCTTGAGTTCGCTCCGATTCGAATTAGAGCTTTCCCCGCAGAGTTCAAAGGAAGAGCCTAATGAGTGTCGTGTTCTTGTCTGACAAGATGTCTTTCCAGCCTGACGATCAAGGCGGGCTCGGTGACATGAGAGCAGGCGAGCCCGGAATCGCTTACGAGACTGATTGACAGCGACGAAAGCATGTCGCCTCCCCCAAGTTCTTCGTTTCGGAATCGTCGCGAAATTTCATCGATCTTCTTGAAAACATTCTCCTTCTCCTCTAATTTCTTCTCCCATATCGTAACGGACACAGTTTTCGGTTCATTTCCTGCACCGGTTTCGTTTCCGTTTTCGGTGAACCGACTCGTCGACTAGAGAGCTCGGTGTTGGGCTACCTCCGCCATTGTTTTCACGGCCAGATCACAAACCCTCACGAGATCGATGAAACTTCGAAGTTTTTGAGCGTAACAAATCAGCCGGCTCACAGCAACAACATTCGTCTGTGTTGAGGTTGTCATCGATTCAGCCCGGGTCGGACCCCCTCTGCTTATCTCCTCCTTTTTCTTCCCTTGATGGTAGTGGTTCAGGACCGTCGTATTTTCTTATTGTCTTCTGTTCCTTCCTCGGACGGAGGGTCCGTTCTTAGAAGAATGTCGGTGTCTTCATTGAGAAGAAGAGAAATCCAGCTCCTCGATGATCGACCGGGGGCAAACAGAGGGCGAGAACCCAGCGGCAAAAAGTATGTAGAAGAATAACGAAAACGAGAGAAGAAAGAAGAGACGGCCGAACAGATTGGGCGGGCGGGCGAGCGAGCGAGCGAGCGAGTGGAGCCATCTGAAGGAAGAGAAGAGAGCATCAACGACCGCGACGATTAGAAATAGCCCCTAAGCTCTCTTTGCTTGTGCAGCTCCTTCCGTTCGTCAGATCTGAATGGGTTTAAATGTCCCGAACGGACACCGGTCGACAGCCGGAGACTCCGCCAACTGGCCGGCCAGCTCACCGGTTCAGCCAGCCTGGCGAACTGAGCCACTTCATCACTTGTTCTCTACGGCAAACATTCTTCGTTTTTTCTCCTTCATCCTCCATTCGGTGAACTCGAGGGCAAACACAGAGCTTGATTCAATCGCCCTCGACGCCTACCTTGCCCCTCCACCCCCGTCTGCATGCTTGCCGAGCTTACAACCTTCTTGTCCGAACTACCGAACCTGCAGCTTCGGGAAGAAGCATCACGCAGAACCGGCACCGACGTTGAAGTTGGCGGCGGCGGCGGCGGCGGCGGCGGCAGTGGTGCTGTAGCTAGCGCTCGGGTTCGCGGCGGCGGCGGTGGTGGTGGTTGTGATGGTGTTGATGTCGTGCAGGTGCAGCACGAGAGAAAGAATGACGAGAACAAACGCCGCAAAGAGGGAGCGGAGTCGGAGGGCGAAAACGGACACGTGAGAAAGAATTTCATCTCGCTTCAGGAACAGAAACGAGTTGGCGGCTGCCGTGGACCAACAAGGAGTCACACACTAACCGAAGACAAGTGTTGCCCAATGCAAACATTCCGAAACCACCGCATTCTCGACGAACACAATAAACACCGTTTCCCATAGCGGTTAGCTCGGGGCTCGTCTGGGAGCCAGAAATCCAGGATCCAGTGGCTCGATGAGCTTTCCGAACCGCAACCGATGAACCCTAGGGAGAAATATCGTCCACTCTTCCAGCATCGATCTCTCTCGTCGTTATCTTTTGAGCTAAATCGAATTTCTTCCCAAATCTCGTTTTCGGAGAACGGAATTCAGAGTTCTTTTGTGCCGAAATTGATTATATATACCTCCTGGGAGACCTTTACACGACCTTCACTCATCGTTTCCCATGATGCGGTGATATATGCATGAATTAACCATATAACTGAATACCACACGAAACGCCCTGAAAACGATTCTCGCACTTTTCATGTAACTATCTCTGAAATCTGTTTGGAATTCCGAAAGAATCTGGACGTCAATAATGTGAAGCTAATTTCTTAATATCGATATTATTACATCACATCGACACGTGAAGAACATTATTCCCAGAGGAACTCGAAACATTTCTCAACCAGAGGAATCGATGGCCGTCCTCTCAATTACGGGTGCAACTTGATGATTACATTCGACTCATCTGATTGAAAAATACCTTCTCACAAGAGAAATTTATATGAAATTATTCTCTCCCGATTTCGAATCAGATATTTTAGGTGAGAGAGTATACCAGAACCTCAATTATATCTATTAATAATAATAATATCAGCTCTTCCATACTTGATAAAGTCTACCTTATTTGAATTACTTTTCAGTTAGGTACATCAATTGACCACATTCTTTTTTCGATCGAAAACATCACATCTCGATTATATCACATGACATTCATTTGTCATATTCGCCAGATCATGCAGGGAGTGAAAAGCCAGCCGGACTCCCTTATGATCCGACGACAACCGTGAAAGAAGTGTACACGACTTGTTGTACGAAGTTAATCGTACGATTTACACCTACAGCTTTCACTCTATTTCACATCGAGGAAATTGCTATTTGTTCACGAATGTCCAAAACAGTTCGTATGCGATTACTTAGAATTGCTGAGCAAACTCTCACGTCCTCGAACGAATCTTTTATCAAAATCAAACTTGGACATTCTCGGAGGTTGGACCGGTAGCGAGTGTGTTTTTTTACTCCTTTGGTTTCGAGGAATCCCGGCGTCGGAATCTCAAGAGAAAGCAGAACCGACTGAGCGACGGCGTTTCCTGTCGAGTCTCGCTTATCGTTCACGGTTCATTCACGAGCGGGTTGGCAAGAACGAACGTCGCATCGTTGTGGTCACTCCGCGCGTTTTCAAGCCTTCGTTGCCGGTCTCAACGGTTGTGTTCAAAGCGAATTCGAAAATGATGATTCTGCACCGGCCGTTAAGCTAGTGAGAAAATAGTAAACGTTTCCGTGCAGATGGCTGTGTGTAGTATCTCGCTGATGTTGGGATCGATTTCCGCTGGTCTCGCCTGGAAGATAACGGCGGAAAACTTTTTCTCAATCAGCGTTATTCACTCAGCAAGCCAATCAGGAGACAGGAGGAGTTATCTCGGTGTTTTCTAATTATCCAAGGGAACTGGTTGAACCTTGGAGCGCGGATGGATCTACGCGCGGGGTCCGTTACGTTGACAGAGTGGTGCCCGTTCATTTCCTACGAGCTGTAGTAGGAGGCTCGGTGGAATTTTGTTTTGCCAGAATGGAATCGAGAGGACCTCGAAAGGACCAACAAAACCGATAGACGGACGGACGGACGGATGAACAAGCTGGCGAATCGAGCCGACCATCCAGCGAGAGTTGAGAGTCTGCCTTTTTGCCACTTTGTAGCAGACCGGCGCAGCGTGGGAAACACCCGGTTTGCGCTGCTAAACACTGTTGACAAACCACGTGGAACACTCAACTGATGATGATGATACGGCCAGCTGTTCAACACCGGGGCCTTTATCTCCTCGTTGCCCCTCGGATGATCTCGATTGAAACCTCTGGATATTCACCGCGGATAAGAGATTTTCTAATCCCTTCTGTTGAGTTCCGAAATTTTCGTAGACTTCGCTAACAACTTCTGTCTTCACTCCTCAGTTTCCCGAACGATGGCGTCGGTTTGAGAATGCCGAGATGGACTTTGAGATGCCGTCGGTGTCGCCGGTATGTGGCTTGCATACTCTCATATGACATGTGGGTCATCACGGAGTCGATGGGATTTCTTTCGAATGGCGCCGGTGGTACTCGATCGAGAGATGAACTAGAATTATGGATCGCCGCAAATAACAGTTCTCAATGGAGCGCGAAGTGGAATCGTCAATCGTGCCCTCACCACTCGCTGCTCGTTCGCTACTTGAGTCGGCCTTGGGTTATTCGAACCTTCTGCAATCTATCCTCTTCCTTGTCGCTTGCAACACCGCAATCTCGCATTCCAATAGGCGAGCGTTTCACTCGACGAGATCACAAGTTCAGTTGAAAATGCCAAGACACTTCCTGATTGTCGATGTAACAAGACGTCTATCGTCGGTCGATGGGTGTGATATCGACATCGAACCCAAATCGCTTTCAACCAAGCCAAAGATGCACAACACGTCCGAGATCGATTTCGATATTTGTTTACATATCCAAGTCGAGGTGGAGGTGTCGTCGACGTCGTCGAGAAAGAATCCGCATCTTCTGGCAGCGCTGTCGTTTGCCCTTGCGCACTTTGGTTCCCACGCCGGCTCTGTCTGCGACCGACTTCCCTCAGAGCTTTTATTTGGCAAACAGTTTCACTTCATTCAGTGATATCCTCTCGTCATCAGATCGCTATGTCCGCCTTTCTGTTGCTTGATCGGTCGATGAAGAAAATAAAAGAGAATTCCTCCAAGGACACTCGAAAGAACGCATCCGATCTTCCCGAACAGAGCTGCGAACGTGCACTCTGGGTTATGAATCAACAAATATGTGAATGAAGAGAAGAAGACGAAAGTACAGAACGTAGTAGCCGCGCCGAGTAAGAAGCAGAAAAACGACGACGGCGACGATGAATATTTCTAGACGTACCGTGACGATGGCCTGCAGCTGCTGCCCTGACTGTGAGTTGTCGGATGAGATGATGATGACAGTGTGACTGTACGCAGACACGGCGCGATGTCAAGTGCAGATAAGTTCACTGATAAAACGGCGGGATTTATTTTGGAAAGACATTTATTTCCAAGTCGTGAAACAAAAAATACGAAGATCAAATGTTTGAGAACGAATTCAAATCCACAGCCTCTGACGGTGGAAACGTCGCACCGAGATTGTTTGAGAACGAGGCGAACATCGTGAGTCCGTCTTTGATCAATGGCAGAAGCAATCAATGGCGTCAGCGCAGAGGCTCCCTCAGTATTCCTAGAGCTGCTTAAAACGGTCGTGAATCGCTAATGAAGTGGCTAAAATCCGAGAAACCTGTGAAGCTGCCGAACAAAAAACGAAGATCCAATTCTTGGTGGCGGAAATTTTCGCATCCTCTTCTTTGAACAAGTCGCAATTTCATCGAGGCCCTCAATGAGAGCTCGTGAAGGCCGAAACATCAGAATTGTTCCGGCCATAATTTAGGCCTCGATCACTTTCAGGAAGGTTCGTCCTCATGAGCAGATTTCGCTGCGCCGAGTCACAAGTTTCGCGTACGATTCTTTCCAGGTGTCATTCGGAAGCAGAAGCTGCGCGAGCTCTTCAGGGAGGATCGTCGCATTCGCATTGAAAAAGCTGTCGACAAGAGCGAAAGGGTTTTCCGGGGAAACAATTGGTCGTTTGGTGGAGCACTGTTGGTCGCGAAAGGAAATTTGCAAGAAAATGTCGTCAGGCGCGTTTTCGCTCCACTACTAAAAAGTGCGCGCCTCATAAATCGGTGCATTTAGGCTTTGTGTCTGGCGCTCGTGATCCGCGGAGGAAAGCCGCGAATCCGTCAGTTCGTTCGCGTATCAGTGTACAGTGAATTGACGACAATGAAGATCTTTCCCCTTTCGGCTTCATCGTTCTATTTTGTCGTCCACCGTCCACAGTTTTACGAACAACCAGCCATAAAATCATCGAAGTCAGGTCATAAACTTCGCTGACTGAGTAACTGAGCGCTACCTCCTTCTCCCGTTCGCCGGTTCTCCTGCGGCTCGCGGTTACTTTTCCCTTGTCTAATGATCAAACGACGTAAAACCAGCAGCTCGATGTCATGATCGAGCATCGCCTGCCGTCTGGAAAGATTCTTCTTAAATGATGGAAGGTCACTCAATCGTTTGGTCCGCAGTATTCAAAGGGGTAATTCCGTCGAATTGGACGGGAGACGACGGTCGATCTGTCTTCGGAACTCAAACGATGTGAGGTGATTACAGTCTTCGATTGACGATTGTATCCGATGTTCGGCTCGAGAGAAACAATTGAATCAAAAATCAATTCGCAAGCGCTCAAAACTGTCGACCCCGCGTCGGAACCTTCTGCGCGGCTCACCCTTTCGCCAAATAGAAGAATGTCACGGCTCGTTTGTGGATCCGTGGTTTTCCAGCGAGTCGACCCTTTTTCCGAAGTCGATGAGCTCTGGCTTGGAAACCAAAAACGATGAAACGAATCGTGACTCTTCCGAGGGCATCGTTCTCCATTCGGATTCGGAGGAATTTGAAAATTCGTCGCGCTAAGGTCTCATAGAATATGGGTTCCGGTTCCTCGGAGGACGCCGCGTTGAAGAAACTTCACAAAAGAGTTCGGGAGGAACTCGAAAAGTCGCTCAGCACCACGAAACGTCCGCCCAAACCAAGAGTGAGCAACCATTAGTTATCCATAAAGGTTTTCAGCTGAAATCCGTTGTTTGTTGGCCCAATTCCCTCCGCATTGTTGCGGGGTGTCCACCGCGTCCGTCCGAACTTATTTTTCTCTTTCTGAGGAGCGGATCGTAAACCAGACTCGCGATCTTCTCTGCCTGTTCTTCTTGATCTTCCTTCCACTTTCTCACTCGCGGCGCGCCGTTGTTGTTAAAGAGCTTAGACGCTTTCACGGAACACACCCGCGCATCGAGCTAAACATTCCAAAGCTTGATAAAGGAAAATCTCCCCAAAATCATCTGCGAATTTGGATCTCCGGAATCCGACGATTCTTCAATGTCGACTTGTCGCTACAAATTAGTTGAATGGTTTCGCTTCGGAACTCGTAAACAGAATGGAAGCTTGGGATCTGGAATGTTTATGCTGATCGTTTATTTACTGCAAACTCTTTAGGAGCTGAATCCCTGGTTTGCCGCGCGTGAGTCGAGGAAAAACCTGAACGTTCCCACGAGATTTCAAAAACAGAACTCTTTTCTCGGAGCAAACGCCGTCGAGGTTTCCCCGGCGACAAATACAAACGCTCCGTCGGAGTAGTTTCCGTCAGTCATTCCGTCTTAAGCGAGGAGACTTTGAAATTATCCGTCCGAGATGCCAAAGTGTATTTGTTGCTGTTCTCCCGACCGAAGACGACGCAGAATTATGAATGACTCGCCGATGTCAATGCTTTGATAAAGATTAACATCCGACTTCATTTATCAAAGAAAGAATGAAGGTATACGGGCACGCCCGGTAGTTCTCGTTGGGCCCCGGTCTCCACAATGATTCTGTTTGCACTTCTCTCATCCGGGTCGTCGGTCGTACGAGCTTCCCTTCTCGTTTCTTGTTTCCGACCGAAGACGTGTCAGAGGAAAACTGCAAGCGGTCTCCGAATCGGCGTCGATCTCCACCGCGGAAGATCGTATTTCTCTTCGTTATCTGTTATCTTCGATTCGGAGTTTCTGCCCAAATTTACGTCCATATAGATCTGGAACGAAGATCTAAGCTCGTTCCCACGGGATGCATTGCTTCGAGTCGCTGTTGCCGGCGATGACGAAGTGTGTACGTGAGCAGAACAAGCGTATCATCTCATCACGATCCATAAGTGAATACAAATCACAACCCGGCGATGAATTTGTCCTTGTTTGCCACTTGCCCCGCGATTTGTAGCGAGCGAGCGAGCGAGCGCTGTTTAGTCTTCGAATCCTCTCTGAACTGGACTGATTTTGATTGTTGTTCGCCCCGAGGTTTGTGTGGTCCAGCCAGCGGTCCTCTGTGCCATCTGCTTGGAAGTGCAATTTGCATCAAACGAGCAACGTGTTCTTTTCTTTCATCAGGTGCGGCTCTTTTTCAAGTGCTGTGGCGTCGCGCGATATTCCCACGACACGTAACGAAAATTTAAATTCCGACACAATTCGATCGGGGTCATTTAAACGTTCATTCGGGAATCACGGGACCTCCTCCAAAGGATGGAACCGCTGCTCTTGACGTTCTGGATTCAATTCAATCGGGTTGAGGCTCCGGGAACGAGCTCGACTTTTGCGCTCAGCTCGAGTCTTTCGGTTTCGGCAGGAACGAAGCATTCCAGTGAAATTGTATTTCCAGATCTGGAGGTAAATAATTGCCTCCTCGGCCACAAGCACACGGTGAATATCGAAGAGCGGTAATTTCCAGTCTAAATTACAGAGTAGTTTTCGTGCTGCCGAGTCGGGCGGCTTCTGCAGCAGCTGCGTCCGACACAATATAGACACTCGTTCAGTCAATGAGCTGATCAGCTGGAAGCGTCCGCCCGTCCGTCCGTCAGTGGCGAGCAGTTTTGCGAAATGTGAAATTATCTCGTTATATTGTAGTGTAACTGGTGTTTTTGTTGATAGCTGATAATGGGCCATCATCTTTATTACTCGGCTGTCCGAGAGAGAGCTTGTCGTGATATCCGAATTAGTTGTGGTATATCGAGTGCCGAAGCCACGCGAATCTTTTCTCTTGGCCGCATCGGAGTGCGGAGATTTGGCCGTCACTTCGGAGGAATCTCTTCTGAATGGGAACTCGGCCGAAATGTCTGTTCAGAGGCGTCGTTTCTCGCTATTTCGGTTCATTTGGTTCGCGCACTTCAATCGTCCCGGCGACACCCTGAAAATGAACGCGATGACATCGGGTGCCCAGAACATCGACACTGGAAGAGAAAAAAAAAAACTAGTCGGCAGCACTAGACGTCATTAATCACCAAAATATTATTATCCATAATTAGATCGAAAATGTTGTCGCTAGTGTGTTGAACTACGCTGCCAGAACGCGGTGGACTGGTATCAAGATTCGCTTCCAGAGTGGTGTCACTTCTCAAACATCGCAGGGCACAGGACGATTGGAATTCCAACATTGGAACACCAAAATCGCGGAAGAAACTAGGTACGTGAATCTATCGGAGGGTTCATGCGTAAGTTCGTTTCGAATCTTCAAATCTATTGAGATCGATCAAAATTGGATGTCGTCCAAGTTTCAAAACACCCAATGGAGCAATGGTGGCTTTAGTTGTTCCGATATCACTTCACGAGAGGAAAAAAAAAACGACAAAAAGGGACACTGCGGTAATAATTGCAGGCAACGGCGATCGAGGTACGTACCGAAGCGAGCCAGAAGTACAATCTACGACAGATTGACATTTTTCATAAATTTGGGAGGCGGCTCCGGACAAAGTTGTTCCTTTACGGCGCTTGGAATTGCTGCCGAGATTAAATCTTCGTTCCTTCCCCATAGCTCTGGAGGATAATCGTCCCGATGACCCATCGTCGTTCGTGGAGCTCTGAGTCCGCACTCGTTGACTCGATTCTAACGAAATCGAACTCGAATCGTCACAACTGACCTGGCCTGTTTCGAATCGAATCTGGCGCGGCGTTTCCTCTTTCTCTCGGAGGCATTCTCTCAGTCCCCGAATGTCTCGAAAGAGAGAAAAACGTCAAACCATTCCAATTTCTGTTCGAAATATCGCTCTCATCTGAAGCGGCCGCCGCCGCCGCCGCCGCCGATGACAACGACTGCGACCAGATGGTGATTTTCAGTCGGCGTGATTTCTAATTCTAGACAAAGCGTTCTCTATCGAACACGAGACCGTCGGCTTCCGATTCAGTTATTCGATCGATGCAGCTCGCTGGATGATTCGAGAGAAAGGCTGGCAGAATCACAAAACGTGGGAAAAACAGTTTGAAATGATCAGAAACTTTGAGCGTGGCGGAACCTCGCGATTCCTCAAGCGACGAAGCTCCCGACATAACCTCCGAATCGAATCAGAAACAAAAAGAGAAAAACTGGCGAGGCAAGAAAAAACCTTGACAACCTCTATGAAGGACAGCAAGCAGTACGTGTGTGTGGACACCGCAGAATTTACATACGGGCCCCCGAGAATGCCAAGGTTGAAACGAGGCCTTTGTGCATGCCATTTTTAGGTAAAACAAGAAACAATAATAAATAAAATGGGATGAAAGGCGGAGGCGACCTACTGAAGCAGAGAAGGTTCCGTTCTTCTCCTCCGACTCGGACACAAGGTCATTTCATCAAATTTCGAGAGAAAAGCTTTCGAAGAAATTGTGGACAAATTCGGCGCCGACGTCGGGCCTCCAATGAAAATGCAGAAAAGGAAAGAGATCTTCGGATGCGAACACGTGTGTGTCCAGACATTCATGTTAGATGGACGAAAATCGGATAATCACCGAGCCTGAAATACAAATGACTCCTAATGAAATTGGCCGCCGAACGAACGCTTCTTCGGCGACGCTTCCGTCACGACTGTCGGACGCGCGCGCGAAAGAGAATTTGTTTCAAAGTTTGATGACGAACCCGAAATCCGCATTCTTGCTTTTTCGCTCGAACTGTCCTTTCGGCTGTTTTCGTGACAAACACTGCTTAGAAACGAAATATTTCAAAGGAGCCAAACTCGCTTTTAATTACTCCTGTCACTGATTGCGAATATCTCGCTGCTCGTGAAGTCATCCCGATATTCTGACCGGATCATAATCTTTCCGAGCGGCAGACAGAAAAGCCGTAATCCACTTTTCGACTCTTTTCTCACGAGGAGTTCGTGTCTGGAAGGATTTCCCAGATGTCCGCTGAAACAGAGCTTCAAGCTCCTCCGAACACAAAGCTATTTCAGAGGAATGCTCGCCCGAGCCTCCTTGTGTCCAGTTAACGACAGTTACGAGTGTAAACAAGCAGTGATTGACATTAACGGTGATCACCAAAGTCAGCTAAGATAGCGACGCGATGTCGGCAAAAGTCACTTCGTACGAAAAGCCATTTTCTGCCATTTAGTCAATTTGTCATTAAAGCTGGCAGGTAAGGGAATTCTTTAAATTTTCACTTAGCATCGGCTCGTTGCTTCGTTCTGAAGATCTTTTCCTCTGGCCCCAGTTTTTCTAAATTACACTCAACCATTAACTGCGAGTTCGTTAAGTAATCTTCGATAGCATCTCGTGTATTTTTTCTTTTCTGAATCACTACTCACCTAACTAGGGGAGATGCCAGAGAACAGAGGGACCATATTTTTTTCCGAGAACGGCTCGGTCTCGTTCGCGAAACGTCAATCGAAGTCGACCTGAGTCTTTTCCATTTTTTGTGAATGGACGACTTCGGGACGTAATGTCGTTTGCAACGAAGATAAAGATTAACGATGTGACTTCATTTTTCAGAGTCATACGGGCGAAGCTCCACTACGTATTCTAATAGGCTTTCTGCCTGTCGCAAACAGCGAAGAAACAAGCCTCAACAACGAGGAAGTTGGGTGAAGCCTGTGTACTTTTCTCCATCGATTCTGGAAATCGGGTGACTCCCATTCAGACGCTTGGAGACAATCACAGAAAACGGAGAGGGCGAACTTCCCTCCGGAAAACAAATTCTCAACGGATGTACGTGATCGTGCGGAATCTTCGCACGATGGAGGAGTTGGATTTGAAAAACCCATCGATATCGACGATCGAAACCCCACCCTCGGGTGGCTGTTGACTTTCTGATTGTGGATTGGAATCCGAAGTGGAATTTGTCGGTTGTAATTAATCTCCTCGCGATTCGTCGACGACGCGGATTCCGCTTTGTGTGTTGCAAAATGTTTTCATTGTACGGCGCTGGTGTGTTTGATAGTCCTTGATTTTGGATCGTGGGAACATCGTGCCAGCCTTGCCTTGCTCGTTCACCGTCTGACTCGACCGCTGCGGCTAAGGACGGACGTACGACGGCGGGCGGGGGTGCGGTCTTTTCAAATACCTCAAATCGCGTGGATTAATTTTTTCGGCCTTTCCAGATCTCGGCCGCTGCGGCGCCATCCATATTTCATCGCAGCGGTGATGATTCGACGAGCAGTGTTTCTCTTTTCCTCACTTGATCGATGACTCCGACCAACGACAATGACCGTTTGTAGTGGTCAACCAATTTGCCAACCAGCCGAACAACACCCGAGAATTCCTTTAGGGGCTCCGCTTGTTTTCGATGAGGAGGGAACCGAGATTTGTCCAGGAACTAAAACGAGGGGAAAAGTTTCCAAAACGTAAAACGAGACATTTCGAAATCTCCATGTTGTCTGCCGTCCTGGCGGAGTTTTCCTACCGCGGCAGCGCCAATTAACGACGACGTTAGAACAACTTGAGCTACTTAGTAATCGAACAAATTGCCGAGCGAGTCAATCTAGGCAGAAATGAAATATGGCTTCTGATGACGATGACGAAGATACTTCTGCGGAACGGTGATTTCGTTTTCTTCTTGTTGGCTTCCGCGCTCCAAGTCGTCGGGTGAGATATGGACAAGACAACGACCAAACAACCAGTCAGCCAGGCAGGCAAGCAAGCGAGCGAGCGAGCAACAAATCGATGGGCCTGAATGGACCGCGGATCCGAGAAGGAATTCTATGAGTCAGTCCGCCGCCAGGTAAGCACCGAAAGATGTTCGGCTCGGTATTATTGACGAATATAGCTCTTCACATTCCGTTCGCGGATCGACGGGAGCGAGCGGTTCCTGATTTAGTCAATCTAACGCCGTCATAGTCGCTGTGACGACAAATCCGAGCCGAGGTGTGGAACTCTAGGGTTTTCTCCGGTATGCTATCATCTCTATCGAGCTATCGAGCGAAAGCAGGCCACCCGTGGATCGAGTTGCGTCGATCGAACGAAATCGGACTGGAGTGGCAGAGGACGCATATGCAAATGCGGAAGGCTACCGAACTCGATTTGCAACTTTTCGGACAGGTCGGATGAAATTTTGACAAGTCTATGACGGACGGTCTAGACGCAGACGTCCTCGATTCCGACACAAATTCGAAAAGTCCGGGGACAGAGAGCGAATTGATGGTGTTTCTCGCGCGTGAACAAAACATGAGTTCTCACAGAAGAGAAAAAAACCTTCCGTTTCGTTGACCCGCGTTAGCTAATTCTAATTAACTCCTTCCTCATTGATTCTGATCGTTCCTTACCCGCTCGGATTATTCCAGATTGACTATTTTCCAGGAAGCGGAGTTCTTCTCCTCCGAAAAAAATTCCTCAATTTTTTCCTCTGACGCCCCGGACGCGGAGATTCGAACCAACGACCTGCCGCACGAGAAAGTTGTTCCAAGAGTCAGCTGTGACGTGCAGACCACTCCGTTATCTCGTCGGTTGAGGGAGAGCCTCCGCGGAAAATGTCAAACGATTCGAAAGTCGGAGTGTCGCGACATCGAGATTGTGAACTGAAACTTCGTATTGGATTCAAGGGCAAACCGCACGCTGACTACGGATCGAATGCATTCTTAACCCATCCATAGAACAAGCCAAACATCGTGCGGCAGAGTCTCCTCTGGGGGTTTTCCCGACATTCTAGTTGATCGACAGAAAAACTCTCGGAAAAGCCAGATCTCTTTGCTTTGCGGCAACTTTAAGCCGCTTCTCGTTCCCAATAACAACAATCGCGGCAGCAACAACTACGAAACCGCAGGAAAAACGACAGAACGAACTGACCGACGATTGAAATAATGCCGTCCGAGACGTGTTCGAATTCCATCCTCGATGGAAAGTCGAGATACATCCACTGGAAACGATTCTTTTCCAAATCTGGAAAAGATCCGGAACAGGGCAAACGACGTAAATCGCATAATATATCGGGTATTGCTTGACATAGTCAGCTAGCATCACGAATTGCGTTCAGCCCGCTAATTTTTCTAAAGCATGGTCCATCTCTCTAGCCGTCGAATAGCGGCTACCAGATATGACCTCGTCCGTCTTTCCTTCGTCCGCTCGTCCAACTGCTCCCACTATGAAGAAGGATTTTCGACGTTTGACTGAAATCGAAGTCGAATTCGTCGTGTCTGTGGATTTAGGCAAGCCACATCTCCCCGATATCGGTAGTAGTGTCCGTCTCGATCATTCGTTATTGCTTCTCTCTTCTTCTCTCTCTCTGTGTTTCCAAAAAATTGTCGGAAATCCACCCCAGGCGCCGGTGCGTCCGTCAGAGCAGTTTTTCAGAAATCCCGTCCTTCGAGGGAAGAGATCGAATCCAAGATTTCGAGTTCGTTCAGGGTCTGGAAATCGTAAAAATTGGAAGTTTTCGTTGTCGCAGAGAACTCCCTCATGATCTTCGGCGAATCTGCTGCAGCTTCAATCGAGGAGGATGTGGATTTTTCCTCGGTTTTTCAAATTGATTACATCACCGAGAGTTGGGCCTCAAGCGAAAATGCGGATGGGACGATGCGACGCATTGAGAGCTCTGCATGTGGAGTGAGTGAGTGAGTGAGTGTAGGGTTGTTCAATTCTGTGTTGGTTGTCTCCTGTTGTTCACACCGCGTTCGGTTTCGGTTCATGGCACGGTCGATGCTTCTGAGAACAAGTCCACAGCAAGAAGCGCTCTCGCGGCCAATGAAACCGGCGACCCTAAGCAGCCTGGCCGCCTGACTGACGGACTGGGTAGCCGGGAGTGTCAATAGTTATCATAGGAGAGAACCACCACCACCACCGCCGCCGCCGCCGACATTCCTTGTTGCCGTGATAGCACATGGGGGTCGGCTGCTCATTCTGTGCGGTTGTTTGATGGCTCCAACGAGAAAAACAAGGCTGCAATTAAGCCGACTGGGGATTTACCTTACGGGACTTCAGGGGTTCGTAAGTCAAGTCAACACGGGCTCCTTGAAGTCGCTCCGAACTCGTCGGTTGTAGCGGCGATTACATTCAGAACAATGGCGTAGAATCAAACAAACGTAACCGCTATAATACGTATCTAGGGATAGACGGCGAGGGCCCGAACTGAAAAGTTGCTCTTTCTCTGCTGGTGGCTCGGCTCCGTCGGGAGTTTGGGAGTTTGCGTGACGTCAGCCATGTCGTAAAATCAATCAACCTTAACGTCGTGAACACTCGATGCTTGAGTCGATTCTCACTCGACCACTTGTTTGTATGAAGAGAGAATTCATATCCGACGCGCTGAGTTTTCGATTCTCTACGATTTCTGAAACATCTCACGAGAAATCAGCAAATTGACAGATTTTCGTCGGCGTTTCGCTTTTATCTGGGGGATCGGTCAACTTACGAGAGATTTTTCTCGAACAGGAGCTCTAGGCGAAGACAGCCGCTCGATGATGCGAGATATGGCAATTTAATCCGACAGATAATTCCAATTGGTCGCTAAAAGCTTTAATTCGCCAAAGGAGGGCCTGTCAACGGCACAGGGTTAAAGGAGCCCGTTGTTCCGCTGACATGTCGGGAACGAGCGCAATGATCAGGAGGATCCACATCGATGGAGCTATTTTTCAGCAGTGATTAGTGAGCCTACCGTGAGTATCGGTCTCGTTATTTTTATTTCATCTGTTTCTTTAAAAAGGAAAGAAGCAGCAGCAGCGGGCATTGGCAGCCGCCGTAGCGGCCGCAGACTTGCCATCAGAATCTCATAGATCACACTGTCAATGAGAAAGTGATACCAACATCACGATGTAACCACTTGACCCGGTCTTCGTTGGTTGCCTGTTTCTTTGCAAAAGGCTTTTTCTTTTGAATTGACCGCTTCGCTAGTCGTCGTGCTCTATGGAATGCTTCACGATTCCATTCCCTAGAAGATTCGGATCGATCCCGGGGAATGAGAGCGGAGCGTCCCGATAAACGATCGATGACTGGAACGTTGTGCCGTCGACTCTTGTACTCGGTTTACGCGACATTTCATTCGTTGCGCAGTTTTGCTTCGATTTCCCACCTCTTGGCTCATTTGTCACATTCATGCTCATATGTGAAACATCGACTTCGGGCGGCGGCTTAGACGGTACATTTCTTAGAGTCTTCCTTGGTTTCTCCAAATCGACCACTGGTATTCGGATCCATTCTAAGCTATCGGACTCGTTCGGCTCAGCTCGAATAGGGAACCGGGCAGCATCTGGAGTCCCCACCCCAGCCGCCACCATCGGCGTCCAAGCGGTTTTGGTTCTCCCACGCATACTTCACATTCCGCGACTCGGTGTCATTGATGTCAACGTGCTATCGCTCCTAGGCTCATTCTCAAAAACTGAATCACAAACCTTGAATGGAATCTTAGATAAAAGTGCTTCTGTCGAAAAACCATGAGAACTCGATACCTCGATGGTCGATTTGAGAATTTACGATCGTCGCTCCCGAGAACTTGTGACGTCAGCGTTCGTTTATCGTTCAGGACACGCCAGACAAGAACTAGAATTCCCAACTTGCGCCTCTGGATTCGTCGAACTTCGAGTCTTCTTCATCGGAGAAGTTTCCAATATCGGAATATCCAGACGCTCGGTGACCTACTTCGACTCCGTTTTGCTTCTTGAGACGTCTTATTTATTTACCGCTATGTGTCTGCTAACAAATGGCCAAGAACCAATAGGATACCCTCCGTAATTGTTTCCTCGAATCGATTCCTCCACCTCCGGCAAGCATCGCTTTCGTTTTTGTGACACGGTACTTTTCCTCACTTCCATAAAACGAAGCGACAGATATTTCCGTCACTTTTTGTCATCTCTATTGTTCGAGAAGATCCTCTTTTCGCTCCGAAGACTGCCCCGTGTGCCGTTCATGTTTGAGTTTTTCTTCGGTTTGGAAGAGACCTTTAAACTTGGCGCCATTTTTAAATGCTATTTAGCTGGACGCGACAGGTTAATTCCGATCTCTTCAGAAAAGATTTTCGGTTCATTCCGCGTCGAACGAGGAAGGATGTCGTTCACCATCGATTCCCATGTGATTTGTGTGGGGCATCGCCGAAGACGGCTGAAAACGACCGTTGCGCCAGTTGCTCCATGTACTGTTGACCATGATCTACTCTACATACTCTCTCATAGTGAGGGTGCTTTCTTTAAACGTCATCTGGCCTCCTTCTGTCGAACTCACAGCTCCAGAAGGCCTTAGGGGCGGCCGCTGGCTTCTTGGTCTCGGTCATTCTTAAGTTTTGCTTCGGGCTTCTTCTGAAGAGATCTTCGTTCGTTTCTCTCGCTGTCGCTCTCCTGGATGCAACGGTGTGGCCTCCATTCTGATCCAGGTCTTCGAGATTCTTTCTCAGACTCAATGGAAATCGAACATCGGTTAGTTTCAGCAATCGAATCCAGTCAGGATGAAGGGGCAGCTGAAAGAAGCAGAAAAAGACCGTTGCTCGCTTGAAAGCTTAGCCGCGGATCTTTCGAAGTTTCGTGAGTGAGCAGCCAAACGTACATTCGACGACAAACGAGCCCCTTCGTGTATTGATATTCCATAGTTTCACGGGACAGCGTTTACACCGGCATCTCGAACAAAACTTTTCGGTACTTTGCATCTGAATGGCTCGGTGTGTCGGAAGCGCGGAGAGGAGGGTATCGAAAATTTTCAAACTTCTGACTGAGCACTGATCCGAGGAAAGGCGTCAATGAGCATTCTCTGTGTACTTTGGAGTGGACGCCGTACAATGCGAGACCGCATGCCACCGCAGTAGCGTAGCCGTACAATCGCGCACAATGGCTTTCTCTTCTTGCACCCATTTCCATTGAGAGGAATTCCTTTTCATCTCAGTCAGTCGGGGCTCACGAGCAGCGGAATCGAATCGAAGACCTGCATGCTGGGCGAAGTCCATCCCGAGCTCGTTGACGGCAGCACGACTCAGACGCGAGCTCGATCTGGGGTCGTATGGGTCTATCCGGGTGAGGTGAATCATTGGAAAAATAAGCATTCCTGGAACGGATAATAAGGACATCGACTCCGTGAGCTAACTAAACGAGCATCGGTTCCGCGGTCGTTTTTCACTGACGACTAAATCAACTAAGAGGAGAGCGATGGCAACGAGTCTTCAATCTGTCAGCGAGCTAACCTTGCCACTTGAGAGACAACATCGGAAGCCACTTATCTTGCTTTCTGTGGCTTTCTTCAACTCTCGTTCTGAGCGAATCAAACAAATGGCCACCCGGATGCTGCCAAGCCGGAGTCCACGAGGTTCTTACCCCGCTGTTTCCTTCCTCTTTAGAACTTATTCGCAAACTCCTTCTCGCGTGTTCGATCTCATCGATATCGGGTATCTCTGCAGAAGCTTTGAGAATCCTTGCGTCACTTTTCCCACAGAGCGAAGTTCTTCGGACACTTTTAGTGTTTGATCACGTCGAGGATCTTCCTCACCGGTTGCCGCGGCGGGAATTTACGCCGTGATCACAGTGAAAAGCTGAAGTTTACGATCTAAACATCACAAACCGCGCTTTCGTTCTTCTCGGCAGCGTGATGATTCCTCAAATAAAGCTGAGGCGGTTTAAATGAAGCCGCAGAACGAACTGCGTCACATAGAACAAGAGATAATTAATTTCTCAACACGGAGCGGCGTTTTTTTTTCCGCCGTTCTTTTTCCGATCATTCATTGCTACGAGAGTTTTGTACGTCTTCGCTTCTGGCTCGTTTTATTTTGAAGCAATACAGATGCCATCGAAAGCCATATATCAAAACCAGCGAAGAGATATTCAGAATCAGCAATGATTCTCTCGCCGTTTCCACGGGTCTTTGAAATTTTATAGCCGACCGAAAAAACTTTGAACGAAAATCGAAGCGAGATGATCACGGACATCGAATCTTGAATGAAGCTTCATAGGCAGCCGGCTTTCTCAGATTTTTGTCGTGTACACAGTGGCGGCCACATCACTTGAATGGGTGGATTTGATAATGGAATAATCGTAATCAAGAGCGCGAGTAAGCGAACGCCTCAATTATCGAGACACTAATCGGCGTCGTTTCAATGAACGACATTTTTCGACTGCAGCACCTGGCAACACCTAGAGCTCCCTGCGCCCCACCTGCTGCATCGCTCTCAGCGGGTATTTAATGGAAACTTTCGAATGAAACAAAGTCGATAAGAATTCATGGAACAGATGAAAACAACATGGGACCTTGAAGACCGCGAAGAACCCTGGACATTTCGAACATCATTTTTATTCGAAAAACCTCAGATCGGGACTCAAACTCTATCCTGAGGGAAAATGGGAATCTGCGGGTCGAGTTCTCGAAGCTAGGGGAAGGGCCGATGCAGGCGTTCGGGTCTGGTTAATCTTCTCGGTTAGACTCCGATAACGGCTGATTTGGTAAATCCGTTTGGTGAGATATGGTGAGCTTATCGGCGAGGCTCCGACACGCTGAACGGTACCTGAAGACTTTTCAACGACGACGACGGCGGCGGCGGCGGTACTGACGACGACGACCGCATGGAATGGGGTTTTATCGTTGGATCTGTGCCGCCATTAATGAATGATACGATCGAAGTCGGCAATAATTCTGAAGGATATTTCAGCCGTACTCCTTCTTCTCCCCATTTTAAAATTTCCCTCGCTGGCTGTATGCGCATGATTTAGAATCGTCATGGCATCGTTACGAGACATGATGTGTTACGACTTCTCCGGAATTTTACGGTTACGGCTGGAAGTATTCGATCCTTAATCGCGGGATATGCGAGGATCGATTCGCGAGCGAGCGAACGGGATTCGTTTTGTTCCCAGGAGTTCGATCCCTGAAGTAGTAGAGGTGATGGATCACTCACTCACTCACTCACTCACAAGAGAGCTAATGGATCGATTCGAACGAAGGCGCGAAGCTCCCTGGAACCCTTCTCTTCGGCGGCTTTGATGAAGACCTTCTGACATTCTTCATTCATTTGTTCATTCAGCACTTCGAGCGTGATATCGTGACTTCGTCGATTCTTGTCTCATGGCTGGACCGAGATGAAGGGATCAAGTAATCGAACACTGATTTGCTCACTGATTATAATGCACTGTCTGTCGGTCGGTCGGTCGGTCGGAAGCAAAGTAATGTAATACTTTGGCCAGTGAAGACGAAGCAATCAGTGGCTTCGGACTGCCTGGTAGCTCGCCGGCTCGCTCGCTCGCTCGCTCGATTGGCAAGCAAGCAGGCCATTCAGTCAGTCAGACAGCACATTCACTGGAATCAGCTCCCGGTTAACAACTTCATTGAGCGGAGGTCATCACCCGCGCCTCACCCTTCACCTTTTTCATTTCTTCACGCCATTCTTCACCGCTGCTGCCGCCGCCACCGCTGTCGGTCCGGGGAAAGGATTCAGTGTTTTAATTTTTTTTTCTGGAATGTCTCGGAAAACACCGGAGACGACAATAACTCAATCGCTCTTCGTTCCATCGTTTTCCGACGGATTTATCGAAGAATCGAACCGACATCGAAAAGCTGAATGAAAACATCTACACGAATTCTCCGAAAAGCGGGTCGACGAATCTTCAAATTCGAATCGCTTCGCTCTCGATCTTTCTGGAAACTCGGCCTCGCTCACTTTAGAACCTCATTCTCAATAATCAAGTGGCTGATTTTCCGACTGGAATTCGCGAGTAGCGCCTCTCGTTCAAATGTAATCGCGGAACTCTGACGCCGCGCCGGTTTGTCAGAATCGGTCTGTGGGGTCTCTTTGGTCCATTGACAGTTAGTAGATTAAACTCACGCAATTACTCCTTCTCGGCGGGATGCATGCTTTCTCGAAATTCCTGGTACGGTTCTAACCCTCGGCCCGCTCACGGATCAGCCGCCCAACGAAGCGGCCAGAGAGCCAGCAGGAGCAAATCTCAGGTCCGTTGAGTAGTTTTCTGTGAAGAGTGAGCATCGATATACATATTCTGGCTCGCTGGCTTGCTTGCTCACTCCCTTCCGAATACCTGAACTTGAACAACTCGAAAGAAGAACTCACTCAAATTCTCGTTCTTTCACATTTGACTTTTTCAGGTTCAGGCTCAGGTTACAGCCCTTTATCCTGTTCTCCTGGATTGACAACACCCTTTGTCGAAGATTTCGAGGATTTCAGTTTCTGCTCTCGGTCCTGTGTCTGGGCCGCAGCTGGAACTCGTCAGGATCGAAGCTCTCTACCTCGAATGTGTCGGCATCAACGTTTCGCATCGTTTCGAATCGAACGATCACGAGAGATTTTGGCTTCTTTGCATCACTGGGTTGGAGCATCGGCTGCTTGGCTAGCTCGGTTCCCACAGTCGACAGAAGAGAGAAAACAGGGTTGGGTTTTGTAACGCGGAGATATAGAAGGGTTGGTCCACTCCAATTACTCCCGGCAATTCGCGATTTCACGAACAATCGATAATTTGGATTAAACTCGTTCATTGACGTGCTGGCGACGATGCTGTTCCCGTTGTTCCGACGCTGCGGTAGTGATGACTCCGCGGAGAGATCTTGTTTCTTGATGCGAAGAGGAGAGGTGAAGCTGTCCAACAGAATGGCCAATTGGAAAATCATTACACGTAGCGGGTGGCACCCCAAGGGTGTTTACCGCGCCTTCTCGGCGCTAAATTCCATGGTGTTGACAACGTCACTGATGATTGAATTGTCCATCGCGCAGCACTCTGTTCTCAATTCTCGAATTTCACGTCTTCTCCTCGGGACATTTTGGAAAAGCGTTTTTCGGAAATATTCGTCGACATTTCGATAAAGCCGAGGATAAATTCGCCGGCCGGTGGATCCGGAATTTTCGATCTGTTCGATGTCATTTATAGAGCTCACAGCCAGTGATGATATGACGAGCCGATCTCTTCGCGTGCATTCGGGACGACAGGTCAATTTTTCATTGAAGAAACTGTTCCGCAGGTAAGCAAAAAATCGAATGCAAGTCGACGACTTCGTTCGAACAGAACTATTTTTCTTCCCTAACTTTTAAATGGTGATGATATTTCGCCTAGCAGCGTACGCTCGCTCGTCCGCTAACGAGTCATCGGCGACGCCGTTTTCGACTTTCGAATCCTTGGCTAAAAGTGGCAGAAGCATTCTCTGATTGGGGATTTATTTGAAGCTTTCGTGAAAACATCAGAAAGACATTGCCGGTGCCCGCAGCGAGATATACACTTTCATTAACAAGTGTATTTCACCTCTGCTAAGTAATTAATTGAGCGACGGCTGCCGTGAAGCGCTTCGGGTGTAGCGAAACGGTGTGAGGAGAGTTTTTTTCTTGTCGCCGTTTTGATATTTTCTGATGGAATTGTGCTTTTCTTCCTCTCCTCGTTGTCGCGCTCCTTTCGTTTTGTTTTCTCGCTGTCCGAACAAATCGCGTTCCCACGAGTAGCCTCTTCCGTCGCCACTTCCGTAAGATTCAAGCGCTTTGACTTGTTCCCCAGAGCAAATCAATTTCCGAGCCCTCATCGTGTCGTTCACTCAGGGCACAGCCAGTTGGCCGCACATGTTCTCCTCCTGACGGATTTCCTCAGAGAACCGGCGAGAACCTCCCTCACGGCGATACCGAGCTCAGGGAGCACGCTCGAAATGTACGCATATTCTTTCTTTTACTATAACTTCTAAAAGTTCATATTTATTCCCATTTCCATCATCATCCCCCCATTTCCTGTGAGGTATAAGAAAAGATCTTGCCGTAGACCTAGTTTTCGAATTGAGGCGCGTTCTTGTCGCGTGTCCAACGTCCGCTTCAGAGTTCGCTGTCTTTCTTGAAGTTGAGATTTTGTACTTCCCCTCGTTTTCTCATTTCTATTAAAAACCTAGTGCTTGTGATAGAACAGGAACTGGACAAGGATGTTCGCTCCAGTCTCCCATGAAAATCCGTTGAACTCGTGAACCGAACACGATCAAGGAGCGTTTCAGAGCTTTCACGGAGTTCCTTCAGATGAATAGGAGTTCATGACAACGACGATTAAAGATCTCGACATTAATTTTTACTCGTACTTCTCACCTGAGTGAACATTGAAACCCCCTGACCACTTCGAGCGATGCTTTCGTTTCAAGATGTTCCCCTGTTACACTTGAAGACATTTGATTTTCGTGTTTTCAATGTTCCCTCGAGCTCTTTTCTCAGATCGCGTTTTCTGAAACTCCTTTTTGGACTTCTTTGAGATTTCTCTAAAGACCCAGATGAAACATCGATTTCTAGGATGGGCGACCGATTGAAATTCTGGAATATTTCTTTACTCCCCAAACCGCGGAACCGAAAGAAGAAACGGTGGAGTCAGCCGTTCCGTTTGGCGCCTTCCGTTGTCTTCTTTCTCGGAGAAAAAATTATGAAAAATCGGTGTTCTTTCTTTTTCTGCGGTAGACGTCGGTGTGAGACTGTTCTTCAAAGATATGTTTCAATTAATAACGCTGGCTGGAGACGTCAAAAACGAGATCAGCCCTTCGAACTGGAAGTCGGTCCATGAATATTTAAAGGGTGTTTCGTCGTTGGTCGCTCGGAGGCGGCAAACTTAACGTCCGCAACGACTGCTCAGGTCGTCCATCCGCGGACTGGCGGACGGACCAACTGAACGAATGGATGTGCACGGACCGTGGGCGCTGTGCTATGCGTCTGCTGATCTTTGTACGGCAGGGCACCTCGGCGCTGACGTTTTCGTTGCCGCGGTCGTGCTGTGATGCACTTGCCGTGCCGCTGCGTAGTACGTTGCCTGTTGTACATTCTCCGCTTGATGAACAGAGTCGGTTGCCAGGCGAAGTCCTCGCGGTAGCCGAACAGGCAGTCACTCGTCCGAGCGAGCAAAGCCAAGTAGTCGTAGGTCCGTCTGTCAGCCAGCCAAGGGTCACTCCGCCTCGTCAAACACGGAGCCGGAACTCTCCGAAGAACGTCCACGGAAACGGCTCCCTGTTCCGAGTAATGATTCTATTCATTTTGGGAGTCATTACGGGCCGCTCTCAACGATTTCTTGGACAGGATCTAGATGAACTCCCGCGATACGCTTATCGAACAGATCAACCTCGTGATTGGACGGTGACTGAACTTCACGGGAAAACCTCTGCTCAAAATTACGTCATCCAATCCAAGTTTTGACTTCGGCGGACGTAGTTTCCAAGTGGATTGAACGCACATGTTTCCCATTCTATAGGAACGTGAAGCGTTTGTCTACATACCTCGGTATCTAAAGTTTGCGCCACAAAACTCAAATAAAGTTCTCACGATAGGCAGCAAACAGAGTTGCGAAAAATGTACGTGTACATATACTCGACTTCGTAGCACTTCTGGCTCAACTTCCTATCGAAAAGCAGGAACAAATCCACAACTTCAATTGGAATATTCTGATGATTTTCCCTCGTTGGACACGAAATGAGCGTGAGGGATCTGGGATGTCAACTTTCCGACCTTCTTGACCGCTGCTTCCTCAGTGTAGGAACTTGAACTGGTATCGTTCCGAGAGCTCCCCGTTATTCAGTGAGTTGGAAGCCGCACGTCGATCTCAAACTCGAGTTCATTGTCAGTTCCAAAAACGTACTCAGGAGTTCCTCTGTTTTCGCCCAGATGCATGAGACGAATCGACGCAATGGTTTTGCACACTTGCTAGCAGCACGAATGCTTCGTTTCTCAACCGTACGGGTTGCCGGTCGCAGCGTCGGAAGAGAGCACCGATTGAGATTTTCCAGTTGGGGAAATGCCATAGCGAATTGTTTCCATTTTGCCCCTGCAAAGCTGAAACCTTCTATCATTTCGATTCTGGTTCGTGGCGCTGACGGTGAGGTCAGAGTTTCCGTGCAAGAAGCCGATCCCCATCAAGGCGACGATGATGCTCAATATCCGTAATCTACACCCGGCTCTTATCTCACCTTACGCAAGGAATTCGCTAAATGAGCACTGAATGAAGCTAATGAATGAATGAACGAACGAAGACGACATCGACGAGAGTGGAGGAGTTTTCATCGTATCGGGTCGGCGGTATTCTCGGCGTGGGAACGCAGCTTGGCATTCAGAATAGTTTTTGTTTATTTACACTCGACTGACTGACTGACTGACTGACTCACTCACTCTCTATGCGTGTGTGTGTGTGTGTGCTTGTTCGCGTCGTCGACTGCTGCTGCTGCTAAGGGTGTTTAAGTTGTTGAAACAAAACCCTTTAATCCTCGAGCATCGGTTCCAAAGTCAGTGGCCGCAGTAGCAGATCCTTTAAGTTCATTGTTTCCCACGATGGAATGTAGCCGGCTTTCTTTGCTCAATAGTTGAAACTTTCAGACTGTGCCGTTCGTCCTCTTGTTACCGATTCAGCTCCTCTGGTTCCTAGTCGAAATTCGTGCCGCTTGAAAGCATCTTCTCTTTCCTGTTGGAGTTCTGCTTCTGAACGTTCGGTTTTCTTCTCCATTCATCGGCAGGACGTGCTCGGAAATTTTGTGCCTTACCGTAATTAATGAAGCCCCAAACCGTTCGGCACTTTAGCGGAGTATAACGGTCTTAATAAAAATAAATAGTTATCCAACCATGACCGACAGACCACCCACATTGGCAACAGCCGATCGCACCTAGCTGAGGAATGCGATTTTTCTTCTTTACGAAGCTGAAAATGATTCAATATCTCAACGATTTCAATTTTCGTTCAGTTCAGCTCCTTTTGTCCCGCTGCAAATCTTCCGGTCTTTGCCTTGGAATTTTCGTGACGAGCAACTTGCGATTGAAGGAGTGAGCTGATTGGTTTTATTGAAAAAATCGCAACTTTGCCGACTGTACTCCGGGACTGAAGAGTGAAAAGTCTCGCTTCCAGGTTCCAAATTCTCGATCATTTGTCGGTTTCGATCTGAAGCCGCCGAAAGCAAAACGGGGAGCGTGTACGTTGATTTGAGGCCGTACACGCTTGCCATAGGTTGGAAATTGTGATCAGAGCAGCACACGTTGCCTGCCGAGCACTGTTCGTGACATCTCGCATTACATTCTTAGATCCGTGAACGAAGACAACGCAACGAAAGGTCGTCAGGCACAGATAGGCACAGGTGTATCAATTACGTGCACGGACCACGCATTTCCGTTCCGAATTCGCAAAGCGAAGCTGAGTCCTGAAGCGCGTCTCGTGTCGCTAAACGCCGAGGACGATTCATAAAAAACTTCATCGAGGACCAACAAAACGAACCAAATATGAGAGGCGGGTTGCCCCCTGGCCAACATTGTGGTTAGCGATTGAGTTCTCAAGATTCTCTTCTTCACCTGACCCGCGTTTACGATGCAGAACCCTTGGAGTTCGCCCGCATTTGATTTTCGATTGCTACGAACAAAATAACATCCAAAACAATATTTCGAGCGAATTCGTCAAAACACGTTGAAACTTCGGACAGGATGGGAGCGAAAATACCGGCAGAAAAGTGCACGAGGAGTTCAGGTGCGGTGGCGCATACGGACGATGCATCATCATGCACTGAAGTCATCACGGATTCATCGCCCCCATCAGCCTGGGAAGAGATTCATCATGCGACAATGATTGAACCGACGACATGAATGGAACGCATGAGAAAAAAAACCCTTGCGTGCTCTGTACTACAACCAACCAACCAACCCACTCCACTCCAACCCTGAACGCCACAAACCTCAACAACCTCCCAGCCAGCCGCTGAGCCGTGTACCGATGGCTTCAGCGTACTTCGGGAAATGCGTTCATTTGTCCAAAACGGTGACTCATGTTGTATCGAGTAGTAACATCATTGTTTTTCTCACCTGCTCTCGAGCAAAAACGTAGAGGAAAGGACAAATGAAACGTGTCATGCGTGTCGGGAAGTTTTCGATGGCTCTTTGCAGCTTTCAACAGATCCTGTTCGATGAAGATTCGAACTCTACTTCCCCACCACCCCCCCGGCCAAGGAGGGCAACTGCGCACCATGAGTCCACGTTTGCCCATTCAAGGCTATGGCGAGTACCGACGTCGCCGACAATACCTTGACACCCGCTGATTTACGATGAAAGTTCGATTCTCGTTGCTGCGGGGGATGTTGTTACGCTGAGCCAGTTTTTATCCGCGGCGAGAGGATTTCCTTCATTCGCGGATTTGACTTCCAGGGAAATATCTTTGTTCGTTTCGTTCCCGCGGCGAGATAAATCGACAAAATGGCCGAGTGGTCAACGCGGTCTTCGCTACACGAGCGGATTTGCGTTTCCGCATTGACGCTGTCTCGAGATCACTTTACGTTCCTCTGTCAGAGAGCAGCCTCTTGTAGTCGATCACAACGCAATGACGGGCTCCATTCTCGCACTTCGGCGGCGCAACAACTCTTCCTCTCCACCTCTTGGATTGAATGTCCGTAATGATTATCAAATCGCTTTATCGTTGTAAGGCGTCGCTCGATCCGATGCCAGGCATTCAGTCCTCTCGTAATTCTGTGGGTCCGCGGCTTCGGCCAATGGTTGTATCTCTCTGTGTTCTCACGATCGTCGCAGTTGATCGCCTCGCCAGATTCCGTTATCGTAGTCAGCCGTCTCTTGGACGTCGTCGACGTTGATTTTAAAGCCGAACGAAAAAGTGCGAAAAAATCGAAGAAGAGCCCGAAGAGAAAAAGCGACACCGAAAGCCACCACGCCTTTTTCTTTTAAAGGGTTGGTTCCACGTCTTTACAGAATTCGTTCATGCCGGCTTGAAGTCGTCTCATCGCGGCCGCGGCGTCGTATCACCCTTGTTGCTACAATCCATTGGTCTCTTTCATCAATAAGTTCTCTTCGACTCTCGCCGCTTCGATGTCTTCTTGTTCGACGATTATCGAAGCGATGACAATGTCATTGACATCCATCTAAATTCGACGCGGTGATCTCTTCGGCTCGATTTTCTCTCTTTCGCCTGACGCCTCCCATTATCCGTTTTGTTTTTCGGCTTTTCAAAGCACCGGAACGGTCGTCTTCGTTCCGGAATTCCAAGAGAATCTGGCCTGAGCCGAATGCGATCGACGGAATTCAGAAGTTTGCTCTTCTGAGTGAGAACTTGTCAGAGAATAAAAACGAAACTACACAAAGCGAGTCGGAACTTTGTCTGGTGATTCGGGAAAACACTGCTCAGAGTGCTTTTCGGCGGAATCTGATTTCAAGAGCCCCAACACACAGAAGCAACCGATTTGTAGGCCAGTCAGAACAGGGGTAGCGAGACGCAGTTCGCGGCGTTTTAGTGTCATTGTAGATTCATCGCGTGAAGGGACATCCGGTGGCTTTTGGCCTGGCCAACCAACTAGCCAACACCTGGCACATTTGTTACTTTTTCTCCATCTTCTTCTTATTTCTCCCTCTATCTTCAGTTCTACATCGAGGCCAGGCTTTAATTGAGTAGTGTCGTGTGTGTGCTTGTTCGAGTGTCGCACTGCGTACGCGATCAGCAGCGGCGGCGGCCGTGGTAACGGAAGCCCAAGGAGAGGCAACCAGCAAGGTAACGTTCAGACGTCACAGTTCAGATCATGGGAAGTCGCGGAGCTCGAGACCCGGGAGTTGTGGGAGGGAGTTCGTCGCGAGCCGAGGAAGGAGTTCAATGGTGACTCCCATTCATGGAATGTCCTCGATTATGCGCCCGGAGTCGCGGAACTCTCCCAACGGAGACGCTTACTCAAACCATTACTGTCCAGCCCTGTATAGTTTAGCGTAGTCGAGCGTTCTCAGTTCCCTAGGTCGCTTTCTGGCTGCCCGCCTAGCTGGCTATGCGGCTCCCACCTCCTTCGTCCTTCGGGATAGGTACATTAGTTGGCGAAGCGGTGTCTAGCTTTTGAAGGAAGCGCGCGAAGAATCTGTAGTCCAAGCAGGCGACAGCAGCAGAAGAAGCCGCGGCGGCAGCGGCAGCAGCCTGTTATGGCCGTGCTACCTGGAACCACGAATTGAACCACGAAAAAAAGAGAAGAGAAGCAAAAGAGGAGGATCTCGGAGTGCTGGTGAATCGTGAAAGAACTCTCAACAACGGGAAGGCGGCCGTGTTATTACGTTGAGAGGAATTTCACTCGCCAGTTCGAAGTCAAAACGCAGCGTAATCCAACGAAACTCCGACTCTCCACTAAACTTTATTGGGCAGTCTTTTGTTCGAGCCGTCGGGGGCTTTGAGTTTCGGAACCGTTCTTGTCGATGGGGAAACGGTGATTTCGAACTTGACATGGAGCCCTACATCCTCTCGACTCTTCATCAAAACATGCAGAAACGTGATGCGGAACTTCCGTGGAGTCCTCGACTCCTCGGTCTCCTGGACGGCTTTGATCGCTCCCCAGCTCCTGCAGGTACTGGAAGCTGAAACAGAAGTAGACCCCACAAGTTTCCCTCCCGAACGCGGAAGATATAATGAACATAATCCTCGCGATGAGTTTTGAAAATTCCCGGTACGGTCTCTTGAACTGTGCTGCGGTGCTGAGGCTGCTTTATTAGCCCTGTCGTAAAGAACGGTGTTCGGCCAACAAACCCGGTCGCCTGACAGAGATCCAGCAATCCGGAGTCAGACAGGTGTGACTGGTGATCTTTATTTAATAAAATCACTGTCGTCCACTTCTTGGGAGGTCTCCGAAAGATCAATGAAACTTTGTTCGTTGGTGCGCGGCTTAATTGAACAGCGGCGATGTCACACGCCGACCGTCGGGAAGTGGACACCGCCATCCCAGATTCTGGACGATCGGGTTTGGCCGATCGCGAGAGAGCCTCGGACGGAATTCCATTCCAGACAGAGCAACGACGATCTGCGATTCCGAGTCGAAAACTCCGAAACAGGTCAAATCAAAGGAATCAGATGCGTTTTCGGACTCTCCGCGTACCGCGGTCGGCATTGGAAACATGACGACATTTCGATGAACAGCACAATTTATGAAATTCGAATCCTGGCAGCATTGTTATCCTTTTCAGGAATCCGAAGAGATTCAGGTTGAAGAGGTCGAACTCGTTTTTCCCCGAAACATTCTGGTCGTCGACTTCGGAAGATTTCCAGTATCGGGTTCCATCCAGTGAAACGAAACACGCGGCCAATCAAGTCATCAATTGACGTAGCGCTTTGATTTCTTTTTCACCTCAGACACTCCCAGATTCTTCTCCGAATCGTATGTACTGACATTCACCGTTTGTTTTCTCTACGATTTTCATTCGCGGCGAAGTTTACAATCTGTCAGTGCTTTCAGGAGGCCCTCTCCCATTCTGAATTAGCTCGATTCGATTTCTTCTTTCGACTTTGATTTCCGTCGGCTTCTCGTGGGACAGAAAGGGCTCTCGATTGTTTCGCGCAATTATTCGAACGAAGAGCTTGATCCGCGCGCAAACTTCTCGCTCGAGAAATCAAAACACGGAAACATGGTGAAGGAATGTCGGTTGGTGTTTCGCCTCCGGTGGTTACTTTTTTCTTCCTTTCCAAGAGAACGAATGGCGGAAATGAGGAGGCGCTTCCAGAACCTGTTCTCTGAATTCCACAACTAGAGCATTCTACAAGTGTAGGCGACGACAGATCAGATGACATTTACTTGGAACGGCCTGAAACAAGAGAACGTTCGGCAGTATGCAACGGCTACAAACGACAGCTTGGATGCATGACAGGAATCAAGAAGTTGTTAACTCCCAAACATCCGTGAAGCTCACGTTTACAACGTCGCCACAGAAACATCCAGACGCGGCATTTGCCCAGGACCTGCTGGAGAAGTCAAGCATGTAGCGCGCGCACATTTGTCGAAATTGGTTATTGGGAGGAGTTCCGCGGCTACCGAAGTTCACATATTGTTGGTCAGTGCTCATTTGAGGGTCGGGTTATCTCTCGGATGTTTTTGAGAGTTTATGCTTTTGGTTCATTCTGGATCGAGAACGTCACCTCGCGTGTATCCGGAATGTGAAATCTTGATTTTCTGCGGCTTTCGCCGTGCGCGACTGACATTGCAAGTGCGACGGTCCTCAGAGGAGTAACTTCGCGGACCCAAAAACCTGTTCATAGAAATCCGGAGCGCAGCTTTTACAAGCAACGGCGCCGGTGTAGCCACGCAACGTGACGTACGGGATTGAGAATCGAAGGTGATGTGCCGACATCGCCATGATAGAGGCCAATCATGTTTCCAGATTTCCATAGAGCTGATCTTTCCTAACAGTAAATATAGTTCAGCGCATCGATCCCGAAGATGAGATTGGACTGGAGCTCATAAATTTCTGAAGAGACCTACTTGACAAACGCTCTCTACCGCGACTCGTCGAGTGATCACAGATAATGTCACAGACAGTGGAGAATTGATGAAGACAATTCGAAATTGCTATCGACCTGTACATGCCAAGAGCCGCCTTGCGTTTATGATGGAGATGAGCCGTTTCGGAACTGGGAATCTGAAATTCACACTGTGCCGTGCAGCTTGCGGATCTCGTAACTTGGTTGACTTGGAAACGATCTTGGGATCTCGAAATCAAAAAATCCGGGGACGTGACGTTGTGGCACTGGGCTTTCCCATTTGAAGCCCTACTTGCTGAGCCCTATTCCTGACCCGCGTGCATACACAAAAAGTTACGGCTGAGTCGAGGAAGTTCTTTGACTCCGAACATTTCAGTTTCAGAAGTGGCTCTCAGGCAATTTCAATACGAAATCAATGCCTTTCTATGGGATTTGAGGTTCTGAAAGTTCCTATTCGAAGGATTACTCCGACTAGGCTGGAATTGTTGGAATTGTCGCTCTGAAGGGCCGACATCATTGCTCTTTCTGTTAGACCCTTTCTTCAATGAGATTCTTCCGTTCGAATAGAGCAAGACAAGTTGTCATTCGTCCTAGGAAAAGTGTCCTAGCATGTCACTTCATTCGAGAATGCAGTATTGAGAGCTCTTCTCAGGACGGGAACATGACTTTTGTTCCGATTTTTCGAGAGAATTACGTAAGTTCTTCAACCGAAATGTGAAACCGGTTGCAGAATGGTGAAAGAATGTAGATTCTGCAGTTTTGAGAGTTGAAAACACATGTTCCCAAAAGTCATAGAAGTCCGCCTAGGATACAAAAACCATCAATTACAAGATATAGAGATCGGAATATATACAATTGAACACAAGTGCACCACTCTTCAACGGGAGAAGAATGTCCCGTTTTCCGTGGGATTTTGTAGCGTGATCGAATCCACAGTCCCTTCAAAAAGTTGATAGAGTCTCAATAGAGACTGAGAATCGCTCGGAATCTGCAACAATAAATGAACATCAGGGTTCAGAGCTCACACTTGATGTCATTTAATGTATACTCAAGTCAAAGCGCTGTTTCAGGAATCTCTCCACGATCCTGAAGGAACCTACCACGTCCAGATGTCTGATTTCTTGAGACGTGTCGTTGTGCTGCGGGAAATCTCCCAGCATGCGGTACGGGTCTAGATCGGTTTGCGGCGCGTCTCTGATCTGATCTAGGTATTTGCTGGTTTTAATTTTCACAAATTTTCGCCATGTCTCCAGTCCATAGTAGATTTTGCAAGGGTGACGAATGGTGACTTCTATCGATTTCTTCCCCGCCAGGATCAATTCTTGGTCTGGGGTCACCAGAAACACATCTCGTGAAATCGTATTTGTTACTCGCAGCTGCAATGTATTTTTTTTAGCTTGACCTGGGCTCAGGATTCGTCACGGATCAATCGATCAACGAACACGTTCATACCGGAGGATATCTGATGAGGGTGTTCGAACTTTCGAAGTAGAAACTCACCTTGCCATCAATCGGGATCTGGTAAACGTTGTTCGCCGTGTTTCCCGGCAGGGTATGCCACCGCAACTGCGGCTTCTGGGGGACAAGGAACGGGTATCTGAAACCGTAAGGCGCTCCCACAGGTTTTCCATCCCCTCCTCGACGATAGAATCTCAAACGTCCGAAAACGAGATGTGGAGGTTTAGTTATCCTCAAGATGATCTTCGTGGGATTGCTCGGGTCCTCGACGACCTGTAATGCAATTTTATTATCACATGACGAGGATGCCAGATCATGGGCTTCGCATCTTCTGTCGGTTCGGAATCTGAGATAATGGATGTCAAGACATAATTTCAGGAAACCTTGACAGACCTACCTTGATTTACTTCTCGATCAATGAACAAGGTGAGATTAAAACTCGCTCCTTCCACGCCTGAGGTTTGTTCGTCTTATGGTCCAACATGGAGAACTCGATCTCATCATCCAAAAGCCACAAAAATCTTGGGAGATTCGGTCGTAGGTCAGCCAGGGAAGACGGGAATCGGTGTGTACACTGACAGGGCAAAGGAGCTCTGATGGGCGAGGTGAGATCTAGACGGAACGTCACGAGTAGTTCTGGGTGTCCTGGTGCCATTGCGAAGCTCTTCATGGACTTCACGATTGTTTGTCCTTCGATGAGAGAGATCACGCTCGAATAACTCATACGACCCGAATCGTCGCTCAGCTTGACTTCGACGGGGAATTTTTCAGAGTTCGTGATAACAAGCGATGAATGGGAGCCCTCAGTTTTACACTGAATCGAAACATTCAGTTTCCGAACTTCGAGTATGCTGCTGACTGTGTCGAACGTTTGATTGCGGAACAGGAAACTTATTTCGATCGGAGTTTCCCCTGAAGACGCCGCGATTTCCAGAGGGAACGAATCTACGTCCGGTGTAAGGTCGATCTCCTTTGTCTTCACAAGATCTGAATGAACGCCGAGTTTCAGAGCGGTTGGGAAGGCGGACGCAAGTTTTAGAGGCACAATGCTGCACACCCCGGGCGGCACACAAATTCGTGGCGGCAAGTGAAAAGCAGGCGCCATGCAGAGCGCCGATAGAGTGATGCTGATGTTTGGCAGGAAGTCGAGCTGCACCAGAATCTCCCCGATGCCATCCGAGGGTGGTGTTATGACGAGATTCAAATGCTGAGGTGTCAATTTCGTTTTGCACAATGGGAGTGGTTTTCCGTTCAAGGAACTTCTTGTCGAGAGCATCGACTTCGAGCAAGCTGCGAGCGGGCGAGGTAGATTGAAGGCGGTGGCAACTCCAGGGAGTACAATCCCTAACCGATACGGAAGTCCAGGGTTGTAGCGATCTGTCATCTTTAAATATATCGAAAGCTGGTCTTGGAATACCGATGAGAAAGTCTGAAGAATCTCGTTCGAACAATGCATTTTTTGATTCAACATGTCAATATCGTGGCGACGACACCTACCTCTGACACTTCGGAACTCTCCTGCGAGTTCGATTGGGTCAGGTACAGAGTTTTGTCCGAGTTCGGGACGGAAAGTTCCGCACCGAACGTGGTATCTTTCGGCTGTCCGGAGAAGTAGGAGAACGAATCCAATTGAGGCGAATTTTTTGCCCAGTCAGGTGGCGAAACTTGCTTCCTAGACAACTTTTCTGGTGATTCTGCGATCGACGCGCACTCAACAGGCACCGGCCGGTTCTGCAATCGGATAAACTCCACTGTGAATGTAATTGAGGATTTCAGAGATCCCTGAGATAAAGAGACACGTGTTCTTGATGAAACGAAATAATGGAAAGATAGATGGATGGATGGGGCCCGTCCCGGCCAGCCGGGAGTTTAGATTGATTCCGTTGATCTGTCCAGGGAAACAAGGGAACGGTTGAAATATACGAACCTCCTTGAAAAGATTCTCCTCCCGACATCGTTTCTCATCTTCATCAAATTCGTTCAGCAGTTTCTCCCCTGATACGAATTCTGCGGAGGACTCGAACTGCTGGTTCTCTGGGAATCCTTCGAAAGGATTTGGACTCGAGGTGTGCTCGAAGTCGCTCTCCGCAGGTGCTGCTCCGAAACGACTATCTCTGTCCAGAAACGATTTGATCACGTCATCCGTGAACGATCTGTAGCCTCGGAAACCGCCAATGTTCGCGATTGAAGTCGATCGAGCTACGGGATTGCCTCCATGCAGGAGCGATAAAGATGACGCTTCTGAGGCAGGCAGCAGGTCGCCCTAAAAAGAGGAAAATTCAATGATATCGGAAATTCGGCGCAAAATGCTATAGGTTTCCTCGCGGGTGACACTCGCGCAGGGGACTGTCGAATGAAACGACCCACTGCCGTAGCATTTGACTCGGATGGTCTCGATTTCACTTAGCTATGTCTGTTCCATCTTCAAAATGGGTCGCTTGTTGATATTTGCGAATCTTTCGACCAAATGAAACCTCAAAAAAGGATCTGCGGGGAGCAAATTGATTCTCGGGGAAAGTGAGATTTACCGATTCCAGTTTCTGGAGCGCATCGCTGATGATTTCATCGACGAGAGCCGAAGTCCCGAGGCAGGTAGACCTCTCCATCGCCAATTGTGTTGTTTTACGTGTTTCCCTTGTCTCCCGCTCACAAGGTTACTTCGCACGAAGGAATACAAGCCGCAAACCACTCGCCATAAATTCCCGCGCGTCAACGGACATCTATTTACCCGAAGTCTGCAGTTTTGGTCGCGTCAGGTAGCAGACGAAAGCGCGCGAATTTTCAAAAATCAGCGAAAAATTTCGTTGGCCAAAGCGACGAGTCTCGTCGCGAGAGGACAAAGAGAGGCAGTGAAAGAATAGAAATATCCGAGATCTGTGAGCCGAGAACAGCATTGGTCGACCTCGAGGTACCACTCAAGGCAATCTCGATTATTCGGAAATTTATTGGAACAATTGTACATATTTGCTGTGGAATATCACAGCGAGAGCTCTAAGTATTTTCTATGGCAATTGCGATAAGTCCGGGCAGCAAAGACATCTTCGTTTCAATCTTTCCGTCCCATAGTGTCTGCATTGTCTTTTCAGGATCGGAAATAAGCACAATCACTCGCTTCAGATTGAGGATTTGTACTTCTTCACAAAGTCCTCCATGGTTATGCTGCCTGGAATGTCGATCGCGGATGTTATCAGGCTAGAACGGAGATGGAAACGGGAGTGAGAAGAACTGACACTGACCTGCAACGAGCTTGTTCTGTAGATTAACATTGTTCCGAAGTTTGTGTGCCATCTGTCGACAACTCCGCCTAAAACATGATTTCGTTGGGTCGGTCAATCAAAGCTATATCAAGTCACATGGGCTCGGGAAATGAAAAACAAGTGTCGAATATCAGATTCAATCTCTGAACATGCCTGTAGGGAGCGGTGAGAATTCTATTACACGACAGGAAAACAGTATCTTCGAGCCGAACAACCACCTCGTCTTTGATGGTTGTCGATAAAGCTTCTGCGAACCATCTGGAACAGAACACACACTGCTGGAAACCCGAGTCGAAACCTCACGCGGATCGATTCGGAAAGAATAACAAAAGCCAATCTTCCAGAACCTCTTGGCGATATCACGAAGTCTCTGAGATTCGAGATCAAATCTGACTTCTTGTTTTTGCTGTTTAGCTTTGTGGATGATGTGATCTTTCCACAGGTCGAAGACTTTCTTCGCGGCAAGCTGCACGGTGAGGTTTTCGTGTCTGGTTAGTTTTCGAACTGTTTTGCCGATGCCCGTTTCCTGCAAAATGTCGCGTCCTGCAACGAAAATTCGAGTTTTTCCCTTAGGGTCACAGTCGCTGCGGCCAAGACTCAACGCACCCCTCGAATTATGCGGTGTTCTATGCGAGAGCGCTGTCATTCTTCGAGGAGTCACCTACCGGGTACTTTCTTAGAGAGACTCCGCAGTGTCCCCTCAAGCTGCTCATCGCTCGATGTCGGGTCTGCTAGCACGCGCTTTGCCTTGGCGAGATCCTCGAGAATCACGACACCCTGTTTAACACTCGATTTAGAACTTCAATTCAAGAACTTTTTATCAATAGAGACTAACTATGATGGAAACTTCGATGAACGAGAATTTCGGGTAGTGATCTTATGGGGGGATGGCCATTTTCAGTACCTTCAAGTCCTTCAGCCGCTTTTGGGAGGGACCTCTGCCCTTCGATTGTCTCGACGAACTCGAAGACGCTCCGCCTGAATTCGAAGAGGCTTCTCTTTTGATCAAATACTTCTCCATGATTGGTTTAACAGGGAACTCTTTCCTCCTGGGGTTACCGCTCTCATCAAGGGCTTGAGGAAAACAATATTTTGGAACTGTTGAACAACATGGTCACAATTGAAAAATCGGAGGCTTCGGGTCTTGTGTCTTGTCTTCAAGAAAAAAAGGAGAAAAGGCGCCGTCACCGGCTCTCCGCCGCCGGTAGAACCTCTTCCTTGTTTACAAACAATGGTGACAACAATCAGACGGCGGACGAGATAGATCAGCTGTGTCTCAGGCGGCAAATGTATCGTGCTGGTGCTCTGCTAAAAATTCAAAGATCTCAAGAATGGCTTCACGACCGCCGGCTCTCGGTGAAGGATCCGTGGAGGGGTACGGTACTGGAGCTCTTCCTGATGTAAACAGAGAAGACTCGAGTGCACCTTGATCCTCACAATTAGACGCTATTTTGAGGGAAATCATTGCGTGCAACACACCGGTCATTGAAGAGGAACTTTGACTTTCAGGCGCTTGGAGTTCCACGTGAACAATCAGGAAGAGAGAAAACAAATAGAGGATCTGTTACCTAAGGATTGGCACGCCGAAGTTTCGCTTGCTGATTACACACTTACCATGTGAGTCTCAATGTCGCTTGAATTCCGAAAGGGAGAGCGAATTATTATCAATTGAAAACCCAGACGAAAACTTCCGCCGCTTCTCTTTCATCTAAACAAAAGTCGAAAGGAGTTGTATTTTTCGGATTCCTCACTTTGAATACTATCTTTCCTCCAGACGCTTTTCCTGCACCCTCGACGAAATGAAAATCCGCACAATCTCATTCATGGAAACTTTGAGAACACACAACCTGCCGAAAGCATTACCTCTGCCGAAACTTGAAGAATCCGATGAGGGCAGTGATGTAGAGTAGCGATGATTCGAATAAAATCAAACAAATGTTTGTGGAATGCAGACGATGTTTTTGGATGATGACGCCCTTGAAATCATGGATTCTTTCGATTCCAAAGAACCTCTTTCGGAAATCCTAGGGAGACTGAGACTCCGAGCTCGCGGGACTAAAAACAGAGCGGTCGATAGATGGGTTGTGATATTATCTTTATTACGGTAGGACTTCTCGTATGTACAGCTCTCCAGACGGGAGCTTTCTATGAACAGTTTCCTGGATCGGATCCGGGGCTCAGGAGATGCGAGGATTCAGAACAGATTATCTTCGTATACCACCAGCTCTCGTTGATCGTCTTTCGTCGCACTTTGAGGCGGTGGTGGTGGCACGACACTGGTTGGTAGTTGAGGCTGTCGTCTCGCCAAGGCAGCCTGAAATCGAGTAAAGACATTAACGACGAAAAAAAATCCAGAAAATAAAAATATTACGAGAAAATGGCGGGAAACGTCCAAATCATGTTGCAAAAGCTTTTCTTATTCCAAACCTTGAACGTGAGTCCCAAAATGCAATTTCCGTCTAAGGCTTGGATGACTTTCTCCGCGACTTCAAAGGTTTCGAATGTAACGAACGCACAGCTCTTATTCTCTTCCACGCAAATGTGGATAATGGTTCCCTGTGATGAACATGCCTTGCGTACAATGGCTTCGGTGATCCCTGTAAATGAAAATTGGACTTCAGTACGGTGGAATGGGTTCCAATGGGAGGAACAGGTCCGAAGTCTGCGTCACAGAAGATTATTTTCACGAAATCACCTTGGGCATTGAGGTAAACAGTGTTTCCTTTACGAGGTGCGACAGGCGTCGTGCTGGTCGAGTTGTCCGCATTGAACTCTTTCTCGGCATGAAGTTTGGGATCGTCTTGATCTAATGCGCCAAGTTTGGAAGCAGGAGGGTCGCCTTTGGCGCCGGGTTCCGCGAATGGTTGATACCTGAAGTCGAGATTGAAGTCTTTGAATGGAAATTATTCTGTGCCTCTGCGTTATTCCCGACAGGAAGAAAAAAGGAATGGAATCAGGGTGTCCGGTAAAGTGAAAATAAGGAATCGTACCCGACTTCTGAGCCGATGGTGTTACGTTTGCGCTCAGCTCCTTTGCTCCTCTTGAATACTGTTTTCTCTTGGGGTTCAGACTTGATGGGCTTTATAGCTCCGGATTTGAGCAGTTTCCTAGCCAATTCTTTAGCGTCCGGTTTGGCAACGCCTAGGAGAACAAAGAATGCTTCCTCAGGAATAAACTCTCAGTTTTTCCTTGAAGAACGCTGACTCCGTCGTCATGGGTCAATGTAAATAATTACGAAGTGGAGTTATAGCACTGCTTACCTTCCTGGCTCTTGCGTTTGTTTGCAGCGATGGACGCGAGAATTTTGTCGGCTTGTTCTTTTTGTTCTTGTTCCTTACTCGGTTGTGGTTTCAGCTATGAGACAATAAACGACACTTTACAAATTGAGTCCAGCATCAGTCAGGCCCTTTGTGGGTCTCGTTCGAAGCTTTGATGATTTCGGAGAGGACATGGCACCATCACGACATGACATTGGATGGACTACAGACCTGTGTGTCACTGCTCTCTCGAGAGATGAAAACGTAGCGAAATGTTCAAAATCTGTGGGAAAGCTCACCTGTTTCCGTTTTCTTTTCAGTTTGGCATATTTGCTCTTGAGAGCCTGCTCCTCTTCAGTTAACTGAGTGGGGAAATGTATGAAACCCATGCTATCGCCGGAATGCTCACGATCGGCGGCAACTCTCAACTTTCAGCGAGAACAGTCGCTGCTCTGTTTTGAAGGGGAAACAGCTGATGATTATGGCGCCTCGGAGCACGATGCGGCTGTCTGCTAGGTGGGCTGAGAGTTGCGCATCGACGATTGCTCGAAGCCGGAGTGCAATGGGATCTGATTTTTCCACGGGCTCTATACAGTCACGGTTCTGATGACTGATTTCGTATTTTTATTCGATCTATTTCGGCGAAGAACGAGAATTTGGGCAAGGCGTGATGTCTCGAGTCTGAATCTTCCGATCATCGTCCAAATTGCTTTGGAGAAAGAAACGGGAGACGAGAAAAGTGAATTTCAACAAAATGAAATCTTTTGAGTTGATCGTTGTGAATCTCACGGAGGGTACTAGATTCAGTTCGAGTGAGAATTTCAATTTTTATCGGGACCAAGAAATCGGGACAGTATTCAATTCACAAGTAGCTGCTCACAACGAAGCATGGAAGATGCGCCCGAGTCCATCGAAAAAACACCGAGAATACCTTGCATCTACTGCAGATGTCCGTCGAACATAGATGTGTTCGTCCGGTTGAGCTGTGACTGTATCGCACACATCGGTTGCGCAGAGGAGCAGCTCACGACGGAGTCAGAAACATGTATCCGATGCTTCAGAACACGACAATATTACTATTTTCAGATGCCTCGAAAGTGGTATTTCCGATTTTACGCCGAGATGCTCGAGTCCACGCTGGAAATCATCCCTGGTTTGAGTCTGCTCAAATCTCTGATCGGGACCAAAGTTTGGAGAATTTTTCTGGTGACGGTCATCGGGTATCTTGCCATCAAGTATACCAAGACAGCTTTGTATGGATTGGGCGTTTTCCTTCTGATATTCGTCATCCGGAACGTGCACTGGACGGATGATGGCTTCGCATTACGCTACCTCAAGCAGTTCAAAAGACGGAATCATTTCGCTGCATTGCGAGTCACGGAACAGTTAGAATCCAATCGTTTGGAGCGGTCGCTGTCTTCCGATACATTCCTAGCGCAGTTTTTGTAGTTATTGTGAGTGAGCTGAATACAGAAAAGTGTTGCAGCCTCTGGTTTCTCTTCGAACAATGAATTGATTTCGCTTCCAAACAGCACGAAGGCAAAGATCAGCAGCGTGGATGTATGTTTCGGATCTTCGGAGAGCCTTGATCGTCGTATCGAGCATTGTTGAAGGCTCCTGAGAAGTTCTAGTGATGGATCATCGTCCTCCTTGATCGGACCATTCGAAAAGACATTAGTCCTCTGCCGATAGACCTCTCAAAAATTTTAATCCATTTATCTGTTGCCCTCTGCGTTATTGGATTTAAAGTCGCAGTTCGAAGGAAGCTGTCCCTGTCTCTGGTAGCTGCGCGCTCCGCCGTTTTCAACTTTAAACTTGAGAGCAAACTTGTCAACAGGAATGGGATACTGGTCGCGCAATATCAGCCAAGAGCGTAGTTTGCTCAACGCGGTGTTTGCCCAGGATAACGAATGCTCTTCCTGTTCGGAAACTAGCAGTAAAGCCTAACGCATTGTGTACGTTGATGCTTGACGAAACACTTTGGTCAAGCTAGCCTCGAGCGATTCGGACACGGTCTCGGTTCGATCATAACTATATCAGAACTTTTCTCCTGAAAGCCGACATGCTCCCTTCCCTCCCCGAAGGAGTGTAGTTCTCCTGAAATGTCCATGATGTGAGCCTTGAAACAGCGTCGACGGACACCTATTTCAGTGGATATGATCACTACTAAATTCGAAAACACGATAAGTTCAAGAGACCTCTACAGTCTACAAGCCCCACTTCGCGATTTTTCTCTTTTCTTTCTCTCTCTCTCCCGACCATTGAGCGAAAAATTTTTGTTCCTCGTGAACTTTCGTCTGTCTCAAGCTACAATGTGTGGTTCGAAACCGAAATCCGAGCGAACTGCAACCGTGGTAACAGTCGCTCCCGGAGGTCGAATCAAGAATCCTTCCTCCATCTGCGAATCCTGCATGGCCAGTCGAGAAAGAATTGGTTTCCTCGAAAAGCGACACTCCATGTCAATTGGAAATGTTCCTCGATGTCGAACATAGAGTGCTCGTTCGGCAAAAACTTGTGGAGGCTCTATCCCGGTCGATATTGATCCGATCATCGAGAACTCTTTTTTGTTGTGGTAGTTTGCAACCGTTTCGATCGTGAAATCAGCCCCCTATCTCCTGATATTGGCGTGTTCCTGAGAAATTCCGTTGGGGAATGTAGGCGAAAAGATAGAGAGCGAGCCCTTGCACAATATTCAGGGAAAATTTTGACGTCAACCCTGAAATCGACGAAACAGGGCTGATCATCGTCTGAGAATGAGCTCCTCATTCGTGCTTCCGGTTCAAAACACTGAGACTCGTATCAATGAATTCTACGGGCCATGTTGTCTGTCAAGATGGTGAATCTAGATTGGAGTTTGACTCGATTCCATCACTTGTTCAGATTCCCCCTGTCGTAGATGTATCCACGAGACCTGCCTGAGAACCATTGCTCGATTCGATAAGGTAATATTAAGATTTGGATCATACGACGGAAGGATCGAAGCTAGTTCCTTTTCAGCCTCAGTTTTCATCGATTCGCACTCGCGTGCTCTGTGTAATGATCTCATCAACCAATTCCGATACTGACACATCGGTTCTTGGGCGCCTCGATGCCTATATGGCCGCGCGACATTTCCTCGTTCTCATGGCGCTTGCGTTACAGAGAAACCGTTTTTATTTCATTTCCGCCTCGGCCACTCGTGCTGATGGTGGCGGCATGTTTGAAAATTCTCGGCTTCCGCCCCGGACGCCATCGCCTGAGTGCAGATGATTCCGATAGTGACCCGGAGCCGCACGTTTCTTCTCGGCCCAATAACGTACAGTTCTCTTTGGTTCTTACTCGTAGGTGCGGCGATCAAAAATCCGCTATGAGCAGACCGTGGTCGTCGACGCGCGACTCTATCAGCAATCAGTTAAATTGGGAAAAACTCAACGAAGTGACGAAGCGCAATCTGGGAACAAAAGATTTTGGAAGAACGTATCATAACCCCTACGCGGAGTCGCAAAGAGCTGCAGAGATATCTGTCCGTCGATGTCACCGTCGTCAAGCGTATCTTTGCCATTAACGTTTGTAATTTCATTATGTGTGGATGGGTGGGTGTCTGTCTGTCTGTGGACGTGGATGTGTGTGTGTGTGTAGAGATAGTCTCTTCTTTTCATTGTCTTGTGTGCCGGGCGGAGAACAGCAAGCAGGGAAGCAGACAAAAAAAAAGAGGAAACGAGTTTCTGCCACCCATCGAAGAAGGCTCTCGTGTGTTGAGGCGACATCTGCTTTCGAGGGCAGCCGCCAGGAGGTGCTGCGAGCTAAGGGCCTGAGGGGACCAATGGCACGAGAGGTGGGACCAGCGGAGGCAAACGCGACCGCCCATGGGGGCCTGCCCGCAGCATAACCAGTTCTACCGTTACGTCAAAGGATGATCAACAAAGCTTCGCTAAGCCCGCCGTTTCGGTGTGCGACACGCTCGCCCAAAAATCACGCGAAAATTCGTGACGTGCTGCGATCTATTTTATGACTGAAAATAGAGGAGTTCGCTGACTTCAGCTCTTTGATTCGTCCAAGTAGATTGTGTAGAATAACTTTTCCCAGCGTGCTCATCGGTGCCTTGGGAAAAAGTCCGTTCTGATTTGATGCAACGGAAAATCCCATGGTACACTATCTCACTCAGAATGGGTCCTTCATCCTGATTCAGACAGAAGGTTGGAGAAATCAGAGAGAAAATGTAAAGGTTGCGCAGCAGCAGCAATGAGTCGACCTCGGAAACGTCGATTTATCGGCTGATAACCGCGCGGCTGTGTCTGATCTCGGTGAGCAGAGCATCTCCCACACCAACATGGGCCGTTGCAGCGGTTGCAGAGTCAGCCCGGTCAGCTGTCGATCTTTTTTCCTCGCTTTATCTTCCTCTGGTTTTTACTCAGTCTCTTGCTGCGTGTTTTTTTCTCCGCCAGCGCGGGATCAGAGACAACCAAATATCGGTGCGGCCGGCGGACGCGTCTGAGCGAAAAGATAGCGCCCAAATGAAGGCGTGGCCGGCAACGCGATGCAAAAAAATGCGTAATGTTGCAAACCTAGACTTTTGTTGTCTTGTTTATTGTTTGGCTATTTCTTACTTCGCTGAAAAGAGAGGAACGACAGCATGCAGAACACCCGTATCTTGAACCACCACCCACACACGCGGCCTTTGGGCGGACCTGAAATTTCGTTCTTTAACTTCCCAAAAGTGAGCGAATCTGCCTCATATCGATCGATCACAAACCCGAGAATAAGTGCTCAAAATTCCCGGTAGGTGCTTGGACCGGAATGACGAGGCTAGTAGTTTCGTATATTTTCACACAACTTTGAATGTTTGTATTTATTTTCTTTTGAAATCAATGCTGGTTATTCATTCGGTCAATCAAGTCATTATCTCGCTTTCTCCTTCCATCGTCGTATGAGTAGTAGCATGAACTGTTCCGCGCAGACAGTCCCTGTGACATTTGTTTCTTTTCCGGATAGTTTCGAAGCGATGTGTCGCTCATTTCGGTTTTCTCTTTGCAATCATTTCACTGCCATTCCATGCTTGCTGGAGAGTCTCGTTCTGTTCCGACAGATTATTGCTGAAGAATGTACAGTTGCGATCAGAGCAGCAGGATACACGCTGTTCGTCACTGCTCTGATGGGTGGCTCCATGCTTCCGGCGTATCCGCCCGATCGCTCCGTCTGTTCTTCTTCATTATCTATTTCCGCATGTTGAGTCGAAGGGCGGCGAGACTTTTTGGAGGGAAGCGGCGAGCGATCCTCATTCGAAGCCGCCATTTTAGTTTTGTTTCGAACGTGGCGTCGTCTAGATCGAATCCGAATACTTCTCGTCATGAGCATTCATTTCTAGATCAGCGAATTTCTCACAATGGTTCACTACTAATCGTTTGGATGCTCGACGTGCTGCGTTTGAGCGACGTCTTCCAGTATTCACTTAAGGTTACGGTGGGTCGGGTTTAATATTATATTCTTATTATTATCTTCGTATCTCATTATCTCAAAGAAGGCGTTCCACATTTACATAGCTCACCGGCGTTTTATGTACATTAAAGGGCCGGTGAGTGTCTTGAGCCTCGCCACGGCGCCGAATGCCCACCGGGAGAGGGGACGCGATTGGAACAATCATTGTTCGAAGCCTTCCCTTAGGTTTCCGCTTTTGTCGCAAATGAGAATTCCCGAAGCGGGAAAACCTTCTATCAACTGCTTATCTGGAACTGCCGGAGCCGCGGAAGTGCAAGCGAACAGTCTCTTCCTGAGCGTGCTTTCGTTTACGGCGAGTTCGATCTACACTACAGCCGACCGACTAAATTGGTGCCGGGCGAGACAGGCAAGAACTGTACGTACAGATTACGTAACTCTTCCTCATACCTAGCAGAGGATTCGATTGCATATTCTTAGGGTTTTTTAGTTTCACTCTCTTTCTCGTCGTTGTTTGCATTTGTCCAGAGTGGGGACAAACAGGAAATCAAGAACTACATCTTCGAAATCTCAATGTGGGTTGTTCGACATGTTCGACGCGACGATCCGAAGCGCGGCCTCGCCGCCGCCGGGCTCGGATTTCGGCTGCCGTGAGTCGGCAAAGTCAAAGTTCGACGCAAGAGGGCGATTGAGGTGATTCTGTGAGGTGCATTATTGCAAGTGACGCAAACTACAGCATTTTCACACTGTACAGAAATAAATGGAACAATTCCTTCCTTCGGGAATGACGAATCTGCTGCTAAGGCGGATCGGGGCAGGCTCAGCCCTTGGCTCTTGGGGATCTAGCCGTAGTTCCTTGCCGTTGTCGAGGATTTCTCGCCGATATGGAGCTTTTCGGTCGCTTTCATTGTGTGTCCGTCCACACGACCCGCCAGCAGATTTCCACGACTTTCTTCGGATTCTTCGGGAATCGGGAACATGTCGCCGCTTGACGTGGCTGCGGTCGCCGAACTTCTCCGAAACTATATCTGAGGGCGGTTTCTGTTATCGTGAACGAAAAACAACCAACAATCAATCGGCAGTCACTGTTTTGCATACAAGGGTTTCCTTCATCGATCGATGTTCGTCATCATGATCATCATCCGTTATATTCACATTATGGTACATTTTGAACGGCAGATGAGATTCATTCGAGAGTTTGCAAGCGAATTCATCCATTCGTGGGTTTGTTCGAACTCATTCAATCTCTCATCAATCATCTCAGAAGTTTCTAGTTGTTCATTGTAGATTGCTAGCTGAGTTCTCGGTGCAACTGGCTACCTGATCGTAGCCCAGTGGCCTCAGCCGGGTCCCTTTCGGCGACGGGAAATTGTTTCTCGAAGCGAAATTTCTCTTCTTGTCGCTGACCGAATGATAAATAGTTTGTTGGATGCTGTTCCGCTTCTTTCCTGGTTTTCGGTGTCGCAAAGTGCTTTTTGGTGGTAAGGAGTGGTTGCACAAGCACATCATCGTGCTTTGGTTGTTGCAAAGTGGGTCGTTGCTTTTGCTGTCCTTTCGGTGAAGGTGACGGCGACTGTGACGAACTCGTGTCCAGCACAGAACATAAACCCTGAGAACAAGTCGATATCGTCGTCGTCGCCGTTGTTGCTGTTTGTTCTCGACGCAACTCTCAACGACGAAGGCGAAACTGTATCACTGCGCTGAACTGAGCGGCGAACTGCGTTCTTTACTGTCACTCGGTTGGACGAAGAGATGAGCAATTCAATCAAATCATTCTCAATGGAGAGGACTAATCCGGGCCGAGATCGATAGTGACTCGAGCTTTGATCGTCACCACAGATCGTGGTCATGAGGATCGAGCATTGAACTTCGAATGAGGAACGTTTCTTCCGTGAGCGCCGTGCTTGGAAATCGTGACGAATGAGCGAGTGATACATCGTGACGAATGAGCGAATTCAGTGCTTCTGGATTTTCCGAGCGTGGAAATGGAAAAGCGTGCTTATAGCGAGACAGAAACAGTGCGCGACCGAAGTGCTTTTGCCATGTGCGAGAATGTCGTGCGCAAGCGAATGAATGGAAACAAAACCGACCGCTTGAAAGAATGTCTACCGGAGAAATGGACTGGGACAGCCTATTCCGTTCTAAATCATACGTGAGACCCGAGCTAAAAAAAAAAGCCGATTGGCGCCGTCTCAAAGCTCTACTCGCAAGGCGAGAGTGAGAGGGAAAACTTCGCTTATCTCGGTGACTGAGGAGCGATATTAGCTGCGTGTCAAGACAAAAGTGTTCCGGCGGCTTGGCATCGTGTGGTGGGAAGGCAAATCAAGTCAAGGGTCGCCTGTTTTGATGCCGCTGGTCGACTACCCGCCCGCCTGGTCGCCCGCTCGACTTGCTCGCTTGCGGCAAGCTGGCAAGTCGGTCGAGTGCCCGGGCCGACCGGCTTGCTTGATTGCCGTGCACAAGAATTCGCCTTCCTCTCGCGCCGATAGCTTCTCCTCTCTCCCATCCATTCTTCTGCTGCTGCTCCCTGGTCGTCCTAATTTTACTTTTACTCGGTTTATTAATTAATCTCTTTCGAGTTACTTTGGAGGAAGAGAAGCCGCGACTCTCCGCTCCTGCGCGAGGAGCGATGGGAAAAAGACACCGGCTGGCTCCTGCCTCGTCTGAACAAACTTCCAAAGCCCAACTAATTTGGCTCATTGACTTCATGAGCGGATAGATAGATGGATGGATGGATAGCCAACCAGAGTTACAAGCTGAGACCGATGTACAACAACTCCACTTTCATGAGGATCCTCGTTAAGGCTCATCTGAAGCCTTCGCCTCGAAACCTTGAGGCCCTCGTCGAAACTTTGAGAGGTATTTGGGGTCTGATGACCTTGCGCCGTTTCTGATAGGAGAGAGGAAAAGCTAAGGGGAAATATTTCGTTTTTCTCTGGAATCCTGTCGCGCGGTCTCCTTCGCAGCGTCTTAAAATTATGAATGTTCTAAATAAGGTCTCGGCTTCGATGAAGGTCATCGGATACACCGGGGTTTCTATGAGATCTGTCAACTACCTTGCATTTCAGGGGTCTGCGGGGGATAGTCTAAACTTTATGAACTACACTCAGCGAGTCGGCTAGTAATGCGCTCGACTCCATGAGCTTCTAACTTTCTCCACTTCTCAATCAACTCGGGCAGCAAGCTCGGGTGCGGTCGTTCAGTCCGGAGGAACTTAAGAATGTACTCAGCTATAAAGACCGTCGGTATCCTGACTGAATCTTTCTGTCTCGCTCTTTTACTCGGCATAACTCGCTTGAATTTAACCAAGATTTCGTCACTCCGCATTGATTCACTCACCTCGTGACATGACGGATACGTCAATCGACATTCTGTGTCTCGTTGACTCGCTCACGATCCTCATGGCTCTTGGCAGGACTCACGTAAGTCCTTGAGCTGGGATTTTTTTTTTGTTGTTTCATGGACAACATGAATTTCGCTTGCGGTCCGTGAGACAGTTCCGACGTCACTGTTTCGGTTCGGCGGTGGCGATGACGATGGCAGCGTCAATCTCTCCTCCAACCGAGGACGTACCTGACTAGATTTGGGCAAGAAAGCCCCTCGAAGGGCGGCAACACATCATCATCATCTACAACATGTACAGCTGTTTGATCTTTTGGTTTTCTCTCAATCTTTGAATTTCTCTCGTCTCTCGCATTCGCTTTCATTTGTTTTTGTCTTAGATTCCTCAGAACGGCATTCATCCGTCACGCCCGCTGAATCGCTGCTCGTCGGACATCGCTAGGTTGCGAGTCCGCTGCACTCGGTCAGCTGGCACGTTGGATGGCAGCGAATGCTGAAGAACCTTACTTCTTCGATCTTCTATTTGATTCTTTCTCTGGGCTGCGTCTGCAACAGTCGTGGAAGATACTTCACTTCTCGAAAATTCTCTTTTCTCTCTCTCACCGCTCACTCGCTGAGCAGATGGGACATCGAGGCAACACTGCGCAAGTCGACCTTGCACCGCCCTTGACCAAGCCACTTAACCTTCTGCAGTCAGTCCGGCCCCCCACAGGTCTCTAGTTCCATGAAAGAAGAATTCAATGACTCGTCCGTCCATTTCGCGTCTCTTTGGGTGGGGGCCGACCCGACGTCCTCGCGTCCGTCTGTACTCTGTCTGCATGCTCGTCTGTCACTCGATTGGTCAGTCAGTCAGTTAATGGCGTGGCGGGAGGTAAGGGCGGCACGCGCAGGATCGAGGGATTCAGGGTGCAGTTGGTCTGTTTAAAGCTACCAAGGAGACCACTGGTTGATGTTGTGCCGCAGATGATGCTGCGGCATTCCGTGGCTCATCGCATGTCGACCATGCATAAGCTCGTCCTCCAGGCCTAGGCTTCCGTCATGGTCCTGTTGTTTTCGAAACGAAAATCAACGTTAATTTCGAATTATTTGGAAACATTTCTCTAAAACTATTGATCAACAACACGAATATCAGGATCTATATGTTTTCGATCTCAGTGACCGGCGAGAAACTCCATCAGCATAGCGGTCCTCGATTTGAAGGTCTCCGCAATAATTCTCAAGGAATGGGGACGTTCAATTGTCAGTTTCGAAAGATTGGAGGATATGAGTGTGTCATGGAGAGAACTGCGTGCAGTGCCACCTCGACGTCAGCTTATCATCGATTGACTTTGTTTTGAGTTCATTCGTTATCAGCAAGAAAGAACGACGGTTGCAGAAACAGCATTTTGAACATAAACTTGAACCCGATTAAGTCGGGTGACGGAGGGCGAAACAAAGTCGCAACTAACGGTCATTAGAGGTGTGATTTTCATCATCAGTACGACGAGAGAACAGGCGTTGCGCTCGTTCTGATTTCCAAACAACAATAAATTGGATGGCAGAGGTCAAATTATTGGAGCTGTTCGTCGGAGGTGCATTTATGTCGGAGGTGTTGGCCAATGTGATTTCTCTCAGATGAGAAGAAAAGGAAACTTGAAGTTCAAGTAGAAGATTCCGAAGTTCTACAGCAGAGTGCGTTTTATGAAGAGGAGGTGAACGAGGAGGAGGAGGAGGAGGACGACGACGAGTATTTCAACGTGGTCGTATCTTGCGAGATTGTGGCGAAAAGCAGTATTTTCGAGGAGAGATGTCTCTGATTGAGAGTTCAAGAGATGGGATGGGCTATGAATTTGAGTCGTTTGAATTGCACGTCGTGGTCGGAGACGGCAAGCTAGGACTCGTAGCTGTGCCCTGAATTTGGGCAATGCTGATGTTGAGGCTACTGAGGTTGGCGATCGTACTCAGAGGCAGCGCGATTGCAGAGAGAGAAAGACTTACGACGGGGCCTTGAGAGACGTGGTTGTTGCTGTTGTGGTGGAGTCCAGGACTTTTGCCGTGGTGTGCTCCTACCCCTTGCTGGCTTTGTTGATCCTGCGTCTGTCTATCCCTCTTTAGTTGCTGCTCCGAGTCGTCCAACCACTTGTCCTGCGAGCGGCGTCTGGCGTTCATGAAGAAGTTACCCACGGTGCTGAGTTCAAGCCCAAGCTGCTGCGAGATGGCGATCTGCATTTCCTTCGAGGGCCGCTTAGTCTCCTTAAAAATAGCTTGCAGAGTACGTCGCTGAAGGTCGGTAAATACCAGGCGGGGTTTCTTCGTCTGGTTCTGACTTTTCGAGGCTGCGCTCAAGTGGGTGGGGGCCACGACTGCCGAACCAGGCGGCTGCGGCGGCGGCACTGGACCCACCGACTGATTGTCCTCTTTCCGTTTGCACGCTGCAAGAGAAAAGGAAAACGACGTTAGTTTCTCGCTAACTCCAGAGGTTGGTTACTCGAAATGCACCGAACCCGAATCGTTCCACCTGTATCGCGAATCTCTTGTTGTTGTTATCGTCATCATGTCATGAATCGAAAAATTCTGAGATAATCAAAGTTGGTCCAAAGCGTCTCAAAGCTAGCTACGTTGGTTTGGAGTTCCAGTTTCAAAACTCTCTCTCCGAGTCGACTCTAACGGATACACGACAGCGCACGCTCTCAACTTTAGTCGCCAAGATCGATATTCAACATCGTTCCGCCGGCAAGCTACCTCGAACAGTCGACAATGAAACCCTACGGCGGAACTGTGCACATTCTACCTAATGAAATGCATTCCTGTTCCATGCCATCGTTTGAATTATAACGATTGTTCTACATTCTAATGACGACGTTAACAATGACTGAATACGAAGTGCTATTCACGATGAGACGCAATCATCAGTCACCGGAACTCTTTGATGCGAATCCGGTCAGACGTTCGGTTGATCATTTCGATATCGTTCTACGTAGGTATTTCTACTTTGGGCAAGAGTTCCGCTATGAGAGCTTGACAACAAACAACATCTCGGGGTAACTAGCGGATCTCTTTGAATTTATCGCATCCAGAGATGAAATCTGGAGAGAATCGTTGCATTGTTCTGCTGTGCCGTTTCAGAATGCAGGTCACACAAAGGCAGCCAATGGTGACGGACTTTGTGTCGAGACAATGTTATAAGCTAGCTCGAACAACGTGCGGCTTCCCCGTAAACAACAAAGCAACAGGGATCGATCTCTTGCAACGTGCAGGACGATTGTCGAAGAATTCCCTGTATCTAGAAGAAGCATGACGCGCAACCCAATAATCTAGTTGGGATCTTCAGATTCGATCATCCTCAACCACGAGAGACAAACGGTTCCGTAATCACTTTGCACGAAGGCCGGTAATTTCGAGTGGTGGATGACGGCATTGATTAGTGTCGTCATGCCTAATGGGCCACGCTTTATTTGCTCGCTTAACACGAAGGGGAAGAACGTAGCGTGAAGCGTGGAAATCAATTCTGGTCTTCGAACCCCTCCGCTTCGCTATTTTGGCTGTTTCCATGACGATAGACCATTGGCCACCTGTCTGTAAGCGAGTCCACCGCGCGATACCTCCTTTCAAAGAGGACCAGCGGCGAAACCGCAACACACTCGGTCCTCTCTGCCTGACAACCTGTTCGCGTGGCTCACATTGCTCTACGTATGCGGATATGAACGACGCGTTCCGGCAGCGATGGACGGTTCTTGGTGGTGAAGGCCAAGTGCCGCTACTGCATTGAAGTGTCGCTTTCATCGTTCTGTGATTTCGAGGCCCAGACCAGGATCCGCATGTCCGAACAACATGACCAAAGTTCGGTATGTCCGCTTGTCACAATCGGGCAACGCAGCCTGCGCTTCAGCGCGAATGCTACTCGCGGTTTTCGTGGTCACGGCGTTGCTCCTGATGATCATGCAAGTGCTTGGACCCATCTCGAAATCTCACGCTGCCAGGAGAACTTCTCAGGAGGACCAGTGGCACGATTACGAAGCTGACGGTGACGAAAGAAAGAAGGACGCATTCGAACAGAGGTCGACAGGAGGTGAACTGTCAGGCGAGCCTGTTCCCGAGAACCGCGGTTGGCCTTTCAACTTCAAAGTCGTTTTGAAGCCCAAGGAGTGTCAAAACCACAGCTGTGATTTCACAGAAACGGTTGTTATTTGTGTTTCGGCGGCGGTAGAATACGTGGAAAGGAGGCGAGCCATCCGAGAAACATGGGGCTCGGACCCCGCGAACCGCGTCCTGTTCTTCTTCGGTGTGAACTCCTCGAATCCTGAAGGTCTTAAGGAGGAAGCCGAGAAATACAACGATATAGTGCAGTACGACTTCGAGGACTCTTACAAAAACCTCACCATCAAGTCGGTGGCCATGCTCCGCTTCGTCGACGCGAATCGATGGCCTAAGCTCAGATACTTCATCAAGGCCGACGACGACACGTTTATAAATACTCGGAACCTTCCGCAAACCCTTGGAGCGATCGCCAATGACAAAGATCGGGGACTTTTCGGTTCACTCCAGGTGGGGGCGCGACCAATGCGGAACCGAAAGAACAAATGGTTCGTTTCGAGGAAGGAATTCGATGAGAAAGTCTACCCCGCGTACCTCTCGGGATGCTTCTACGTGATTCCCATGAGATTCCTGAGAATTTTGAGCGCCAAGGCCACATCCGCGCCTTTCATGTACCTCGAAGACGCCTACATAACGGGCATTGTTGCGCGACTCGCGAAGATTCCGAGATTTCGAGTGAGAAAACACATCGTTGACCACAGCCGGGACGCTCCGAAAGTTCATCTCATTGCCAAAAACTATGTTGCTAAGCACTACACTACTCCCGCGAGGATGTTTGAGGTGTTTGCCGCCCTCGACGAGTTACCGCGTTGATCCAACAGCATTTGAAGAAACAAACTCAAACGGAGTTGGAAGGTCAATACAGATTCGAGGAATAAAGAGAGAAGTTCTCCGAACTGAAGCTTCGAGGCAATCGTTTTTTTAAGGTCCTGCATCGGAAGTTCACTCGCTCGGACCCTTCTGATTTGAAATTCCCGAGCGATTTTCTTCTACTCGGGCGAGTTTGTTTACTTCGAAATAAAAAAATGAAGGAAAGGAAACTCTCATGATTGAAAAGCTCATCAGTTGATTATCTATCGTTGAACACACTCACAAAAAAGGCGCGGATATTTCACCTCGCATGCCTCGAGTTCAACCACTGTAGCGGAACGAGCGAGAGTGGGAATCAACCGACAGACCGAAGGTGGATGAGTGAAACTTCCGCGAGCGGCAACTTTTCAATATTCGCGCACGCACGAAGAAAAGGGATTCGATTGAGAACTTTGGGAAATCTACGGAAGGGCGGCCCAGTATTGGAGAGATGCTCCACGATCGGGAGTGGATTACCACTCGCTTTGTGGAATTTCCTCCAGAACCCACCGAACTCGAGCAGGCGGAGATCAAAACTTTCATCAAGACATCTCTCTCGTCTGACTTACTCTCCATTTTGACGGATCCGCGGGACGAGCGCCTTTGCTTCTGATTTCAGAGTTTTGATTGTGCGGCTGCTCTAATGGCTCAGCTGTTAAGTGCTCTACACACATGCACACAATTGAGCTTCAGCAAAAGAGACACAACGAGTAAATTGTCCCTGACAGACGCTTCTCTTACAGCAGATTTCAGAGGGAGGGGGGGGGGGGGGGCAGGGGACCTAAAGGGCTCTCGGAGGCCAGAACAAAGTCGCGAGTCGGGGAAAGATTTATAAATGGATTCGCTCTTAATTTGTATTTTCTCTACGCGAAGGATGGAGTTTTGAAAAATCCATTGCCCCTTTCTTCGGGTCTTCTTCTTTTCGGGTCATGGCGACTAAATGAAGCGTTTTTGCCTCCGCCGCGGGTTCGAGAGAAAGATACAATGAAGTCTATCGATGATAGACGGGGAAACTTCATCCATCATTCATTATTCCTTCTCCCGCTGGCCGTCCTCCTTTCGTCAAATGTCAGCCACAGTTCTTTGTTTCAATCAGTCGAGTTGTCCTCAGTTCTGCGGCCGAGTTCGCCGGACGTTCTCATTGTCAAACGTTCATCAAGCAATCATCATTAGCCTCAGGCTGCGGCGCCGCCGTAGATGAGAAATTTCGAAGTCCGACCACGAACGACGACTGCCACCACGCGGTTCAAAGATCAACAACACAGGAGGGACTGTCTGCAAACAGCTCTCGCTTGCTCGCCCACCGCCGCCGCCCTGATAAAGAGAAAAACAGACGGAGTACGGAAGACGGCTCAAGGAAACGAAGCAAGAGAGGTATTAACCAGGGAAGGTTGGATCAAGAATCTCCTCCGTTGTGATTTGCTGGCTGGCTGGCGCCCGCTCGCCGTGAGCCAACTCTTAACGAAGTCTCGGTTGGCATTTGCCCCCGTTCGCAGCCGAAGCAGCCAACGAACGAACGAACGAACAGACAGATGCAGCCGATCCGCGACAACGACTGCCACCACCCCCATCGAAAGCCATAATTCCCACCTTACTCCTCTTCTAACAGACGCGGTCGAACTTTGTTAGCCGAAAGAAAAAGTTGTCGTTCGGCCAAAAACCATTATTTTGCCATAAGAGGCTAAACTTGACGCGTCAGCAGAGATCAAACGAGCGAGCGGGCGACAAGCGGTGCCCTCTGTCCCGAACAGCGGATCCAACACAAGCAAATCACTACGTCGCTCGTCTATGTATTCAGAGCTCGTTTCGCCGTAACAGTCGTTTGGGGATTTCGGAGCTCGCACTCTGAGAGCTTTCGGGGCATGAGAGACACCTAGCCCTAGTTAGGTGATTTAGGCTTAGTGTTCTATTTCGGCGGAATTATCAATCTCCAACATGGAGATCGATGTCTGGAAGCCATTTGGAAACCAAAGGTGTTCGCAAAGTCTAAAAGCAGCTACTTTCGACTGTGAAGACAAAGGCCCGGGAGCTCAGAGACTCTTCTTGTCGTGCCAACGAAAGTTCACGGAAAAGAAACTGAATGAGCCACGGGAGAGGAATTCCTCGACTTTTGCGAAACCTGATAGACAGAAAAAAAGAACTTGTTCTCGCTTTGAGCTATAAAGTCGCGGTGAATCGCGATGATGTCTTTTATGGCTTTATCTGTGGACATATGGAAATTAGGAGTGCGGCTGCTCGGTAGATTATTCCCATGCAAGCAAGCCGAGTTTGTCCCGATGCAAAGTGCCTCCTTCCCTCGCGAGAGTAGATTTGTGCATCTTGGCAGAGGGCGGTCGAGCGAAATTGAGAGTGAGCCGAGTCCAAAGTTGTTTGTTTTGTCATTAAAGTCAAGGGGTGAAACGCAACAGTTGCCGGGGTGGGAGTTCAGCATCGGCGGCGGCGGCACAGTCGATGTTGACTAGCATCTGTATTAGCTTGTTCCCGCCGCCGCGGTGTTCTTGTTTTCCCCTCGGATCGTGTGTATCCAGTGCCGGGACAGGGTCGAGTGAAGTGGATGGGTGACTCCCCGCACCCTTAATCCTTTGCCTTGCTGTTGTTGCTGTTCTCATCTCCGTCCGCGTCCTCGCCGCAGTTACGGTGGTGTTGTTGTTGCCAGCTACAATGGATATTAGCTAGCAAGCCGAATCGCTGTAACCTTTGCGGCCACGGCCTTTGTTTGTCCGGATCGGTCCAAGGGCAGCTCGCTGCAGGGAGGAACAGGCCAGCCGAGCGCATTAGGTCGGAGCTAACAATGCCAGTTGGCGAATACAGCCAATTCCATTCTCTCCGCGAGCGAATTTTATGTCGCCCCTGTTCATCGGTTTCGTTTCCATCCGCTACAGCTTTTAGCTCCGACGAGGAGGAAAAAATATACGAGCTAACGAACCGAACGAATGTCTATCGCAGAGGAGGAAGACTCCTGTAGCAGTGAGAACTTTCCTTTGTTTTGTGGCTCATCGACTCAAAGTATTCAAAGAGCGGCCCTGCCGAACGGGAACACTCTCCCATCAGAGGGTTAATAGCGAATTAGGAAGTAGACAATAGGGCGGTCGTATCACAATCGGATCGAGCGGACTGGATATCTGTTCGACAGTCTCTGAGCCCGTCTGGAGAGGTGGCCACGATGGAATTTTCACAGATTTTCCGAACTCACGACTTCCTCTCTTGATTCATCTCCGTGGGTTTCTAAACTCCGTTCCTTCATCTGTTCCCTCGCGCTATATGTTTCGCTCAATTTGCAGACTTTCGACTCGGGTTCAGTTCTTTTCCATGCTGTGATCGGAACCAGCGACCAACAGAACCGCGCGCCAGCATCCACACTTTCAGGTAGACAGACTCTTCAATTAAAGCAAAAAGGAGGCAACCTATTGAATCTCGAGGGCTTCCCTTGCTCCAATTCCGCTCGTTCGCGAGCTTGGCAGCAGGAGCTCAAATCGCGGGCGGCACGACGAGCTGTATGCGTGTGTGCTTCAGATGTTGAGGGTTAATTAGTAATAAAATAACTCAATTTGTACGACGCCTTAGGTGACACTTGTTAGACTGCATAGGAGGAAAGGATGGAGAGGAAACGATGAATAAGAAGAGGATGATATGCCACCTCATCTTTCTGATCGTGTCTGCGAGGATCTCTCGCCAAGCGAGCCGCTGTTGGAGAGCGGGGGCCAGTGTCAATCCCCAGAGAAAGAGCAGCAGCAGCAGCAGCAGTTCCATAATTGGATGAGAACTAAACTCCCGTTGTGGTTTCGATCGCCGCGACGAGACCGCTGCCCCAGCTTCGTTAACTGATTCGATCGACGCCTTGTGGAACGAGAGAAAAAATCATAGAAAACCTCACCGACGAAGCAGCGTTTGAGAACAATCGCCCTCTAGACAGGGGGTTCAACTACACGTCTTGTACCGCGACCGAATCTTCTCCTTCTCGCCTTCGACATTCTAATGCGGTTCCAGGGGTTTGGGCGACGTTCGAAGCGTTCCAGATGAGCGTAGGAAGAGAAAAGTCACGGAGTGCTGCTCAACAACATACACTGAACCACCAAGCATGGACTATAAATCATTTATGGCGGCCACGAGCTGGCGCCCGCCGACCATATGTAGGTGCTGGAGCCGCTATTTGCACCCTTTGTAGCTGTCGTTCAATGCAACTCGTTCGGGACGAACGCATTAATATTACTTAGTGGAGCGTAGAAGGCCGCAGTTCCTTTTTTCATCGATTTTCATCTCGTAATCGAAAGGAAACTCAGCCAGATCCCCGCCCGAATCCGGCCTACTTCGGACGAAGGGTTCCGCGAGAATTTTTCGACGCGCAAGGCACACGTACTTATACAATCATGGCAATGAACCAACAGAGCGACTACAGCAACGTTCGTGTTTGCTTTGGAGATGGCAAAGTCGGTCATTTCAAATCGATGCAATGTTTCCGCTCAGATCGAACACACATCAGAACTACGCGCGGCCACAATTCTGCATCCGAAATAGATTTATCGATCCTTTAGTTGCTCACTGAGTAGGCGCAGGGGCAGACCTGAATGCGACCATCGCCTAACGAACCAACTTGCGACCAACCTTTCCAAGAGGAAAACCGGAGCCTCGAAGACCTCGGATCTGAAGTCCGCAGGCGAAAAACAAGTCTCGTTGTGGCTATTCTTGATCATGAAATCGCGTCTCGTTGGAAAGATTGAGGAAAACAAGACGCTCGAGGTATCCGATGAGAGGAATTCACGCCGCCAGTTTCCTTTTTCGTTTTCTACGGAGTCGACATCGGTGGCAAAGGAGCCGGAGACCCGCATTTCCAATACCGTCGACGGACGGTAGAGGGGCTGATGGGACGGGGGAGATTTTGTGGGGGACACGGGCAAGTACCGGCCGGCGGTGGGGACCAGGAGGAACGGTAAGGAAAGAGAACGAAGCTGGAGAAGAAACCATAGGAGAGAGCAACGAAACGAATTATCGGAAAGATATCGGAAAACTTTTTATCGATCCGTCGTCCACACACACACCAACCGAAAGGAAGCCGCCGACTGGAGAGAGGAATGCAGCCGTCACTTCGTCTCGGGTGGAGGAACGAAAGAGACAGAGGACGGGCAGAATGGGGGGCGAGGGGGGAAGGGGGTGGGGGGGNCCGAGCTGCTCCTAATAGTAGAGCCATCGACCGGTGAGGCTCTCTTCTGCTCACTCCAGGAGTACGGCCGGCCGGCCTGTCTGCCGAGGAAGAAGGAGGAGGAGGACGTCGACGACGACGTGAAGAGAGGGAGATGCTTTTCCTACGTTGCTTCCATTTATCCATCAGTTCGTTCCCATGTACCGAAACGTCGGCCAACCCACCCATCCACCCCGAGCAAAGAACACTGAGGGGACCAACCCAGTCCTCACCCAGGAGGCTTCGGAAATCGTTGCCGCCAATCGTGGCGCAGGGAAAGGGACCGACCGACGTCATTGGTCCACAACGTCCGTACAGAGATAAAACGCGTGACGTTACCAGGGCCCAACTGCAAGGCCGACCCGACGCAAGCGCAGCTGGCACGCACAACCCGCATCCTACCCAATGAAGGGCGTCCCGCGAGCCGTAATCAGTTTTCACAAATGGTATTTCGTGGTACCACTACTATACCTCAATCGGGAGGCGGAATCGAGTGAAGATCTAAAAAAAAGAAACAAAACCGAAGGCATATTCCTCGACGTTCACTTCTGTTTTGAACGAGTTGTAAATATATCGCACTTTGAAACATCAAGAAATTCGAGCACTTAAGCGACGTAAGCTAGGAGGGGAAGGGAGGGGGGGGGGGGTGTTGGAGATGCCAGCGTCCCGATGAAAGGCATTTCGGAAGAGTTCAATGCTTCCCACTCAATGATTTCGCACGGTCGGTAAGTCCTGGAGAAATTCTGGGGAAGAACTCACTGAGGAAAGAAGGGACGCCGAATTCGTTGACTCTGGGCGGCAGCCGCAGCGGCTCCCAACGGGTGGTAAGAGCCACAAGTTTTTAATTCGGCGCAACTTCCGACCCGTTCTGCAACAACAAATGGCCAAAATTGAGCAACGAATTCTTCTCCAGCCAAGCCTCCAACCAGCCTTGCCGCCTCCCTTGACAAACTCGTCGAGCAAACCGACATCGATCAATTAATCAACCACTAATCAATCAATCAATCAATCAATCAATGTACGTAGGTCGCTGCCAACTCTCTCTCGTCCTCTGCCCTGGTTCTGCCGGACAACGCTCTCTTATTCGCGCTCTCATTTTCGTGAGGTCCGTGAAGTTCTCCGAAATCAAGATCACTGACTTCTCGGGGGTCCTGTGAAGCACACTGTTGACACGGATCGTCGAATTGATAGAGTTGATTCATTCCTCGTTGATTTCGTAGCAACTTCGAATCCGAATCACTTTCTCCGTCGGTTTTGTTGTCGTTTCCTCCGTAACTTACGGCTCTCCTGTCCTGCTCCTGGACCGATCTCGACAGTCTTTTCACCGCTTTCAGTATCTCTCAACGCGCACGTTTCTTGGATGGGATCTTCACTCATGAATCCGAAGCAACTTCTTGAGGAACGCGCACGGTCACCGACGTTTGGTATTGCTGTCATCGCGCTCTCAGAGATGCACCGATCCGCAGACACAACAGGGCCACTGGACTTCAACACAGAATGTTTGAACGAACGTCGAGCAAGCAACGATCGAGGCGAATATGCTTCAATCCGACCACCACTGGAGACTGGTGCCGATGGCGATAGTCGTGCTGGTGGTGGTGGTGGTGGTGGTGGCGGCAGCGGGCGGGCAAACGTCCCTCCTCCGTTATATCGGTTTACTGGATTAACGGGGAATGTGTTTTATAAGGGAAGATGAAAAAGAAGGGGAGGAAACGGAACAGCAGCAGCAGCAGCAAAATCGAAATGATTGATCACGAAGGACCTCGATGGCGACGACGACGTCGTCGTCCTCATCATCGTTCGAACCGCTGGTGAAAAAGGCTCCTCTGCTGGTTATCGAATTCAGATAGCCTTTCTCGCGCCTGGTCCGCACCGCATTAAACGGATGGTGATCTTCGGAGCGCTGAGACATCGACACGACACATGTAGTGAGTTCTTTGAAAACACTTGACCAACTGGCATCATAGGGTCTCAGGAACGCGGAAGTCGCCACTATCAATGATCGGATTGAATAATCCATAATCCGATTGCGGGTAACGTGTTGGGCCCCCGCCCGAGGTGAGAAAACCGTCGAGCGGACGACCAGACTCCGATCGAGGTCTGCCATTGGACGGGGAATCCCTCCGGTTCCATCGACTTGTCTGTCGGGATTTTTGACCTTGGAAGCTGCTGACTTCGATTTCAATGAGGCTAACAAATGCTTCAAGAAGTAGAACCGCGCCCAAAGTCCACGGAAGGAACATCGAGGGATCGAGTGTCGGTCTCGTCGTGTCGCAAATGGATGAGTTCGGCCGTCCAGCTCCATGAATGGAGACACGCGGCTGGCAAGACGTGATTCGTGGAAATGTTTGTTTGCTGTTTGGTCGCTCACGGAGAGGAGCAGCTTAGCTCCTTTGGTCATTTGCTGCTGACCGCGCGTGGGGCTCGTTACTCGTTCCATAGCCTCGCGAAGTACAGTCATATGGCCTGTCTGTTCCTCGATCCGTTTGTCCGTGGGCTGCCGGTGTGAGTTCAGCTATGTTACAGCGTCTGTTAACAGACGCGTGTCCTCGGGCAACTACTCATCAGTTGCTGCTGTCGTAGGAGTCGTCTCCTCTTCTCCTTCACCACCGACAGCATCGCCATCCTCGCTGAGTTGCAGCGAAACCTTGTTTTCCTCCTGCTGCCGCAGTACGAAGAAGCAACGAATCAACTTCAGTCGCTTCCCATCTCGACCGACCGGGCCACCGGCAGCGAGATGGCAATCAGGATACATCGATGACTTCTCCTCCTCATCCTCCTTCGGAAGAGCAGGAGTTTCAGGATCGATCGATCGACGACGACGATGATGGCGGCGGCGCGTTGCCAGTTCCTTCGCCGTACACCCCTTGAGCAGTCTCTTGTTCCTCCAACGTACGAGTCTTCACTTTGTTTCCTCCTGTTCATTTCGCGCGTCTGTCTGGCGATAGTAGGGTGCCGTAGAGAAAGCCAGTTGTTCCCTTCCGCAGTTTACTTAACGAAATTAGCTCAACGCGATGCTCGGCTCCTCCAGAGCTGCCGCCGCCGATCGAAAAGCGAGCAGGGCAGCGCGAGAAAAAAAAAAAAAGCCTCCCCTCTGGCGTTTAGGCCTTTTGGCAAAATTTTCACCCTTTTTGTGTTTCTCCGCCTTTTTTTCAAGCTCAACTCCCCCGCACGCACATGCAACTGAGTCCCGGCTACTCAGTGCGCGAGCGGTGTTTAGCATATTTTGTATTGAATATCGCTTAAAGCACTCCTTCGTAATCCTTCCTTTTGCTGTTGTTCGGCTTCCATTCTCCTGCGCTGTCACTGTCGGCAGCGAGTCTGCCTCTGAGCATTGCCCGATTCATCTCACAAGGAGCGCCTCGAGAAGAGGCCAAACAGAGAGTTCCCGTTTTTCATCGACTGATAGGAAGAAAGTCGAAAATTTCCGTCGGCCGGGCGGCCGAATCGAACCACTTCCTCAGACAAATCAATGCGACCCAGGTCAGAAACCCCAAAAGCCAAAGGGCACGAGACCACCGTTAGTGGTCTTTGCAAATTTCACCGGCTGGCGATCGAGCTCAGCAGTGGTTCGAGACCTGGTGGCGGGCTGGCTAGTCAGCAGAGTGGCTTGCCGGCCACCTTGGCAACAGCTTGACTTGACACTACATCGTTATATCTTTTATTAACTCGGGGAGTCTATCAATTACTTCGTCGGACTGGGATAGAGGCTGTCTGAGAATCGACGAAGGAGTATCTCAGCTAAAACGAGCTCATCGGATGCACTCCAAATTGGCTGAAAGGCGACCATGGTGTTCTTCGGTTAAGTTGCGTTGGATAGAGAACGCCTCCATTTCCGTTTCAGTACCGCGAGCGTCGTTGTCGCTTCCTCCACGCATTAATAACGTAATCCAAGGGCATAATGATTCGATATGCCGCGCGTCGGTGGCGGCGGCACCTCACCACGAGACAACTTCCTTCCGGGTTGGGCTCGAGTCTTCGCACCTTCTTCTCTGTCTCCGACACAAACACTCTTCCGATTCCGTTCACCCCGGCGTCATTCATTCGCCTGCTGTGGTTTGTCTCTGGCTCTCGACATCATCCTGGGGGAGCATCTCTTCATTCGCTCGGCATCAGGTTTTTGAGGGACAAAAATCTCGAGCAATTCGTCGTCCGCGCTGTGTTTTTTCATGAACGAGCTCTCCCTGCGGCATCGCGAATCCGAGAGAGTTGCGCGGAAGAAAAAGGGTTATCATTTGTGTCGCGGTCGCTCGTTTCCTCGAGCGGATCGAGCGATCGTTCGTTCGTTCGTTGTCATCAAGGCATTTCCCGATGGCATCGCGGAGGCGGATGTGTCAAAATATGTTCCCTTGTCTTTCCTTCGAGTTCCCCTCGCGTTGTCGCTCATCCGATCCGGCGAAATAGAATCCGATATGAGCTTGTTATCGTTTTGGAACTGGGAAGCATGTCTGTTGAATTCGACACGGTTTGTTCAACTGTCTGCTGACGAATTAAGGAATTCCTTCCTCGAGCAGCGACGACGACGACGACGACTTGTGTGACAACGACTGACTCGGATTCCGGGGGCATCCCAACTAACGCATCCGCGTTCGGTTGGGCTGGCTTCGTTATCGAAGCTCGCTGTCGCAAGTTGGTGCGTCTTTCGTCACCCGAGATGATTGTTCGTCACGAAGCATTGGTCCTGCGCCGTCCCGTCGATACTTCGGCGCTGAAACAGGAACTCCTTCTTTCCCCCGTTCGGAGTGGCGGAAATCTGACATTCGAGCGATCGTGGGTTCGAGTCGACTATCTATCATTCACGAAAATGTACTTCTACATCAAAAACATTTTGTCAAAATCTTCCATATTTGGATCCTCAAGGAACTGAATCGGCTCCTCGATACCTCGATTCGAAATTTGGGGAAATCGCGTTTTCGTCCACCTCCACCCAGTGATTTCCTCCCCCCAAAAACGAGAGAGGTACTTTTCATCCTGATAATGACGCTCGCCGCAACCCGAGGATGGACAGCTCTCGACCGGATTTGATCCTACGTAAATAAAGGGCTTTGACGAGACGTCCCGTGTCCGCTCGTCTTTCTCCTGATCATCCACATCACCGTCCAGGGCATGGCTGGAGCGGCGACGAAGCTACCCGCAGTGCCAACCAACAACTGGGAAGGCTTAGCACGTTCATCCCGCTTCGTTCACTATTTACCAAAGGTCGTCGGCAAATTAGCTAACTCAGTTAGGAGCGAGCTCGCGAGCGGGAAAGAGAAAGCGAGCTTTTCTTATCGAGCATCAGCCGGGCTATTGGCTTGCCTTCGAGAGGGGGTGATATGATTTGACTGACCGAGCGAGGGACCGAGCGAGCGAGCGAGGGGAGCAAGCAAAACTCAGGATCGGCGGTCGGGGACGGGGACGCCTCTGTCTTTAGGGGTAGAAGCAAACAGAGATGATGGATCTCCATCTTCGTGACCCTTTGGCCACGGGCAAAGGCTGTGTGTGTGTGTGGGTGGGTGGGTGTTTCGGTCCGTCCGTCGAAAGCTGGGGAGGTGAGCAGACTGGCAGGCAGGCAGGCAGGCAGGCAGGCAACCTGCAGCTGTTCGTTTCCCATATCATCTTGGCATTTCTTGCATTTTGAACAGGCCCGCCAGTAGCGAACTCTGTCTCATTCTCGTTCCCATGTGCTCGACCAAACCAAAACTTTATGGACACCTCGGGTCGCGACTCGCTTTTTCGCTTTGCTCCTTGGAATACCTGCATCAACACGGAAATTTGAATTTTCCGGATGCGGCAACTCGAGACGTTGGTCACTGCATCGGTGAGCGTCAGCTCATTCACTCATTCATTGCTCATTCGTGAAGTCGCATTGAGTACAAGTACCATTCATTCGGTGACTATTGTGAGACAGGTTTGATAAATGTGAGCTCGGATATCACCCAGTGACAACAGCAACTAGTGAGCAGCAAGCTCCATTAATATTATGCGCTTGGTTTCACTAGGAGTAGAGGCGACATCAATTAGGTTACGATTGGTGATGCTTTATCGTCGTCGTTGTTGTCGTCGTCATCATCATCATCAACAACATCATCGTCCTCAACATCGTCATGAACAATAAAGGCAACAACAGCAGTAGCGGCGGCGGCGGAGGCGGCAGAGGCGGCGACAGCATCAACAGCAGCGACGGCGGAGGCAGCAACGACAACAACGGTAACCACTGTAGTGTCGCGGCTACAAGTAGAGTTATTATTCATTGTTGCAATTCAGTTTTTTGTTGTTCATGACTCAGCAATCCGTAAGCAACAACAACAGCAGTGGCATCGACATCAACCGCGAGAAGCGTGACAATGAAGACAAGCCGACAGCTAAAACACCCCAAAAAATCACCGATGGCCTTCCCTTAATGGCGGCAAAGAGGAAGGCGCGGAGAGAGAATGAACCAACGACTCGTGGAAGGCGTGTCGTAGCACACCCGGAGCTTCTCGCGAAACCGTAGACTCATGGATCGCCAAGAGCTGGAAAGCATCATTCCCCATCGATGTTCTAGACTCCCATCGAAACTGGGCGGGGGAGGGAGGGGGGGGGAATCGGTGTTTTCGGGGTGGACATCCATGACTCCGTCCTTTCACACACAACGAGCAACGGAACGAAGTCAGATGTCCTCCCCGAAAGTCTGAAGTCAGCTGCAAGCCTTGCTTCATCCGTTCCGAACGGAGGTCTCGTCATGGTCGCGTTGTTGTCGCATCTGATATCAGTTGCAAAACTCAGGAGACATCGATTCAAAGGATTGCGACCGACGATAGGCCTCCTTGCCGATAGGAGTCTGACACGGGCTTTGATTGGCAAACAAAGAGAAAAACAAATGCCTCGAAACGCTCGCTGGGTTTTCACAAAGAAAGAAAAAAGAAGCCACAAAGCCAGACTCGTACACAAACGGCTTCGCAAATCATGCCGAATAGAATGCACACGTACTGCGAGAGAGCATTTAAGACGAAAAAAAAAAGTCGAACGAGGCAAGGGTCGAGCTGGGGAAGGAGAAAAAAAATGAAAGAACCACCCTGGAAGCGAGCGGGGCAACGGGCGAGAAAGAGTTGACGATAAACAAATTCTGAACCCTTTGTGTCACTTTTTTTTTTTGTATCGGCAGTCCCGTTTTCGATGAAGTCACTCGGGCAGAAATGTCAACAAAGGACTCCGAAACTCGGCTCCGTTTGTTGTCGGTTCCCACTCACAGTTGTGTTTTTTTGTGTGTTTGTGTTTCGTGAGTTTCGCGGTCGAGGACGAAGGGGGAGCGTTTAATCGGGACGGCGGGCGATTCGAGCGAGGGAGCGACGGAATGCAGCCAATTTTTTGAGCAAAACGATGATAATAAGATGAGGCCAAAGTTTATTAAAAGAAGAAACAACGAACCTTGAATAGTCGGGGAGTTTCTCAAACGAGCCGAAGGCCTCGGGCCAGGCACGCGTCGAACTTTTCGTCGAAATGACTCGCATCATTACAATAAGTGGAACGAAAAAATTGGACCTCGGAAAAAAACACAAACACACACACACATCTCGAGTAAGCGACAAACACGCAGCGCAAGAATTCAACAACACGAATGTTGTTCGAAATCGCATCTTTTCGATTGGAAGCAGCTCCCTGAAGTCGATACGGGGCCGTGTCCGATAGTGGGCTCGAGTGGAGCGGGGACCCCCGCGGATTTCTCACCCCGGCTCGCCTTCTTTTTGCATTTTTTTTTCTTCCGAGTGTTTCGTCAAACGAGAGTAATTAGAAAGAGAAAAAATATCTAGGCGAGAAGTCGAACGAAATTAAATCGTTAATTCCGTCGAGTCGTTTCGGATTTGAGTGAGCGATTGGATCCGCAGATCGCAGAGGGTTCCGACTTTGACGACTGCGCCATGTTCAATAAGCGGAGGAGGAATAACCTGAACGAGACGCCACTTTGTCGCAAACTTCTTGAATTGAACTCAACTGAACGCGAATCTTCGTGCGTTTGGCGAAACTCCTGTTTTGCAGATGTCCCCGTTCATGGCAGTTGTTTTTTTTCCTCCCCCTTGCGTCTGCTATCTCTGGCCGCGCGAAGTTCACTTCATTAAGCGACACAGCCAAGAGACGAATGCCAGTTAAATGATCAAATGAGAGAAAACACATTGCTCTTCGTATGCTTCGTATTGGCAGCTAGCAGAGTAGTCTGAAATTAATTGCTCGCTCAGTTTTAACAAAAAATAGCGAAAAGCGACTGATGGATGCGATTCGCGATCCTGAACACAAAAAACAGCGGGGAATGAACTGCGTTCGTGCTTGATTTGAGCGAGAGACCTGAACTCCCTTCGTTCGTTTGCCCGTTCGGGTTGAAACCCCGGTCGGACACAAAAGGACGCTTTGACCGGTACGCAACACCCAGGTTTAGGCAGGCGGACACCTTCGATTTCGTTTCCAAAAGTGAATGTGAAAACCCTCAGAAATGTCTCGAGAATCGAGTTCTAGCCGCGAGGTGAAAGTGTTGGAACCCTCGGCAGTCGAAGATTTGGTTTTCGCGAAATGCAAGAGCGCTAATAAGGCCACAGCCAATAATCACGGGGACAGTAAGGGTTCTTGTCGAATCTTCATCCTTTTCATTGCTCGTCTCCTCTTCGTCAGACCATGTATTGTTACGGGGTATGTCGTCAGACGAACGGGGCTTAATCTGACTCTTCCGCAGATTCGGTCGAGGCGATAAACGCGCTTCCCTCTAGTTGTGGTAGTCTGTCACTTTCGAGTCGACGCCAAAATCCTAATTTCGGCTTCCTGCTCATCGTCTTCTGCGGAGCTTTTTATCGGAGGTCGCTCGCGCGTCAAAAAGTTGTCACCTAGTTCCTGCGGTGACGGACAGTGACGAGGATGATTCGAGCGCCTCTTTTTAAAACTGATAAAAAAGATCCTCGCGCCGCCATCGAGGTCTACAGTCAGCCTTTTGGTGGTCATGGATTCTTTTTGAGAATTTCAATCCCTCGTCTCGGATTTCGATGATTTCATCCGAATTTCGATCATTCCATCGTCGATCCTCGAAAGCCCTGTATTTAGAACCGATGGCTGAGGAGAAATTTCCAAGGTTGCCACCCGGACGAAACGATCGCCGAGATAAGAAGTAACGGCTCTTGTCCCTGCCCCGTATCTCGTATCGAAGGGTTCAAATGCGTTTTGCAAGTCTCGGCTCTTTGTGAGCGGCTGTGGATGGTGTCAGGGGGAGAAGACAGAGAGTTGTGTGCGACGCAAATGAAGTGTTAACATTAAAAAATCCATCTCCTCCGAACCCCTCCCTTCTACTTCGTCGCAGCAGCAGCAGCATCATCATCAGTTGTACCCTTCTCGGTCATTGTGGCGACCCTAATGGCCTAACCCTTCTTTCTTTGTCTCTTGTTCCTCGCGGAGAGATATTACGCGCGATACCAGCAAAGATAAACGTTGTAAGACATATATTCATCCGTTCGTTCGTTCATTCATTTTTTTTCTCTCATTCACTCACACTCTCGTATTCAGTTCCGCAGTTTTGAAGCGGGGCTCCTCCAGAATCAATCGTCGTTTCGTTTTTATCTCTCGGCACGCGAGAACCGACCCACGGCCAACCAACGAGAAAAAGTCGTGAAGATGTCAAGAACTAGAATTTTACGATACCGAAGAAGTTTCTCCGGGGGCCCACTTCTGACTACACATCGTACCTCGCCGGAATTCGACAAAGAATCACATTTTCTCTCAATGAGTCACTTTCAGGATACCTAATTGACAAAAGTGAGGTTGAAAACTGAGGTTCCAACCCGTGGCAAGTTCGTTCCGCTGAAGAAGATCCAAAGCGATCTCGACAGCGCTCCTGAAACGCATGCATCTAGGCCTAAGGACTGAGTGAACCTGTTGTAAGGGCTTCCCTACAGACTGTATTCGTCGGCAAAATTCGCAAAATTGTTGAATGAACTCAATTCTGAGTGTTTCGTATCGGAATCGGGCGAATGCTGAGAGAGAGCTTCTAGAATCCGTCAATCCATCTCGAATACGGAAATGTCCCCTTTGTTTCGGAACTCGTCTCGTCGATTTCATTCAAAGTGAATTGCTCAGAGTTCGGTTGTGCCAGAAAATTGCATTCATTCATTCAGACAGACAGACAGACAGATTGCAAAAGTTTCCGCTCCGGGAACGGGAAGAGTGCGTGTTTCGACAGTTCATACTCAGTCAGTGTGCTTGGAGAAACTTCGACAGAGCAGAAAAGAGAAATAATAATTTAAGAGTGAGTTTTGTCTCTTACAAATTGTTCGCGGTCGCATCAGCAGTCGGGTAGCGGTTGTAGCGGCACTCCGAACGTGCCGTTGAAGATTGTTGTGCGAAAGTGAGCGAAGAGAAAGGTCGTGCTTTCATCTGATTTCCGTCAGAGTCAGCGCGGTCAGTCAGTGCCGTGAGTTGCGTGAAGGAGCTTCGGTGGTAGGGGGCCCGCGCAGGAGGTCCCCTCCCGGAAAGATGGCTCAGACGTGTCGGATGATAGCAACAGCTCGCTGCGGCAGCCACTGCAGCGTACGACGCGTAAGGCACGGGCCCGTACGGATACAATTGACAGGTGGTTGCAGCTGCAGGTGCAGAAACCGCGGCCGCAGCCGAACCGAAAGTGTGACATGGAGTTGACGACGACGACGACGAAGAAGAACAACAACAATAACAACAACAAGAGGAGGTGTGGCAACAAGAAGTAGCGGAGCACGGTGACCCGGTGACGGGCGGTGCATGTGTCGGCGATGCAGTTGCAGTCGGAGCTGTTATTGTTGTTGCTGTTGACGCTAAATTCGCTGCTACTAGCACAGCCGACACCGGGGAAGAGAGCGAGAGTGCAGTCGACGATGATGACGAGTTACAACAGGGGGACAACGAAGCTAGCTTTGGGGAGCTTTGGCCAACAAGGGGGCCCTTCTGGCCCTGGGGAGGGTGAGCCCCCCGCGCCGCCCGGGCCCCCGCTGAGTAAAATGCAGAAGACTTGAAATGCTTACCCAACGGGAGCGAATTGAAACCTAGGTGGACATCGCTTAAGTACGTACCTGCAACAAAAACGTCAACGGTTAGTGGGCTAGTGGTGCAACCCTCCGGTTCGGGAGGGACCTGTTCTCAGAAAACTCGAGAAGATGATTCCCACAGGGAAGGGAACTGTTTGGCTGTCATCGAATCTATAACGCGGGCTTTAATATGCAGTGATTGGCGGATTCCCGTACATCCTGCTCCCCTAGCAGCAGGAGCGGCGGCGGCGCCACCGACAGGCAACTTCGGAGCTCTCCTGCTTGTTCTCTTCGTTTTGCTCGCATTGATTCATAGCCGTCTCGGGCGGAATCAGAAAGAGGAGAAATAAATCTCAACATCTGGCCAGTCGGTTCTTGCCCTCGTCGTCTCCCCTCTTTTTGGTTTCCCGACTGTCTTGACACACGTTCAGACACAGGCTGGTAAGAAAGCGCGTGAGGCACTTGAACGAACGGCGGCTCGCTCGAAGCCGGGAAGAAGGGAAAAGGCCTTCGCTGCCTCTTTTGTGTGACAAATGGCTTCCGATTCAATATGCTGCTGCTGCCGCCGCTGCTTCTCTCCTTTCATCTTACTCCTCTTGACTGACTTGCTCCCTCGCGTTCGGATTTGAACTCAACTCAACTGAGTGAAGGGATTGACGGACGAGCAGGCTGACAGAGTGTGTATTATGGAGAGCAAAAGACCATCAGGAGCTGTTTCACTTTCCGTGGGGACTCCAGGGGGTGGGGGAAGGCCAAGCTTATTTGAAATGGCAACACACGCACAGCCGACGTTCTAACAAACGACTTTCTAATAGTCAATATTCGGCAGCAGCGAGTAAGCCAAAGAAACAGAACGAAGTCTGAGTGAGTCTGGTGCCTCGCTCTGAGCGATAGAGCACTGGCGGACTTTCAGCCCTTCGATTGGGTACTTCCATCACAATGGAAAACTCCTCCACGATATTTGGGGGAGGGAGAGGGGGGATTCCAGTCTCACGAAGCGTAAGAGATCAACGACCACGAGTTTTATCGAAAATGAGTGGGCGCGAATGAAGGAGACGGGAAAAAGTTGGAAAGAGAAAAACGAACTGAAAAAGACACCGGCGCGGTGGACAAGGAGGGAACTCGGGGTGGGTCTGCAACTACAAGGCATCAATTTGACGACTACCGTGGTTGAGAGTTCGAGCCATCGTTCGGATTGAGGATGGCGGAGCGTCGATGGCAGAGTTGAACAACGAAAATAGTCGATTTGTCATCTGGGCTCTTGAGGTGGAATCAGAGTTTGACTCGGGACTGGTTGGGGGTCAAGTTTGCCACGCTCAGTAGCCCCTCGTTGGCTCGTCTCCTCCCCACCATGAAAACGCAGACAAATAAGCGCAGATGAACACTGCTCTCAATTTTGGAAAATCGCTGTTCATTTGTCTATGTATCAATCAATAACAAGTCTATCCTTGTTCGCGCGGTAAGTACATAAATAGAAGAGAATAGCATCCTTAACGCGGGATATCGGGTTGTCTTGTCGAAAGACCCCCGAACAACAATCATGGAGAAAACAACACTATCATTAATCCGCCGCCCAGAACCTAATGTTGTTCTCAACCGGCGTTTGTAAATAAATCGAAACACCGAATTGTTGGTTAGACCAAATCAAGCATAGAATTATTGCGATGAGGTTGGAGGTGCGAAGGAGACGCTCACTCGATTGAAGAAAAATGGGGGACAAGTGAAGAGGGCCGAGAAGCTTCGACGAGTGATGGGGAAGTTCGAAATTCGATTCGACTTCCCGGCCCCAATCGTGAAGTTTTGACTTTTCTCATACCTATTTCGGTAGATTTAGGATGTTCACGTAGGAGTCATAATAATATACTGTTGTCATATAATATTATAAACAATATCGAAATATTATTGATATTTAATGTTGATGATATATCTTTATCTCATATATTTCATCAAATGTCAGTTAAATATTGCGTGGATTTCGTGCGAACAGAGTGTTTTGCGGCTTCATCAGAAAAGCAGTCGATTTTGACTTTCAGAGGTTTCGCCTGATGAGCTCAATCCAGCGGAGCCGCTGTTACCCTTGCTTTGCATATGTATGTATGTCATGCTGTTGGTGGTAGTGGTGTGTTTATCTCTTGAATGTTCTCCGCAGATTGCGATAATGGTGATGAGCATGCTGTACAACAAGAGGAAACACTCTCTCGCTCGGTCACTCCTTCCGCGCACTCTTAACTCGGCCTAAAAAGCAAGCCGTCGAGCACAAATTGCATGCAGACGAGGATGCGGCGGCGGCGGCGGCGGCAGATCCGAGGGGTAAGGCAAAGTGGTAAGCAGGGAGAGAGGTGGAGAAGCCAAAACGGCGAGTGGTCGGGGGATGAGATAGAATCACTGTGGCTGGGCGTTGTTATCGGAGTTGGCAATAGTTTAAAACATCCATTTGGCCTTTCGAGAGTATCTCCTCGTCTTCCTCTGATTCGTTGCTAGCTATCGGTCTCTTCCTGCTCACTCGGTCTATCTGAGGATTACCGGTGCCAGAGCAAAAAATCGTCCCCCAAGGGGACACCGCGGTGAGGGGCACTCCACCACCAGCGACCAAATACAATTACAGCTTACAATGATCTTCCCGGGAGAGAACGAGCAGAGGAGACGACGACGACCAAATCTGAGGAACGAAACGAACAACTCGTGGACTTCGATTCGTTTGTCAACTTCGCGTTCTCAACTTGAGGTTCATCGCTGACGCATCATCGGCACACGCCGCAAAGGTCATTAAATTTTGATTTCACGCAGTACCATCACGATCGAAACGAAATAGGTCCGGATGGTTTAGAGCCGGAGCTCATTTCCATCAGACATCCGTAAGAAAATTGCTCCGATGTCCTCAAAAGGCGAGACACAGAGGAAGTGAAGCACGTAACAAACTTCCAGGTTAACCGAGTGTATCGGTAGCTGCGACAAAAGAAGGACAACTTGCGATCGTCTCAGAGCATCCGGAACGAGAGACCAACTCACCGATTCTGTCCCTCAAGTTGTTCAACCAAATGTTGTCCAACATGGATGCCAACTCATTGTTTCAAGTCCTTTTGTCGACCGACTCGACTCCACGGCTAAACTAAGAATCCGTGACGATGGGATCACTTCTTTTTTCCTCATCGAATACTCCTTATCCCCGTTCTCCTCCTGATCCTGACGATTCTCTCATATTGGTTTGTAGTTGTTGGTCAATTGGCAAGAACTTGAACAACAACTACGGGGACGACAGCAAGGAGAACAGAGGAAAAAATGACGACAACAAGAAGCGGAATGATGCGGCTCAATAAGCTATCTCGACGAACACAGTTGTTCGGTGAGGTTTGGTCCAAGGCGCCCTTGTGTTCCCCCCCCCCCTCCTCTCTCTCTCTCCTCATTTTCTTCCATCCAGTTGGGAGTCATTCACTAAGTCGGACAGGCAGGCAGGCAGGCAGTCGATGGGGCATCAGTTTTCCTCGTCTTTTTTCATACAGAACAGCGCCATATGGTGCGCGGACGGCAGCTTCCCTCGGTTCCGTCCGGTTCCCTTTGCTTCTTTCGTTCATTGGTTTGTTCACTTCAAGTTGTAGCTTATTAATAAAGTTGCTGCAACATCGAACCACTCGTGAGTGCTGCTAGGGTTCGCGAGCCCTTAGACCATTGGCTGAGTATACGACGACGACAGTGGGGACACAACCACATAGTCCGACAAGCAAGCTCGGTTGTTCGCTTTGCGCTAACTCTCAATAATGCCAACTTTCTCATTTACCCGATTCGAAAACAAGCTCCAGCAGAAAGTGACAGCGAACGGAAGGCATTTGTCATCGACACCGGGACCAAGACCCGCCGCAGCAAATATGAAATGTTAGCGGTTAGCCAAAGACAAATCGCTACAAAGACTTCGGTTTGGTGATTTGCCGCGAGCGACCTCATACCACTTGGTTTGTTGCGACTAATTCGAAGGTCCCGCGTTTTCCCTTTTCTCCAATGTTCCCTCAATTCAGGACCAGGACATGCACTCTCGATGTGTGAGGATAATTCTGCTTGGGAACATCTCTTCGAGCAATAGCATTCCGAAGTGCATCGTGCGATGAGGGAACTCTTTCCCGTTCCTTCGTTGGTAAACGAGGATTTGAAGAGCGATCTTTTATGGGGCCGTCGTAATCTCTCCGCGTTCGTGTTGACACCGAATTGAACTTTAATATCTCCTCCTCCTTCTCCTCTAGCCGCCTTTTGAAACTCACTCAGTTTTCCCGCGCTTTTTTTGAACTTCACGCAATCACCACTTGAGACGAGTCTGGTTCTCTTGCGCCGAATGCGATGCGGAACAAAAACGGCTCCGAATCGAGATCGCTGCGCCGACAACAACTCGGATGGGGTTTAGGATTGAGTCTGTTACGTCTGATCGAGGAAAAACGCTTCCGAAAATCTCTCGTTTGCGAAGAGCGTCGAGCGATTTGGAACCCTTCTTGGACGGGCGGTCGATCAACAGCAGCAATACGGACGGAACGTAGAACAAACAGACCAACAAATCCAAGGCCGGGTGAGCTTTCGGGGTTCTGCTTGCGGCTGTCATAATGTTTGTGTAGCTCTCGTTGTGAGCGGTCAGGGTTCTTGTTCTTCTGATTGAATATGCATCGAGACCAATGAAGCTCTGAGGGAAAGAAAGTGCTCGCTCGCCTAATAGAATCACCACCAATCGAGGGCCCGGAGGCTTGGACACACACATCAATACATCGAGCAGCCGCCGCGCATACAATACCCAACACGCAAACAGTATGCCATTCGGAGTTGAATCCATCCGTCTCTTCGTTTATATGAATGCAAACGAGTACGGCAACTCATTCACATAAACGACGATCGCTGTTCGATTCAGGGAAGGGGAGCTCCGAGAAGAACCGAAATTGAGCGAGCACTCTGTCACCGTCACACGGACAGAGCGGCAAAAGATGGCCGAAACGAAGCTAATTGTATTTAGCAGAGCACCGCTTTCTCCTCCTTTTTGTTGTGCTCCTAGTCGCGTTCTCTCAGGACAACGAGTGCCGGGCACCGGGAAAAAGCTGTAAATAATGGTCCAATTCATCACTTCGCTGAACGCTTCTTCCAACAGCAATCCCCTAAAGAAGCAAAACAAATTCAAAACATTTCCTCGCTCGCTTCGCTACCACCTTATGCTCGCGCGTTTCCCCCTTGTCCGATCACCCAACTAGACTTTCGTTTGTATGTCCGGCCGAGGTGGGGAAGTAGCATCTAACCACGTCGGGTAACCAGTGTCTCTGGTTTCAGTTGAGTTGGTTCATAACCGGAAACAAACCGTGCAAATGACCATAACGACCGAACAGTTGATGCCACTCATTAAAAAGTGAATCCGGACGATTACTTCCGATCATTTGAATCTCTATCCACTTCCCGATCTCTTCCTTCCCGTTCGTTTTTTTTTGCTGTTTTCTCTCCGCAACCCCTACTTTAGTTGCAACGAGCCGCTGACCCCGCATATGGGCCGACAAGCGTGCATGCATGCATGCATGCGTGCGTGCGTGCAACCCTACCTGCAGGAGCAGAGCGAGCGCGACTCCATTGACAACAACAACAACAATAACGAGGACCGCCGCAGGCTAAATGACACGGATGACTTTTATGAGAACGACCGCAAACAAAATTGATGTCAAACACCGAGCGATGAGCCAGGCAGGATTCTCTCCGTCCTGAAGATACAAGTCACACCTTGTGATTGTGCGTCCTGCACTCCAATTCAGGACATCCCTCCTCCTGAATCCTTTCTTTGAATGAACTCGTCAAATATCAGCGTCATGACAATCGAACTTGGAGGAGAACAAGGATGAGTTCCTTGATCTCGCATGGTTCAAACCGATGTGGTGGATCCTGAATCCTGAGCCGCGATCGCGAGTTCGAAGTGAAGAATTATTATCATTTAATGAGTCCACAGAAGCTCTCTGTTCTCTCGGGTCGATGACAAAAAGTTGTGACAGCGATAGATAAGACGATCCCCTTTTTTTATGCAACTTTTTGGTTAGGTCGCACACGGTTCGGTGCCGCAGTACCGAGATCGAGTAAAAACCAGCGCGACGCCAACAAATCTGAATCATAATCCTCAAAGTGAGTGACTTCACGACCCGATCATTGTGAGATCTGTTGTCGGCTTCAGAACCTTTCCGAAATCTCGAGAACTTGTCCGAAAACGTTACATGTGGGCGTATCATCGAGGATATCGATGACCTTTCAGACCTCTTCACCTTCAATCACTCGCTTATTTCTGTTCCTCTGAGAGTAGCCGCTCCCCTAGTTCTTCTTTTCCCCCTCCATCGGACAAAGGAATCGTTTCGTAACAACAGGAATCAGCCAAAAGTCAGGGCATATGCGGATATTTCTCTGTTCGACGGATAACAGGAGAGCCCACTTGAAGCGAAATAGACAAATTGCTCTTGAGTTCGAACTGCTCTTCTCATTGTTGTTGTCATCGGTAGCAGTGGCGACCAGGGGATGCTAGCGCGCAGGCGGGGCCGAGAGCGAGAGAGAGCGAGCATTTTTATTTTCCCCTCAAAATTGAATGCTTGCTTCCTTCCGTCAATTCAAGAGGAGCAAAAGGAGGCCACAAGAGAGCGGAGTGGTTGAACGAACCAACGAAGAATAAACGTGGTTTATCAGTAGCAGGCTGTCGACGAGTGCGAGCTCGTTGCCAAAGGAAACCTTAAGAAACATCAAGAGCGCGAGGAAAAATAGCTCCAGGTGGAGTAGGAAAAAATGCGAAGAGCAAAAGGTAAGGAGGAATCTTTTTTGGATGCCGCGACCCTCCGACGAATCCAACTGGTCGTACGAGGAGTCGATCCTCATCGAAACCATGGCCGTCTCTCGGGGGCCACTATTCTAAGCCGAACGCTCCTGAGCTGCAGGGGCGGCGGGGAAGGCGCGAGAGGCAAAAAACGAAGGCGACGGCAAACGTTGGCAAAATATTTCTTTAAAAGATTTCTACTCCCGACGGATCGTAGTGATTTAATTCGTTGTCTTCGGGACCCTCACCTTCGAGCAAATGTTTTTCCCTCGTGCTTTGTATTCGTCCCTTGTCCTCACGGTCTTCCGCGGTTCCCTCTCGTCCGAATCTTCAACAGCCATGAACTTCTCTCGGTGAATAGTTTATGAAGGCGCCCACGGCTTTCGGTTTCGCAAAAAAATACGTGAATTCAAGGACCATCTTTTTGGTTTGTGGCGTTTGAACCCGTTTTGTAGCGCTTCTCTCGGAGGCGAGCCAAAGTCGAATTCCGTGAGTTCGATCAAAGTTTGCGAACTGCTGGTTTCGTTGAGGGGAAGTCCGAGCAGAGGTGAGTTCGGCGTTTTGTGGGCCATGGCCAACCCACCAACCAGTCAGCCAGTCGGTCGCTAAGGCCCTCTGTCGGTCCTGCTGGATAGCTGGTTGCCTGACTGACTGGCGAGCGAGCGGGCGGACAGTGAGTGGAACCCCTCATCCAGCACAAAGCAACTGTGACACGCCAAAAGACAATTCTCAAACCGCTGAACTGGAACTGGCTTTGGAGACAATTCGAATATCTCGATTCCCACTCTGATACTCTCTCTCTCTCTCTCTCTCTCTCAGTGATCTGATCTGATGTCGCTGACTCGCTCGCTCGCTCCTTTTTTTCGGACTCTCACTTAGGAGCTTCCGCTCTTGATATTCCTCGATCAGATAGCCTCCAAACAGAAACAAAAGAGGAGGCCTCTAGATGCTTCCCGTATTTATCCTCGCATTCGCCTATTTCTTTTCCCGCTTCCAAGAGTCTGACCGAGACGCGACTCAAGACATCCAGTGATGGGCTTTACAAACACCTGAGTTCATCCATCGGTCAGGAGGCCATCTCCTGAGCGATTGGTCTCGCCCGCACTACAAAATACCGAGAACGAGATACATCGCTGTTCCCGACCCCGTTACCGAGTTCTGGTTGAATTCTCCACCGAGAGAGTCCTCGAAGCTTCCGTGAATGTCCAAGAATACAGAATCTTGGAGTTCGTAGCAACAACTTCGGAAAACTCAGCACTCGGTGAGGCCGTCGTTGCTCTCGCTGTTTCTCCATTGCTCAAACATGTAGCACACACCCCACAATGGAAGACTCTTCTCTGTCTATTTATTCATATTTTGTGCAGTTGAGTAGGAGAGTGAGTGAGTGCCAAATTGACGCCCTGTCAAAGAAAGGCATATCGATCCCGTTCTCGTCGCTGCTGCTGCTGCCGCTGTTATAGGTGATGGCGCCGCCGCCGCCGCTGCTGGTCGCTGTCGTCCAAGAGTTGCTACACGAGTTGCGGAGCTGTAGACCAGGACTACCGACAGCCAAGACCCACGGATAGACAAGCTCACAAAAGTTCGTTTTCTCTTGCTTGCCAGCTGTATTCAAAACAGCGGAGGCGGTGACGGCGGCGATCCAAACTGGTGTGGACCCACTCGAGAATGGCGGCGAAAACTTTACTCGAAAACCGGTGTTCGTTCCCTACACCCTCTGATTCTCTCTCCTCCCGAAACTCTCTGTCAGGTTGCCGGCTACTTGAAAAGCACTTGGGCCAGTTCCTTCCTCGCTCACTTTCTCCATCATCGCTGAAGTCTGGACAGGCTGAAGACATTTCGATAGCCTCTTGACATCCATATAGGGCGGCTACGGCGTCTTCGCCGCCGCCGCCGCCGCTAATGGTTTCCAACGAGGACTGGATTCAAAATACAACTTCGCGCAGCTCGGTCAAAGGAGTCCAAGCGTGCGGATTGACGGGTCAAGTCCAGACCCAATTGAATTCTTCTTACGAGCGAGTTGCGTTCGCGGGCTGAGTATGCATACCCTAATGCACAATGGGACGCGCACTCCGGCTCGCTAGGAACGCGTCTCACGACGTTGCCAAGGAAACCTCAAAACATTGGAAACATTTAACTTCACTCTCAAACCTCAATCAGCTTCTCGAGCAAGAAGAGAATTCCTTGACGACCGTCGACAGACCACGCCGGGAACCTCGCTCGAATCCTCGGGTCCACTAGTCTCAGGTTCAGAGGGGGTTCCTCTGGAAGACGATGAGAACCTCATGGTCCAGGATTCACACACGTTCGGAGCCTCCGCTCTCTCTTTGTCTCCTGCATCGAATCCGATTTACTTCGAAACATTCGACGACAACGCTCCGATGCCATAACCAGAAAAGTAACGGTATTTCATAGAACGTCGTCGCGCTTCGAAGAGTTTGAGCCGCCGATACAGAGCGCGGTTTGGGACCAGCTGCAACAGGCCTCAATCGAGCGTGCGTGGACGACATAGAAGCTGAATGAGCTACCAAACGAAAGAACGAATGAATGCTCAAGTACCAACCGACAGCAACAGCAAAGTTGAATGCATATTTCATCATGTTACAAGTCGTGTCGTATTGTTCCCAGGGCGACTTGGTCATCGAGCTTCGAGTTCGAGTTGCTTTTGTCCTCTCGGCCTGTTGGTTTGTCTCGTGCACCTATTACATGCATCGTACTCCGTGCATTCTGCGCCGCTATTCGCCGAAGAACGGACCATTGTTTTTTCGGATCGTCCGTAGGAATGCGCACGGTTCCACTTCGTTTCTGACGAGCACGTGCTGGAGTGACTTCAAAGCCAAGTTCAAGCGGAGGAGAGCAAGTTGTTCACTTGTTCTGGGTGGAGCCTCTCCGAACGGAATTCCGTTTCAGAGGACATTCCTTCGGATTTCTCTCTCTCTCTCTCTCCCTCGTTTTGAACGCACCGGACAGCCTGCCAACTCCGCTGCCCGAACCACAGATCAGCCGAATCGGAAAGAGTGTCCATTCCACTCGAAGGAACATGCCAAAGGTCATTAATAACGAAATCAGCTGACAGTCGTCTACTACCAGGTCAGGAACCAGTGCCGAAACGGTCGCACCAGCAGCGGCGATTTCGCGAAGGCTGAATTAACTCCGAATCCGGCACACCCCGGATCCACCCACGCTTCAAAGCTTCCTCTTGAGCAAATCTTTTCACCTCTTTTGGAATGCGGGACATGCCTTCCTTTTTTCACCCCTTTCGCCCTCCCTCCCTACCTCCCCACCCACCCGTCCGCCTAACCTCGATCTTGTTCTTCCATTAGCTGCCGTCGGAACGCGAATTGAGAGAGACAGCGAAAGTAGATAGGCGCTGCCAGTAGATAAAGACCACCACCAGCAGCAGCGGCACCAGGAGCTCTACAGTGAGCGAGCGCCGGCAAGTGAAGTAGCGTGGATGAGGGCCGCTGATGAACGGTTACGAAGCTCCGCGCCGCCGCCGCCGTCCCGATGAGGAATCGGTAAAATATTTGTTGTGACACCGGTGAAAATCTCGAGTGAAAAGGGGGCGCTTTTTCTCTTCAACTAACACTTTGAAAAGCTCCGTTGAGTTGGGCTCGCTTAGTGACTCCCGCTATTAGTCATTAGCTCGTTGTTTCAGGGGTTGGAGTTGGAACCCCGAGCTCGCAGAACGAGTCGAGAGTTCAGAATCCGCGGCACCTCAGCGAACAGTGATTTATACAATCAACGACGTCGAGAGCGTGGTCAACGAATGTCTCTCTAGCTCTAAACTCACGGTCAAGTGAACCCTGGTCAGTGTCGCGAGCAGTTGGCATTACCGCTCGCAAACCATTGAACGCGTGACCGTATTGAGCGAAATTTGCTAAATTCTTTTTCACCGTGTCCACTCTGAGACGGGTTGTTCCTCTCGGCTGAAAGCACTCGACAACCCTCCTCCCCGTCCCCGTGCCCCCCTTCGGAGGGGGAGGGGGGGGGATCGGAGTCCCCCTTCAAGCTACTTGTCGTAGTCGATGTCACCGAGTGTCTCGAGAACAGCAGCAGAAAAGAAGAAAGAAAGAACGAAACAGCTCTATTGGCTTCCCTATTACTCTGAAGGACTGCGCCTAAACATGATCCTCCTTGAACAGCACCAGCAGCTCTGGTAGTCCGACGGCGATCCGTCAAAGCGGTTAACTCGACGCCGACCAGTTGTGATCGAGTGTAGTTATTTTGGCACGACTGGCGATGACAGCGCTAGATTACCTTGTGAAGCTTTTTTTTCTTCTTTCTTCGGCGAACATTGCTCATTTGCCAGAGCTTTTCCTCTCGTACAACAAACTTGTACCCGGGACGGCTCGTTCTGATGGATTTGTTGTAATAACTCCGCTGCTAGTAGTTCGCTGGTCTGCTTCCTCTCGAGAGATCGGAAAAGTCTGGAGCGAACAGGAACTCCAGTTTCCAGAACTATTCTCAAGATTCTCACACGGCAGAGATGTCGTTGGATTCTGACGGATCCGGCTCCGATAATATGTCCAAGAATGAGACGACGACATCTATCGTCTTCCTTCGTTCCTCGTCGTCTCGAGATATCCGGATCGAAATCTCTAAATTGTAAAATTCAAATGACGCGAGGCAATGTGATTTGGCATCACATCGACCCGTCTTGTCTCGTGGACTCGATTGCCACGATGGCGGATCATTTTCTGGCCATAGGTTCGAAAATGCGAGGTTTACCAATGATCCCATCGCTATGCACAATGATTCCAACAAGGAGAGCTTTGAGCAATGGCAAAAGGAGGAACAGCTCGCATAGCAACAGCGGCGACAGCGACCACTGCCGTCGCCGCCGCCGCCGCGGTGACGAGTATGACACACAGCAGAGCTAAGGCGTGGGCCGGTCGATGCTATTTTGCATCTGGACACCCAAGGGAAAAAAGGCTCAAAGAAACATTCCGATACTTCAACCCGAGTCGTCCGGCACAGAACCAGCCAGCACCCAAAAGGGATCCGATAACCAATATGCGTGTGAGTGTATGCGTTTGTGTATCCGCTGTATGTATGAAAGCAGACACACACCGGACCGAATTCGCGGGATAGAGATATATATATATATATATGAAAGCAGGAAACCCTTCTTTTGCTCCTCTTATTTCTTGGCAGGCTGCAATTATCGTTCGATGATCTCCTGATCCGATCAAAAAACTTCACTCCTTCCCCTTTTCCTCGCTGCAATCTCCGACGACGCTGGGAATGGCTCAGCCTGCGAGGCTGTTGCCTGTCCTGAGCGACAATTGCCGCGTGCGTTCAAGTTTCATCGAAGTTTCTTGATTTCTTCGTTCGGGGCATGCTACTGGTCAGGTTCGCGCGCGAAAGATGGAATCGAAAGCAAGCTTAGATTAACTCACGAAATTTGGTCGAATGATCCGCAACGTCTCCTCGCTGACAACGACTCGACATGATTTTCTCCCCAGCTGTCTCCGCTGTTCGTCCTCGTCCGTCGCTCCTCTCAGGACGACAAAGCAAAACGAATTCAGGCTGCGCCGAGACCAAAACAATCTCACTGAGATTCTACGGAACGATGAATCCTCCTGTCACCCCTTCTTCCGGAGCAGACCCTATTGCTGATGGTCGTTCATCATCGATGAATCCTTGCCTCCTGAACTCTTTCTCCTGTCGAATATCTTGACAGCGCCCCTGCCGCCTTCGACAGCAACAACCCAGACGCCACATCCGATCAACTCCCGTTCTCCTTCATGCAAAATTTCAATGCAATGAAGGAGTCCAAATTTAAGAATGGAGTCTCTCATACTCTGAGGACAGCGAGGGGCTCATGCAGCAGCCCCTGCATCCAGCTGAGCGGCTTCGACCTCAAGCACGACATCAATAGAAAAATGCAAAATCAAAACCGGAACAACAAACATCCACGGCAAAACTTCCGTCAGAGCAGAACCGAGTTCGGAATTCTCCCGAGACAACTCAGGACATTTGTTGTCCTGTCATGGGAAGGACAGCAAGGACCGACGACAAGAGCGGCAACTGTTCCCGTTCACAGGCATCCATACTCTCAAGCTAATGCATTCTCTCTCGGAGCGGTACGGAACAACTTTTTCTACATCACAGGTATCAATTGCTCTCGGCAGAGTCCATCGCATCGGATGCGATGCTCCCGCCTGAAGCCAGCTGGACCGACACTTATTCCCCCGTTAAACATAATGAGGGGTTGTACACTCTGCGAACAAATTTACATGTCATAAATGTTCATACTTCAAAACATGCACTTGAAGAGCGGGAAATGAGGATGCAGGGCAATTCATCTCGACGTCAACAATCTTACCTAAACGTGCAATGTAGTTTGGTATGCCAAGCGCTTGTAAGAAATTCGGCAAAACTGATCAAGAGCTTTAGGTGATAAGTTGAATGCCTCCATGAGTTCAAATGTCAACATGTGTCGTTTCAGGTGATAAAGGTGGTGAAGCTGATTCAATTCGTTCATGAAACTCACGACGCCTCTTCCTATATCAGAATTTTTTGAAAATTCAAGTCTCCTCCCGCTCCTTTTCGAATTGTGGCGGGAAGAGAGTTGAACTGCTCATGGGAAGACTGGTGCCAACTTTGTTTCAGATTCGAACTCACTTGTATGCGGATTATAGACTGGCGTTGCTGTCGCAGTGGAACCTCCTGAGCCTCGTCCTGAAGACTCCAACTTGGGGTTCTGTGCATTCATTTTCACTGAAACGGTGCAGAGTAGAACAACCGATGAAATCACCAACCATCAATCACTCGGAAATGACTCCATCGGTGACGAGGGGGACGAGAGCGAATTCTCGTTTCGCCAAAATTATTTCAAAAAATCATAATGAATAGGCAGATATACCACTATATTTCTATCGAATATCAGATGTTAATTCTTATATATATATATATACAAATATGACATCATATAATATGTCGAACATTTATGTCGAGCGGAATCTGTCTCTAGGAGAAGGTTCTCCACAGACTAGCCGAAGGTTTCGTGATATTTTCTTCACAGTCAACCGATCGTGTTTCTCGAGAAACAAGGACTAATGAGACAAGTGCAAGTGTGCACTGCGATCTGCGCGAAGCGATTTGTGCTCAAGGCAGTGACCAGAGATAGAGCTACGAGGACGATGCACTGAATCGGTAGTGTGCAATCTGTTCGCAGAGCTTCAACTCTTCTCAGGGACCACTTGCTCCCAGTGTCCTCGGGCGCCCAAATGACCGGAAATCCCGGCGGCCCAGCTCGAATGTCGAGCGATTATTCAATATCTGTTTGACAACCGTTTTCTCGGTTAAGGGAAATCGCCGAGAAAACATTCCCCATTGACAGGACACCCCACCCAAGAAAGAAATGTTCGGACCCTTGAGACGAACGGCGGCCGAGAGCAATTTAATCAATGCTCTCCTCCACGACGATGATCATCACCCGTTGGCTCAACCGAGTGTCTCTTGGTTCGCTGAGACATTAGAAGTGGCGGCGGCGGCGGCGACGATTGTCGAACGGGTGGCGAACGAAAAGTGAGCAAATCGCCACCAAATGGCTAACGAATGGTAAAAAAGTGGCGAGTCCGCGAGCGAGCGAGCGAGCGGGAGCGAGAATCAGACAGTCAGCAGATTGAATTAGCGTAGTAATAGACGCACAATCGAAACGATGTCGGATTTTGTTCTAATGTGGATCTATGGATCCAAGCCCCGACCGAGAGGAATCAAGCGACCGACTAAAAGCTCAACAGATTCCTCGGCCTGCTGCTAACACCTTCGATCCCGATTAGATTTATGGCTCCATAGCCAGACATGACAGCTGAGCGGCTGCCAAGCAGATAACACTCGACCGCATTTGTTCACTGTTTGTCTCTGAGCTCGAGGATGTTCCAACGTAGACATACAATTCGATGCCATCGATCTGGTGAATGGGGGAGGAGGGGGGAGGGGGAGAGGCAAGAGGGAGATTCTTCGCAGCTTCAAGAGATCGACCGGTCGACTCCCGCATGACTCTCGTTCTGGTTGTCCAAGACCACACCCTCCACCACCTCCAACATTTTCCCTCTCACGTAGTCGACATGGAGTCGAATCGTACAAATGTAAACAAAATTATAGATTTTTTCTCTTCAAAAATCGAGCGGAATCTATCGGCTTCTCCCCTTCGCTTCGTTCGACTGTCCCCCTTGTCTCCCTTTGTTATTGTTGTCATGATGCCGATGGTGATGACGATGCGGAAAGATGAGCAGAAATTGCGATGCGAAAGACAAAATCAAAAAAAGTGACTCAACCATCGCCGCTCAGGAAAAAATCAATCGAGACAGACACCAAATCAGTCACTCCGTCCGCGGGAGATAAAGACGAACAACGAGGTGATGACACTCGACCCGTGGACCAATCGATGAAGACTGGAGAAACGGAGGCAAAACCTCGAAAGTTCGTGAATAACTCGATCGAAAGTTTAGGGAACTCGCTGAATTGGAATCCGCGATATCAGATCGAAGAGATTCGGGCGAAATGCGAAGTTTTTCTGTTTGAAAACTCGACTGGCTGAGTCGAGAGGTCTTCCGAGACTAATTCCGTCATTTGACTGTTTCCGTTGGTGGATCCATCTGGACAAGTGACCGAATGAACGCGGCTCATAGCGTGAGAGGTTTCATAACACGGGAAAGGTTCTTGGTGCCGTGCAGCGATCGTGACCGATCGACGTACGGAGCCGGAACGTGAGCTTACAGTGAGCCGAATTAACATTTTAAACGGCGTCTAACGGAAGAACGCACAAGCCGCGCTCCTCAAAGGCAGCACCGCGTTACAGAAGAGCTCGAGCACCGCGAAACCAAAGGATGATCACGGTGTGAACTCGTTAAGAGTGTCTCCTTCGCCATCGAACCCGCGTCGGAAGTCGTGGGACATGAATCGACACGGAACATGAATCAGCTGGACGGGCTCCTGAAGCTCGATAGAAACATCGAGATACTTCGCCTATCAGCCGAACGAGCGAGCGAGCGAGCGAGCGGTCGAGTGGGCGGTTCGGATTCATCAAAGTTCGTTGAGTTCATCTCTCCATTCACACTTGATGATCGACCACTTTTTAAACAGTTTTCTATTCTGAACTACTACCGCCGCCGCCTCCCACACCAGTGTCATCAGCTCTTTATCTCTCAGACTTCCTCTCGACGAAGGCGGCGACAGCGATAGCGCTGGGTTTTGGCTCGAGCTTGAGTTTTCAGAGACGGCGAGGAATCAAGGAGGCGAGCACGACTATTCCAGTGGAAGACGGCCTCTACGGTTTCATAGTTTTGTGACAAAACCCAAGCGACTGCTGTTGTGGCCGGCATCGAGTTCGCAGTCGGCGAGCCACCTACGCGCAAATCCACGAGTGACAGACAAGCCGAAATCGGGGTTTAAAACTTGTCAACTACTCCCGCTCGGGGTGAGGCGCGGCTTGCATCCAAAAAAAACCGCTAAACCTCCCGACAAAGAGAGAGAGAGAAACCAATCCGAGGGATAAGTGGCAACTGACAATGCTCCCATCGGCCGCCTCGGTATTCTTCATTCCACGACGAATAAACGAATATTTTGTCGATGGCGCTCGAACACCGGCAGTCAAGGGCCTCATTTCCGCGATTATCAGGATTAGGATGTTGGACGAAAGCTCAAGTTTCCATATTTGATGAATTTCGACGTCGCCGTATGCCGTTTCCAACGGGGCCCCAGCTGACGTCATACAGAGGCAAACCCTGGCTCGGCAGCCGTACAGGGCATTGCAACCATAGCAACCGCCGTCTCGCATAATGTGCCACACGTTCGAGTTCGCTGTGCCGAGGCGTTCTCCACAATGAAAGCGGATTCCCGGATTTCTTTGTTCGAACGGTTTGAGTCGTCCGAGAGTTCCCAGTTCGGTTCTGAATTCCGGCCCGGGGCGACTTCTTTACCACTTTAGTTGCATGGTTTCGAACCTCCTGCTAGAAATGGGGCTTCACGCCATTCGAATGTCTCGGTTTTAATTTAGCTTCGCGGCGGATCAAAACGGACAGCGTCGATCCCGCAGTGTCGGATTTCTCAAGGAGAACGCGATCAGGTGGCGCCTAATTAAGGACACTTAAGAGTGAGTCGACGAAGCAGCGACAGCAGCAGCTGCGGAAGGAGGAGGAGTACAGACGAAGTCCTCAAGAGAAAGTTTCAATTGAGAGGGCTTAAATTTCGACGAAATAGCTTTAAAAGATTAGGTGGCGATTAAGCACCTCAGGATTATGATCTTGTAAGCTTCAAACTCTCCGACTTTCCGAAGGAGTCTCGCTTGCTCCTTTTCTGTTCTCCTTCCGATGGGTCTCCGCATCGGATCTCGATCAAAACAGTAGAGAATAGGGGGAAGAAGGAGGAGGATACGACGCAGCTTTGAAGAAGGGGCAACTCCCCCCTCCCCCTCACACACAAGCTAATAAGATAACTGGGGATAACCATAATTGCGCTTTCTCCCAACATCGGTGCTCAGCTGGTGGACGGAGATCAATCTGGATTATATCTCTCGTCATCGCTACTGCTGTTACTGCTTCATCTCCTCAACAACAGGCGTCACTCATCAACTTACTCGGCCTAACGCCTGATTGACACCGAGAGATGCTCCGACACAGATCGACAAAACAACATTCGAAGAGACGAAGCTCCATGAGCTAGCTCGAAGTTTCAGGACGACTGCGCGGTCAAATCACCGAAATCTTCTGCACGGAGTCACTGTTTCTCGGTGGACAGTAGACGAAGCTAGCTGTTCGGCCACAGTAAGCACATCCGGGTAGAAAACAGTGCTCATCGGTGGAACGATACGAAGGCAAGCAGACTGACTACGTAACGGTAAATTAAATGTAGCCAGCCACCGTTCCTGTCCAGATGGCGCGGCTGTTTTGCGGGCTTCGCTGATTCGGCGGTTCTGACGACGAGGTACTGCGGGACGGGGGTGCCGTGAACGAGAACTGTGTACTGCCGCCCGTACAACGGACAGTGCCGACGAATGGGTACGTCGTCAACAACAACAACAACTCCATCAGTGGAGCGAAGAACCGCCGAGCGCACAGCTGAGCTGTAACCACCGGCGATTTGAACCACTAGCACAAAAACCTCGTTCCACTGACGACACAGAGAATTTCGCGCGTTTTCTCCGCTCTATTGCAGAGATCGCCGAATATTTGAATGATTTCACGGGAGAACTATTCTTCTATTACGGGATTCGAATAAAAGAAATAAAGAAAGAAACAAAACAAGTACCAACCTGCGAGTCTGAGAGCTGACATCCGTTGAAACTCGGGTTCTTCGAGCCATTTGTACATTCTCCGGAACGTTTCGCGACCAGACTTGAGTTTGCTCCACGGTTTAGGATTTCTGAGCAGATCCGATAGCGTCCCCTGTGAGCGACAGAGGACCCTCTGCGCGAAAATGGCCTGCGGTATGCTGTAGCGCTTCAGTTCGGCGCTGATTCTTTGAGCAAGCTCTTTCGTGTTGATTTCCTCGACTTCGTCGGCCGAAGACGAAGACGATGTCGTACTGTGGCTTGTCTGCTTGTTGCTCTGGAGCGCGGCTGAGCTCTTGTTTCCGTTGCCGCCGCCGCCGCCGCCACCACTCTGGATCAACGGGTTTCCAGACGTCGGCGAAGGTGCGCTTGCGTTGACTACGACCCCCGAAGATGCCTGCGATAAGACCCGCGGGAGCGATGACGGCGTTGCGCTGCTCGTTGAGATGCTAACGGCCGTGAACGGTTTGACGTCTTGTTGGGGAGGTGTGGCGGGAGCCGCTAGATGAGCTGCGGGAGGTGTGTTCGCGAGTCCGTTGAGACCGCCGATCATGGTGGGCGAATGCAGTGCAACCGACGAACCGGGAGATTGCGGCGAACCGAGTCGCGACAGTTCGCGGGTGGCGTGCGTGTACGAATCGTAACTTGACACAAGACCTTTATCTGAGGGCGATGCCATTCCACTGCCGCCTCCCCCACCGTTGCCGCCACCTCCCCCACCGCCCCCACCTCCTGTTCCGCCGCCGCCACCGCCACTGGCGCCGTTTTGCGAATAGGGCGGCGAGGGAATCGCGGCGTTTGCCAACATCGGTGCTTGGCCCCCTGGAGGACTCATGTTCATGCCGCCCATGGAGCCCAGTTTGTCGTAGCTAGGATAACCTCCCATTCCCATGCCGGGCATCAGCGACGAGAACCCCGCATTCGGATGCGGGTGTCCGTAGTGCGAAAATTTATCCGACATGGTAGAAATGGGTGGTAGCGGCTGCAAGGGCGTCAGGGTGGCATAACTGGAGGCGTTCGACGTAAAACTTCCTCCGGGGGACATTCTCCCGCTCGGGTGGTGATGGTAACCGTCTCCCAAACCTGCACGGAACTCGCTGGCGTCTATCATTGCGTCGTCGTTTGTTGTTGTCGCTGCTGCTGTGGTTGTTGAGGCCACATCACAAGTCGAGGACGTCACTGAGGAACAGGGCTGCTCGTCAACGTCGTCGTCCTCGTCTTCGTCGTCGTCGTCTTCTTCGGTAGCCGCGGAAGCTAGAACCTGTTTAGGGTTGCTTTGTCGACGTTTACTAGCGCCCTGAACCGCGTACTCGTCTTGGTGTTTGTTGTCGCCCCGATGTCGTTGTAACGTAATCGACACAGGCAGCAAGGTGGGAAGGGAAGTCGGCACAGATGGGTTTGACCGTACTTGGTTTTTGGTGGATAGTCCTCCTTGGACGAGGTCGCGCACGTCCTCCTCCTCCTCCTCCTCCTGTTCACCTCCTTCCTGTTGTTGTTGCTGTTCGTTCTCCTGATCTTCTGACTCTCCTCGTTCTATGTGGGATTTACGTACGAGAGATAAGATCGACGAGTCGCCGGCGATCGAAGCTCGAAGCACTAGGCTGCTATCGGGCGGGGCAAGTTCAGAATCGGTCGGTTGACATACACCTGTTGTGACCTTGGTAACGCCGCCGCCGCCACCGCCGCCACCACCACCACCACCGTCGAGCTGATTCCGTCGATCCTGCGCCCCTTGTCCTCGTTGGTGGGATCGACGTCGGTGACGCTCTCTCTGCTGAAGAGAAACCGACGACGGGCCCGAGCCGGTTCCGGATCTACCGCCGAAGCTCCGTCTGCTGGAAACAGACGATGACGACGACAACAACGGAACACCCGTTGACACAGAGACCAACGACGGGTGGTCGTTGGTAACGAACGCAGGTGGTTGCGCGCTTCGAATTCGTAGCAAATCTCCTGAGTCTTGTCCAGTCGACAACCCGACAACCGTGTGCCTGGTTTGTGTTCCTGCAGCTGCTGCTGGATCGACTGCCCTCCTCGTGTCCAATGCTGCTGAAGTCTGCGGTGCAGCGGCAGCAGCAGCAGTCTCAGCCTCGGGTTCAGACTCCGTTTCAGTCGTCGTTTGCAGCGCCACCAGTACCGAGCCCCGTAGCAAAGAAGCTCCGCCCAGACGACTGAGGTCCGCTGAGGGCGGTAACAACTCGTCGTCGTTGCTGTCGTCGTCGTCGTCTTCTTCCCCAACGTCGGGGCCAGGCGGCGCAGCGAGCGCTCGAACCTCAGCCACGGCCTGTACGAGGCTGAGGGGAATAGGATCGGCCCCTTCGAACGACGACGACGACGACAACGAATCATCGTCATCATCCCTTCCCTCAGTGGTTGGTGGCCGTTCGCCTCTAGTACTCGTCAAAGGGCTCTCGTCGTGTTCCCTTTCCTCAATGACCTCACCCAATGCCTCGACTACGATACCTCCACCACCGACTGTCTGCGTGCCGCTCACTAGGGGCTCGGAGTCCACCGAGTCGTCCTCATGAAGACAGACGTTGCCATCGTTGAGTTCACGGTTGGCATTGTCGGCAGCGTTTCCCTCGTCGAGTCCGCTGAGACGACTCGATACCGTTCGTCGGCCTGCAGGAAGTACGGAACGCAACTCTACACTTGGTGGACTCAACACGAGCTGTGTCCCTGTCGACGAATTGCCAACAGCAACAATTCGAGTGGAGCCCTGAACAGCTGACTCTTCGTCGTCTTCGTCTTCTTGTTGTTGTTGTTCTGTTCGCGAGTCTTGTTGTTCGAGATGCAATTGCTGCTGATGTTCAGCTCGGGCCGCAACGTTGCTCTGAAAGTCAACGGCGCCTTGTGTTGTTGCGAGGACGCTCAACGGCGACAAAAACGTACTTTGCAGCTGGCCGATGGGGGTCGTCGACGTTAGAAGCAGAACCACAGTTGGAGGTTGGCCGTCGCAGGAAGCCACAACAAGGGGCTGAAGCTGGCGGAGCAATGGATTCGTTGTGGGGGGATTTTGAGCCGGAACGACCACTTGGCTCAGGGGACGTCCGTCTACGATCTGTCCGGTGGGATCCATTCGGAGCGAGTAGTTCATTACTTACTTTTTACTTACTTTGGCTGGCCCACTCACACTTGACAGAAAGTAACATGGTCACATTGCAAGTTTGTGGAACGATCCCCTCAACGACACCACAACAGCCGAGAACACTGATCGAGTCCATCTGGTCTGGTCGACGACGTCCGGAGAAAGGCTCAAGTCATTGTTCACACACACAATTAGTTCGAAAACAAACACAACACCGACACAATAACAAAAGGAGCACCACTACATGGTGAAATTCATCAGTATCGCCATTTTGTTTTGGAGTTCGCTCGTAGAGCTCAGACTCCGCGCTGAAGAGCATGCGCAATCCGCCATTCGCGGGATAGGGTGGATCATCTTGTCCCGACGGTGCGCGGTTCGTTTCCATCGCAGGTTTCATTTCTGCAGGAAATTTGATCGACACAGCTGTCGCGGCGTTCGGAATACCGGAGCGACCTTTTTTTTTTGTAATCTCACATTTCAACGCTCCAAACGTAGACGATGACAAGTACGGTGCCGGCTGAGCGGCTCCGAGCGCTAAATACAGTGAGTGAAGAAACGCTTCACGGCTCTTGACTCTGCTTCCGGTGCCTGCGACCGTTATCCAGCGGGGCCTGAGGTTTCTTTTGTTGTGAGTTTCGATGACAGAATTGAAAACTCAGCGACCAGGGTTCGTTTCGCGACGCCAGGCTCTGATAAGCAGGCGCTCTGTATCACGGCACCCCCTTTGAAATTTCGAGATGGTAAAGCACCACGCGCGACTCCTGAGGATCTATTTCGTCCTTTGGTAGATTCCAACCCCTTTCAAAACAAAGTTGTTCCCCCCAGTAGTCCTAGCGAGTCTGGATCTTCAATAAAGAACGCGTTTCGGGAAATCTCGTTTCTCGTTCTATTTTGCTGCTCGGTCTCTGTCTCATCGCGGCCTGCGGTTTCGTTGTGAGAACGAAAGTCAGAGACCGTCTCTAATCGAAAAATTTATCGCGAGGGAAACTCATGGAAACGAAGAACCGAAAAAAACCTTTTCGTTGTCATCCGATCGACATTCCGGAATCGATTCTGGAATTGAAATCCATCCATAACTAGATGATTGAGATGAGTACAATTAATTTGCCTGCACGGAGCGCGCCACGTGCTATCGATGTTGTTGGGTTCTTCATGGTGAAGGAGAAAGCCGTAGGTAGAGATGGTCTTCCGATGGAAGCTGTGAACTCTCTTTCTCTTCCGTTCGTCGTTCAGTCAGTCCGTCCGACTGTTTGTCTGTCTGTTCGTTGGTTGCTTCGTCCGTACGTCAGTCAGTCAGTCAGTCCGCCGCTCGTTCGATTCTCGCTCGGCTCTCCCAATCGGAGAGGGGTTCGGATCGATGGTGAGCAGCTCCGCCTCCATCGATCGTTGCTTCATTCTTTGGTACGCCCAGCTGGGCCACCATCGCCCCCGCGATGCCTCGACCCGCGTTCATCCCTGCCGACCCGCGAACCCGTCCCCCATAACCCCCAGAATCCCCCATTTCTCCGCCACGAACACTGCCGACCGACCGGATGGCCAGCCGGCCTCACAGCCAAGGGGAACAGCGAGCGTAGGTGAGCACGCAAATAAGCTTGCCATGGATGGCGCCCAAACCGGTGGCGGCGGCGACGACGGCGGCGACGGCACAACCCACCGACCGACCGAGGTTCGGATGGACGCATAACGGAAAACAGCGAGTTTCCAGTCATGCCAGACATGCTTGAGGCTGATGCTGAGAGCCGAGGCAACATTATTTCTGCGTCTATCGATCGAGTCTCTACTACTACCACAACAACAACAACAACAACCGCGCCGACAGCCACAACCGTCGAACACATCTGCAGAAACAGCAGAAGCACAGGCTCCACTGTGGACGGCGCGGCCGCACATCGAACAAACCACGCCCCAATCTCGGCTTGCTAACGCATCCAACTGGAAAAGTTCTCCGTCCGACACACTAGTCGCCAGTGCCCTTTGTGCGACCTGCATTGTGACCTACGAGTCACCTTCAGTACCTCCTGATTCCAACTTTTGAAACATCGGAAGCCTTGGCTGCGCCGATTCAAGCTTTTTCTGCGCTTTGCTTACTGAACGTAGATCGGTTTCGTATTCGATGTCCTCTTCGACTTCCTATTCGGAATTCTGTCGACGAAACAATTCGACCACAATCTCGAAGAGATCATTCCCACATTAGTTGACATCGATGGGTTTCGATCGGCGCCGCGTCGCTCGGCAAGATTATCTCACTGATAGAATAATGGATTGATCAATGAGCGTACGTGAGGATGACCGATGACGAATAAATGAATTGGACCCAAAAGGCGCTGGAAAAGATGAGAGGGGCAAGGTTGTTCTCGAGCCGCCTGCCCGCCCGCCCGCCCGCCCGCTTGCTCACTTCGGTCGATGAGCTCGATGGGCCGATATCCGTTATGGAATTCCATTGAGAGCCTCTTCATCTGTTGCTCATCGTGGAACAACGACATTATTGCCGACGAGGCCGCAGCTCTCATCATCGCTCGAACAGTTATTCTCGACTCAATTCGAGATGGATTCCTCACGGTCGAATTGAAAACTTCTGATTCGACCTTGACGTTGATTCGAGTCCTCTTCCCCAGCTTGTTGTGGACCATTCAAACTAACCAATGACAACTCAAGTTGACCAAAAAACTCCAAGACCTGGACTATAACGGACTCGGGGTTTTAACGCCGCGCCGCTCACTGAAAGCGGCCGATTCTGGAAAATCGTCTGGAAATCTCAAGTCCGTTACGGTTCCGTGCGAAACGGGAAGAAACTCAATTGATTTCTGTTGGAATGGGCGCGAAAACTATCTAAGACGTGTATCAGAGAGGAATTCCGGAAACCGTTCTGCTTCCGAGAGCCACGGATCATTTACGGAAATCCCTGCGGAGATTCAGCGCCACCTCGGCCTCAATCCGATGAATTCTTGAGGATAAGACATGGGAGTCTGAACCCTCTGCATCAATCGTTCTCGAGAAAGTCGGATTGCAAAACTGTGAATAACAAGAGTTTCATCGATCGCTGAAAATTCTGTGAAGAAACAAGAAACGACCATTTTCGAATAGACTAATGAAATAAATGGAAGAAAGATCTAATAGGATTTTCACAAGGCTCGGATACTTCCCACTTCGTGTCGAGGAATATCGTGTTCTTTGCTGATGTATTCCTATTTTGAGCTCCGCCCGTGTGTCTTAGTGGAGTTCTCGGCTCATCCGGATTCCTTGGGACAAATTCAGGGCCCTTTTTACTTTTCTCGAACAATGATCAAATAAATTCCAATTGCGGACTCTCTGTCGCTAGCAAGCGCGACCATGATGTAGAACGATATGAACATCGAATGAAAAGCAAAGAGGGTGACGTGTGTTCACCCAAATGTTTCGTGGTACACATGACACACTACGTCCCCTCCTTATTCTTCGTCCTATTGACTTTGTGATGACAACGTCATCGGCTACGACCGAACAAGGAATTGAAGAAACAATATCAGATCGGAAATCGATCGTTACCATCAAGATGTATCGATACATTCAAAGCAAACAACGCTCAGTAGCGTCTACTTGGTAATAAGTGCCGGGTTTACTGCGGTTATGCTTGAAGAAAACTGAATTTACACGAGTGAATGAATGTCCTACGACCGTCGCGTCGCGAGCTGCCATCACTATGGGCCTCGTGAAGCGCTTCGGTCCTACATCATATTCTACCGTCGCGTCCAAGGCTCTGGCCGCCGATAATCATCGAAATCGTCAAGAAATTATCGATCAGCCGAGGTCGACGAGAACCACGATGTTAGACATTGATGGCCTCGTAACGTCATTGTGCCTCAGTCAGCGATCACAAGTTCAGCTCGAGCAGATCGAATTCTTGGATATTGGGAAGAAAAATTACAGAACAAAATTATGGCTGTTTGGAAACCTCTCTCGGTTCTTCCGAAACGAGACAGAACTTGGACCTAGATGTTGCTTTTTGTTGCCACGTGAAGCTTCTATGGCTGGACGAACTTCACAACAAATGACGAAGCCCGTCGCTTCCGTTGGTGGCTGCGTTCGCTCGGATGTAATGTTCGCTGGATTGAAGTACCCCTACCGGTCGATAGTCCGATACCCCGGGCTCCGCTTTTCGAGACCGGGGTTCCTATCCTGCCCGGCCGCCTGCCTGCCTCCGTCGGCCAACGCTGAAACGTGGGTCTTTTTGAAAGAATACGTTGTTCGAGAGTGGGAGTCGAACAACGAGCCCAGGGCACTGACGCGGGGTTCACACGAACTGGGGTAGGCAATGTAATTAAAACTCTCTATCCGAGCAAAAGAGCAATCAGCCACCTAAATTGAAAACTTTCGATGAACGACGCAAGAGCACGCTTTTGAGTCTCCTTCTAGCTCTACGGAACGTTTCGAGATATCCGTCGGGAGAATGGAGGCGTGCCCCCATAGAGCGTCAAGCTTGAACACCTTCACGAAACCTCGAATACGAATTCAAAGTTCACTCAAAATCTTTCGGAATTAGAGACGAAAAGAACTCGTCTCGCGGAATTTCATTCGAAACCGGCGAAAGACAGAGCAATGTTTCGATCAACTCGCCTCAGAGTTCAAATCGATAGGACAAAACCTGTTTCCGAATAGAAAATTTCGTGAGTCGAGGACACGTGTTTGAGGAAACAACCTGTCGTCATGGTTTCCTTGCGGGCATCCCCTCTTCATATTCGAACATGTCGATGAGGTCTAAGTAACCAAGCGCCGCCAAATAAATTGGAAATCGAAATGATCGAATATTGAGAAAGCAATCTGCTCTCCTCGCTGCTCGCTCGTATTTCCTTCGCTCTTTTTAGTTATTGAGTGACTGCGAGCGGCTTCCGAGGTCTTTGATGCTTCGACTGTTGTCATCTTTCCCCCGTCCGCTGCCACCTGCCCTCGACTCGAGAAACCTCAACGGAAGCCAACGAAAGGAAGCACAACCGACGAGAAGTCCCGAATCGCTCGCCGCGGTCGTCGTCGTCGTCCAGTTCACCGCCAAATACACGTATCGGTCTTCATCTGCGGCGGCGGATATCGGTCTTATCGCTTTATCGGAGCCTATAATACAATATCTGTCCGATATCTGAGGTGGAATCGACTCCAGACAGAATCTGAAGGACGCTCGTCGTCACCTGTGGCTTCAAAAAAAGCTACCAATTCTTGTTGTTGATCACTTCGCCGATTTTTTTTGCTTAACAACCTCATGATAGATTTTTGTTTGGAGGAAAAGCTTCAATTCGGCACTGATCGTTTTCAGTATTCCTAGAGAATTATCTTTTCAGAGTTTCTTGTCACGACATTTCGAAACTGTATGCCTCATCCAGGACGAAGAATCGGGGTTGTTGATTTACCCTCTGAGATCAAGAATCGCAGACATTTCACACATCGGGAGTAAAACATCTATGAACGACGGACCGAGCTGGTCAATCACTTTCAGAAACCGATGGAGAGAAGGGAACAAGGATTCGTTGTTTTTTTCCAGCAAACAGGACGACATCTCCTGAGGATGTATCGATTCGCGTTAAGGCTTCCTGGAACATTTCTCAGACTTCGTTCCATGTACCTTCCAAAGCTCAGCATTCGCGTGGTCTCAATAAGCATATCCATGAAACAATCAACAGCACTCGGACAGAAAGGAAACTGACTTCTGAATTGGGTGTTTCTGTCTGTTTCTTATATCAGTTTCTGTCAAGGGCAGAAGCCGTCAGAGAAAAGAACAGACATTTCGGTGCGTGGTGATTTGAGCGCAGGCTACTAATCACTTGCTGCTTTTGTTACTTTTCGATGGCTGGTTCAAATACGATCAGATTTTGAGCCCTTGGTGATCAAACCAGTGAACTAGGAGCATCGAAACGCGCGTGCTATCAAGGACTTAGAATTACACCACATTCGGGAGGACAATCGTCCGCCAGGAAAACCAAGAAAATAGTGCTCGTTATTGGGATGATGAAAATCCACCCAAGGGAGAGGAGGATCATAGTATCATCGTAGAACCCGATTCTTGATTCATGGATCATTATGGATAACAGCCAGACCACGAAGAGGATGTAAGTGTGACCTCCGATAATCTCTTTTAGATCAGCTGCGCTCAAATCAGCCGTCAAGGACATTTCTGCTCTGATTCTCATCACCTGCAAATTTTTTGGAAAATCATTTTATGTAAGTCGATCAAATGTTTTGGGAGTCTCAAGCCAGGGCTCACAACGTTACAGCTAGAGTTAGAGGACCCGGCACAAGTGCTGCCATCTTCCGAGTGACAACGGAGTTCACAACCGGAGAAAAGAGTCGAAGAACCTTTGAAACAAAAGTCATGATAATAGAACGGGAAGCTTGCCGGAATGGATTGTGGAGCTCGTTTGCAAATCATTAATACTCCAGATTCGTGAATTTTGATATTTTCGCTCAACTCGGTTCAAAGTTGTGACCAACTTGCGAGTCTCGGATCTAACGTGCTTACCCGTTATCGGGTCCTTTTGGCCTCGCTCGAAATTTTTCTTCTTCGCGAAAAAGTGGGAAAATCTGCAAGACGGGGCCGGTTTCCTAATCGAAATCGGAAAAGTCGGTTGCTCGTAAATCGGTTGCTCAAAGCGGAATCGACCCCCAAAACTCAAGTTGATGAGAATCCCGTGATATCAAACCCTTTCTTCAATTCATCTCCTTGAGAAAAGTTTTTGATGCTGAACAGACAGCTGGCGGTGTCTGGCCAACTTTCCAAAGTTTCCAAAACCCGTAATGATAGATTGCACGCTCTATGAGCACACTTTCTTTCGAACTGTCACGACTAGAGCTGTGCATTCTAGGATGCCACGCATATTCCGCGACTTTGCGCCTTTTCATGCACTAATGGCTCTTTCCGTCGGTCATTTCCGAAATTCAGAGCAATTTCCGACCCATTCTGGATTGAATTCAATATGCTAGATGGGGGTGACACGTCGACAAAACGTTTACCGATTAGGAGGCACTTCCCCGTTCCACTGAAAAACTATGTGAAATCTTGGAATAACGGACCAAGTGTGGCGGAAAGTTTCCGCTGATCCCGACCAGGAGCCTTTCTTCCTTCATATTGACAAGTAAGGATACAGCGGGCTCGTTACTCGGACGTCACAAACTTTCGGTTCGATGGGACTAATTTTCCGGTCCCGCTTCTAAGCGTATAGAACATGGCGAAATCGGAATTCAGTGGTAATTGAGCTGATGCAAAGGAATACTGACACTATTCAGTTCAGTACATCGGTGAAAGAGTATCCCCTCTATTATGAGTAAAGCTTGGAAGTTCAGGTAACGGACTTTTTTTGGCAGTCCCTCGAAGTCCTTTGTAACAAAGTTCTATATGCAGGACCGTGCAACGATCTAACACGGATCACAATGGGCTTTCCGCGATAAACTGGATTGCCCTGTAGGCTGTTTAGGGGCCTGTGGAATCTTTCGGATGACTGACTGACTGACTGAATCGCCGGTAAAATATTTCAATATGTTTATTTTTCATCTTTTACAGATACTTTTCTTTAGAATACCTAATTTTTTTTAGAATACATAAATTAGTTTGTCTACTCTGCTCTGGATAGATTCGCCAACGAGTCGACTAGTGTACATCGTGCTGCGTGATATTGTGGGCACGCCATTCCGCATCTACGGCACACACAAGTTTCGTCTGCTTTGTAGCATCTATCTTTGGTACACATATTTTTGTGAAATCCGTGAGCTGCCAATTGAGTTACGAGGTGACTGTTCTTTTGTCCTGGTCCTCTCCACTCTTTTGTGGTCATTCCGATTGTGTGAAAGAGTCCGTCGTCTACCGATGCGAGTTTGTCTTCATATTTTCGAAGGAATTCTCTGTACGCTTCCGTTTCGGGAAGGTCGAACTGTTGGAGAAGTTAAATATGTACTCTTTTTCAGAGATCTTGGCACACTTTATTTTTAGCGCCCCAGGCATTTCGTACAAGAGAGGGAAATATGGATTATCGCTTATGTAATCCGGAAATCCCCCAAGAAACCTTCAAAAGATTTCCGGAGAACTCCAGAGTGTGATCTATCACGAGCCGGCGACTATGGGTTTCGTCGCTCAAGTTGTAAGTGACTCCAAACGGGTCATGCTTACTGAAAGGAGCTGCGCCACAAACGCCTGCGGATTGAAGATGACGTCTTGGTCATGGAATACAGTCCTGGGGTCTCATTCGAGGGGAAGCGAACATTCTCCCGTCACGGATCTATCTTTCGCTAAGACCGCTAGTCGTTCTCATTCGAAAACTCGAACATGCAGGTGCTTACAATGAGCGAACTCATCAATTTTTTTGTCCGATTTACCGGAATATAGCCGAAACTTTCAATGAGATTGGCGATCTCTCGGTCGTTCTGAAAGACTATTCTTTTTTGCTTGAGATCAATTAACGCACCGTGCGCTTCCCAGAAATCTAACCCCAGAATTATTGGTGTGTCTAGAGAATCGATGACTGCGAACTCGCACGGGAACCACTTGCTAGAGCTTTTATTAAATTTAATGGAAAATGTGCAGGAGCTGTTCACTTTGACCCTGGAACCGTCGGCCATGTACACGCAGTTGAACGGCAGTTTTTGCCTGGCTAGATCGGTATTGCTAGAGCTAAATTGTACATGTTTTGGAATAAAGCTGGATCTAACTGCTGACACCGAGGCACCTAGGTCTACAAGCGCGTGTGCTGGATCCCTATCTCTAAAGTACACTATTACTCGGTTCCCGTGAAGGATCATGGCGTCGTTGAGTGTATCACGGGTACTTCTCAACGGCGCCAGTCGTTTCCCTGCTGGATCGGTGGGCCATGTACACGCGGGATCCCGTTCTTTTTGTTTCTACAATGGGAAATTATATGCCCCACATTGTTGCACCAGTTACACAGTGCGCGTCCGTCAGCCAACCGCCGGTTTCCGGTGTAGTAGTTGTTCTGATCTACATTGAACAAGTCGGCGGGCTGGAACCATGCGGGATCAGGCTGGGGCGGTGGATTTGCTTGGGGCTGGAACTGCTGATGGGCTTGCGGCTGGATCGGTTGGAGTGGTCGTCTACCTTGACGAGGTGACGTGGGGCGGGAGCGGTAAGCTGGAGCGGCGTTTCTTTCTCTGGAGCTTGAGCGGGATCTGAAGAAACTCAATTCATCTTGTCCGCGGTTGCGGCTTGGGGTGCGGGAACGGATTTGGTTGATTGCTGCGTGATCGTTGCTGGATTCTTCTTTGTTGGCGTTAGATTGCGGGATCGTGCGGTCTAACCAAGCTAGATGATCTCTTAGCTCGGCTAACGTCTTTGGCTTGATCATGGCTATCGTTCTGATGTCTGCCGGCTGGAGCGTTTGAATGCATCTGTCGATGATGCGGTCTTCTGGCATGGCGGGATCGTAGTCTTGGCAAAGCTGGAGCACTCTTTCGTAGTGCGGTAGATACCGCGAAGTTTCCTCCTTCAGGAGGGAATCTAGCTGCTGGATCGCTTTCTGCCGCTTTGCGGCCTTGTCAACGAATCGTTCCTTGAATTCGACTTCGAATTCTTCCCACTGTGCCCACTTGGCGCCGGATCTCTCGTACCACTTCACTGCGTCACCAACCAAGGAGAAAGGTACTCGCCTGAGCTTGGCTTTGCCGTCCGCATGGTTGAATGCCGCCGTGCGGTTGAAAGATCGCAGCCATGCGGCTGCGTCCGAGGATCCGTTGAACTCTGGGTAGTCGAGTTTCTTTTCTTTCGCGGCTTGATCGGTAAGCTGGAGCTGGAGTTTTAGGAGGAGCGCTAATAACTCATCATTGGACATACCGGCCGGATCGATGTTGGATGTCGGCTGTCGAGTGTTGGCGGCGGGAGCTGGGGAGTTGGCGGGAACTGGTGGTAATACTGCTGCTGGAACTGTTAGGCTGGGGCGGCGTAGCTGGGCTGTCGTGCACTAGGCTGGGTCTCTGCACGTGGTCCGGTGGTTAGGCCTCGTGAGGGTTCGGCCTCGACTTCCGGCGTGCGGTTGATCGCTTCTGTTTTCGCTGGAACTGCTGGATCTCTTGGTATAGGTGCTGGATCTTGCGGCTGACTGCTGGATCTGGAGGGCCCGGGCAACTCCGGGTTGCCATTGTTGGCGCCGCGTGCTGGATCTTGCTGTTTGCTGGAGCCTGCCAGTTTTTCGGCTTCGCGTCGTGCGCGCTCCTCTTCCGGGGGAGTCCGCTGCATTGAGGTTCGGGGAAGGATCACTGATCTCCACCACTTGTAAGGTTGAATAATAAAGAGAGTAGTTCAGGGGATCAGTCACACGTTATTCTTCAACCTTACAAGTGGTGGAGATCAGTGATCCTTCCCCGCACCTCAGTGCAGCGGACTCCCCCGGAAGAGGAGCGCGCACGGCGCGAAGCCGAAAAACTGGCAGGCTCCAGCAAACAGCAAGATCCAGCAGTCAGTCGCAAGATCCTGCACCTATACCAAGAGATCCAGCAGTTCCAGCGAAAACAGAAGCGATCAACCGCACGCCGGAAGTCGAGGCCGAACCCTCACGAGGCCTAACCACCGGACCACGTGCAGAGACCCAGCCTAGTGCACGACAGCCCAGCTACGCCGCCCCAGCGCAACAGTTCCAGCAGCAGTTCTACGCTCCCGCAGCAAGACCGATAGTTCCAGCAATCGAACCACCAGTTCCCGCCAACTCCCCAGCTCCCGCCGCCAACACTCGACAGCCGACATCCAACATCGATCCGGCCGGTATGTCCAATGAAGAGTTACTAGCGCTCCTCCTAAAACTCCAGCTCCAGCTTACCGATCAAGTCGCGAAAGAGAAGAAACTCGACTACCCCGCATCTCCACCACTTGTAAGGTTGAAGAATAACGAGTGACTGATCCCCTGAACTACTCTCTTTATTCCGAGTGATCGGGCAACGCAGCAAGCTGCGACCGATCTCTGCACGAACAAGAACAAGAGTGATTGTACATCTCAACTTCCAGCTATGTCTTTTGATTTTCCTCCTCTCCCGATTGGAGAGTCTCTCGGAACTTTCTCAGCGCGGTTTCCTTTGAAAGCTCCCGCGCCTTTGATACAATTGAATTAATTGGAGCCGAATGTGAGCTGGGGTGTTTCAGCTAGATCGGTGTCGGGTTCGGTTGAAACATCCACTAATTGGAAACATCTGCAAGATCTCTACAACCACTAGTTACATTCCCACAATATTTGATGCATATTTGTGCTTTTTTTCTCAGGCGAACTGAACGCACATCGTAGTTGGGTTGTCGCGTCCTTTCCAGGAGGCGATACCTGCGACTCTCGAAGGTTCTTGCTTCGGCTCTCCTAATATCGCTTTCAAATATTCGAGAGCTTACCAATTTTATTTCTCGGAAGAGATTCACTTCGACCATGCAGGAGCTATGAAAGATCATGGTGACGATTCGATTTCTGAGAATTCTTTCTCCGTAAATGCGTCTTTCTGCTCGGTCTGTTGTGGAATGACAGCTTTCGAAGGTGAACGAGAGCCATCCTAAACTGCTACATGGGTGCTTGGTCCAAACTGTAGACTCACGTCCGTGAATGATGACGTGAAGGCCCGTGAACAAGTTGATTTTACTTTTTGATGATTAAAATTCGATCAGAGCAAGATATCTGAGGCTGTACGGACCGAGAGGACTTCCCGTCCCTGAAGAACACGGCCAGGCCAAGGTTTCTCTTATCGGTGAGTGGAGCCTCCGCGGGGCCCTCTTGATTACTCAAAAGTTGGGAAAGTTAGTCAGGTCTCGTTGAGGCCCATCACGACCATCCAGAGTCGTAGTCGCGAAAGTTGAGTTTTCATCTCAATCGAACACAACAGGTGGAATCGAGTCACAGGAGGGAGTATTCTGATAGGGTTGAATTGTTGAAAGATACTCATTTAGGGCCTCGAATTTAATGAAACATCAGCGGATAAGTGACCAGCGAACAGGACGAGACACTTATCGTGACGACGAAGTTTCGAAAACCGCTTGCAGCCATAACCGTAACCGATAAAGCTGATTCCCGTATTTTGTTTATGATGTTTATACTCCCGACGAAGTCTCAATCGTTCCCTGCGCCCATAATTTCGCAGCTGAATACCTTCTCCATATTTATGGATTCTCGCTTTCTCACTCACGGTCGGACGAGTCGAGCTGATGGCGAGCACGAAGAAAAAAAATGTCTGCTGACATGCGCTGCGAAAAGAAGAACAAAATCTCAAGAGGTAAATCCCTTGCTTCCTCATGGAGCTTGGGTCGTGAGATCTATCAAAGTCGTTCGCTCACAATCAGTTCTTCATAGCTGCTCGAGGTTCAGAACGAATCAACTAGCTTTCTTCGAACTGATGTAGAATTCCAAACTGAGCCAGCCGATTCAGTTCCCATGAAGCGGAGTTCAAGTCTCCACAAGCCACACATCTCGATGAACACTCCTCTCGTGACCCAGAAGTGACAATCAAATCCCTTTACAAGCTTTGATGTGATGACTTTGAATTGTGGTCGACATCCCATCGAAGTTATGACTCGCGCCTCTCACGCGTGACGCTCTCCTGACTCCATCGGGGCGAAAGGTTTGTCAACACGTAGGCATTCCGATCAGCTGCCTTGTAGCGAACATGTGAGTTGTCTTCAATCAGGAAAATTTTGAAATTCCGTTAGAGATACTTCACAACGTTTCTGACTTGCTAACCCCACACTCAGATTCGCATTTGGATGAGCTCTCCCTTCACCAGATGCTTATGTTTGACTCGAGAACCAAGAATGTCATCAGCAAGATGACTGTTTGATTTCTAGGGAGCGATTCAATCCGATTCGGAATGAGATTCTTCACTCTATGGACATGGACACGCTGTACCATATCGGATTCTCAACTAATCAGAACCTGAAGGAAATGTTCGGAGACGTCCGTTTCGTCTGCATGGGCGGTACAGCTTACAGAATGGAGAAACTCGCCCGGTGAGTGGAAATTCCTTCATCTCTTCATTAAGATAGTGGAATATCACTCGATAACAATCTTTGTTTCGTCCCTAAGCAACATCGTTCGCGACTTTGGAATCAAACTGCCGACAGGAACTGATCTCTGCGATCTCTCGATGCACTCTCATCGATATTCCATGTTCAAAGCCGGTCCTGTTCTCTGTGTTGGACACGGAATGGGAGCACCGTCCGTATCGATTCTCCTGCACGAACTCTTCAAGTTGTTGTACTACGCGGAGGCCACGGATGTGATTTTCATCCGAATGGGAACCTCTGGCGGCTTTGGTCTGATCCCTGGTTCCATAGTAGTCAGCAAACAAGTCATAAACGAATTCGGCGAAGCGAGCCACACCTTCGTGAGTCCGACCTTGCAACGCACGGATAGTTCCGTCGATAATTAATCGAATCAGCTATGAGCTAACCCTTTTGTCGAATCTGATTCGTTTTCAAATTGAGTTTTCAGGCGGTTTTGGGACAACGCATCGAACGTCCCTGCGTTCTGCCACAAGATCTCGCCGATGAAATCATCAGCGTTGGCCGAAAAGTTTGTCCAAATGTCACAGTACTGGGAGGTGATTGACTTCAATGATTCCTATCTGTCGCTTGTCCGAATCCATTCTACGGTTTCGATGTTCGGTGGAAAGAAATCCGAAGATCCAAAATGATCACTCGTAAACTCAAGGAAGAGATGCATACGTTTTGTTCTCGTTGTCACCCTGATCACTTCCAGCCACAACCATGAGCGCCAATGACTTCTACGAGGGACAAGCCCGTCTCGACGGAGCTTTCTGTGACTACACCGCAGACTGTAAACGAGCATTCCTTTCGGAACTACATTCGAAGCGAGGTGTTACCAACATCGAGATGGAGAGCTCAGTTTTCTCGGCCATGTGTCACCACGCTGGAATCAAAGGTTCGTCGCGTTCTTTCGATTTTTCCTGAGTATTTAGATTCATCGATTTTTTCGATCATGAAACTTCTCATGAAAAATAAAAACTCGACGAAGTATTCCGATTTCCAGCGGCGGTTGTCTGCGTCACAATCGTCGAACGCTTGGAAGAGGATCAGATAACCTGCCGCGCCATTTCCTTGGACCAAGCACAGGAGCGCTTACAGAATGTCGTGATTGCATTCATCAAGCAGAAGCTCAGCTGGGACTCGTGACGATCTTGGTCCAGCGGAGAAGGGGAATCCTCATTCTGATTCCTTCCGCAGCAACAGAGAACAGCTATGAGTCGAGTGAAGATGGAGAACGCGACGAGCGTTCGTAATAAAAAGAAAACGTCCCAATGCCCTGAGAAACTTTCAACTTAATTTTTCTCTCAAAAAATCCATAAATTCAGCCCGACATGAGTTCGTCGAACTCAGAATTCACCCGAAGCCAACGTTTTCGTATAGAATAGGAGAGGATATGATATCCTTTTTCCTCCTCCCGACATGAGTTCGTCAAAATCATAGAATAGGAGAGGATATGATATCCTTTTTCCTCCTCCCGACATGAGTTCGTCAAAATCATAGAATAGGAGAGGATATGATATCCTTTTTCTGATGAGTGAATACACTGACAGTTTATGGAATTTATATTCACTCATCAGAAAATTTCAAATAATTAATCCTTGGATGTATCGGGCCGATAAGAGTATGGTACGAATAGGATTGAGAAAGTCAGTAGCATGTTTCAGTCGCTCCCTTCCATGTTTGCCGATTCAATCCTAAAAACTTTGCTGTTATGAGGCCGAGACTATCCAGCCGTCTGTTTGATATTCTTCGCGAGGGGCCTCGAACTCAATGAATCTACTTTCAGAGCCCTGAACTTACGGTTCACCGAACCCAATCCAGGCGATTTCGTCATTTTCCAGATTTGACCAACCAATATGGAGGGCAGAGTTTCCACAATTGACCAATGACGAAGCGTATTTTCTCTCCGAGAAAAAACACGGAGGTCGAAAATCGATTTCTTCCCGGACCACCACATATATCGTGATATTCCCATCGACCCACTTTTGATGCGTGCTCTGTCACTTGGAAGCAATGTCAGCAACGACCCGGAAGTATAACGTTACCCTTGGCGGCTGCCATTTGCTCTATTGAAACTTCAATTGTCATGTACTTGAGCGGTGTCGCTCCTGTTCATCCTAGATACCGGTCACTTGCAGAAGTAACAGGAGACGTTAACATGTTTCCGCCATCACGGAAGGCATGAGCTCAGAACGTTAACTTTGTCCTCTCCGAACGAAAGACAGTGAATTTGTTTTTTTCTCCCTGGTGTCTCTCGAAGTGCAAACGAAACATTCCTCCTTCCGGAACCACGCGGAGTTTTAGTGGTGGCAAGGATTTGAGCAAGGAACTCTGATGCCACGTGCAGGCCGAGAGGACGAGGATTCCGAAGTGGTGAAAAGTCAGTGTACCATATTTTTCGATAACTGTCTGAGATTGGGAGAATCGTTCATGACATTTGCTCAGCCGAAGACAGCGGACGCGTCGAGAACGTCATGATGTTCTATTCACAGCGAGGGCAGAAACCACAGCACTGCGGGAAAATGTCAAAGGTCAGTTTTCTCCTCGATCTCAACACACCGAAAGCCTTTCTTCGCCCTTGATATCGATGGTGCAAAAGCTCCCCCAAATACACCGTATCCGCTGTCGAACAAACTGTCTTTCTAATTTCTGGAGGTTTTCGTCCAATTCTATTTCTCGCGCATATTAAATCCAAACGCACATGGTTCTTCCCGGACCTTGAGTGTCAGTTCTTGTCGCCCGCGATGAGAAGCGATAGGAAACTCTGATCGCGGACGAACAATTTAGGCTGAATGCTAGGGCGAACGTAAGATTCAGGATTTCTCGGCGAAATCGGGGAGCAGTGGAGAGCTTTTCCATTTCAGGTCGACGGGAACGTTCTCGCCCTAAGGATAAGCGTCGAGGTTAGTTCTAGTGGAGAGTCTTCACAATTGTTGCTATATGACCCGAATCGATCCACTCAGCCTTGTATCACTTGACTTCCAGCAGCAAAAGCAAAGGGCTCTGACGTCAGATGTTGGTTGATTTCTTGATTATCCACATTCACGATGGAAGAACCCAATGAACGTTCAAATATCTATGTGAATATATTCATTTGCTTCCAGTGCCTATCCCGAAACGTGCCAAGAAGATAACTTACCCTGAAGATTACGGTGAGACATTCATCAACCCAGCGATCAACCTCGCTGCCAGATACCTATTATTGCATTTCTTCGGCTAATTAATTGCACCGCAGTGCGAGTTGGGCCATCGTATCTATCATACAAATCCTCTGAGTTGCATTACGACATGGGTATTTTCGATGATCGTTCCCAATTTAGAGAGATCGATCCAATAACCGGAGTCTGTCGTGATTTTCAGACTCCTCCCGTCTGAGCTCAAGGCCTGAATTCTCCGATCGTGAGTCGGGTTCTAAGTGAATACAGAGAACATTCATCCCGATGTTTTTCTCGATCTATCTTTCAGAGAGCATGAGGGACAGATGATGTAAAGTTTTTAGAGGTGATTTCGAATACCTTTCAGCGATTTTCGGAGACGAAATTTTCCCTTGTAACCCAAGTCAGATGCGAATCATCGAGAATTCACCGTCACGATGCTGCGAGAAGACCATCCTATGTCTCATGTTCGTAATGCTAGCGGGTGCTGCTGCTCTTGTCATTGACTCTTTCTTGCGAGGGTACAGTTTGTACGATATTTTCAACACGGATACGTCTGAAGCGCCGAATTCCCCGATCGAAAACAGTGGACACAGTACATGAAGACGCTCCAGAATCACCTAGATTGTGTAGGTTTTCGCGATCTTTAGATTCTTCAGAGACACGAATGTTCAATTTGACGAGTTACTCAATTATTCCGTAGCTTTGAACGCTGCCATACCTCCGGTCTTTGCTAGGTTTGTTGTTCTTTTTGAATTGCCCGCGCTCGAGCCCCAGTCACCCGCCAAAGCTGTCTGCAGTGTCTGATTGGAGCCCCTCTCCTCACTCCTCTTGTCGTGTGCGTTGTTCCGAACGAAAGAAAAATCCGTCTATATTTGGTCAACAGTGAAGAATCACGAGGTGAGCATTTATGACTTCATGTTCGTTGTAGATCTCATTCTGGATAGGTTTCCACGGTCAGAAACACCGGAATGTTTGCATAGAATGACATGACACAAGACTCACGCTCAGGGATCGATGAACCCGGAGCAAAACTGAACCCATCGATCGCTAAGTGTGCGTTCGGTGTCCGAATTCCCGAGTGATGCATTTAGGCGACTTTCTTCAGTCCACTCGACTCGAGGATATACGACACCGTCCGCTTCGCTGAGTTTTCGCGCCGCGAAGGATTGAACTATTCCACCGGTGTCGCGTTGTTTGAGTTTTCTCATACACTGAGCAGAGAGACTCGGGATGATTCATGTGGAGTAAAGCTGTGCTCCCACTTTGCAGGAATAATGGCGGCAGTCAACGACATCATCCAACAGCAGTTGGCTGAGCGGCTCGTCGAGGCTGCGCGTATCGCAGAGGATGAGATCGATCGAGAAATCGAACGATTGGAAAAGCTAGATGAGGATGATCTCGAGGGTAAGCTGTCGCTCTCCTCTCGAACCTTTCATTCCCACCGTTGGAGGTGGTAGAGGTATCCGAATGAAGCCTCGAAGTTCGCTCTCGATGGAATTCAGTGCAGCTATCCTGAAACATTTTCTCGGATTGCACTTTCAGGGATCCGTCAGCGGCGGATGGCGGCGATGAAGAAAGCCGAAGAGAAGAAGCGCGATTGGCTGCAGCTCGGTCATGGAGAATACTCGGAGCTGAGCAACGAAACAGAGTTCTTTGATGCGTGCAAGAAATCAGAGCACGTCATCGTCCACTTCTACCGACAAGAAACGATGAGATGCGCGATTGTGGACAAACACCTACGAATCCTCGCAGTCAAACACCCCGAAGCTCGATTTCTGAAAATTTCCGTGGATAAAGCGCCTTTCTTGTGCGATCGAATGAAGATCAAAGTTTTGCCGACGATCGTGTTGTTCAAAGACTTCAAGAGCGTTGATTACATTATCGGATTCGATTCGTTGGGTGGCCACGATGAGTTTTCGACGGAAATGTTAGAATGGAGAATCGCACAAAAAGGTTTGTTCTCTATTGACAATCGCAAGAATCTGAGGAAGCGAGTCGATTTCCATGAGTGCCCTGTTCCAACCTCTCTTCTCCTCAGGCATTATCAACTACGCAGAGGACCTCTCAACTCCACCTGACGCGAAACCTAAAGCGAAACGACCCGCCTTTGGTGTTGTGCCCAAGAACATCCGTAAAACGAGACACGGAGACTCGGATGACGACGATGATGAAGATTAGTTATTTATTGTATACTTTTCGATCCAGATTTATGGAACGCCCAGAATCAGTGTTAACAAAAATACCTCGCCGTCATCTCACTGCTGTTTGAGGTAAATTATTTTTTACGACGAGTGAATGAGACTTCGAGCTCCAAATAAAAATTTCAAATGCTTTGAAAGTGAACGGTATCTTCGAACGTAGAACCCGGGTCTTGTCAGCGAAATGAGGGGATCTTCTCTCGCTTATCCAGGCTGCCCAATCGTTTTTCATTCCTGCAAAGTCTTCCGTAATGTTGATGCCAAGGTTCAAATGCTCGAAACAACCAATAATGAAGCCGAAGCTCAGTGGACAGTAATGTCGTTTATTGAACTTTTTTCTTAACTGTGAGTGCCCAAACAACGGCCCGAGATCGAAGTCAACGTGTCTTCGGTCGAGTATCTTTCGAGCAGACGCCTGCAATCAGATCGGATAGGGGCGGGGCGATTCGATTATCTATTTATTCATCATTCATGTTTCCATCGATCAACTACAAACCATACTTCTAGTATATATTTTCCTGAATCTTCTGATCGTTCCTTGAGCACGCCGGTTTTTACTCTCGTTCTCTCTGATTAGCCTGACCCTCAGGGCCTTTGGCACTACACAAGCGGGTGGTTATGGAGGTTCGTCATCGGTCTTTTTGTGGATGGGAACCATCGATGAATCGCAACAGGTTTTGGGTGATAAAGACAAAAGGAGAATCGAACAGTTCGAATAAGGTTGGCACTCTGTGATGAGTTACCGATATACGATATTGGAATACATTTGATACCATGGAGGGAAAAAAAGAGCGGTAGAAATTATACGCCTGACAAAATCTTAAGTAGGTAGAACAATGGGTTCGGATACTTGTTGTCCTCTGATTCCTTACTATTCCAAGCAAATTCAAGCATCCACGCAAAAGCAAGCCTCACATTCTGTAGTTCGAACGATATTACCTAGTGTATACTCAGTACAAAAATAACCGACTTAAATATATATTATATTACACACCTGCGTTTCTCACCGGTTTCACCTATCGCTGCTACAAATTCCTCTTCCGCGCGCTAGGGATGCCGGAAAAGTTTGCCCGCGATCATCAGGGTCGCAAACTACGCTCGATTATGTAAATATTCGCGTTTACGCAAACCCAAAATCCATTTCTAGCTGGGCCTCTCCGATGGAACTATTGTCTCAAAAGTGTTCAACTCGCATATTTCTCATGTTTCTAATACCTTCAAGCTTCCCCGCTGAAGTTTCCAACTGCTCTTTTGCGGCGACGAGCGCCTTTTGCGGCCACTTTCGATATTCGTCAACAGAAATTCCATAAAAACGGAATGCTTTGATTTTGTCGCGCACGGTAGACAATCTGAGCTTCCAAAAATGAAGATACAAAAGTTGGACTACTAAAACTCGGCTACAACCTCAAACCGAGCTTAATCCGACCTGGACTGAGCGCTCGGTTTGTGATTCTGAATGAATCCCTAGTTGTTCACTGTGATTAACGTATTCTCAAACAATGTAGAAATTTCGTTTGGCGTTCGCCGCTCTCAGATTGTAGCTCAATCTTCGAAGTTTCTCTCATCTTGAGCAAGAAAACAGTATAATGATAAGAATATTGTCAGGATTAAGTGTACGTCCGCGAACCGAGTTGAATGTTAACGCGTGAAAATCGTTTTCATCATCTCCAACGACTTCTGCGAGGATTGCTGCCGCCCCGGTGCAACGAATGATCGGAGACGATAGGAGAAAGCTCTCATTACTCTTTAGCGCCCATGTTGGGCTTATAGTCGCGAGCCATAAGACAGGCAAACACCGTCATAACCATTTTCTGCTTGACCTCGGCAATGTCCTCGGGCAGAGCATAAATTCGCGCTCCAGCCTTGCGAGCCATCGAGATGGCGTATTTTGCGTTGTCCAACTTCTCTTCTTGACTCGTACCGGGTTTAACCTGTAAGCCAGAATTCAGGTGAGAATTTCCATCAAACCAAGTTCAGTTTCGCATGCAGTGCATTTGAGAACCGGTGCCCTGCAAGATAGGTCTCCGTGCGACTTTCGAAACAACAAGAGATCATATCGGAAAAGGATGGAGATGATCGACTGAATATCAGGTGGAATGACGAATGAGATTCTCGAGAGGATGGAGCATCCTGTAAAAGCGAAATGCTGAGGTGGTGTAGATCATGAAGTGATGCCATGTGCTGCGACAAGACGCTCGTAGCCACGAGCCATTAAATAATTCAGTTTGGGAACGAGAGATCTCGTCAGAACGAATTCCGGGGGACCGCCAAAATCCATTTGATGAAGGGAATTTCGTTATAACGAGAGACTTCCGTACGGCGGACCGAACCAACGGGCGAGAGAAACTTGTTCGCACGAGGGATAGTGATCATGCAATAGGTCTGACGTGCACAACATGCAGTATGGTCTCTAGATGTAGCAGGAACCCCTCCGAAACTGCTCCGTGCAGATATAAGTCTCGAACGTCCTGTGTGAGCGGTCATTTGACAACATTTGCACCTCGTAGTACATCACACGAACCTGGGCATAGTTGATGGAATTCGGATTGATAGCGTCCACAAGATCGAGCACGGGCCGTGAGCTGGCAATTGCCTGATCCTGGAACGAACTGATCCGGCTGTCTTTACCGGCAGACGCGAGTTTGCCGTTCGCCCATTCGATGATTTCCTTCTCGACAACAGGACTCCCGGTACCCTTACACGTCGACAGAACACTGAGAGTGTAGGCCCTCATCAGCTGCCAAACGAGAGCCAATGTGAGGGTGGTGTTTCCGTCGTTGATGTCTTGCCCCGCGATTCCGACCAGCTTAAACTCGAATTCCTTGACGGCCAGTTCGACGGCGTAGTTGCAGTTCTCCAATTTCTCCATGAAACCTTTGAGTTTGCTGAAGCTGCGATGCACTCGCTGCCAGTTCACGCTCTTAGGCTTGATTATGTCGAAGAGTTGGAAAATGATGAGACCGTCGACAAGATCGTGACCGACGGATCGAACGTGCGGAGAAACTCCCATACTGTTCATCCAGTTTCGGTACGTCTTCTCTTCGCGGCTTTCCTCCATGTCTTCCAACTCGATAGGCTCGGTGGGAGTTTCTAGGCTAGAGTGTTGAGTGAACAGATTGGCAACGAACGCCATGTTAAGCTTGTGATTCCCGTTGACAACGTTCTTCGGTGAGAGGAACGAGCGACAGCCGAGTTTCTCGGCTTGCTCAAGCATGGTCTCTGCTCGTTTCAAGAGGTCGGGCTCCATCATGGCAAGTGTGTGTACGCCGGCGGACGGCGGAGCGATTTGTTGCAGCAGATATGTGTAAATCTCGGAGTCTTTGATGTCCGTCGTGAAGTTGGTCATCTTTCGATTGCACTGGCTACGCTCCAGGTGGTAGTTGACCCACCGGAGCAGGACATCGTCCTGTGAGAGCTTGATAAGGTCCGCGACCTCTTCGCCGTCCTTCAGAAGGGCGATGAGGCCAGGGCATTGCTGTAGGGTGATCTGACTGAACAGACCGATCTGAAAACGAACGAATCTTGTAAATTATTGAATTCGTAACTTCGGGAAAACGAGATCTCGTTGATCACATCCCGTCCGTTGAAACGAGAAAAGATGCTCGCTCACCTTGATGATCTGCCAGAGTAGCGCCAGGACGAGATGTTTGGCCCCTTTGCTGAGGTCGTGTGCGTCGATGTTGATGATGTTGCATCCTATGGCCTGCGCCGAGTTGAGCGCCAATGTAAGATTTTCGTGCTTTGTATAAACTGATAGGTTTTGCTTGTTGATTGCTCGTTCATCGATTGTATCCGGGCATGATTTGTTGATCATTTTACTGAAAAAAAAATCAGTTTCCTCAATACATCGAAGTTTGACGTCGTCTGATAATTGTTCGTCTCCAGCGTTAGGCAGCTCCCTACGGGCTGCCGACACTCACCATAGAACGATTCCGTCTTTCAGCTTGTCGTACAGAGAACCGTCTTGCTCGTTGATCGGTAGAATTGTTTTAAGATCCGGATCGCCGAAAAGTTCTCGATTGATCCACGTTGCGAATGCGGTCTCTTCATCGAACCGTACGGAATGTGTTGTGCCTGGAAGAGAGAACTCAGTGAGAATCTTTCGTTTCAGTTGTTCTCCTTCGTTTCACGGTCCGATGTTTCCTCGCCCGCATCTATAATCCGAGAATTCGGCTCGTTTTCATTCGTCTCCGATTGCTCACCTTCAGATGATGCGTTTGATGAACCTCCAAGCGTTTTGACCTTTTCGTTCTTCTGCAGAGCTTTTTTGAATTGAACGCTTTCATCTTTTGAGCGGAGATCCGTGTACAGCTTTTGGAACTCCTCGTACGACATCTTCGTCTGGCTCTTTATCTTGCCCTGGAATTATATTTGAATACGCTCGTCAACAGGATTCATCGCTCAAACAATTCGAACTAGTTGAAACAATGAAAGCGGTGGTTGCCCAGAGTCCACCTCCAGAAATCGATCTCACAACTCTAGTTCTCTGATTCTCAGGGGGAGCTTTCAGATTGGTTTTCGGCGAAGTAAGGAGATCGAGGAAGCGAAGTTTCGAATTGAAGAGCCGCAGCTATTCAAACTCACCTGATTGTTCAGATCTTCGGCGAGCTTTCGGATTTCCCATTGAGCCATTTTGATGCCGACGCAATCCAGCGCATCCTTCAACTCGGACAAATCAATGCCATTGTTGGCAAACTGCAAGGAAAGAAGCGAACGTTTTGATTTCTGCTTTGTTTTCTCGTGAAAGCTTGGAAGGGAGTCGTCGTTGAAGACCCGAGAAATCTATCTCCTTGTTTTGAGGACGGATGATCCGCTGACGCGGCTGCGAACTATGATAAGTTCGGAAGACCGCCTGAAGACTTCCGATCGAGGTGTTAGAGGCCTTTGATTGGGATTTGCGGTCGAGTTGGACGACACTGAGTGAGAGTCATGACGGTCTCTGGAGGTTGTTTGGTATTCACCAGCACAATAGATGAGTAACAACAGAGTCGCTGCGACAATCGTCGTATTCGCTCGACGATGGGAGCTCTAGCTTCCAAACTACGGGATACGAAGTATGCTCAGCAGTAGTTTCATATCGACATGCAGAATAAACGTTGTTTGTGTCATTTTCAGGACTTACGCCGAGGCACGTTTCGGATACGCAGAACACGAACGCCAGCTGGTAGTGAGTGGCGTCGTTTCGCTTTAATGACAAAGACAAGCATGGTTCGCACACGCGATCTAGCGCTCGGATGTCATTAAAACTCCCTCGCAACCCTTTTTGTAACGGTCATGGGACGGACGCGATAGATTCATGAATTATTGTCTCCGGTTTCGTCCGGCGACGATTCGCCCCAGCTCTCTGAGATCTTGGACACTCGTCTCGAGAGGAATAATTCGAAGTCAGAAGAATATGCATTCGGCAAACGTGGATTCGATTTCATCGTGAAGTCAAGTACCGTCGCTATCTGTTCTGTTGCGTCGCGTAAGGCTGCGCGATCCGGTGAACAATGAGAAAATAATAAAGAAACCGCGGTGAAAAAAGAACATTGCGGTATCTCCACAATAACGAGTGTCGGTCCTGTAAAGTGCTCCCAGCGGTGCGAGAAAAAATGAAAACTGGCTGAAATCTTCTTCAAGCCGAGTGAATGTCGGGACGCGTTAGTTTGTCTCGTTCTCGCTCGCTGTAAAATTTCGCTCCGGTCGCAAATCAGTCAACATGTTTGCCGCTCTTGCCCTTCTCTGCTGCTCACGCGGCTCGGACAGTGTTTCACAAATTCCTCGACTTCAACGCGGCTCATCTTCTCTTCGTTTCGTGTCCAATGAGCGCTTGCCCGCGTGTACCTCCGCACGCCCAAGAGCGTTTTTGAGATAGATATCATCTTTGTGATTTTTCCTTCATTTCTATAGAAACAAATGCTTTTCATCGAGCGCGACCGATATAGCTCTTTTCGTTTAAAAATTTTCACGAACAAAAACTCTCGGACGTCGTTTCTTTCGATTTCTATCCGCGACCCAATCGATTCTTAGTCGCTAGATGCTTCGTTAAGAAAACGCTTCGATTGATCGCGGCGGCCCAAGTGTAAGAACCCCTTTCGACGGCGGACAAGTCTCATTTTTTTTTGTCAGATTTCGGACTACTCCCGATTCTTTAGAGTTTTCCGGGGCGAACTTGACTCCAGATACTCAATCGAACAACGGCTCAGTGAACTAACTCAATGACACTCCGCCATGTCTCTTGCCATGTGGCACCGCAACTACCTCTGTCTTCCGAGACGTCGTCGCCTGAGAGTGATGGAATCGGCCGTGGCCAACATGCGGTGCGCATACTTCACCGAGTTTGGTTCGTTGTTTTGCTCTTTCTCGGTACGAACGAGCCGCGTCGAGCATCGGCCACCCACTCAAACGGCGACATCGCCCCACTCAAAGCCGAAATCAGACACAGAAGAGACTTGCGGTGGTGCGGTAGTCGACCTGTCAGTCGCCACCGCCAAGATTCACCGTCCATCCACGCGCGTACATTGATCCGCCTCAGTTGTGGTCTCGGCGACCAGAACGTGACGTTTCGCGCAAATCGCCTCCTGGAGGACGAAAGCTGACTCTACACATCTTCGGAGGGGTTCCGGGATAGATTCGCACACTTCCCGTGTTCCTCAGCTGAAGACAAGCACCGGCCAGCGCATGGGAGATCCAGTGCCATCCATCGGACTGACCCTATTGTCCAGTTCACCATCTGTGTGTGTGAGCCCGCGCGCCGCGTCCGACCGAAGAATGCTGAAGTGTCTCTGCTTCAGCCAGGGTCAGGGGACTGCTATCTCCGAGTAAAGGGTCTGGCGGTCGGGCCGCTCAAGCACTCACACACAGACGGACCGAGCGACCAGGGGCACGCTTTCTCTTCCGCTTAAGGCCGACTGAAGTTTCATTACTTCTCCACAAGCTAACGGCTCCCGGGACCGAGCGAATGAATGCTCGCTTGCCGGTCTGTCTGACTTGACAACACTAAGAGAAAAAAACGAAATGTTGTGTACGACGTCACCACTACTACAACTCCGTATCGTCGATTCCTCGCGATCGGGGACTGACCTCTCGGAGTCGTGTTCATGGAGCCGAAACTTTATATCGAAGACTAGAATCCAATTCCGTTTTCAGAAACTACCTAACCTATATAACGTAAAACAATGATTTTCAATCAATATGGGTCAAATCGATCCCACATCCAAACGATTCAAGTGATTTCAACAGCAGGGGGCTGAAATAGAATCGACGGAGCGACTGATGCCTGCCTAACAAGGAGAAAAATTATCCAAGGAACTCGATGACGTCATCGTTCTTCCGGGCTGAGAAATCGTGGAACAAAGCGAATGGATTCTAAGAGTGCATCAGTCACTCGATCAAGCCCGTACCGAGAGACACATGAGAGCAATGAGCACTGTGGAGCATAACCTTTCAGCACGCGGACTGCTTTTCCGATGAAATTCGCGCTCTGACATTCAACTCGAGAGACTGGAAGTCTTGGAAACGAGCAGTCCGCGATGTTGTGAGAAGAAGACTCGGAACGATTGTTCTTTCGTCAGTTTCTGTCTCCGTCAGTTGACATTATTCGTTCCCAATCGAAACCATTCAAGAGCAGCATGGAAAATATTCGCCAACTCTTCATCTAGTTCCTCTATTCAATCAGAACATGAGCTCAAGTCCCAACAAAGTTGCAGGGTGTAGCCAATAATGGGCACAGGGACAATGGCCACTCGTCGGGCACGGCTCACTTGTTGGAACTCGAAGATAACGCCGCGGCACCGGTCCACCGTGGGATCTATCGGCCCATTATGCAACGCCAACGACTAAACACATGGGAATTATAGTCGCTTTCTCATTTTTCTAGGTGGGAAACAATGCACAATGAGCAATGATTGAAAGCAACCGCACGGACAGTCGGATCAGACGCCAGCTTCAAGATGGTCAAAATTTCTCCTTTCTCAAGGTAACAACGGAAGTCACACATGAAACCACCAACGCTTTGAAAGATATCTGCGAGAGAAAAGAAAAAAAAGAGACGAAACAACTCCAAGAAATGAGTGAGCACAACCAACTATCATCATGCTTCATCGGAAAACGCGAAACCGAATCTTCCAAATTGGAAGACCATATGTTCCGCCACAAAAAAATGAAGATTAAAATCAGGCCAAAACTTCAAGCATTCCGCAATGATCTTGAGGAAGAGTCCAAGGGACGGGCTAATCTGCGGAGGCCAAGCCAAACTTCCGCTGATCGATCAAATAGATATTGAACGAGGTGGAGTGATTCAATCGGGTCAAGTTCCTTCCGAGGACCTGTTGACGTTTCGTTGATCCGATCGTTTTTGTTATCGTTGGCAGGGCGCGCCATCTGAGCCCCTGCCTTTCGTTAGAGCAACACGGTGACAAAAACAAATCATCAAACAAGAAATCTGCCCTAAGGTCCCCTCGTTGGAATCGCGCGGTCGCTGCTATTGAGCGACTGTTTGTTCGTTCGTTCGTTCGTTTGTTTCCTTTTGAATATCTAGTTATACCCAACTAGTGATACTTGTATAACACTCACACACACACTCACTAGCACAGCTGGAAACTTCGTTCGACCGGAGCTGCCAAAAGTGTGACGGAACATCGTCAGAGTTCATCCTTCGATGCGAGGCTGACGTGATGCTGGACAACATCACTTGACATATTTCGCCGGAACTGCGATCGGACGGTGTCCCGTTTATTTAATCGTCGGTGAGTCAAAACTATGGCCTGGTATCTGGGATCGGGGACCCGTTCTCTCTCAGGGTCGTTCTAAGATCCCGAGTTCGATTCACAAGATTTTCCAGAACCCTGAGATCAACCGTGAACATCGGAACCGGTTCCGTTCCCGACGGCACAAAGACTAGCAACTGGAACCCAGCTCCGTACCGACTAGCGAGCGGTTCCAGCATCAAAACGCATCCGTGAAATCATTTCTATCGCTTTTCTCGCGACTGGCTTTCGCTCAGCCGGCTGTCAAGTGCATTTAGAAGATTTCCTTCTTTTTGAGAACGAGAAACCGAATCGGAACGCCGCCAAGTCAAAAAGTTCACCCCACAGCGATCGAGTTTGAGGTCGATACCGGGTCACGAGAGAGCATTCGTTTCTAAGATTATGAGGATTCGCAACCTCGCCAAGTGATGAGTTCTTAGAAACTCGTCCGAAGCTGAATCGTCATTTAGGGCTTGATAAACTCAACGTCTTATCGTAAACACGGCAGCCGCCCGAGAAGTATGTAACGAAATTTTCGACCCATGCTCCAGATTCGGGACAAAGACTGCGAGGGCGGACCGATGCTTCACGAACGCATAATGAGCTTCGAAGTAAGTCGTCATGCATGTGCCACGTCTTCACATTCTGGGTCTATTCTGCTTCCCGCGAGTGTCAACTATCGATTCGAGTTTCCTGGCCTCGAAAATATGCTCCAACTCCAGCATGTGACGGTGGTTCGACGAAATGTAATCATAGCGATCCATGTTTTTCCAAGTCGTTTCGAAAACGTTGTCGACGATGGTGATGTTGGCGATAGGAGGCCTGAAACAGTACGTCAGACGTCTGTGCCTTCCAGAGGGACTTCCGTAGGCGGAAACGAAGCAACTGGTGGTAACTGAGCTTCGATGAGTCAGCCGCATGATTCACGACGGCATAAAAACCGTATTTCGCTCTCTTATCTCAACGTTCTTTGTAGCGCACCTCTTCCTGCGGGCATCGAGTACGAGAACAAGGAGTCTTTGGGCGAAGCAAAGACGCAGTTTTACATTTCGACATTCCGCGGATCTACACATGTGCAGATCAGTGACAGCAGCGAATTTCATTCTTGGCTACCACGTTCACGTTCCGAGATGGAATGAGAAATTCAGTCAAATTGTTTGCATTCGAGTTCTGGAGATGTTTCTTAGCAAAAGTTTCGCTGAATGACGTTTCGCGAATCACGCTCAAATCTGAAGTTAGCGTCAGGCGACGTCATCAGGTACCGGAGTCGCTATGGAAATCGGCTCGCATTTCAATGACGTCTGTTCTTCAGCTTGAGGCTCTGTTTCCGGAAGAAGAAGGAGAAGAGAAAAGAATTCTGTTCCGTGGGGAAGAAGTCAACAGAGTCAACCTGGCGCCCTGTTCACACGAGGGCATAGCCGCGCGAAAGCATCAAATTGGAAGAATCCATGAGCGACTAAGTGACGTCCATGCGATGCTCTGCCACTCGAGTTTTGCGGCGCTGACCGTTTTGGCTTCCCGTTGTTGCTGTCGTCGTCGTCGTCGTGTGGATGTTGGTCGGCATTCGCCGGGGGCCCAGCAACTGACTGACTGACTGACTGACTGCGAGCACCGCGGATCTAGCGAACGAAAGACGAGCGGACGACGATGATCCGTCCACAGGAGTGTTGGCCGCAACATCGAATCAGGCGGCAATGCAACACAAGGGGAAGACCACGTCCGTCCTCTTGTCAGTCTGAAGTGAAGGCCCGCCTCGCGTTCGAGATTCGAATCGGATCGCTCGAGACCCACGAAGCTCTGATTGAGTAGAAAAGGATGGCGACCTCTAGCCAACATTCGTCCTCTAGGAGCACTAGCGTGTTTCGTCGAATGAGAACTTCCACGGCAGAGCTCCAAAATGAACAGAAAAGATTCGGCTCGGTGGTCTCACGCCTTGCCGAATCATTGGAGCTGCACCGCGCACACAAACCCGCGTGAGACTCTCACGTGAAACCAAAACCACCCCATAGATCCTGAGTGCATGTTCGAGACCCTTCTCACGCGACGGGTGCGCGCGAACACGCTCGAAACTTAGAGAAACTGGAGGCTCGTGCGCTCCCTACTTACCGCTGGAATTTTGGAGACGAGTTCATCACGCTGTTCGTCGCTCAAAATCAAGCTCTGGCGGTTCATTTTGGTGCGGGGGTCTATTCCTTGTCCTACCAGAATGCGGGGAAACGTAGGCTAAGCTACAATGCAACCGGCTCGGGAATTTGTTCACAATCTGACAGCCACCCGTGGAAAAGCGCCCAGTCAATGCTGAGTCGTCGTCGTCGTCGCAGCGGCAGCAGCAGCACCACCACCACCCAGCAGCAGCACACCACAGCACAGCAGTAGCTTTTGCCAGCCAGCCAGCGACCTACACACCACTGCGGTTCAAGCAAGCAAGTCGAATGTGATTCCATCGACGTTCCCCCGCTCCGCTAGTGTCATGTCTCGCCGAAACGATCGCAGCGCCACCTCGGCGGGAAAAAAACACGCAGGCACGCAGTGACGGCGAGGCCAGCCGAGTGGCCACTTGTGGTAAATGTAGTTGGGGCGGCTCCGTACAATGCGTGACGTTAGATCTGTTTATCTAGCATCTTTATTGACAATTATTGTATCATCGTCGCGGCGTGCGGAGACCGCGAATCTTTCGGTTCCTGTCCATCGATACCGACGAACAGTGACTCATGGAGTCCCACAAACTAACACGAGATTACGATACTCGCTCTGATTCAGTCTCGACGATTACTCACTCAATCCATGGAGTTCCGCATGCGCGCGTCCAAAACATTTAGTCACACTTTGTGTAGGATTATCTATCTGCCACTTCCCTTGAATCACGGATGAAGCTTGATAGGAAACATTCGGTTCATTGGTGACACTTCGTGAATGACTAATTCGAGGCTGAATGGATGAATGGAATTCTGCTGGTTGAACTCTCCGTGCTCATCAATCGAAATACATATGTACATACATTTTTGGATTCAGAATCATACATTCGATGACATCCTCTCCAGCCTATGTCGAAACTTTATGTCGTTGGTTTTTCCTTGAGTCTTCCTGTAAGCAGAAATTCTAGAAAGCCGGTTACTTTTCGGAGGTTCCTTGATCGTTATTGGTCGCGAGTAGTCATGAAAAACCAAAATATGTTTGATGGGAAAACTCCTCAACGGGTGATTTATCAAATTGTGAGCCGGCCTCCAGATACCGCGCTGAACTGGCGATCCAAATTACATGATGATGATATCCTGATCGAACTATCCTTGGTGCCTCTCCACGAATCCGAGCATTCTGGAATTTCTTTTTGCGAAATCAAACGGATGCCTCATCAGATTGCGGAGCCTGAATGACATCGCCTAACCCTAGCTGATGCGGGTTCAGATAAGGAGATTCTTGAAAAGCTTCAACGAAGGTCATGCATTCGACCGAAGGAAAAGACTTTCCGCCCGGTTCACGCGCGCCTCCGTTTCCCGAGCCTTTGAAGGTACCGTATTTCTTCTAATTCCCGGGCATGCCCGCTTAATATTTCAAACGCTCCGAGAGGTGTCCGCTTATTAGAGCATGCCCGGGATTTTAGAAGAAATGCGGTAATTTTGGCTCTGCTCATCTTGAATATCTTTCGATATCTGCAGGAGAACTCAAACTTTATTTAGAGCTGGATGGATATGGATGGATATGGATGGATATGGATGGATATGGATGGATATGGATGGATATGGATGGATATGGATGGATATGGATGGATATGGATGGATATGGATGGATATGGATGGATATGGATGGTGTCTAGGTCTAAGCGTTTGATTCGATGGAATATCCGAAATTCGTCATATAAGATTAGATACTGATTTTATTGCTTCAATAAATTAATATGAATCCGTATAACAACAACGGTGGATTTTTTCCAGGCACTTTCATCGAGCTCATTATGTCATCCTTCCTCCAGACTCCAGGAATCGAATCCCTGGATGATGAATCGAGAACCGAGGCTAAGGAACGATCCTCCATGAGATATCATAACAAGTCTCATCTCTAAGCATCTTAGGTCTGCTAGTCAGGTTGTCGATTTGAGGTGCGCCATGAGTCACAACTTGTTTCAAAACCGGCATGACAAAGTTGACAGATGGATCAGTTGAAGGTCTTCATTTTTACCTCAACACAGGAATCGGATTTTAATGCTGCTTCGCGATATCAGAGAAATACTCGAGGAGATCGTCGATCGTGAACTCGAGAGAAATCATCGACCCCGAATAGCAAGTCTCTAATAGGGCTTGGATGGCATTATATTGTCGGATGAATTCATCCTGCATGTGGCGCCACACAACTTGTAAAAGGTTTTCTTCCGGTGAGAGGTGCTTCTCCACTTTTCTGGAAAAGATGAGGGATCAGCTCACGATTAGAAAAAAAAAGACTGACTATGAGTTGTTTTCGGGGCTCGCAAAACGAAAACGATCAGGACTCCCGCACGAATGGTTGTCAACCGACTGCTCGAACTTACTTGTATAAGGCTTCGAGGCCTTTCTTGACTTCGCGGCCGGGGAACTCTTTGATGACCTTTCGCAGCTCAGATTTGGAATATTGATGGATGAAGCAAACATCTGATCTTTTCGTGCCCGTGTCGATTCTCGCCTGAACCCCCTCGAAGAATATGTTCAGCTTCTCCAGAGGACGCCCGAAGTAGTTTGTGACATAAGACTGAAGGAATGGTACATTGAGATAATTGAATAAGACAGCTCGTAAGGAGACGTTTGAACCGACGTGATGATGAACATCGGGTCTAATATATTGAACTTCGTTCACCTTGAGAGCGAATTGGTATCTTTCCTTCGCTTCTTTGCGCTCGTCCTCCAGAATGCGGAGTTCGTAGAGTCCGGTGAACATGTGGTGATAATTTTCCATGCAAACCACTTCTGGCGGCGTACGCCCATGCTCAGTGGAAAGACGGACGATTCCGTCGAATATTGCGTGCACAATCTGGAAAGTAAGATGCAACGTGGACATCAGAGCGAGTTTCACGATATTTTTGTCGACCTGTGAGTTTACTTTCCATGAATTCTGTTTCAAGAAAATGTCGTGGAGAAACTCACCTTTGAATACCACTTCTGAAGATCGCTGCGGCGATCGCTTCCTTTGAAAACGGCCTCGCACTGGGTGGCGAATTCTCCAAAATTGCTCACGAAGGTCAATATTCCACATTTATTGCGCCGCGGTGGTTTCGCCTCGTTGATGCTAGCTGTAAGAGGGGCTTCAAGTTAGCCAACTCTCGCGTAAGGATGAGCCTGAAGGACCACCGACGTTGTTCCAATCCTTGACAGAGTGAAGTTCGTGACGACTCACTGATATGTGCGTTCATGTATTGATCGAAATTCCTCTTCGCGTTCACCAAAGCCATCCCGTACAGCTTGCAAAGATAGGAACCAGCATCTTCGGTCTGGATGGTGTGATGACACAGTTTGACGAGGAGATACATCGAATAAACGCCGTCGTAAGTGGCGACAAACTTATTCAACTCATCTTCCAGAGTTCTGAATAGAGTAGCCATCACATCGCGGACCTGAAATCCGGATGAATCATTCATGAGTATCGACGGTATCGGATCCTTCAGAGTCTACAGTTTGAGCGATTCGAAAGCGGCATGCTACTCACTTCGAGGCTAACGTCTTTATCTCGTTTCCTCAATCGACTCAGCATCTCATCGCTCGATGTGTGGGAGACGGAGTCCAAGTCGTCCACCGAAGTGCTTTTCGAAGGTGTTCTCGATCCTGAAGATATTGCGCTACTTTCGACGCTGACTTGTAGACCTTCGGCTCGGCGGGCTTTTTCGGTTGTCGTCAAATCGAGGAACTCTATGCAGAACTGTTGTTCGCTGAGATAAGCCGGCTCGAGTGAAGTCAAAATTCGTTCAAGGAATAGATCAAACAGCTGTCTCGCAACTTCATCGTCCCCTGCGCAGAACTGTTCACTGGCCATACCTGCAACAGAGTGCTTCTGTCAGCTTCTCTTCCGTTTCGTCGATTCAAATCCTTGCGACACCATTACAAGCAATGATTGAACTCACCCAGAAGACAAGTGGTACGTGACTTCGTCGGGGTACTTGACGCCCCCTCCTGTGCATTCAGTACCAAAGTACCTTTCTTTGTATCCAGGGTACCGCTAGTGCTGCGCGATTCTTCGAAACGGAGTTTTGAGTTGGCTTGTTCGAAGAATACCAAGATCTCCTTGTGATATATTGTTCGAAACCGGTCTGTTGAAATAAGCAAGTTATTTAAAGCGATTCAAACATTCATCTCTAGATGCGGTGCTCCGCGCTATCAATTTGCCACTAACTTGGAAACACAGTATTCAAATTACCGAGATATTTATCTTTTATCGCTGCATAGGTACTGTTGCTGTTCCTCTTCAGCCAAGCCATCAGAGGAGAGTACGGTCTCAGCGCATCGTGTACCAAGTCATGCTTGCGCAACACCGGTTCACCTGCTGCCAGAGTTCGACGACCCTGATTCAAGAATGAAAGTTACCATAGAGACAGAATTGCGGATCATCCGATTTGGAATTGGATTTTTTCGTTTGGGGACAGACTTACAGATCCGTAATCGACGCTTATTTTGATTAATTGGTCGTTGAGGTGATGAGAGAGGTTCCTCGTGAAAGATTGCATCAGGCTGTCGAGGAATTTCATCTGATCCTTGACTGCAGTCATTTCTCTCAGATCTGGGTGAAGCTCCAACGACATAGCTTGTTCCAAAGCCCTGGAACGTCAGAGAATGGGGATAAGTTAGAGAAAAATGAAAGAACTCGTCCGGATGACGCTCTCATTCTATATGCGGAGACTTGGTACTCACGTAGCAGCTTCTAGATAACGCTGAACCGATTCTTCAGACTCGAAATTCATAGGATTCACGATGATCATTCGATGCTCATGGCTCAGATCCATTTTGTTGACGATGTTCTCGACTATCGTGCGGAGCTTGACTATGTTCTCGTTTTGGATGTGGATTACGGCATCTTTTTCCTCCATTCGCATCACCGAGTCCCGGACCTCACGGAGTAGATTGTCATAGGTATCCAACTTGATTTCCAGTTGAGAGGCTTCATCAATCACCGTCTGCAATGGGCGTCCTTCAATCATGAAGTATTCGACTTCAAAAAATTAACTCGACCGTGATTCATTCAGGATTACTATGTGGATGGAGCCATGAGATGAACACTCACATCGAACATGGTCATGAGCGCTTCAACTTTCTTCTCACTCTCCATGATAGCGTGAACGTTTGCAGCATCGATTGTCCCGAGCTCGCGATTCAGATGCTCTGTGAAAGCCTCTGCATTCGATATCGCGAATTTGTATTTCACCATCAACGAATCGAGGTCGCGCTCTTCTTTTGCGGTGAGTGCTTGATACTCGCCCACATCGAGTTCGCGTTCGCTGAAAGGATATGATCATTATTCTGTGCATGTAAGAGTGCGAGCCGCCGCACACTTCGGTTTGAGCCTCTTCTTCCGAGACAGTTCAAGCAGATGCGTAACAGACTTCGATAAGCAGGTAGCCTAGAAGAGCTTACCTCCCGGGAGCGTTCATTTTGGCCGCCAATTCGGAAGTTCCTTGAATGTCTTCGAAGAGTTCGCTCCGACCATTTTTGAAATGAATCTGCTCATTCTTTGGAAGGCATCGCGAATATCTATACAAGCATCGAACGAAACCCTCCTTCTCAGCTACTGTGGGCGCCGTCCACTTGAACACTCGATCGACATGGATCTCGAAATCCACTGTATCTGAAACATGAAAGATGCTCCCTCAGTATCTATCATTGAAAATGGTTCTACAAGTCGAATAATGATCCAGCAGATAATTCCATCATTTGTATGCCAACCTTTCTCCCCATCGCTCTTGAGATCGACAGTTTTGATGTCTTGAAGCTTCCATTTCCCTTTTCGTGTCAGATCCTTCTCTTTAATCCAATGCAAATAAACTTTCGCGTTCTGGTCGGTAGTGAGAGCCAACCACGAATACTTCTTCTTGCGATTCTTCGTCTTCTCGACTTTGATGCAGTCCAAGACCCGGTATTTGTCCTCGGGGAACAGCTGGAAGTACCAAACACGAATAACAACACAAGATCACACTGTACCGAGGATATCCAGTTGGTTTGCCTCGATACTACCGCTAAATTGAGTCGCATGTACAACAACCGCAGTCATTGAATTAAGCCGCAATGTCGACTTAACCGTCAATGATGAATGAAAAACAGTATTATCGGCAGCACATACCGGAGCCAGAAGTTTCTTCGATTGAGTCACTCGGTCTTCAATCATGACTAGATTGGAACTTGAGAGAATGCGTTTTCAACTCTTGGAAACACGGCGGCGACGGTGCTCTGCCGCAACAGAGACCCACCAGAAAACGGCGTTAACCGAAAACTTTAATGTCAACACTGCTGTCACTTGAGATTGGTGGACGAGTGTTTTGATCGTCGGCGCAAAAGGACAACAGCACCATGCCGCCCTCTCCCCTCCTCTACCGTTCATCAATTTCCCAGATTGAACGAAACTAGTCGACGGAGGACGATCTTTTTTTCTCCTTGCACTCGATGCTCGGAGATACCCGTCTTTGAACACAGTGGTCATCTGTTAGGTCGAAATTCGCCTCTCCTCAAGAAAAGAAACGCCTCTAGCCATTAAAGACCTCCCGGTGACGACGTCTCCGTGTAGAAGTGGCGCGCGCGAGAAAGTTACACGTTCAGCTTTCGAGTGAAGTTATCTTTTCTGTCAACGATGTTCTGCAGACTGCCTGAACTACTTCGTTTAGACCACATTTGGTCCCACCCAACTCCACCCTCGATTTACTTTTTCACCGAAGCCTTTCCGAGTCGCAGTCGGAGTTCTCAAGACTAGGAGTCGATAAGATCGAATGTTTCCTCACCGCGGCTGGGAAGGTTTGCGAAACTTTCAACTAGCGAGATAGCTGATTTCCCGAGGCTGCCTCCAATCATCACGGATGAATCGATCATCCAATCGTGTACAACCGTGTATCTCAAGTGGTGGGTCATGGCTCTTGAGGATTTCGGTTTGTCCATCGAATATTGGGAGGAGTTTTCATGTTGGCAAAGATTTTCATAAGAATGTCATATGATCCGCTTACGTAGAGGCCGATTGTGTAATTCAATGTGGAATATTGAGCGATAATTTCCCCAGAAAGCCATCCATTATTCCTATGGCGCGGGGACGAAGACTTCCATTGGAAAATTCGGAAATCGATCCGATCAGACAACACAGATGAAACGATTCAGTCTTGTGCTGTACCCAGAAAGGCTTGTCGAGTTCGTTCAACAGGTTGCCCGTCTCGAGCTTCGAGGAAGTCATGAGCTGTTCAGCCCGGTGGACCTTAGGAAAAGATGATTGTGGAGAAAAAGAACAGGAAACAGACATTGTGACATTATAACTTTAATTCACCGTCAAGGTCCATCTTATAACCAAAATATCTTAAAATTTGAACACAGGTCCGCATCGGAGCGGTGTTTGAAGCTATCAGACAGAGAATGAGTGCGTCGTGGTCGAACTGCTTGTAGCGTTCTCCTGCGCGAAATTCAGGAACACTTGCTCCAAAGTTGTGTCGGAAACCTGGACATCTTCGAGCTGTATGCTTGGGTTATCACGTAGTTTCTGGATACGCTCGAAGACTTGACTCCAGCGTAGCGCTGGATCGTTCACGTGGAATTGTAGCAGACACTTGAAATTAAGAGAAACTTTCTTGGTGACCGGTGATGGCGGGCAGTTGCCGGAAAATCCGCGAAACATAAACAAGAGCACAATGTCCGTGAATCACTCAAGTAAATTAATAAGTTCCGATGAAGTAAACTTACTTGATAGCTCTTCTTAAGGTCACACTTCCCATCGAAGAGTTCATTCATCGCGTGCTGCACAGCACTCTGTTGATCGAATCCGTTAGCTTCTGTTTTTATGAGGACCGTGAAACCCTGACCATACTTCGTCTTGATCTGCTGGCTCGATCCGAGACATCGGAAAGTTCCTCTGAACATGATGACGAGTCGATGACAGAGAGCTTCGCATTCTTCCATCGAATGCGACGTAAGAACTACCGACGAGTTCAATTGCTTTTGGGCCTGGGCTAACGTAGCCCAGATTTTCCTTCGAGCTCCAGGATCAACGCCTGCTGTGGGCTCATCGAGGAATAGAACACTAGGATTACCAATCATGGCGATCGCTAAGGACAATTTACGCTTGTTTCCACCACTATAGGTTCGGGTAAGTTTATCGATGTGAGGCTTCAAGTCAGCCATCGAGGTCATGAAATCCACCATGATGGGAACTTCGTGTTTTGGAACGCCTCGAAGACCGCAGAAAAGTTGCAGCATTTCTCTGCCAGTCAGGGTGTCGACCAGCGCATCGAACTGCGGACAGTAACCGATGTACTTCTGATAGGAACTCAATTTGGAACGAACGTCAGTTCGCTCAATGTAGGAGTTGCCTTTGCTGATGTAGCAATCTCCGGTCAGCATGCTGAATGTCGTTGTTTTTCCGGCCCCGTTGATGCCCAGAAGACCGAAGCACTCATTCTTTTTCACAGTGAACGAGATATTGTTGACGGCTCTCAGGAACCCGTAATACTTGGTGACATCTTTGGCAACGAGTGCATATGATTGAACTCCGTTATTTGCGACGGCCTCGTACACTGTCTGTCGCTCCGCCTTGACCGCTGAGTCCTCCGGCACGTCAATCGAGTCTTGGTCTGGAAAATCCCATGAATAGATGAAGATCGGCTTCGTGAATCAGATTCTACGCTACAACCGTTTCAGTCACTCATACCTTTGACGGTGGCTTTCCTCCAGGTGAAGAGGCCTTTGATCGAGTCCGCCACATGGGCGACCCTTCTCGTGTTGATCTCGATGAGCATCAGTAACACGAAACCGAGGACACCGGTCACTAGCATGGCTACGAGTTGAAAGCCGATTCCCGTGTACAGATCCATGTTGAACACAGAGTGCTGTTTGTAGCAGAATGTTTCCGTAGTTCCGTTGAGGCATGCTGTCGAAATGGATTGTACGTCAGAGTCTTTCCGGACCACTTCGATAACAATCTATCTCGAGAAACATCTACTGTGAGTTTTCGATGGTGATTTTGACTTACGGACGCAGAATACGGCGAAATATTTAGCATTCGCCGAAATGGAACAGACCGCCATCACACCCTCTTGGTCGAAAACGGTTTTGACGCAACCGTTGCGTTGGGCTGTAATGAAGCTCCACGAAGCCGAGAACACGGGCACGAAGCTCAACAGTTGGAGATATAGATCTGCGCCGTGCTCAATCAGCTGCAGAAGGTTTTCGATAACGCTGAAGACAATGCCGGCGAGCAAGACTATCAAGGTGTTCACTGCTAGGTACACCGAGAATCCTGTTGTTGAGCTGGTGAACATATACGAGATGATGTAAGCCCAAGGTACGGCGGAAAAAACGAACAGTATCAAGACGAGGAAGATGGCCGCTGGAAGAAGAGCATCAAACGTCGATTTCGGGCTCGAGTTATCGATTTGCAGCCAGAAAATTTCCGGGGTCCGAGCAACTCACGGATAGTTTCGGCGAATGTTGTGAGCCCCTGAGCTGGGTTGAAGAATATCATCACGACAAAACACAGGAGCAAGGTGATGAAAACCACGGCAGCATCAAAGGCGAAGTTCGATCCGACATACACGATGGGTCTGACACCCGACATGGTTTGAACCTACAATGACAAAGTTCTTGAGCGGCTCTGCGGTTATGTAGTTGAGATATTTCTCGGTCATTCCTCCGTTTCAAACACTTACGAGTTTTGACTTCCGGACGCGCTCTTGAATGGGCGTGATGATCAGCGCACATGACGCGTAGGAAAAGACCATGCCCAGGAAGATGGCGCCGACGGTTCTCACTGTAATTATGGTTCTTCTTGGAGTATTCATGATTTCACTCTGAATCGTTGGCCTTTCGATGAGACAGATCAGAAATATGGGTTTCAAAGATGTTGCTCACTTGTGTGCACAATCTGAGTTATCGGCGGCGCGTAAGACTTCGGCTCGAGGGGATGATTAGAAATTTTCACGGAGCTATTCTTGCCCGTGAGCTCAGTGAGCCGCGAAGCCTGCCAGTCGGCGAGAGCGGCAGCACCAACATGATACGGTTGACCGTTGAAGAAAATACTGTTCAAACCTCTGACAGCACCGGCCGATGTATGATACTTGAAGTTGTTGAGATCGTTCTCGGCTTGGGAAGTAGCACTTCAGTGATTATCCATCTGCTTGTATGATTTCCCCTCGCGAGACATGCTCAGTCAGTTTGTTACAAACCTTGTTTCAGGAAGAAAGCGTTCACAGCATCTTTCGAGCTCAAGTTATCCAATGGCGCGATTTGGACATGGTCGGCTGAGAGTCGGGCCGCGAAAGCTTCCGCTACGGGATCAGGGGTATTGCCAGCGAGGAAACCTTTCGATTTGCCAAGAAGCGAGGCGATGTTGTAGTTCACAGTCTGCAATGGGAGCAACAGTTGATCCCTCGAGTTTCTAGACGGTTTTACTCAAGAAGCGATGGAGTTATTTGACCTACCTTCGTTTGGATCAAGTCGTCTCTCGGAATTATAGTGATCATGTAAAAGAACGAGAATATCAAGGGCATGATGGTCATGTAAGCGATGATTTTCCAATCCCGGCTCCAGCTCCGCAATCGCATCAAAATGAGAGCTAGGCATTGTCGCAAGATCAGCGATGCTCCGGTCAAACGAGTGAAACTCGGAAAAGATTCTGCGAAAGCAACATTCGTAGACCTGGAGAAGAAGAACCAGATGATATAATATATAATCAAATCCCGTCGATATGCTCACCGAACAGGTTTAGCGAAGTTTCTACTGAGTTGTTAACACTCGGTGCAAGGTCTTCCTCGCGTTGACCGACTTTGAGGAACACGTCTTCCATTGTGGTGACCGATGCGCCCATGCTTTCGATCTGCGGGAAAATGTCTATCATCACTAACAGTAAACTCTGAGAACACACTGCGGTCGTCGTTCGAAGTATAGCCTGATACCGGTATCATTTTTTTTTGATTTTCGGGCTTCTAGAGCTCCGGAACAAGACAGAAGCGATGAGAGCACTCACCCCAAGATGTTCTTTGTTGTCTTCGAGATATCGGAAGAGGGTGACCATCTGAGCAGAGTCGGGGAATCCTATGTTGATGACGAATTCGTATGACATGTCCGACACCAGGTGAACACTTTGTGAGCTCTCCGGCAATTGCGACTTGATCGAAGCGACCACAATTTCAGGGTTCAAGCTCTGATCGACTTTAGTCAGCCGAAGTTTGTAGCCAGTCTCTGAAAGAAGCCACGGTCAGTATAGCGGTCGCAATCGTGACGAATCCCGAAGAACCCTCGATGAAGTATAGCTCCGACGACGTCGGAACTCACCAAACTTTCGCTTCAGGAACATGGGGGAACCAGCGCAAATCAGTTTTCCTTTTGCGATGAATGCGATGCGGTCTCCTAGGACGTCAGCCTCCTCCATATAATGAGTTGTCATGAGCACAGTTCTCTTCGTTCTCTCCTGGAAAGTTCGCACATCGATTAGAAAACTTGCTCTCGACTACATTGTTGCATAATCTTCATCGGGATGAAACCGCAGTGCCTTGGAACAGATGCTTCAGGGAAAATGAAATGCATCACGTGCCTGTTGGAGCAGGTCCCACACGAGTCGTCGAGCCTCAGGGTCTAAGCCGGAAGATGGCTCGTCCAGAATTAGTATCTGTAAGCCTAGAAGGAGAATCGCTCAAGAATTGTGAAAAGTGGTCGTGAATGTTTTATTCAGCTGTAAAAACTCAGAATATCGAATCTCTCGAGGAACTCACCGAGCTGCCGCCAACCATTGCATTCGCCAAACTCAGTTTTCGTTTCATGCCTCCCGAAAGAGCTTTTGAGAGTGTGCTCGCTTTGGAAGTCAATTCAAGTTTCGCCATCAAATCTTGTACTTCAGACGGCGAGGAAGTGGATGACTTCAGCCTAGAAAAGAAGTCAAGATGCTCTTCGACTGTGAGATCGTCAAAGAGGACGTTGTGCTGGGGGCACAATCCGACGCCTTCGCGAGCTTTCTTCGTATTTGATTTCACGCTGTGTCCGTTGATATAGATTTCACCGTAAGTAGGTGGGAACAGTCCTGTCAGTATATTCATGGTGGTGGTTTTGCCGGCTCCGTTATGCCCGAGGAGTACGGTGATCTGATTTCCGTATAAATCAAGGGAGAGGTTGTCTACGGCTCGCAGCGCTCCGAATTTGTGGGTGATTCGTTGCAAACTGATGACGACTCCGTTGGCGTTTGACGGCTCTATCATGTCTTCCGACGTGGACTCATCGTCAGAATCTTCGATATCATTTAGTTTGACTCGATCAGGCGCAATCTCTTTTGGTAACCAGTAGGAATATCGCAAGAAGAACAAAGGGTGTTTGGGCATCCCGAACTGCCACGGAACGACTGCATCCAGGTAGAGTATGATGAGCATCCAAAAGATCCACGACAGCATCATCGTCCCGAGGACAGATCCGAGACTCACGTTGTCCCCTTCAACTGCTCTTTCAAACAAGTTGGACCATTTCGCTCCAATTTCTGTGTAAGGGAAAAAGAAACTGTACAATCGGACGTATCCAGGGGTGATGGCGTATTTCTAAGTTCAGAAGGTCCCGTCATTACCCCTTTGCTCCCAGAGCACCACAAGTTTCAGGGCCCAATGAAATCCACAGGGTGGCAACATCGATGTCAGGAGTTTGATCACAGCTGGCTGGGATGCGTATTCCACCACGGATGAAAGCAGAGGATCGAGTTGCTGCATCAGGAAAAGAGCGCTCGCCTGCGCGAGGACAACGAGAATCGTGCCAAGTTTTGCTGATGACGATTGGGAAAAATGTTGGTGAGACGGATTAGGTTGTTAGAATAGTTTCCGGCGGCCGAGTCAATGCTCAATGTACCCACCTGATTTTACGAGAACAGAAATCAGCAACGCCATCAAAATGATTCCGATCGCGTAGGAAACAAGAATGACGAAGACAAGTGAGGCGTCTGAATGAGGCAGGGACGCAACGTTGCCGAAGTTAACTCAAAGTGATATTGTGACCAGGACACAGAGGAAGAACGCATTGATGAATCCCACTAGGAAGGCGTTGGTCCAGTATACAGTGTCAGAGAGACCCATCATTCGTAGGAGCTCCTGCGTGAAATTCGAGACAATGGTGGAACTTTAGATGTTGCGATCAGCGATTGCCGGTCGATGAATCCATAGATGAGCGGAGGATTTCCAAGTGAGGTCGAACAATTTCCGTCTCATGGAACTCACTCGAAGCCGCGTTTCCTTATCGTGCATGACATTCTTCGCGTAGCTCGTCAGGAACATGACGAAGGTGACAAAGACCAGTGTGTCGCTTGCGAAAAGAACGAATTTCAAGAAGTCGGCCGCTGGATCCTCCGTGTATTTCTGCGTTGGTAAGGGTTGCAAGGAAGGCATTTCAACGTTTTTCAACTGCAAGAAATTTCCGCAATTAGTCCGTCTCCCAAACTTGTGTCGTCCAAAAAGTGGTGGAGTATGCAGGATGGCACCCTTCAAGGTGCGCAGTACGGTGAGGAGGTTTGAAGTGTAATCCGGGGAAAGAATATCGAATCTTCCTTGTAGCACGATCTTGAACGGAAATGTGAGGGCGTCCCGTAATTGATTCATGACTTACCCCGAAAAACTTGAGATGTTCAATGAATATCGAGTACATCAGCGGCCACAAGTAGTTTTCTTCACCTGTGCTGGGCCCATGAACGTTTCGGGGACGACTAGTCTCCGTGAAGATGTAGTCAGTGTTCATGTCGATGGAATCTCGCCATCGCATTTTGTATTCTAGACTGTTGTCCTTCGCCTCAGAGGAGAATAACAAGCCGAGTAAGGTCCTGTCACGTGTATCGTTATTCATGGCAATTTTCATGTCAGCCTCGTTTGCAAAGCCTCGCACGTTATCTGTGGAAAGCGTTGTATTTTCTAAGTGCCTTAGTGCATGATATGCTACCCACGTCCTCTTCCGGGACTTGCTTTCACCAGCGATTAAACAGCACTCAATATCGAGACATTCGTCGGTGATTTGAACTCTTTCGTGGGGAAAGATTTAGGATTCTCTTTGGTCGTGAAGGTTCCTCAAGGTAGGATCTGTTATTCTCCCATGAAAACATCGGGTTCAAAACTCTCGTTCAAAAACGCAAATATTTCACTCAGTTAACTTGGTTCCGGACTCACAATTCTGGTTTCCGAAGATGCTATTCGTGACATTACGTGCGTAATCGCTGTCAGGAGCATAGTAAACATCTGTTTGACCGGTTCGAGGCTTATCAAAAGCTGTTTTATTGAACGGACCCAAGCTTTGGTAGGTTTTCTCAGCTCCTGGAGTGTCGGACCCAGACCCTTCCGTAGCTCGGGTCCAAAAATATATGTAAAGGGCTGAAATCCAACAGATTGGACTGATTAGAAAGCTGGGCACGAAAACAGAGAGTTCTCGGCAACTGATATCAACGATAATAAAAAGTAAGATCTGCTTCGATCGAGTTTGCGTGGAATGTCGAGAGCAACTCCGGACAGCTAAATACTCACCCCAGACCGCGATTGGTAACAAATACTCCAGAGCTGCTTTGATGTAGTGTCGCTTGAACTTCCGTACGACGATGTCTTTACGGAGCAGAGCTCCCAGTTGGCGAAGGAAGCTCATGATGACTGGAATCCGAGCTCAGAGAGCTCCCGAACGAGAGTCTCTGCGTTCAGGAAGACTTTTCGCAATCCTGAGGCTCGGAGTTGGTTACAAGTTGAAAGCGATCTGTATGGTACCTTCCAAACGGCGTCGCCTTTCCCACGTCGGGCTAGACAGCCGTGAAGCGTTCAACAGAGCTGTAACGCACCGTCAGACCTACGAAAACGCGAATTTGAGCTAGTGGAGTCAAAACAGACCAGGAACCGACCGCATAGCGGTCTAGCAGCTCTCCCTCGCAGTCACTGAGTTCAGATTACCGAATCAGGATGTATGCTTGAGATTTTATCCGATACCGAGAACTTTCGAACTCAAGTTGACACGAGTTTGTCATGAATTATATCCTACAATCGTTGATTGCGCTTGATTGGACCGCAGTTTGAGTTTTTAAGCTTTTCGGTTGCCTCCTATATTCTATGTAAATGTGAATAGTACGAAAAAAATTCGCAACAAACGGTATCCGAAATATACTATTCTGATGGTAGCGATTTCTTTCGAGGGCTTTTTTAAAATGGGGGAAAATTGGCTCAGTCGCCGGCTTCACCTCGCAAGTCTGTGCAAAGATGACGTCAGAAGCAGAGTCCTCACTAAGCACGGAAAGACCTCGACAGCGATGTTCCATGCGGGATGCTCTGGCTTCATGCGTCAACACGGCATGAACAATCTTAATCGCGCCGGCCAAATCGGGATGACGAGTCATCGACAGAACTTGCATTACACTGTCAACCTGTCGAACCACTGAGCCGTGAACATGATTATCTTCTGGATACTCGACGCTCCGACAGCTGTGTCGAATATTCTCATTCCGGCCAAAGCTGCAGTTCGTGGCTTCTGAATCTTTCCCGGGAATTTCCGCTTCCAAAAAAATTCCAATAACATCTGCTTCCGATCGGTTCGTGTAAATAGATGTTTTCAAACCGGTTGACAACATTCAGATTCGCTACAGATACCCCAAAATTACCCCTCTCGTTTTTTGAGCTTCTCTCGGATCTTGCAGCAGATTTTTGAAGTTTGAGGATTTCGGAATTCAAATGAAATTGCTACCATCGTGAGGATCAAAACTACTGCTAAGGAAGCTCACCGGTCGTTCGCTTTCCACTGAATCTTGGCATTCAATACACGACAGGATACTCGAGAAGTTAAAGAGCGAACCAGATCCGAATCGATAATGTTCTTGTCTCGGAAGTGACTCATGGACACTGGCACCGCGATCAGAGAGAAGGATCTAGTTTCCGGAACCAGCCATGAGTTCGGAGAGACATCACTGCATCTAGCGCCCCAAACCGGGATGCTGTCTTGAAACACGTTTCTTGCTGTCATAATAAAACGTATAGAAACATCGAAGTAATATAACATTGCAAATTCGAGGGGATCATCGCGCGGTGTATCGAACTCTATGAAAGCGGGAAATTCCGCGCGGATCGCGACCAGAGCTCATCTTGCCTTGGTTCCTTGAAGTTTCAAGACTCCAATACGTCTGCTTGAAGTATTGGAGCGGCGAAGTCCCAGTTCCGATTCTGTATCATGGAATTCATCGACTCGGCGCATGTAATTCGGTCAGCGTGCTTCGGTGGAAAGTTTCAATGACAACAGTGCTTCCCGCGTAAAATTCAAAACAATGCTCATCGTCTGTCAACCCACGCGTGGTGGGTCGCTCGCTACCGGTATAAGCTCAAGCGCAGGCCGAAAAATACCGCCAAGCACCTCTGACTCACGCGAGAATGAAAAAAAAAACACTGATCTGTGTGGCAGCGAAACCAGAACCGTAGAACAATCGGACTACCTGAGTTTCAGGAGACTCTCTACATTTCTTGGGATTCGAAGTCGCAAGAGTTGCTTGCTGTCTCACTCAGATTAGGCGGAAGCTTTCATCTTCAACCCCTGCGACAAAAGGGGAGTTCTATCTTTATCTGCTCAACAGTAGTGAAGTTTAGTGATGTCGAGTCTGAAGTGACAGAGATCACCATCGAAGTGGCTTCGATGTTCTCGAGTCCCGAGTTGCGCGGATCAACATCGGTACCAATTTCTTCCTAAAATGTTTCACTCGCGCGCATTCGCCAACAACGGTCGTCAGCGTAAACTAAGCAGAAGCGCATGAGTCACATTCGACAACCGATTTACCTCGAATCCTGAATGAAAACTCGGAAGATTCCGACGGATAAACACAACATTCCTTATCCGCGCACCCCTGCTTCACACTCTCCGACAGATACGTCACTGTTCTTGTTTCTATGGCTACTCCGTATGTGAGGCAACATCACTCACTCAGCCAGCGGTGGCTGGCTGGCTGTCTGGAAACTGACCTTGGGGATGTCTCAGCACAGAAGAGCATGTATCGTGCCGCGTTTTTCCGGAGGCTCCCAAACAACAGCACTGCGATTTTGCAGTTTTTCTGCATTCAATCGAATCTTTTCATGTCAGCTCACTTTGATGACTAAAATCGCGACGTCATCGCTTCTCTTCGCCATATGCCTGCATGGTTGAGCAGAACCACGGAGAACTACCTTCGGGAGCAAGGGCAATCGCATCTCCCTCAACTACCCACGAGGGCATTACTATTTTTTGTGAAATAAACAGATTAGACGTAGGAATGACAAGTTCGCGTATCGCTTTCAGAATCGGTCTCACGACAAAACGTGAAATAAATGATACCCTTATAAATATGGTCAGATCCTATGGATGAACTTTGTGAGACATGGGAATCTCGAGAACCATCTCCTCAACTACAAGAAACCCATCTTTCAGTGAAAAAACAAGTCCACGTTTGTTGACCACTCCGCGCCTTTCATTCCTGACATCGGTGGCGGCTAATTGACTCTTCGCTACTGTGTGTAAAACAGGCACGAATTTCTGTCCGCGATCGTTGATAAGAGCGATGTGACTCATTCAACACAGCATATCGAGGATTCGTTCCGTTCCGAATTCGATTCAGCGTGATCGCGAATTTCATGGAATTTTTTCATTGACGGTGACGGATCATGAGCGGTAAACAGTCGTCACTTGAACGAAAGCTGTCTGCCGGAGAGCGATTACACTGCGCAGCTGATATCTTCAGCTATTAGTCAAAACTCGTTGGATTTCTCGCTGAATCGGAAAGCGCGTGTAAATACTAGTTTTTGAACTTACGAATTTTCGGTCTCGGAACAGTCACGTCTGAGTTCACAGCTACAACAGAACTGATAGGTGGTGACTGAAACTTTAGAATCACATGGAATCCGTTTACTCTTTCGTGACCAGCCCTCTTTTAGGCATTACTGCTCCTGCTGTTTTCAGATTATCAAATCGCGCAGAGAACGTCACCGCTCTCCACAGACTTACTCCCTTTGCGATCACTCTCTTTTCCACGGCATTCGATCATTTGAATCGCTTGAATCAGAAAACGGAGGCGAAGCTGAAGTCGCTGAGATCTCACTTATTCGGAAAAGTTCAGCTTCCATTGCGTGATAACCAGAACTTCCTCTTCCTGTGCCTGATGAGCTGACACATGATCTCACTTCCAGACAGTATCCACTGTTGGGTCTATGCCCTCATTTGAGGTCGATATGCCTGCGTTCGGATGAATTATGACATGCGTGAATTCGACGAATATTTGACGGTGAGAAATGACGGCAGAAAAAATAATCTCGATTTCCGCAACTTCGACATCAGAAAATCGACAGGCGCACGATATTGAAACTCCGAAATCACAGGGAGCCAATTTCAGGTCGGAAACGCCTACAGAAGCGACAAGGATCTTCTATGTTTACGACAGACCTCTGATTTTTACCGAGCGTGGAAGATAAACAGAATCGAGTTTGACTCGACCGTTTCCCCGCCTGACACCGCAGCCTTCCTGACTTATTGCAAGGTGCTCAGAGGAAGCGGAGGTCTGGTCGCAAGGGTCAGCACAGTTCTGAGCACCAATTGAGCAAAAGGCTCAATTGGTTTCTCGCGGGTGAATAACATTGGAGATTTTGTTTCGTTTTCAGCGACTTCAATGTATCCTAAAAAGTACTAAGGAGCTGGTAGTATATCAGTTTACTAAGTTTACGAACAGTCAGCCGAAGTCTGGACACATGATCGACAGACTGGCTCGAAGATAGAGAGTTGAAACTTTTTTCTGTTCCATTTGCTCCGTTGTGTAGGGGTACACTACTTCTCCGACTGACTGTGTATCCTCTACTGTGTATGATCATTAGTAGGACATGAATGTTTACATTTAAAAGACATTTTTTACTCAAGTCAGGTAGTATTTGAATATCGGAGTACATGTATTACAGGAAACAGTTTGATGGTGACTCGAGTTTGGCGAGGGCGTGCAGGGAGGAGACGCGCGGGTTCCATTGTATCTACCGCAGTATTCGTTACAGTTTTTGAAGCGGCAGCTGGTGTCTGTTCCGTGGTAACCCTGCCTTTGACATAGGCTATGGTGGTATCCACGTACAGAAAAACGTGTGATGACGTGTCTGTTTGCCCGGTTTGCCTCACTTCGCTCATCTCTTCGAAACGCGGGGGTGGTGAAAAGCTCCGGGTCAACTTTCGCGAAATTCTGTTCCCACGACTCTGGATATCTCTTGAAACTCTCTCTCATTGTGAGGGAGAACTTGCGGTACGTACTTTCTGTCAGGAAAAGTTCATGAGCCGTAGTCAATGAGGGCACACTGGGGCTCGGGATCGAGGAAAGTGATGCCCTGGCTTTTCGAGAGCGAGTCGAGATGTGTCGAGCGAAGTTGAGTCCTCAAGATGGAAGCGCGATGCCTAGGTTTGGAGAATGGGAGAATTTTTCGATCTGCTCGTTTCCGATCCAGACGGTGTCTCCAGCGGCCGCGCCGGCGCCGCCGGACCTCCGCTGCCGAACTTCATGAACTTGGTTTTCTCGACATTTATCAGTCAGTGTTGAGTGGTGGTGGAGAGATCCGACGGCTCTCTTGAGGCTCATGCGGGACCTGTAAAACATGAATATGGAAGACCCAGAAACCTGCCTTGAACTGATCGATGTGTCCAGAGTCCAGAGAACGTTGAGCTATATCCATCTGATGAAGTCCGAGAGAGGGTTCGATTAGTATCGTTCCATGAACCGATATACAGCTGCTTCAAAATCACGATGATCATGACGCATGGCAATTTTTTTCGACGTCTCGAGCGGTACGCGATGAGGTCGACGTTGGGATGTCGTGCAATTCCGCAGCAATCAAGGAAGCTTGGCACATTCATTCATGCCACTGTACTCAGCGCAAAGTTTTCTTGGACGAAATTCCATATGCAGAAGATATACGAACGACAATCTCCAACGGGCTATTCAAAATACGAATAAGAAAGTACCTCGAAGAATGTAACAATCAGAGAATGAACTTTTCCTAGGAAAAAGAGAAAACCAGTGGCCAGGCTCAAATTATTTCGACGTTGAAATAAAGCTTGCCACCAAACAAGAGTTTGTTACAGAAAATATGGTATGCAAGAAAACCGATAAATGAAGAGTTTGTTTAAATCAAAAAAATGAGAAACCCGAGAACTATCGAAGTTCTACCCACAGAGCCCTCACAGGAATCAACTCCGAGAATCTTCGGGATGAGAAACCCGAGAATCATCGAAAAGCTTTTCTAACCAGCATTATAGTCTCGGGCTGACAATGAGCTCAAAACTGAAATAAAGATGCTAAAGGAAAATTTCGTGCCGTGGCCGTTGAATTTTTCGTATACTGTTCCTTGGAGTTCGATCGACAGGACAGTCGTGGTTTGCAAGTCAGTAGTCAACTTTCAATTTTGGTTGTTCGCATTCCTGGTCAATAGCAAAGTGCAGCGAAGAGAAGGAATTATTCTCGGAAGGCCCTAAGCCCCGGATGTTGATCGAAGTTTTTTTCCATCCATATTGTTCCAAGCTTATCTTTCCCGTCTGGGAATCGGGCTGATCAGACCGTTTTCCCAGAGCAGCGATTCCCGAAAGGGGGTCCTGGGAAACCTAGAGGGTCCCAACAGCGTTTCCCGGGGGGTCCCAGAACAGCGGGGGTATCTTGATTTTCGAAGGTCAACTTGGAGAACTTCATGGAGAACTCCAGGCGGCCGCTCATTCTGTGCGGGTTAGTCCAACATGCCACGCGTCAGATCCCTCGCGTTTAGAAGCGGTTGAAACGTCCAGATGAGCTCGGTCAAACTTGTACTCAGCGGAGGTCTCCTGAGTTGCGGCAAGAAATGTATTCAAACCGCAAAATGCCGCGATATATGGTACTTAATTATCCTACCAAAAGCCACTGGGGAGCATGGGGAGGCGGAAGCGGAGAGGTCTCTCGAATTTCTTTGATGTTTGCAGTAAAAGTTCACGTCGGGATTGCACGTCGGAACAAGTGAGAGAAAGTACATGGCCTGATAAGTTGTCGGAAGTCGACAATATCACGGCTTGAAGTCGATGACGTAGAAAATCCGCGCTCACGCGAACCTTTCTACCCCTGATTCTGGAACACCACCGGGAACACCTCGATCAAATGTCGAAGAAATTTTTGACTTTGAACGACATCTTCGTTTGCTATCGCGTACCGACGCGATGAGTACCGCGTGGTCGATGCAGATTTGCGTGTGGTACCACATGCCATGTTGACACTCCGCGAGCGGGAGGTCGTTGGTTCGAATCTCGTTTCTGGTATCAGACGGCCGACTTCTTCAGAGAAGATTTCCATGGTTCCCTTCTCTGCTAAGACAAATGTCGAAGAAGTTATGAAGGCCTCTGGTACCAGAGACCCACCGACCTCCGGCACTCGAACCTCCGCAACACGGGCCACGAGGCCTATCGCGGAAGGCCGGAATGAGGGATGGAAGAAGAAAACACTCGTGAATGTAAGCTACTCGATGTCCCCCTTATGAAGGAACAGCGCGAATCTATTCCGTCGTCGTTGAGTCAATAAGGTACGGCAAGAGTACGTTGAGTCGGGCCGCCGTCACGGCCTCGATAGCCGCCTTGAGAAGTCTGCGAGGCAGCCAGCCTCCACTTCGAGAACAAGAAATCATCCACGCGTGATGGAATCTTGAATCAGTTCACAAGTTCATCAGAAGTTCCACTCCTCGTTGCATTCAGAAGCCGAATTCTACTCCAGCTTCGCTTCTCCCCTTGTGCAAAAAAATCGAGATTTCTGGAGTTTGTCTTTTGAAAAACTGCTCCGCAGCCCATGGTGGACTCCGCAAGACTTGCGAGAAATACGTCATTCATCCCCACAACCGATACTTCAATCTCGTACACGAGAGTGAGTGCAAGCCCCCAAAAGCGACTGTGGTGAGTTTCGGTTATTTCTGGCCATAAGCGGCTTTCTTCAGAGGAGCTTCAGCAGCTCACGGTATAACCTCGAAGTATGAATTAAGATACATCACGTCGACCCATGATCAGTAAGCACGTCTTGTATCGGCTCATAAGAACTTGAGCTGAATATCGAAAAGTATCGATTCTGAGCCTCAACTCCGTTTCTCTCAGCCGGTTGATTTCTTCTCAAAGTCTGTTGTCTATGATGGAAGTCCCATGGCGACATTGACTTCGTCATCATTCGGGTGCGGAAGGTATCAACAAAAATTGAGTGTCGATAATTTCGTGTTGCGGACTGTAGATCATTTTGTGATCGTCGAGTATAAATACTTCCACGCGTGTCAGCTTCACCCTGACACCTGAGTGCAATCGACCTCTCTCCGGAATAATCTGTCTTATTCTTGATTTTATTCCTAGGGGGAAATCATCAATTCCAAGGGATTCAGAAAGCGGAATATGCAGTAAGATTTCGTAAGTTCCGAGTCATGATCAATAGCACTCTCAGAAATCCGACACGTTCTTACCGGATGTCCACAGGAAGCCGTATCAGGCCTAATTATCCTGATTAACCGTTTTTCAAGCCACCACCGAGAGATATGATTTGCCTAGGTTGATCGTGATGATAGAACTCCGCGGCTGGACGCCACGATTTCCTCGAAGAGGCCGCTGAAAGTACGGTTCAAGCTCGAAGCGTAACTCAACGTGGAAGGGTCTTTCTCTTACAGGGAAGATTCAGTGTAGGGGTCGCAATACCCGGTTCCTGGACCCGGGTCCGGACCCGGGTAGTTGGACCCGAGAGCAGATTTGGACCCGGTTCCGGAATTCTCAGAACCGGGTCCGCGATTTCTGGACCCGGGTACGAGATTTGGACCCGGGTCCACTTTCATTACCCGGGTCCGGAAATCTAGGAACCGGGTCCAATAGCTCCGGAACCGGGTATCGAGCTCGGACCCGGGTCCAAATCTATTACCCGGGTCCGGAAATCTCGGAACCGGGTCCGTGAAATTTGGACCCGGTTCCGAGATTTCATAAATATTGGAATCATCGCTATCATTAGGATATTCCACAAACGAAAACTGTCAAATTTTCTTCCTTGACACGATGCAGATAACATTCAGGCAGTGAGGGGAACGGAAAACTCAAACCAGTAAGCCTCCCGGTTTCTCGAGAACGCTTCGAACGATGCTTCATTCCGTTTCCGCTGGAGAATGAAGAGCATACGCTGAAAATAGTGATCGTCCACTCCCGGAATCGCCATTCTCTGAAAGTCTTTAGCCCTCAGAGTTCAACTCTGATTCGCAACTGGCGGGAAACTCATTCATCCGAAAAGGTACTCGTGAAAATCGAGAATTAACGAGACTTCACTGCATATCCAATTGGAGAAACTCATGAGGCAGGACGAAACCTTTTTCAAACATGTTCAGAGTATCTTTCAAACCATCACGTCGCAGTTCAATTTTAAGAAGGAGTTTTGATGATGAACACTTTCATTTATTTAATTTATCGAGAGGGGTGAGTTGTTGAAGTATATTTGTTCACGTAACTAACGAGGATTGTCAAGATTACCTTCTTAACGGGGGATTGGAGCCGATCAGTGACCAACGTTGAAGCTTGGTGAAAACTCGCCCTCGTGAATTTCTCCGTTTTCTCAAGTCCGCCCACCAGCAGAGACATATCTTCTCATTGTAAAAAGAATGAGAGAACGTATGCTGTTTTACAAAGAGAGGCCTCACTCCCAAAATGCAGTGACATTGGAAATATGAAAAGGATAGACGCCCCCAGCTTGTCGGCGCCCTCGGGACTTTTCATCGAATACTCATCAATCAAACTCGAATACAGTAATCCCCCGTTTTACGCGGTTTTTCAAACCGCGTAAAACGGGGCATGGCCCGAATTGGCGAGATTTCACTCTAGGGGCCCCATGGAGCACACCCGAGGGGACCCGTGGACCCCCGATCTTGAAGTTCAGGGGGTCCGGGAGTCCCTTGTGCTTGGAGTTCGGGGGTCCACGGGCCCTCCGCGGGCCCCAAAATCACCTCTAGAAGCCGGGGTTAGCCTCATAATGAAACCGCGTAAAACGAATCCCCGTAAGGTGAACCGCGTAAAACGGGGGATTACTGTATTTCAAACGAAGCTTGGCAGAATATATTATAATGTGATACACTGTAATGAACGCCTCTGTTCAGTGGAAGCTTGTCCTGCGACGGTGGTTGAGAAAATATTTCCCCTCTCAAATACTGTTTTCCCCCAATCATCAGCAGACCAAGAGAAGATTGGCTCCACACATGCAGTTCAGAAAAGTTTTCCATCATCGGAGAAAGTTCCCTCAAGAATTATTGGGAAGAATCTGAGGATTCACATTGACAGGCGCTAAAACTCCATCGCCGCCCTCAACGGCTTTTCAGAACGGTACGTCCTCCGGGATCCAGTCCAGGAAACGGCGCTTCTCATTCCGAAACAAATGTTTGTTTTCGTCGATCAGTTCCAGCAGAAATCATCAACATCAGCGCTGTCCTCCACCAGCTCGTCTGCTATTTAAGACGATCCAGGCTTGCGTTCCTCCGCATCCCTTCATCCGTTCCTTCTGTCCTTTTTGGATTTGAACCTGAGATAACCACGTCCCTGTTCCTACGTCCGTCTATCGGAAGCCTCGTAAGACAGGACCAAGAACGACAATGCGCGCCCAGCGCCCGCCCGTGGAACCATTCGGGCTACTGCTCTGTCCATAAACACAGCAGCAGCAGCACAAGTGCAAGAAAGAAGAAAAGGAAGGCAGAGTGCGCTCTGATGGTGGTCAGCAGCACCACTGTTGGTCGTCGTGATTACAGTTCACGGTTTCTCTTCGCGTTTCTCAGTTTTGAGCTTCTCCTGATCTGATAATGAATGAGCGCTTCGAGTGAGGACATGTAACCTCTCCCACGACTTTCGAGCGACGACGTTCAGTGAACTGACCAGCTCACACAGTAACGTCGAAGGAAGGCGCTCCGAATCATCTACTGGCACGACATGGACTTTCGCCTATCAGCATCTGCTTGCCGAGTTCTCAAGTGAGTTTAGAATCTGTGTCATGACGGCTGACATCGATTCTATGGTCTGGATTCTATTTTCTCCCTGTTGCCACCGATGTGTGTTCGTGTTGTTACCGCTGTGGCGGCTTGTCGTGTCAGAATTTCATGATCGGGCTGGGATGTTCTGTCCCAAATCGTTCCTGTCCGGTCCCAAATGACGTCGAAGCAGTGGCTAAGCTCTCGTCTCTTCTGTTTTCCACTGGAATTCCAATACTTATAGCCTAATTTAGAAGTTGGTGTCATTCTGGGTTTACAGCTGGTTCATGTCTTCGAGCGCTGTCACTTAGCCGTTCGGAGCGTTGATGGATACTCTGGAGCGTATGTTGATGTTTCGCGCTTTCGAATAACCTTGAATCGAAGTATTGGCACCCGCTACTCCGATCCGTATTCGAGGCACGGCGTTTTACTCGTTCATTTGCTGTGGTCGAACACGCGTGACCTCACGCGGGACTTTTTGAAAGAGTTCACAGATTCCTTCCGAAGAGCGCACGTGTTGACATCGTCGTCGAGGTCCATGATCCCATGGACTCTAATGACAGCCACTCGAAATAGATTTAAATAGCACGTCGCGTAATCTACGCTCCACAAAAATGAAGATCTTCTCAATGGCGCGCTGATGCGAACGCTCGACGACTTCTGATCGAGTCCCAATTGCTATCGGACATAGTATCAGCTGCGGTACGTCAAGTTAACCGCGTCGCTGTAGAAGGAATGCAATATGATCTCTGATGCGTTAGAAGTCTGCTCTAAACGAATAAGAAAACCCATCTCATGGCGTCGAGAAGATAATTGGAGCGAGTGCAGTCAGCGGCCAGACCGCTGGAAGTGACGATGGCAACTCGCGCGGTTATCTCCAGCCTCGCTCGACAGATCTAATCACGTTGAGAAGATGCTGGGCGGAAGGATGGTGGACTTGGTTTTGCAGCTTCTTTTGATGTTGCGTTTGAAAATTTCGTGAATGGCACTTCAGAAACAAGCAAGCCTGGATCATGAGCTCCGCAACCCGTGCTGAACTATTGATTCGTCTGGGTGTTATCGCTAAGGAATTATTCGTGATTGTAGAATACCGATTTCTTCCGGATTCGGGTCTCTCGAGTGAAAGGCATTCCCGATTCTCTATTTCGCAAATTATCGCCAACTAAAGAATCTTCATTTCTCTTCCAGCATAGAGCCGGTTCGTTCAGTCGTTTCATAACATCGGCTCTCGAGCGCCTTCACCGAGGCCGCAGTAGATCAGGTGTCCGAGGGGTGAAAAACTGCAGCATCGGCAACAAACGCATCCGCGATTGCGTCCGAAAAAACCGCGATGGCCACAATGGGACACTCGGCGTGGCACATGGATGACATCGATGACGCCTTAGCCGCAGATTTCGACGGCTCCCTTTCGGGTTTGGGCATCGAGCTGGGGACGGCGTCGTTCAACATGAGCGAAACCCTCCTGGCCTTGCCATCGTTGAAAGGTAAGCATACTACATTTCGTGCCGCTTCATCGAATTGTGATCCTCGTTTGATCGTGTAACTCACTGACCGCTCACTCCTGTCCGCTGTTCGATTGTCCTGCTTCTGGTCGACCACACTAAATGACGTTTGGCGTACATCGCAGATTCGGTTCCAGGTGGACATATGCCGCATGGGCATCATACGACAGCTGCTCAACAGCGAATAAAGAAGAATCGACCGCTCCAGGCCGAGGAGGAGACGGCACCAACCACCATCAAACGCTTCTGCAACGACCCCAGTCAGCAACCGCAGAAGCATTCGACCTCCGCGCCTGACCTCCGCCATTGCACAACAGATAACTTACTGCTCATGCAGCCGTCGTTAGCGGGTCCAACAGTTTCCACACCCCCTGCAACAGCTTCCTCCTGTATCGGTGCTGTTCCCGTTCAGGCGAGCATGTTTCAATGCGTCCTGGGAGCAGCGACTTCTATTGCGACCAAGGTGAACGAGCGCACCATGACTTACCTCAATCAGGGCCAATCTTATGAGATCAAATTGAAGAAACTCGGAGATCTCACGGAGATGCAGGGCAAACTGCTCAAGAGCATCGTCCGGGTTGGTTTTCAAGAACGCCGTCTACAGTACATGGAGAAAGAGCAGATGGAGCAGTGGAGTTGCCAACATCCCCTCGAACGTGTTCTCGACGTCGATATTCCTCTGAGCTACGGTGTCTTCGACGTCGTCACTTATCCGAAGATCATCAACGCCTTCGAGTTCATGTGGGATCCCACCAAGGAAACCGGCGTTTTCGTACGGCTGAATTGCATTAGCACCGAGTTCACGCCGAAAAAGCACGGAGGCGAGAAGGGCGTTCCGTTCCGGCTGATCGTTGAAACGTACGCTCACGACGGGGGCGTCATCCAGAACCAGGTTCATAGCGCTTCCTGCCAGGTCAAAGTATTCAAGCCGAAAGGCGCCGACAGAAAACACAAGACCGACCGTGAGAAAATGATCAAACGACCCTCAGCCGAGCAGGAACTCTACCAGCCGAGCTTCGACTGCACCTTCTTCACCGAGTGCAGCAGTTCCTCACAGCAAAATTCCTACTCGCAGCAACAACAGCAGCAGCAGCAGAGTCCTCCCATGGAAAGCACGGCAAAAGTCGAGCCTTCCTCAACCCCCGTGCAGAGTTCCTCCGGTGCATCAATCCCTTCGACGCCGTTTCCACCTAGTCCGGAGGCGACCGCGCCCCAGACCCCTGCGACTCCGTTGCGCGTTGCTCAGAGGGTCAGCATATCACCGCCGACGAGTTTGGCCGGATCCGATTCGGAAGAAGTGATGTTCCTGAGCAGCGAGGCGACTCCACAAGAAACTGCGGAATGGCTGAGGGCGAATCGTTTCAACAACTCGGCGCAGACTCTGAGCACATTTTCCGGTGGTGATCTACTGCGTCTCGACAAAAACGATCTAGTGACGATCTGCGGTGTTGCGGAGGGCATACGACTCTTCAACCTGCTGCACGCCAAGTCGATAAAGCCCGCTCTAACGATCTACATCGGCAGTTCGTTGGAGGAACCTTTCGCACCGATCTTTCTAGAAAAAGCCACAGCATACCATCTGAAATGTGCATTATCGTCCGCCGCGGGGGCGCCGTGTGAACTTCTCTTTCTCAAGGGTCCCGGCGGAATCCGGATATCGATAACAGATGAACTCGTTCGCAACCTCAACGACGAGGGAGCCTATTTTCTTGAGAAGCACGATAACGTTACCTTGATGTCGCCTGCACGAGCCAATTCACAAGAGTGAGATATTCTCTATCTTCATCAATCCCAACACTGATCGCATTGCTCCGAGTTGCTTTTCGCCGAACAACGGAAGAGTTCTCGTCAAACAAACCGAGACCAGCGCTCTTGTCGCGGCGGAGGACACTTTTCGTGATCGATTTCTACTTAACGTCTTGGGCGAACATCCCACTTTCGGGAAGCGATCAACCACGAATTTCATTCTCGAACAAAACGCGCCGAAACCGCAGAAACAGAATCATCACCATCTATACAAAATACATACATATGTTTGAATAGGAGTAGAAAAAAAGACAGAGAAAGAGATCTTGTGATTATTAATATAATTTTGCGGATTTGTGTCAGATCGATGTTCATTCATTGAGGTGTACGAAAATATTTTTTCTGAGAAACGCGCGCGTTCAGAACGATGTGGCAGAAGTCGATGAAAAACAGAACGAACTCAATGACGAAAATAAAGTTTACATCTATTTTGTTACCGTTTAAAGCGTCTCGTGTCCTCCTTGTGCACTATGCCATCAGCCATGTGGAAGTACTCAAATGTCGCCCTTATTCTCCTCGAAATCCTGCGTCTTCGAGATGACAAGGACACGTGGACTGGGTATCCAGCAAATTCGATTTAGGTTTTATTAGTTGATATATTAACTCACGATAACATCTGTCGTCATTCCGAAACATTCATCGTATGTACATAATAAATTAAATAAGAGGTCACAGTGTTCGTTCAGAAGTACGTTGGCCGGAGGATTCGCTTTGAAACAGGACCGGCACAGCACGGAAGATGCGGCGGTAAATGCTATCGGTTATCACGGACTCTTGACTCAGGTTCTGTGTGATAAGCCGTCCTTAAATACCGTCCACCGAGATCTCATGAATGACGCGAGCGCCAACACCCGGCATCACACACAGAACCGCTCGAGTCTAAAAATAGCAAGTTTAGAAGCCACGCAAGTCACGTCGATGTCATGCGCTATTCCGGCGACCTGGAACCATGGAATGTGTCTGTGGCTCCATCGATCCGATCGTGGACGACGACGTTGAGATTCCTTAGTTATCGACTTTCTCGGTCGAACTTTGCGCTCTGCATTCATACTTCGCGTCCTACTATTACGAGATTACAAATTGTTTAACGGATCCATCCATTCATCCATTTGTTCATTCCAAAACGAACCAAAGTCATTCTTTCTCATCCCCTACATGGCAAATGTATATCGATGTCCTACTCGGCGATTCGGTTTTGAGTTAGAGTTTCTCTTCCCGATGATTGCAAACAGAAATGAGTAACAGTCATCAATCATGACGAGTTACATGAGAATGGTTGATGAAAACTAACTACGACCGACTTCGAGGCGGTCTGCCTCCGTGCCACCAACCCTAGCGATGAAAGGTGAAGCATGACAAAAATGCTGGTAGCGCCTACGCGAGCTCAGCTCAGATGTGGAGTTGCGAGGAATTCGAGAAAACAATGAGTGTGCCCGATCCAATCGCTCGAGAATCGGGTCGCAACGAGTTTAACAAGTGAAGGTGCGATTTGAGTCAGCATTCAACGAAAGCCTTGCTAAACGAACTCCTCGCAACCTCAAACCTGGGTCCAGAGGGTACCTGACGAAGTTCTTCGAGTCTTCATGAGTTGTTCCTCTTCGAGATTGTTGTTCTCTCCTTTCGGAATCACTGTCGCACTGAAAACGCGACCGGCGATCTGATTCGGCTGAGCTCGACGAATCACGGTCGCTTTCCCGACGATGCGGCCTTCCAGGGAACCCATCGATTTGCTTCGCTCGAGCCGACCGGGGGAGCCGCCTTTATTCTTCTGGATTGTGTCGATATTCTGGTAGATATGAGAATCGAGTAATTTCAGCTGTTGTTCGAAGAGGGCTCCGACGACTTTATGGACGAGCACGTACTGTTCCCTCGTTTGGACCTGAAACCGGAGCGGAATCGTCGTTAGGGAAGTCGATAGGAATCTGCACGGTTTCACAAATGTACGGAATATTCAGTTCAAGGTAGAGGTCGGAAGGAGTTCAGTGCTCACCATCGCCACCCGCTGCTGGCGCATCTCTGAGATGATTTTGAAGAGATTCAAGTTTGTGTTGAGCTTTCCCGAGCGCACGAGCCCGTGCACGTAGTCGATTGCGCAAAATGTTCCTGTACGACCACATCCTGCTGAACAGTGGACCAGTACTGGCAGTGCTTCACTTGGCTGGCAGTCACGAACTAGTCTCACAAGCTCTACCAGGGGCGAAATGCTTTCGGGAACTCCGTGGTCAGGCCAAGTGGTGTAGTGGAACTGACAGATGGTTCGGGTCGTTTGTCCGCACCGAGAACGCAGGGTACGCACCAGGAAATCGGGACAGACCTCCTTCCACCCTTCTAGAGTCACCGACACGTTACCTGGAGGAGGAAGAGAGAAATTGAAACCTTTCGGTGGGCAATCATTCCAGACAAAGATCACAGATGCTTTCTCAAAGTCTTGATAGACTTGGAAGCGCGATGACGAGGGGAAGCAGAACTTGGGGGTTGTCATACTAACCGTACTGCTGTCGTTCGCCTATCTGATCGGGCCAGTACTTCTCGCATTTGTATCGATCGCCTTCGATCTCATTACATGTCATAACGATTACGCTCACGTTGTATTCCCAAATCATCCGCCAGAAATCTGTCACTGTATGAGGTAGAGGTCCTTGTGCAGCGATATAAGCTCTACTCGACCCTGAAGCACCTTTGATTAACGATGCATTCACATAATCACTTCCTGGCACTCCAGGATATTCGGGCAGAACTACCTGCAACAAAATCAAGAAAACTTCATTTTTGCTCTTTTGAACTCATCGGACGTGGGCCGAGTTCCAAGATCGTAAAGCAACTATTTCCAGATTTCCGATCGAGACAAAGATCGCTGAAATCCAGGGAGAACAGAAACTCTCACTGGGAAACTTCAGGATAGGCCTAAAGAGAACAACTCTCAAGCCATCCCGACAAAAACTAACTGCTCTTTTCACTTACCCGGGAGGTGTCGAACGGTATGATATCCTTGTAGCGATTCTTCGACTTGTTGACGCTTTTCAAAGCCTGCTGGGCGTTTTTCTCTCCAGCAGGAGTGCTCTGTTTCCTGAGAGAGTCGAACTCCTGCTGGAATACGTCGTCGCCCGCCCGAACTTTCGCTTCCTGCCACCATAGAGTTTCGAGGAAGCTCTTCAGGTACTGATCTAGAGACATAGTGTCTGAAAAGGATTTCGCCTTCGTACGAGTTTTCTGGGCTTTCTGAATGGCAGGTTTCCTCCGACGTCCAAGCGTGAACGAGAGACACGCGGGCGTGAACATGGTTCCCATCGAACTGGAGCTCTGGGTCGTTGCCTTGTTCGCAATTTTTTTTTTGTCGAGAGGGCGAATGCCGAGGAGGTGACTCCTGATCCTTCGAACGCCGTGACAACACTCGAGAACACTACACTGGGCGCTGCTATTCCAGTTTAGTGCTGAGGGGGCATCACACGCTGCCAGAGAACTATCCCAGTCGGGAGTGTACACCGCGGACCACGGTCTGAGGCAGGCGCCCGACGATGGCGAAGTACAGCACTGTTCTCTGGTCGTAGCTCGCTTGGCAGGCACGTTGGTTGCTAACTAAAGCCAGAATGGGGCGGTCGGTACAAACGGAGTGGCTCTCCTTGACTGTACCAGCAACAAAATGCCCCTAGTGGTGGCGAGCTGCATCGCTCCACCAGACTGTGCTTGCTGGCTGTTTGCCTCCCTGCACCACTTCGTGAGGCGCCAACGAGTGCCTCTCGCTCGTTGTTCAATGAAGCCGAGCCCACTCGTGCACCCCTGCTCCAAAGGAGCTCGATAACATTCTCTCTCCTTACCTGTGGCCTCCTAGGCACGTCGGCTCCTGCGTCGTCTCCTGTCGTCACGTTATTCTCTGACAGGAGTGTCGTCTTGCTGCAATCGAACCGTGGCTCGCTGATGATGATGACCAATGATGATCTCAGGCTCCAATGATTCTGCCGAGCCACCTCCCTTGCTCCGGGCGCCTAGCGGAACGGCCGACTGCGACATTCCGCCGATCGGGAAACCGAAGCGCGGATCAGAAGAGAGCTTGCAAAGCTCTCGGATTTCTTTTTGTCGAGGTTCGTCCTTGTGGGGCGAGAGTTCGGACACCTTTGATCGGAATCCTGACTCTAGTCTCATCTTCGAGTTAACCCAGGGTTCATTCTCGCGTTTCACTGAAGTTTTTGAACGATATCTTCAAGTCTTCCTGGTTGACTGCCCTCTTCTCCGCGCGATTTTAGGACTCCAGGAAGAGGATCTCCATCCTGAACGAGTTTTTCTCACCGTTACAGCGAAAATGCTCTTGAAGACTATTCCCTTCTATCTGACAAGTCTGATCTAATCACGTTCCGGCAAGCGCATCAGGATTCAGACGAATCGCACTGAGATTTGGGATATCGACAATGGCTCGTGAAAGTTTTCTGCGACGGAGAATTCTCGAGGCCGAACTAGCTGAGTGTACGATGACTCAGCAGCGTGAGCTCGAGCGACTCCGAAGCAGAAGTCGCTTCTCGGTTCTGAGAAAGCTCGTGTCGCAGGCGGGTCGAATACTTCTCGGTCAGTCTTCAAGAGTAGGTATGTACGGTCGGCAGAAATTTGTTGTTCCGCTGATCAGATGAAGAGAAAGATGCGCGTGGATAGCGGCTCTCGTTGTTGTGCTGTTGTCTTCGTGGTCCATTCAATGAGAGGCCCCATCGAGAACTTCGTTTTGATTTAAGGAACGCCAGGAATGTTTCGTCCACGCGAATGCCTCGTACGTGATCGCATTTTTTTAACTGTTCTGGGCTGAGGCTTCCACGTACTTTGTGCGCTCGAGTTTTCCGATCCACTCTGGGATCTCGACCCGATCCTTGTGGTTGTCGAAGGAAAGCGATGTTTTGGATATGGGTCTCTGTCTCGATCTCTCCTCGTGGCCTCCACCCCGAACTGGACGGTACGCCCTGTGGGCTGCTACGGGAAACTGCGGTCATAACGCATATCGTACACAGAAAACGGAGAAGAAGAATCGGATGCTTGAAATCACTCAGAACTTCAAATCGTTTGCTCGGGCTGACTGGTCACTCGATCTGCGCTTACAGGGGAAGCAGTCATGGCTTCATGGTATCTGGGTTTTCTGATTGAGGGTGGGTTACTACTCCACCTCTGCTAATCTCTGTCTTTTTCCGTCTTCTTTTCAATCGAGACACTTTCACTCCATTCCCCACGCTAACCATTTCGATGTTCGGACAGCTCCCTCGATGAAATGGAGAGTGACAATAATATGTTATCTTCTCTTTTCGGGCAGCCAGCATTCCCAGATTCGATGCATTCGATCGTGGGAATTCAGAATTCGCAACTTGGTGCGTGTGAAAGCAGGAAATTTTGTATTTCGAATCAGTTGATGTTCATCGCAGCCGAGGAATTATGGCAACGCAACCAGAGATGACGATGTATTATCCAACAAGTGAATCCTGTAATTGGAGATTTCATTCAGCATCAACCGGAAATATTCATTCTTTGTATTAACCGCAGATGAGCTGGAAATTCAATCCCAGCCTCGTATACTGAGCGTCTCCAACATGCGGGTCATTCGATTGATTTGACGCAAGCCACGAGAAGTGTGAAGGTCTTCAATGAAGGCGTCTCTGCGGGTGTTAAGTGGAGGAGCTCCTCGAGGTCTCGAGGACGGTGTTTCCGCTCCGAGCGCGTCATTGAGGATCAATAATTCGAAACGCTTCAATCGACCAAGGAGACTTCAAGAATGTTGAGAATTGAAATCACAATCACTCGTATTGATTTTTTGAGTTTGTACCATGGTTGGAACGTCGGAGCGATTTCGATGTTGGTGATTCAGGACCAGCGATTTCATATTGTATCAGATGTCGATGTCAATTCGGCGAATGATACATGGGAAGACTAAATTTCGAAATGTTTCCATCCAGGTTGCGGCAGATGTGGGTGAACAGATCTGAGTTTTCTGACGATTTTGATTTATGACCTCTCCGACAACATTTGCTTGTAGGTCAAGATGCAGCTCTCTCGAGATTCGGGCCGTCTTGGAGTGAATCGTAGCGATACTCTAGAAGAGCGTCCTTGAGTTCAAGCTATGATAGAGTCCTCGATGCTCTCTCCTCTCACATAAACTGGAAATTTTCTCTTTCTCAGGCGATAATCGCTTTCTCCTTTCAAAGCATTTCATCCCCCGCGATGAGAGGGCTCAAAAAAACGTCTCTTTGGTTCAAGAGCAGGGCATCCCGCGTGCATCGACGGCATTCGTCGACCAGGAAAGCTACAACTTGCCTCCGTCCGCGCACTCCTGCGGCTCGTTGGGTATACGCTGAGGGCTGTATTGCCCTCACTTGAGTCAGAACACCTCGTCGCAGGGTTGAAACATTCCCTATAATGCTATCGCCGTGACAGATGAACTCCAAATTCGCACTTTTCCCCTTAAGGCATGACTCACGAGCGCCGTCAGCTGTTGTTACGCTTGTGAACATCGCGAACTACGAAAACAAGAAGTTCCATGTCGTGTTGCGTGATCCTGCAACCTGGGGGAAATTCCATTGCTCCATCTGGGCAGTGAATTTCTCGGGACTCACGGATGTGTAACAACAAGATATCGTCCACTGTCAAAACAAGTCTCCGAGCGAGGTCGAATGTCGGAAACGATCGCTAAGTTTGTAAGGCTATTTGGTTTCAGGTGGCTGCAGAATCAAACTATCAACAGCCAGCAACAAACTATCAGATACATTCGAGTCAGCTGAAGACAGATATTCGTCGTTTGTCTAATCGAGCGGATCGATCTGGAATTTTCTGACCATTTAAAAGTTTTCAGAGCTGTCGATTGTAATGATCGGGTACGCGTCCCTCAAATGAGTCCCGGAATCGTGAATAGTTAGAAAATTGAAATAACAGAACGAGCGGCCGGCGAAATCAGATGTTTCGGGATTCGTCGTCTTTGAATGAATTTCCAGCGAAGGTCGAGATCATAATAAACAGGAGTCACTGGGTTATCATTAGCATCCAAACCACTTCATGAATCAACAGTTTGATCTTGTGACGCGTCAGACGAAACATTCGCGCGGCTCACAGTAGTAACAAATTGCAAGCTATGAGGACAAATGACGGTCTGTTCATCTGAAACCGATTCAGCGGTTTGAAATCCGAGCTCTCCTCGACATTCGAAGGCTTTTTCGTCACTGTAGAACTCTTGGATCTTTAGAGTTTCTCGTTTTGGCAACTATACATATTCTGGAATGTTCCTAATCGAGTCAACGTCGCTGCTTTATGCTCGTTTTTGGAATATTGTTGACAAATACGAGAACTTTCAACAACACCGTTTAGGATGGAAAGTACGGCGCTCGGGCTTATGACGTGAATTTCGGAAATCAAGTGCGAGCGATAGCAGGAATGGGTGCCCCTGCAGACAGATTGCATCGATAAAGGTCTCGAGCTTACGATGAATGCGCAAATGTGCGCGCTCGACGGCCCACTCGAATGACTCCAATTTTTATCTCAAAGTACGAGCCCCGCGAAGTATTCTGATAGAATCTCCTACGAAATACTTGAGGCTTCTTGACCATGAGTGACGATACTTCCAGACACGGAAACTGCTCTTGTCAAAGTGACATTTCTGTTCACCCCAATGACTCTTTCCGTGGATAATAATCAGGTCCTGGGTTCCATGCTGCCTCATGGGTTTGACCTCGAGCCCTCTCGAATGTTTGTCTCTCTCGGAGACCGTACGTTCGACAAAAATTGTCCCTTGTTGACTATGACGATTATTGTTGACCCGTTGATTTTTTCTTCCCGTTATCTAGCACACTCTACATTTTCATTCTCAATGGAACCATTTCCACTCGTAGGCTCAATAGGGGTGTCCTTCAATTTTTTTTTTACGGCGGAGTGGTCAATAACTCTCGACTCAAGAATCTCAAAATCCTTGGAAGCAAGGCATCCTCTCAAGGCGGTTGGCTGCAAGGCCTCCAAGAAACCTGGTGGTCGCGACACTGAATAAGTCGCTATTGCTTCTGAAAACATTCAGACAGCGATTCAAGCAGTTTGCGTTAGATCGCGTGTTTCGATCATCAGCGTCGGAAAACTTCCCAAACAGTCAGAAGGAGCCTTACTCTCAGCCCTTGGAGCCGTTTCTCTTTCCGGGCTGTGTATCCTGTGATGCGCGGGCTGGAGGTCCGGGAGGAAACGAAACAACCCTCGCCTTCTTCCTCCCTCCCGCCAGGCGAGACGTCGAGAAGGAGATCGTATCACGCGCCGGATCAACTGGAGTAGAGTCTGCGGTGTTCAAAAAAGCGCTTCGACAGGACACGTGAGTTCGGCTAGTTTCACTAAACTCATTCATTGGGTTTTTCGCGGTAAACGAGAAGCTCGACGGGCCGACGCCGTTTTCCGAAGGTTTTTCCAGACCTAGAAGGGTGTTTCCTTGAACGAGGGTATACGATCCCGTTCCCCAGAGCGGCGCGAAGTTCAATAACCTCGCGACCTCTCCAAATCTCCTCTGAATGAAGATATTTGTCGCCGAATCGTGTTTCGTGTTTCGATCGATGTATTCTGCATCGGACATAATTTCCAGCTAGGGAAAAAATCGTACTCAAAAGAACTGGCCGCTAAAGATTTAACTCAGAAGGAGGAGGAAAGATGTTTTCTGCAAAGTTAGTATCTATCCTGTAGCGAGAGGGTGTTCTCAACTCTCTAGCCATCCGTGCCGGTTTCGTTTTGACCGCAAGTTCCGTGTTGCTCCGACACGGAGACCAGACACGAGCTCCTTGTTTTCCGCAAAATTCGGTACCGGTTCTTTGACTCCCGGGATAGCCTGAATTCGATCCTCGTCATGCCGCGCCGGTGTCAATCTCCGCCCGAGACTATTCTCTGCTTCTCGCATCACACGTCGAAAAGTTTCATTTTAAGAAAATCGAGTGATCAGACCTACCAAGGATCGCGTTCATTTTCCTTTGCGCATATATTCGACCAAACTAGGGGTATCAGGCGCTTGAATGATTGTATCGACCGCGGGAAAGCTAGTGTACACGGGACAGTTGCGGTGCTGCCTGACATTCGATCTCAGTTTTAGTTGGTCGGAATCCGAGCGCGGTTGAGGTCATCGCATCCAAACGATGAGCGCTATAGATTTCTATTCTAAAACTGCTTCCAGAATCTGAGATCCATCAAGTCCGCAACGAGTAGATCTACATTTTAGTATTTCCTTTTTGTCTGCGAGAGAACGATCTACTGTCATTCGATGCCTATCGGAACATGAATGTGCAAGCATCGGAACATCAATCCCATGAGACTTGTTTCAGGACGAGAATAAAGTGTCAGTGGGCAAGCGATCTGGGGAAGAGCGGCAGAGCCCTTTCTTGATAGGTGTTCTTGAACGAAACGTTGACCTCTTATAAACGACCTCTCATGCATACCTTCGAGGAACGCTAGAGTTCGAGTGCAGTTGATAACGCGTGAAGTTCTACAATGGACAATCCATGACGCCGTTCTCATCGGTTTTCCAACAGCTGCACCGGCTGCTGACCGGGAGTTCTTTCGCACAATCGATCTCCAACCACTAACCACCCGGTTTGCCGTCACCCAGAGCCTGATCTGCGCAGAGAGAAGAGAGCGTCGAACTGCCCAAAGGTGAGCGCCAGTTTGAACCCGAACATCGCAGTCGGTCCGTTAGACTTGTCGGGTTATGGTGAAACAAAGTTTTGAAACATTTCGCGCCTAACCAGAGTTTCTCGAGCAACTCTCCTCTTGTCGAAGCAGAAAATGTCGAAAATTCAACGATAGGAAGAGTCGTTTTCTCCAATGCTTTCTTGTTATTCGCGCGCCGAACTCAAGCATAGCTTCGTGTTCCGAGTGTATTTCAAGTGCTCTGTGCTGGGAATATGTTCGTGATTGATCTCCAATGTGAATGTGTGTGATCAGCTTGGAATTTCTACTTGGATTGGAACTCTTTCAATTATTGGAAAAGTGGTAGAAAAGATCATTGCGGAGAAATCATGAACTCGCGACGAGTTTGCGTTCCGTCCCATCCGGAAACCATCAATGTGACGATTTGGCCGCACGTCAAGAGAAAAATCGGTTCTCCTCACCGATGGAGGATCGATTTAACCGCAACTTTCTTTTTTGTTATAGCTATATAAAGTCGAAACGAAAGGCCAAACACGATAGACGCGCGCGCGCACACCCCGTTGATTTCACAGAGCACAACTTTTCATTTCAGATGAAGGGAGCCGGCAAAGCATCCGGCAATCCTTCGGAATGTCTTCGTCTCTTGCAAACAAGCAACGTGTTTCTGGCCCTGTTCACGCTGGTAAGGCTTTCATGCTTCAGCAATTATTTCCTCGTCTTAATTTCCTCAAAAATACTTTTCTTTTCGGCGATGTGAAACCGACGCTGTAGTTGGAAGTATGTATTTTTTTTTCTCAGTTTTTCTTAAACTTCTGTTTTCTTGAAGGGATTCGTGACGGCTGTCTTCGGACCAACTCTGAAAGAGTTGAACGACATCTACGAAGAAAGTATCGACAAAACGGTCCAGCTCCTCTCGCTCAGAGGTTTCGGGGTCTTTGCGGGTAAGCTTTTCCCTCTATTCCCAATCCATCATCCAATTGTCGATCAATGATCATTGAAACCTATCATTTGGGTGATACGAAATTCAAAATCAACATATTCATAACAACATTTACCACTTTTGATGAACTCTTCGCAGGATCGTTGTTGGGCAGTAGCCTTTTGTATAGATTTTTCAACGGAAAAGTATGTCTGGCGCTAGCGATGATCCTGGGAGGATTCTTCCATTCCATTATCCCGATCCTTCCGAGCCTCACATACGCGGCTGCAGCAACATTGGCCGCTGGCACTTGCGTCGGTGTCCTCGAAACTGGTACGTCCCAGAAACTATCGATCGACAAGGCCGCGGCTTGAACTCGGCTTCAAATCCCAAGACGGGGAAAAAAACAGTTTCCGATCATCAAATAATTTTCCCTGAGTCGACAAAACCTCAATCGGGTGATTTCCACAGGTGGCAATGTCTGGCTGGTCCAGCTCTGGAAAGACAAGGTCGGCCCGATTTTCCAGATGTATCATCTGAGTTATGGAATCGGCGCACTTCTGTCTCCCGTGATCGTCGAGCCTTTCCTCCGACCTATGTGAGTTTGTTCGAGACCTCAACCAATATGATTTCTAGAACCGCGTTTCTTCATGGGATCGAGCTTCTTCACGTTTTGTTACGATATTTCGACCGTTCCAGAGATCACAGCGATATGAACGATACCGAGACTACTGGATTGGAAGCACACTCTCACATCGAGAGTGTGGTCTACGTCCCGTTCGCAATATTCGGCACCTCATACGCTCTGGTGGGAGTGGTGATGCTGGTGCTGTACTTTTTTGACCCTTCAAATGTGACTCAACAGGCTCCCAACGAGGAAGATGGAGAGGGAAACACGAACAAAGCATTTTTCGAGGTCAAAATAGTAGCTCATCTCATCCTCTTCATCCTGATTTTGGTCGCTGTGGATAACCAAATCGCTCAAATGCTCAGCGTGTACTCGATTACTAACAAAGATCTGTCCTTCGACGAACACATTGCCTCGTATCTGCTCGCCGACTATTGGGCTTCGTTCACCATTGGTCGTGTGGTCGCAATCTTCATGGCCTTCAACCTCCTGCCGTACACAATCCTCGTAATCAGCAATACAATCTGCGTCATCGGAACCTCGATCCTTTTGATCTTCGGCATGACGCAAAACTGGTCCCTCTGGCTTTCCATCGGTATTCTCGGTTTCGGATTGGCTCCGTGCTACGGTGCAGCCATGTCGTGGGCTGTCCGCTACGTGAAGCTCCGATACGTCCACATGACGCTCGTCCTCGTGGCTTCGTGCGCGGGTCAGATGACTCCTCCCCTTACTGTGGGCTGGAAAATTGAGGAAAACCCCCGCGTGTTCGTCTATGCCATCGCGGGTTTCATGATCGTCCACACGATAAACGTGTCTCTTATGTATTTGAGCACCAGAGGAGCCAGCGAAGAGTCCGAAAAGAAAGTCCAAGCCGTCCCGGCAGCTGACGTTGTCGATATACCCGAGATTTGAAGGGATCCTCTCGTTTCTTGAAATTCTCCGCGGATATCAGCGTCTCCCGATCAAACAATTTTCTTCCATATTTACGCGAAGGTGTAGCAAGTGCCGCCCGGGGCGGACGCCCTAAGCCTTCCCCTTGCTAAGCCACTGAATACACTCAACTTACAATTATTAGACTACTTTTATAGGGGAGAAAAATGGATCTAGACCGCACCCAAGCCAATCCAAAGAATGGCGGTCTCGATCATCATGATGTAATAGACGGATTTTCAAGCAATTGACTAGGAACAAATTGAAGTCTGCAGCTCACCGCTCAATGTACAAATATTTGTACGATTGTTTCTGAGCTTTATTGTTCTAGGTTGATTCTATCTAAGCTATAAATAATCCGAGTAACTGTGGCATGGCATCGTAATGGTGAATCCGGTACATAATTTTTCAGCTTCATAATGGGCGTTCACAGTTTTCAAGCTTAATCTACACGTTGAATCATTTGTTTTCATCTTTGTAGTCAAACGAGTACAAACAAAGATCGAAGCGCAATCCAATAAGATGAAGTTTAGTAGAATTTTCTGTAAACAATATCCAATCATTGTGAATAAATTCAGCCGATTTTTTCTGGGAAAAATCTGCTTCAACCTTCCTTTCTCCCACAGTCATCACAACAAATGATGTTCGTAGTGAATCGAAAGCAGAATATCGAGAAAGGGAAAACAGTTGGAATCTATTCTCTGCCTTCTCGAGTTTCGAGGTGGGATATTCAGCACGAAAAGCATCCTAGGACATGGTCTTGCGACGATTCAGTGATTCCGGGAGAATCGTGCATTTGAACTGCCACAAGGGAAGACACTTCTTTCGAATATTCCGCGTCGAGCGGATGCTTCTCATTGATGAAATGTCACTCCCAAACGAGGAAACTTGACCCCAAATACTGGTTTCCTGCATTTCGTAAGAGAAGCTTGCACTCACCGCTGAAAAATAAGTTTCGAATTGGAGATCTTCTGGGTTTCATCCGTTATATGCAGAAGGGAAATGCGCGGTGAACCTTAACTGTGGAAATTTCCATGGGCTCGAACATCGTTCAAGAAAATCGAGTCGATGTCTCTTAACATGTTGTTCCAAGTCGACTCTCTCACAATCAGTCAACTCGGAGGAACAATGAGGGGGGATGAACGATCAATACCAGTGTAGATTTTTGCAATGAATATCTTTAGATGACGTTCCACCGAATAGACTGACATGAGAAACGACCGTTTAATGATGATTGTTGGGCGCTAGAGCTCGGTTCAGGGCCTCACGTTCTCGAGTGTTACTACTCCAGAGTTGCGGAATCGGAAGATTGAACGGATTACAGCGAGCCGGAAGCCCTAAGGTAAAGCACCGACAGACTTCTGGAGACCAATGATACTTTCAGTGAAACCTCATTACAACGATTCCCGCGGGACCGGCGAGATCCGTTCGTTGCAACCCAAATTCCTTATAACGAGAGTCGTCTAAAATGGGAATGTTAGACAACCCTCGTGACTGGCTGGTCACACGGACACGAGAAGATTGTTTGTTGTATCGAGAAGTTTCTTGTACCGGTGTTCATTGTGACGGAGTTTGACCTTATTGATGGCTAAAGTTTCGTTCGCATACACTCGAAATGACCTGGAGGGACCTAGTAGAGCTTCTACACTAAATTCGTACAAACGCTGTGAAAATTGAGCGCGGCGCATATTAAATTGATCTCATCCTTCTCGAAGGTCCTCTGTATCGCTAAATAATGTATCATGGATTAACGGAACTGAGGGGAATATGCATGTTACCTGTACTTTCGGACGTCTACATTCTTCGTTGTGGTCGCCGTCAATTCTTCAAATACATATACTACAGGATTGAAGGCAAGAACGTCTCGTCGTTTTCACTAATTATGACTCGAAGTGAATTCATACTTAGGAAAGACCATCATCTACAAGTAGATCAACATATCCGCTCAAATAACGTGCTCTCGCATGGATATCGAGTTATCCATATATTGGTTCGTACCAGCCGCTAGAAAGAGTCTCCCAATAATTTGAGTGTGGCTTAATGCTATATTAGTTGAATATTTATTGGATTGAAGAATCGCAAGCAACTCCACAAGTCTTTACACAAGAATATCCGTTCATACTTTGTCTTCAACGTGAAGCTTTTTCAATCGAAGAAACGTGACTGGTGAGAAGGCATCATTTGAATGTATTACTGGCTCCACTTCGTCGAGTACAACTTTTTTCTTGAAAAGTGGACAGTCAAGTGTGAAAGTTTCGAACTCGCCTCCTTCGCCGCATACGTTGAGGCCGTACTTTTCCTTGAGAGATAACATTTCCGGAAGGATCTCTGCCAGAGTCAAGCCGAGATGTTTTTGCGAGAGACCCATGGCGGCAGTTTTAATTATTATGGCTTCGACGCCCGAATCCACCATCTCCTGAAGTAATTCACTTTGATCTCGATGCCACAAGTAGGCGAGCATCTCGATACCGAGTCGTTGGCATACACTCTCGCATCGGATTCGTTGATAGTCTGAGAAGATCGCCCCTACAGAAATCGCGTCGAAAGCAATTTCCCCGCGAATCTTCTTCAGGAGTCGATACAAATCTTCAACCTCATCGGCCTCCGTCGGCGCGTAGTCCATCCTTGTGTCGATAGGGGTCCCCGATATTTTGTCTTGGTAAAGTGGTAAGCCCATAGCTTCTGCATACACGGGCAAAGCATTCGTCCCAACCGACTGATACATATAACTGGAAAACGAAAATGGAATGAGAGTCGGTTCGGTATTTGACAGAGGATGGTAAGGACTGAGGCTGTACATGATTGATGCATTCCTAGATGTATTCCATGCTGCTCCAATCGCTCACCTGTCAAGTTCGTCTTTGCCATTTGCCGGTGTCAAGTTTGCCAGCGCTACAAGTTCATGACCGCTCTTGACGCACTGCATCATATTGAAACAGCTGTCCTTGCCACCAGAAACCAGAGCGACAACCTTCATCTTCGGGATCGGATGAGAGACCAAGAGTTCATTCCCGAGAGAGTATCTTTCCAAGTTGACAGCGGAATGGTTTCCGCAGAATCAGACTCGCGCGAACGAGAACGTCAAAGCGAAATGCTGGATCGTCCCTTTGGCAACCACCGAGAAACGCACTGTTTGCATGAGACACAGACGATCCGTCGATGTAAGTCGTCAGGATGGAAGGTCTCTGAGAATCGACAGGAAATGAGGTCTTCCCAAAGTTGTGACGGAACCCGTGCCAGTTGCCGTCATTGTGACACGTGCGTGATGAAAACAGAGGTTTCGGCGCACAGTGTCCAATGTTTACATAATGAATGCATTATTTCGGTTCCGAATATTCAACGTGCCCCAACCTAACCTCATCCGACCCCCATATTCCAATACCCATCGGGTCTATATTCCAATTTATATGGTGATCCGCGTCCAGCTCTAGAAACCGCTTCGCAGCATTTAAAATCAATAAGATCTCGAAACATGCATTCATCATGTAAACATTTGGAGCTTCTGGCCGCCTCTACTTGACAACGTCTCGAGTCTCGATCACCGAGTAGAGTCTTTTCCGGATTTCGCTTCATCCTTCTCGCTTCACCCCGTGATTGAGTGTTCGCTAAAGTAGAACCCGGTTATGACAGACTCCAAAGGACCGGCGAAAATGATGATTCACGAAAGTGCAATTAGCGCCTCCAACGACGGCACCTGAAACTTCGTTTGAACTAGCGATCTCGTACCTTTAATCGAATCTGAATCAGGATGATGACTCAGGTTTTCGGTCATTCACGTTGACTTTCGATTTTCATTAGCCCTATAAGAGTCCATCAAATCCTTCTACTCGAAAGCCGGCTTATATATATGTAGAGACGCTAGGCCAAGATTTCATCGATGGGCGCTAGGCGAAGATGACGATGAAGGGTAACATGGCGCTCCCGGGACCGAACCAAAATCTCGCGGGCCCCCTTGCCCACCCCCCTCCTGGCTATGCTACTTGGCCCATGTACAATCAATTAATGAAAAACGAATCACAGCGTTCTCTCATCATCAAACACTGCCAACAGAATCATTGATTCCAATCAAATAAAAGAATAGCTCCATCAGCTGACGCCCACCGTGCGGCTTGGGGATTTTGTCACGAAATCACCTCCTACGGAAGAAGAAATGGATCTTCACAAGATTTCCGAGAGAAGCTCTTTCCCGGCAGTGCATTGATCAGTACTTGTGTATTGTAGAACCCCCGCTGTAATGTCTTAGCGTAGTCAGTGATGCGAAAAACTGATGAGAAACTAATGATTGTAACCACTATTACCAGCAGCGACATCCTTCTAGAGTTCAGTTGAACCAATGATCTCGACCTTAGGTCCTGCCATCGAATTCTCACTACCATATTGTGTATCAACTAATTCTCCCACTTGGAAACCGCCACATGTAGAATATATATTGAATGCAGAATGTACGATACAATTCAAAATTCGAGTATTTTATTCTAGAGGGTATAGGGGACTGCATTCACGCACAAACTACCAGCGGAGATTTCAACGCGCGCTGGGGGAACATTGTGGGACTCGGACGCCGAGACGCGCCATGCTTTCAATACCCACTAACCCTCGGGGGCCACGGCCCCGATAACCCTCTCGGCCGCCCTGGGTTGTAGGGAGGAAAAGCGGATGGAATTACTTCACGGGATTCCTTCTCTGAGACTATCTCGATCGTTTCAATGATCATTGCATCATCGATACCAATTCTGTCGCAGCGAATTGATTCTCCTCCTGTGCGGTGAGATGGTTCCATTCCCAGTAGAATCCGAATCGGATGTTAAACCTCAGGCGTCCGAAGCCCGAGCGCTAGACCGATCTCTGTGAAACAGAACGGAAAATTACTCTGATGATGATTGCGCAGACACGTTTAGTGGGACGGTTATTCAGGAAGGTTTTGTTTCAGAAAGAAACTCTCATCATTTTCCATCAGCCCTGTTGAGCTTATTGAGTTTTTGATCATCACTGAAGCTTGCACTTAAGTATTATGGAGCTCGAGTATTCGACGTTCCGGATACAAAAAATCCAAGCAACTAACCTCTCGAAGGTAGACTTTCGATCAATGGCCTCCTTTTTCTGTTTCTTTTGGTTACCGTTTCCCCCCGGTACCAGGCGGAGGGGGCGGCATTTTCCAAAATTTCGGGGTTTCCGTCCCGAGCGGCACAAAGACTGGTTACGCCGCTGACCAACGCCCCTTATCGCTCCCTGGAATATGAAAAAGAAAATCGACACATTATTATACTTCCATCGTTCAGAGACGCTGAATCCGAGTCAAGAAGGGCAAAGAGTTTATCAAACTCACCTGAGGGCTCAGGTTGCGTCGCGGCTCTGAAAGTAATTTGCACCATTGAAACACATGAGAATCTTGAAATGTTTCGAAAGCTGAATAGAATCTCAGAACTAGAAGAGGGAAGATGTTTTCAAGTTAGCGCGCTCTCGAGAGGGCGTATAGAGAGAGCCGTGAAAAGATGTGTGAACTTCCAAGGAAAGAAAATAGCGCGACACTCGGAGTCTGGCTGCCACCGTGGTCGCTTGGTATCAGCAGAAATTGTTTTTGGTTCATTACAGTCCTACGATATTCGTTTATCGATCTTGGGAGATGAGAGCCCGAAAAATTGACATAAAATTATTCATGTTGCATTTTCTAAGGGCAAACAGAAAGGCTGTGTGTATGTAGCAGTGTGAGAATCAATGTAAAATCGAATCAAGATGTAGTAGATTTCAGAAACTAGAAGAAAACGACTCACCTCGATCGCTCCGCCCTCACCTCTCTTAAAACGGTTTCGATATTTTTCATCTCTATGAGGATCTGTGCCTTGAAACGTAAAGGAATTAACCGTCAGCTTTTGTCATTCATTGAACGAGCAATTCAGAGAAAGACTACTCGATGGAATCATCTCATGGAACATGGAACTGAATGATAAATTCATCGATAAATTGATGTGAATTTTGGCTTTTGAGAATATGGAAGCGGTCTGCTTACGGTCATGTCGCCTCTGATTGGTTTGTTTTCGACGGGCTTGGGAACATCGGCAGGACCTCTCCCTCCCACCTTACACCACTTCCTTCCTCCGTGATCTGTCGGCTCTCATCTGAACTGAAAGTCGCCTCGAGACGAATCAAAGTTGCATCGAGATGACTTAGAGTCGCCTCGAGACGACTTGAAGTCGCCTCGATACGGCTTAAAGTCGCCTCGATATTTTGAAGCCTTTTGACGATTTCCTTGAAACGTGAAGAAATAGACCGTCAGCTTTTGTTATTCATTGAATGACCAATCCAGAGAAAGACGACTCGATGGAATCATCTCATACGAGATTCGGTATTTTACGGGAATATGCCCGGCGACTTAAACAATGAAGCGCCAACACGCCATCGCAGTAACTTCAACATGTTTTCGGTGCGCTGGCTTCCTGGCATCTGCTGGCGCGTGCCGCTCGCTACGCTCGCGGGTACGATCATTCCGTCTGTACCAGCCACACCTTCCTCAGAGCAATGCAAGACGCCGGTATCAATCTCAAGAAAATCGCCATCCGTGTGTTTACGTTCAAGTTTAACTCGCCGGGTATGTTCCGATAAAGGATCCAAGATTCATAAATTCATCGATAAGTTGCTGTGAATTGCGGCTTTCGAGAATATGGAAGCGGTCTGCTTACGATGATGTCGCCTCTGATTGGTTTGTATTCGACGGGCTTGGGAACATCGGCAGGACTCCCTCCCCCTACCTTACACCCCTTCCTTCTCCCGGGGCAATCTCGAGAGGCAAATCGCGCCACAACGCCAGATTCTGAAATAGGAGTTCATCAGATTTTTTCGTGCGCCTCGAATAACAGGAAACATGGAGAAAGATGGACAGACGCCTGTACTTATATAGAATTAACAATGACAGCTGAGAAGATCTCTAGAATTACGCAGAAATTTGAGGAGTTTCCGGAGAAATTTTCTCCCGGTACCAGGCGCGGAAGGCAGCATTTTTCAAAATTTCGGGGTTTCCACCCCGGGCGCCACACGCCCCTGCTTTCGATGTGGTGGTGTCGATAACGAGCGGAATTCCGTCTCTGGAGTAGTCGAAAAAACACCGTTAATTGGTAAAATCACAAGAAATTTCGGGATTCCTCGAAGAATTTTTGTCAGGCGAAGAATTCTCATCATAGCTTTTCAGCCCTGTTGAGCTTATATTTTAGTAATTCATCATTCAAACACAGAGTACAGTTTGGGATGCACAATCCAAGACTCCCTCGTCAGCTCACTCACTTGATAGGAGATTTCACGCGGAAATTCACTCGACCTGAAGCTAACGGACCACGACGTGCCGTTATTCGGCGTGGCTCTCGTTGCAAAGGATTCGACAAACGCTGCGATTCGTGGTCGCGTGCAGCCAATGGAGGAAAAGAGAGGGTACACAGCAGAAAGAGGTGAGGGAAACCACGAGGAGTGATAGATGCATTGCGGCGGTCGGCGGCACAATGCTGCACCGCGCCAAATTTTAAAATCGTGGAGGACCGAGCCGAGCAGTGAGCACCCATGGAAAGGCTTTGGGATGAGATGGCGAGACAGAATCACGTAAGAGTTGTATTCGGATGATGTCATTTGACGGATTACACGGGGTTTCACGGCGTGGTGAGCACCAGCCATGATGCCTACAGCCGTAGATCGATTATCTATCAATGAAAACATCTGTATTTCCTCTTCGTGGCTGATGCGACTCTAGGGCACAGAAAGAAAATTTAATAGCTCGTTATCAGAGTACGAATAAAGTAATTTCTTTAAAGTTTCCTAGCATCTCCCATTCGTTCTCGAGCTATATCATGGCCTTCTGCGCTGACGACTATAACGAAAGGAGCAACTGCGATGGAATTCGAAATGTGACACCGACCAAATGCCTTGGAATCATCCTGGAAGAGAAACTAGGATAGAAGTTCATGAATGCAAGCAACCCTGATCAGAAAGACTGATAACGAGATATTCCGTTGCCGTACATCCAAACCCACTGATCACTGCGGAGGTCCGTGTCAGCAGGGGTTTCTGTGACAGCGTATTTCCACGGCAATACCGTTCAGTCGAGATGTTGCCAGCAGAGGTCACAAATAAACGGAACATCTCCATTGTTATCGAATGTCCGACTTTCTAGGGCAGGAACAAACTCGTCAGTAGCTATCAGCTCTAGAATTCGCTTCGCCAGTGAGTGACAGCTCCGTGTTGAGATATCGCCCCGTCCACTCGAGCAAAACAATTTATCTTCTCATTCACAACTGGCTCAGGATGAAAGGAAGACAGTCTTTGTTCATTACGGAGAATGCCATCGCTCCACTCCACTTGTCTAGCTTCCCCTTTCCATCCGGTCTCAACAGATTTATCGCCGCGTTCCTGATGCTTGTTCGGATAAACTTCGTGCGTAACTGGCGCAGATAATTTAGAGCTTCTGGTGTCCCTTCTTTCCCTTCTTTGACCATGTACGAATGCGAATCTGGAGTTCGTTGAAGGAGATTTGTGTATTCAGCTGTCCATGAAAACACCCGCATGGTTCTCCAAGATCCGCAACCTGCAATCCCTGGACGCGCGTTCCCGTCGACGTCGCCTCTCGCATGCCCAGTTTCCCATCGTGCCGGCTGCTTTCGTCTCGTCGTCTCGATCCTTATTCTCGGTTTTTCCCTCAGGGTTTTTCTTTTCCTTCCCGCGACGCTAATTGACTCTGATGGCAACAATCAACGCTAATCCTCTCAACGATTGCCTTCCTCGAACGCTGGAGCGACGAGAACGTGCAGCACGGTACGCCTCAAAAGTCGATCGACCAGCGTCTTTTATTTTTTCTCCTCAGTCAGAGAAAACCAAACAGAATCGAATGCTTTCCAAGAACCGCTCTAGCTGCGAATCACACGATTCGAGGTTCGCTCGATTCAATCGGACTCCATCCAGTTCCGCGAGCGTCTTCGGGAACCCCGTCTTGTTCGAGAACTTTTCAAATATGACAACCACCTCAACCACACCGGAGTGATGACTTGCTGTGGTCTCATGTCGCCGAGCTTTGGCTCTGCAAGTGAAAACCAACGGGGAAGTCGCTGCGGATCTATTGCGAATCACTCGATCGGCAGTTGTTGTGTAAATAAAGCGTTCCACTGTTATTGAGATGGGCGCAGTTCGAATGATCTAAACGACAGGTTGAGAAACGTCAGGAATCATCATCCTCTACATCAAGCGCGGCGATCAGTCGGCAACATCCAAAAGCGATCATCTCCCATTTCTCCGCAGCTGTGACACTCCTTCAACCGCTGTGACAAATCATTCGGTCTGCGAGGAGAACGAATGTGAGACCAGCGGGAATTGTCTCAAGTCGCGTCCGCTTCCTAACCCAAGGATCGAGGAGACAAAGTTTTCGAAACTTCAGATTCTGCCTCGAATCGGATTCGCTGCTCAAAACGAACCAAACTCCATGATTCGACTGAACTTCTGTAACCCATCATAACTACTCGATTCTCGTCGATCTCCAGAACGTCCCCGCCGGCGGTATGAAGAGAAAACTATTCAGGAGAACAAGAGGAAAACGTTTTTCTTCGAGCTCATCTCGCTGTTCATCGCAAGAGCAAAGAGGGCGTCGGATCGAAAGAGCCGTCCATCTATCCATCTATCTATCTATCTATCTATCGGTAGTTTATCCTTCATCAAGGTTATGTATGTGATGGCCATGGACTTTGTGATGGAGGAGATAGAGCCGCCGATGGCACTCCCTGGACCCATACGGCGTTCTTCATCCTGATCCATAGCAGCGACTCCCCATCCCAGGAGAATCCGAGAAAAGGACAACGCGTTTGCTGCTCGTCTCCGAAGGGCTGCCGGCTGCCTGCACTCGGCCTCGTTGTTCTTGCTTTATGGGATTAGGCAAAGAGAAAGGATACATACTGTTAGGGTCTGACGAGCTTTGCTGCAGCACCACCGCGTGCACGCCTTCGCACTCTGGACACCAAAAATGTACCACTATTGAGCATGAGAGAAACGGAGAGAAGCAACGCGGAGCTCAAGCCGCCACCTGAACAAAAGTTCGAGTTTTCTTACCTCGTTTTTGTTTTGGTCAACTCAAAGAGAACCTCTAAAGACATTTGCCCACCGCCATCCGCTGAAATTTCTGATAAAATTCGTTTCCGGGAGATAACCCTGGGAACATGAACTACGGGCGTCAGTCATCGAGGAGAAATATCGAGTTCGATCGAAGCACTCTTGTTTTTCAAACCTCAGGCTCGACGAGTCGCACGGGGGAAGCCCAAAAAGCTTATCGGTGCAAAGTCAGCTCGTTCGTTCGTTCGTTCGTTCGGTCAAGTTGCAAGATTGAGCGTTGCGAGTAGTGAGAAGTGAGGACTCCGAAGCTCTTGGTTAACTGGGTTTATTTCTTCTCCGCTGTACTCAACAGTGTATGTGGCCGACCAATGTGGCCGGGTGGCAGTTTGCAATCAAAGACTCTAACTACGGTTTCAACCCGATGTCGACGACGACGACAATAAGAATAATAATAATAGTATTCGACACATCAAATGACTTTAATAATAATGATACTATCCATAATAATCAGTGATTGCCAATGTAGGAGACAACGAAACCAATGATAACTACGGTCAAAAGAGTTGGCGAGTGCGTCTGCGGTGACGCTTCCGAGATCTTCATGATGTGGAACGACGTACTGGCCGCGGTGAAGATGGTTTCCTCACTCACAAACTGTATCGGCTGGGAGTAGACGACGGTGCAGCGGACTTTGAGCCGCATCGAAGTGACGAACTTCTCTTCGAGCATCATGCGGAGTCTCGATGTGTAGGTTTTCTGACGACCGGTGCGCGCTATCGACAGGTGAACGGTCATATTCCGACTAGTTTCTTCGTCGTTGACCGTCCACTCGAGGTAGGCTTCGTTGGAGTCTTGGACCTTGGTCGAGCAATTCCATTCCACGGATGTCCGAGCCTTGTCGTAAATGTTCAACATCTCTTCGCCATTAATCCGGGGCCCCTCGGGTTCCGGAATTAGCGTCCGATTGAGGTATGGATGGTACATTATCTCGTCGTATTTCTCTGACAAGTTCTTATAAATCGTTGACACGCACTGCAGCTTGATGATTTTGTTCCGCAAGTCTTCCGATGTGATGGGCATCTTCAGGTTCAAACCGACGGCTTGAACGCCCATGCCATCGGTCATCGGGTTGGAGCTCACCTGGGTTTTGCCCGTGAGTTTACTCGGAGCTCGTTTGCCGTTCACGTACCATTTAAGACGTGGTGGAGGTTTCGAGGGCGCCGAACGGCAGGTCACATTAATCGTATCTCCGAGGTCGTATCTTTTCCGTAGGCCATCGATGGTGGGTCCGCCGCTCGGCATAACATACGTGACCACATCGGACTCGAGCAAAACGGTTTTATATGCTGGTCCTTCGGTGGATACTTCACAGCTGTACGTTCCTTCGGTTCGAACGTCCGACCGAACCAGTGTAACCATGCTCTCGTTCGAATGTGTCAGGTCGACCTCCACGCCTGGAACATTGTAGGTTGTCGGAGTCGGAGAGCTCCACGGACAGTAGCGATAGAACTCCGAGTTGTCTTTATACCACTTAACACAATAGAGAGCTTCACCCTCCAAATCGAAACGGCACCACATGATCAGGGGATTGCCCGCGATTATCGCTCCTGGAACTTGCAGGGCGGCATCGCGGATCGATCTGACACCTGGAATAGAAAAATGGTCGATCGGTTAGAAACCAGCACTGAACTGATCGAAGACGAGTTCTCAAAATGCATTAACCATGGCAAACCTTTTGGAATGAATTTCGACTCTCAGTCCTCGAGAACCCCGACCGGGACCGAGAGGCAGAGACAGATTGTCAGTTACGAAACAGACAGACACGACGGCCATTTAGGAGGAGAATGAGAGCGACTCAGGAGTCGTTTTCCAAAGAGGCGTCACAACACAAACGATAATTGATGGCAGCCATCAGGGTCGAAGGACTCCGCCGGCGAGCGAACAGCGGAGCTCCGGCTCTAGTCCGCGATTCCGTCTTGAGTCCTACTCGCAGTCGTGCACAGCATCCAGGTGTTTCCAAGGGGCAAGCGTTTCCGCGCTCTTTCCGGCGAGAAATCTTTCTCGAAATTGAGGATTTCGATTGCGCCAGATCAATGAGGATTCCTTTAGTTGCGTCGTCTGTTCGCGAGAGATGTTCTTGCGCTCAATTAGCATACCGCACCCATGCATGCACTCTCTCTCTGATTCAGCCCCCTTGAGCGCTGCTTCGCAATCAGACAGCGTCGAAGGAGAAACAGGGCCCTGGAATAAGTAAGACGCAACGAACAGATGAAAAAGACAGGGAGCGACCGGTGCGGCATCGGCACATCATGCGTTATTTGTGCTCTAAGCCATGAGGAGAGACAGAGAGACATTAATCGTTTAACAAAACAGTCAGCCGGCAGTGCGACACACAGTCGACAGCATCTGAGGCGGCGGCGACAGCCGCAATGACTTTGTGCCACACCCAGTCACGGGATCACGACGATTGGTTTCGCGATGTTTTCTTTGCCTTCTCATCATCTTGTTTCGCTGATTTCTCTTCGACAACTACCGGCACACCGAGTTCCTAGTTTTCCCGCTGATTCCCCGTCGGCTTGAATAATGCCACCGCTCCCCCGACTCCCGCCCCCGTCCCCCTTCCCCCACCTTGACTCCCTAGCCAAGTTACCAAATCCGTCGAACACGAGCTGTCAGTAGTTGCGCTTTCTCCGATGGACACGCTAGCCATAAGTCGATCGGTCCAGAGATCGGTGCAGATGCGAATCCGTAGATTTCCCTATTCTTCCCTCCCCCCCCCCCTTCCCCCCGCTGGGAAGGAAAAAGGGGAGGGGGGTTATGTGTAGTGATAGAATAAGATTCAACTCGAAAATTACGCTTGACTATTTGGCGTCGCGAGCTTCGGAATCGTTTTGTAAAGTGTTCCGAAGAACAGATCGTCGGATGTTCCGGAGAGAATTTAGTGGAAACGGTTTCGAGGTATTTTTTTTTCCTCTCTCTCGGTGACTCCACAGCGAGCTGATGGAAGCGGCGATAAGGCGAAGGTACAAGTCGACTTTGTTTAATTCCTCGGCCAGATTTCGCCATTTGCTTCTTTGCTTAAAACCAGCGCCTCGCTAAGTACCCCCTACGATGGTTCGGAGAGAATCGAAGTCTCCATTAGTTCGAGAATTGCCTTTGGATGGGCAAATGTCTCAATGTAGCACCTAGGTAAGAATTCGAAAACGAAACTCGCGCTAGATCCGTGGAAACTGCGCGAGCTCTGCCGAGATTTGCTGTTTGCTCGGAGCCGTCGACACCGCCCCTGTTGTTCTGCGAAATGCGAACATCGTTTTGATTAATTCCATGGATTTTCTACTGAACACGAGGGAGACCAACGCGAAGTTTGAACCGCGGGGCTGTGACCATTAATTCACGGACTCCAAAGTTACCTTTGGTGAACTTCTGCCTCGCAAATTCACGAGAGACGGTTTTTCTCCTAGATCCTCGGATGGAGCTCCAACCGGGGCTCAACTTTAACGCCATCTCGTCCGGTGCTGAAAACCGCCGCCACAGAGAAAGGTCGTGAGTCCGATTCTCGGAGAAATCAGGAACCCTTGGGATGTTCGAGTGGTGACACTTTCGAATAATTATCAACCGTCCCAGAAGATTTCCGTGAGAGCATCACGATTGATCAACAGATGATGTAAATCTCTCGCGACAACTCTGCGGTCGAGACTCAAATCCAGAAGAGGAAACCCGGAATTCGAAAACTTTCCAGCTGACATTCCGAAGCGATATTTTGATCGAACAGCGCTGCCAGGAGCTGTTTGCTCCGTTGGATTGGCAGATCGGTGAAGCGTTTGTTTCTCCATTTGCCCGAATTTCATTTTTGTTATCTCCGCCGAAATAGATCTTTCGAGACGATACAATGGTGCCCTGTTCTGGCGAACCTGCGACGGGATCCGTAGGGAAAAGCGATGGAAGATAGCGTCGCCGGTCTGGTTCCAAGATAAGACGAACCTGGCATTCGGGAGTACATATTGATAAAATCCTCGAAGCAGCTCGATCGCTCTCGATGCCAGAGATGAGTTCAATTGGGCATTCATGCAGTGCATTCGACTTGATTGAGGAAGGTAGGTGGGTACGTGCGTTCGTTCGAAGAATGATAAGAACGAGAGCTGGAGTCGTATTGCGAATCCTCGGTTTGCGATATTTCGAGCAAAAGTGTTCGCTCCGTCAAGTCGAAGAAGTAATTTCCGATGTGAAACCGGGAAAATGTCGAAAATGTTTAGGAACTTGAGCCTGAAGACTGTCTCGAGACGCCTAAAATCAGATTCGCTTCCCTCAAAATTTCAGAGAAACTCATCCTCTCGGGTCCATCGGGGGACACTGCCGTGTTTTTAGGTCGGAACATCGTCATCAAGTTCATTAGAAAAAAAATGTCGGTCGTCTCCGTCCCGGAGGCGTCCCCACTCGTCGTCCGAAGATTGCAATTGGCCTACGCTGGCTGTCTCCTCGGACCACAATCATTTGTCGTGTAATCAGACCCCGAACTAAGAAGGGGAGAACAGGTCGTGTTTCCTCCGGCTACGCCATCAAGAAAATCGCGGAGTTTGCTGAAAATTATCCGAGCTCCGGCCAAACAACGCACTCGCGCACGCACACAACCGAAAACGAATTCATCCATTCATTCATGGATACGAACTGTTGGGGCAGTTCTGAGCTCATCAGTTCGAAAAATGTCACGAGTAATTCGCGAAGCAAGTCATCTGTCACATTTCTGTGTACCTCACATACACGGTCACCGTTGCGTGTTGCGAGCCCGGCGCCCACATTGGACAGAAGCTCTCTGTTTATAATTCACCACGGATCCGTGTTCTCATTAATGATCTTCGATTGGGAACGGAAACATGGAAGTTATCAAGGATTTCTCGCTGTGACAGATCGCGAGTTCGCCCAAAACTAGAACACAAATCCATTCTCCTCCTGCCGGTCGATTCGGTAATCTGTGTTGCTTGCCATCGAGTCGATGACAATTTTCAGACACGAGGATCCATCTTTTGAAAACGAATCCGCAATGAGAGACGAAGTACGGGGAAACACAAGGATGCTTGGTGTCAGGAGTAACGACAGGAAGAGGAATCTCAGTCAGGAGGTTTCGGCTTCATCGCTAGGGAACAACGATCACGAGCGAGGAAACTGCACCGAAGCAACCGATGACCCTCTCATCGACGTCCGTGATATTATCCGTCTGCTCCTGCCGCCACGAAGCTAAAAAGCACTTGAGAGCGAGTTCTCCTAAGGGACTAATTACCTGTTCTCTTGCTTCTTTCCTCAATAATAACACTAATATAACTCCCCTCACCACTCTGCTGCTACTGCTGCTCCTACCGTTCCGTGAGTTCCCCTAGCAGCCATTAGCTAGACACTCGTTTGAACGCTCGCAACCCACTCCAGTCCGTGTGCGCTGGGTTGCGTGTCAGTTAACCGATAGGTCATGGAGATGTAACGAAATAACTCGGATGAGCACGATCCACGATCGAAACACGAATTGAGGGTATGTAGAGAGAGAGAGCGATCAAGAATCTAAATCTTCAGTTTACCTCGAAAAGTCGCGGACAAGAACAGTTTCCGGAGTTCACCTGGAAGTTCGGGATTCAGGGAGAAGAAACGATTCGAGTCCGGCCAGCAACAACGATTCGAACGACAAAAAGAGAAGCTGTTCGTGTCACCCGGAGGTGATTCAATTCCATTACCTCCTCATTCGAGATGTGTTTCGACTTGGCCGTTCCGCTTCGCCGTTTTTCCTAAAGAGGCCTTCTCGTTGTTGCCGAGTAGCTCTCAAACTCCTCACTACTATACCCTGTTCGAATCTTTGTAGCGGATATATTGCTTAGAACCCTCTCTCACCGTAGGGACCCTTGAGTCCCCCGCCCCTTTCTCCTATCAGCCTCTCCGGTCCACCTCTTCAAGGTAGACGCTCGATGACGTCAACGGCATCGCCAGACCACGACGACATCGAAACATTTAACTGCGACAATGGAAACTCAAAAACTCCGAAACAATTCTGGAGTAAGCACGGGGTTTTCGTTTTTGCTGCGCTTCTTCAGTTCGGAATCTCTTCGTTTCTTCATGAAGAAGCTCAATTTACAGATAGATCTCCATCTTGCCTTGAAGATTCGCGCACTACTTGTGTGTTGCTCACTTGTTTGAACAAGTGTCGGTGACTCAAGGGGTCGCAAGTGACACTGCTTTCCGCTCCGACGCAAGTGGAAGGATTTCAGCTGCGTTTCCTGTTTCGTTTCTTTCACGGCCCTGCTCCCCCCCCCCTCTTGGAGGAAGAACTGCCTCCTTCGCCCCAAAAAATCGGTGTCACTCGACGGAATTTGTCGAAAATCGAGGTTTTGTTCGATTTTGAACAGTTTGTATCGGATCGCGTCAGCTTCTCCTCGAATTCTCTGCTTTTGTCCGGGTCAGCGAGGTCGAATGGACTCGATTCGATGGTAGACCTCGCGGACGTCCGACCGATAAAGAGAACGAAATATCGCCGCGTCTGCCGAATGATTGATATGCAAATGGAATTCGTAAAAACGGAGGAGATCTGCTCGCCGATAGTAAATTTAATATAATCAGAGAGGTCTCCATTGTCTCGAGAGGAGGATATTAAATAGTCATAGAGAAGAAAACGTCGAAATTTAACAGAGCTATAAAAAATTTATAGTCGATTCTCCGACGCGGCAAAGAGCAGGCATGTATGCCTGGTTTGAACGGGTCGGGGAGTCAGCAGGTCTTATTTCAGGCGCCACTGACTGACTGAGACGTCTGTTCGGGAATTCTTAATCACGTTCATATCAATTTCATATTTCGTCTCTCTTGGTCTGGAGTGCCGCAGGTTCCTCCTTTCCTCGAGTTCCTGAGAAGCCATTCATCCTACACCGGAGAGAAAGAGGCGAAAAAAACTTCGTTCCTTCCTTCCTCTTGGAAGGAGAGAACAGTTTTCCAGAGTGTTAATTCGTTTCTTGTTAAAGTTCGTTCGCGCCGCTCTCCAAGTTTCCCGAATACCGGTCTCGGGCTCAGCTTTGGAATTCGAACGATTCCAATGAAACTCTTTAGTTGGGACGACCTAGGTTAAAAAGTCGAAGTTGGCAGCTCGATATGCCGCTATTATCTTCCTCTCTGGATCTCATTCTCGAATATCCAGGAGCTCAGGACGTCCGAGGAAGCAAAGATTAAAAACCGGCATCAGGAGCAAAAGAGGAAATTCTCTCGGATTTCGTGATCAGAGATCCTCCTCTTGGTTTCGGGCGCCGCGCCGGTGATGCGTGTCGGGACCATTATGCTGTCGTTCCAAGATGTAGACCGCTGCTCGATGGAAACGTGCAAGATGCCTCCGATCTGTATGGAGATACAGGTGATGCATTTGGTAAGGGACGGCGGCGGGTTAGTGGAGTATGGTGGCCCCGCTTCTTTTTTTTCCTCGCTGTCCCCATAGAAGATGGTCGTCCTCATATTCTATTCGAAACGATCGAGCTATCCATAATGGATTCGCAGACCCATTGAACGAAAACTGCTCCTTGAGGTGCGAAAATCCCAGCCGGCGCTGAACGGAAATTCGAGCTCCAGCAATTTGTGCGGAGCGAGTGACTCGATTCATCTTGCGAAGAGAAACCGAACCGAATTCGTTGAAATTTCCGGAGCCTTGCATCAACGCTTACCGGCAAGTGAGAAGCGTCACGCGGCGCTGCGCTGCGTGGACAGAAACAATCACTGTCGGTTTCTTGCTCGTTTGGTCTCCTCCCGTCGCTCCCGCAGAGGAGATTGCGTCGCCGAGGGAAAGAAAATAGGAACGAGAAGAGGAACAGATGACGATCTGTGGCCCCCAGAGAAACACCAACAGAGCGGCTGTGGTACCACAACTGTGGTAAGCTGTCCCCCTTCTAACCGAGCGACCGAGCGACCGACCGATCCCAGCAGTCGGTGGTACAGTAAGCCCTACTGTAGATTCATATGAAGCTGATGAAACCGACCGAAGAACATTGAGACGTGCTCGGCATCCGTTCTCTAGACCCTGTGGCCGATTCCCGGTGTTGAACGCTATGTTCCGTTCACATCTTAACCTGTTCCTAGTTCTGTTTGGGAAGGTTTTCTGATTGATTTCTTCGCCGTGTCTTTTAGAGAATCTTCCGATTGACGCTTTTGACCGAATTTGCCCCGATTTCTGGGAGATTCTGCGCCCACCGTCCCTATCCTCGTTCGGATCGGGAATCAGAGATGATGTTCGGGATTATGAGCGTCTCCAGAAATGACGACAGATGCTCAATGGGGAAGCTTCGAAAAGCCTGTTTAGCAGCAGGGGCGGCAGACTAGGCATTAACAATCCTGTGCTTCCACCACGTTATGTCACTTCATTGCCTGTCGAAAACTCGTTGAGGTGCGTGTCACGTTACTCGAGCGACGATCGTAGCGATGGTAATGATTTCTAATGGGTCGCGTTTTGCTTTAGGCTTAAAGTGAACTCTGCAACGAACGAATGAACGGCAGCCTCTTGTCCGGCTTGGCCGTCCAATGCCGGCGTTCAGATTTGAATTGATGATGAGCACGGCGGCGGCGGCGGCGGCCAACCAACCGTCGTGCGTCCGCCCCCTCCCGCGTGACATCGGGGTCAATTGATGGTCTTGTATGCTTTTAGTATTTCGAGGACAATTAGAATCCGTGAGAAGCGATTCCGATAGACCAAGTTCAAAAAAGAGAGAGAGAGACAGCTAACTCGAAACGAAGCGTCCTCTCCCGATTTCGAGATTCACGTCACGACTCCTGATCCAGGAGTCTATTTCGAGTTTGCCGGAAGAGGAGTGAGTCCCCCGAGCGAAGCCTTTCGTTGAGGAATCGGAGGCGGCGGAAATTTCGCGATCGCTCGCGCCGATGCCGGTAGCTCAATTCGCTTGGCCAATCCTTCCTTGTTCGAACATTTTCCCCTCGTCCCTTCGAGCAACTCTCGTCTCCGAAGATAAGATGCCGCTTCCACAGCCCGGGGCAGCTGTGTGCCGCCGCGCGCAACGAGAATCCTACAACAAATAAAGATATTCCGTTCAAAATTCATAAAAATCGCCCGCATACAACGATCGTCGATCCGCCACTTTTCCGGGATACCCAGGAGGGCCATTGTCCGACATGTTACGAAAAGAATACGAGCATCCAGACCGCGGGCAGCTTCGCTCAGAGCTCGAACGGAAGCGATGAGAAGTAAAAGTGAGCTGTCTGGGCTCCGCATGAGGTGGGTGGGGTGAACCCCACGCCTTGAGGAAATCGTAAACGCTCTCAGCTCTCCCCAAAAGCCTCGCCAGCCGGAGTTCCACCTGGATGAAACCTTGAACCACCTGATGTAACGAGAGCTTCGAAACCGTGAATTCGAGATCCAAATCACATTAGAGCTCTGATCGTCCTGAGATCATCGTACGTAAAAACGAACGAACGAGTCGTTCCGCAGACGACACGTGAGTTTTTCTCGAAACGGGAATGAACGAGAAAAAAAGACGTCGCGAGCCAGATTCTGTGAGCTCCATTAAAAGTCATGCAGCTTGTTTCTTGAGTCGCGAGAACTTTCAAACTGAGTGAGCCCGATATGAAGATGCTGATGCGGCTCGCGCCCCGCACTCTAAACAAAATGAAGTCGCCGAGATGGTGGTTTTTGGGCGAAAATGACGATGCCCACGGAGATGTCGAGGAAGGAAAACAAAGTCGAAGGAGGTGAGCACTGCCAAACAGCCTTAAATGGAACTGAACTTGGTCCGTTAGAGGCCATTACGCCGAAACTTGGACTCGGCTCGCCTCGCTTGTTGCTAGAAGGGCTGAGGACGGGAGTGAGGTTGGCTGTCCGCAGAACGGTGGAACTTCGCCATAAAAATAGGTTCTGCCGCCGACCAAGCGTGAGTCGAAAGGCCACAGCTAATAAGGCTTAATGGGGCTAAAAACATTTGCACCATTTAAATCCATTACCATGCCGTTGGCGCGCGCGTTGCCGATTCCAATTGGACTTTGCTGCCACAAGCACTCGCAGATCGTTTCCTTTTCTTATGCTGCTGATTCACGCTCTCGGGGCTCCCGCAGTGGCCTCCCATAGGTCCGCGACTTCGATCCTCCACGTTCAAATTGAGCTCGCTTTTTGTTCACTAGATATAAACATGTATTTTCTGGCGTTCCGTGTGGAGAAAACTACCGTCGAGGGATCTGGAAACAAACACTGACTACAACGCAAAGGACAAGGTCATGGTGTCGGTCGCTGCTTCCAACACTGAGGGTGGGTGGGTGTTCAGGCCGACTTCATCTCGAGTGAATGAACACTTGTTGGGAGCAAGTTAACGAGGACGGCCGCAGTTAGGGCAGCTACAAAAATCTTCGGTTTCTGATGGCCTTAACGGTGGTCGCTGTGGTCGTGGTGGAAGAGGTAGCGGTGGTGAATTCTTGCGGCCGCGCCTCCCATGGGTACGCTGGTCATTTTGCACTGGCCAAGGGTTAATATGTAAGAGAGTGAGTGAACGGGAAAGAAGGAAAACTCTGAGTGGGCAAGCCCTAGAGATACAAAGTTCTGCAATGACCAATCCCGATCCCCATCAGCGGACAACGACGTCCTAGGACAATACATCACGGGTGAAGTTTTCGAAGAACAATCCGCGCGAGCCTACTTTGGCCTCCGGAGAGCCTTCACTGGATTTCTGGAAGAGCCACGAGGAGTTTTCTCTTTCGCGGCGAACTGTTCCGATCGAGAATGCCACTCGCAACAGGACATCTCGTCGGTGATCGGATTTCCTCCTCATTTAAGAATTGCCGGATCGTAGAGAAGGATTCCAGGCTTTCAACTATCCGTTCCGTTTGGCAGAACGGTCTTGACTATTTGGACCGTTTAGCCAGCTGGGGGAACGAGAAGTCATTTGGTGATCACCTGGGGATAATCAAGTAAAACACTTTGTGCATAGTCTCTCTCTCTCTCTCTCTCCGTTTCCCTCGAGAAGAAGTCGAGTTGGCTGCTGCTGCTGCTGCTGCTCAACGAGCTGGCCGCTTACCCGCCCACTGAGCGTTCACCAGATGACTGCTGGACTTCGATAAGCGAGCGGGCAAGGGAACGAGCGAGCCAAGCAGACCAGACACTCTACGGAGTGCGTTCGCTTTTCTCCTTGGAGGCAACATCATCAGCTGCGGCAGGTCCTGGATACGGTCTCGATTTGACCCATATCGGTCAGCTCGCCACTCCTACTCCGGATTCACTGAAATCTTTCGGAAAGACAACGACCCAGTGCGGAAGGATCGGTTTGAGCCTCTCGAGCTTCTATCCAGTTCGAGTCGTTTCCATTACTTGACATTTTCTATGCAAGGCTGTATTTGGCCGGGGTAATGTTCCTCACCCGTCAAGCAGGCTGATGGCTGCGGGCGCAAAGTGGAGCCTAATTTGAGGTTACTATGCCAGCTCTAAATGCGACTGGTCTTAAAGACGTTTATTATTCTCGAGCTCTCGAAATTAACCCTTGCCTGGCCAGACCGACTAAAAAGCTAATAGACTTCGTGACATGGAAGGGTCCTCGACGAAATCTCTTCGCCGGACACCAGCCTCCCCGGCTCTGACTCTCAGCTGGGTTCGGGGAAACCGATTTTCCGGCGTTATAGTCCGCCTGATGAAACATCAACCGAAACTCTACGACTTTTGGAGCGCCCGTCCACCAGATCCAGGTTTTTGGAAGTTCTGGGGTGATTTTTCATACTCACAGAGCCACTACGGCTGAGAAATACCGTGCGCTCTGATCTCCTGTATCAGCTGAGATTCCCTCCCCACGCTCCCAGTCCTCCTTTTTCACGACCCCCTACTCATTTTTTTTTGATTATTTTCTCTGCAGCAGCGACGGGGGCGGCAGCTACCGATGCTGCTGCTGCTGCTGTGAGTTAGATTAAAAAGTCGACCGGCAACTGCTTTTTGCCTGCGAGAGCAAAAGCCAACCTCTGCGCAGCTTTCAATTACTCGAGCTCAGCTCCTTGTCGAGCCCCGGGGCTCGCCTTGACCGTGCTTGCGGGTCTACCTTTCAGTGTCCTCAAACTGGTTGCGTTCGAAACATCCCACGCAGCTTGGTTTGTACTCTATAGGTTCGAGAAAATCATCTTTAGGAGTAGTTTACAGGAGATGACGTTGTCATCGGGAAACTTCGGATAGAGTCATACCGTGTTACAGGTGCAAAGGAAAGATTTCCGATCTCGAACAAACAACGGTGTTGATTTCTCAGATTTTTCTTCATCTGCGACGCGCGTTGTTCATCTGAGTTCGAGCGAGAAGCGATCGAGCACTAAGTGAGGAGAGTCTGACTGAGTGTGGTAGTGTGTCACTTTAACGAAGTAATCTCCGCCGCGCCAAACTGAAGAAGCAAGAGAAACACAGAGCGATGCAGCAGCTGCGGACGGCCGGTGACGACCCGAAAGACCGGTCTTAATGCGAATAATTAAGCAAGGTAACTTGATTTTGCTAAAGCTCGTTTTATTTATGCTGCACTCTCTCTCTCTCTTTGGCGTTTTCCCTTTGGCTCGCGTGCCTGACTGGTTGCGCAGGGGGCCAGTCATCCCCCTCCCCCTATAAATTCCCCTTGTGCCCACCCATCCGACAGCCACTCGCCTAGCTAGTCTGTCTGACAGTTGCTCCTCTGCAAAAACGAGTTCCTTCAGCCGAGCAGAAAACTCGATTTTTCAGGGCTGACCGGAACCACCTGACTGTAGACCTACGATTTCGACTCCGCTGTGCCACAAGTGCCGTATTCACGGAGCAACATCAGTGTTCGCTTTTTTAACTGAACACAATCTTTGTTCTGAGAGCTCACCCGCTCAGGGTCATGAACCCGATCATCATTATCATCATGAACGCAGGGCAGTGGGTCATAAAGCAAGCGGCCTAATCACTATCAAAACAGGACTTCACCACGAGCAACATTATTATACCACCTTGTTTAGTCTAACCATGAGAAGCACCCCGACTCGGTCAATCACCAACGTTTTTCGTGGAACAAACCGAACAGGAGGGAATTCAAGCCTGAATCAAATGCCGAATTTTTTTTCCTCGAAAACCACGCTCGGGCTTCGTTGTGGAAGCCTCTCTCATCTGCAACAGTCGAAATTTTGAGGAAACAAGAAACGACCAGCCTTTTTGCTGCTCCTGACTGAGATGAGGTGTTGTTCGCAGGGAAGGAGTGTTTCGCGAAGATTTCGGAACGAACGGTGCCTGTGTCGTGTGGGCAGAACACTGCAGTGCTGGGGATGGGTGAGGTGAGCTAGCTCGACGTTCGATGATAGCGAAGGCCTTTCGCCGGTATCTTTCCTCAGGCCGAGCTGGACTCTCCCTAGAGGAGACACAACTTTTGTTTTTCCGGTTATCGTCGCTTCCAGGGGACGGACCGTGGGGATTGCCGCCGCCGCCGCCGCCCCAAGAGGGAGGAACAGCGGTTCGTTTTTTCCCAAGGTAAGTTGCGCTTCTTCTCCCCGCTGCCCAGCGTCAAAGTCATTGTTGTCGGCAGTTGAAAAAGCCGCGACGACGTCGACAGCTTCGGTGTAAATATTCAACGTCAGTGACGAAGTTACGAGTTTTGTTTATGTTGATGATGATGATGATAAATAATACTTCGGGATAAGGTTCGAAGTCTTCGGCCGACGGTTGGTTGGTTGCTTGCTTGATTCGTGTCCGTGCCGCAATAGTTCGTTGGTTTTAGCTTTTTTTTTTTTATCATTTCCACAGAGAGAACGATGTGAGGCGAGAAGATTGCTTTGTAGCTTATGACCACCGCCTCCGACGCCGGCGCCGCCGCCGCCGCAGCTGCCACTGTAGCAATCACACAAGATGTCTGGGGGCATGTTGTCACGTTCGGCCGAAATGGGCCAGTTATCAATGAACGTGTCCTACCGGGTTGTTAGCCTCGCGCTAAATTCCTATTGCAGCCCGTGTTTTTTCCCTTGAGCAATCGTACATGTTTCTCGAATCGTAGACAAATCTCCATCGTTCTCTCCGGAAAACTCGCCCACGAACGAGCACGGCCTCTGCACGCCCGATTCCGAGAAAGTGTCGGATCATGAGAATGCCTTTCATGTGTGTTTATTTTCTCGTCGTTTCCGATTCGGCGGTGCCGACCACTCGAGATATGAGAACCTTTTGAGATTTCGCTAAAAACTCCAATGCTCAATACGGCCGCTTCCTAAGGTTTCGACCAGTTTGTCCAGTTTCCGGTCTTAACTCGATGCAACGAGATATCGAACGACGATCTCGAGTCATTAGATGCGTTTATCCGAGGTTGGTCTGTCGTTGTTGACATTGGCAAATATTTTCTCTATACTTCTACTACGACCGCCACTACTACAATTAGGAAGAGGAGTGGCCCAGTTGTCATCGTTGTGCTTTGCAGAGTCGCTTGGTCGACGAGTTCCGACGTGAGCAGCGCAAAACAAAGATCACGTCGCATTTGTGGTCCGCCGCCATCGCCGCCTCCGCCATTTTGCTCACTCCGTACAATAGTCGTCGCTTGTACGACGGTAACCGTCGGCTCCCTTGCCCTTGTTTCAGCCCTAGACCGAGTCATGTGGTGTTGGTGACTCGCTCGGCCATCCGTCCTACCGTCTGTGAGTCAGTTGGTCAGTCTGCCGTCGCCGTGATCGGCCCTCGAGCCCCTCTTGTCACATCAGTGATCGGAATCTCATATTCGGAAACTTTGTAGCGTCTTTCCAAAAATAGCTGAAGACGGACCAGAACTGCTTCTAGAAATAAGATAAGACAATGGTCACCCCAATTCAGAGGAGGCACTTTGTAGTCTAAAGGAAGGCTAGTTTAGAGACGGAACCGGGTCGAATTGTTTCCGAAGCAGAGTAGCGGATCGGATTTCGGCGCCTGTTTCCATACAATAAGCGTTTTATATGCTAATCATGGTGAATGACGGATCGAGCGTCTTGCCGAAACGATGCCAGGGATCGAGGTTCGGTTGGAGGCACAGGTAGTGCAGGTTACTGATTCGCTTCCTGTCGAAGTTTGGCCTACATGCCCCACATCGAATGGTCTCGACATCAAATAATTTTTATCCAGGAGAGCCCCTGGCGAATTCTCGCCGTAAGTCCAAGGAGTTCCCGCTAATTGACCGATTTCATTGCTGCCCAACTGTTTATGGTATGAGCTATAAATCGATGGATTGAGTCATTGGGTGTTCGCGGCTGTTTGCGGCGTGACCTGCACGCCATCTCGGTCGCTCTTTCACGAGAATCGAGGGACTCTTGTCAAAGTCGAGATGCCGAGCCGCTCATCGAGGAAATTCTCGTTTTTGCTGAGCAGCTTCTCATTCGTCACCTTTTCTCGCCAAAAGCCCAAAGGAGAACCACTTCGCATCGCGTGCAGAGACTCGGAATCTGCGGAATCTGGTCTCTTCCAGAACTTTTGAACTGAGAAATCTAGGATCTCCGAGAAAACTATTCAGGGTTGCGGATCCGACGTCGAACGAAATGCATCACCAGTTGAACAACAACGACCACGACTGCTTCGACGAGAGGCAACGTCAGAGAGCACGGAGCTCCTTTCTGGCTTCGACCGGTACGCCCCTTGCTCGATCAACAGTCGACTTGGCCCCCAGCGAGCAACGCTGGCGGAGGTAGCGGAGGGAACGCAGGGCGGCTAGGAAGTTAGGGTAGGGTAGTAGTCTAAGACTATTCCTAGATGCCGCAGGCGTGACCAGGTCACGAAAGCAAGCAGACCGGGTGAGAGAGAGGGAGAGTGAGTGATAGAGCGTGCGTCCACGTTGGGGTCTTTTGTGTGTGCGCGGCACAATGGCTTCATTCAACAGGGCCATCCGATACCGGGGTGAAAGTATCAGCAGCTTCCTTGCCAGCCGCGAACCTTACTTGGCGAGCTATTGTTTCCAAGAGCTATCTTCGCTGTCATGAGACATAACAGAGACCGATGGATTCACGCTACAAGAACGATTCCTCCCGATAACAAATTCCTGTGATTTTTGCGCTCGAGGTTTCAAGACCGGAATTCAACTTGCCGCAACTGCTTCGGTTGCGTTGCGGGAGGATCCGTTGGAAGTCCTCGCGAGCATCGACATGCTCGGAGGGATTAGCGACGAAGATGTTGCTACACCCTCAACGGCTACACAGGAAGAAGGGTATGGGGGCCGAAAACAAAATGAAGGGGAGACTCCGGGAAGGGGAGCTTGTGGGTAATGGGGTCTGCGACATGGGCGTGGAAAGGCATCTTCATTTCGGCTACACGATACATGGCACGATGGCCGTTGCCTGCAATGGGCTACACAGGGTGGGTGGGCACGCAATCTGACGCATAAAATGCATAGATCCCTCACTGGACATAGACAGACACATAAGTCGAGCGTCGCTATTCCAGCTTTGGCTCCTCGGTTTCGATTCGGCAACATCCGATCACAGGTTCCGAGTGGAGGATTCATGAAGAACGATGTGATTCCTCTTCCGTTTTGTGCTGCCGGCTGGAAGGACTGGTTCGGAACAACTTTTTGGTTAAGATGACTTCAGGTGAGATCATCTCGAGCTTCATTCGTCTCGAGCTTTCGCGAAGTCGTCAATCCTTCTACGTTTGTGTTCATTCGAAGCTGTCTCGGCCTTTCGCGCAGAACCTTCAGCTTATCGTCTACGGAAAAGACTCGGCGGCGCGGCGTTCGCTTGGGACAGAGCAGCAAAAACGCTTTATTTTCTTTATAGTAAAAGATATTTGTGTTTCCTCAATGGCCTCTATCTGCCTGGGGGCCTTTGCCGATACACTGTCATTCGCACAACCCTCGGGGACTGAAGCCTAACACTCTCCCTCTCTCTTTCGTTCACTCTCGCTCGCTAAAGACTTCAAATTTTCTGTTAAAGCGCTGCCTCGCTCGACTCCGTCGAATCTCGAGTCTTCTCAGGAGTTATTCCTTTCTGGGGAAGAATTAGAATCAATTCACTATGAGACGATCAAACTCATCTCATCTATGCTCCCGATTCCAAATCGACTCCGACATGTCAGGGCTGGAAAATGGTCACGATCTCCGACGAGGAATCCTTTTTGGAAACGATCTTCTTGGAATACTTGTTGGACTTTGGAATTCTCCGAGCGAACCGAGCCCAGGAGACGTGTCGTTGCGGTTCAAGTGTGTCCAAATATCGGTTCAAAACATCTGCGAAGAATACAATATCGGACGAATTTTTCTCGCTTCCGCCCGTACGCCATTCACATCCGTCCGGGAGTGTGAAGAGCCCTTTCACTTATTCGCAAAGTGTTGGAATGTTCGATATATGCAAAGAGCAGCGCCATCTCCTTCTCATTTCGTCTACCGGCCGTCTCCCTGTTTTCCCGACCAGCTTCCATGTTCACCCCTTCGCTCGCGACGGAGTAAGTGGCTTTTAATGCGACCAACAATGTCTCTACAGGGGGAAAGTTTTCCTTCGTGTTCGCGCGCGAGGGGAACATGAGCAAGTTCAAGAGAGACTGTCAGCTCTTCTGAGATTTTCGTCGCACTTGCGATAAATGTGAAACGGGAAACGGACAAAAGCCAAATGATTCGTGCGGATTTGGAAGATTTTGGTTTTGAAACGACTTGACCAAATCTCCAGCACTTTCGGAGGTCGCCAAATATATCTCTGAGAATCGAATCCATGTCGGCGCGCGTGACCCGTTCCGGAGCTACGTTCTAGTCGAGTTTTTTTTCCTGAAGGGTTCTCTCTTGAACGCCACGCCGGCCGGCGCCGCGCCGTAAGCTGACATCGTCGCGAACACAGAGCGGTCGACAGATAGAAACGAACGTGACCTGAAACGAGCCGGGCCGAGTTTGATTCGCTTTTGATTGGGATCACACGAGCGGGTTTTAATAAGCTCATTTAAGCATTAATTTTGATCCGCCGTGATAGCTCGATAGCAATCACGAAAACACACGACCTGCCCACTGCATATGTTGTCACATGGAGTCCACGAGACGAGTTTGCCCTGTTCCTTTCGAAACAACAGTTTGCCATGGCCAGGAACCCGAATCAGACGCTCCAGTAAACGTTTCGGACCAGCTGGAAATCCGCTCGGAGAACATCGATTTGTGGAAGCGTTTCTGGGAGAGATGGGAAAAGGAAAGAGAGCGTTCCACTGCAGCGGTGACTTTTTTTTGAAGACAAACGACGCCATTATCAAATCCAAAGGAGGAAGAGGTCTATTTTGCACGTTACGGATCACCGCCGCACTCTGTCTCCTGGGGACCCGCGCCCGCACGCGTCGCGCCCTATGACCCCAGATGTGTCCACAATTATTGGGGACAAGCATCCAGATGGGAACAGAGACACGCGTTGCTGACCTTTTCCTGTCTCGCGGGCGATCGTTTCGAGGAACTCTAACGAGAGGAGAACACCGACGGAAATCATTTCGCTTGGATTCAGTTTGGAAGCTTCTGATGATGAGAGCGTTCGAAATTTTGTCCGCGCGGCGCTGGTCCGTGGCGTCGGTCGGTCATAAAAGAGTCGTGAGTGTCGTGCGCAAGAGAGTCGAACGTGGCCGGCTGAGAGACGGACACTCAGCCGTCTGCTTTAGCAGCGCAGATTGTACTTTAGGGCAAACTCCATGATTCGTGAAATCACTTTCTAATAAAAGCGTCGCCACGTACGACTATCTGCACGGCCAGTTAGATCGGAACGGTGAAAAATGTGAATAGTGAATCACGCTTTTTGACAAACCGACGAACCAACTTACATTCATGCATGCTGGCCAGTCGATACAAATGGCCCGTCGGTGGACAACTGAGCTCTTCAATCGAGAACGAGGTATCGGCACGCGCGACCGTCGCTTTTTTTGAGCCTCATCGACTGAATGAGCAGTGCCGCTATTTTTGGTTTTCTCAATAAAGCCCATACGAAATATGGCTCTACGTGTGGGCGTTGAGACGTGGTGCGTTGGTACTGAATGGTTGATCATCCGCTGATGTATGCGGCACGGAATACGCGTGCCGTTCACTTCATAAAGAACTTACTGAACTGGAAATTAGTGATTGGTTTTCACCACGATAATCAGATTCGATGGCGCAGTCATTTCACGTCTCCTGACCTGAGTAGGTAGGTGTGTCGAAAGAGCTAAAAGATGAACGAGACGGATTCCGGCACGGAATTTCCCGAAACCTCAAGAATGGCCTCGAACTTTCGGTATCTGTTCCACCGTTTCAGGTTTTGAGGCGAACCTTCTTTTTTCGTGACAAGCTGAGCTTGGAACATGGCGCTCTAGAGTTTGATTTGGAGAGACACCGTGACAGCATTTTTTTTAATAGCGAAAACGGCTCCGTAGACAAACGAGCCACGCTTTGTTACCCATTCTCAGCTCGTTCAGATTGTGGTCCGAAGAGAGACTTTTGACAGATTGCTGCACTCGCCCGAAAAGCAAGATTTTGCATAGGGCGCCACCGATTAATGCGTCACGTCCGCCGTGTCGCAGACGATCCGCTTTTATCGAACCTCGTAATCCGTATCGATCTGTCAAGCGGATCGCAAATTGGACTGACGGTTTGATTTTCAAATAGCGATGATTTTTCTAATTATCTCGAAACATCAAGCGTGCGGAGCTTGTTCGGACCCTTCCGGCCGATAGAGCCGTGGCCAGCGGTCGTTCAACTGGATTTTTTGTGCGACAGGCGCTGTTCTTTGGTGGACACGAGCGATCAGAGGACGACGACGACGACAACTCGAATCGATGTTTGGTTGTCTACGGAGCCTAATCGTTGGTTAACTCTCTTTAATTGGTCAGCTCAGACTTACACGGGCACTGTTTTTCGTGAATTCAATGCATCGGCCGCAGGATACGCTTCTCGCTGAGAATCTGAGCCTCGAAGAAATCAACCAATATTCTTCCTCCACTCCGAATGGTCTTCCTCTGAAAAGCGGTTCTAATCGGCGACCGAGGTTTCGTCCCATGCTCTCTGTGAGTTCTAAAAAGTACAGCTCCGATATTTCTATTCGCCGAGCGAGTTATCTGCGGACTGCTCCCGACCTTATGGGCGTAGCGCGCACTCGATTTTCGATTTTGATGCTGAGACCGATCATTCGTCATTATGTTTGACACTTTCCGTGCTCGAGCTAGTGATCATTCCACTCGAATGTTGACGCGGTGGACGAGCGTTTTGCTTGACGCTGACAGACAAGACTTCTTTCTTGTTTACTAGAGGCAGCCCCATCGTTTCTGTCCGAGAAATAGTCACTGGACGCCTATCGGTAACGAGACACGTTAACAGGACACAACCTTGGGAAACACAGATGCGAATTAGCCTGCTCGGCTCCGAGAGATCGCATGTGGAGAAGAAGTATGGATTTTGAGCCATTTTCCCAATGACGGAATGTTGCTCTCTAATAAGATCAAGTGAATTTTATCCTAGTTTTCTGAACTTCCGACGTTACATTCGTTTTCACAGAACTCATGAGCTACTCAAAGTCAGTTTCCTTTGAACGATAGGGCGGTCGCTCCAAGTGGATTTCAGTTCCGGAATTTCTAGAATTCCAATTTCTATAAGAGGCGGAATTGTCAGGATGGAATCCTGAATATAACTAGATTTTGATAACTCGGGAGATGATCTTCGGTACGCCGACTCGTTCGACTGTTTGGAAGAAATCGAGCGATTGATCGAAGTATTCTCGTAGCAACTCACCTGATATGAGCAATAAGATACAGACGAAAGCTTGGCGTAGGAACATTTTGTCTCAAATGCTGTTTGTTCCAGGAGAACTTCCCCCAGTTGACTTCGGAATCTTTCCGTTTTGCGGTTCAGTGCTCTGCTTGCACTTTCAGTAACACGTTTTCCCCGCGAGCGCTATTTTCAAGTTTGGAACATCGGAAGTTCGCCCTCGCGAGCGCGATCTATGTAGTTTCACTCCTGAAGTCAGTGATTGTTCGGATTTCGACGACTTTTTCAAATCTCGTTCCGGAATACCCTGGCGGCTTCGTCCACTCATGAACTAGAAGTCTCGCGGAAAACGACTGAGCACAAGTGTCACCTATCTACATCCATCGAAGATGTATTGCACGGTCGGAACAATTTTTCCCCACTGGGAGATTTCTCAAACTTCTAACGAACAGAGCTGAACATCGTCTCGACATCTGTCCACGGTAATGCGGTGAGCATCGGACTCGAGCGACATTCTGCACGTGCGTTCGAGCACCAACTGAGCCGGTTCCTGAGTCTCGAGTTGGGCCCTCCTTCGCTGACAGCGCCCCCTGGCTTTCTTCCCCAGAGTCTGCAAGCCCCCGCCGCAACGTATGACAACTGTTGCTGTTGCTGCCCGGACCTCACGTGACCCTTCGAGGGAGGTCCTCCGTCCGGAAAGGACCTCCCACTTCTTCGCGTTGTGACCTTTAAGATCGGAAGAGAAACCCAAAAGTGACCAAGGATACCTGCTCAGAGCACTGAATTTCTTCACAGTGACTGTCGTGTCCGAACTCGTTTGGAATCGGAGTCGAGTCGAGTTCGAAAGTGTTGATGTGACCCGAGGAACAGTAACTCTCCTCCGATTCTTCACTTTATTCCTCTCGATTCCCCAAGAAATCAGATCCTGAAACACACAGCGAGTCGAGTATCTTTCTGTATTTGATTTACTTGCTCGTCGTCGACGTCGTTTCCAGGATTACTCCTTCAGATCCTCGACCAGGTTTTTCTCGTCCTCCTGCTCATAGATCGGGCAGCTATTCCTCGTGGTGAAGATCATTGCAGCGAGGATGCAGGTCAGGAACACGGCGCATCCTGCCGACACGGCTGGCATGACACTCACCGACGACTCTACCCAGGGAGCCACGAGATACGTCGGCAAGAAGCCACCAAGGCAGCAGGCGATTAAAGCCATTGACATATGAGCGTATTTCAGATGAATATAGCGAACTGTCCAAGTGAAGGCCGTCGGATAAAGTGGCCCCAGGCCGAAGCCGATGATTCCTGTCGCGAGCCACGCGCTGAACCGTCCGTCGAAGACCGGGAAAATCAGGAGGAGCAGGATGCCGGATCCGATGGTGGTGATGCTCTGTGCTATGATGAGGCTTGCAGTCGGCTTGAGTTTGAATGATACGAAAATTGAGGCGATTCTTCCCGCGAGGAACGTCGCATAATACAAACTTAGCAAGTAGTTCGCCTCGGTCTTGTCCATGGTCAGGTTTTGGTTACGGCTCACGTACAGTGGCAGCATGGAACCCATTATACCTTCGTAGGTGGACTCGGCGACAATAAAAGCGGACAACAGAGTCACGATTGTCCATTCAAATCTGACGACAGATTTGTGAGCTGCGTCATCCGTTTCTGGAGCATCGTGTTGACGCAGCACACTGCGGTCGATGAACATGAGGAACAGGGTGACGATGCCCATGAAGGAGTAGATTCCTCCGAAAATGCCGTACGGTATGGCGATGTAGGAAGTTCCGTTCGTCGGAGGCTCGGGATCGAGCTCGAATATCTCGAATCGTTGTTCCATCGTTGCTTTTAGCGTTTTGCTGAAAAATTAAATAATGTCTTCAAGCGCAGATCAACAATTTTTTTTTGCTTTTTCGGTCTCTGTCGTTGACGGCGGTCTTTTTCTCACTTTTTTTCGGGATCGAGGAAAGGTCCTGTGATGAGAGGAGCCACAAAAGCCCCTAAGCCGTAGCTCACATGATAACTCTGCATGATCGGATTGACGCCGTCTTCCCAGAGCTGAACGAGCCAAACATTGGCACCTGTTCGCAATCATTGTTGAGCTTCCCAAATGCGAAATTTCACTAAAATTTCTCAATTCGTCCGAAAATACGACATTGGCGCATTTGAACTCTCTTGAGATTACCAAACTTACCAACCTCCAATGCTCCAAAGCTAAATCCCGTCACAAATTGGCCTACATGAGCAATCCAAAAGTGAGGCGCAAAATCTGGAACAATCGCCGTTCCCAAACCGCCGGCCAGCAGTGACACCACGATGGCAATCTTGGCGTTCATGTACTTGTACAGGAAACCACCGCTCAGGAAGGAGCCTAGAAAGATAGTGTCCTCCGAATAGCAAGCACGGCTCCATTGAAGGATTCATTCGTCTGGCAATTAGCTCTCGTTTTTTTCATCTTTTGAGAAGCGTTCGCCAGAGAGATCGTACCGACGAGAGCTCCGGCACTCCTCGTGACAAGGATCTGCGAAACTCCGTTCGATGACATCTGGTAAATATCTTGAAGATCATCTAGCGTCCCACCGAGGACCGCGTAGACCAATCCCTAGTAGAGCCGGGAGAAAAACACGTGAGCGTAGCTGTCCGCATAGCCCTTGGCAACGAGGCTCGCCACGATGTTCGGCTGAATTTATGACGTGGTCGCGTGAAATGCAGAAACAGTTGCTGAGAATTACGAAAGCGCGCTGAGAGCGATTGAAACTCACATATGCGAACAAACAGGCGAGAATCACCACTGTATGGGTTCGTTTCAACTTCTTGGGATGGCCGAGAGGCTCCATCGCTTCCATTGTTGTTTTTTTGTCACTGGGCCGCACTGTCAAAACGCGTGTACGCTTTCCGAATGTAGTGCTGGCGCTTCCGCGAACTCCCAGAGGGAACGAGGAGCTTTGATATCGAGATTAAGGGGAAGAATTCCGTGGTGATCCCTTTTTGAATTACTAATTCTCATTTTCAACGTTTATCAACCAAGCTTATGGTGTGTAGGTTCACGAATGCCCGATGTAAGATCACCGATTCTGAGAGTTACGGCGGCGAGAGAGTGATCTCGGCCGAATTCTGATCCGTTCCACGCTAGATGCGATGCACATCTCCAGCTGACGATGGCATCTGCCTTGGCAAGCCAGCTCCGATGAGTTGTCGTGAGCTTCGAGATTTCACAAAATCAATTTTTGGCGATCAGATTTTACTCGTGGAACGGTGGAGAGGTATGGTTCAGCTGGAGATGTGCTACTGCGGATTTTGCTCCCTGAAAACATACGGTACCAAGCTGCCCTTGACCCAGCTTGCAGAAGAATTAACGCGGGCGATTTGATACCGATCAGAAAAATAATTTTCCCTATCAGATAAGGCTAGGCGCTCATTTTGAACATGGATATACATGAATCCATGTCAAAGCGCAGTTTTTCCGGAACTCGGTCAGCGGAAATTCGCAAACAGGCGGGTTTGGAGATCGGCTTTGCACATTGTTACACGTTGACAGGAACCGCGGATGATGGCTCTGCCAGGAACGTGCTGTACGCTCTAGGCTTCCTCTTCTATTTTCTTTCCTTTCGCAGCCTGACCCTCAGATCGCCACAGTGTTCGGAAAATCTTGGAAACAAGGAAGACTTCAGATTTCTCTCCATCAATTGCTAGAATCGCGACTTTTTTTATTTCATCCGCCTCCCAACTCCCGGCAAAACGCTCGATAAAAACAACAACGATCACATCGGAGTAATAAGAGGTCGGAATCAGATCAACAATGAACAAAAATAAAGCTCAAGGTCTTTTTTTTACAGTCTTGATATACGATCGAGTCATTCCTCGCGTGAACGGAACTGGTCACATCTCACAGCCTTTCCGTACCCAAGAAAAACTCATTTGTGTATGCGCTATCTCTCTCTTTCACGTGCACGATCAAGTTTCTCTCGCTGTCTTGCTCGTAGATCGGACTTCTATTTCGTGTGGTGAAAAGCATCGTAGCAAGAATGCAAACCAGGAGGTCAGCGCAAACTAACGACACCCACGGCATAGCGGTTTTCGATGAATCCACCCATGGAGCAACGAGATACGTCGGCAAAAATCCTCCCGTACAAGAGGCTATTAGAATCACAGACACATGAACATACTTCAGATGAATGTAGCGAACAGCCCAAGTGAATGCTGTCGGGTACAATGGCGCTAAACCGAAACCGATGACTCCTGTTGCGAGCCATACGGTAGTTCGTCCAGCTGTGGCCGGGAACACCAGTAGGAAGAGGACACCGGCTCCGATACTGGCTATGCTCTGAGCTGTGATGAGAATCGTGCTCGGCCTGAGCTTGAATGATACGAAAATTGAAGCTATTCTGCCCGTGGTATACGTGAACCAGTACAGAGCGAGCAGGTGATTTCCCTCGACTTTGTCCATGCCCAAATCCGAGTTACGGTTGACGTAGAGTACCAACATGTTGGTCATTATAGATTCGAAAGTAACACAAACAACAATAAACGTCGACAACAAAGCAACAACGCTCCATTCGAATCTGACGACGGATTCCTGAGAAGTGTCATCCGATGCCGGAGCACGATGTTGGCGCAGCACCGTGCGATCGATCATGAAGAAGAACAGGACCACCAAGCCCATGAAGGAGTAGGTCCCTCCGAACAATCCGTACGGTACCGCTATATTGGAAGTTGCATTCGTTGGGGGCTGTGGGTCAAGTTCGAAAATTTCGAGTCGCTCCTCCATTGTTGCATTAAGCGTTTTGCTGGAAAATCAATCATGGGTCAATTTCGTGTGCCCGAGCAGACGTCCTGGCCTTATCCTCGTAATCATGATTCGAGCGCCATTGTCTGGTCAAGCCTATTTTGAGAGGCTTTATCTTTCTCTCACTTCTTTTCGGGGCCTAGGAAAGGTGCCGTCATGAGTGGAGCCACAAGGGCCCCTATCCCGTAGCTGACATGGTAGCTTTGCATGATGGGATCAACGCCTTCTTCCCAGAGCTGGACCAGCCAAACATTGGCTCCTGAAAATGATTGGAGCTGAGCTAACCGAAAAAGAGATTTCACACGAATTCATTCAGCTTTCAGGTGACAAAACATTGTTGCTGCTGGACCGGACCAGTCACGAGTTCTCACAATGGCTTCGAACTCACCAACTTCCAGAGCTCCCACACTGAATCCTGACACAAATATTCCCGCATGAGCAATCCAAAAGTGAGGCGCTACATCCGGGACAATTGCGGTTCCCAGTCCGCCGGCTAGTAGTGACAAGATGATGACAATTTTGGCGTTCACTTGCTTGTATAGAAATCCACCACACAGAAGAGAACCTAGGAAAAGTGTTTTCCACTTGAGGTTTCGTGTGTAGGCTTCATTCATCGGTATACAGATTATTTTTTCATATGATTCTGATATTCATAGGTGATCGATCGCACCGATTAGGATTCCGGCACTCCTCGTGACAAGAATTTGTGAGACTCCATTTGATGTGATGTGGTAAATGTCTTTAAGATCATCTAATGTGCCACCTTGGACGGCGGAGATTAGACCCTGACAAAATTAGGAGAAAAACACGTGAGCGCCGCAGTCGGAATGGCTCTAGGCAACGGGATGGCTGAGCCTTGTGTCAAGGATGCTCGCCATAAAGTTGAATAGATTTTACGATTCGCTACAGCGTGAAATATTGAAACAGTTACTGTCGATTACGGTACCGTTTTGAGAGTCGTTATCACTTACTAATGCGAATATACAGGCAAAGATCACTGCTGTATGAGTTCGTTTCAATCTCTTAGGATGAGCTGGGTTCTCCATCGCTTCAAATGCTTTTTTCCACCGGACTGCACTGGCACAGCGCGTGTACGCTTTTGTTCGGACGGAGAGCCGTCGCTTTCGGAAACTTCCCGCCGGAGCGTGGCTTTAATATTGGAGATTAGTTGGAATAATTCCGCGTGGCGATGGCTCCTTGGATAACTAATTCTGATATCTACGTCGTCGGGGGCGAAATCTTGATACTATTCCGGTCGATTCTAAACTGGTGAGATACATGCATTCCAGACTCTATTTACCTTTCCAGCAGAGGGTCGCATGAACTTTGTCCACTCATCTTCACTGAGAATTGTCCTTAGTCATCAGATTTCTACAACGTTCAAGTCTTGAAAAATACGACTCCATAAATTTGCAAACAAGAGAAACCGTTTGCCACAAAGTAATAAGAACATTGAAACATACTCCTACAACAGCTCTGCCAGGTGTGAACTGGCTGATCGCACGAAGCCCGATGTAGATATCCTATTCTGAAACTCGGTCGGTCGAAAAATCCGAGGCTCTAAACGGCACATCATCCGGGAGAATCATTCCTCCATCCAAAGCGCAACACCTTACTGTTCATAGGAAACGTTCGACGTTGGCGCTAGTGAGGCCTCCGTGAAGTTTCACAGAAAATGCCGTCGGATTTATCTCCGTCTATTCTATATAGCCAAGGCTATCGTCTCCCGCTGTTGGGAGAGGGATTCTAGGTCTTTGAAATGCCGATTCGATCCCTGCGGCACTCCCGAAACGGTTTGTCGAGCGCCCATGGTGAATTTCATGCGTTGAGATTGCAGAGGCCGAAACGGGAGGCCCCGGGCCCCAGCAAAGCATTACTTCAAATGTGAATCCCAGACACGCGCTCAGATTAGAAATGTGTATCCTGCCTCTGGACGACGGATGATTTAAGAACGCCCTGCATGCTGTTGTTGTCATCGGTTCATCTTGAAGAGATTTCGATTATTTCCAAGATTCCCGAGGCGTGATTCTCAAGTTTGAGTGGAAGAACAACGGCGCCATGTCTCGACAAACCAATAAGGTGCCGGACAGCAAGAAAGTTGTGAGTTCTCGTGCACCCGGCTTGTTTGGAAGCAGTGCCATTTTTTTGACAGCTCTCACCGGATCTACATTACTCGCAGTTTATTCCGTTCTCTTGTCTCTCTGCTCGTTGTGTGGCTGTTGAGTTCAAGATCTGTTCCCACATTGATCGATCGAGTTTGCTGTGGCTCTGATCGGTGCCCTTTTTGCTTTTTTTCCAGAATAATGATCTATTCACCCTCACTTATGGAGCCTTGGTCGCACAGATGATCAAAGATCTCGAGAACTGTGAAGAGGTAAGTCTTCGGTAGTTCAAGTTGATAACTTTTTGGTTGATCTTTCCCGCATGCTTTTGAAACATTCCGAAATCTTAATGCATCTCCTCCAGGTCAACAAACATCTCGATCGAATGGGTTTCAACATCGGACAGCGACTCATCGAAGATTTCCTCGCTCGTACCAATTCCCCGCGGTGTGTGGACCTCAGAGACACAGCGGAGAAGATTCAGGTGAGTCGAGCGGTTTCCAGGAGCAATCCTCAACAAGTGAGAGCTCTTGGCTGAAAATGTATTGAGTTGATCTACGTTCTGATTTACCCTTTTCTCAACAGAGCGCTTTTAAGATGTATTTGACTATATCGCCATCGATTACCAACTGGAGTACGTCCGGGGACGAGTTTTCGCTAGTTTTTGATTCGAATCCATTGACGGAATTCGTCGAATTGCCAGATTCCCACAACACGCTTAAATACTGCAGCATCATCCCAGGCATTATCCGCGGTGCCCTTGAAATGGTATGATTTCATCTCTACGTGTTTTCTGACGTGCCTTGTTGTCGCTTATTTTGGATGAGTTTGGGAGGAGTCGCCGCTGATGGATAACATCAATATCCCCGCTGTGAATTGGAGATTCTCGAGATCTTGTTTTGCGAGCGTAATCCATGAACTTAATCCTTTGCTTTGACAACTTAATACGTTTCGAGTCCTGATTCTAAGATACCGTCACGTAAAATCCAAAAAGATGATGGAAATCGTTCGATCTCCGATTCAGGTGCAGATGGAGGTCCGCTGTTGGTTCGTTCACGATTCGCTGCGAGGAGATCCTTCAACAGAGCTCCGTATACGTATGGTGAAGAGGATCGAGGATGCCATTCCGGTCGGAGAGAACTAGTCGAAGCGTACACTGTGAGATGGGGAAACCCTCGGCGGTCATTCTTCAATTCATCATGAGAATCTTTATCTGGAGAGGAATGTGGATTGTTTGTTTGCTTGAAAACAAGGAGTTTCCCGACCGTGTCCCGAAAGTTCCAGAGTCACGAATGAATAAAATATGAACATGTACATACTTTGCAGACGATAATGCTGAACTTTGTCATGTATTCTCTATCTGTATTCAACAGACCTGACCTGATATTCTGGTCTCTCTGGGTAAGAACGAGTCGCTATCATCAAATCAACCAGTTCGTCCCAGAAAACGTGGATGAAGTTGTTTTGATCGATTCTCTTGATCAATCCGAGGTTCTCTTGATTGATACTGACCAGAGAGTTGCGGGTTCACAGCTTTCAAAGTCAAAGTGATGAATCTGGTTGCTACGTCACTTCCTTCCTGAACTGTCGATACTCTAGCGACTGCGAAAGCTTCTCTAATCTGTCAGCTATTCGGTGTCAGAGTTAGCGGAGGGTCCCAGAGGACAGTGCAGCACTCGGAGGCTCATTGGAGCATCGAGCATGATAGTAAAATGATTGCAACCGTTGCAAGGGATGAGCTGCTTTACCTGCTCCTCTTCTGGATAGCGGTGTGCAGAATTTTCGTCCACTCGATCGTGAACCCCAACGTCGAGCAAGTTTTGATCCGAGTTTTTTTTCTGATTGTTGAGCATGCTACATTTCCCGGGCACCTGCTCTAATAAGCGGGCACCCATGGAAGGTTTGAAAAATAGGCGGGCATGCCCAGCAATCAGAGGAAATACGTTATTCTGCATCCGGACGCATACTCCAATCTTCGATAGGAACCAACGATTCTGTTACAGAAAATTTATTTTCCACCTCTTCACTTTGCTTGGCTGTTCGCCATTATTTGTTCTACACTTTCGAAGGTGATCTTTTCCAGAATTGACTTCGTCTTGATACTTTCTTCGTGGTTTGCGATGAAGATATCATTGACGCCTTGGGCTTTCCATGAGAAGCGGTCCATCCAAGGCTTGAGGTCTTTTTCTTTGACATTGAGGAATTCGCACAGCATCCGCTTGTCGATGCGTTGGTAGGTTTTGTTGACGACAATTCCGATGTAATTCCTGATGGAATCCTCGAAGCCGACAACACCTTCCACTTCACGCAGGTCGCTGGATAGTGACGTCCACACTTTCTGGAACTCGCATTGCTCCAGGTCGCTGCAAGTAATATGATTCGTGTTTGGTTAATGTTATCCGAATACGACGTGTCTATCCTTCAGCTCGAAAGGATGCATAAACGATGCACTCTCGAAAAATTAAAACTCTGTACCTGTGAAGTTGCATGATGGTCTCTAGGGTTCTATCGCTGAGGTGGGAGAGGTCGATGAGGCATTTGCAGAGCACGAAATCCGTGTGCGGCAAATTCGTCAATGCCTTCAGAAGGATCTGAGCGATTACCTGCGAACGATAGTCAAATGTACCTTAGGACCTTCATCTGACGGCGCGGTCTTCCTCATGGGAAACGCCAAGACTTTTCAGAACGAACTCCATCGATCGAGCTTAAGATTTACCTCGGTGCGAACGGAGCCAGGGTTGAATTGATATAGCTTCAGCACGGCCAGATTCGCTTCCTGGTCTTAGAAATTCGCCTTGCACTGCAGATCAACGTAATTCTCCAGGAATGAAATACTCTGTGGGTTGTACCTGTGAAAGGAAACATCAAATATTAATGGAATGCATTTCGTCGAAAATAGCTAGAAGAATCGAACCCCCAACAATGTGAGTATCGGAACCTAATTCGAAAAAATGGTCTCCGGGCGTCGAAATTTCGCATGACAGCTCTACAGCGTTTATGATTGAGGTTTCCGAGCGAAATCTCTCATCTTACAATGAGAAATCATTGCACAAGACACACCTCATCTAGTAAAGGTGGTTAAATATTTATTTGCCCACATAACACCGTGCGGGAGTGAATTCCGGAATTATTAGACTTCTACCTCATGCTTTCTATCCGAAAGAAGAGCTGGCCATATTGTCCATACCTGTCTAACTCCTGGAGCATTCCCGCCACCCGAAGTCTCGTTTGTTGGACCTGTTCGCTAGGCGGTGCCTGAACAAGACCGAAGAGCGACATTTTGTCGGAAATTCAGATAATTCACACGAAAACCGTAAGAGATCTACCGGCAACGTTCCAAACGTGTGGTTGTCGTATGCTTTTGCTTGTGTTTTGATCGTGAGGGTAGCTCCTGCTTCATCGCCACACAGCGTCGAATTATACCAAGCGAACGGATGAACGCATTTTCAGCGGAGCAGGAGGTCGGAGTGCGCGACGGCGCTTGCTGAATCCGCCGCCCTTGAAAAGCATTTCCTGCGGTTAGGGGCCAGGTTTCCTCTATGAAGGGAGAAAAACTCATTCGAGCGATCCAAAACATCAGAGCTCATCTCCCCGAGAGATTCGAGCACGAAATCTTCGCCAATGTGTCCCAAATGGGAGTTCCGAGCTCTCCGCCGCCGGGTGACTCGAGGCAGAAGCGCGCGCACAACAAGGCGCGCGAATGGACGCATCGGATGTTATGAGAGAGCAATTCGTGAGGCAGACAACCTCTCTATTTAAGCGGCAAGCAACTGCGAGCACGTTGAGCGTTTCACGCGGCGCAAAACCCACTCAATCAGAGTTGTGCAGTGGTTCCATCGAAGGGGAACGCCACGTTGACTCCCACTGTTTCGTTTGACGAAGTTAAAATAAACCCCACCGTGACAATGGACGAACAGGCAGCCCAACTGCTGCAGGACTTGATGTCCACTGACAACGAAACAAGGCAGAAGGCTGAACAGAAGTTCGATGGCATACTACCCCCACAGAAACTCTTGTTCCTGTTGACCTGCTACACGCTGCCGGGTCAAACAGATGATCAGCGTCTACTATCCATGATCCTACTCCGCCGGCTCATAACCTCGGAATGCGACAAATTCTATCCGGCGTTGCCCGTCGATCATCAGCAGCAGCTCAAAGAACATCTCCTCAACAGCGTCGAAGCCGAAACGACGCCTCAAGTGGGTTTGAGAATATCCGAATGCACGGCCGAGCTTGCCAGAAACCTTGCCGATGACGCATTGAACGTGCCCTGGCCGGAACTTCAAGATCGCATCTTGCGCTGGGCTGGCAGCCAGAACGACAACTGGCGTCGGGCGGCCTTGCACATCCTGGGCGATTTCCCCAGTGTGCTCGGTGCCCAGAACGCTGAAATCGTCAAGAATATCCTGAACGCCACCCTGCGACCGGGTAACTCGTTGACGATTCGAGTCGCAGCTGCCAAAGCGGTGAGTACGTTCGTACGTTCGGAAGTCATCGAATGCCCGGAGAGACAGGCGACGTTCATCGAGCTTATTCCTCTCATGGTACAACTGCTGGCCGATCAGAAAGACGAAGCCGATGACACCGTCGTCGAAGGCCTGACCGAACTCGCCGAACATTGTCCGAAGATCATTCGACCACACCTAAGTCATCTACTGGATGTCTGCCTGGCTTACATACAAGATCAAGAAACCCTCGAAAGTCGACGAAACCTCTGTCTGGAATTGATCGTCACGCTCTGCGAGGCCGCCCCGGCTATGATGAGGAAGTTTGCACAACGTCACATCAATGCCCTGCTTCCCCTCATTCTGATGATGATGGCCGACATCGAAGACGACAAAACCTGGGATACGAACGACAATTGTGACAGGGACGAGGTGGAAAACGACAGTCCCGCTGTGGTCGGAGAAAGTTCTCTCGACCGACTGGCCATCGCGCTGGGCGGTAAAACTTTACTCGCGTCAGCCATGAGCGTTCTTACGCCATTGCTCAACTCGCCCGACTGGAAACAGAGGCACGCTGCTCTCATGGCTATTTCCAGCATGGGCGAAGGCTGCAAGAAGCAGATGACCGGCATGCTCGAGCAGATCGTCGGAGGGGTGCTGAACTTCTTGAGCGATTCCCATCCCAGGGTCCGGTACGCGGCGATCAATTGTCTCGGCCAGATGGCCAACGATTTCGCTCCAACGTTCGAAAAGAAATTCCACTCTACAGTGTTGCCGCGTCTTTGTGAGATCATGGCCGATAACTGTCACCCACGAGTGCAGGCTCACGCTGGAGCGGCGTTGGTGAACTTTTTCGAAGAGTGTCCAAAGAAAATCATAGTCCAATATCTCGAAGTGATCGCACCGCCTCTCGCTGCTATTCTCCAAAGTCAGATGAACGAACTCGCGACCCGCGGGCTCAAACTGGTGCTCGAACAGGTCCTGGTCACCACCTCGGCGTTGGCGGACAGCTGTGGCAAGGAATTCACGCCGTACTACGATAATTTTGTTCCCTCACTCAAGTACATTATCGAGAACGCGAGCAGCAAAGAACTCGAACTGCTACGTGGTAAAGCTATCGAGTGCGTTTCCCTGATCGGCGTAGCCGTCGAGAGGGAGCGCTTTGCTGCGGACGCTGCCGGAGTCATGGAGCTGCTGCTCGCCGCCCAGATTCACAACCATCTCTCCGAGGACTCACAACTTCTGTCCTACATGATCTACGCCTGGATGAGGCTCTGCAAAATCCTCGGCAAAGACTTCGAGAAGTATCTGCCCCACGTCATGCCCTCTGTCATGAAGACAGCGGCCCTGAAACCCCAGATTTCCCTCGTAGACGAAGATGAAGTCCCCGAAGACGTCGAAACCGACGAGTGGACCTACGTTTCTTTCGATGATCATCGATCGGTGGGAATCCGCACCACCGGGCTCGAAGAGAAGGCCACTGCATTTGAGATGCTCGTTTGCTTCTCCAAAGAACTCAAGGAAAGCTTCGGTCCATACGTTTCCGAAGTTCTTAAGGTGAGTGTATTTCATTTCCTTCATTATGTGCAACGTGGCGACCTCTGTATATGTACATCATTGAAGTCAAAAATCTAACTGATCCTTGATTGTTGTTGGACTTCCCAACGCCCTCCAACTCCTGGCATTCACGGGTTTCTAAGATATTTTTTCCCGCGCCCCAGGTTGCCGTTCCAACCCTTAAGTTCTGCTTCCACGAAGGAGTGCGCATCTCAGCCGCCAACTGCATACCGGACCTTCTGGCGTGCGCGAAAGCGAACAACTTGAACCTCGCGGAAATGTGGCAGTTCACGTGTCCGGAAATCCTCAGCGCTCTTGACGAAGAGAGCGAAATGGAAGTCCTTCCAGAGATCGTTGACTGTCTAGCACGGTGCGTCGACGTCGTCGGAGCAATGGGCCTTAACCACGAGCAGGTGAAGACTATGATGTCGATCGTTACGAAGTGCCTCAACCAACACTTTGAACGCGACGCTGAGCGTCAACAGCAGAGACGAGACGAAGACTATGACGAGGACGTCGAGGAGAAACTCCAGGAGCAAGGCGAAGAGGATGGTTATCTCCTGACCCGGGTCGAGGAGCTCAATCGTCAACTGTGTAAAGCTCTCGGTGCTGAGATGATTCCTTTCCTCGATGAAGTTGTCCCACTCTTTGCGCGTCTGCTCCAAAACGATCGGCCGGTCGCCGACATCCAATGGGCTCTGTGCTTCTACGACGACATCACCGAATGCGCCGGTGCGGTTGCCGCTATTCGCTACAAGGACGTTTTTGTTGATAAACTCATAGAGTACATCGTACACCCCTCGCCTGAAATCCGACAAGCATCTGCTTACGGCGTTGGAATCCTTGCCAAGTTTGGAGACGAGCAGCTGGTGGTCTACCTCAGTCGGGCGATTCCGAGTCTCTGCCAAGTCATAAATCAAGCCGACAGTCGGTCCGAGAAGAACGTCGCCGCTTCTGAAAACGCGATCTCCGCCATTGCGAAAATTATCATGTATCGACCGAATGCCGTGCAGAACATGGAGGAGCTCATCAAGATGTTCGTCCGTTGGCTCCCGATCACCGAGGACGACGAAGAGGTCGAACCCTGTCTGGAGTTGGTTTGTGCACTCATGGAGCAGAACAACCCCGCTCTCTTGGGAGCCAACAACGAAAACCTCCCCCACATCGTGTCCTGCATGGCAGAAGCTTTCGGCAACGACTCGATCCAGAAGAGCTCCGCTGTCGGACAAAGGTGTATCGTTCTTCTGCAAGCCATACAGGCGAACCAGGAAATGTTCGCAGCTTGTGTCAGCCGTCTCAACGAGCAGCAGAAACTGAATTTGAGTCGTGTTCTCACTTAAGCGGAACGACTTCAGGTCGAACGCTGTGGGACGGATAGAGAGGAACGAAACTGATGTTCGAAAGGTTTCTCGTGATCTGAAATCGCTGGAGAACATGCGGTCGCAGCTCGAGCCGTGCAGAGCCACAGAAAATGTTATAGATAGATCTATTTCAATAAAACAAGAAAGCTGTACTAACATCAACAATTACAAACGTGGGATAAAGGAAGGATAGATGAAGGAACCGTACCGCTCGTTGTTGATAGTCGGCCGGGTCGACATGGCCAAGCGTTGTACATTAAACATTTCTGTATGCATCAAGAACTCGACTTATTCTAGCTTACTTTATCGGAGGATCTACCTTCGAACTCTTTCGAAGTTTCTCGACCTGTTGTCGAGGTGCTTCAACAACTTCTAGTTAGCAGACTCTCTCCTTTTTTTCCTTGATTTTAATCATGTGAGGTAAATCATGAAGTTTGAGCGCGTATTACCCTTCGGAATTGAAGTTCTGTGTATCAGCCGAGATGTAACATCAGGTTGGAGAATTATTGTTCAAAAAGTGAAATACGGATATAAAATCGTCGCAGATATCCATTGAGTCGACCCTGAATTCACTCCTCTCTTTCTTCTCATTCCTAGTCACCTTTTCCATGTGTGAATTTTATTCTGAATCATAGACGACACCGAGAGATCCGAAAGAGAAAAGAAAACCCCCAATATCGATCGTGAGCGATGATCGACATCACAAAGCAAAGATCATCCATTTCGAGGGCATCCAGCTTGCCGACACTTTCTTGAAGTCAATGAGAGCTTTTAGATTCTTGCTTAGCTGGTTAAATGAGAGGAGGGTTACGTCGCAGGAGTAGATCGACAGCAGCCCCGCAGACTCGGTTAAGATTTTCACTGAATGGAGAAACGGCGTTCTTTTTCAGTTTAGATGCATCTCCGTTCAGAAAAATAGAACGTAGGTCCTACTATGAGGATGATTCCGTTCAAGAAAAGCGGAAGGAAAAATCACAAAATGTTTGGCTGCGATAGCGCGAAGAAGATGATGGCGATGATCTCTGCTGAGCGAAGTCACAGAATCGCTTCACCACTCTTTTGGTTAGAGATTCTCCTTTTGTTGGACTGGAAGAAAAATCAGAAGGCAGTGAGTCCGGCCCTTGGTAGAGATCAATGAATTAGAACTTGCCATGAATATGTTTTTGAGACATATTTCGGGAAGTCGGTCGTCTCAACTTCCTCACGATATTGGAATCACAGTATGATGGAAGTCTTGTCAAATAATGGAACGAATACACTCGTTGTGAAAGAAAACAGACTCTGCACAGAACCGGATTTGTTAGACGATAATGAGCAACCATCACGCTCACGTTTGCAAAAAGCTTGCAAGCGAGTGTGGCACGTGGGTCGAAACATCCATTTTTCCCGCAGTGTTTCTAAACGAGATTTCTCACCGTCTATCCCCAAGTGAAAAGGAACTCCAATGACATCTTTCGAAGTGAACATTCATCAGTTTCCGACATGCACGAAAATACTCAGAATTTCATTTCGAATCTGAGGCGATCCTTTCTTGGCACCAAAGCTTCCTCCGCGCCGTCGCAGGGGTGACTAAACGAGCAGAGTTAACAGCAACATTGCTCGAACTTCACTCTTTGGAGAAAACGCGCATCTGTATCGAAATGTCCAAAAGTGTTTCGAGCCCTCTTCACAGATTATGGTCTCAGCTGTCTCAAAATTTCTTCGTTCTGAACGTCAGTGACTATCTTTAATGTCCTTTGTGTTGAGGAGAACCTCTATTCTCAACGGAGAGGTAAAGCGTAGGTTGACCTTCTCTCTTATGCAGCCGTGGAAACAGTCTTGCCCCCATACGACTCGCTGTATTACCCTTCTGGGTTTTCATACAGAACAGGTGCGAGGAAGGGCTCGGATCGGCTCTCTGTAATGGGAGGACAGTGCGTAGGAAGCAATTGGTTGGTTGATTAAAGTACCGCGAAACGTCGCATGCTCACATATTTATCTCTTCAATCAGAAGGGAGCAATGCGTAGCAAGGAGGGGTCACACAACCGCGCCGATCTTCCAGGAGTTGACAGATCTCTTTCCGTAGAGGAGATCATCTCCCGGAATGACAATTTTCTTGCTGTAACAGTCTCGATAAGAATTTGTTCCCTCCCAATTCCGCCGTAGTAGTACTGATGATGTATTTAGAGGAATCAAGAGGTTCGGAGTTGCCTACAGGTCGTCGTTTCGCGCCCGTCTTTTTCTGAGGCTTCTCGACCGTACAGGGTTGTGGGAGTGCTTGTTGAACTCGCTCATCTTCCCAGAAGCTTGTGGAGACGAGCCCTGCGTTTGCAAGATTTGGTGTCCTTGAATTGTCACCGCCAAAATTATCGGGAACCTTGGGAACTGATATTTTTCGTTTCCCAGGCCGGTCCCTTCGTTCCACGCATCCAAAAGAGTGCTCTGAGCAAGCCAATCGGTCCGCCGCCTAAGCAAAAGGACGGAAGCAAACTTTTCAGGCGGCAGCTCACCGCCTCCTCACGTGTTGGTGTTGTGGTATCGAAAACGGAGTTGGTTGCATCAACGCGGAAGCCGGGATTCCCGTTACCCGTTAAATGTGAAAATCGATGCATGGTTCTTCCGGACTCCTAGATCTCCCTCCCTGAAGAACAATCGACAACTAATTTGCTGAGGGTGACATTGTCTTCAATTTGCCTCTTTATCCGTGACCCACAAGTTGCGGGGAATCTGAGCGACGATTTCCAAAGTTCGGAGGAAGTTTCCTGGAGTGAATACAGGAGCTGAAAGTGAGTAAAGTCTATTTGCCGTTGAAAATTGAGAGGTTTTCCAAGCAAGTTACTCCCCGTTTGGAAACCGGCGCGCAACTATCGTGAATGTTTCATCATTCTTTTGCTGCTCACTTTGTGTCGAGGCTGCGCGATTAGCTTCTCTCTCTGTTTTCCAGAAATGCGTCTCGTTCGTTTTGTAGAGTTTGGAAAGAAGATAATTTGTGTCGGCCGCAATTACGCGGCTCATGCGAAAGAACTCGGAAATGCGGTCCCGGATGAGAAACCGCTAATTTTCCTCAAGCCGGCAACCGCGTACATCACTCAAGGAAAACACATACAGCTGCCTCCTGAGTGCAAAGAGTTACACCATGAGGTAGAACTGGGTGTTGTCGTCGAGAAACCAGGGAAAAATATTCCGCTTACGAGTGCGCTCGATCATGTCGGTGGTTACGTCTTGTGTTTGGACATGACGGCGCGCGATATTCAGAATAAACTCAAGAGCAAAGGAGCTCCGTGGGAACTGGCCAAAGCCTTCGACACATCGTGTCCGGTAGGAGAATTTATACCAAAAGACAAAGTACCCGATCCAGAGAACGTCCAACTCTGGTGCAAAGTGAATGGTCAGCAGCGTCAAGACGGTTAGTAGAGTCCGCTTTCGTCGATTTCATCCTGAGAGAAACCAGTGGCTTGGTCAAAAACAAGAAATAGTCTAAGGGAAACTTCGATCGTTGCAGGCAACACCAAAGACATGATCTTCAAAATACCGCAGATCCTTTCATATGTTAGTCAGTACTTCACTCTCGAAGCCGGAGATTTGATCCTTACTGGAACGCCCGAGGGAGTGGGACCCGTCAAACCCGGAGATGTGATTGAGGCGGGAATGTCAGTCAACGGGTACAAGATGACTTTCAAGGTGCAATGAGCCAAAGATCAACGATGTATCGCGTGAGAAACTCGTGAGCATGGAATACGATGTGAACGCCTCATGCGACCGACCTTCTGTATTTTTTCTTTTGATAACTATGAGCCGTCGAATAAAAACAAAAACAGAATTTCCTTGCGGAATGAAATGTGCGGTTTTTTTTATCCTCGATTATATATTGACACAAATTCATCTCGACACACACTCAATGCTGCGTATCAGTTTTACTGATTGTAACAAGTGCAGGTACAGAGAACCGCTAAGATACCTTCGGGGTGCTTCGGCTCTGGAAGTCGCAAATAGTTCATTGGCTCTCAACGCATCTCCCGTTCGGTCAAGGCACATGGGTCCACACAACTCCTTCTCTCTTGACTCCCGAGTCCGCGGTCCAAGGTAGGACTACCAATATCTACACCATATTGATTCTTGTTAAAACTTTGTAGTCGATGGCACTTTTAATACTTTGGCAAAAGCTACATTAGCGGTGAAATGCATACAACGAGTTCATTTTCTGCTGAAAATGGCTTAGCTGCTTCCGAAAATAGAATTTCCGAAGTTCCCGAACAGATTATGGAGCGTAGCCTTCTATCTGAGATTTCCTCGAACATCGAATAGGATTTCTTCGTCCTCATCATCTCTCGCCAGAGGTTGCACTTCGTGATCTGTCCGTCCACGACGGATCCGGAAGCCGTAACGTTCGGCTCGGACCGTATCGTATCGCATTCTTAAAGATATGAGTTGATTTAATCGAAGGAATATCTTGGCTCCTGCATCGCTTATCTTTGCTTATTATGCTGACGTCGAGCGTTCGTCTATTGCGAACAATTAAAACTCACCGGAAATTCCTCACGACCAAGTAGACCATGGCCAATATAGTGACGAGTACGGCGGCGTATACTACGAACGACAGTGAGCCGGATGGCTCGGGTGAGTCGCCACCATTCGGATTCAATACTTGGTGTGCCTGTGGAGCCACCGTAGATGTTTGGATTTGCGTATCATTTGTTTCACTATGTTGTGGTGAAGTTTTCTGCTGAGCTTGTGCGATGGTGTGCGCTGGGACCGTGCCGTTGCTCTGCGGTGCCGCCAGAGCATTGGCTGCCAGGATAGCAATCATCAAGACTGCCGCTTCAATTGATTTCATTTTAGTGCATCACACGATCCAACCCTGCAATGGAAACAAACTATTTTCGGGATCGGAAAATATTCCTCAATAATATCTCTCCGCGCCACATCAAAAACTATTCTATCGGGAATGAATTCGCCACCATTTAAGAAACAACAGTCAGCCCAGTTGAAACACGAAAACCACATCTCTCGATTCAATGAATAACCCATTGACGTTATTTTCGGAACGATAGGAGTTTCCAGGCTTGATATTTAAGGGTAGATGTACGGAAACACACGAGCAAGCCCGGCGAGAACGATTCGCGACTTTTGTACTCACCAAAATGAGAGATTTCTGAACGTGTCGCGGTACGTCGCGAACTCTGTGCAGCTACGAAGGGAGGAAGAACTCGGAATCCTTATTCCGTTGCCGACATGTATATATGAGGTATCCGAATGCTCAACACAAAGATAACAACAAGAGTGCTTTCAAGTAACACTTCTTTTCTAGCGATCGCGGTGTAACCAGTGGACGGATAGACTTCCACGGCCAACGGGCATCGGAAACGTCTCACAAAAGCACCACAAAAACATCATCGTCAGCTGATGATCGGCGACGCGAAACAGTGTCCCGTTTGATGAGCGAATTTGCTGTGATGCTCTCCAATCTTACGGTGAAATTGATACCTCATCTCTGATCCTAACAACCGACTAAGAAACAATGGAGGTATGTCGGATTTCTTTGAAATTCGTGTTTTTCCACGCCTCTAACGGAGGAATCGTTTTTGATAGGTCCCCGAATTCGAATCGTTGTTTCTGTTGATCGTCCTTTTCAACGGTGAATCACCGGCTCGACGAACTTCCAACGTTGTAATCGACAAATTGTCATTTCATAGGAGGTTCCGGAGAAGATCGACGTCCTCCTGAAACCCACAGGAGATGCCCCGATTCTGAAGAATCAGAAGTTTTCCGTCCGCTCAGAATTGGCAGTTTCTGATCTCATCATCAACGTAAAGAAGATGGCAAAGCTGCAAGCGTCCGACTCGTTGTTCCTCTATGTCAACCAGGCCTTTGCACCAGCTTTAGATGAGAAGTTGGCAACATTATACGAAGTTTATGCGATCAGCGGGAAACTGGTGCTACATTACGCTACGACAGAAGCATGGGGCTGATGGATCTTTTCTCAGATTATGCCTGAATCTTGTAAAAAGTGCCTATGTACAGTATTTCCAATGAATTTTGATCAACGAGTATAACATCACGTACAGATCAGTATTTTCTCTCGGGTTCTTAAGAGGATTGCAGCAATTATTACTTTTGTCGATGGTTCGGGACTATTTCTTAGAGAAATCTCGAGCTCAGGTGCGCACCATGCGTATCGCTCGAATGGTAAAACAGCTGTAGTGGGATTGATCGGCTCAGAATCGTCGCATTACCTCCGACCCGTGAGTAGTACACAGGGAAGATGGCAACTCCGTGTCCATACAATCTCCGAAATTCCTTCAAGAAATCGGTGTATGGCTAAAGCTAATTAAGCTGAAAAAGAATAACTTTGTCTACAGCAACCAGCAATTAGGAAGTCAGTTTTTTTCGCGTTTATTGTCATCGTCACGTTGATTTTTGATTCGTCCATAGGAAGTGGCTTTCTCGGTTCCTTTCCTCTTTAGTCCACTTCTGTCACCAGAGGAGGTCTTTGAGCCTCAAGGAATATCTGTTTCCTGTTAGGGTACGAGAGGTCTTTGATTCCATCGAAGCACGGGATGAAAATGGCAGCCAGCGCCGATCGTGGATGCGTCATATCGGTCAGCACGAACCACTCATTCGTTTGAGGGCTGTAGCATTCGCAGAGTTTCGTCGTCGCTTCTCCAGTGTAACCACCGAACACGTAAATGTAAGAATCACACACGACTGTGGCGAAGTTGCTCCTGGCTGTCAACATCGGTGCGATCGGAGACCACGTATCGGTCACGGGATCGTAGACCTCACACGAGCTGAGCCTTGAGCTGCCACTGGACCCGCCGAGGGCATAAATTTTTCCATCCAGGGCAACTGCGCTAACTCCAGAGCGTACTGTGCTCATGCTTGCGACCAGAGTCCAGGTGTTCGTCACTGGGTCATAACGTTCCACAGTTCGGTTGCACATGGTGCCGGTGAAACCGCCGATGGCGTAGATTTTGCCGTTCAGGACCGCACATGCGGCGTCACTTCTCTGATATTCCATGGGTCGGATCAGGGACCACTGAAAACAAAATCGCCGATTTCAAAGCTGCTCTGGTATCCAGCAAAGGACGTCGAGTACCGCGACAGTATTCTCGCAATGGGTGAGACATCAGCCGTCAAACTCACCTGGTTTGTTTTCAGATTCAGCGCTTCTGCCGTGTTCAATCTGAATCGACCGTTGTAGCCTCCGATCGCGTAAATTTTCCCGTCAACGACGGCCGTGCTCACGTAGCATCTCTCGACATTCATCGGTGTCACATGCGACCATGTTTTGCTGAACAAGTTATACTTCCTGCAGTTCTTGTGTTAGTGGTTATCTCCATGGAAGCCTCCGATGACGTAAATTTCGTTCTCGACCAAGGCCATCTTGTGGTACGCTCTCAACTCGTCCGTGTCGGCCAGCTGTGCTGTAAGATGGGCATCGAGTCAGTCAAGCGATTGGGTTCCCTTGCATTACCGACGAAGAATTTGACATAAACCGAGAATGAGAATGAGACAAAATCTCACGGAAGACGGTGTGCCGGTCCGCGCTGGGGTCGTAAACCTCAAAAAGGTTCGAGGGAGCCTGGAGCCAGCCCCCAAGAATCAGAATGACCCCGTGTGGCTCTCTGGGGATTGTGGACTTGTCTGGCAGCTCATCTTGAAGGTCGGGGAGGAACGGTGCTCTCGTGTTCATGGACGAATGTACTCTTGTCAAGTAGTATTTGCACCTCTCGTTACCGCTCAAGAGAGTACTGGACGATAGCAGTTCCCGAATTTGAGCTTCATCGATTAGTAATACACGAATCGTTTGGAGAAGCTCGAAGATGTGCAGATGCCGGGTCTCGATGTCATGCCGCATCCACCTCTCACAAATCGACCAGAGTTTGTCCTCGTCCCGCACGTTCAGATAGTCATCATTCAGGAACCTGTGGAACTCTTCGAAGCTCGTTTCGAATAGGTTCTCGCTCTCGGTCAACTTCGAGAAGTCCTCCATGATGCGGTGGTAAAGGAAGTCTCGAATGTCGTTCATCAGATATTTATCACAGAGCCTCCAGAGTTCGAGGACATTTGGACTGTCTGACTCTTTCGTTATGAAGTCCTGACAAACTGCAATAAGTAGAATTTGGTTTCATTTGATACCCGCCCAGACGGTTGGTTGCAATAGTCCCGGTAATTGGAGGGAAACAAAGAAAATTTTTTCACGTGCCTTTTATGAGAGATTCCATGCCTAGAAAGTCCGCAGCTTCGAGCACATCCTGAATATTCTGCAAACTCAAATCCACTTGCCCCTTGTTGGCAAAGTTGACGGCCGTTTCAACCTGATCGATCTTGAGCATAGGGACCCTCACCTGTCTTGGAACGAGGGAAAATGAAACCCATAGCGACACTGGTTCCCGCAGACTGATGGCCGCATATCAAAGGTATTTGAGAAACCAACACGGTAGTCCGACTTGGCGGAATCCGGAATTTCAAAAGGAATCGAATTGTATGCTCCTATGAAGACTCGGCATATCCGAGGACCTGCAACCTATGCTGCTACTCAGCAAATACTCACCTGCGTATGGAGTCGTTGCTGCGTGAAGCGCCGAATTCGAAAAACGCCACTTCAAAATAGGTTGACACGGCTGCCAACGGGAGCCTATGGACCTCAATCGTGGATCCATCGTCGCACAGGAGAACAGTATCAGGAGACGAGTTGGAAACGCATGTTTGGAGGCATTCGGCGCCTCCACCAGGGAAAACCATTGGCTTCGTTTTTATCTAAATATTTTGAAATTCAAGATATAGATGGTGCGTTTGGAGATCATGATGTTCCATCTGATTGTCGGCGCGATGCAAATCGAGCTCAATATGCACCTTGGAAGGCGTGCAGCTGAAGAACCTCTCCAAATCGAGTGCATTGCTGAAGAACCGTGTGTTTTGTCAGTTGATAGGGGAAGGGAAGAGATTGAATGAGGAACTTTGCTAAGGTCCTCGCTGTACAATTGGAAAGTGATCTTTAGAGCAGAAAGCAATCTTTTCACGAGAGGATATTTGAGTATCTGAAATGCAATTCGTCGCCACTGAGTGTACGGCCAGTGAAAGATAAACTTTTCGATCGGGAGAGACCTATATCTCCTCAACGTGGGTTCTTCCCGGACGACCACTGGAAACGGGCGACGTCCTTTCTCATACCACGACCCGAGAAGAAAAGATGTCATTTGTAATGCTGTTCACAAATGAATGGACGCATATTAATTTCAGCCGCCTCAGCTCATAAGTGAGTTCAACCTGCCGGGAATGTACGCTTATAAGCAGCACATAAATATCAGGAAGAGCCTTCTGGCCGAAATCGATCCAAGCGATCCAGTTATCGATCATAGAGAAACAAATCTTCCTCTTCGTAGAAACAGATACGTGCGAATCGCAAATGGACACTTTATCACGTAAGCGATGCAAAGCTTCCATCACAAGATCGGCGGAGACCTCGAGGAGGGTCCGCAGACACGCAAATTTCGACAGAGGTAAAGTTTACGTCGAAACCAATGGAACGAGGAACTCCTAAGCGGTACCGTCATCAGCAAGTAAGAACTTGTGCTAGAAGAACGAACACGAATTCCGAAGTGAAAGTGGGGAAACTCGGCCAAGCGAAAGATTGGCGTAAGTGAAGACGGCAAGTTACGACCATGGGCTTGGACCGTAGAGGTCATGCTTGGTACCAAGTCTCGTCCACTCGCGGCTGAAGTTGAGGCGCTGAAAGCTGTGAAGTGGCCGAGGAAATTTTTGAAGAAGTGGGAGTGAGTCTTCGGGACTATGATGAAAGCTGTGGACAAGTCGACGAAAACTGAGGAGGCGATTGAGGCAGCTTTTGAGCAGTCGCAAGAGCAAGAATCCGACTCCCGCGAGGCTTCGAAGAGGATACTGGACTCCCTAGAGATATCAGAACCACCTCTCAGAGGGCGGCGGCGTTCTGATGTTTTTTTCTCGACTCTTTGCGCTCGTCATTCCGGACAGCTGAAGTATGGAGCGGCTTTCTGCCGGGATAAGCCACTTTTGTAGTGAATTCGATCCATCTCATTCTGACTTCCAGCGATCAGTCTTCAGCAGACGTGTTGGATCCCGCGCCAGATTCAGACGCAGCGCATGCTCACTCAGCAGCAACAATAATATAACGGCTGATAACGACAACAGTCACCCTGTGATTCTCATTCCATGGTTCAGGGTCGAGCTACCATGACACTTCCGCGAGCTCTGTATTTGGCTATCGGATCGCGCGTGGTCCCGCATAGCGGAAGAGTATTGCTGATGAAGGAAATTCTTCGAGAGCACCGGTGACAAAGGACGTGATGCGAACTTGCCCCTTCTTCAACACCAGAAGTTTTGGACGAATTCCAATTATTATTGAAGGAGGCTTAACCATACTATCACAAAACAGGTGAAGTATCAATTTACGATCGCGAAAGTTGCTCTTATTAAACTGAATTGCAGGATGTAGGAACGGAAAGCTTCGATCAAGGAAGCGAATGGACAAATATATAGGGGATGTCGCGAAATTGACGAACTCGATCTCAGGATTTGGGAAACATTGCGAATTCGTTGCGCCCTCCTACAAGCATCCCGAATGAGGATCCTGAGGTCCCTCTGGTAATAATGGGTGAGTCACACTGCGTTCACCAAGATCGCACAAAACTCTCAGTCACACAACACAACCATCGGCAAAACAATGTGATATCACAGCTAAGTACAAATGTAATTACCTATATATAAATTATTGTATGTCTTGAAAAAAGACGGAAAATATCGCTCGCCCAAAATCAAGATGGCGTGTTAGAAGCACCGACCAAGATTTCGAGGATTGATAAAAAAACTGAGCTGAATATCGGAAAATATATTTTATATACATAGGTAACTGCAAACCATAATTACCGAGAAATCTTCACCAAGAAACGTATATATTTTTCTATCTGCTTGACTTGGACGCTATTTCGATGTCGAAATTCCTGAATTTCGCTCAAAGGCATCCAGACAAGCGAGCCCGAGATCGCGATTCAGAAAACGAGAAGAATTTTCGAATCAATGCCGGTTGAGAAAAAAATCGCCTTCATCTCGGCTGCCATCATCTGTTCGAAAGTGAATTTGTGAACAAAGTACAAGCGGTGGGGGATTAAAAATTGAAAATCACAAAACGAGGAAGAACCAATCTCTAAGTCCCCGACACGGTTTCTATTCAAGACACCAGAAATGATAAAATGAGTAAGAAGGACCCCGAGGAGAAATATGTCAAAACAAGATGTGAATAACCAGAGAGACCAGAATTCCAAGGAGGGAGAATGAATACCTACTTGTTTCGATCACAAATCGAAGATTTCTTCCATCCGAGAAAAAATCTCAATGCGCGGGAAAATGAACATTGAGTGCGCCGACAAAGAACACAGCCAGTAAAATCATCGATATCAAAGTGGAAAAAAATTGTCTCCAATAGCTGGTCAAAGATCTAACTGGTACCACTTTTGATGAATGAGGCGGCACCCCAGCTTAGCCTCCGCAAATGCTCAAATCCACCGTGGAAGACCTACGGGCAATGGAAGGCCCGTACATTTATTGTCGTGTGAGAGAACGACAAAACAGAGAAGGGGAAATCCAGGAAGACCACTGAAAATTGCGAAAAGGTCGAAACGTGCAGAACAAAAGAAACGAGCGGAGAAAGCGCTCCGGCGCCACTAAGGATTCAATATGAGTTTTTTGAATGTGGAGACAAAAGTGGCGTGGATGTTAACTCGTCCGCATGGCGTTACATGGTGAAACTACGAGTCCAAGACAACACGGAGAAATCAACTTGTGTTGTCTCCAATTAGGTGGACATCATTGGACTACCATTCTTCCATTGAGTGCAACTACCTTTCCAGAGAATCTTTCCCCCTTATAGTTTGTTCAGGTTGCAGAAAAATCGTAGGCCTGTCAGCCGTCGTCCTCGTTGGTCTCGCCGCCTCAGACCCCCAGGATATACCAAAGTTCTCTCTGGACTAGTGGGTTCAACTTTGCGCTTACGATTCAAGTGCCAAATGAACTCTCATGAGGTATGATGACCTCTCTTTTGTCAAGTTCTAATTGTGTCTGTTCTCATACTTATGTCACCGATACTGAATCAACTTCATCGTGATCAACTGACAAAAACAGATTAAATACAACTTCTTTCTTCAACCACAACTATCTTTTTTTTATTCCCTTTGGACATAGGCCCATGATTCCGAACTCCTACGCCATGCTTCGTTCAGCTCTGTGCTTCGAACGCCTGTGTCTTTTTCTTACCATTCACGTGTTCTCACAATCAGTGGAAGTTCTGGTTCTCGTTACGATAAAACCGAAAGAACGAGGGCGCGAACATTACGCGCGTACAAACGCAACGGGACTTGTAATCTAGAAGATTGAAGGGAAAGAGCGGTAGTAGGATAAGGGGACTTGGATGAGCTTCTCCGGAACTTCATGGGCCGGCGAGTAATTGACGAGATTGAATCATCTGGAGCTATGGCTTCACTCCAGTGTAAAGAGCCAAATCGAAAGAACAAGCTTCGAATGCAAAATCACGATGGGCATTCCTGCAAAGGCTTGGGAGATCGATGAGATGGCCTAGTGGTCTGCACGCCCGATTTGCCCGTGGATTGGGATGCTGTACTGCATTACTTTTTTCGAAAGTGATTGGAGAGATTTCAAGAAAACCTCTCCTCAAGAGATAAGATTATATTTTTGCGCAAGCTCAGGCTCTCTGCGGTGAATTTCCAAGTCCTCGACATTCTGGGCGCGAGCCAAACTTCTGGCGTAGGGGTTTGTTGCTGGCTTCGGGCACTCTCAGAGATCGACTTTCGGTCTGTGTTAGCGTTGATAAACGTCAAAGACCATATTCTATATCTGTCAATGTGCAAGTTCTTAGATCCCGACGGATAGCGGAATGCAGTTCCTGCTTCCTCCATCGGACTTTTATTGATTCGACATTCTGAAACTCATGAACAAAGGGAGTACAGTGCATAATCAATTTGTAAGACAAGCTCGGTCCTTCCGGCAACTTTCTAACTACTTTCAAATAAGAAATTACCAATTCTGACGCTAACGAAGGGGATTGGGATCAGGGATTCTTCTCGGTCAACTATCACAGACAACTTATGTCCAGGGCATTCTCATCAGGGGAACGATCCCTGTTCAGGAGCTGAAAATTATCAGGATGCATGGGAGCAGGCGCGGCCGCTGCACCAGAGTAGCTGTTCCAAGGCCGTCGTCCTTTTCTCCGTTGAGGTCTGCGAACCGCTTTCCTTTCGCTCCCGGGAGTAGGCTGTTTTCCTCAACATGCGTCGCCATGAGTCTCCCTCGTTTCATAATAGAACGGTTTAGTATTTTGAGAGCGAGTCATTGAATACAATCTAGGAAGCACGGAGTTTAGAGGAAAACTTACGAAACACAATGTCGCACAACGAAGAAGTCCTTCCCTACTACTATGAAACAAACGAGTGCAGCTCGAACAGCAACTGTTCAATAGCTGATCCGAACGCAGTTTGTGATGAATACCACACTAGATGCATCTGTCTGCACGACCTATACAGGTGAGCGTCGACTTCTAGAGCTCAAGTGATCATCTCTCACTCCACGTAAGGGGGTTTCGCGGAACTTTATCGAATGACTTTCGTTGATTCATGTTGCGCGTGGCCTTCCAGGGACATTACCGTTCCCGAGATCCGTTGCGTGGGCGGGAAGCAGATAAACCAATGGTGCAGCTCCGCGAAACAATGTTACGTAGTGAATACACACACCACTTGTGTTGGCAGCTTCATGAGGAGTCTCTGCAAATGTTTACATGGGTGAGTTCTATGGAGGCAAGAACATATAGAGGAACTCGGCGACCTTCTAATCTCTTGTTTCAGAATCCTTCCGTCAGTGTGGTGATATCGATCGTTCTGATGTTCAAGTGTTTCTAGGTTCTATTTCAACGCAGAAAACAACAGCTGTGTCCAATACCCGGAAGGAGAAATGTACATGGTGGACGAAGCGGACAAAATCATGTTTTTCAACGCGAACTTCATGGCATTCGCCGTGTTCGTGTTCCTTGCGGCCATCATTCTTGCCATTCAGAAAGACCTCATTTGTGACATCTTGAAAGGCAAAATTTCTCCACTCAATGACGCCATGAATGCTGAAGCCGAAGGAGGTTTGTACTTTGAGTAAATCCGATAGAAGCTATGATCGGTTACTGTCATAATTTTTCTTCGAATGAAATCGAGATAAGTGAGAAGACAACCCCGCAATTCCATTCCAGGTGTGGATCGGATACAGAGCGCGTCTTCCACCCACTCGTCTCCCAAATCCGGAGCGGCTGAGGACGTGGAGGCCGGCGCTGCTGCCGCCGACGTAGGAGAGGATGAAGGGGATCCGGGCGAAACTCAGAGTACACCTCAAGAAATCGCGGTCGAAACCTGAGGCGCCATGGGACAGAGACGACGAAAGCAGTGATAAATCGTTCTGACGAGGAGAAGCCGCGGATTCGAACACTCGGATTTCTCTGAAACTTCGTCAACGTGGTGTCTATGATTGGAATAGAGAGACCCTCTCGAAATTATGGACTTCACGCTGACGAAGTTCCAGCGGAATCCGAGTGTTGGCATCAGCGACCTCTCCTTGTGAGTAGGCCCCACACGCTAGAGAATAACTTCCGTAGGTCCATCCAGATGTTGTGTCGAATTGAGATGATTCGAATCACGTTTCCGCAATAACACCTGATTAAGCTCAACAGGTCAGAGCGTTTCCAAAAACTGTTCCCCAATACTACTGTTGATAATGAATGAATGCCACACATGAGGAAACGGAGGAAAGCCGCATAGAAGTCTTGGTCGAATCTGAATTCGAATTCATGGGTTGTCAAAAGCATTCGAAAGGAGAGATCGATCTGAGAAATCGATCGGTCGATTCGTCCTCCAACGATCAATCAAATCTACAAAAGTCACGACTGTGATCCCTCATCTGTTCCTGGATTTGGTTTTTCCAAGGGAACGGTTGTTGCTTCTCGAAAAACGGGACAGCGAATATTTTCCTAGATGCTTCGAGTCATTCTGCTGTTCAGGAGCAGATTATCACGGTTTTCGTAGCCTCTTCTTGTTCTTTCACTTCTTTTAGGAATCGTTCTCGATACGCGGCCGTTAGACACAGTAGCCCGCTGAGGAAACTGCAAGATTTTCATAGATGATAGACTCAAACAACAGTGTTGTGCTAGGGAAGAACTGCTTCTTGGCAGCTTGGATCGCTAGGGAAAATCAGGAAGAAAGAGCAATAATTTTCTAGAATTTGTAATTTGCATCGTTTTGAAGTAACTCGCAGACACCCACTCATAGATACGTGATTTTTGCTACGGTTTGAATGCTACGAAGAATTCAAGATAAAACTGGCTGGTCATTCGAATGTTTTGGAGTCAATGTCAGCTGTATGATTTGTGTACAATCGGAAACAAACGAGTTGCCGGCCCGAGCTACAGACATATTATCCGCTGCGAGTAACAAGTCCAAAGGCTACAAGTGTAGCGCTCGATTTGGAGTTGAGGCGACAAGTAATACCGACGGCGAAACATTTAGGAATGATTTCTGTATTCTGCTCTTTAGAGTGCCTTTATCCGTTCAATCAGCTGTGATAGATCAGTTCGTCACCTATTAGCCGTCAGCGCTGCGAACCACATTGTTCAAGTTGCGGATTCGGGAACGCTGCCTTAGAGTTCGTTTGTTGGTTAGAGCAGTCGGGAAGCAATAAAATGATTTCGCCTGTTGCCAAGAAAAGATCTCTGTTTGTTTAATTAGATCTGAGGCTTTCTGACCCACGCCACTCCTAGTTCTTAGCGAATCTGTCATTTTCATGCTCGGGAACACGATCTATTCAGTCCGATTAACGCGGATTACGAATCAGGAAGTGTTTGTCACAAGAACACCAGATTTAGGAACGGATATGGCTGGTCCTATCCCCACACTCTGTCCGAACTGAAGCGGAAATGACCTTTCATCGAAAATTATGCTTCACGACATATAGTGATGAGATCCTCGAGTCCGCTCCTCAGACTCTCGATTCCTCATTGATGTCTGAACATTGTCCAAGACATTGAAACATTGGATCACAGCTCAGAATGCCGGAAGGTGGCCATCATCATCGCTGGGCGGGATGGCAGACAAAAGTTTCCGAAAGCAATGCGAAAGTAGGGGCAAGGCAGCCGATTCCGAGTGTGCTGAATGTGCTCGGTCTGTAGCGCTTCCCTCCGTCTCTTCTTTCTTAGTTCCCTTTCTCGTCCAGCTATGAGCTGAACTCCTGCCCCTGCTGGCGCGACCACTGTGTTCTGTCGCTGACGGTCGACCTTCCTCTCACCACAGGCATCTCTCTCCCTCAGCTGCTTCATTTATACCCCTCTAGCAGACGATTGGGGCAAAACAAGCGACCTCGAACAAGGGTTGGATACCTCAAGAACTGTGTTGTGTTGTTCGGTAGGAACTAGCGAGAGTTCCATCTGTGCGCGAAGCACCATTTGCGGCCGCGATGAACATCTGACAGCGGTTGATGGCCCTCGCTAAAGAAGGCCGCCAGGTTGGTGATACTCCAGCGCACTCACTCAGACAAACCCGGATAAGCTGAGCTATAAGCTTGTTTCCTCAAATTATATGGTGAAAAGATGAATTTGGGCGCTTTTTCCGAGTAGTTATCGACAATCTTCGAAACGCAGATGGCTTTTCTGAGTTTGTCGCCGAAATTCCATAAATGACAAGTCGATAAAAGCGAAAATTTCGCGCAATTCAAAGGATTTCTACCGAGATCAGTCATCAGAGCAGATCTGGAAAATGGTTTATCACTGTTTCACCCGTTTAAATTTCGTTCTCCAAAGTTTCGGGAATACCGATTCTCTTGGAGGCGGGTTTGATCGAAAGTGAAACTTCCAGTCGTTATTGAAAGATTTCGGCTGGACGGTCGCAACGATTCCGGAATTCTAGAGTAGAGAAGCGAAAGTGGAGGACGGCTACCCACATTTGTAACAGCGAGTCGCTTGGTTGGATGTTTGAATGCACCAGTTTTGGTTTGCATATAGACTAAGTCGACCTAGATTCCAGGAGCCTATTCATCTTTCTTCTCACTATTCGTTTTCTCTTATCAGAGGTTGGCTCGTATTCGAGGGCGGTCATCCACCGGATAGAGCCATGGATTGCAACAAATGGTAGCCTACACCGGTAAGGTTCTTGCAATCTCTCACACTATGATCCTTCACAACTTTTCCACCGCTCTATTCCCTTGTGCAGAACAGCGCCTTCCTTTATTGATCCTTTTCCAGGCTGATTGCAAATAGGGAGGCATGAGGTGGAGTCGTCGGTTAAGAAGATCCTGGTTTCCTCTGGGATTCTTCGTGATGATAGCTGTGGGTGGACCTGCGATCGTGACAGCGGTTCCTGCGTACGAATGTAGCGTGGATCTGGAATGTTCAACTCGGGACTCCAGTGCAATCTGCGACACAAACCTTAGCCTATGCGTTTGCACCAACGGTCTATACAGGTGAGCATCCGGAGCAGCTGTCGTCAGAATCGTCGTACCCAAACTCAGCATATCTGAATTCCCACTGCGAGCTCTCACACTCGGAGGGACCGAGTTGATGATTCTGAAAACATGGTGCATGCTAGAATCGCTCAGATTAGAGACGGAAGCAATCGAATTCGCCCACAGTTGGTCCGCTTTCATGCTTTGGTCTTTTTAGCTTTACGATCCTGTGACTGCATCATGCAAACCGATCCCTGTGACAATCGGATGCTCTATCCGAAAATCTGATCGAATAGATGGATATAAAAGAGATTCGGATTTGAGAGACGTACGAAGCTCCGCACTTCGGAGCCTCACCATTCCCTCCCCAAGAGATGGCTGAAGCATCTTGTGATCTTGAGATCCCATTCAAGTCTGAATCGAGACTGAACCGAGATTTCCCGAGGAGCTTTTCGCATGTCGATAGTGGGAAAAAGAGTGGCAGTGGGGAACTTCCCGAATTCGTTGACTCCGATTCGTTCCTCTGAGCATTGACTAGGAACATTGACCTTTCCACCCTGATCCACTAGTGACTACCGTCGTTTCCCTCACGATAAAATGAATGCACGAGGGCAGTGTACTATACCAGACATCTAGTGTGTGGACTCGGAGACACTACCTTGATCCAAATCCTTCGATCTTCATGGATTCGATTGCAATTCCCACCCGATCTGGTTACAGTATAGATGAATTGTATTCCTTCAATCACGATATCCGTTGCAGGGAACCCCCCTACCGTATTATAAAATGTTCAGTGGGCAAAGCTTACAACGAGCGGTGCCGTGCTCCGAGGGATTGTCTGTTAGTGGACCAGTACTCGGACTGCTTCGGAGGAGTGTGCCGCTGCCTTTTGGGGTATGGATCTCATTTGTATCTTACGATGATTCTCTAGATCTTGACGAAAACTGTTAACCGCTGAGAGATTTCCATCCGAAACATAGACTGTCTACGTCAAGTATAAGGCATGTTCTCTTGTGGTTTTCGCAGGTACAACCCAATACCTGGTGCAAACAGCAGTCAAGGCTCGGTGCGATGTATGCTCGATCCCTTCTATTTCAACGCTGACCACGCTCACCTGACGTTCTTCAAGGTTAGCCCCGTACCCCTGTTAGTTATATGTATAATTCTCGCGTACCTGGGCTATCAGCGTGGCGCAAAAGTTCCACAGAGAAGGGGTAGTTCAACGAGCAATAGGCGGATAGTCCCCATGTGGCGCGGCGTGACTTTCCACCAGGCTACTACTCCGCCCCGAAACTCTACTTCGTTTCCTAACGGTAGCGGGGGTTCGAACTCGAGCGGCTCCCAGAACGGTCACACCGTCGTGATGATCGGAGACATAGGACTTCGGAGGGAATCTTCGTCGGCAACGGAGAGAGATTCCCGCCGCAGTCGAGGCTCCGCGCACTTCCAGCGGGACTCCAGCGGACGGGATCGCCAGGAGAGAGCCCAGCCGCTTCCTTCAGATAGAACCGGACATCACGACAACAACAACAGCAGCAGCAGCAGCAGCAGGCAAACCGACCGGAGAGATTCAGCAATGTCCCCACCACCGCCCTACGCCCAAGAAGAAGCTCCTCCGAGCTACGAAGACGCTGTTCGGGCTTCGAGAGTCGCTCCAGGAGAGCCAGCGAGCGTTCATTCGTCGGCTGATCAGCGGGCGGAAACCAGCAACCAGACGGCGGCGTTGTCAACGGAAACTTCAAATCAGCTCTCGATTAACATCGAAGGCAATAACCAAAACAACGAACAATCCCACAATATCATGGATGTCCCGAACCAACAGCAAGGAATCAAACGTCGAAGCACCTGTGAGTTAAGCTGACGCTTCGGAGTTTAGGGTGTCCTGGGAAATTTATATCAAAATACGAGCCAATCAACATTTCTGCGTAATCGAAGGAGACAATAATGGAAATATTGCAGCATATGACGACCCCGGAGAGATTCACTCGATGGGTGTCGATCGGATTTCTAGAAATTTCGTTCTTTGATTTGGAAACTCGGTTCATTCCGTGAACGTTGTGGAAGTGGACTGCCCAAGTTTCAGTAGAGAACGGTTCATTGCACTTCGGATCATGTTGCTGGGATGTGTTGTCGTAAGGGACTCGCGATATCGCGTGCTTGTGAGAGAGCATTTGAGCTGGCTGAACAGAGAGCGTTTGAGCAAACATGAAAGCATGAACATGGGCCAGGATTTTCTTTAGCATTCCGCCGTGAACAATTCATCGATCAATTTCCTCACCGATTCATCGCTTCGCCGAAGTTCTGACTTTGTGTTGGAACTCTCGTGATTCCCCAGAACCTTCTGCAGCAACCTTTTTCTTCGCTCCATCTCGCAGCACCAATTTCATCGATCTCATCGAGGATGCCAAGTCTGCTTCAGAATCGAAAAGAGCTCAGCTACAGAACTTGATCCTTCCAAATTGATCATCGACTTGCACCCTACCACCCGATGACTTTGCGCCGACATCTTTCCGTTCAAAACATCGTAGAAATCGCAATATTTGAGATATTCCTCAAAGATTCGGCGGGATTGGCTCCAGAAACTGGAGAATCGTTCTGTAGCGAGTCGCAAAGCGCGTTCATACGATCCCTCGTTAATATTTCGAGTCTCCAACCCGAAATCCTCAGCTTTTCTCGCTCGAACCATCCGGCTTGTGGTTTCGTTGGAAACGACAAGGCGCGATATATCCCAAGCGGTAGGATCATTGCCGGCCGAACCTCGTATCGTCCGATGACTCATCGATTCATGCATGCACCCAACTTGTTACAACTGGCCTTTTAGTTTAATTTATTCCTATCCAATTTCTAAATGATCCGACCCTAGGAAGGTAATCTAGTGACGAAGAACAAAGATGGAAGTCAACTGTTTCAACGGTGCGCCGCTGCGACCGTGGGAATCATTGAAGTCGTCAAAGAGAAGTTGATATTGGAGAGAGCATCTTCTACTTTTTCACAGTTTGTCCACTTTTCTAACTCTAACGGTCACCAACTGGCTCATCGACCGCTGTTCTATTCAATCACTGGAAATGTCACGACCAAAAAAAATGATGCAGAGGGTGTTGTCAGTGGTCGATTTGCCATCGTTGTGTTCATAGGAGTTTCGAGTACTATTCGATTAACAACTGATGTCCTAGGCGCGAAGATGCGTGAAGTGAACATTCTTCTCGACCAAAACAAGATTTCCAAGCTGTCTTGAGAATTGTTACGAAAAGCGGGAACCGACACTGGATTGGCAGTGGGAACAATGTTCACGAATATCCGGAGAGATGCTAGTCCGCGTCGTTCATCTTGTATATTGCTGTACAATACGAGAACGGCTGCCAGAGCTATTTACAAATGAGTGCAGGAGGAGCAGCACATGAGAGCTTTAGAATATTTTGCCAGACCTTACCAGATGACTGGAGGAAGTCAGAGAGCAAATAAATAAGGAGAGAAGTGAGAGCATTTGGAATGGAGTCGAAATTTCAGAAAATAATGTATTGTAGTATCGGTGGTTATGTCGTTGAACGTCAACCTGTAGAGATTTTCTGCGTTTCTCGAGCTACTGAGACAGAACGCCTTCGTCTAGCTTAGTAGTGATTGGTGGTTGGAAGCGTGCAGACCGATGGAAGATGGTCCGCGTTGGCCTGCGAGCTACGATTTCCTATTCCAATTTGTATGTAATTTACGTCGAACTCCTGATCGATTTCAACTTTGAATTACTTGCTGACTTGTGAGAGAAATTCAAGGAAAACGATACTATCGGACAGGTGAACGATAAACACCCGTTCATGAGAATAAACTCTCTACATGGAAAACTGACTCTTCAAAAAAAGTTTCCGTAGTGGAATCATTCTTCTCAAGCTGCAAAAGTAAGTTCGGGATCGAGAATCAAATTTTCATTTTTTCTACTTTTCGGTCGGCTACCAATCTCTGAGGAAAATAGTGCAGGAATTTAAGGAAGATGGTCCGGTGTCACTTGTCAAATATCACGAAATGTCCGTCCAGATTTATTATGGCCATTGAATATTACTTAATTAAGATCTGAATCACGATCACCTATCCAGACATGTATTTGAACTAGTTTGTCGAGTTGATTACAACCGCTTAAGTTAAAAGAGAGCTATCTCATTTTTTGTTGACGCCCTCAACGCGTCATTTGCTTGCGTTCAACCGTAGTGGCGTCTTCATTTGTTTTTCGAGTTTTTTTTTCTACTTTGTTTCCTCCCGCTTTGCCTCAAAGCCTATCGGTTTTTGTTTTTTCTCATTGAATATTATTATTATCATTTTAGAAAATATTTTTGGTTGCGGTAAAATAGGTGTCTCTCGATTGTTTTTTTGGCACGAGGTTGTCCGTCGTGTCGGTTTTTTCCAACTCCCAGTATGCTCTGGTGTTCAGAAAACTGTTTTCAGATCACTTGGTGGTCATTAATGTACGAAAATGGGGTCGCCCTTCGACCTCATCTCAGGAGTGCTTCCCAAATTTCACCTTTGTGTCGTAGGAGTGCACTAAGAACTTTCACCGTCTCTTTGCAAAATATCCGATATCCGGGTAGCTACGTATACCATTCGATCCGCTGTCGTTTATTCTTCTCTATCGGGTAGGTATAACTCCTCTAGCTGTTTGTTGACTCTCTTTCTATCTCTAAGATTTTTTTGGGGGAGTTTCGCGGGCTTGACTCCCTTCTTCCCTTTTTAAATCTTTGAGGTCTAACTCACTAGAGATTAAGAGGAAGTATTTTAAGCAACTTAACGATTGTCAGCCCGGTGGCTCGGACGCAATCGATCACACGGTGGTGATGAGATATCCTCGCTCGTGTCAAGACCAGCGAATAATACTGGTCTTTCATCCGGTACTATCAGGTAACTTTGATTATTTGCAAAATCCGCGAGCTAAATGCAGATAAAATACTCGTTTGACGGAATAAATATAGTTATGATGAGGTTGGAAGATGTTCAGTATTGAAGTTTTCGGGCGGCCTCGAGGTTCATGTTGCGTTGAGCCTGCATCCTGATCTGCTGCGCCTGTTGTTGACGAGCACGCACAACCTCGGCATAGCTCCGAGTGAAGCGAACATGAGGAGGAACGGTGGCTTTGAGCTTCTCAAGGTTGCACTCGAGCCGAGTCTCCAACTCTATTCCGGAAAACGAAACGTGTTATCGAATGCTTTCTCGACAGAAAATTTCAGGACGTATACTTCATCACATATAGTACATATATATTCGAAGTTCAGGAGTAAAAGTCGAGGAGGATAACGATCTCGTCAAGGGTTTAAGGAGAAGGCAGGGACTCTCGCTCACCTGGGAGAATGGGAGACGGTTGACGCTCCTGAGCGTTACCAGATGCGCACGCGGGCATCTCTGCGACCTTTCGCTTGAGGACAGCGAATATTTCTGCAAAGAGTTTCTTGTACTCCGGTGGGGAATGTTCAAAGTGCTTGTTGAATGTTTCCTGATCAGCGACGCTGAGGGTCGAAAGGGCGTTGGCCTGATATCCACTATGGACGTTTGTAGAGATCGCAGGCTCAATAACTGGGAATTTCGAGCAAGATTTCGGTGGAACGGTGACCGGTTGAACATCAACGATGTGCTGTTTCTTCTTCTTCAGCACCAGGATCTCGGTTTGGCAAGCGGCATCCTTGTGCTGACCGTTGCCGGCGTCACGGTATCCACTCGAGGCGTTGTCGAGAAGTTCTGGTGTGCTCGAAACTTCTGATCCAAGTCCGGCATCGCTCTGCACCTGAGAGTGCATGGATGCGGTCATGGCGTCTTCAGCCTCGAAGTCGCGTCGACGTGCTTCGAGAAGCGCTTCGTACTTCTCGATCAACACCCTGTACTGCATGTCGAGCTCGTATAGGAGGGTGTTTCCTTCTTCGTGCTCAGCCTCGGGTTCTTGCTCTTGCTCCGCTCCGGAAAGAGTCCCGGAATCGCAGTGATCGTCTTCTCCATCCGTTGGACAATTAGAACAATGTCTGCAACAAACGAATCGTTTCGATTGAGATATTGGCGTCTAGCGGTCTCGCGGTAAGAAGTCAGAACGCTTATCTCGATCGTAAATAACTCGATGTTCCCGAAGTAGGCTCCGCACATCACAAGGGTAACCGATGAAACGCCGACTTCCCGAACTACTTGTGGATCTCAAGGTGAAGGCCGATTGTTTCCCTCTTCGAAAGAAGTCCAGAAGTTTCAAGGGGGAAGAATAAACTCACTTGTTGCCAACATCCAGATTGCTAACTGTACCGCCCAACTCCATTTGGATGTTGAGGCTGAGTCTTTCACGCTCTCTGGATGACAGGAGTTCTTCGCGAAGTCTTGCGTTCTCTTGGACGGACCTTTCTAGCTCCGACGAGAGGGTCTCTCGCATTCTTTGCTCGCGAGAAATCTGACTGCGAAGACGTGCCATATCTGACCGCAATCGAAGAACCTCTTGCAGTTCAAGAGGGGTATCCTAAGAGAAACAAAGCAATTTATAAGAAGTTTGCAAAGACCAAAGATCGGGGAATTTCCGTGATCAAAAACTCACTTCGAACCCGGCAAAATCTGATTCGTCCGAGCCATGAATTCCGCTTTCTTCGTCGGTATTGGACTCCTCGGATGAGGTGTAGTCCGAGTGGCTCTTCATCTTGGTCTGGCCTTTCTTCTTTCCATTGAGGCTCTCCGAGTCCTGGGATTGTTGTTTTTGTTGTTGCTGGTTTCCACTAGTAACACGCATCACGTCCATCTCCTCTTGGAGCTCTTCACAATGTTGTTCCACTAGCTCGAGAGAAGCACAAAGCCTGTGTGAAAAGGACAGAGGAAGGGGTTAGCGATTTCGGCGACCTAATCAATCCAGAATTACGAAGCTCGGCCCAGCGTCCATCGAGGGAAAGGGTTCTCTGCGTCACTCGGAGTTCACTCGATCTCGATGACGGTGTCCATGACAGATGGTGTTCGTCGATTCGAACACTTGGATTTTGGATTGCCATATGTTGCGCAACCTGAACATTACACTCACAATGACTAATGTCGAGCAGTTCCATCGTTTCAAAGTTCGTCAAACTCACCAACTCCTCCAAATTTTGTGCCAGCACCAGATCCGTTTGCATTTGAAAGGTGGATTGTGGTCAGCGACCGCCAAAATTTTACACATTCTCTCGAACCAGACATGATCAACGTAAACGAGTTGCTTTGTCTGCTCGTGGAGTGAAGTTTCCATTCTTTTTTTCGTCCTCACAGCGCACAGACCTCACGGATGACAACGAGCACGCGGTGGAAAGCGGGCTTTTCCAGAATCAGAAGCACGCTCGAAACGTGAGCTCGGTGGAAGAACACTGCAATGCTCCGCCGGCCCCTCCCTGCGTCAATCGCTCGCCGGTCCTCGCTGCCACCGCCGCCGCTGATTCGACGAGCGGCAGGCAGGCTGTCCGTTCGTCGGTCGGTCGGTCGGACTGAAAGCCTGTCCGTTCACTTCTGGGCGTCCAGAGTCGGCAGCACTCGATCCATGCGTTTCGTAAAAGTTGTAAACACAGGCTGCTACCCTTTGAAGAGCCCGACTCGACTCGATTGCTGCAGTATTTTCGAACGTAACTCTTTGACGACCGCAGAAGTTTGGTAAACGTTTCTGGAGAGTTTACGACTCTCTTCCAGTCGATCGACACCCCGTTCATGGTCGCTAGAAATGACTAAAACTGTTTCTTCGCACCTGGTTTGTAATTTCCGGTGGCAGACCGAAGAGGAAGAGTAAGAAAGAGTAGAGTACTAGTGGAATCATCTCCGCCGAGGATTACCTAAGAGTCCTGGATGTGAACGGGGCGGACAACGAGGAATCTTTTGGTAAATGAAGACATGCTTTGGCGACGCCAAAGGCTGAGCTTGCTTCGACGAGACCGGAAAATTCGAAGAAAAAGCAGATGGGGAACCGACCGTTGAACGAAAGAAAAGAAAGGACGGAAACGTTTTGAATGAGACGCGCGTCTTGCTCCCAACTTAAGCCGTAACGCTTTCGGGTAAACTTCGATTCTTCGTCCACTGTAGCAGCAGCAGCGAGGAACTGTCAGTAAGTCATTCGTCGCGCGATCCTCCCACACGAAAGAATGAGGAGCGAATCGCCGACCCCCCGCCCGCCGAAAGTGGGAACATTTCGTGGTGAGCATCATCCCAACCGCAGGAATTCGCGAACTTGGACGACGCTATTTGATTTGAGTCGCTGTCCGATGGAGGAAACAATGTTGAGACGGACAAATCCTCGATTTCTTTTTCTCGTGTCGGTGTCCTGCGTTCGAAAACTTCTTCACAACGACCGGCGAGAAGAGCGTTTTTGCCACCATAACAGCGGAATGGCTCCGTCAACGCAGAGGAAAAATGTCTTCCTTGATGAAATAGGTTCGCTCATCACTCGCGGAACAAACGAAGCCGAGAGCTAAAAATACCTCTCGCGACTTCCATTCCCTTATCGTTGGTGCCTATTTTCTAGATTCATCGTTTCGGGGGGAATTTCGATGACCCCTCGGAGAGATGGTAAATCTAGATGGAGCTGTCAGCTGGAATACTACGGCTGCATTGATTTGCTCAATCCGATCCGAACAAACAGTTGGTGTTCGAGTCGAAATCGAAACAACTTCGACTGATTGTTGTGTTGCCCAAATCGTCGGTAACGGTTGTTTGTAAGTTAACGCGTCGGAACTCTCCTCGGATGATTCAACGAATCGATGATCGTGTTTCCTGACTTCGTGTTCATCTTTTGTCGTTGTTCAGTTACATCGATCAAGTGAAATGCAAGCCCTACCCCTTCGCCGCGCAGCGTTTACCGGGTGATGCCGTTCGTTGAAATCCCACTTCCCCGACCCACGAAGGTCTTCTCATCCGAAGAAAATCTTCATCATCGTCATAGGAACCGGGAAGAGTTGACTTCGTAACCGGAACGCGCTTCGTTCGAAGCCGAAGTTTCGAATGACCAAAACAAGAAACAAAACCATCGCAACTCAGAATAAAGTTCTTTTTCCTCGGCGCTTGGACGAGAAGGAAAAAATTGAGGGAAAAGACGAACGAAAAAACAAAACTACTCACGCTTTGATGCGTTTCTTGTCCGTCTTGCTTTCATCGTGTAGAAGACGATTGTTCTTTTCCAGCTCTCCCACACTCTGCTCGAGAGCCTCGTAGATGCGGAGTCGAGTCTCGTTCGCGTCGCGAAGTTGACAAGCCTGGGAAGTCAAATACTGAAAAAGAGAAGAAAAACAATTTAATCTTCGAAGACAAGACGATCATTTCCAGAACGGCCGGGGTTTCGGTCTGCAGGCAGACGATTCCGGGCGTTTCGAGCCCGACGACAATCAGCAAACCATTAGTGAAGTTTACAATCTGAGTGAGAGAACACTCAGTATCCGGGGTGTGCTTGAATCCTATTGGCTAGTCAGTTGGAAATCCAATCGTTAATCATTTCCGAGTCTTTAGTCGGATCATCGTGTCGGAAGATCGGAGATGAAATCACAAATCCCAACTTTCACTCGCAGTGGCACCGCACAACGAACATTATTAGGTAACTATAGCCAAATCTGGAGCAATAGCGCTGCTTCGACACGATTTCACAACTTTTGAGTTGGCCAGCAAGATTTTCAGCTCGCCAGCAAGCCAGTCGGACGGACAATCGTGAAGAAACTTAGAAAAGAGCTCGCTGTGAGTTGCAATGTTGTGAGCTGGAACGGAGAAGACGAAAGACTAGTTCATAACGACCGCATCTAATGAATTCTAAAGGAGCTCTTCGCCTCCCTGCGACTTCTTGTTCTCTCGGCACATTGCACGAGAAGCCCGGCGGCGGCGTTGGTCAGCATTCGTCGCCAAGCTTTCAAATACATAGCCTGCCGACTGAGTTGCGAACCAAAGGATGTTTGGCTCAACTTCGACGATAACTTGGTCTGTTCGGAAGGAGTACATCGAGAATGTCAAGGATATCGTCAACAACTGTTGTCTTGGCATGGGACTGTAACCGTGCTTCGGGGGGAAGGGGGGCTGAGTTCTGGCGTCAAGGAGCACCAATGACAATTCGGTTCGTTCCCCCTGGTGTCGGGTTGTGTCCGCGAGGATGTCCGGTAGGACGTTCCCTTCACCTAGGCACCGTTGGTCGGAGTTGATTCAAGCCGTGTGTCCGAAAAAGGGATCAAACGGCCGATTGTCTCGTGGTCACACGGCTAATGTTGTAACCAGAACTCGATGGTGGTGGTTCGAATCTCGACGGCCGCCGGGATCCCACGTGTACATGTGTACACATCGGCACAACATGTCTGCAGGCGATAATGTCGCAGCATGTGCAGTGTGCATCGATTGAAACTCAACGACTGCCAATCGGGGGTGGGCAGTCATCAGCTTCCACGGAACGGAGCTTTTTTCTGTTCCCCGTTCTCCCTTGAACGGTGGAACGGGTTGGAGCGGTTCGGAACGAAAAGCTCCAGATGCAACCCTCGTAGACCTTCCATGCAGGACATCATAATTAATGACACCTATTTCATCAATTCAAGGATTGAAGAGGACGTAAGTAACAAGAGGCTTGGAGCGAACAAGCAGTCAGAAACAATAAAGCGTTGCCAAAACCGATGTCACCAGTGCTGCCAAAGGAGATACCGTAGCTTATTGTGTGTTCCACTCGTGTAGGATAAGCGAAGCGCGTATCAGAGCGCTAGAATCATGCATTCATTCGCGATTCATTCGTTGGAAGTTCTTTCAGTCATTCAGATGTGCCTTGCCTCCGCTTGTCCTAGCAACAATGGCGCTGCAGCTCAATCAGAACTGCAGTCGAGGTGCTTTTTCAGCGAATGTGGGTTAAGTGCTTCAGCGGACGCACTAGCCAATGCCATCCAATGTTGAGCTAGCTGCCTCGACTGACGGACGGACGGAGCGAGCGAGTGAGCGACCGTCGACAAGCGAGCCATCCACCAGAGTCGGAGCGACCAACAAACCGACTATTGGCCTGTCCAAGTTATTCTGGTCCGGGAGCAGGCGGACAGCAAACTTGTGGAAGTCGTGGCGGAATCGCTTCGGCGAAGTTGTTTTACTTTTTTCGCCGCTCAGCTCCGACATCCTCGGAACTAGGTGAAACTCTGACAGACAACGAATCGTGCGATTTCGAGGAGTTCTTCGATCGCGAATCGACAAAATGTTTTTATTCGCGGATGGCGAGCCAAAAACTTCATAAAACGAGGAATTCTCGATCGAAGATTCCATCCATCACGAAGTCACCTTCCATCACCAAAATGGCTCCCGGATTCCGCCTCTTGCAGATTGGAACTTCAGGCGGGATCAATGGGCCATAAAGATCTTCTTTTCGTCGCGAGTTTCAACTCTTGACTGAGATAGTTCGTCCGTGGTTCAATGGCGGACCGAAATCTCGGATCTTCTCTTTGTCGCGAAGCTCGAAACGCTTTCGAAGTGTTCTGCACAAGAAGCACCCGATCTGTTGTGGCCAGAGTCGAGCGTTGGGGTGGTTTTTGGGTACGGCAGTCAATGCACACAAATTTCTCAACCTCCCACTACGCCTTCAGCTGTTGCCTCAACTTCTTCCCGCCACCTAACAAAGTTATTTCGAACGGACGAATGCGGTCAGGGACGCTGGGCGTCGAACAGGAGGTTCTCGACTGCAGAACGGAAAGATGATTTCCCTTTAATGCATCAATGCGGCGACGACGACGTCAACAACGACGAGAAACCGCGAACGACCAAAATCCAATGAGATTGTGTTCAACAACAACGGCACCGGAATCGCCGCTACCGCCACCACAACGACCATCAGCACTGAAAACGGCGGCACCGAAGTTTCGCTGCCACAAGCGCTGGAAATAGCTTCGAAAGAATCCCCGAGCTTTTCCGTATTCACCCCTGATGGCGAAGGTCGTCATCGAAAAGTTTTTTTCCTTCTTCATTCTCTACTCTTCCTCCGAACCAGTTCGTCATTGGCATCCACCATGACCGTGTCTATATCTGAATGTGTCTGGTCCGAAGATCTGCGAGTTAGCCATTATTGTAAATTGTTCGCTCGCTTTTGGAAACGGCCGCGGCGTTCTTTTTCAAGCGAGCCGAGTCTTTTGCGAACTTGTTTCGTGCTACAGCTTCTGCATTCCAGCAAGCCAGGCGTAACTTCTGTGAGGGAGAGGGAAAGGGACGACGTTGGAAGTTTCGTTGACTTCGGCCACTGCTTCTACAGCAGCTCCGTCGTCTTCTGTCTGTCCGTCTGCTTCGGTCGGCTGTTCATCAACGCGACTTGCGAGCTGTTTCGGCCGCACGGGCAGAAACTGGCAAAAGCAACTTATGACTCATCCAGTACCACGAGTGGCGGCGGCGGCGGCGCCAACTTCGAGGCTCGGTGGCAGTCCTTCGGCTTGCGTCCAAGGCCGCAAACCAACCATGGCTTGGAAACTGAATGACCGTCTGTCAGTCTGCTTCAATGGCTAGCTCACTTGAAGCGAGCAAGTTCAAAAAAACGAACTAACTAGTTGGATCCGATGGTTAAAAATAGAATGGCAACATATTTCACCAATCGAGAGGTCTCTTCTTCTTCTGCTTCCAAAAGCCGGAATCCAGCTACTACCGCCGCAAGCAACGGCCCGGGCCAGCGATCTGATGCGGTCAGTGATTCACGACGCGAGCCTCAGTGTCCGAAGTTCCACGATGGCGGCGATTCGGAACAAGAAGAGAGAAAAGAAGCAGAGCTCTAACGACCCCACGTTTTCCCGAGGCGTCCATAGTTCTTAATTCGACTTGGTAGCAGCGAGAGGAAAACTTCCGAAGTTATATTCTGTCGGTGCGATGCAAATTCTCTCTTTTGTTTCCGAAATTCGCTGCTCGGCATCATATCTGATGGATAGCGGAACCCAGAGAAGATGCTCAACCCAGTCGGAGATATTGCCGCATTAGAAACTTCGTGCGCGCTTTTGTAAATTGTAAAAATGCTTTTGAAAGCTGCATAAAAGTGAAAATTCACTGAAAAGCTCCTCAAATTGCAGGAAATTTGCAAACGGTTTTTTTAGCTGTTCTCTTGACGTGGATTTGAAGCTGTTCACTGCGTCGAACTCTCATTTCTCCGATGCCACCACTGGAGGGCCATCGAAAACGCTCAACAACAACCACAAAACCCTTTCTTGAGTTCTTGCTCTTCGTAAACGCTCGAATCGAAGCGACGATGTTCGATTCCAGCGACGAAACAGCCGTTAACAAGCCAGAAATCACGGATCGCTCTCGATCGTCCGCGGAATCACGTCTGCTTCCTGCGGGCAAACTATCCCAATCACCACAACCAGCGAGCAGAGTATCGCTGCAGGCGTTTCGGCGATCGGATGAGGCAAAATATATTCCGAGCGGCGACGCGGTTCAAGTTTTGCGGCCGTAACTGTTTGCTGGCCACCTTGATTATTCTGACGACACCGTCTGCACCTTTTGCAAGTTCCATTCATTTGAGGCGCGCATTGTACGAAAGTCTCCCCAGGTGTTGATTAACAGCTAGTTTTGATTCAACGCTCACTCAGTTGCGCAAGTCTCGGTTTGCGACTCTGGACTTTCTGCATTTAGCTCAGCTAGCCTAGATATTCTTCCCTCTTCGTCTGTTTTTCCGCGACGGAGAACTTCAGGAGCTTCGAAATAATAATAATAGACTCAACGAGTTGTTGCGAAGCGTTCCGTTGGTTTATGAGCTTGCGCCGACGATTCAACTTGTCTAAGAAACTGGTTCCTCGTTTCGCAAGCGGAACTTATGGAGCGCGGCGCACCGAAAGGGCGAGGGCCAGAAAAAAAAAGAGAACTACAACGAAGTGGTCATGTTGAATTCGTCGTGAAATATATTTTCCAAAGTCCAGAGTAACTTTCTGGGACAGAAGCGCCTCTTGCGGAGACCTTGGACCCCTTTTCATTCTCAGTCGAGTCGCAAAGGTGTCTGTTTCCACCCGTACCTTCGTTTGCGAACATGAACTGTCGTGATTCGTCGCGTGGAGACTGAGCAAATTGTCCGATCGAGGTCTCTACCTCTGGATTGCTCTGTTTGATGGGGATTCCCAGCGTCCGGAGAAGAGATCAAAGGAGAGATCAGAATGAACTTTTCGGGATTTTGAATCGACGACGACTTGAAGGAGGTCGCGGCTCCGGGACCTTTTGAAAATGCGAACGTCCTTCTGCCTCAACTCATCGAGAAAACGAGCAGCGACAGCTCGAGAAAAAAAAAATTGATCGGGCCACGCAAGCAGGCCGATGAGCGCACCGCCGCAGCCGCTTCAATATTTTTTTCCAGGCGTGGCAGCGCTGTTTTGTCAACCTACTCCGTGATCGGGGCGCAGACATGGCGGCCGACAAGGGAGAACTATTTCTGAACGTCAACTTCTCGTCGAGAATAATTTCACCTGTCGTTGGATATTTCGTTTTCTGTTGCTTCTGATTTCTGTTCGAAATAACTTACATTGCCGCTTGAATCCAGTGGAGCGACGTTTTCCTTGATTGCGGTTACCCTGCATCGACGTCTCCGCTCCCTGCGACGCTCCTGAGTGACTCTAAGAGGATTCATCCCGTTTCCTTCCTCGATCGAGAGTTTATCCTCTTTGTGCAAGTGAAGGAGCCTTCGTGCTGTTGGCCTTCCTTTGAAATGTCTTCAGGAACAACTCTTGAAGACTTTTGCTCAGACAGCCATAGCCGAGAAGGCCGGCCTGTCTATGAGCACGAGTAGGTCGAAACGATGATGCTCAAAAGTTGGCAACGGTCTCCACTGAGGATCATGTAGTGACTAGAACCGGTGAGAATTGGGTTGAACACAGGTATATATAAGTTGCTTGCTCCGGCTGGGTAGACGAAGCAGCAGCAGCTGCAGCGGCGGCGGCGGCGGCGGAGAAGTGAAGTCGTGGAAATTTACGACAAAAACAACAACTTGAGCTTCCTTCCAGTTAAAGCTATGAGCTCGTTGCTTTCCCTCGAAGCAGAAGTGCGGACACGCTCGGCGTTGTTCGCTTCAGGGATACGCGGTATAACGAACAAATGTTGCACGACGTTTTAGTTTTGATTTTTCAGTTTTTTTTTTGTCAGTCTTCTTCTCGGTGAGAGTTTTATCCGTTTGATGAGAGCCTGTTTGTTTGTCGTTTTTTTTTCTTACTTTTTGTGAAACAGTGCTTTCTGCCGGGTGTTCCGATGTGGCGTAGGGAAAATGAAGGCGCGTCGACTTGAGCTGCTTCGTTGCCTCGGTGCCCGATACAGTCAAGTTGCGCTTAGTGAGGCCTAACTTCAAAATAGTTGAAGTTTGAGTTGGCGTTTATGACTTGCGAGATCTTATCCTTAATCTTTTGGAGCTTCGACGTTGGTGTCTATTTCTTCCTTCACAAGGATCCTCAAACAAGAACTTCAAGTCGACCGATTCAGTGAGCTGATCCTCCGAATTATTCCGTTACCTTCTGTCTTCGTTTTCAAAACTGAGCACACTTCTTTCCTTCTGTTTTCTTGTTGATTTCTTTTTCTTGAGAATTTTGTGCTGCTCTTAAAGTTGGAGAGGTGTCCTAGACGATTCTAGGTCCGACGTTTCTCTGGTCTCGAAATGACGATCAAATCTAACCAACAAGCGGTCCCTCGACAACTTTAAGGCGCCAAGAATCGTCTTCGTCCTGAGGTTTCGAGTTTAGGCCTGTGAAATGATGATTTCGGCACTAGCGGGCACCATCAGTGCCTCGGTAGCTCTCCGGGGGAGTTCCTGGAGCTCTGCTAAACACAAAACACTGGATATCCGGTTTACAGGGTGAACGAAACGTCTCACTTCACTTCGCAGTCGAGCGGCACGATGTGGGCAACGTAGCGGTTTGCAGTACAATGATTTTGACACGGCGTCAGTTTCAGGCATGCCCAGTCTGGCAAGCGGCGAGGAGGATCCGACCAATCTGGCAAGTTTGGCAAGTTGCGGCGCGCGCACGCAACTTGCCTGTCAAGTGCGACTTGGGAAGCTGGGCTCTTGGTCTAACTTACAGAGGAACAAACTCCGTCGCATGCTGCCACAAGAGAACGAGAAAATATTTTGCCATTTTGTTGACCATTGGAGCTTTTGCCGTAGAGGGAAGTTCCTCTCGAATGTAATTCGGCGAGAATCTGATTAATTCTTCGCGTTTTGCGGAGATTTCTTAAGTTTCGATATCTCAAGAGGACAAGAATCGTTGACTTCCTCGATGCGACTGGAGGAAACAGATTCGAGTGAACAGTTCGGGATAATTTTGGAACAGACGGTTTTCTGTGTCAGAGACGATAAGATTGCGTAACGCACTCGGCGAGAAGTTTGTCGGTCGAAAACACCTGAGGAGTGCTTTGATTTGTGCGAAAATCTCTCGCACGACTTCCACGTGTGAGCTTTTCGAAGAGAAATGTTCATATTCGCAGTATCGATGACACAACTCAAAGAATCAATCCATCGACGCACTTTTCCTGTTTGTTATTGAGCTTCCCGGAATGCATTCATGATGGAATGTTTTTGGATTCTCGCTGCGTTGAGCTTTCGGATTTCGTGGAGTAGGAGGAGGGAAAAAAAAACTAAAATGTGAGGAGACGCACAACGCCCGGTCGATTCGGCTCATCGATTCCGCTGAGCATTGCATAAAGTCGACGCGTGCGGACAAAACCAACAAACTCAAAGCAGACGGAGCCTCGTTCTTTGGTTATTTTTTTTTCGCTCGTTGCTTTGTCGGTCAATAAGTTTCGGTTCCGGAAGGCCTTGCGCTGGAACTGCAGGCGGCAATCAGCGTTCAACAGAAGTAACTTCGCTTCGATAGCCGCTGGAGGCCGAGGATCGAACGGTCGCCAGAAGTTCCGGAATTCTGTTCGACCAGTTGGCCAGTATTCCAAACTCCGGACATTCATGAAACCGAACAAACGGGAAACAAAAGAACCAAGCAGTTCATGTTTCGTCCGAACAAGAACCGTTATTTGTGTCATCGAGGAATGAGAAACATATTCGATAAGTGACCGTTAACTTTAACGGAACCGTTTAACGTACGCGAGCAGCTGTACTTTTCAACTTTGTGGCCGGCATTTGACGTAAGTTGGACAGCGAGCAACCTCTGGATATGGCACCGTGTAGAATCAGCCTGAAAGCTGTTCAGAATGTGACCATCTGCTCAGAGAGCACTAGACCGTGAATTGTCGGTCCCTACAGCAGAACGAGCGATCTTCTTCATTGGTGTCCCGTCGTTAGCTGAGTGAGATATGATCAGAGTAGACAATGAGAAAGGTTCGAACCCGATCGCTGGACCACCGTTTGGGAAGGCGCGTCTCGTGACCATGATTGCCGCGCGCCGCTCGCAAGGCCGCCCATGCAAACCAGGAAATCCGATTGTTTGAAAAATGAGTTTTCGAATTGAAAAACGGACCGACGGAAAAGTTACCAACGCCGATAACTCGGTGCCGAAACCGTGATTGATAATAATGAAGTGATTCATCGATTAATCGACTGGGACGGTTTCGGGTTCGCTGTTGCCCGAGCGGGGACAATCACGACGACGAAAACGGGAGAGCGGGCAAGCGGTGGGAACGGAAAGATTCTGATTGGCCCAATGGTAGAATTCATTCGAACAGCTGCCGTGTGTGGAATCGGAAAGTTCGTGATGCGACCGGGCGACAAATGAGCATGGCAACAAGCTGCTGATAAATCCGAGGATTCGCTCGCGTTCGAGTAATTCACAGCAGCCCGTGTGGCTCCAGCTCCCAGTGGTTTGAAAAGAAAAAATCAAATCATTTCTCGTTGTTTTTTCGCGATTCTTTGAAGTTCAAAGCTGTCGCTGACATTTGCTCATTTGAGCGAACCTTCGAAATAGAGTTTTTTTTTTGTTGTTGTTGAATCAGAGAAAATTCGCGCACAGCAAATTTAGTTCATCCCCGATCCAAGCGCGAGTGGTTTCAAGAGAATGTTTCAAGGCGAAGCAAATAATCATCGATGAGAAAAACAAACGATTGTTCGACGAATCGAGGGCGTGCAAAACGAGTTCAAGGCGACCATATAACACGCATTCTTTGGCGATAGCAGCGGTGGCCTGTTTGTGTCCATTAGCAAACGCAGACTGAACATGATGAAGATCAACATCGAAGCCCCACGGCACCAGAGGCGCCATCTGTGGCGAAAAAGCGAACTACGCAAAGGAAAGGGTTGTGAGAATCCCAAACTATTTATAACTTTTCATTCTCTTGCCGGGTCACAGGTGAAACTCTATCCTGCTCTGGGTGCAAAGAGGGAATTTGAGCCCGCAGGCTCTTTAGAGAACAAGAACTCGATGAAGGAAATCAGATAGAGCTTCGGAACCTTCGGGAAATTCGTTGTTGGATGTCCGGGAACACCTCGCACTCTGTTCTTTTTGAATCGAAGCGCTTCCTGAACGGGAAAACGACTCGAGGGAAAATCGATCGAGTTCTGAAGGAAACCGCGAGATGAAAATGATCGAGAAAGGTTCATGAGGCGGGATTTTTTGGAATACCTTCGAATCGATGTTTGTTTCGCCGAGTCCAAGCGCCAAATCACAAATCAGTTCGACATCTTGGAACAAAACGAACTTCTGCTTCGACAGTTCCATGTTTGCCGCAGAATCCCTCATCTGAGGTCTGAACTCGCCGAGATCACCGTGAACAAATGTCAAACGTCACCTCACACTCGCACAGATTGCGTTCGCGATGTTTCTGTCGGGGGATCACCTGCGGCTCATCCGCATCACTCGTTGCTGGCGAGATCTGAGCTCTGGCTGGAGAGTTCTCTGTGTTTAGCGACAAGCCGCGCAGCTCAAGGGGCCGCCGCTTCGAGTAGGAAGGTGGGCACTGCTGGTGAACTGACCCTCCTTACAACTAGACACAACGAGTGTCAAGCAGTCCGACAGACTACCCACACGACGGTTGCAATACTCAACTCGGACGCGATGACGAATGGTTCCGAGAGACACAATTCCAAATCTTGGAATCATGAGACCGGAAAACCACGCGCTCGACGCTTTTTTTTTCGTCTCTGTTCGTAACCCATGACAAATTTATTGCCATCGACCATGGTTACTCGTTCGACGAATTTATAACAGCCGAGCGTTCCGGTGACATTTCAAACTTTTGAACTGATGGTAACATTCTTCGCCCATGAATTTCGATTTCTGTTCGGCTCTCTGTAGGAAGTTCGCGACAGAATCGGATAACTGGAGTTTACCAAGAAAAAAAACTCCTGAAGTTCTCGGTGCTTGTCAAAAGAATAAAAGAGAAAACCACCGTCCCACGCGTTTCAAACCAAAACTGAAAAAATCGAAGCGAGGCCACTTCAACAAATCCCGTTTAGTTCGCGTCGAACGTTCGATGTGGAAACGTTTCCAGAACGGATGAAATGGAAATTCTGAGCAACACGGATTCGTGTCTTCGGCGCGCGACTCTGTGCCCGTTGTCAAGTTTGACACTTCACGTGGACTGGGGAGCTTCTGCGGCAGGCGGAACAGAATCCGTCAACATCGTCCCAGATATTAATGATGACATGCAAACGATTAGAATGAAGCTTTGCCCAGCTAATCTTCCTGAGGCTTCCCAAATATTTGGGTAAATGGACCGAAAATAATCAATCGGGCAAAGGAGGCAGCGATAAAACACTTTTCCACTTCCTCTGCGCGAGAACGGAAACCGAAGACCGGCGAATTCCTTTCTTCTTTTCTTTTTTCAGTCAATTCAGAGTCTTTCTTTCCAAATCACGAGAAAACAGTTCGACATTTCCTGTTGACGACATCGCGCTCGATTTGGATCAGTGTTCCGTGGATGAGTCTTCGGTAATCGAGTAATTGTCGTCCGTGGGATAAACGGCACTTTACGGCAGACGTGTGTGTTTCGTCACTGCCTATTTGTCAAAATGTTTTTTTGTTCCACGATCACAAGCCTTTCGGAGACAAGAATCCATCATGCGGATAAGTATATTGTATCATGATACAATTATTATGCTTTTTGCAACAACTTGGCAACGCGCAGCGATCCGTTTCGGTCGCCAAGTCGGTTCGATTCACGTCGATTACAACGTTCAGCGAACGATGGAGATTAGGACCAAGTCGAGGATCACAAGAGCGCGGTTTCTGTAGGAACTGACGGAAGAAAATAATGAATCGAACCAGAAAATCTTCTCTCGCAACGCTAATTCAATGTTACGGCCTTCTGCTTCGACTGATTTTCAGCTTCGATCGAAGTGAATTCACTTTCTTCAGCTTTCGAGCTTTCCGACACCGAGAGTTCAACGATGAAAATCGTTCTCCCATCGAAGAATTCGGACAATCGTGCGCGAAAGCAAAGAATCCACGAAGTTGACTGAATTATCCGTCCAGTGTCAAGATCATCAAATTTGGAAACATTACCGTGGCCAACGCTCATCCATTAACCCAGAAGAAGTGAAGGGCGCTCCCTCGCTCGTTAGCTTGACGTGAATTCCCTCGGTTGTAAAACTCAAAAACGTAGAATAACAGCATCCACGAATCGTGTCAAACGCTCTTGTACGAAAGTACAACTGACTGACTGACTGTTTTTGTTTCTGAATGACCGACCGCGAGCTCCTTGTAAGGAATCGCGGGCCCCAGTTTTCCTAAAACTCGCGATTCTTGAAACTTCGAATCACCATCGAGCTCTCCCGAAAGACTAGTCAAGAATTTATCAGAGACGGCTTACATGATGATTCTTTTCGGGATTTTGAAGCGAAAAAAAAAACGACGATCGAACACTCACATCAATTTCCTTTGACTGCTCTTCAATGACGGCTTGCAGACGTCGCACGTTTTCCTCCAACTCCTGATTCCTTTCCAGAAGTGTTTTTCCAAGCTCGGCTGCCAGTTGCAGATCTGCAATCAGATGTTGGTTAGCTGGATGGTCAAAAGAAGATCGCGGGAGGGACTGCGGGGACCAAGATTTCAAAATCAAAGCAATCAGTATCGATGAGAATCGACTCGACTCGAAAAGAGGAAGCGACAAGAGAGGAGTTGAGTGCTCGCATTAATATTCCCTCAGAACAAACCGCTTTCTCATCACTAATCAGTTTTCGTATGTGTTCGAGCTCGGAGAAGAAATCCGCTTAGTTTCGTATCGAGGGAAAAACTAATTCCGCGTGCCGACGGAAAACAACGCGAACGATATCTGAAGTGATCGATCCGACTAACGATCCTGACCATCGGCCTCGTCCCGCTGTGAATCTGACGACGGATTTCCCGACACACGTGCTTGCACCACGGTACATCCGTCCACTTATTCAGTTGACTGATCGCCTGTCCGTGTTTCACCCACGGATCAAGAGCGGTCCTCCATCCACACTTTGTTATCATTATCTGGTTATTATCATCATCCTCTCTCCGGATCGTTATGCAAAACACACACAAACATCCAAATACTTGATTCAATTTTACTACACGATCTAAGCCTGACGGGACGCGGCGTTTTCACTCCCAGATCGGACGGGAAAGTTCACGAAAGCGAGGATCTAATCCATCAGAAACGGAAATCACAATGGAGTGGCGTTTTATCGTTGTTATGTTGTGAAAATTCTCAACAGAATAGGTCGGCGAGGAAGCAAAGATCAACTGCTCTTCTGGGTCGCTGTGAAGGCCCCGGACGATTCCATCATACATTCGGGAAAAGTACGACTCCGGCTAAAAGCACGAGCGGCCTACGGAACTCACTGAACACGTCGTCATTGTATTCGGCGTTTGCGAGAGCTTCGGCGACGTTCATTCTGTCGAAGTTTCGTAACCACGAGCTCGTTGCGAACCTCAAGTCACCGGAGATCACCGAAACAGAATTCACATTGAGCGTGTGCGGTCCAAACGAACACGTGTCCCGGGAACAACACTTCGTGGACGTGGTTTTCACTCACATGAGCGAGGCGGCTGGGGCTGCAGGGTTTTTTTTCCTTTCGTTTTCGATCAGGATCAATGGATGGCGTGATGTTGGTCGTTGCCAAAGATTCGCTCATGAAATGAATCAAAACGACGATCCGAGCGTACATCAGTAGAAGTCTATGTCTCCAACTGTCACACCACCCGGTTCACACTAACGAAGAAGCAGCCGGCCGTAACCGGTGGAAGCCATTAGCCGCAAACAGGCGTGAGGTTCCGACCCCGAAAGAAATCGATTTAATCCTGAAAAGTTTGTCTTTTTCCAAACGCGCAACCGCCATCGACGGTAACAGTGATCCGATTGAGCTGCTGCTACTACTGGATGGCCATAAACTATGCCGCGTGATCGTCAGGGAAACAATTTTCGGGGCTCTTCTCGTCGAGGCTGAGAGCCTGCTGGGCTCCACATGGCAATAGTGTTCAATGCAAGGACGTGCGTGCGTGCGTGCCCAACAATTATCAATTCTCATCGTTCCCAACTGGAGCAGCAGTTCTCCAGTTGTATCCTTCCTTTGGTTTGGTTTTTGAAACGATGTTCGGTTTTTGTTCTTCCTCTAGCCACATCGACAAATCACCTCGGCCGTCGTGCGATAGTTCCTTCGGCCTTGGAAGCTTCAATGTTCTCTAGTTCAAGTGCTGGTCAACTTGAAATTGCATTCGTCCAAACAAGCATCGATTCGAAGATCGATGGAAACACAGTACCGAACGCGAAAGAAAAACACTGAATTCATCGATTCGGATCAGACTTGCTCGACAGATATCCGAATTCCCGTTCTTGCCGCCCCAACCGAATCATAACATTATTATTGTTACTGACAATAAAACCTGCTCACCAGTAATGATAACAACAACAATGCCGGTAATAACGGTTCGAAAGATTCTGTTGAAATCAATGATATCGGACGATGCCCTCGGATCAAGGCGAAGCGGCCGTCGACTGACTGGGAACTGAGCGCTCCCACACATCGATTCATTCAGGAACCTCGAGCGAGTGTTTTGATCCAAATAAAGTCGAGCGATAATAATTAATCGATGCTCCCGAACAGAAATCAATCAACCGAGTGAAAGTGATTGGTAATGAAGTAGGAATAGATAGCGATCAAATGAGAACCCTCATCTATTGGGGGACATTTGTCGAAAGTGAAACAATAATAATAAGCAATATATGTATTTCATCGAAGCGGCGTAAATTGCACATGTGTGGGCGACAAACGGCATCGAGCCTCTATTGAGCGAGCGCACGGGAGAAACCGGACAACGGCTTACGCAACTCGGACCACCGGCATCACATTCGTCCGTTGATCAAACGGTTGATCCTTTGCCCGAACGGACAATCGGATCACGTAGAACATACATATAATCTAAATTGTGGCAATGTTTCCGAGTGAGCTGTCCGAACGGTTTTTTTTTCTTTCGAACGAAATGTTTTCGGGATGCTTGGCTCGAACTACAAAAGGGCAAACCGTGGGGCGAATAAACAATCCAGGACGGATTCTCCGAAAGCCGAGAGTTGTCGTGATTACATAGTGTGCTCAAGTACGCAATGTTGAGCAAGAAGTAGCCGGATTCGCGCGCGCGCGTATCTCTCACTTAGAACAATGCCTTCCATGGCTAAACGCTACGTTCGCTTCGACGAGCTCCGGTGTTTTGAGAAATGACCTCTAATCCTAGACGGACAGGAATCAGAACGCCGCGCCGCGCCGTCGTCGTTGTACGATCAGGAATCGGAACGATCGTTCATTCTTCCGCCGATGAACAATGTGAACAGATCCGCGAGGTAATCCTCATCCCGAAGTCGTCGTTTCCTTCGACGGAGTCGTCGCAGAACTTCTTTCTCAGAATGTAGTAAGCCGACACTTCCTCTTAGCGGCTCACAAACAGATTTCTTTCTTAGTTTTTGCGAAATCTATTCCGACAGTGAAAAGGCCGTTCTTGGCTTCGATAGAAGGAAGAACGAGATCTGAGAAATTCTGGGTTTGAACAACAGCGACTTCGTTCGATTCGTCGCCGCCGCGATCCAGGTGAGCCCGATCGCAAAACGAGCGTTATCCGGGCCAGAACATTTGTGCACCGCGATTTTCCCCGCCAGAACTAATCGAAGTAAATACGGATTTGCATAACCCAAACAAAGATCGATATCCGATGTTGGAGGTATGCGCGCCGCAGCCGCGGAAGCGTCGTGACAGAACAAAGTTGTGTCAAGTGAAGATCGATCGTTGTCGGTGGTCTTATCTCTCGGGTTAGGAAGTACGATTGAGACCTTAAGCGACGAGCGAGATTAGATTAGACGAAGACGCTGTGGGAGACACTTCGAAGCAGTTACCTATTTTTGGTGTTGTGAACATCCAACGATCACGTGACGGAAACGAGCCACGGCTGAATAAAGTCCGGTTGGGGAGGATAGGCAACGCTTCACCACCTGTCCGATTGCGCATTCGTTTGCACAAGGAGTTTAGTTGCTAAACGCGTACAGCTTCAACTTTCGATTAAAGACAACCAGCTGTATATCACACAACAACAACAACAACAAAAAGAAGGTCCGACCGTACTGCATAGTCATCCAAAAGCAATAAACACTTCGCTTTAAACGAATCCACTCGAAGACGGCCCCCGGGGTCGGCAGGTCATGTCATGAGAAACCAAAGCCGCCCCACGCCGTGGATCAACCGCGAAATAAATCCATCCGATGGCGGATAGTGTTAACAGCTTAGGAGAAGGCATCGGCCACCCCGACATGATTGAACAATTTCTAATAGCTTTCCAAAGGGGCTTGCCGTGACGACAGGAAGCTATCCACCACCGAACAAAGAAGCAATTAGTGTTGACATATTACCTCAATTTTGTTTCGGTTTGAGGCTAAGCGTAAGATGTTCGTACGTGAACAGTTTTTGTGAAGTAAGTGCTATACGCTTCTCTTCCCTGCTGAGGGTTACAACCCGATGGGACGGCTACCGATCGATGTAGTGATGCCTCCGATGTCCACTTTGGGGCTTGTCAAAAGTTTACACCGGCGCGGCGTACAGAAGAGATTGCTCAAGACAAGCGAACGCTTTCGTAATAATCGTAAGCTTCACTTTAAGGAGTGCTCGAGTCGGCAGGCGATGACGTACCCCGTCACGCGAGGCCTGAGCGTTGCGTTCTTTCTTCGTCTCTGTCATGTCCGCTCGATAATAATTCAATGGACTTTCGGTGAAACCGTCACAATTAGCCACAAATCGTCAGGGTTTTCGCTTCCGCTCAACGCCGCGAAACGTTTTTCCGAATTTCGAAGTACCGTACGAAGAAGCGCTCCGGAACCCCGTGTGAGTTGAAGTGCCGTTGGTATCCTATTCAATTGAAGTGCCACGCGGTTCTTTTTCTTAATTGGACTTGAAGTACCCTTGGGGCGACGCGAAATCCCGGTCTCGTTTCCGGAATCGCCTTCCGATCTACTGATTCCCAGTTGGTGGGATATTCCCAGCTCACAGAGCCGATCCAGCCGACCGATATCGAATTCTTGCATTCGATCACAGTTCACAACGATTCTCGGCGTCGAAAATCAATGAAGGCTATCTCACAAGTCGTTTACTCACCAGTCTTTGGCACGTACGCGTACTCATCGTTGTTGTCCTCTTCGGATAGCTTGTCGGCAACCACGTCCGTGAGAAAGTCGATGTTCTTTTTCGCTTTCGACCGGATGTCGCTCCTGACTGTGCAGCTCTCCTCTTCGTCGCAAACACTGAGTCCCGAGTCCAAGGACAGCAGGTCCTGACCCATGAGTTCAGCCATGTCGTGTCGTTCTCTTAAAGGGTGCGAAAAGATGTGTCGGGCATCGTCTTCAGCGGAACCGATCTGCCCGTAGTGCTCCATGCTGGGCTCGTGTACTTCGTGCGTCGGTGCAGGTGAAGGGGGCAGTTTGTCAAAGATAACTCTTCATCGCGGGCGGGAGCTCCTAACTGAAAGTGTAAGACGACACCGTGAGCCACTTCTAGACTTCTGTTTGGTCGTGTTCAGAAATCATATCAAATTGTAGTTCGATGGTGACCGGAGGGAAAATTAAAATGAAATCGAAAGCACAGAGGGGAAGTGGGACAGCCGCGGATCTAAAGAGAAAAAGATTGGTGTCAGAGATCCAACCTCCTTGGGCTTCTGACGACACACTACCACCAGCAGCTCCGCAAGATTACAGGTTCATTTCGCAGGAACTGGTGAAAGAAACTTTCTGTTCGTACGCTTGGTTCCTCCCTTTGATTTTTCTAACGCCCGCAGTCCGTGATGTTCAGTCAATTGAAATCGTTTGACAATGTGCTACGCCAGAGTGTACGTCTCTCGCTTGAATTGCAGTATTCAAAGTGAAAGTGCTGCTCTTGCTGGCGGCAGAGGTTCGCGTGATCGCGACTTTTACCCTCGTCGTGAGTCGTGAATGAAACTGTTTTCTCGCTCTTTCCACTCTCCGGCTATCGGACAACCGAAAACAAACCGTAACCCCAAACTCCTTACTCGTCCGACGGTCAGCTGTTCGACCAGACAGAAAGTGACCCGATCGTGAACCAGAAAACAGAAAGCTTCTATGAAAGAGATCACAAGCGACACTTTAAACCTGGTCGACGGATACGAACAGCGAATCAACGTCACTCAACGCCTACAATAAAACTGCCATTAATTCGAAAGTTTGTCACATGATTTGTAAATCATGCTCCTCATCTGTTTTAGGCGTTTCTCTCCCACTCAGAATAGTTCTGGGAGAACGGCTATTCCGGGGAGAAAGTGGGAGAAGTTTCAAACCCTCAGAATTTCTTGAGTTTTCGGTCCCCGGAGCTCATGAATTTGCGGATGTCCATCCAAACAGCGATCAAATGTCGAGTTCCGCGACAACATCGAGTCGGGGAAGGAGTTCGATCGAAACCGAATGGAGAAGAGGAGATTTTTGTCCGATGTCAGGTCACTTCGAATCATTGGTCACCGAAACAGCGAGCAAAAAAGTTAACGATTCTCTCAGAGTTCGGCTCACGCGACACGTTTCGCGATCAACGAATTCGTTCGATTCGCTTACACGCCGTAACCGAACCCGGGTTGATCGATGTTTCAGGAATGTTCGACAAGTGCTCGCTAGATGAGCTCTCGTCTAGCAGCGTTCAACCACGTTTTGTGCGCTGTTGTCAGACCTAATCTGTTTCGGGGTCTTTCTTCCTAACAGCCGGCTGCAAACGATCTCGGCGATCAGAATCACTGCTTCCTTCCCAGCTGTCATTTTCAGTTGTTCGAAAGGACAAGGCGTCTGTCCCGAAATTTGGCGCTCAAGTCAATCGAGCCGACGGGTCTTGTATCTCAACGGAANTGATTGATTGATTGATTGATTAGTGTATCGACCATTACTCGTATATTTTCTCGGACCCATCTGGTTGTCCGTGAGTATACCCGTTCGCGGGCACAGTGTTTCTTTCACTGTTGGTCTACGGTCACAGTTTTTTTGCGGAAGAGTGGACACCGCTGAACCCACTCTCGAATGACGCTCATAGCGTCAGTCGATGCATCGAACGTGCACCTTGCTGTGTGCACGTCCCATAATATGCATCCCAGCGGCGGTCGAGATTCGAACCGACGCCATTGAGTTTTGGTTACCGGATATGTACTGACGATCGGCCGTTTGATCCCTTTTTCGGACACACGGGTTGAATCAACTCCAACCAACGGTGCCTAGGTGAAGGGAGGGTCCTAGCGGACACAACCCAACACCAGAGGGAACGAGCCGACTTCGCCACTCGTACTCCTCGACCCCAGAACTCAGCCCCGCCGAAGCACGGTTACAGTCCCTTGCCAAGAGGACCGGCTGAGCCGACGGGTCGAGCCGACGGGTCTTGTATCTCAACGGAACCGAGGACTTCAGAGTCGCTCTCTGCTCTAAGGATCCAAAAAGTACTCAATCTGTTCCGATGATTCGCATCGAATCGCACACAGTGTTACTATAACAACTTCTTAAACGGCCACATACCGTCGCGTCACAGCTACTCTACAACGGTTCCAAAGCGCTCCAAAATGAGAAACCAAAGCAGTCAGTCCATGATGATCTTGAACGCGCCAGCTTGTGGCTCGACCTGCCGCCTAGCTGCCAGCCTAGCGGTTTGTTCCACCGGCTCGCGCATGCGGACGTCTCTTGCAGCGGGCACTTTGAACTTGAGAGACTGGAGAGAAAAAGATCTCTCGTTCAAGGGGACAGTCACTTTGTGTCACTTGACGACCTCCGTAGATCTGCACATGTCGATTCACTCGAATAGAAAGGGACAGCAGATGCTCTCCTCGCGTGTCCATAGGAAAGGCTTGCTCGGTCGAGGCCTAAAGACGTCATCGACAATCATTTTGCTTCTCCAGGAGGGGCAACAGACGACGAAGATTTCGGGTTGTCCTTTGCTCGGAAACGGAGAAGTTTTTTTTTCCTTCTCCAGTCGCATGAAAAAATGGAGGATGCTCTACAACCAAATGCGGCTAAACGTCTTGTGCGACAGGGAACATCAACCAGGAAACCGGAGGCTTCCCCAAACCAGAAATTAACCGAAATGACAGAGTATTCGAGCCGATAACGACGTCATTAGTGACTGCGATGTCGTCTTAACCACCGGCAACCATTCAAAGACGATGAAATCACCGAAATGATCGCTGGGTACAAAGCGTACTGAGGTTCCCGGCCGTTGTTTCTCGCATCGTAAAACGCAACCACAACGTGGGGGCGCTAACCCTGGCTGAAATTTCAGAATCAACAACTGATAAAATTTCGCCGGACAGAAGAGGCCAAGTTTTATTACGCCCAAGTCGTCGCGTTACTTCACGGACACAACTCAAATTGAATTGTTGGCCGGACGTTTTATGTGTCCGCGCTGTCAGCGTTCTTTTTTTTGCGTTTTCTGCATTTTGCGCTATTCGGTCGATTTTTTGCACTCACATGCCTTGGATATGTTCTGTATCGCATGTCATTCTATACTTCATCCTCCCCCCCGGTACGTCAAGTCGGCTATCACTCCTCCGCTTGCCGCTACCGCTAATCCAAAGTGTCGTCCGCCGAAACGATCGAAAAATCGGACTCCTTGTCGCAGTGACGGCGCAAAATCCAAACGAACGTGAACTGCATTTCACGCTTGAATAGAAAAGTCCCCGTTAAGACAAAAGGACGGAATCCACGCCGACCGCGATGAGTAATTCGCAGAGCTGGGTGTAGTACGCGGGATCGGGATCCCCTTTTTTCCCCTCTCACGGGGGGAAAGCAGGAAACGAGTTGTAAATTCATCAAGGTCTTTGCGTATAGTTCGCTTTATTGTATGGTGATAGGCAGTTCCAACATTGCCATCACGTCACAGCAGATGCATCTATGCAAAGAACGGCGACTCTTGGAAATGTGATCCGAACTCTTCAGCGAAGAAAGGAATCGTTTCAGCCAAAAAAAAAGGTTTCTCAAGATCCAGATGAGAACTAAACGAAACATTCTCAGTCAGTGAGAGTTTCGTTTTGAAGTTCCTTGCGAATCGGTTACTCTTCAATCATGTGCATGAATGCCTTATACAGTCCGATCTTTTGGTGATGCCCATTCCCATTCCAGGAGTTTCTATCACAACCTGAAAGAAAAGTCGGTTTTTTCAACTCCATCACTCGAGTCCGATGCAGCTGACGTTGTGCACGCGTACTGTGCAACAGGCGAGGCCCCAAACAAATCTTCAAGGGTCGCGTTTGTTGACATTCTGCACAATCGTTCAGATAGGTATCATCAAGGCCATCAGGTCAAGTCGCTTCGAGCGAACAGGCCTTGAGAAAGGCGCAGTTGTTCATCTCTTTGATAGCAACTTCCAAGTGATCGTGGATTAGTCAAGCCTCCAAAGATAGGGAGTGATGTTCGAGATCTAAGTCGTTTCGAAAAACTCCTTCCACCATGTGAAGCTCGGGTCGAAACCTCGAGAGCCTCTTCCGCGTGTAGCTAGCCATTAGAAGTCACGGTATAAACAGCAGTCGCACGAATACGCGACGACGATCTACTCCGGAACCTACTTTTCATGTCCCGATTCGCGCTTGACTGGCATTATTCACCGTCCACGAACGGAGTAATATAAACAAGAAGAGTACTGACTGGTTGGTTGCTTGACCGGCTGCTTTTCTCGCGTATCCCAATCACCAGCACCACGTGAACCGTTTGTGACCAACTCTCGTGCACGCTACCGTTGAAACATTCATCTAGTCTACACTATCGGAGAAGGGTGGTTCATCTGGCTGCCAAAGCTAAACGTTTCAAGCGCCTGGATGACGGTCTGAGTGAGTGGTAGACAACAACCGACCTAGCTGCCGCGGGCAGGAGGGCGGACGATGGCGGGCCCTCGACGAGCAAGAGGAAGCTGCAGATGACTGGCAGCAGACAGGCAACCGGCGACTGAATCAAACCTGTCATGAGGTGCACGGGGCCTTTTTTGTCGTTTTCGCTCGTCCCGACCAGAGGGAACGGTTAGGTCGACGATTTCTTGTCTTCCCTGGACCACGACACGGGAACGGCGCCGAGAGGAAACAACGACTGAGGTTTCTGAGGAGCGAGGAAATCGCTTCAGAAACCCGCCGCGGTGTTAAGCGGGCATCCAGAAAGTGAAGAAGGTAGGCCAGGCAGTCAGTCAGTCGGAGCGGTTCAACGAAGGCCGCCGCCGTTTGAGTCATCCCGAACACGGATGGATTGCGATTGGCTTCTGCAGTCGTTGGTGGTGGATCGACAGGAACGTTGAACGACCAAGTTAAACAACTCAATATCATGGGTTCGAGCTGTTTCAATCAAAACACGCGACCGCTAGTCCTCTTCAGCGTTTCTCCAGTTTTCTTCTGCTCGGGTTCACCACTCGCCGCGTCAGAAGACATCGACACCGATAACTGTGGACCCTCGGTTCGAACGGCCGCCAAACGGGCTTCTTTTGAGCCGACAAAGTTCTTCTGACAGCTACAAAAAGATGTCCGAATATTTTGTCACGACTCACTTCGAGCTAATCGACAACTCAGAAAGGTATCCTTGTGTCGGGTTTTACGTGAGGTTTCTTCTGTGGGTTACCTTGACGCAACGGACGGATTACGACGTGGTCCGAAGGTACCGGAGATCGACGAATGTCTCGAGCCAGACCGTACGGCTGCCGCGGTTGCGAAAATTCCGAAAGAACGTCAGAGACATGTGATTCACCCGCTGGGACAGAAGTCGAGCAATCTCGATCGGTAAACAACTGAACCAAACTCACCAGGAGCCACCTAGATGCTAAGGTGTGCCGTCAGGATTTCAACCACAACCACCGCCACCACGAGAACAATCACAACCAGCTACAACCACAACAAGTGCGGTGGTAACTGAAAGGCCGTAGCTCCGCCAGGCAGGCACGACACAGAGCGACGAGGCAACTGCACACTAGCACCAGCTCCGACGGTGGCGACGGCACCGACCGACGAAAAAAGCGCGCTGTTGCCGTTGCCGCTTACGGAGGAGAGCCGCGAGAAGGATTCCACAACATCGGATCCGAACATACGAGAGAAGGAACGAACCAATCAACCAACCAACCATCCCGACCGACCGACCGAATGAATGTTGACGATGACATCAACGACAAGTGCAGCTCAAAAAAAGCGACTGAGCCAAAGACGAAGTCATCATCTGGAAACACTGATATTGACGCATTAGACAGAAGCCGACGGACGAGCGCTGAGATGGAAACCGGTCTTCCTATCTGGTGTCGCACAGGATACTCTCACCACAGCTCCCTGAAATCGCAAAGAGGGCCGAAACCCTGCCAGGAGAAACTAGGACGCAAGTTGTCCGATGAGGTCAGGAGTCGGAAGCAGAGTTTTTTCGGACGACGAATCGGGTTTGCTTTTCGAATTGCGTCATGATCGAAGCTGGAGAGACTGAGACTTGTTAGAGTGCTTCCGGCTCTTAAATGGAACTCGCCCCTTGTTGGAGCTCAGTCCCACTGAGCAAACCCAAGCGTCACCGAACCGCCTCGGTTTGACGCCACCGATGTCTTCCGACAACGAATGCTGCAGTTTCCGAACTCTCAGGGAGTCGCGCGAATGTTTCCTAAGCTTTTACGCTTTCACGAACGGAAGCTGTCAAAGCATGTATTTATGTACTGATGTGGTAATTCTTCGAATCCAATCTTCCGATGGAGCGTGAAACTGTTTCAGATGATGTTAAAGTGCGACAACATCCCGATTTCGTCGATCGCGCGATAAGTTGGACCAATTCATCGCTCGAACGACCGCCCGCCCGCGCATTGGCCCAGGAGCTCACCGAAAGTTCGGACGAAGTTCATCCTTTTTGTCGCGGCGCGAAAACCATCGGTGGTCTCGCATGTGAGGGTTCACCAAGCGGAGAACTAATTCCATGAGCTCCACTAAATTTCAAATCATTCTCTCCAATATTTGAACTCGTTCACCGTTGTGCAACGCTAAGTTTGGCGAAGAAAAGTGATCCGACCGCGCAAACGACACATCGCCCCGTTTTGTTTGACTGACGAAGTGCTTTCCAACTCAAACAGCATGTTTTTTTTTTTGCAATTCCACAGTGTTTCAAAACTTTCAGGATCGAAACATTTCATCCGGTCGTACGGCGTCATAAAACAAAGACTGGATAACGATCTAATTGAAGCGGAACCGTATTTCCTGACTCAGATCACTTATTCTCACCTTCTTTCGACGGGTCTCCTGATGTTGTCACCGAATCTGAGCCGTTGTCAACTATAGCACTCGTGTCTTCTGTCAGTCTCACGCCATAGACACAATGAGTTTGAATCTGAAACGGTGATTGGAACCTTTTTATTTTGTGATCAGAGAGGATGGCCGTGTTTCGTTCACCCACGTGGTTAATTAACAGTCGAAAACTTCGGTGTCACTGTTTTGATTAAGGTAAGCTCAGGAAGTGAGGATTTTCTCATGCATTTGGGCCTCGGTTTTTCGACTCACCGTTGATTGATTTCAAAGTGAAATCGAGACATCGCTTGATTGCTTCTACAAGTTCTTGAAAGCGGTGTTTCTGACCGGAACTCACTCGTTCCTGGATTTTTTTCCTGAACTCATAAGTAGCGAACAGCCCAGTCTCGATGTGACGGACTTCTCAAACGCTGTTGGCTGTTCAGGGCGGGAATGGCATTCGCGCTTCTTAAAGAGTTTTGAGGTCAGCAGGACAATTAATCGAGAATTTCAAAATTCGACGCAAAAAAAAAAACACGAATATTATCCCATCCGTTCTTGAAAGTCGGATTCTCATGTGTTTAAATCTTTTTCGGTGACCTTTGGTTTCGGCTCCATCACCGTTGATGCACGCCGCCGCAGGGAATAGGAAATTCTTCTAAAAATTCAATCAGCTATTCTTGTTCAGTCCCTAGCTCGGACTTGAAGTTTCAGTCCGACAGCGAAGTACGCAAACTCTCCACTTTCATTCTCATTTCGTATTGTAGCGACCTAGCTGTCGATTGAACGTATTGAAGACCTCGGATGTTGAAGGCTTGGCAAAAACTTCAGAGAATTTCCAGATTTTTCTCCTCGATCCTGTGGCAAGTCTCATTCGAATCGCGGTATTTTGTATGTATCCACAGAAGTTCATTGGGAGTTGGGGGAGGGGGGGATTGGGCGCAAAGGTCCCCTAAGAAGCGCACAACTGGCTTGGTCCGCGGGAAGCAAAGAGCAAATTTCTATACAGGGCACGAGTGCACGAAATGATTAACTCAAGATGGCCAAAAGCAATCCTAGTAACGAGGGAAATGACGAAAAGAACAAACACATCACGAATTAGAGTGACAGAACTCAGAAAGAGATTCGGATTCGAGGAGCCGAAAGAGGTTTCAAGCGAGAAATAAGCGAGCCAGCTGAAACGCGTATAAGAAATACATGTAAGACACGATAGAAGCGAAAATGGACGGGGATTAGCTCGATGATATCTTTGGATCTCAGTTGGTGGCGAGATTCGCCGTGAACTTCTTGAAATCCTAACGAGAATCTGTGATTCAATCGCTCGGGGCATGATCTTTGGCTCGTGGCTGCTAGACGCTTCGCTGTAGAGTTCAATGAGAATCCGCGGGGGCGCGAGCCTCCCTAGAAATGGTTGCCTAGCGCCCTCGGGAGGAACTCCTCCCTGGTTGAGGTCCACTCTGCTAGAGTTCAGTCTCGTTGCGGAACCTCAGATGGAGTTCAGCATACTCGTTTGTCGTTAATTGGTGCTCTTGCTTTGAGAGTCTCCACAGATTAGAAGCGGGAACTCATGATTCCTGGGAAATCGGTTTGGAAATCAGGTCGAGTTCTTGGAACATGGTCAAAAATTTCCGTGGGAGGACAAGATTGTGCGAATCTGAGCCGCAGCGTGATGGGAGTGCCCTTCATTATAGCCCCGACGGACAGGCCGAAGCTCTGATTCGAATCGTACCCGGTCAACTAGGAGTAACTCATTTGCCAGACCCGGCGTTCGAGACTCGTTCGAGGGAACGTTGGAAGCCACCGAGAGTTCAGTTCGAGGTCCCGAGGACTGAATATTCTTCCTCTACAGGTTCATCGAGATTGAAATTGATGGATTGCTCATGAGAGAAGATGATCTACATTCAGAGCATGCCCCTTCGTGTTTCAAGCTCCAGTCAGATACTCAATACGGCGGTCATGCAAAACTTGCAGAATTTCGGAGCGTGTCAACACGTCAACGGATTCCCTCGGAATCGGTTTCTGAGTTCTCGATGTCGGATAAGCGAGAAAAGAGAATACAGGGAAACCGACCTGAGCCATTGCTTCTATGTTTCCATAAAATTGTTTTCCTTCCTGGTCTTCGATTCATAACAAGACGGGTTGAACAAACTTTCCGTTGTTACTCAACTCACGATGGAACAAATATCAATCCTCGTTTGAACACCCTCGACTTCAGAAGCAGCGTAATATTCAGACACAGTGGCGTTTGTCCACTTGCTCACCTGACAAGACAGAGGATTCAATGGAACGTTAAGCGACTTTTTGTTTGTCCGCCTGTCGCGCGATGAGAACCGTACAAGTTGGGAGTCGCTGAAGATTTGACGTCACTTCGTTGGCTTATCCTCGTTCGAAAATAACTTTTTTTCCTCAAGATGGAAGACCCAGGCAAACGCTGGCAAGCCATCAAGTTGAGTGCTCACCGGTTGAATCTTCTGCTGACTCTCAAGAGTCTGATGTCCACGTTTATTGTGAAACGACAACTCTCGGCTTCTGCTTCTTACTGTCGATCAGACCACTCCGTGAGCGAAGTTGGATTGAGATGATCGTGTTTAAAGTTCACAACGCAATCCGATCAAATCCATCGCCAGTGACCGAGAGCTCTTATTTTTCCGTTTGGGCGTGACAGCAACAATGAAATGAAAGTATGGGTATACATTTCGGTGGTTTCCAAAGAGAGAGAAGAAAACAAAAAAAAAAGTGCTCCTGAATGTAGCGATGAAAGTAAGAAAACTCCTCCGAAGTATCGAGCCCATGAAACAGTCCTTGAAAACTTCACAGATTATCCGCGGATGCAATTATGAACGATAAACAACACTTTAGAAGATCGTGACATTTGCTGTACGTGTGAAGTTATAGTTCACGGCTCATTTGCATTGTTCTCTCTTCATTTCATCGGAAATCAGATGAAGATGAATTTCTCCACTGTTTCGAATTTTAGCTCGATTTGTTGAAGAAAAGATACTCGCACAAAGACCCTTTGTTAATCTTCCAGCTCGTGATGTTTCCTGTTTCAGTTGAAGTGAGCGGTTTCATGGAATATCATGGAATAATCAAACATACGTATATGTTCTATTCGATGGCAGATAATTTCGAAGTTTGAAACAAAGTTGACGTCTTCTTCCGAATCGCTCATCTTAGGTTCAAACAATTAAGAAGCACTCCGAAATGGTGGCGGAGGATACGTTTATTTTTCACCTACAGTGAACCATTGCAATATTACATACAACACCTTAAAAGCTTACAGTTCGATGTATATATATTTTACAGAGAAACACAATTTTTCCAGTCGTTCCTGTCGGACGTTGTAACAACATCCTAGTAAGTTTTAAGAGTTTCGATGCGTCCCCTCGCGGAAACGTCCGCCGTTCGGTCGTTCGCTCGCTGATCTATAAATTCTCCTAGCTTGTTTTGTTCTACTGCGCGACACCTGAGATCGAGGAGTCACTTGCTGCAGTATTTACAATATTCATTGTCTATTTACATGGTCGAGGATGTCGTCGGGTTTTTGAATTTCGATCGCCTGTGTTGGCAGGAGCATCGACCAGGAGATCAGTAGTCAGTAGAACATGGGACTCCTCAAACGATTATCTCGACGGAGTCGTTTCCTCAACGGTAGGGAATTCGAGCGTGGCGACTTTGTGGAAAACTTCATGGGAATACTTGACAAAAATTGTTTTTGTAGAGGCTTTTTCCTCCTGAGATACTTGTTTCAGGCGGTGTACTAATTTATTCAATTCGTCGCGTAGGGGTAGGAGCTCGGATGGTTGATAGCCGCTGTAGTAGGTGAGGGTATCTTTCCACTCCATGCCGAGAATGTCCATCGCGAGGAGCAGAGAGGCTGCGGCGATCTTGCTGTCTCGATGTCCAATCATTGAGTAATCCATGAGAGAGCATTCTAGTATAAATCTAGCTAGAGTCATTTCTCGTAGAGTCATTTCCATGGAGCGACAATACCGCCTGAGGAATGAATAACTGAGTGGCATCGAGAGATCGAAATCTAGAACCTGAAGGACGTGGCGCTCCATATCGATGAACATGTCCCGGGTGTACGCGTCGTCGCAGATATAAGTGAACTCATCCAAACTCGGTGGTACTCGCTCGTCGATTTTGCTTGCTATGAGAAGCGAAGTAGCTCCTAGCAGCTGGATCTGCGACCTTCGAAGGTCCTCCTTACTAAGGAAACGGTCCACCATCTTGACGGCGAGATAGAGTGTTTCGTGGTTGAGTTCGAAACTCTCTTGGATTTCCACCATCCAATCGACTAGGAGAGCCCTATAACTGCTCGGAACCTCGGGCTGTTTGTGGATGTAAGGTTGACAAATGAATCGCTTCTCTCGTTCTCTCAAGTAAACGAACGAATCGTGTGCGTAGTGACCTTCACAGATCGGATCGTTCAGGACCTTACGGTCGACGTCAGGCACACCTTCCGGGAGATCGGTTTTTTCAACGTAGAAGTCAAGCGCGCAGGCGTCGACGTGGTTCACCATGACATTCGTGCGCTGTGGAGCACGAAACAGCCTTTAGAAAATGTGAAACTGGAGAATCGACATCGGGAAAACGTTCATACATAACGAGAAATCGCTCGGGGAACCAGAAGAGCAACTAGATGAATACCTTTGGTCGAGGCGGCACTGTTTTCTTCACAGGCGACGGCTTCCTGGTGGTCGGCTCCGCGGGTTTCTGCTGAGCGTCGTTCTTGGAGATCTCTTTCAGGATGTCTTTCTTCACTAGATCCGCCGCCTGGTTTTCTCTGAGAACTTTCTTCAAATTCTGGGGTAATACAATATTTTCTGATTGTACTTTGAGGGCGATCGCGCCTCTCTTCGACGCGGGTCCACTGTCGTCGCCACGGAGTCGCTTGGCGCCTCGGTTTTCCGCTGGAGCTACATTCTCTGAGTGAACCTTCAGTCCTTGGATTGCGCGTCGAAGGACCATCTTCTGTGGAGGGAAGACAGTTTTGAGAAACGCATCTAAATTCTGCGAAATCACGAATACCACCTATTTTTGCGTATTTTGTGACATTTTCGATTGCGCTCTTGCGTACTGGAAGCGAAGGCTCCCATACCCCATACGAGCCGTGTGTGTCCCCCGCGAAGAAATTTTCCAGCTGAGAATGCGATCGAAAACAGTTGCGTCAAAATCTCCGATCGTAGAAACATTTGCATCGTCCGTTTCGGCTCGAACTCGTATTACATCGAGCGCTTGGAGTCCGCTGCGCGTGCGGTCTGCTAGAACGCCACAGAGCCGCTCCAAGAGCTCGTCCGCGAAACCCACCAGAATGAGAAACCATTGAGCTCTTCACTTGAGTTCGAAACAATCGTCGACCTTTTCCTCAACTCGCAACGGACTGATAAGCCAAAACAATGGAATGCTGTCGTTCGTCGAGTGTATCTGTTTTTCTTCAGCAAATCTAACTTCCAACGGTCGGTTTGGTTCTCGCTTATCATTGCCGCACAGAAACCTGGTCTTCTGATAATAACCGAAGGACCAGATTCCAGAAACCGGAAAGTTGTCAGAAAGAGGTCTATACGTACTTTATGCATAGCTAGGAGCACTAACTGAAAGAAATAACACAATTCAACCGGCTCCGTCTCACGACTGCACTCAAATCAAGCTCTGACCGCCGTTGGGAGCAGTCGGAACTCCGAGGCAGTTGGGGGTTGGTTCGCTGGCTTTGGCTCGGCCGCTGACTCCTCAGGGGTTGGCTGCCTGCCTGCCTGCCTGACTGACTGCCTACCAGGTTTAGTGTGTGGTGCCGCCTGGCTAGAAAATTGAGGGAGAGGAACGATTCAAGTTCGTTACTGCGAACGATGAAGCTACGCGATTCAAACCCCAACGGAAAATGAAATAAAACTTCGCTGCGAGAAACAGAGAACACGTGGTGATTTCTAGCAAGCGGAAATAAATGGAATTTCATCCTCGACGCGGGAGAGCCGATACTTTGTAGCAGCTACTAGCACACATGTCAACGTTTCCGCCACGTCCGAAACTGAAACGCGGTTCTAGGAAGTGAAATGATTTTTTGTCGCAATTCACGCTCGGCTCCTCTGAGAATCTCTTTCGATGAGAACCCGAGACTTGGTTCAAATCGTCGAAGAGAAAAGCAAGGTTGAAGGATACAATCGAGTTGGAGCCAATTTGGTTTCCTGGCGCAGTCATCATTTGAAAGCGTGTTTCTCCTTCGAAACTCTGGACAAAGTGCCCGAAGTGCGTGGAATACCCGCCCTTGATGGTTGGTCACTGTATTATTGCTAAAGTCACGTAAAATAGAGGAAAAACTTACAAAAACTCACCGCAAAGTCCGCTGTCGCTTTCAAAGTGAGATCTTTGACCGCTGCACGACCCAACACAACTGCTATTGGTCGAATTTTCAAACGGTCGCCGTGACGTCACGAGTTGAGGGGAGCCCGCGATGCTCTCTGTTCGGGGATTTTGCCGCGATGAAAAACTTGCTATTCAATTCCCATTTTTTCTCTTGAGCGGAGTCTTTTCAGAATAATCTATTTGTTCATCGGTGAACTCGATGAATGGAAGTATAATCATGAATTTAGGGAAATGCTCGTTTCGACGATAGATGGCGCTCCTGGTCAATTTTCTGCTAGAGCTTCGAAGGTGGTGTCGCGCGCGGTTCTCTTTCGGTTGGCGTACCTGCGATTCCCGTGAATAGAGGCAGGAGGAACGATGTACACATCTCATTCGGCAGGAGGACATTATTTATAACACACACACACCGGAGGGACGGATCACGGGAAATTAGGTGACCTGAAATTATTCGAAATGCCAAGATGATGTTTGATAGCAGACGACGGGATCTCCAACGGCGATGATGATCTCCTCCAAAAAATGCTGAACCTCCAAAGGTCCAGACTCTTCTTTCTTTCCTGATGAATCGGATGGGGAAGTAGATTATACCAGGATGGTGAGGAGAAGCTCCCAGCGGGTCTCAACGTTTCCAGGATTGTAGCCATCACCGCAGTCCTTTGTGGAATGCCTCATGATTTTGGAGACGATTCGCAGACTCCGAACTCTACTTCCTATTTGAGTATTGTACGCTCGATCCCAGTTAAATATCCGCTTCATTAACCAGACTCCGTTCATGACCTGCGGCATTACAATGTGGAATAGAGGGAAAGAATTCCAGCAGACAGGCTATAATGATCTTGAAACAAAATCTTGATTGCAAAAGCTGGAACAGCTTCATTCGGCAGATTTAGCAGACATGCTTTGTAGAACGCGCGGTTCCTTCTTACAAACATCAATAACAGCTTTTATCCTTTTTACAAAACAGCTAGTGAACACACGAACCTCGCCTCAGATCAAACCAATCGTCATCGTCGGGGTGATCAGAAGCAAGTTTCAAACTCCGAGAGGGAAGTCAGCGTCGGCGATCTCGATGAAAAAGAGCCGAAATGAGAAAGAGCGTCTTATGGGTGACGAGTGTTTTGCGTCAGATATTCGGGATTTCATGCTCCTCGAATGCAAGGATGACCTCTTGATTGTAAAACGAATTGCTCACGAATCCGAAACCCAGATGAGAGGGCTTCCGAGACACAAAAGATCCCGCGAGCATCTCCAGAGATCCAGAGAACGTGGAATCCCTGCGTTTCGGTCATGGAATCTCTGCTTCCGATCTTTTCTCCAATCTGTGGAACATGCGATGACATCGACAAATCGCTTTCATGAAGTTGCCACATCTTTCCTATGAATCCAATGATCCCTCATGAACCGAACGGAGGACTCTGACGGGAAATACAGCATCTCCGACATAGGAATGAATGAGCGCAGCGCTCGACGATTCGGCAAAGATCGTGACTCATGACTCAGAGTTCACAGGTCGCCGAACGCGGGGAGATTCTGGAGAGCTGACCATTAAACAAAGATGAATGAAAACGCTCTCAATCGAGAAGTTCGTATTCATTGAAATTATTTACGACTTATATTATATCAGTGGTGGTTACAGATATTTGCGATGCGTGATCGTGGAAACAACTCTGACTAACGGATCCGAGCTTTCGTCAAAGGACTCAACAACAATCATCAAACTCAGATATGCTTCTCGTTATTCCATAGCCTAGGGCACGTGCCCGGTGGAAGTTCAGGAGAATCGCTGTCGTTCACGGGAGTACCTTGTCAGATGTGGACGTTCCTTTGTCCTGCGGAGGAGTTAGAAGGAGTTTTCTTGGTATCTCTGCAAAGCATGGACAGCATTATACGGTGCTGATAAATCTGCAGATAAGGCACCATAGGATGACGTTCGTATGAATCGGGGACAATCGCATCAAGACTAGACTTGGGGATGTGGCCGACGCCAAGTTTCACTCGATCGATGCTCACCTCAAGTTTGGCTGCACGTCTATTGGTGTTTTCGGCCGGGAGAGCTACAGGTAACTCGATTTCGTCATCAGAGGAAAGCTTGATCAGATTTTACGGGCTCTTCCGTAAATCGGGGAACCTTGAGGACCTGCGGATCAGAGAAACGACAGCATAACGTTCAACAAGCACAATGTGATCGGGGTTCGATCAAAATTTTTCTCTCTCGTGGAAATGGTTTCATGATCAGCTCAGCTCACCTCAGCAAGAGTCGTGCGGTGCCGGAAACTTGACCATTGGCTACCAAGCAAGAGTCCAACTTCCGATAATTCCTCTCGAAGCTGCCCGGTGGCATCGATCGCGGCGATTCCCAACTAGTACTGTAGCGGAAAGGTCTGATATCCGAAACCCAAGACTCGTTCGTCTCTGAGGGCTTCTGAGGCTCCTGCGTCCTAGCCGGTATCCGTTAAGTTGACGAACTCACGATCGTGGCTGAGATTCATTGTATCGTTCGAAACTTTCAGTATAACCCGCTTGCGAGAAGCATCGACGAGTTGAATCACGAACTTCAGTAAAGCCATTCATGTTCTCCCAACGTGGATATCTGCGTCTTTGGGTTCAACTGAAGAGAATTCGCTTCAAATCCTCGGGTCCTCAGTCTCTTTCCTGAGCTGTCAAAGTCGGAGAAAATGTCTGTGTCTCAGGACCGATGTTCAAAACTCGAGGATCACAGAGAGTTCCACTAAAATCCGAGGTTGCCCGAACGAAGTGGTCGAAAAGTGTGCGTGGATCGAGCTACAGCTGTTTCAAGTGACGGCCGGCGAGGGGCGGTGGCGAGGGAAGTTCAAAACAAACGCGGGCTAGAGGGTGGTGAGTCTCTATCATTGGTTCACGATGAGTACCTATGTAGACCCAAGTGATGGCGCTGAACCCCAATGAAAGCTAGCGCGCCGTGGTAGACACTTTCGTTGGAATGCTGCATATGGTCGAAATTGGAAAGAATTCCTCTTAATGATGCTTTAAATTTATTAATTCATAGGAAATTCCGATAAAAAATCGGTTTCATCAAGTGGACATTCGGCAAGCACTTGAAATCCACAGTGTAAAGTAAAATAATACTGTTTTCGAACTCTATACAGCGGAAGCAAATTACATGTTGATTGTAAAAGTGTCTTTCATAAATCACAGTTCATCCTTTGTTTTGCGAGGGCACTCGCAGGTGCTTTTGTCAGCGTGGTCAACAAATTCCATGTCATCTCGGACTTCCACTGGACCTTCAATGTGCTTTGAGTATTCCTGTGAAATCAACGCATGGTAAGTACTATGTACAAATGTACAGCTTCCAGAATGCAAGAGGTAGATCATGCAGCATTTCAAGTTTCCACCCACTTGCAGGAGTTGAACGTAGTAACAGTACACGTGGTGCGGGAGCAACGCGTCGTTTACGAGCTGTCGACCGTTTCGAGCGATTTGAGCGCAATGATCCTCGTGATTCATACAGAACTTGATTTTCGACAAAAGGTCCGAGAGGTCTGCCTGCACAGGAACGTAATGGACATCTTTCTTCAGAAGGGAGTAGAAATGCTCGTAATATATCGAGTCGGGCTTCAGGACCGTGCTTCCCCCACTCAACAGGAAAGGCATTCTGTAGGCGGCAACGGTTCCGTCGATGTTGATCTGGTATTTGTACTGAAATCGAGAACTTTTGTTCAGTCCCGTTTGTCGCTGGCCTCAAGTGATTACCCTGGGGGTGGGAAGTAGCGAGGCGCTCCGAGCGGAGAATTGAGCTCCAGCACGGAGCAAGAAAAACGCCGTCTCACCTCGAAGAAGTCGAAAAAGCTCACATGCGGTGAACCGCCTCCGTATTTCTCCATTCTGTCCCTAAAGAAGAAAAAGTTCGTAATAGAAGCGTTGAGCAATTGAGGATCTCTCCGAGAAAGTTCCACGAGACGCAGTCGTTCCTCGCGGGAATCCCGTCCTCTCCAAAACGCCTTAAGTTGTCGTTCCGAGAACGGCTGGCTGGCTCGATCCTTGAAGCGAGTGAAATAGATGAATGGGAATTAGGCGATAGATTCAATTAAACGGAAATCGTATAAGAGCAAAGCACCTCGACGTCTTCGTTTCTCGGCCTAATGAGACGGGAAATCGAGTTACCTGGACTGAGAGCACGTCAACAGCGACCCGTCGCATCATGTGGACAGAAGCTTCTGTCAGCTCGTACGTTGGCATGACAATGTCCAATGAATCTTCGGATCCGCACCACGAGAAAATTGGCACTTGCGGCGAATAGCGACGCTCAGATTTTTTTGCCAAGGGGTAATCTCCGAGATTCACCAGGAAATCCACGTCTGGCAGTTTGACCTATCGGGAAAGGTCGGAGCGATTCGTGAATAATAATCGACGACATTTGTATTCGGCGAACGATTGTTATGCATCATGGTATCGATCAGCTCGCGAATGCCAATCATCGCGAAGTTCGACTGACCTTTCGCACCAAGCTCAGGAGGACGCTATCGATGAACATTGTGAATCCTGTGTATTCCCCGAGGCACTTGCGGTAGACCTTATTGCTCTTGATGACGTAGTTGCACAGCGAAATAGAGTACGGCTGATCATAGTACTTCTCCATGATCTTACGATTGTAATTCGGTCGAATTTTCTCGCTGGAAAAGTGAGCGAGGTCCTCTAGTATCTGATCGCTGATTTTCGGACATTTTGCGACATCTAGTAGCCATCGATGAACACCGATGGGACAGTCGCATTCCTCTGGATTGATGGGACCTGTGAATACACGCATCATGACAAATCACTGTCAGAAAGTCATCAGCGGAATTTTCTATTCTTTCTCCTTTGAGAAAGTTACTTACCAGCGGAAAATCAGGGAAACGTTCGAAAATGTTTAACGCTCACCTTTGATAATCTCGGAGGCAACTTTCTGCTCGTCGTAGAGCACAGTCAAAACAAGATCCTCATCATGAGAACTATGAGGACGAAACCGGAATAAAAGGCGGGAGCGATCTTCTCCTGTTCTCAGAAGATCATACTGATATTCTTTAACTTTTCCAGATGGTTTTGAGCGTAGTTCCACTTCGATCGATTCTATAGAGATGTTTGTATATCTGGGAATTACAATTTAGCGCAATAATGAGAGTTTGAATGATCGTTCTTTCACGCGCCAATTAAGTTTGAATGGGAAAATCATCCTGCTCAAGTCTTCGGATTGATTCTGCTGTTTCTGACATGATTTTATGAGAAATCTAACCTTTGGTTGTTTTCGTCGTTGAACTGAATGAATATGTATCGCACAGGCAAGACGAATTCGCCGCGGAGTCCCGGTCCCCACAAGGAAACTCGTGGAATTCCCGCTGCTGCAACGACATACACGGCAACCAGACATCCTATCAGCAGCCTCATGATGTCCTATTTGAGCATGCCTGTGCGTCGTGACAGGAACCGTGTGCTGGAAAAAAGAATGGAATGATGCCGAGAGATGGGACAGAAATTGCTTCGTCCCCATTTTCGCTCGCTCTCCATGACTCCACAGGAAGTGTCTTCGTTATATTCACGACCTACTACTAGGTGCTCCGCGCGTACTCGAGATCTGGTGTTCGAGTCAGGCACTCCGGGTGATCAATAATAATTTCTCTTGGAAACTCCAAGTGCTTTCCCCGTTGCAGAGCGAGTGCTCGAGAAAATCACGCCGGAGAGGGGCCGTGAGATCGCCCCGGCTCTTTTCATCAGGCGAGGCATGCCGTCCGTCGTCAAGCCTCTGAGGCGACGCTGTTCATAATAAAAAACCGTTCAATGGCATCTGAGCGAGACCGACTCATCCTCGTGTGTGACAACTTCCACTCACTCAGAGTGTTTACATTGTCCTCAACAGAAACATTCAACGTGAAATGCATTCAGCAAACTATTAGAGCTTCGTCGAATTCGAATCAGAGTGAGGCAAATATCGATCAGCTGGCGACCGGTGTTCGGGTAATCAGCCCTTGACAGAGTGAACGAGGCTGTCAGCGGTCAGGGCACACGTGTTGATCACTCGAGTGGGTGAAATGAGAGAGGGGAGAAGCACCGCGAGAATGAAAAGCGGTGGGGGTCGCAACAAAATGCGACAGGATAGAATTTGTAACAAACTCACCGACGGCACATGGTGTCCGACAGCTCGGACGAAAAGATTGTAAGCAGGCGATGAGCGTTGCCAAGAGCGAATGGTCAGAACAACGAGCGGCATTCTCCTCCGCGCCGCTGCAGCCGCCGCCGTCATCGCTGTTGTTGAAGAGAGGGAAAGGAAGCCTTGAGAAGAAGAATCAGGCGACGGCCAGGCGTGCTTGGTTTAACTTTGTTTGAACTCGCGGCAACAGGAGCATCGCTTGTTGGATACGGCTGGTGATCGCCGGTCGTTGCTCAAAGCGGTATGAAGAAGCGAAGCAGACAGTGTACGTGCTCACGACTTGCTCGATGAATTCCAGAGATTGGTTTGAGTTGTAGTTTTCGGTGGTCTGAGACACATGGAAGCGGAAAACCCATTCATTGCTGCGGACCCGGGAGGTGGAGAGAAATCATTGGATGTGGTGGTTCTCGGCCCTCAGAACTCACAGACAATGACGGCCGAGAATCGATAGATTCCATGATTCGCACTCTCTTAAGATGGTGGACGCCGGAGTGTATTATATATAAAACGCACTTCAATCATTTCAAACGAACTTCTTCGATGCTTTCTTCTTTATTAGTCGCCGAGTCGGTTCATTTTTTATTTAGTTGGGAAATCAAACTTCAGTACCTCCTAGCCCTCGGGAAGATTTCGCTTCTTAGCAACTTGATGCTATGAAATGTTTTCCTGATCTCGCAGTAAGATCCATTCTCTTGAGGATCTGATAGCCGATTGTGAGTTGGCGCTTTCAAAACTTTGTCGCGTTAACTGAAAGCTAGAACTGTCTGGTTCTGTGCTTGATTCAGACGTTGAGATTCCTCAATTAGAAATCAGTCATCACACATCGCCACTTTTTCTAGAAAGGGGCTACACGTCGCATTGGAACCCGATCTCGGTTCATCTGATCAATCAGTCAATGGATTTCTCCGATGAAATTCTCCTGAATCTCGAAGAGCCCCATCCTGCAACTACTCTTTCATTGAATCAGTCATGTTCGATTTCCTCGATTCCGCTGGTAACTGCGAAGCAATCTTCGTTGTGTCGAGGCGTCTCCCCGCAGTCGCGCTGAGGAGTTTTCGAACACAATTGCTAAAGCCGAGATGTATACCGATGCGAGTATGCTCTGCAGAGTCCGAATTCTTTGAATTAGAAGGAATCTTTGTCCTACATCCGTCCCATAAACTTCTAATGCAGCGTCAAGCTCCGAATTTTTCGTTTCAGGAAACTTACCTGGACAAGGCAGAGCGCGCTAAGTCGGATCGCTGGGATCTGGACTTTTTCCAGGACCAACTGTCCGTTGCACGCGAAATTTCTCAGAATCGGAATGACATCCTCTATGCAGATCGGCATCAGAGCATGGCAAACTGCTGTCAGTAGAGCGCTCTGCGGAGTTCACGAAGAGTTGAAAATCGAGAAAAGTTGAGAGGAGTTCGTCACTTTTGATATGATTCGAGTCTATACAGTCGAGTTCAGTTCACCGTTACTGCGATGATTATTTGGAACCATTCTTCCTTGATGATGCACCGAAGTAGTTCCCAAACGGAGCATCTTTTTGGCTCATCTCGATTTTCGTCAGTGACTTGCGGCTTCCTCGCAATGCACTCCGCAACCTGCGATGGAGGTCAAATCATAATTCAAGGTCTATTCTTCGCCTCCGCTTCCCCGTTATCAGTTTCCGGAATATCTCATCGTGTTTGGAACTGACGCTGATATTGAAAGTTCTGTGTGCCAGAACTGCACCAAATGTTGCTCCCGAATAAAGTCGAACGGAGAATGATCCCGCTTCTCGATTTGAGGATCTCTTCGCTCTGGCGAACTTCGGGCTCATGGTGAATCTGCTTCAGGAAATTATAAATGTTGGAAACTCCAAGAAACAGATCCTCTTCTATCATACAGAGCATTTCTCAATCACGGCAACATCCGAAGACATACCTTGAGAAGTGGAGGCACTGCATAACAGGTTGACAACGCACGAGGTTTGAGAGAATCATTTCGAAAGCGTTTTCTGTGCACAGGAGAGTGAAAATTGGAACCTATCGTCTCGGGCTCGTCTGGACACACTTGACGAAAACGTATCCTAGGTCTGAAACTAGATGGTTGACGCGAACGGTTTGTTTTTCGCTATGTAGAACACGTGCGTCGAAAGTAAGGAAACAAAGAGGCTATGAGGAATCGGCGGACGACTATGCGGGGCAACATTGAAGAATCGTGACACTCACAAAGATACCACGGAATAATGAGACGAGTTCGAGGTTCGCTGTCGAAGGAATTTCCACTCAAAAAAGAAACTTCCTTCCTTCAGTTCACTTCTTCGCGCTCCACCTCACGGTGCCGGTCCACGAGGGCACGAGAAACAGCATCGTCTGCTCTCCGGCTGTTTCTCGTCTCGCGAAGTAAACCCGACGGAACGAATTCCTCTTGATCGAAAGCCCATGAGGAATGAGGGCCGCAATCCTTGCTTCAAGTATCTCCATGGGACAATATCATGATATGAGATGACAACGAATTGGGTTTTATTGAACGTGATTGTTTGTTTGATTCGTTGCATTTTGACTTTTGACTCGAATTCAGTCATTTTCCATTCCTAACGAAATTGTTTTCGATATAAATCGAACTCACAATGACTCGCGTACGAAGTAAAATGACCTAATCTGTTCGAATCTTCTCTATATTACCTAACACCAATCTCGAAAACTACACAGATTCATGTTTCGATGAGCCTGATAAGTATGTAGTATTGTCCGAAAGTTCAATTCGATCACTGTTACCAGATGCATTTCTCAGACCGTAATTGAGTTGAGTTTGTAAAGATCGAATCTGACGAGGACAATCAGCGGACTAGTAAATAACAATCATCTAATCATCGAATGAGTCTGCGAATCATCTGCGGAGCCATGCTCTCTCTAAATTGTTGTCTTGGTTCCGTTATTTTGATACAATCTGAAGAGCTCGTCTAGGTCTCGAACAGATCCGTCTTCCAATTTGTCGACTTTACGCATGTGATTGAGGACGTTCATGTACACGAGTTCGATTGCATCCATAGCCCATAGATAATCCAAATGGAGGAATTTGGATTTCTCTATCGAATACCATCCGTTGTCGAAAACCAGGTGTTTGACCTTCGAGTAGAGCTTGGCAACGCCATCTGGGCCGGCGAAGGTATCATCTTTCGAATGGAAAGCGATCAGACGAACGCGAACGTTGGCGAGATTGTATTCGGGCGGTCGTTTCTGAAATTCGACGGAACCCTAATTTGAATCTCCTGGATCCCTCTCTGCAGTTCCCAGGATCGAAAGCTCCCGTGCAGTCGAGCGGAAACTGTCATTTTATTCCGAACGAAAACCCTTCAGAGCAGAGCTCTCGAGCGAACAGCCAACAGACCTTGCCGTAGATCGCCATGTTGCTTTTGACTCCGGGGTAACAGGTCGGTTTATCGTCGTAATCAAATTTCGCAAAGCGACCCGTTTCGATTATCTGGAAGAAATGAATGAAGTCCTGCACCGTAGTTCCTGCGGGAGAGTTGACGGCGTACACCGGTACTCTCGACTGGAACCGGGAATCTGATTAAAAACTCGAAGACCTTATCCCTTCATGACCAGGTAAACACTGGAATCGGAAAAACTGAGCGGAAGGAACCTACGCTGTTGAATCGAGGATGCTCCACGTTCCGCAAAAGTGTGGGATTCATGCCGACGTTTAACATCGTGCTGCAGAGCGCCCCGCCGCCGAGTGAACACACCAAAGGGTTCATCATTGTGAAGCCGACGTCGTTGACTTTTGAGCTGTCGAAGATTCGGTTCCTCGAGTACCCCAGGCAGTCCATTACTCGTTTCTGAGGTTCGAAATCACGAAATTCAGGAGATTGGAATGTTTCGGCGACGTTATTATCGAAAATCGAGGATGGAAGGAGGCTCCTCCGACCTCGCATCGGATTTTGAAAACAGAAAAAGAGAATATATCATTACAAGTTCGTGCATGATGCTCTTGAGAATAGACCACGCCGGGCTTAGATCCAGGTACACGATCGGGGAGAGTGCGGTGAATAGGCGAATCTGTAATAAGGATTCGTGAATCGAACAAAATAGGCTCGGAGAAGAAAAACTCGTAAAAAAAGGTGAGATCTCAGACGCTCCGACGCACCTTTTCGTTGTATTCCGGTTTCGTTGCCAGTAAAGCGAATAAGATCGTGGTCCCTCTCGAGTGTCCGAGGTAGTGAAGGTTTTTAAAGCCCGTCAGCGACAAAATGGAGTCGATGATGGCCGGCATGTCAAACTCGGCCATCTCCATGAAGCTATTAATACGAGAGAAGAAAAAATCGTTTTTCGCGAACGTGTCATGGGGTGAGTGTTCCATTCTATCATAAACGTCTCAATGGACGGTGCAACGTTTGAGACGCAGCTGCTGACGTGGTTGAGGTCCCATTCCGTTGCTTTCACCGCAGGAACCGCGCCTAAACAGGGCCATTCAGGCAGCGAATGAACGTGTACAACGAGGAGAGATGCCGAACGAGTGTTTCGCTGGCAAGCTTCCCAAAGTGAGAAGGAGCCTTCGAAGGGGCGCCATCATTTACAGAAACGGCACACGATCTTTCCCGCTTCCAAACTGATGTGAGTCATTTCGAATATCCTACACCGAGCACCTCAGCGTTTCGTAGCTTGGTAATTCCGTCAGTTCTCACATTGACAGGTGAGGCCAACGCATTTGAGAGCGCGCCCCCTTTATATATTATATTATATTATATTATATTATATTATATTATATTATATTATATTATATTATATTATATTATATTATATTATATTATATTATATTATATTATATTATATTATATTATATTATATTATATTATATTATATTATATTATATTATATTATATTATATTATATTATATTATATTATATTATATTATATTATATTATACGTTGGCTTTTATAGGTTTAGATATTATATTATATTTTGAAAATAACGTGTCTCGAGTTCTTTCAAGAATCAGCTTCGCCATTCTCAATTCGACATTGATTCCCAATATAAACTGTTGACTTTCCTTGTTGGCCATGTTGCTCTGGAGGGATCCCTCGTGATAGGCTCTAAGTCGCCTACAATGATTCACTGATCCCTACAAATTGACAGGAATTGCGGCCTAAAATAAGCCTTCCCTAATGTCGTACGGACGACTGATGGATGACCAACCTGATGTAATAAAAGTTCTCCTTTGTTGATTCACTCCACGAACTGAACTTGTTGCCTCGAGTGTTCGGCAAATAGACATCGTATCCCATGTTGGCCAAAAAGAACCCGGGCGCTTGATGCGGCGGATTTGCTATGAAGTCGAATCCTGAGCTCACCTGAAAGACGAAAAAGAGTGGAAATCGCTACGGATACCTTGTGAGCACATGAAAAACTCTAGAGCAGCCGTCGCAGAGAAATCGGAAATTACAACGTTCGCGACGTCAAATCAGCGAAATTGGCGGAACGAATGCATCTCACTCACCACTCCGTGCTGTAGAATAACAGGGATGGATTTAGGTGTGTAAACCCGAGGATTTCTCACTCGGAATATTGTTAGGATTACGCCGTCTTTTGTGGTTATGTTGAATTCGTGGAAATCATAACCGTAACTCTTCACATAATATCCCTGTAAATTCAACAGATCCGCAAACGTTACTCGAGTTTCTGAAACTTTCTCGCCCGAGAAGAGTCTATGTGCTCATGCAGCCTCCGAAGCCGATGTATGCAGGGTCGCAGCTTGGGCATGGTCGCAGTGCACTCCAGTGGCCAATTGAGGGTGGCAATTCCGCCGTGCGCGCGCCGCGGCTGTAGTTGTCGCCGTAGTCAGCGCAGCGGGGCTGTGGCGGGCTTGGCAAACAAGGAACTTCGCGCCCGAACACTACACCCAGGAACCACGACTCGACAGAAACATATACGATGCCGAAAGGAGCGGTTCTATTTGAAGCGTACCGCTCGGTAGAATTCGAAACCGCCTACGGAAACACATTTTTCTCGTCCGTTTACTAGAACGGAGAATTGCCTCGCTTGCGGACGCAAACAGAAATTCGAAAAGATCCGACTACTGAAAATGGAATACTCGCTATAACCAAAGCGTTTCGAGACAAAATAGTTTTTACACTCACCACGCTCTTGATGACGTTGCTGACATCAGGATCGTTCGACGATCGTTCCCCCAGCCTATCCACCGTCTTGTCGATGGTGTTGAAAAGTTGACTTGAAACTGTCTTTGTCACATCGCGGACCGTATTGAGCAGTTTCAAGGAGATCGTGCCAGTGACCAGAGCTGAAAGGCGCGAATCCTCTCTAATACTCGTTTCACTCCCTCCGGAAAGATTTATCTGAACTTTCTAGTGTTTCGTCCGATTTTGATAAAACGAGCCTCCCAACGGGAGCACGGAAATAGGATCTTCCAGCTACTGTTGCCCTGTCGCAATCTGCTGATGAGGGATGTCAAGATACCAATATCTTGTTATTCAATGCCGTGATATGGCGGTTACGTACCTGTGACGAGAACGATGAGTTTGAGCATTCTGCAACATTCAGATATATCGGATCAAATGTAGGGATCCGCAGAATTCACAGCGGTGCTAACGAATGGTTGCTATGTGGTAAGGGCATAGCAATGGGGAAGTGTGTTCAGTGGCGTATTTGGCGTGTGCATGCACGGAGCACGGGGCATGTTTATGTGGGTCCCGCTACGAGAGACTTCCTGCTTCAATCCAGTCAAGCCTGTCGGCTGCACGTGGTTGCCGGCAACACAATTGCTACGGAATTAGGGGCTGCTGCCGCTGCTGCTGCGGCCGCCGTTGAGGCTATGAGCTCTAATGCCACGCTCAGAAACAAGTCATCCGGGTCGCCGGCAATCCCGCTCCTGTTCATTACGACATGACGAGTGCCAATTGCCGAGGAGCTCATTCCCCTTGCTCTCCAACCGGAAGCAGTTTTCGGAGAGGAAATATTGCCGAAACTGAGGAACGCCGCCCCGCGCTGCGCCGTCGTCCGCTCTCGTCTGGCTTTGGGTGGTGATTGAAGATGAAGGCGTTCAGCCGAGGAGTCTCCGACGGTTCTGCTCAGCATGATGAGATTGCGCTGACGAGGAATTTCAATTTTCCAATCAGCCCATGCTCCCAGGCGAGGACCGAGTCGGAGGCGTAATACAAATTAGCCTCCCCCAGCAAATCGGGCCACGGTAAAGTGGCGGCATCGTTCAGCAGTAATCGGATTCTGCTCGATAAATTCCACTTCTCGCCAATATCGTTGGATGCTCTCACTTTTGCTATGAAAGCTTTCGTAACATCCACCTTGCTGGTGATGATGAATCGGATCCAGGTCGAGATTCGCAGCTCGAGAGACGCGCGGTGGCGGGAAGTCTTTGACTCGAAGCTCACAAAAGGATCTCAGTACCGTGCACCATCTAAGAAAATGAACGGAACGTTGAACGGTTATGTGCTCACCGTCAGATGTCGAAAATGACATAAAAATCACGACTGTAGGGGAAGCGCTAGAAACTTGAGGGACCTTGGCACAGAGTGTATGATCACTGGCAAACATGTAACGTAGGTCACGTTGTAGTGTCAGCTGATTGCTCAGGAGTTTTGAATGAGAGCTTTTTCGAACAGATACCGTTAGGGATGTGAACTTCTCACGGCATTTCGAAGTTGTTCCCGAGTCTCTGTGGATGAGTTGTTCTATCATTTGGATGCGTGCAAATCGACGTGGAATCTCGACATACCTGACTATTGACCATTCGACCCGGGATTTGGTTTGAGTTCAAACCAGTATTTGTGGTGTTTTCAGTGCACACGAATTTTACGGTCGACTGAACGGAGTCGACCGAATTGCGCAAATGTCTCTGAACGCGTTCATCGAGTGTAGGTCGACGCTTGTTCAACGAGTCCGCTTCGATCAAAGTTGTGGTTCGCGTGGCTCAAGTGTTCTCACAGCTTGCTTGCCCTCGACGTGAACGGGTTCTCTAGGTCTGAAGCCGTGCTCCTTGAATACTTTTGAGCTCGTACGTCGCTACTCGCAACGAATCCAGATTAAAACGAGTCTGAAAAAGCCTCCTCTCGTTGGTTTTCGTTTCCGGACACCCCGCCCGTCGACCACGAGTAATTTAACTCCATTTGGTTCTGGGGGAAATCTGATGAGAACTTTTCGACATCGATGGAATGAAGTGTCTGGAAATGTACAGGCAAACATTTTCTCGATGGAACGGTGGGGCAGCATGGAAGGAGTGAATGTTGTTGGAGAGAGGAGGGATTTTTGTTGATAAATGAAGTCTCAAACTCAAGATAAAAGTTATAGCTAGGCTCGGATGCTAAGGGAGCGAAGCGCAAGAGACCATAAAAATATATGAGTCTCTTCGATTCCGCCAAACCATCGCGGCGCCCGCGTAAGGATTTCGCTTTCAACGAAATGTGGATCTCATTCTCGGGAATCCTACAGCTGTCGATCGAATCACGCTCGTGATCATCTCGAGGTAGTTCAATGATGATTGATAGGAGCCGTAGAAAATCGTTACCATCATGCTGTGCCGCATCGTTCATGATTAAAAACGGTGGACCTCACCATTTATACCTTGGATATAGTTAATTTGTAAAACCAGGAGATGGGAAACTCATCTTTCAACTTTCCGATATTCTACACCAAGTCTCGAGAGTGAAGGATCTTTGATTTTGATCATCTTGTCTCTCGCGGCAAATTTACGCCAACCAGATGACTGAAGGTCATTCTGATGGCCGCGCTCGGTTAGTAAGGGTTGGTTCCATTATTTTGAATTCTTCACAGGTCAGGCTCAGATTCTGGATGCCATCATGAGCTGCGACAAGACTTTTGCTTCCGCCACATTTCAGGGTAAGTTATGTTTTCACTGGGAACAAGAGCAGCGCCTCGAGGTCAGACAGAAGGAAAACTCATTCCCAACGGTTGAGTTAGTGGAGCGCTCCAAGCGGTTGAAAATATCCGGAGCAAGATTTGACAACGATGCCGTTTATTTTGTGCGTCCAGTTCCCATTTTCCCAGCCCTGACGGCCATCCCCGTGAATTTGAAACCTGAAAGTCGGTCGAAGCTCCCCACTTCCAGACCTTCGGTTTCGACTCCAGTGTATCGCCTACGCCCTGTTCCGGCCGGAAACGCTTGTCTGCTAGCTATGAACAAGAAACGAGTCGCCTTTGTTTCCAGTAGACCGTCCGGAAATCTTCTAAACGTCAAGTTGAACGGCGGAGGTAATCGTTCGTGGCTGAGTCGGCATTCATTCGAGAGCTTCGGGGCCAAGCTTCAGGATATGAACAAAACACAAGTGCAAGTCGACCTCCGGCTCTCGAACTCCGCACTCTGAACGAGAATGCGGACGACATTGAGAAGTCTTCGGTTTGAGATTTTTATTTACAGAAGCCATTCGAGCGTTTCCCGAGAGCCTCCGCCCGAACGAGAATTCTAATTCTTCAATAAGAAGCTCACGACACCCACGCCGCCCATCACCGCTGAAACGGCGGCGCTCACTGTGTATCCCAAGTGAAAGTCCAGAATGCCATTGCTGTAAATCGAAAGCAAAGCTCCCAGAATCGATCCGATGAACGCCCAGACCGACACCAGAGAGAAGGCTGTGTGGAAAGACCTCAGAGTTCCGGCTGCAGTGACTTTCGGGGCCATGAGGAGCAAGCACTGGCCGACTCCGAGCCCTAGAAGGCACAGACTCACATGGGGAATAGTTGCGGAAACAGTCAGATTCACTGGATATCCCGGTCCGGTGAAGTAAACAGACGCCGAAATCAACGCTGTTCCGATTGCATAGAATATCGACATCGGTAAACACGAGTCGGGCGCAACAAACGGAGCGATAACCGGCGTTACCAGGCAGTTCACAATGTCGGGTAGAGCAACCATTCCCCCGATGGCCAACGGCGGCAGTTTCAAAGATTCGTAGAGTAAGAACCACATCGTGCAGAGATTGAAACCCTGGCACGTGTATGGAGCCACGACGAAAAGAAACGTCGACAGCTTGAAGGGTGCGCTGTAACTCAAGGTCGAGATCGTGAGTCGATCCTCGAGGCAGTGTTTGTCCACCACGAACGTTAAAGTGATGAAACAGACGAGAACAGAGCCACCAGCCGCGAAAAACGGAGTGTAGAACGATCCGTCGCTGAAAATCATTCCGCCGACGATGGGTCCGAACACAAATCCGAAGAAATAAAGGCTTTGGTTCGCTCCTAGGTACATGGATCTCTTGCTTTCGAAGTGGAACCGAATGTAATTTTCACTCGCGTCGTGGAACATTGCGCAGCCGGCACCTTCGACGCAGCGTAGCACGACCGCCAAAAAGATGAATCCGCTGTTGCAGGGCAGGAACTCCAGGACGCCGAACAGGATCACCGAGACGGCGACGAGGGCCGAGCCGCACAGCAAAACAGTTTTGCATCGGAACGCCCGCCGGTAGAGTGCCGTTGTAACGATCGCGAGTACCGTCCAGTACGCGATGAAAATCACACTCGTCCAATACTTGGGAATGTTTCTCCTCGAGATCTCTGATGGCAGTACGGGAGCTTGTAGCGCGGCACAGCATGACAAGAAAAAACTGCTCACTGAGATGATGGTTGCTCCATTGCGGAAAACTCGCTGCTCCTTTCGCCGCTGGTGGTTCCCAAGCTCAACCAAGTCGTCCTGCATGTTTCCCGCTCGCGCACTCGAACTTCGTCTCCGACCGCTCGAGTCTCTTCTGACCAGAACCGGTGGTAGTCCATCCTGTCGGTGTGATCGATGCATTCGGTGACGTTACACGGTATCTGGACGGTGACGATCCCGTCACCGTTCGATCGCGGTAGACATTTTCTCCAAATAATGTCAGGCTACACGTGAGAGCGCTGCCATAAGCCGCAGGGATTAGTTCGAGCTGTTGAGAACTTGAAACGTTTTCCAAGAGGTGATCTCCATGCCAAGGTCGACCCACCGAGATCCCGTATGGAACGGACTATCATATCGGATAACGAGCTTGTCAGATACCGAACCGTAGGAGCTTCAAAGTGAGAAATTTCACAAAATAGCCGTCCGGAGAGAGTTCTCGTTTGCCGAACGCCTATCCGAGTCAGTTTCGCTGTTGTTGTTGTTCGTTGCGCGGCCTTCGGACTCGGCTGAAGTTGAGATACGAACTGGGTGATAAATTCGTTTCTTCCAATCGCCCGTCCGATGTCTCCTCGGACGTGCTCAAGTGCTGGGTCCGATCGGCGGCGGTGCGGAACCTTTCTTGGCTTCTAGCCTGGAAGCGGCCATCTAATTGTAGGCGCCGGCATAGCCACTCGACTTGAGCAATCTCACCACGTCCTAACAAAGAACTCACTCACTCAGCGTTGTTGTCTTGCGCAGGGAAAGACTGACGTTTTGAGAGCAAAGTTTGCTTCTTTTTAATGTGATCATAACAAAGTTGATAACCCTCGTCGTCCTGGCGGAGATTGCCGCTCCTGAACTCTTTTCGGGGACATTTTTCAGATGGTACTCGTTCAGTTCCCGAGAATTCTTGCATGTCAAGAAATTGAATGTCGGCACCTCAGATTCGCAGGGAGGAGTTCGTTGCAGGGTCCCATCTTGTCTGCTGTCATACAACTTCCATCACTAGATTGGATTGAGGTTCCGAAATTTAGAGCCGCAATGAATCTTCGTGCTTTGTTCGTAATGTCAGCTCACTTCCGCGTGAATCAACTCGCTCGGCGAACATCTCGACGGGAAAACGCAGCGAACGAAGATGATCCTTGCCTCATGGCTCTTTCTCGACTCCAAAAGATTATTCTGCGGAAAAAATTTGGCCGAGTGCTCGTTTTATTAAATTTTACCGAAAGAAATGGAAAGTAGGTTTTCAGCGAGTAAAACGCCTCTGTCAGCTCGATTCCCCAAGGAAAAAGAGTTCGTCTTGTCGTGAGAGAGGGAGAAAAAAAAGGCGCGGGAAAATTGAATAGAATGAAAGATTCCCCAGGTGGGATATATCTTTCCCACATTTGAAACAATTTCATTAGGAAGTGCGGACGGCCTCATTTCCTGAACTGGAAAATACAATCAGAGACGTGTTCACCTCTCGCTGGAATGAACTATCGGGAAGACAAATCGGCGGAACTTTCGCTGCGCACGACAACGTCTACTCCGTTTGACGGATCTTTCGCGTCAACCGGTCCGGCTCAGTGGAGATCATAAGGCTGAGTACTCTCGGAGCTTTCCGCTCCATTCTTTCCTCTCAAAGTTTGATACGCTGCCCGCTCCGAGAGAAAGAAACAGAAACGAAAGTTGGCGGCTCGAATAATAATCCTAGGGAATAATTTTCTCGTCAAAGTTCGTGTTTCTCATGCGACGATTGATACACCCTATTCCGTCCCCGGAATTTCCGCCAGCAGGATGGCGGATTGCCGGACCTAACAGTGTACCACAGTGGGAACACGAGAGGATACGTTGACACAAAAAAAAACTCAGCTCAGAGCTTAGCAGCGCGAATCGAGGGGGATTTGCACGTCAGCTGTTGAGTGTCACGTTTCGAAACTGACCAGCCCGAAATTACCCCGGCACCACTTCCATGGGTTGTGAGGAACGAGGAATCTGATTCACGGTAAATCGCTCGCTTGAATAGAAACATGGTTTGTAGCGCGCATTGCAACTTGCATAAATGTTACCACGGCCAAGTTAAAGTTTCTTGAACTCGTTACATACAAAGCTTACATTAGTCGCCGTGGAGTCCAATATCCAGACTCATTCCAGAATTCCACACCCAGCGCGTAAATTTCTCGATTATTCCGAAACTTTTAGTTTGGATTGCTTGATATGTCAGCATCCAGACAGAATCTCGAGCCGGTCCTTGGTTTGAGTTCGACTCACAGAGATGGGCTTTCTACGTCAATCGAGACAGACTCATTACTAGACGACTTTCTAAAGGATTTCCTCGGCGATTTGGCGCTATTTCGAGTCATATCTGCGCTGAAAAATTTCTGGATGTAATCACCGGAAACCGATGCGTTCGGACATTGCTCGCTAATTGAATCATTTCAATCATCCTGTTTCCGCTGTTCTACTTTAGGAAGAAAGAAACATCTTCGTGGGCACGGTGTCGACATTGAAGTGGGAAAACCTCGTTCGCAAACTTCTCTGGACTAACAAACCCACTCACTAATTAGTCGAGTAAATCACTATAAAAATGTATCACCGAACTCCTAATCGGCTTTGTGGACATGGTAAAAAATTCTCAAAGCACACCCAACGGTTCTCACGGCTTTCCCGCGATTTCCGAGTCCGAGAGATTGTTCCGTGAAGCTTCTTCAATAATTCATCGCCGCTGGAACCCGCACTTGCCGGAGAGTAGCACATCTGATTTCGAAGGAATCCCCTCCCTGATGGTTTAGCATTCTGACGTCCGACCAAGCACCATATCACCTCCTTTATCCGTCCTAAGCAACTCGATGGGATCTCTGATTGCGGAGAATCTTCAAGCAGAAGAACCAACCGACTCCGTTTTCGGTCTTGGATTCGAATCACGCTGACCACGTGTTGAAATCTAATCAAAACCTTGCACCATGCACGACAGATATCATCAGACATGAAGTGAATACGAAGATATCGAATGCGACCAGCTCACATTTTATTGAATATTTCAAACTTGCTTGTGTACACAAAGTAGATTAGCTACAGTTGTTTTTTTTTCTAATTTCAGAGGCGCCATCTATTCCCAATGTAAATCATGCGCAAAAGGTATCGGCAACGATTTGGTACCAAAACCCGTGTTGCTGGCCGGTAATTTCAAAAGAGATTTGACAACGTTGACGATACATAGAAACCTCGAATTGACGAATGAATCCAGATGTTGTCATAATTGAATTCAATACACGATCGATCAAACCGCTCATCCATGCAAGTCGTAGATAGAAAATTACATAAATAGTGGTATTTCTTCGTTTCAGCTTATACATAGTGCACAACTTGATGTTCGCGAGGCCATTCGAGCCGAGGTTTCGATGATGATATCGATCGATTGATTGATCTTTCGCTCACTCGATTCGAACAGCCGTTGGGAAAGTGCTTTAATGTTTTGTGACATCTAATTCTCTAAATCACCTTGTTGAAGTCGCCGCCGCCGCCGACATCGCGCCGCTGTCATAATTGAGGACACGACGTCGACAACGACTTCAACTACGTGGTCGGTCGCTTGCTCGCTTGCTTGGTCAATTAGCCGACGCATGATTTGGCTGCTAGTACAACTTGGGTCCGTTTTTTTAGACGGGTCTACGTAAAAACGCTTTCTGGTATACAGAGACTTCATCTGTTGCGTTGTCTCCGAAACTCAATTCTCTGAGTTGCTGTTGATGTTGTTAGCGCTGTTTGTTCCGTGTACAGCTGTGGCCCTGGCCAGAGGCGCGGGTTTGAACCCAGCGGACGCAGAGGGGAGCTCATCGCGGGGGTTCGAAGGTTTCCACGACCTTATACAACAACTCTCGAACCAGCTTCATTCATCGTTGGGAATTCGACTTTCATCTGTTCGCAAGTTCCGTTCACAGACGTTTCCGACTGCGTGTTTATCTGTCTCTCTTCAAAATTATGTATTTATATGTATCACCGTCGACGGGCTCGTCTTCTAGGGGCCCGGCTATCTAGAATCGGAAGATCTCAATTGTTCATGTCGTTGCCGCTGCAGACAAACCTTGTTCCTGTTCAGTTGTTATTCTCGAGATCGAGAACACAGTCATCAATAGTTGAGTATTTCTTGTGCAGCTGCCCATCTGGTCGGAAGGATTTAACGATCGAACGCTGCCGTGATATCCTCTGATTGCAAATCTCGGGAAATTTCGAAATATCCGCGATGGACTGACGGAGGTGACGGTGAGAGACCGTTCGAAGGGCTCTTCTCTCTGCTCGAGCCATTGTTTCCTCTCTTCATTTTGGTACGACATTATCGACAGGAAAGTTGTTCTGTTGCGGCTTTGAATTGGCCCCTGATATGCGTTCGAGCTGGCGGATGCGGACGAACGAACAGCGGCGGGCGAGCGAGCGAGCGAGCGAGCAAGTGAGCCCTCGGACCGGAAACCAATACTCGGTGAGCCCTGGTTTCGGTTTTCCACCGGTCCTCACTCTTTTCGAAGGACTCCGGCCAGGACTCCTCAAATTCTTTTGTTTGCTCGCTCGCGCTGCATGCTTCTACGAATTCCATCCAACTCGGTCGGCCGCTGTAGCCAGCCATTGAAGGTTATCAAAAATAGACGAGATAAGGGCCGCGGCACTTGAGGATCCTTCTCCATGGGGCAAACGTGAAACTCATATCAAGTCGAACTGAACTGCACGAGCAGCAGAAAAGAAGCGGAATAATTCCAGAATAATAATCGATCGCAGGTTTTGCGAAGCGTTCCAAGCGAAAAAGTAGTCTCGTGGTGGTCCCAGTAATGGATGACTTGTTGATTGATCTGACAGACTGTGTGACACCTCGTCGCGTTTCTCTAGCTAGCCTTACGGTGATGGTTTGGAAGACTTTTCGAGAGACATCACACCCGGCCCAAATTGCGACAAAAACTCAAATCGCAAGTCAAGCCTCGTCGTGACAGAACACATCGTTCGGTCATCCGTCGGAAAACGATTGCACTCGCAAATATTGTCGCGCACGCGCTGATGTCGAAGCGGTGCGCAACTGTTCGCCGACTAGTGCTTCCAGGATGTAACAACGCCCAAATCATTGAAACCTCAACTGCAGATCGGAGCCAACTAAATTTTTGGTACTTGAAGTGTAAATTGTCTCGTGCTGCCCGCTTGGTCCTCTTCCTCTGCCGAGCCGGAGGCTATAACCGCTGGTCGTACGCTATCCTTGTTCAGGTAGTGTACAACATAATGCTGTACCAAATCATAGCAATACTTGTATTCGGTCTGAAAGCAAAGGGAACGACGGAACTCGTTAGTTTCGCCGGTCGAAAAACGAAATATTGTAGCAGAATGTTCTCCGGGAAAAGTTTCCAAACTCACCATGTTTTCCACCAGTTGCACTCTATGTCGACGCACGGTGCGAACTGCTTGAAAGACATCGATCTCTCCGTGCTCAATCACCTGTTCTATAGCGACGTTGGCGGCGCAGTAAACACCTGCACGGCTCTTGCCTGCAATGTTCCTCCGTGACGGTGAAACAATGGGAGGTTTGGCGCTCGTAACACGTAGCAACGTTCATTCATGCAACACTTCGTTAAACAACGAGCTTCTAGCCCTCGACGTCTTCGGATTATGAGGCAGCACATAGAGTACAGCGCTTCGAACTTACCATTCTGTGAAATGACGAGAACTGGACCATAGGTTGTTCTCTGTCTCCAGCGTTCTACCATGTTCATCATTTCGACCAAGGTGTTCGTAGATGTGGGGACTCTGTGACCATCAGGCCAACATGTGATCTGGAAAAACTGCGTGGTTTTCGGTTCAGCCTTTACTCCTGCCATCAATTCGGTAAGGGAGACGACCTGGAAGAAGAAGCAGCGGCAAATCAATCACAGAACTGGATGAGAGGAGATCCGAAAACATTCCAGAAACTCGAGTGATTCTCACCTTTTTGTTAATGCGAAAGATCCAGGACTTTATTTTCTGATAATGCGAGTAGGACACAACATCAACTGTGAACACGGGTCCGTACTTCATTCGCTTATCTCGTTCCGTCGGCCAGAACGCGGGGAAAGTCTGCGAGACACAACGAAAATAATCTTCTGTTGAAGTTAAGCTCATTCAAGAGATAGTCAATTATCCTATGCGTGTCGAGCTCCTTTTACGCTGAATGCGTCGGCCGTTCGTCGCTTGAGCTCGGTAGGCCACTTTCTCCAAGAGAAACGAGTGACTTCTTTGTCATTAAACTCAAACTACAGCCGAAGAGGATCTGTACCTCTACCTGGACGAGTCCGTGAGCTTTGGAAAGAGATGAAGCCTGCATCCGAGGTGACTCGTTCGGTATTTATTCTACATTCATATATGCACGAGAGCAAGGGCGGGACGCAGTTGAACAGCGAACGCTCAAGGACAACAAGGGTTCACTCACATGAGATGGAGGTGGATCGCACAGGATCACTACGGCGTTACAGCCATGATCATAAATTAGAGACCAGACGTCTTGTGCGGTACTCTGAAGAGGCCATTCTGTGACGATGTATTCCTTTGAACGCGTGTAGCCCTGAGTATTGAATGAGGCGCTCGTTAATATTGAGAGAGAATGCGTTTCACAAATCTCGTCTGCTCGGGAGTGACACTTGCGTGCTGAGCGTCATCTCCCAAAGAAGGAGGTTCCGGATTGTCTTCATGAAACGCAAATGGGAAAGCGATGAACCACTCACGTCTACGAATACCGAGTTGATGTAGTCAGTATTGTCGTTGCTTTGAAAAGTCGTAAGGTAGGGCCGGAAGTTGTCCGCTGTAGAAGCGAAATTTCCGATTGAGATAGATAGACTCTCTCTCTCTCTCTCTCTCTGACTAAAATGGGCGGAATAAAGCGTCCACCGGCGTCACTTACGCGGAACTGTGGTAATATCGCGGTTTTTCTCTCTGTTTTCGGGTCTGTGTCCTCCGGCGCAGTCACCGATTGAGAGCCGTGTGCTCATTTTACAGATTTTCTGCGACAGTATTGAGAATTATTCGACCCCGATCTCCCAGGAGTTCACGATTCAGTCAGGAGTAAACTGTTTCCGGTGAGATATGTCCCGGACAAAGGAAGGATATTCGAGTAGTTCGGTCAAAGTTGAAGATTTTTATACTTACAGTGTATTCCCTCTGGTATTCGTTGACTCTAGTGATGGGGTTTTTCTGTGACTTCTGTTTGAACTTGTGGGCTATCTCAGTGACACTGAACCAGGTCTTGCCGCACATCAAAGCTTCGTCTAACGTGTCGTAGATGTACAAATACTGTTCCTGTGAGGAGAAATGTCGTCCGTTTCAGAGCAGCTGGCCTTATCTGTCGAGGATATTACCTAATCTCGTTCAGCTGTTCCCAAACTCTTCGGCTGTTTGGTTCAGCGACTTCTCGGATTCCGAATCAGCTTCTCGGAGGTCTTAACAGCTCTATGAAAGAAGAATGACGGCAGAGATCGACTGAGAGTCGGAAGGCTTGAGATGAGAACAGAGCTCCGCGTCTACAAAAAACACAACTCGGAAATGTTGGGAATGATCCAGTGTTTGACGAAAGGAATGGCTCTCGAGTCTTCACAGGAGTTTTTTTTTCCCTCAGAGGAGTTCCGACGATTCTCCTTTCACGGACTCCTGAAGTCACCGCTCGGGAAGGAAGTCTCCTCCGTCCGGCAGTGTTTAAAAGTAAAAAGTTCGAATGAGCGCAATAATTGCAAGGAAGAGGCGACGTTCAAGTCTCGAAGCAGACAGCGGAAAAGGGAGGAAATCTCGTCCGCTCGCTCATTTGTACGGCAAGACGTCAGAGATAACCAAATGCGAGGGAAATGGTCCCTCGGGGCTCTATCGAGACGCGAAGTCTGCACATTCTTTCATAATGACCGCCGAATTCGGGCTCTTTTCACAAACTAAAATCCATTCTCTTCCGGAGGCACGCGCGCCACGGGCAAGCCGTCAGAGGAGCGAGCGACGCCCGCGGAAGCACATAGCCTTCACACAACAATTCCTCGAAGATTTTCTTCTTGATGTTTCGTCGGAATTTCTCCCTCATCGCAGAAGCCTAAAGAAAACCGAGACGAACAGCAAGTCACTTTTTCGAGCGCAGAATTCGAGAATCAGTGAGGATCCCAGGGAAGAGGGAAAAAACGGAAGACGTCAGGGAATAGAAACAACAAAAAACCCAAGATGAAGTCAGACAGTGGAGAGATGCTGGAAAATCGCTGTTCGATGAAAAGAAACCATTCCCTCTTCGCTCTGGATCGAGAAATGATTCACTCTTTCCCTCGTGACATCGTGCACAATCCATCTCGGCGTTTTGCTTCAGCTGTCATCAACATCTTGGGTCGTCGTTGTTGAAGGCTTCACAGCCAGTGTTGTGGGGGCGCTTGAACCTCCCATCGTTTCGCACCGCATTGAATCAATTCGTAGCTTGCCGCGACAAACCGGAGTCTCATTCCATCTTTTCTCTCCGCGTTTCGTCCAGAACGACAGCATAGTTTGTGTTGCTTGTCAGCACATTTTCGCCACGAAGCGATCCATTTGGGAGATAGCGTCAGCTTGGAGCGCACAACGACGGCGCCGCGCCGAGTCATAACCGTGTTTTCGCCGCGGCGTTTGCGCTCCAGGATCTATCTATCCATCATAAAATGAGTGCCTCCCGCTCACCATTGATTCCACCATGCCCTTGCGAGCGGATCGTAACAATCTCAGGTAGGCTAACACGTCGTAGACGGCTTCTTCCTCGGCGAGCTCCAGGTTCGCGTCGATGGCCAGGTAAGTACCAGTTCGGCCGCAGCCATCACTGCAGTGTACGATGAGAGGGGCGGTTGAGTTGTACTGTTGACACACGGCCTTGACTCTTCGGCGAAAATCTAGCAACGCGTTCGAGAACGGTTGTGTGTGGATCGGCCAATTCGTGAAGTGGAACTGGTGAATTTGCCGCTGTTCGGTTCCCTGGAAAATTGGGGTTCGAACTCTCCTAATTCCTCTACCATCGTTCGAACTCACAATCAGAACTCACTCCGTCCTCGAACGCCTACCTGCTTGACCAAGAGGGCTCTCAGTGTTAAGTTGGCTAACGTGTCCTCCCGTATTAGAGTGATCGTGATGTTACCATGTTCGACTACCCTACGATTTTCTGTGGGCCAGTACTGGGTGCACATGACCCGGACGAAGTCAAACACCCGAGTCAGCATCACCACCACGCAGGCTTTACTCTCCCAGATCATCCGCCAGAAATCGGCCACAGTTTCTTCGTTAGGTCCTGGAAAAGAACGGAATCTTGAAGAATCTTCCCTCGACCGACGTCGTCGAATACTCGAGGCGGGGACAGGACTAAACGGTCCCGAGCGAGACTGAAGCAGTTTGGGTTTCGAACAAATTTATCGTCGGTCCGAGGCATCCGCTCCGCAGAGAACTAATCTAACGTCACATCGTATGCTTCCAAAGTTGAAGCGCTTCCTCCTTCGAAATGTTAGCGCTTTTTCGCTGTGACGGAATCTGCTGGAGGGACGTTTTTACGCAGGAAGCATTTTTTTTTCTCCCGAGACTCGTCGTTCGCTCAGACCGACTTCGTTCGTCCGACCCGATGTAAGCAAATTAGCTGAGTCTTCAGCGAGTCCGACGTATCGTTAGCAGTTTGCGAAATCAACTCTTTGGTAGCGGCTTGTTCGATCGAACCTCGAAAGGGAAGGTCTGACGAGATTTTTCTCTCGAAACCACAATTCGCTCCAGCTTTGTTTGATCGCCGCTCATTTGAGTCAATCGAGGATCGTTTCGTTCCTTCGAATCGTTGTTCCCGGCCACAGGATGAAGGATTTTCGCAACAAACGAAGATAAGGCCTCAGATTCGGTAAACAATGTCTTCGGAACGCAATTTGTTCCCAGTATGATGTTTCGATCTCTGAGTGAGTGCCTAAGCCCTTTTCTCTCGAGTTCTTCCAAGCTCACCATAAAAGCAACTCACCCTGGGCAGCAATATATGCGTTTGGTCGAAGAAGGCTCTGTAAGACAATGAGATGCTTTGTGAGATTTGACGAATGGCTTTTGATTTCGACGTGAGCTCTTGGAACGATGCTCGCGTCATCAATTTTCTAAAATATATGGATACTCACGTCAATGTAAGTGGCGTTGATGTAATCGGAATCCTCCTGATCATCGAGAGTGGATAACACAACCCTGTTGTAGTCGTCTGGAACATCAGAAATCAGAATCTCAACACAACAAACAGTGCACGCTGGCTTTGCTGCTTTCCTCGTCAGGCCAGCCGACAAAGGAGGTGNCCAATCGAGGATCGTTTCGTTCCTTCGAATCGTTGTTCCCGGCCACAGGATGAAGGATTTTCGCAACAAACGAAGATAAGGCCTCAGATTCGGTAAACAATGTCTTCGGAACGCAATTTGTTCCCAGTATGATGTTTCGATCTCTGAGTGAGTGCCTAAGCCTTTTTCTCTCGAGTTCTTCCAAGCTCACCATAAAAGCAACTCACCCTGGGCAGCAATATATGCGTTTGGTCGAAGAAGGCTCTGTAAGACAATGAGATGCTTTGTGAGATTTGACGAATGGCTTTTGATTTCGACGTGAGCTCTTGGAACGATGCTCGCGTCATCAATTTTCTAAAATATATGGATACTCACGTCAATGTAAGTGGCGTTGATGTAATCGGAATCCTCCTGATCATCGAGAGTGGATAACACAACCCTGTTGTAGTCGTCTGGAACATCAGAAATCAGAATCTCAACACAACAAACAGTGCACGCTGGCTTTGCTGCTTTCCTCGTCAGGCCAGCCGACAAAGGAGGTGGAGTGGTGTCCTCCTCCTCCTGTTTTCCTCCAAGAAAAGGAGAAAGCCGGAAAGAGAAGTTCGAGACACGTTTTGTCCTTCTCAGCGAGTGCCTGAGCGAAACGGTCCGCACGACTTCCCACGAACTCTCCGAGACGGTCGAGTCGATGGATTTCGGTAAGGTTCCGTAGTGATCGTGTCAACTCATGAAGTCAAGCTCGAAGGCCGTGGTCAACGACATCGAAAGAAACTCCAAGAAATACTCACATGGCAGTAATTTTTTGTAACTATTCTTAAGGTCGTTCGCCGGTTTGTTGGCGTGCCGCTGAGAGTGGATATCGGCTTTGGTGGCCAACTGAAATCAAGGTTCGGTGTTCGCACAACAAGGAGAGCTTTCCAGCTGGCTCGAAGTAATGGAGGAGCGACGACGCTAATGATCGGCAAAAAGGAGCTCACCATGAACTCCGTTCGGAGAAGATGTTTGTTCTTGTGCAGCAATTTGCAATGCCGTGAAAAATCTGCGAACGCCAAAGCTTTCTTCGGGACGAAATAGGTTCCCTTCGAAAGCGATGCAATCCCCACATTGATGAATGATTGGTTCAGAGCGTTGATAGGATCGAAAGTTGTCGTCCTCTTGCGACGGCTCCTTTTTGCGCCCCGACTTAACCTGCCGGACCGCTTTGTTTTGACAGTCACTGGCATCTGGAACAAGAAGAAAACAACACGGTAATGCTTCCAAATCCGGCGGAACGAAGTCAATGTTTCAGGAGAGGAGTCGGCTGCTGTTGAGCGCGGAGCGTTGTTAACGAAGCCGCGTGTGTTTTTAAGCCGCTTCGACATTGCCGGAGATAATTAGGCAGAAATAAATATAATGACGCAGAAGGCAGTGAAGGGGGGTTGGGGGATGGGGAGGGGAGGGGATCTCATCGCTATTCATGAAATCAGTGCTGTCGCCTGACCGTAGGGACTCATGCGTTCGGAGGTGGTAGCTGGATGCACAATGGAATGTCATCGGCAGATGTGAGTCCTGTCTCCGCTCCCCTTTCCCGTCTTGGACGGTTCAGGGATCCACTTTTTGACAGGTCTAACTTTCGTGTTTGGAGTCCATCATCTCTGTGTGGTCAGATCATGCAAGTGGCCCGGGATTCATGACCGATCAGAAGGTCAGGCTCAGGCCTAACCGACAACGTGGACAACGGTTCCCCGGGTTCGGGCACCGGGGAACCCCTCTCCTTAGGAGGGGTGGGGGGATCCCTTGAATGGTGAACAAGCTCCCAGGGAGTTTCGACCTCCACGAACTGAACAAGTCCTCGATCGGGATCGTTCGAACTTTCTTCCCGCTGCACTCAATCATTAGCCTAACGCGGGTGGCTCAAAGCATTTTCATTAACTCATTGATTCCATCAGCTGCAGATGTCCTAATGACGAATATATGCTGAAGAGCGGAAGCGGTAGAAGGTGGCCAAGACGACGTCGGTACGAATACCGGTGAGGCGGGCGTACAGATCCGAATGCAGAAGAAGACGCGTTCCGCTCAGCGGCACGGTGTGAATACGTAAAAGGAAATCAATGAGAGTACGAAAAGGGAAGCGAACGAAAACGATCTCGTTAGGCAACGAACGACGTCTCCGGCTTCACGACGACGTTAGCGAAGAGAAGCTCGCCAAACGAGCCGGAATTATGTTGCCATATGGTTCGCCTCAGCGGTCGCGGGTCGTTCATTCTGATGATCGGAGGGAAGTTTTTGCTGAATTTGAGCGAAGACCCGGAGACGCCTCTTTCCGTCTGCTCTTGTCACGCTTCCTTAGAATTGAAGAATTTCGAAAGAGAATGAGTTGTGGTGGAGAATGCGAACTCACGTTTGCCGATGGTTCCGAATCTCCGAGCGGTGACGCGTCGTCGGAAGAAGCACCACCTGTAGATCTTGAACTATGAGGTGTTGGAGAGCGCCGCTCCCGACGGGCTATGCCGTCCGCTGTTGCGGCGGCCTGGGCCGACCTGCGCGCACTTTGGCTATGGGCCTCAGCTTCGGAACTTGAGCCCGAGGGCTCCAGCTAAATCAGCCTATTCTGACTTGATTGAATCCTATCCTCCGACTCGTTTCTCTAAACACTACGGAGGCCAACCCTCGGGCCAGCCGTCTAACGTCGGCCGTTCTCACGAGGACATCATCACCGGGTTTTCTGCAAAGAGAAACGAGAAATTTACTCATTTGCTGAGCCGTCGAGTACACAGAAACAATACTTTATTGAATTAGAACAGCGTAAGGCTTCTCTCGACTTCGCTTAATATTCGATTCGAAACACAGAGCGGCAGCAACTTCGCTCGCTCGCCCGGTCGACGCAGACGGGGTTATGTCAAAACTTGAAACGACCCGAGAACACGTAGGGAGTCACTGTCTGGCTTCATATTGAAGTTTTGGCGGCGGCGGCGGCGGCGAGCGCTCTAGTTCGAATCAACTTCCGACTTCGTTGATCGAGTTCTAGCCCAGCTTGTAGGTCAAGCGGATGCGACCTAGCAGGACCAAGTTGTTTACTAATGTAACATGGAAAGTTCGGGCTGGTGTCACGCTGGGCCTTTCTCGGCTAAAAATCGGTTATCCTGCTGATCGCAGAGTTGCAACTCAACTTGACAGAGGAACCGACCGATGTTGAGTGGAAGGTCCTGTTGGCAAAAGCCCTCTCCGAACTGCGTCTACTCTGAAACGCTACAGAGACGAGAGAGAGAGAGAGATCAGAGAACCTGCCGAACCAATGGCCCGCAAACCGAAGATATCATTAGATAACAAATGAGGTCCAGCGGTACAATTGACTGTTTGTGACAGCTCGGCAGAACAAGAGAGGAACAGCTGAGAGCAAGTATTGCGACAGCTCTCTGAACGATTCCAGCGGAGAACATTTACCGAAGAATCATTGAAAATGTTCATTTCCATATCGTTGTGGTCTTCGATATAGTAGTAGGTATATCCATTTAAACGTCCGCATAAAGCCGCCACGTCTGACTCTGCACAAACGCGAAACTTGTCTAGTCTGAAACGGCTCGGCGTCTCTGTAGATGGAGCGCTCAGAAGTCCTTACAACTTCAACTCGAGATAGCGAGCAGTGATTTTTTGTGCGGAGGAGGACTGCATGCAACTTTTTGTGCGTGTCTTGCAAAACCATTCTCTTTACTTCGCTCTCCCCTGGACCAGGTCAGCTGTTGTGTATCGGCAATTCCTCGAAGATGTGATATTGAGTGTTTCTGTTGATAAGGGGTCTTTCCGGAAGGGAGGAAGCGTCTTTCCGATTGATGCACCTTGGGAAAACGTTCCGCCAGAGATAACCCGGCTCGGAAGAGAACATTTCTTCTGATCTATTTATCTCGTTCGACTCCGGCTTCGCAGAACCAGATCCCTCGGTGGACTCGGATCCAATTGTAGAGCAACCCTTGCTGCCGGGCCCCATTATCTCGGGGTATCCTGAACACGCTGTTGTCGGGTGTCACGAACGTTTTTGATATTTTTAGGATGCGACTCGCAGTTCAGGCTCGCCGCCGGCAAACCTGGAGCGGAAAGATCGCGAGCAAAGCGCGAAGGCCAGAGGCAAAATACTTCAGTTGCTCCTGATCGGACTCAAGCGCCCGAGACCCGATTGAATAGAGCGCGTGAGCCTAATCGCTGGCTTGCAACGCTATTTTCGAGAGGGCGCTCAGATCTAAATTGTCCGCTACCACTGGAGACATCTCTACGACGACGTCATGACCTTGAAGGGCTTCCCGACACTGGCTTCACATCGCGCTCGAAGCCGGAGAGGAATGAATGGTATGCCAGCCGCCCAAGTGCCCGGCCGACACCCTGTCGAGGCTATGACATGCAAGCGACCTAGCAAGCAGCGTGAAAGAAGGGAAAAAAAGAGCGGGGGTTCGCGGTTGTACTCTGAAGTCAAACGATATTCTCTCTGGAAACGAAGTGCGCGATGGGTTTGTTTGTTTGCTGCTCCTGCTGCATTTGAAATGATTGCACGGCTCGCCGCAGAGTGTCACGTGCGATGATTAATAATTCATGTGGATGCCCTCTCGTCCAGGATGCGCTTCATTTGTACTTTTTTCGATTCGCTCCCAGAAGAAGCCAGGAGTCATCATCCCGGAGCAACGGAGTCGCGGAACAGGGAATGTCTCTTGTATCACAGGATGTAATATGCGCATAACAGCGGCACGACCGTGGGCAATTGCGGTCAGCGAAAAATGACGAACAAAGACGACAACGAGCCGCAGTCTTGTCGTAACTCGGCGTTTGTCGTTTATCTGTCGCACTGCCAGTTGTAAGAGATATTGTCTGTGATGCACGGGCACAATCAAGCACCTTTACGGTGCTTCCCCGCCTGGCTCCGTCGTCCTTTCATGTGCGCTTTGCGTATGTATGTATGTATGTAGCTCGCGGAGGGCTGGGTTTTTGTCATCCGTCTCGTGGAAAATGTGCGGCTTTTGAAAAATTAACAACATACTGCGAGTCACCCATCGAGTTACGCTTTGGCCGACTCCACTAGCGCGCCCGCCGGGCTTATGTTCTGTCTACGGCCGTGTGAGGTCGCTGACTGGAGCCAGAACCCCTCGACGGTCGTTTCTTCCAAGGATCGCTAACCTGGAGGCTGGGCTGGCCTTGCCGAAATTTGGATCCGTGCCAAATCCATGACAAGCGTTAGAGAATGTTTTTTTCTTCTGTCATGCTCCCGGCCACCGCCACAATTGGTCCCGTACGACTCGGAATATCCGTTCAGGATATCATTCAAAATATCCTCAAGCATGTTTTCCAGGATGTCCGTCAGGGTATATGGGTGGCCACCGTGTGCGTCCAAGGACAAATATGCTTGAAACCTAAAACGGCAGCGGAAGCAGCAGCAGCAGCAGGGGCGGCGAATGCAAGACGTTCGAGTGACGTCGAGATGGAGGGAGTGAACGGGAGTTAGCCTTGGCCCGTGGTGCTTACATTAGCTGAAGATTGGCTCGGCTGTTCCAGAGCTTAGCCCATGCTCTTATCATGGCAATGAGTGTTTTAACCGAGATGGATTATGCCAGCAAACACCGAAGCGGAGACCGCTGCTGTAAGCGGCGCACTTTTTTACTCTCTCATCTCGGGTCTCCTCAAGGAATCGCGGAGCAGGAGACCGAAGAATGAAACAAAGTAAGAAAAGTTTCGGAGGCGAAGACGAAACCTCGATCTCGAGGAGAATCTGCGCGAAAATGAGTTTTGAAACATCGATGTCACGATGTCGCCTCAAAACGCTGAATGTCTTTCAGCTGTCTTGGAATTCCGCCTCTCGATGGAGATTTTTCGGTAGATGGAAAGTCATTGAAATTCGTCGTCAATGTGAACCTTTCGGGAGTGAATTGTCGCGATTTATCGAAGTCACCCATCGAGCGAGATGTGCGTAGCGAAAGCCGATAATTCAAGACGATGCCGCGCGAGAAAAAGGGAATAATTGGCACGCGTCCCGGTTGGTGGCTGTCGATTGCTGTCGACTGGAAGTCTGGATGGCCGGGTGGTCGACGACTCAGTGGCCCGCCAGTGGCTACCTAACTGATTTCATTCTGAGGACCCAAGCAGAGATACGTCATAGAGCAGAATGGTAGCGGTTGAAGCGGCTCTACTACCTACTATGCAGCCATTCGTTCAACATTCGTTGAGTAGAGAGACCGTCTGTGTACTTTGAGTTCGGCCTCGGACGGAACTGCCTAGACAACCAAATTCTTTCCTCCTGACATGAGTGAGATAATCCTTCTTCAGAGCTCCATTACGCGACTATTCAGAAGGCATCTGTTCCGACGACGTATCGGGACGACGATTCGTGTAATTCGACTCAAATCGCCTCGGGGAGGAGGGCAATCGAATTCTGGGCGTGTCAAATCTAGCCCGAACGCGTTCTCAAGACATTCAATAATAATCGAATCGCCACACTCGACGAGAACTCTTGGCCCGTCTGGAAAACCTAGAAAATCGAGCGAGTATCCAACAAGGCGTTACTTTGTAAGCGGACGATGGGGCCAGGGAAGCTATTCCAGATGAAGAGGTTACAGGCGCGCCGAAATTTTGAATGGCTTCCGGAATGCGACGGAAACGATCACGCGGATCGGTGGAAGGATCTCCAACGTGAACTTTCGTCTCTTCCGATCCGCGTCCTCGTTTCCCTCCCTCCCCCCACCCCCTGTTGGGGGCAAAGGAGGACCTCGACAGAGAAACTTCGGAGATCTTGCAAAAAATCGCCCCTGGATTTCGCTGAGTAATTTCCCCGGCTCAGTGAAAGGTTCTGTTGCTGCACGCGTTGTTGACAGGGGGTAATTTGGAGTCGAGATTCTTTCCCTGAGACCTGTAGTCTGTAGTTTGTACGGGGGGAGAGGGGGCGAAGGCTGACGTTCTCGAGGACTTTTTTTCCATCCCCGCGACGACAATGACGTGTAATCTCACAGAGTCAACGACGACGACGCACTCGGTTCCGGAGAGATATTCCCACTTTTTCCTCCCAGATGTCAGGCCAGAGAGCTTTGAACTTCAGCCAAGTCAAGAGCGTGCTATTCCGCTAACTCTGTCTTAGTCTATAGTTTCCCCGTTCCCGTGGCGAGTACCAACGTCACTCACAAGCGATTGGCTTCATTCATTATTAACTAGAACACGCAGCGCATTATCCTCGCAGCAATCGACTTTCCACACAGGAGAGCAGGACGACCGCAGACCCTCCCTATGGCAGGACCCGTGCTCCTTTTTTCCCTCTTCCTCTCTTCCGTCGACAAGTTTCATTTTCGTTCTTGAGATGCTTTTGAAAAATACGCGCGCAAACCAATTTATCACCGTTGTCTAGTCCCATTAGATTCACGACCGATTTGAGAAAAAGTTCACTTATGTAGATGATGGAATGATCTCGTTTGAACGCACTGTCGACCCTGGATGAATGAATAAAAACGAGATCATAAGGCACGAGAGAATCGTAAAGTGCAAGTGGAGAGGGGGGACAAATTGCGAAAAACACGGGAGAGCCAACCCTTGCAGTGACGCAGCGTCTAGGAAAGTTGTCGACGTTGTCTCACGACGACGATGACGGAGATTCATTCAAAATGGGCGTTCGGACAAAATAAATCATTCTTGTCGTCGTCATTGTTGTCACCACTGCCGTAACTGTCGTCGTCTTCGCCGCCCCCGCCGTCGTCGTCGCGGTTGTTGTTGTTTTCTAGTGTTAATGGCGACAACGGAATGCGACGACATGGTACCCTCGCAACTTTTCCGAGGTCGCCGAACATGTTTCCGAGCCCACCGCGTGACCTTCCGCCGGTCGGGGCGACTAACTACAAGAGCAACAAAATACAAGTTGTAGCAGCGAAGGCGGCGGCTGCGCATTATCGGGGGAGTCAGCGAGTGCGGAATGGGAACGGGGAGGGAAGCCGACCAGGACTCACGACTCGAACTCTCGGTGAGATCCGTGGGCTGAGCGTGTGCGTGACGTTAAACTGTTTCTGATGGAGCTTTGAGTCACAACGGATGAATGGCTTCAGTCGTCAATCTCACCCGATCAGATCGATTTAACGATTCCAGAGGCGGTTCGATATGCACGGTGATTGCTGCTATTCTTTTCATCGTTCTCTCCGAGCGGCATTGTATATCGGAATTCGGCGAACTCGCCTGGACTGAACAAGAGACCGAGTCAGAGACGAATGAATCGGGAACTCATTCGACTTCGATCGGGAAGTACTCCATAAGTCCCAATCAAGTTGGAAATCAGTTCATGCAAACCTGGTTTCTGAAAGTTGAGGAAGTCGGGCGGACATCCCGGACAATTCCCCGCTTAAAACTTTGGAACTGCTAGCTCGGAGGACAAAACAGGTTCCAGCTAACCTTATATTGACTAAGCGACCGAATGGCGGCTGTCCGGCCGGAAGAGCCTAAGAGCGATGTCCGTCTGCTCGAAACTAAAGTTGCAGCCTCGGCAGCGGTGGTAAATAGTGAGCAAGATCTTTTGTTACTCGACGCGTTTGTATAGTGTTCTGGCCGGCCCGAAAGCAGCCGAGAGTCTCGCTCGCCTGTTTTATTCCGACATCACCTGCCTTCTGGCTTCAATCGAGGAAACGGCGCAGAAGTACAAATATATAATCAGTTCCCACCCGAGATAAAACGTTTCGATTCCATTCTCAGTTTCCTCCACCGATTCTCAATAATATAAGCACTCAATGATCATTCACCCTTCGAGCGCTGGCTGCCGGTATGCCGCAAAAGATGGTATCCAGTACATGAAGCCATGGAATATACTGATATGAGGCTCATCTATCAGTTTATCATCCAACACACTGATATTTATGATAACGTGTCGTATCGCGTAGACATAGGATCTGTTTGTGTGAGCGGGCGGGCGGGCGTTCGCGGAGCACACGGAACAGAAAGCGCAAAGGGCAACTAGCGCGGTGACTCGCTACGCTCATCACATTAGGGCAAAAGCGATTTAATCACATTAGACCTCGGTAAAGCTCGCAGTTCCGCCGGCCGCACAAACCGGCTGCAACCGTCGAGATAAGGAAGGCGAATAGAGGAAAAATGCAAGTCATGCCCGGTCGGTCTTCCCGTCGCTCGTTCTTCCAGAGTTGAATCTTGAAGGCAAAGCGAGCCGCCAATGCAAAGTGGCTTAGGGATGAGTGCCAGTGCGAGATCCACTGGTGAGCGTTCTCCTACTCTCCGGCTATCGCGTCAGGGGAACGGCGCCGTAGGAGCAATGCGAAGGCTTTTGATCGAGGGAACAGGGCGACGGGGGAGGGGTGGGAACTCAAACAACGGATGTCGTTTGTTCGGAGAAAGATTCTCTGTTCGAGGAGTGAACGGAGCAGGCGAGGAGGCCAGTTGCTTTCGGGGAAACCGAACGCTTCACTAGAACGCCGCCTGTTCTCGGTCGCTTGCTCCTGAGATGCTTCATCTATCTTCCCTGATCAATTCGCTGGAAACCCTGGAGCTCGAGCGTAGGTTTTCTCCTCTTATCTCTCTCGTTTTCTGACTTCCACTCGGATTCTCCGTTGTTCCCGCTGAAAGATGTCGAGCGCTTCGTTGCTGTCTCCTCTCCAGCAAATAAGCCGCGCGAGTCAATAACTTTCGGCGTGTTTTTAAAAACTCTCCGAATGACTCCACGCAATCGAGGACGAGGACACCTATCTCTTTCGCTTCTCGTTGTGGAACTTCATGAAATCGTGCGATCTACCATGCAACAATGTCTGCGGCGGCTCTGTCGCCATTGCTGATCATTACGGATTGCGTCTTTTAAAATCGAATCTGACGTGACACCGTCGACAAAGGAAGCCCTCGCGCAACACTGAAATAAGATTTGCTTTATTTGTCAAACAACATCGAAGGAGCCAAGCGCTATGTTGTCGGAAAAATCCAACATTACGGGTCTCATTCATCGACAGAGTGGCTCACGAAGTTAATCGATATGCTCTTCCGGAATAGAGAGTTTCGTTGGAGGAACCATCAGTATGAGGAATAGCCGCGATCCGTCCGACTCGAGTTGGGTGACCTCGTCATCGGATCTCTAGACACACCCGCGCCATTCTGTCCCGGTACCGAGCGAGCTGGCTGGCTGGCGGGCGGGCGACTATCCATCCGTTCGTCCGTTCGTTCGTTCGTCTGGCTCCGTTCAACTCGACCCTGCGCTTACTCTTATCCTCACTTTCTCTCAGAGCTCTAACCCTCGGCCATTAAAAGTAAACTTGTTTCAAACATAGGCAAAGACTATGTCAGCCTTTTTGGCGGAGGATAGTCCTTTTTCCGTCTTTCATGCACTCTGCGGCGACTTTTTCCAGAAACGTTCAGCATGCACGGCGGAAGCCGGCCAAGACAGTCGTCACAAACCGGGCTATTGTTTTGCTCTTCAAGCCAAGAACAACCTGTCTGACGCGGGAACCTAAAGTCAGCTGAACGTATCCGGGAATGGAAGGGGAGGGGGATCGAGGGACTAAAAGGCTGGAGGGATCTGTTGGAGACGGGACCAGGGGGAAAAAGAGGTTTAGTGAAGTTATCAGAGGCTTTTCGTCCAGGAGGAATATATTCATGTGTGCGTTTCGCAAGCGGCTCTCAGATCTTCGGGATATGGTTTTTGGGTCTTTTCTGTGGAGCCTCTCCTTCTTCCCGCCGCGAATCGTCCGACAACATCCTTTCCCCGACTTACCCCAACGGGAGTCAACACGAAAGGGTTGAGCAATGGGACAAACGAACGAATGAATGGGCGAAGACAAACAGCGGGAGGATTTTTGGCCGCGGCGGATGGGCCAACGAGCGAATGGACGGACGCGAGGAGGGTGGGGGCAGACGAGCCTCTCGTTGTTTCTCCTCCAACTTCCCGCTCAAAGGGGAATCCTGAGACACACACTGTGTTTGTGCGCGTAGCCGGCACGAGGACGCTTCCGTTTGCCATGGCGGGGTTCGCCCCTCTTCGGGATCAAGTTTTGGTTTCAATCGAAACTGTCCTCGAGCTCTGGGTGGGCTCAAACCCGAAATTACGTGGGTGGGGAGGAGGGGTTTGTGACGAAGTAACGACTGGCATTGTTGATATCGTCGATGCGCTCGTCTGTTCTGATTTGCTACATTATCAAAATCGTGAACTGAGTCGTCAATCGACTCCTCCACTCGCTCCGTCAGTCGAGTCTGTTCCAAGTTGAGCGACTCGAAAGGAAATCCATATCTCTTGTCTAACTCCAATCGGAATTATTGGTCGCTCGGATGAACAATCGGACCCGCGACCGGAAGAGTGGAAGGGATCCTGTCTCGATTTCGTTCGAACTCATCCACGGAGGTCTGAGCAGTGTCCTGGTCAGGAAAGGTCTAAACAAGGTCTCGCAGGACCGGGTGTCGTGCACCAGAACCACCAGGGGGAAGGCGGGAGGGGGGGGGGGTAACAGCGCCAGCGTGAGGCCGCCTGTTTTCAAGTAACGGTGACGGACGCTTCGAGAGGCACTGAACAGAAACGCTATTGGAGAAACGGATCCGATTCCTGCGAGAGGAAAAAGTGCCGAGCGAGCTATTGGAGATTACCTTTCGCCCCGACTCGAATGATTGCTCCAATTTCTCTGCTCCCGCTTTGAACTCCTCTCTCTTGCTATCCACTGACAAACAGCAGCCGCACCGCGAGCGGATCGGACCTTTCTTTGTCATTCGCATTAGCTACTGTCACGCGCGGTCCACGAAAAGAGAAGCCACGTGAAGTCCTCGCGAATTAGTTCAACCATTCGCGCCCTTTCTGCGTGGTTCCTGTAGCAGTAATCTGAGTGAGAACGATTCGGATGCTGTCGAGAATCGAAAATGTGCAAAATCTTCAAGAACTCGAATCAAACGAGGAATAAGGAGAAGAAAGGGAGAGGGAAACAAATGAAATGAGGTCTTCTCGATTTGCCTAAGTGGTCTTAGCCATATATTGTTCCGAGTTTGGACTGGAAGAATGCGGAGTATTCGCGTATATCTTGAAGCTTCTAAACACGGTCTATCGAGCAACGTCTTCTCCGCTCTGCTTCATGCGTTGAACAGCAGGAAGTTTGATGACATTTTTGACACTTCCGTCACACTTCATTTAGCCGAATCCTCAGAGTTTACCTCGTTAGAAATTTCGGACCGTAGAATCTCTGATTCGCAACCATACCGCTACTCACTCAGCAAGAGATCGTGTCGATTTGCTTTGCCTGAGTGGGTTATGGCCACGACCAGCAGTATCTGTGGCAAGGGTGTTGGCTGTAATGATGGTAATAATGGTCACAGCACACGTGGCGATGGCGTCTGTATGTAATAGTGAGCAGTTGCCTCTCATTTTTGAGAAACACGAGAAGAGGGTCGCCACCTTGAGATATTGACTGGTAATGACCCGGTTGCGCCCTACTCACGGAGGGCGCGTTCTGCATAGAGTGTCTACGCGGCTAACCTCTCGTGTTCATTCTGTAAATGGTCCATGGTCAATGGAAACCTTGGCCTCTGAGCCTACGTTACCAGCAGACGAACTAAGTTCGAATTCCGCGAGCCTGCTTCTAGCTAATGCTGTCTTGAACGATCGCGACCCAGCGTGAGGCAAGCTCCTGAAGAAACGCTTCCTCCGATCGGAAGAAAAGATCCACTGAACCACCAACGAGCGTTTCGGTCAAATCTGATGTCTTTCAGGCCTGTGTCAAATATTCTCTATTTTGTTCGTTCGAGCGGACGTGCGTACTGCTCAGGTGTCGGGAAAAGTGAGCTATCACGGTCGTTATCAGTGGGCGCGAGCTGGACGATTTAGGTCTCACTTCACATTTAGGTCTTTCGATGGAAGATTGCAGCGGAGGCCATCTTTCAGAACCTAATCCTCGCCGAACATTAGCTTGAACTCGATAAGAAAAATCGCACTCCCCGTCGAATGCCGTGATATCATCACTACTTACACACAACCATACCCGAGCTTAACGGGGCTTTGTATTGCGAACGTCGCAGATCTATGACCTGCCGCTTGTTCTGCTGTATGTCGGATTAGGCCCGATGTCCGCGCTGTGCGTGCTTATCGCCGTTGATATGTTACCGTGCTTGCCATAGTTTGACGTAGCAGCGGTCCGAGAACAACGTGAAGCGTGGTCTTTATCTCCGCCGTTGGCGGCCTCCGGGGTCGGGGTCGGAGCGCGTCGGTGTCGAACACAATGGCCGAAGCATCTAAGCGCTGCTCAATGAACCAAACGTAGACCTAATCACGTTGCTCGACGTGAAAAACAACACCAAGGTCAAACGGGCTCTTCAGCGAGATGCGCCACGAGCGACCGACTCTGATTTCGTTTTGAGCATCTATCCAGTGTTTTGTTTTTTTCGGGATTCGTGGGGTTTCTGGAGAATTTCCCGCATGTTCTCTTGTAGCCAACTGCGGACGGAAGAGAGGAGAGTTGAATACACTGTGGGGAGCTGTGGATGCCGAGGAACCACGCAAGAGGGAAGACGTGACGCCGGTGAATCAAGATTACAGCGTGAGCGCAATAGTGCAGCAGCAGCAGCCAGAAGTGGTCGTTTCCATTTGGGAAAAAGCCTCACGAGAATTCGCCGCTCTCCCACTTCCGCTTCCGAACGACGAGTTTATGTTGAATTTACGATTTGATGTCCATGGCGATTTGGTCGAGAGTTCACGTTCGAAAGCGTTCACGTTGATTTGCCTTCGAAGAAAACTCACGATGTTCACGCTGTTGCATACCGATTGGTAGCGTGTTTCGCAAACTTTCGGTGAAAGGTGGAATTCGGGTGGAAAATTGGGAAAACAGGGAGTCTGGGCTCGGAAATCCGAAATTCAGTGGAATATTTCTCTGAAGCGAGCTTTGCATATCGTAGAACCGATGAGAGATATGTGACGTAACCTCTGTTTTAGTGTACGACATGTTGTTTATAGGCCACGACGATTCGTTTATGTTACGGCGGTGTATTTCGTAAAGTAAACTCACCTCTAGTGTCTAAATATTGAAATCCATGACCTTGGTGGTTTTCGGCTTGAATTGTGGTCCCTGTCAAAGAAACGGAAACACTTTTTGAGATTCTTGTTCAGGAGCCGTTGTAGCACTTGATCACCACACGCACAGACACACGTCAGCACGTCAACCGACCTCCGATCGACAGACTTTAAGTATCGAGCCGAGGATATACGCTCAGAGTTTCCGCGAGGCGAGCGAGCAGTGCCTTGAATCTGTTGGCAGACAGCTCTGAGGTTGTTCTTTGGTTGAGTCTCTTGGCGAATATCGGACCCTCTCTGAAGAGAAAGCACCGCGCGACCAAGACAGCCCGCTGGCCACGAAGAGTCTATGAAACGGACAATCAGTTGGTCACAAAGTGTTTCACGACTCGGAAGTCAAACATGCGGCGGTCCCGCTCCACTCTTGAGACGACGCAGGACTTCTCGGAAACTTCACTCCGACAATTCGAAAAGTGCATTCCAGGGCGACAAACAGCCGTAGCCCGACTCAGTCAGTCAGTCAGTCAGTCAGCTCAACCACTCGTTCTCACAGTAGCGGCGGCGTCTACGGCTGAGATGGCAACTGCTGTACACAACAGGGCTTGCGCGTAATTGTGGTTGTTTTGTCGGAAACTCGTTGGGCGACGACGGGAATTCCGAGTGGCCATCTTTTCTCGTTTTCCGGAATCTTCCGTTGTCACGCGGGGCTTTACCCGAAGGTGTCATAAAGTGAAGCCATAGGGTCGCTTTCCATCCTCTGCCAATGTCAACTGGCCATCCACCGCCGCGTCTCCACTTTGTTTCGTGGTTTCCAGTGTTTTGGCGGGGAAGGACGAAAATCTGGAACATTTTCCTCTCGCTCAATCCAGGAGCTTCATGGATCTTCGATAGAGCAGCACCCTTTCAAGTGCTCGAAGCGATCATCGAAGCCAACATAGAACCCATTTCGGAGCCTTCGATTGAAACCATCATTGAATCCGATTTCCGACCTCTTATTGGAAGTTGTCCTCGTGCTTAAAAATCGATCCGATAGACGCAAAAACTCCAATTGAAGCGGACCGAATGCGTGGATCTCATCCGAGAAACATTGACGAGATTCGAGCGAGCGAATTCTGAGAGAACCTTCAGTCATTTGTCTTGCGAGCGAGCTCCCGAGTCAGTGAGTAGGTGAGTCGTTGTATCGACGAATCGAAACTGAACAAGTCGAATTGTGGAAGAGCCGTAACTTAATCGGTCGCCGCTTGTCTGCGTCGCAGCGAGCGGGCGGGCGGGCGAGCGCCGGATTAGACGAAACCGTGCTGAATGGCATTACCTCCGGTCGTCGTCGGCGGTGGCGGCTGAATCTTTTCCGATTCCATGTCCACTCACTGTTCTCGATCCGCCGTTCTCGTTCTTCCGTCCGCGGATAGCAATTAGTGAGCACTAGCTTCGCCCTCTTTGGCCCGTCGACCAGATTCTATGGAGACCGGCATGAATGCCCTCGGTCCCCGGCGCTCAGTTCCGTAGAGGGGACGGAAAAGCCACTCCGGATGTTATCTTGCTCTTGAGGTCGATAACTACACATTATGCCGATTGAACGGGCCGCGTGCCAGCGACAGAGAGCGGTTTCACGACCGGTTGGACTATACATACAATCTGTAGTAAAGGTCCAGCTGCACTACGGTCGACTACATTTACAGCTGCCTCTGGAAGCATCGCCATTTTAATTGGCCATTCCCGTCGAGCGGCGAATGGCTTGCAATGAAGAGGAACTGCTGCAAAGTGGTTTCCCAACAAGCCGAGCGAACCAACGGCGCGCGGAACCGAGAACAAAATCTAACCACAGCACGGCAGTTCCACCAGACCGCGCCGCGCCCGTCCCGGCCAAGTCTACGGGAAGCGTGAGGCGAGCTAAGCGAGTGCCTGAAGTGTTTAAGAAACGAAAATCTCTTTCATTCGGGTTCTTTCCTTCCTTCGCTCCATTCGTTGCCACAACCTGCTCCTCCCGTCCCGGAAACATTGAGATCGTTTCCCGAGCTGCTTCTCAAACCGTCCGAGTGCGGGAAGGAAGGGGTAGAGACGCAAAGTAGCGTTCCGCTCCGCTGTTGAAAAGGACGACTGTGAACGATGTCTGCTCGACAGACCGACCGACTGACTGACTCACTGACGAGTTTTCAAATGGGAATATGATGGGCAGCCATTTGAAGGTGATCAAGGCGTCAGGCTGATTCCGTACCGCATGCAGCCAGCTATGGTTCGAGCCGCCGCTGCTGCTGCCGCGGCATGCACGCTAGAAGAGCGAAACTTCTTCGGAAACGGCGTGGGCCCCATTCGCAAGTTTGCGGCTGGACTCTTCTCAGAATTCAACAAACAGATGCGGAAAGTGTCTGTCGTCTGACTTGCTTGCTCGCTGTCACAGATGGTCATCGCATCGTGTCGTTCCAGGTGGCGAAGGCAGTTGTTGATGAGTTCGGACGGACGAGAGCAGCCATTCAACGAGTGCCCTCTGTTTCTATTTCGCAATATCAATACGTACGTAGGACCGCGTAAATCGCTTCAATTGCCTCATAAAGTACGGGATCCGCTCGTGTTCCCGACTTCCTCCCTTCCGGTTCAGCTGGCGGCTCAATCAATGAATCGGTCGCGAGAACCAGCTGAATTAGGTAGGGACGCGAGATTCGAGCGCGAGACTGTAAAGCAGTGCAGATCGTTTCCATTGAGGGAATCGCGCACTTTATCGAAAAAGGGTCTCGATCATAATTTCCACTCTTCCAGACTAGCTCCGATGTTGTTCGACGACATTCCGAACGAAAGACCCGTTTCAACAAGTCGGGCAAAAATAAAAGGAAAACAAGTTCTGCAAGAAATCGAGTACTCTTTGAGCTCATTCCGCCTGCGCGAGTTCGTGTTTACCCTCATCCGACACAGGAAACACTTGTATAAGCCATGTCAGCGGCTCGGAGGAGAAGTCTCAGGCATCTCTCGATGCTCCGAGAATACGACGAGGAAATTTACTGAACATGTGTACACCTCCGACCTGTCTTGAATACCCTGAGGGGATTTAGTGCGACAGACTCGCCTGTCAGCGACACTGAGCTCGAAGAATGGCATTTTAGCACGAAGTGGTTTCGAAACGCAACAGTTCGAAAGTGGATATCCTAAAGCCACCGTTCATTTGTAGAAGAATACATTTTGTGCAGATGTTGATACGATCCCTAGAACATTCACCGAGTGAGACTCGGGGTTCTTAATCGACTCTTAATGATTTCCTGATTCACGTATCTGGGCATTACCCTATCTACTAGTGGTAGATCATTCCGTAAACACGTTTCCGAGCGCACCCGAAAGGCGCTCGTCGTCAGCTCTTCGATCAAGAATCCACAGAAACTTTCTATCAAGACGGCGCTAGAACTCTTCGATATCAAGATCGCGCCCACCGCCGCGTACGGAATCCAGCTCATCTGGGATGATCTGAGCCCGAGCGAGCTTGAAATGCTGGACAGAGTGAAACCAGCTTTTCTCAAACGTGTACTTGGCCTCCACGTCTCGACAAAGAACCGCCTCGTCTACCTACTGACGGGGGCGACGGGTTTCGTCGAGGACCTCAAACGTCGTTTCGCCCTAACAGAAACATGCGCCTACAAGAGCTTCATCAACATCCAGGAGACAAAAATGGCCCTCATCGAGCCTGATTTCTTCCTCTCTCCTGCGATGACTTCGGATTGCTGGAAAGGAGTGAACATGAAGAACCGCCACACCCTGACGCGATTTGCTGTTCACGGCTTTCACCACCGAATCTGCGCCAGAAAATCGTATCATGAGCCAACCACGGAATGCCGCTGCATTGCCTGTGGTCACAGCGCTCCCCGGTACCACGCTCTCAACTGTCCTGCGGGCATCGCTCTCAAAGAGCTGGCACGGGCCGCGGAGATGTGAAAGCTGTTCCCGAAATTACATACTATCCCCACCAAATGAAAGAGCAATGTCCGTCCGTCTGTGCGCAGAACTCTGCCTCCAAGAATTCGTTTTTCGGCGACTTAGAAGCCAAATCGCTCATTCCAAAGCTTGAGGAAAATCCTCCTAGAAAACTGGAGAGTTTACACTTCGGAATCACGAAAACGTTCGGTTTTGACGGCCTGTTCCCAAACTCAGAGAAGTACTGAAAGTCGCCGATAGGCGGCCTCGCAGCTCGATCTATCGCATAAGAATTGAATGCAACGAAGTCGCCGACCTCTTTAGGATTAGGCGGCCTCACAGTTCCATCTATCGTCTGAAGACAACGAAGTCGCCGATCAACTCAAGAGTTGAAGCGACTTCAGTATTAAACGAACTCCAACAAGATACTACTGACTGTTAACGCTGTATACCAGGGGTGGGCAACTTTCTGCGGCCCGCAAATAGACCCCGTGCTGGAGGCCCACGTGCGGCCCGCGGATAGACCCCAGGCCTGTCCCAACCCAGGGGCCGCGGGACGCCCACCCCTGCTGTATACTCTCTGTACTGCCAGAGGTCCATGATGATTCTCAGGGGGTACAAAAGATTGAGACTGAATCTTTGGGGTCCAGGTGAAGCTAGCGGGGGTCCAAGAGAGACAGATTATTGTTCCGCGGGAGGGAGATCTTCCGGTTTGCATATGCATGTAGAAACGTAAACGGAAATTACATGGAGGACTCATATCTTCCAGTGACACTAATTGCATGTTTCGACTCAGACCGAAAATAGAGAGGGGTAGAACCCCGCTTCCCCCGAGTCTTTGGGTCATACTATCTAAGTCAGTGGTCCGCAACCTGTTAATCACGCTCACTCACATTCAAAAATCAAACCCCAGTACCCCAGAAAACATCCTGGATACGCATACGGTCGTTGATTCCTCGCAAAAAAAGGATTTATTTGCCGTGACCGGAGCGGCCGAAGGCCGCGGAGGCGGCTGGTTACCATTATAATTAACTTACACATCGTGTGTGAAAATAAATATTTGATTGATTTTCTAGAGATTTTTCAAGGCGCAATTCAACAACAAATCCGTATGTCTTCGACCGTGGATCAGAACGCGCGTATCGTCCTTGCGGTCATTGAAGGAATACGTTCGACTCACCTTATCCAAAATCCATGCGGTCGATTTCAAGTTGTTCGTCCACAAAAAAGATCGTTTCTCGTATGGGGAATTCAGGAGTAATGAGAGAGAGAGAGAGAGAGAGACAAAGGACGAAAACCAGGAGGACGACGACTAGAAAGTTAGATCACCCACTCACATTTTGAATTGAGAGTGCAAGAGAGCGGCGGAGCTCGAGCGCCGGTCTCTATACGCTCTGAGCCAGCATGTCTCGCTCGGTGGATCTCGATCCTCAGATCGACTCAGACGCCTGGCGGCTTCGCTTCCCTTTCCTCAGGGGACCTTTCCCTCAACGAGGACCTCTTCCTCTCGAGGTCGCGGCCTTCTCAGCCAGTCAGCGGACGAACAAACGACTCCTCATAGTCAAAACACTGATTTCCAACAGCCGGCGAGCGACAAAAACTCCTCGACAGCCCACTGTCAGTTCGTTTACGGCCCCGATCGGAACTTTTCTTGCACTATGGGACCTCTTTTCTTCGATCCTTTCGCCGAATGTCTGTTTCCTTACCGAGAGCGATAGTTTCTGTTGTTCACAAACTTTTCTGGACACAACAGAGGTCTCGACCCGTCTGGATGACTCCTACTCATGCTAAACTTTTCTCCTTTCGAGAAACTGAGAATGAGGATGCTGGATTTTCATGCAAACGATCATCATGAGTCCCTCGAAAACTTGGGCGCTTTCCTTTCGTATTCCCAAACTTGGGATCCACCGGCTATGTATCCCAAAACACGGTTCTTTTACATCGCGACGATGGCTGTTCGCCACGGGCAGTTTTTCCCGCTCAGCTTCCGACCGAGGGCGTTCTGGATCATGGAGCGCGTGCTTTCGGCTTGCCCAACCTGTGGACGTCCATCTCTCTGGCCATAATGGGTTCGTTCCCATATTCGTTTCCCTCGGAACGCAGTCTTGCGTTTCGCATCTTCCGGCTGACCCTGTCCTGGTAGCCGGGAAATTGTGATAGAGCGACTCGCTGTCCGAAGCTAATGAACTCAGCTGGCGTGGTTGTGTAAGGCGAGAGCTCTCTCCGCAAATCGGGTTCTCTTGAAGTCACGGAGGAGGAATTCCTACAGATATCGATTTTGGGCCATCGGGGATGGGGGAGCTGGAAGGGCTCTCTTGGACTTTTCCGAGTCGGATATCGTAGTTGTAGTTCGCATCCGTGGACCATTTTTCGCAGCTTGACAATGAGCACGAGGGAGGAATAATGTCATTGCGACGATCGCAGCATCAACGTCAAAATATCAAACGAACTCTTCAAGCCTTGGGTCCCGTTTTTGAGATATGACACTGAAGTCGCTTTTCTCCTCAGGAAACCCTTCTTGAGAGTTCCTAACATCTGAGTGTGATCTTGAGAGCCAGGAAGCTCTTCAAGTTTCAACTTCTGAATATCATGGCTTTTGAGATGACTCGAGAGGAATGACCAAAAGATCACCAGTTTCATGACAAACTTCAAAACATGATGTTTTCAGACATGATCCACGTTCTGAGAAAGAAAATAGTCACGTTGAAGGACATTCGCCGAGCGTCCGAGATTTCCAAATCTGCTTTTCCGATCAGGATTCTGTGCCTGTGGATCTCCTCAGGAGGTGAGAGAGAGATCGTCTAGCGCGAAACCATCGAGCACAGATCCGTGATCTCTACCCTGCTTTCGAGGACCAACAAATCTAGGCGTGTACCCCGGCGATCGATTCCGGGAGAGTATTGGATGCTCTTTGTAGCGGGCTTTCAATCGAAGCCGTGGCTCGCTGCATCGGGAATCGCGATTGTTGGTTGTTAGTTGCATCGAATAGCCACGGGAGCGATCCATATGAGCTGAACAACTTTATGACGTCACGACCGCGTAAACCGTGCTTATGAGGCTAATGGACACCGATGTCACTTTAGTCACGTGGTGAGTTATGTTGAATGAGTCCCTCGAGGAGCGAGGAAAGCAGCTATGGTTAGAGGAGGTCCTACACTCTGGACAGAAGCGCCACAACGTTCTTATTCTTTCGTGTTCCGCTGTTGGTTTCAATGGGGAGCTCACAGGCTGTCCGAGCATTCACTCGACGTTCGTTGTCGCGGCGATTGAGCGATGAAGTAAAAATTATCATTCCGGGCACGTCATCGTGGGTCGACTAGATTACGGATAGGGACAAACAACGGAAGTTTCCGCGACGCTCTTCTTTCCCCTTGCGACGAATGAACGAACGAACGAACGCATACCATGCACGGGAACCTGGTATTCGATCGAGCGAGTACCAGACTCCATGAGAGTGAATGTAGAATGCTCCGTTCCGTCAAGCAGAATGGATCCGTGGTGGCGTGACAACGACAAATAACGTCAAATTTTTCCCTTCCTCCCACAACTGGCTCTGCCATTATCGACGTGATGTCGGCAACTGGAATTCCTCGACGAGATGGAGAATTCACGGACAAACGCAGTCGCCGCATTTGCCTCGAAGTTTCACTTATGGCAACTCGAGAATTCTTCTCGTAGAAAAAAGCTGTAAATGCCCCGCCGAGAAAAGGAGAAGAGGAGTTTTGACAATATGCAGCCAGAAAAAGGATACCCGCGGTACTCGGTAGTCGTGCGGAGCCCGTTGAGGGTTTCCAGTCGGCAGGAGATACATTTTCTCTCAGGTCGGTCTCGCTTGTTCGGTTGGTTTGTTCGTTCGTTCTCGGTCGATTGGTCGGACGATTGGGTAGCCGGTTGCTTTGCGTCCTGTGTCGTCCATCAGAACGTTGGCAGATGACGTCCTGCTGTTGTTTTCCCTTTGTTGATGGCGGAGATGCCCGAAGATTGCTGGATGGGGTTCTTTTATAGATCAATAGGAAAAGTGGATGCAGGACTTGGGGACGCAAGGAGGTCGGAGGCGGCTGGGAGGACCTGAGCAAACACGCAAACGACATTGCAGCTTGGATGGCGAGGAGTTTTATTCGACTCGGCTTGTTCTGCTGCTTCGAATCGATTGAATAACGGGAAGATGCGGATCACTTAGAGGCAACACCAAAGCTGTACAAGCTTATTCCGGTCCTGAGCCTTTATCCTTGTTCTTGCCGTTTCCCAAGAAACCTTGTTTGTCCTTTGTTTATTTGAGCGAGGTCATTCGGATCCGCTGCATAGGTTCTTCGAATTCGACCAGAACTAAACCCTTCAAGCATCTTCTCCCGGACTGCTGCCTTTTACTTCCCTTGAACGCTGACATCTCCTCCCCTCGTGCCAAGACCCCGATAGCCCCTCGGACTGGCTCGGTACTTGTAGTTTGCGGACCTCAGCGTTCTGCAGTCTCCGAACCTTCCTCGAACAACCTCAGTAGGGGCGGCGGCAATGGTAGCGGGAACGAACGTTGCTTTTTTGAGGTGGACCGAAGCCAAAAACCGTTTGAGCCCTCGGAACAATCCGATTGCTTGCGCTGTAAATGCCGTCCCTGGCTCGGTCTCCTCGTTCATTCGAAGATTCTGTCGCGGCTCCCGATTGACGGACGGAGCAACTGCTCAATGAGGCCGCTGACGCCTCTTTCGCAATTCAATCCATGACTCGTCGTGAGCGCTGATTCAACAAGAACGAAGTAACAACAGATATCTTGTTTGCGACAGCGTAATGGAGGGAGCACTCCTCTATCTGACCAGATATTTCGTTATTTCCTGATCTGTTCCTCTGGTAGTATCCTTTTCGTAGTGAAAGCGTCGCGGGTAACAACGAGGACCGTCGACATCAAGGAAAGACCTCTCTGAGAGCGATTCGTCTTGCATTGAGTTTCGCATCGAGTGATCGGAGGAATCGAGAACCGAGATCGGAGGAAAACAGCCGGCTGGGATCGGGGCTTCGGAGGAATCCAAGAGAACAAGGATGACATTGGCTGGTTCGTTGACGACGACGGCGGCGGCGGCAGTGAGAGCTTCCGGGCGTTGAGCCAGCAGCCCACTCGCTGCGAGTAGAGGTAAGTGCAGCAAAATCACACGACGACAGTCATCTTTTGACTCGAGACGGCTGCGTGGGTCGTGTTTCAGATGTTCTTCTCTTTTTTCTTTGATGGATGTCGCGGCCGGCATGCTGGCGGTCAACAGCCAGCGGCCCGCTCCTCCGGCATGACAGGACGACGAGAGCGAGCGGAGGGAGAAGCCGGAGAAATCAAGCACGCAAAGGAGTCACAAAACGTCTTTTTCCTCTTAGTCGACGTTGTCGTCGTCTGGAGCCTTTTTCTCTCACGCATGATTAACTCGACGCTTTCTGCAACGGCTGTTTCTTGAACCTCGGAGCGCGGCCGGAGAAAAACTTCTTGGACAAAACACACCGTCGAGAAAAAAGGCGCTGAAAACCGAGGTCTTTCAAGCTCACAGTCAATGTTCTGCTGACGAGTGTTGTCCCTTCTCATCGAAATGCTCAACTCTGAAAAGTCTCGACGCACTCGGAGCCCCTCCAAGAAATCGACGTTTGTATCGTGATTTCGGTGATTCCATTTCAGGTCTCTGTTTTCATTGTTTTCTGCGTCCAACCCAGCGTTGAAGGGTTTCTCTTCTGTCCAAGAACTCTGTTCGACCAATCCAGAAGATCGTCCTCACGGTATCAAGAGTTTCCTCGAATATACGGCGGATCAGAACAGCAAGACAGAGGTGTCTCATAGATGTACGCGACCGATGATATCTCGGAAACAAATTCGAGGAGATAAGCTCATGAAGCGTTCGCAGAATTCTGTCAAAGCTTTACGTTATTCCAGCGACGAACGACAATGAAAGAGGGTTTTCAAGTTGAATAGCAATGAGGAGTTCGGCCTCGGCACGATGACGAAAATAGCCCACAATGATACTTAAGTAGTCTGAATGTAATTAATTGTCGTTTATGAAGAGCCTTCTAATGAAAGCAAGCGTTTTGCCTTTGTGTTGAACGACTTCTGATGAGCGGTTCTCGATTTGCGGCGCGATTCATGCGTATCGTTTGTGTTTTTGTTTTACTATAAAGATACATGAATCGAAGGATTCGAAGCGTTTGAGCGTGATTAACTGCCTTTGCCCATAACTCACGTTTTCCCCACTGAAAATTGGTGTGTCACTATTCAGAATACATGGAGCGTTTTAGTTCAGATTCCAGAAATGGGACAGTGGCCGTCTTTCACTTCATTCTCCCGCAAGAAGTAGGGCTCGATGTGTTTTGCTGATCCTGAACACCGTTTTCGGTTCAATCTCGGGGATATGCGGATATACGGGAAACGGGAAGTACATCCAACTTTGCGTGAGGTTCAACGGCTATCGAAAGAAATTGATGCAGGTTCGTACTGATAAAAAATTGACGAATGGCCGGGACAAAGTTTTCTCGAGAAAACCGTATTTATTCATCCTCATTGATATTGGTATTCATTCATAGTCGTCAAGAGTCCATCGTTGCACTCATATACACGTCAAGTGTCAAATGACATGCATATATTGTGTACGTTTCGCTTCGTGCATCCTGTTGGCCGATGAGATTTGAACCGCCGTCGAAATTTTGGTTGCGAGACTAGCCGTGTTACCACAAGACAATCGGCCGTTTGATCCCTTCTTCGGACACGTGGGTTGAATCAACTCCAACCACGGTGTCTAGGTGGAATGAAGGTCCTAGCGGACACAACCCGACACCAGAGGGAACGAACCGAATTGTCATTGGTGCTCCATGACGCCAGAACTCAGCCCCGCCGAAGCACGGTTACGGTTCCATGCCAAGGGGGCCGGTCTACTTAGATATGCGTTCCGTAACTACGGCACTACGGCCCGTAGTTTACGGGCCGTAGTTTTTCTCTACGGCTCTCTGGAATTCGAAAAGTATGAATTTCTCGAGGAAAAGGTCTTGGGGTCTTCGGTAGAACTCGTTGAGAAGAACGATTTACCACATGGGATCTTTTCCCGTGACTCTTGTAGTTCCCCCAGAATTTTGGAAAAACCTTTCCGAGCGGAATTTTTAATATACATACATACTGCTGCGTGCTCCGGACTTGTGAAAATTTCGCTCGGGAAGGTTTTTCCAAAATTCTGGGGGAACTATAAGAGATACGGGGAAAGGTCCCAGGGGGTAAATTGTTCTCCTCAACGAGCTCTACCAAAGACCTCAAGACCTTTTCCTCGAGAAATTCATACTTTCCGATTTCCAGAGACCCGTAGAAAAAAACTACGGCCCGTAGTTCACGGCCCGTAAACTACGGCCCGTAGTGCCGTAGTTACGGATCGCATATCTAGGGCCGGTAAGTTGTTCTGGAGTTGGTGGCTAACGGGATTCGGAATCGAGCTCGGAGCCGTCGATATCTACGCTTCGTTCTTCAATAACTTTTTACGTGTTAATGACATTATACTCAGACGAAACCGGTGGCGCCACACGAAAACAGGTGGAAGCGTTCGTCGTTTCGAAACCAAGCGCGGACAGGAGACGACTTGACTGAACAGTCGATGAATCGGAAAATTTACGCTTGAGATACAGCTTTCGGATTCTTCACATTGAAATACTGTTGACTCCAGCTGGTAGTGATTGAACTTCGGTTGCATCCTGCGCATGAAAGGCAAGTTGGGGACGATGGCTCCCCGACGTCGAATTGTTTTGTCGCAAAAATTGGAGGTTCGTCATTTCTTATCTGAAGACTTCGTTGTTTAGAAAATTCGGTGTCAGCAGAGTTCATTTTCTGCCGAATTCGTCACCTGACATTTTTTTCAGAATAAAAGAGTTTCTTCTAGTTCACAGTGAGCAGATATTCTGTCTATCCTCGCAGCTCGAGTAACCCCACAAGTTGTTCGTACGAAGATCCTGTAATTGGACTGTTATGCATTGTGAATACATACCTCAACGATTCTGGTGATTTGATTTTGTTTCCGTCGCGAACTTCCCTCATCTTTGGAGGGAGACTTCTTTTCAGAAATTAAAGCTCGTTTCAAAGCTTGATTTCAGAGTGACGGGTCTAAGAATTGAGAGAGCGTTCGTAATTTTGTTTCATTTCTACGATCTCTCGACCAGAGGAGCTCTCTCTCAAGCTCCGAAGAACACTTGTGCAAACAAAGTACGAGCTTTCCCTAATTGAATGAAGCATTTTAAAGTGAACGGAGGAACTAGTCTCAGTTTCACTTTTGTTATTGCCACTGCTCGGGGGAGGACGTGTTAGCGTTCCATCGTCGTGGCGGTTGTTGTCGGCGACGTCGTTGCTGTTGTGGTTATTGATACAGGCGACGGCCTTCAACGCTGCTTCAAGGACACCGAGGCGCCTTCTTGGCGTGAGGTCTTTGAAACCAAATATGACGATCTCGGCAGAATGAGAAATTGCCATCACATCACATAATATAGCGATGTAATTACATGCGACACATGAAGCCGCGGTCGGCGAGTAAGTGATGCTTCCTTTCGTTAATTCGAAGTTCTCGAATGAAGATCCATATGCAGTAAAATCTCGTAACGTTGAGGTATCGTCAGAAAAAAGGTCCGTTCTATATCCAAGTGTTCGCTATTTGCGGGTCCGTCATAAGGATATTCCATTGTGGATGGAGACTAAGCTAGGGTTTGAGAAAGGGAAGAAAAACGAACTGAGGTCGCGAATTAGGCGTCCTTCCTCGCGTGAATTTGGCGCTCTGGGCATGCAGATTCCGCAGATCGCTTCGGCATCCTATTCGACCTCTATGATCGATTCAGGCTCTCAATTTGGAACTCCCTCAAGTTGCCTCATTAGGCTTATCCGCTCCGCAAGGCTTTACCTTGGCCGCGCGCCCCCGTTGTTTCGCAAACTCAGACGATCCGAGCATCGATTACCTCACTCAGGAGCACTTGAACTTCGGCTCCTGAAGTAACGCTTACAGCAGCTTTTATCTAAGCTTTGCATTAGAAACATGATTTCTTCAGAGGAACTTGTGAGACAATGGGGTACAATCCACGAAGAAACAATGCCGGTATTTTGCCTCGTTGGAACTTTTTTTTATTGATCAACGTCTCCGCCAGTAACCACCATACGGCGCAACTTGTCCAAACGCAGCACCGCCTCCGGCCGCCGATCCTCCCTCCGAGACGTGGGTGGAGATTGTTTTATGGAAATTCTTCATGTAATGGCTAACACCGCCGTAATTGAAGCCGCCTATGCCGCCGACAGGAGTTATGAAAGGCTTCGCTCCTATGCCTCCGTAAGGCCCGATGCCAACGCCTCCGTAGGGTCCACCGAAACCGAGAGAACTGCCGACGCTCCTCAATCCGCCTAGCGCTGTACCAAACAAACCGCCGCCGCCACCACCGCCGCCGCCGCCGATGCCAGCACCGCTGAAACCTCCAGCGCCGTAACCTCCTCCGTATCCTCCTCCATATCCTCCACCGTATCCGCCTCCATAACCTCCACCGTAGCCTCCTCCGTATCCTCCACCGTATCCTCCGCCGTAACCTCCGCCGTATCCTCCGCCGTAACCTCCTCCGTATGCGCCTCCGAAAGCAGGCGCTTTGCCAACGTTGAGCTAAAAAACAAAGGAGAACTCAAGCTCCGAGTGAGAAGAAAACGAATGTGATCTATCTTTCATGACATTTGCTGAGCCCTCAGTTTCTTCCGAAGTTCATCACTGATGCAATGAAGCAGCTTCCCTGGTCGCAATCGCTCCCAAACAGAAGATACTCATTGTTTGATTCTAAGGAACGAAAGTCTGCTCTCGGCCAAATGCGTACAAACCTCAAAAGCAGTGCCGATTCCGCCTCCGAAGAATGGGGATCCTTTCCCGAGGTGGAATTCTTTCTTGAGGTTCAGGAACGGAAAAGAGAAGAAGAAACCTTGAACACTCCACAGCACACAGGAGATAGTGGCGAGCAAGCCTATCCACATCGTGGATTTAGTGTCGGTAGTAAACGCATACAAGTGGACGAAGCAAAGGAAGAACTATGAAGTATCCGATTTTATACTCTGATTTGCCTCCAGCTCTCGTGAAGTCCGGAAAACGGCGAGGGAGACGCCGAGTCTCACAGAAATTCACGGCCGGTTCCTCTTATTCATACGCGCGGACACTGAAACTGTTATGTAACGCAACAGGATGACGGCGGCGGGGGCTTTGTTCAGGTTTGTTGATTATTATAACTCCACACTTACCGGTATGAAACGAAACAAACTGAGACTGCAGAGGAACGCCGCCGATCGGAAAACCATTTGCGTAAGCACAGACAGAAACTTTTCCGCAGATTCTTTCAAGGGTTGAGCCGAGCTGGCGTTTCAGGTGTGATCTGGGAGAGGGTGGACTTATCATGATGCTTTGCGCCGTTACCATCCAACCGGGGACATCAACCGATGAGGTGCTCGATGGGTGGCAGCTTCAAATGGACTTCTCCCTTCAGATCCTCCTTTGGACGATGAATTCCGAAAAGTGATTGTAGCCTTGCATATTGGGCCACGATAATTAAGAGAGAACAAAGCACGCATATGATTCCGAGTCAACATACCGTATGTGCCCGACTTTACGGACTTGTCGTTATTATTGGGTTCGAAAGACATGTCACCATGAGCGGTTATGACGACGCATTTCATTATGAAATGAAGAATCATTGATCGGAGAGTAGGTGATCCACAGAAGACAATTGCGCATTTTGCTTCCAGCGTTTTTACGCATATTTGGCTGTTCTCGAGACTAAGAGAGATGTCCGACTCATTTTGAGTTGTGGTCGTGATTCCCAAGTAAGAGGACACTTGGAATATATGTTCACCGACGGCGGAAGGCGTGTCCTCTGTTCCGCTTGGGAGCTACACAAGGCTATAACCACACCAAACATAGGATACCACTAGCTTTTCGCGAAAAAACGGATTGGTCGATTGACTGTTTCCGGTAACAGCCTGTGAAGTCCATCTTTTCTCGCTATCTCCCCAGCAGAGAAAACTGTCTCCAGAGTTGGCGGCACTCTGTGAAACCTGGGAATCGTCTTCGGAAAATGTTCACATTTTCAGAGAATTTCCAGATGATTCTAAACACGATCCGAGATGACTTGATAGCCACAGCTTCAAACATCGCTGGCATTCCAGCAACGATCACAGCCTCGGAAGATCACGAAGTGTCGCTCTGGAAGTCCACAGAGTTGTCGAAGATCTGAGCGAGAAATTCTCAGAGGACCTTCAATCGATTCCCGAAGAACTCCGGGGCGTGATTGATGTCAACACCGACAACTCGGAGACGCTGCGACGCCAATCGATGTGGAGGAGCTCTCGGTCATGGAGTAGGGTCTTATGCTCTCATTCAAAGGGTGGCGGAAATTCTCCGGTCACGAAGTGAGTTTGAGAGGGAACCGACAGTTGTTTCTAGTTGGAAATTCGAGGATATGCTCGCAATCAGCAAACTAATCGAAATTCTCGTCAATTTCAGAGGAATATATGTAGTCGAGATCGTCGTTAGTTGTGTCTTTTTTTCTTGTGCATACTGAATTCATGTTTCAGTCTTCTCATGAATATTTCGCAAAGCCCCGTGCATGACTTCACGACGTGGATGAGCGTGTTGTGTTTCCAGAAATCGAAGAGAGTCCAAGTTCTATCGAATGCTTTTCCAGACATACCGCCCATGGCGTTCTCCACCAGTGGATGCTGAGTTAGATACGTTGAGTTATCTCGTTGAACTCATTTCCTGAAAGGATCCCTAGCGAGTTTCAGCTTTGAACTTTGGTCGACAGCTTTATGCGGTTCTCGAAAATTTGAATTTGATTGAATGGATCTTTAACATAAATCGTTCCAGCCGATTGAAGAATATAGAATGAAGGTCCTCGTGGCTGTCTTGTCATTGTATCTCTCGGCAGTGCGGTGCCAAGAGCCCGTGGATGGAGATATCGATCTCCATCTCCTCGAAAGATAATTCCCCGGTCGACTGTCAAGATTGGTTCCAGTAATGTCCAGGATCCGTCTCCTCACGGAGGAGAGACTTTCTCATCATGATAGATTGAACAACATCGAGGCAACCAGGCGACGTTCCCGGATTGACTTCGCTCACTATGTGGGAAAATGTTTCTGCGTGGAGAGAGAATCCCTTATGGAGCTCTCGCGACGCTCTGACACCAACCGTGGTAGGTGGGTAGGAAAAACTTTTCAAGGCTCGTCTTGCTGAAATATGCATAAATATCTGATCCTCCGATACGGAGAGTATGGTTTTCAACATTATTCAGTTTATACAACCTTGGCTTCCATATTTGAGGTGGCTCGCTTCTGAGGTCCCTTGCATTTCTCCTCCGCACCAGGAGACTTCATTTGAGCGTTGAAAAATCAACGACAAGTAAATCGTCATTGCTGCGTTTTGTCTTCACCCTTGGTTGAAAGACGATTCCCATTTAAATACCCGCATCACAACATGCCAGCAAGTTGGCGATTTGATTCCATACTTCATGCGACCAGCAGCCTTCACAAACTAGAGTCTTCCCTAATTGCGGGATGACAGCGTCTCATTCCAGCTAACCTTGGAATATAATGTATGTATAATCCAGACCGGAGCTCGGACCGATATCCTCATGAAGTGCACCGAGTGAGAAGGGTTATTCTGCAGGAGAATTTCGAAAGGAGGCTCAAACCGAGGTTTCACAAAATCGATTCCTGGAGTTTGCTCGAGCCGTTGTTTACAAGCTACAAATCGCTTCTGTTGGCTTCCCGCAATATAAGGCGGAATTCGCTCCTGAGAGGCGTCGTCGGAATTCGACAGGTGAAACCTCGTCGCTGTGTCTCGTTAAGAGAGCCTCAGGTCCACAAGATATCTCTGATTGAGACCGGCTATGTGCATGTATATCCGAATTCGACCGTTCACGGATTTCTATCAGTTAGCAGTATGTTCGCGAATCGCCCAAACGGTTTGAAGTCGTACCGATGAGTGCGTATGTGAAGTTCCGTCATGGACTCATAGCTCATGGACCGCGTTGTGGCAAGCCCGGTGGTTAGAAGCACGGGCTACACAGATTCTCAACTGAACTTACTCTATAGGATCTGTCATTCGGAATGTGTATAGTCCAAACTACTGGAATACTGACAGAATCATGTCATGTTTTGCTGTGTTTTCAGGATGAAGTGTTCGAGAGGATCTTGTCCAGTCCGTCGAAATTGTTCCTCGGTCGGCGTTCGTATACTGCAACAGTTTCACAATTGCTCCGGTATGCACAGCCTTGGAAAGATATGAACGAATGACGTGGGCGTGAAAGCATGATTTTAAGCCTTGCTTCTCTGATATTACATAACAATTAGACGAGCGGCAAGGTCAATTCCCAGAAAACCGTCTCCTATTCATCACAGTTTCATCTGAGCCTTTTAAAACGGATGACACAGAAACAGTTTTCCTCCGTAGAATTGAAATTATGGACTTATGGCAATTCAAAATCAAACTGAAGATTCAAGACATTTCTGTTTTCGGATCTCGAATCTCGTTAGGCCTCATTTTTCTCCTGCTTCTAGACGTTTATGAAAGTTGGAAGCAAGCGATCTCCTCGAACAAACTTTCATTTTAGTCGCGGCACGATGTTGAGGCTCGTTAGGTGGTCACTTTTCTATGAAATTTTCGAGAAGATGCTCGAGCCGCTCGCGACAGGTGCGCTGGGCCGTCTCGAGTAGCAGCCAAGTTGAGTCGATGAAAGTGTGGAAGCGCCAAACGGGCTCCCGACTCGGCAACAATCGATGTTCCAGCGGAGGATTAATTAGTGAAGATTTATGAAACCCAGCTTGGGTATCATCTCATGGTTTGTTTGATTTATGTTAAGCGACGTCCTTGCTTGGAACCAATCTTTGAGTGGCGGCGATCCGTGAATCGCTCAATGACAGAGGTAGTCTTTAACGAAAGCATCGGTCCGCTCCACCCTCAAAACTTGCATGAAACTTTTCACTCAATCTATTTGACGGGACGTCTCGCACAACCGGACTGCGTCCGATAAATTGATTCGTACATATTTCATTTCAATCTAGAGTGTGCATCTCCGACGACAGGAATCTGTATCATTTTACAAAAATTGTGAAATATTCATGATTAGCCAACTGAATGAGCACGCGATTTCAAAGACTTCATTCGTAAATTTCAACTCAGTTCTCGGAAACAGTATTTGGATTCGCTTAAAGGATCAGGAACTCAGATCTTGCGAAGATTTCATCGGCAACGGAAGCTCCGACATTTCCATGCAGAGCCGCGAACTCCGAATCAATGGTTAGGTTGTTGCTGTCTCTCGCCCTGTGGGAATTCCGTGTCAACAGAGCTCGACTCTTGGCATCTGTCGTCCTCCGGACTGTTTTTATGAACTGCTCAACAGTGTTCATCTACGCAGCGGAACGCGGACGGTTGTTTTTTTCGCGAAAAAACGGGTCCCACCGACTGTGCTACAAGGTCATGGGGCTCATTATCATTTTGAAAAGTTCATGATTCGCATGGACCTCATGGATCTGTCGGATATCGGTGGGAATATTGTTCATCGGTGTGCAGTTGGAAAGGAGCTTTGAGCAGAGTTCGGATCAAATTCTCGAACAAATCACCATTGTTCAATGCGGACTCAAACTTCCGGATTTGGAAATATCATTGATGCGTGGATATTTCATCCATGATGCTCCTAAGAATCACGCTTGTCCAAGCCTAAGAACCAATACCACATTCCTTTCGTTTCGCATCGCGGTCATTCACGTTCGCATGGTGACCCTACAGAGCGGACTTCGTCGCGCACACTCGGCCGAAGCCGGAGACGACGCACTCTGCAGAAGAGTTTCAGTCACGTTTTGAGGTCCCTCAAAGTCAGCAGAAAGAAACGAGAACAATTCAATCTCAAAGCCAGCTCTTGAATCACGTTCAGTCAATTTGAGCGGCTGCTGCGCGTTTCGGTCTGAGAGATAGAGAGAGGCGTCCAGCTGCTAATGGAAGCGAGAAGTAATGTGCGGTAATTTTTTCCTCGCCACACACCATTATTCAAGGTTGTCTTAATGCTCGCTGAAAACATTTTCAGCCCCAAGATCTCATGCAGTTTTTGCGCGCCCTTGTCTGATGAACACGGTGTACTTCAAACTTTTCAAAGCGGGGTCTCTCCTTTGTCTCGGATTGAATCGCGAACGTGGTGAATCCGTTTCGCTATCGCCTACATAAGATAGCGTCCCTTTCAAAAACGAGAAGCCCATAGAGGCTTCTGATGTGTCGTCACAGTAGACGGAAAAATCTCAAACGTCACTTAGCCGTCCTCTCCAGGACACTTTCTTCCTCCCTCCCTCCCTCCCTCCCTCGCCATTGAAGGAGCAGTCGTTTCCACAATGAAAATCATTTCCGCCGCGGAACGCAAACCCACCCAAATCTCGCTTCAAACAGTACCGATTTGAGATTTTTCCCCATTGCGAATGACCTTGATGCATTCTCTGGACAATGTATCAACAAGTTCGCATCGTTGCCGATGCGTGCTGCCTCCGCATATTTTTCCACCGGATCCGAAAAAGAATTGCATTCTACAATCAACTCTACGGGGGAGGATTTGGACGTGGTCTCTCCCGTGAGGGCCTTTGTCATTTATGTTGCTGATGATTCCGGATTTGACATTTATTTCTGTTTTCGGTTTTCACAGACTCAAATATGATGTCTCGGGGTATCGCTCAGAACGGACGTGAATGAAAGAATCAAACTCCACGGGTCGATCGAATCAGAATGAAAACCGATGACAGCAGTAACAAGAGTCCGGGGAGAGTTACGACAAATCGGGGTACGATCGAAACAAGTGGAGATCTGACTCTTGGGCAACGAAACAGCGATAGAGTTAATTGGTGAGCCAGTGTGGATAGCTGTTGACGAGAACTACGAACTTGACTGGCGAAACAGACATTTGGTTATCAACTCACCATATTACAACTTCATCGATGGCTGACTGAAGCATGACTAAGTATATCGTGTGAATCGTATGACTCGGGCGGATATTTCGAGATTTTCTGCACTTTATAAGATACTGAGCGAAAGCGGGACGTAACCTCAGTTTACTTTTTTAAGAACGAGAAATTTTTGAAAGATTTTCGCCTCTCAAGTAGCTCGTCCGCGCAATTCCGGACGAACCTTGCAACAATTTCTTTTTATCGAGGTGACTCCAAACGATCCAGGCAATCACAATCAGATCCAGCCTCTGATTTTCGGCTTCATGTTGGTCGATGTGTTTCCTCGAAGAACGGAAGCTGGTGTTCCGAACAAATCTGAATGTTCGCTGATGCGTTGACGGACAAGTCCAATGTTTTGTTCTCGAGCCATGGAAGCTTCAGCCCTCGGTTTCGCTCAGCCATTGTTCGAGCTTGGAACTCTGATGTTACCGCAGTTGATAACGAATTAGTCCGCCCTGGGACTGCAGAACGGTCCTGTCGTACGAGAGGACGAGAGGCGAGCTCTGCTTATGTTCACCTGACTGTGGACAATGACCACAGAACAATTCCACGAAGTGCCATTGAGATAAGTTTTTGCTAGACCTCAGATAGGAGTGTCGCAAAACTCGCTGCAGCGTTGGTGAGACGAGACCTTTGGAGCGTCAACACAGAGTTTTCGTCCGACGTGAGGCTCCTTCCCCCTTGAAAGAGACAAAATTCGAGGGAATAATTGATTTTCATTTCCCTAACCACGTTGTACGCTTTCCGAATTTCCTCAATCGGATCGATTGACCCGCGATGGAAAGCTCGTCAATTTGATTTGATTCACGATTCGCGGGGAAAGAAACCGCTCAAAGAGAGTCTGAAAGGAAGGAAAACGACAGCACCTACACAGAGTCCTGAGAATGAAAAAACTCTACGGGCTCGTCATTCGGCTGAACTACGTGATCAAAGTTGCGGCGGGATTTGGTTGCGACGTGACTTCGGAAACGATATTCCAGCTGGTGCAGGTCGCGAACGACAGAGGAAAAAATGAATTCGTTTGGAGCAACGGAAGAGCGCTACGTCCGTGGTGACGATATCCCCCCGACTCGATAAATGATTTGTCGAAGCACAGCATCGTGCCAGTCTCCGAACGGCTGCTCGTTCCGAGAATTAATGGCAAATGGCAAGCACGAGAGGGACTTCTTTTCCGTGGAAGAGCCGCGACACAAACATACTTTCGATGCCCCAGCAGCTCTTTTCTGAAAAGTAGAACGAAGAGAGAAACGCCAATATGTCATTTACACTCCTTCCAAGGCAATCGGGAAGTGAAAAGAAACAAAATAAATTAAAAAGTTATAATCCAGAAACATTTATTAACACTAAAATGAACATGAAACTAGAACTGTTGAAATCCTCACGACTGCATCACCGAAATGGGCAAGCGCATCGTTAAACCGTGCTGTTCGTTTCGAGAGCTGAGTTCGTAGACAAATCCGCATCGTTTGTTGGTCAGCTGCGTCTGTTCGCCGGAGAACTCGCAGACGTACTCGTCGACGGCGTAATCGAACGCATCGGCGATCATCTGGTATTCCTGTTTCGCGAAGCGGATGAGATGCTGCACGATGTTTCGTATGTATTCATTTGAAATCGATTTCTCGACTCGGATCCACCAGCGTTCGAGGCTATCGATGAAATCTTCCGTGATCTCCTGGTGAATGGCGCTGATGACCGCGGACGCGACGGCGAGACGCTGAGTGTAACGCGAAAAGATGCGTTTCAAATCCCGATACATCTCGCGCATCTGCTCCGAAGCAGACTCGACGTAGCGAGAAACGCGCTCACCGGTGCGAACAAGCGACTCAAAGATGGATTTCAAGTTCCAAGCGTTTTCGAGATAGGCTTTTTCCAGATCAACAATCATGAGTCGGATGTCGTCGCGGATGCTCGCAAGTTCGGCTGAGGCGAACTCAGACATCCTCTTCATCTGCTTGTCCTGCCTGTTGTCAGGGCCTCTTTGGATCTCCTTCAGCATGTTCTTGGCCGTCAACTGCAGAAAAGGAAAAACTGAGAAACATGAATCATCGAAAATTCGGGCTCGGGTTTCGAGAAGCGATCGAAAGTTTCCAATTTGAATCAGATTTCAACTCGTTTTACTCACCTCGTAGTCGTCTAGGAATCGCGGAGTCCAGTTGAGGCGAGCAGACAGGGTTTTACCCTGGACGCTGTAGCCGACGTTGATGTCATCTTCTTGAGCAGTCATGCGTCTCACGATGAGCTCAGACTTCTCAGAGGACATCTGGGCGCGCATCATCAGGTTTCCAAGGACCATCTTGAGCTTTCCTTCTCTCGAGTACATCATGCTCATTCGGGGAGCGCGCATGGATCGTTTCTCGTCGAGGGCCTGGATGAGGTGACCTTCATCGGTTTCAGTGACGCGAATGACAACCTTTTCGCCGAGTTTGGGGATCGATATCGTGAGATGTTGCTCCTTGCCAACTCCTCGGACGTTGTTGTTTTGCTGCTGCGACATCATTAACTCGATGTATTTCTGAGCATCACGACCATGGTCCCACGTGACGCGTCCTGAAAATGTTCCTTCGGCCTTCTTCTTGTCCAGCTCCATCAGGATGCTTCGTTTAGGAGTTTCGAGGCGGAGCATTGAGCCGTGGACCTCTTTGTTGAGACGAACTTCGTAGCCAAGAGCTTTGTTGCTTTGCGAGACCTTGAAAGCGCTCACCAAAAGGTCACGGTTCATTTCGTGCTTGACTTCGACGGTGAGGTCTCCGCCCCGCGCGAACTTCAGGGTCCATTTTCCAGCCATGCGGTGGTTTCCTCGTTCGAAGCTTCCATCGAGGATGACGTGGCCGTCGACTTCGATTTTCAGCGAGGGAACCTTGACCCAGCTGTAGGTGACGATCACGGTGTGCTTCCCGACGGTGGTGCCGAAGTCGAAGACTCCGTTGAAGACACCAGTGCTCATGTTCTCAGGTGTTCCGGTCCATTTCGCTTGAAGGAACTTCCTTCCGAGCCATTCGCCTTCAACTCCGTAGTTTCCGGGGCCGTTCTGGATCAGATTGAGTCCAGTTGTCGCGATTTGAGGAGTGTGAATAGCGATCTTGAGCGATTTGTGGTTCTCGGCCACAGCGATGATTTCGTAGCTCTGGTCCATCTTTCCGAGAACCTCGAAGCCGTACTTCTGTCCGTAGTAGACGATTGCACCGATCTCGTGGCCTTGAGTGAGGACTCTGAAGCCGATTTTCTCTTGAGTTCTCATGCAGTCGATTTCAACGGGCTGCTTCAGTTTGTCGGACGTCAGCTTGACCTTGAATCCTTGATCGCCGAAAGTTCCCTCGAGGTTGGCGTTGATGTTGCCATTGGGGTAGGGACATTTGGTCTCAACTGTTCCGGAAATGTGATCTCCATTGATGTGACCGTTGACCTTGATCGCGTAGACGCGGGATCCGATCTTGTTCTCATTCACCAGAATGTATCTTAGGTCGCCGTACTTCACAGTGAGAGAGGACTCGAGCGGTTCAAGGTGGAGCCACGGGCAGTTCATCTTGAGAATTCCGTTGACGAAACCGTTCTGTCTCACGAAACTGAGTTCAGCAGAATGTCTCTTGCCGGAATGGTCCAAGTGGATCCTGAAGAGAGTCTGCTCGGGTGCCCACTTCGCGTAGACCGATCCGATGTGTTCGTCCTTGTAGAACAGTTTCGCTTCTGCTTCCCGGCTGTCACGAGGATCCACGAAGGCATCGAGACGCCAGTTCTGGCTGTGGAAAGTCCAAAGTCCGTTGACCGACATTTTGTCTTGCTCGTTCAAGTTCCAGCTGAGGGAGCTCGATCCGGAGGGAAGGTCCATCTTGAACTCTCCGTTGTCCATCCGCATGACGAAGTTCGAGGTCATTCGCTGCTTGGACACAACAGCTTCCAGGTTACCTTGCTTGGTAGTTGGGTCGTAGTTCAGGGTGATGTCGGCGATGGTCTCGCCGTCGTAGTTGGCGTTGCCACGAAGTTTGTAGCTGCCCGACATCAAGTCGATGTTCATCTTCAGCTTAGCAATATCGACTTTCAGGTTCCCAGTCCTCGAATCCATGGAGTAATATCCTCGGAGGAAGTGTTTGCGTTCCCACTGAGACGATTCAGCTTCCATGGAGATGGCGCCGTTCCTCTTGCTCCACGTACCCTTGACTCCGGCTCTGTATGAAACCTCGTTGTGCATGGCCTCGGCTGAGAATTCGTAGACTCCGGGGCGTTTCAGGGAAGCCCTCAGGTTGGCCTTGGCGATGTTGTTGCTGTTCTTCTTGAGGAAACCGTTCAAGGTTAGATCCTGCTCCCATTCAGAACCGATTTCTCCGGAATAGGTGAGTCGGCCTTGGTCGATCGAAAGTGCCGCGTTCATGTTGAACATCGAGTTCTTCGCCATCAGGGTGCCCATGAACGTTTGGCTTCCGAGTTCTCGCGGCATCTTGATCTTGAGGTGACCGTCGATGTTTCTGCTCTGGAGAGGGAATTTGAAGGAAATGTGAGCGGATTTCTCGGTATCTTGGTCCCGGTCGAAGTTCGTTTCAAAAACGAAGGTCTCCGGTTCTTCGATTCCGGACCTCATCGTCAGCGAAGCATCCTGCTGCATCTTTGGAGCCGACCACATGGCTTCCAGATCGACGAGTCGTCCGCGACGGATGAGCGACCATTTCGAAGAGCAAATAAGGCCACGCTCCGACTCAGCTCTGCTTGTCCATTGGATGACGTTCTTCCTGTCGGTCTTGAGCTCGGCGAGAGCGGAACCTTTCAGAACGCGTCCCCATTTCCCGTCAAGCTTGCCGCTCATGACAAAAATGTCGCGGTCGTTGACAAGCTGTCCGTGGGCGTCGACGCTGTAATGGATATCCTTGGCCGAGGTTCCGATTTCGTGTTGAGTCTGAACGCTGTCCGAGTTGACAATCAGTTTGTTGTGGAGGTAGGCGTTCTGAGGAACTCCTTGAAGAGTGGTCGTGACTTCCAAGCGGTTCTGGGCGTAGATGCCGCCCTCGGTGTTCAGAGCGCCCATGTAGTTCACATCGAAGATGACCTCAGAGTTCTTCCTGAGGCTCACCTTTGCATCGTAGACCTTCTTTGCGTTGCTCTCGACGCCAAGCTCGAAATTCCAACGATCCGAAAGTCCGTCCAGGTTGTAGGAAAGCTCCCCTGAGAGGTTCTTCACGATTTTCTCATTCCTGAGCGCGAACGTCATCTTCGCCTTTTCTTGTCCCTTGTGGAGGAGGTTGAGGACGCCTTGGCCGTTCGAGAACTTCAGGTCTCCGTCGAGGAAGTTGCCACGGTAGACAGACGGGACGGTGACACGAACTTTGGCTGTGACTCCGTTCTGGTTTTCCATCTCGAAATCCATGACGTTGTTTGGGAACTTTGCGGATGAGAAGTTGACGACGACTCGCGTTTTCGGTCCGAGTTGCCAGCTCGCTTGAGCTTTGACGTTCTGCCAGTCTGGGATAGAACTACGAATATCGGCTTCGAGAGAATCCGGATTGAGGATCACTTCGCTCTTGGCGAAATGGCGGCCAACGGCGTATTCGGCGTTGACGAGGATGTTATCGCGGGTGAAGGTCTGGGTCTGGAGGAGAAGTTTGGTTCTCGCAAACTCCTTGAGCGAAGTTTGGAAGTCCATGTTGACGAAGATGAAACGACCATCCCATCGGAGGTTTCCGATTCCGGACATTGTGTTTTCGTGCCATTTGGCAGCCACCGTGGTTCTCCAGCCCGAGCTCAGATCTTTTCCATCGAGCTCCACTTTGAGTTGGTAAGGCTTGTCCCAAACGTTCAGCTCGAGGGAAGCGTACTTGAACTGTTCACCGTTTTCGCCCTTTGCGGTAACGAGGAAGGCGGTCTTTTCGTTCTTCGTGACGACCTCTGTCTTGAAATCCACTTCGTTCTGGTGAAGGCTCAGCTGGCTGTCGAGAGCGAGGTTCTCGACCTTGAAACGGAGGTCGAACGGACGGATGTCCATGTCGAGTCCTCCTCGCAGATGGTATTTCGGAGCTTCGAAGTTGAAGGTTCCGGAGCTCTGAACGTGCTGCTTCAGTCTATCGGGTCCTCGGAAACTCCAGTCGATACTCCAGGACGACGCGTCGAGGACGTTGTTGAGGACGATTTCAGAAGATCCATCGGGACATTGGATTGTGGTTTGAATGTTGAGTTTGTTGCTGTGTTGCCAAAGAGAGATTTCAGCCGACGAACTCAGACCCATGTTGATCATGCGATCCGGGCTGCTCAGTTCGATTTCGGTTCCCAAGCTCAAAGTATCAGAGATAGAACCGGATTTCCTCAAGCCGACGTTCGCCGTGACTTCGATGGGAGCGAGCATTTTCAAACCGACGGAGACGCTTTCTCGTTCGACGCGCGTATCCGTGGCAAGGTCGAAAAGAGGCTGATCACGGAATTTCAGGTAGACCTTGATGTCGGGCTTGTTTCGATCCAGATTGACTCCGACGGACGTCGACAGGAACTTGGCTCCGTTGTGAACAATCTCGACACTGGTCTGATAAACTGGATCGGTGCTGAGCATCGCCGTCATCTGAACACTCTCTTGGCCCATCTTCGCGCTGGCGCTCACCTTGTGCAACTTCTCCGAAGGCATGTAGGACACTCGTGCGCTGTACGGCTTTCCGGTCAGATCGGTATCGAGAACCAATCTCTTCACGGAGCTTGCCAGGTCGTACTGGAGACTGAGCTTCCTCTCGACGTTGTTGGGGAGAGCCAGCATGGCGGAGAACGAGGTGAGACGGGGTGCTTGGTTGAACTTGATTTGGGTTGAGTACTTCTCGTTGTCGATAACGGCCAGAGCGATGAGATCCGCCTTCGAGTTCTCAGACTTGAGGCTCAGGCTGCTCTTGAGGCGCCCTTCGAGGAGTTCGAGAGCCATGTCGAAGTTGGGGGGCAGGCTCTTGTTGAGTTTACCTCTTCCCGATACAAAAGTTTTGTCGTTTCTCTTGAGATTCATCTCGATGGCAACGGTCTCCTCGTCATCGATGAGTTTACCGCCGAAACCGAAAGTGTGTCTCGAGCCCTTGTTGTAGGTGTATTCGCCCTGAACGGCAACGTCCCAATTGCGATCCTGCTGCGAAACGCTGGACTGCAAGTTGTACTTCATCCATTCAGAGTCCATTCCGAAGCTCAAACGCTTGTTGTTGTTGTTGTTCGTGGTGGAGTACTCTCCGTTCATCTTCACGGGCAAACTGCTCAAGAACGAGTGGATCGTCACGTCACCGTTGAACTTCTGGTTGCCGTGAGAAGCGATTTCCGAGTCGATGTGCAGGAGCTGCCTGTCTCGCAGAGTGATTTCGAGAGAAGGTTTCCTGATCGTGGTACGTCCGTTCAAAACGTCCATCTTTCCACTGATCGTCATTTCAGCCTTTCCGTCGATCTTCAAGACAAGCTCCGTTTTCTTGTTGCGGGGAGTGTCTTGGTAGACACCTTCGAGGTTGAGGCTCTTCAGGGGAGAAATCAAATCGAGGCCGAACTTGTGATTGCGGCGATCGCCGTAGAGGCGTCCTTTGAATTTGCGGTCCACTTGCGAGCCAGGAGTGTCCATCTCGAAAGCGAGCTCGATGAGGTCTTGTTGTCCGTGAACGAACGAAGACTGGATCTGGAACATCTTCAACGATTTGTCTGTCTTGACCCAACGAACGTTGAAGTGGCTGGGGCCGCGGAGCATGAAGAACGGCGTTTCGTCGCCCGTCGCCTGTGGGTAGCTGGCCTCCACGCATGCCTTGTGACCCATGAGGGTGTGGATTGTGTTGCCGGTGCACATTTCAAGATGTTTCTGAGCGGTTCCGGAAGCCTTGATCTCGCGTTCGGAGTTGGCGCCGACGAGGTAGACGTCCGACCTGATGTCGATGAGGTCGGAGCGGTCTCGGGGAGCGTCGATCTGGATGTTACGCAACATGCGGGAGTCACTCAGGTCGATGTTGATGCGACCGTTGAGATCCCATTGCGAGGAGCTGGTCACAACCATTTTGATTCCGGAGTTCGTCCGGGGAGCTTTCATCATCATCGAGATTCCGAATTGGATGGCCACCGAGGGCGCGGAGCGGACTTCGGCGACGTATTTCGATCCTTGTTGTCCTTGCAGAGGCATGGCCTTGAGGTCAACGTCAATAGAGCCGGTGCTGTTCACGCCAACGACGAGAGGGAGACCGCTTCCAGTGGGATGGATGAACTCGGAGTTCAGGAGCATCATTGACCTGGAATCGATTGAAAACACCTCAGTGAGCGAGCACGACAGGATTATGCGATTTTCAATACAAATGACACAGATGTACAATCATAGTATTTACCTTGAAAATTTCCAGCCGTTGCGGGACATGACGGATTTCAAGAAAGCATCGATTCCGGAATCACTCTTCCTGCCTTCGCTCGTGTAGAGAACCTCCTTTCCGAAGAACCGAATGAAGCCATCGTAGTGTGACATGTCGCTCGGGACGCGAGCTTTGGCGTCGAAAAAGTTGGCTTTGTATCCGAACATATCGAAAGTGGTGTTGAGCATGAGACTGGTGATCTGTTTCGTCAAAATGGAGTTTGCGTCGATTTCGAATCCCATGTCGAGCGGATTGAAGAACATCTCGTAGTAATGGTTCTTCGAGAAGTTGTCGGCGTCGAGCTCGAGTGCTTTGAGGCGCTCGTCGGATGTAATCAGAGAAAGGTCTTCATTGAAAGATGAGCGTTTCTCGAGATTCTTCACGTGAGTGAAGACGAACGAAGAAAGCTGACTGCCCTTCGGCTCCTTCAGGAGAGTATTTTTGACGGTGGCGATCATTTCATCGGTCGGGCACACGATCGAGTTCAGGTAGGCTGCGATGCGAATTTCGATGTCTTCTGAGCTCTGGGTGAAGATCCTCATCAACATGTCGCGCTCCACTGTCTCGCAGGGGAAACGGCGGAAAGCTTCAATGGCCGCGAGACGCGTTTCAGTGTCCTGATTGGCGACGACTTCAAGGAGCTTTCTCTCGTCTCCTGTGCTGATGCCGATGTTGCCGATGGCCTTGAGAGTGGCAATCATCATTTTCTTTGAAGATCCAGTTCTCAGTTGGGAGTAAAGTTTACGAAGGAGGTTGTTGATTTCTTCGGGAACTTCTGAAGGATTCTCCTCCATGTAGGTCCTGGCCATCGAGGACACGGCCAGATGAGCTCCGATCGTGAGTTCTTCCATATCGAGCAGAGGCTAGAAGAAAACCGCGAATCTATGAGTCGATCGGTTCCGATGAAAGTGTTCCGAACGATTTATTGCTCAAAATGGACGAAGAAAACTGTTTGGAACTCACCAACATCATCTGGACCCGCGCGATGTCAACGTCAGTGGTCAAGGCGGCGGAAAACAGCCAAACTCTTGCGATGTCGCTTGATATGACTCGGTTTTTGATGAGCTCCGCAGTGAGCTTCATGGCGTCGCGAGTGAAGGTTTCAACGAGAGCGTCGATGAACCATTGGTTTGTTTTGAATTCGATGGCGAGTTTCTTCAAGGAGTCGTATCGCATTCTCTGGAGTGTCTCCGGAAGACGCGAGAACTCGTTGTTCGTTTCCTTGATGTCGGTGTTCTTTTCAGTGGCTAACCGGTGGAGAATAGCTCGTGCGGAAGTTTCCGCCTGATTGTCTTGAATTTCCAAGTCGTAGGTGGGATCGAATCGCAGGGTTTCCTCCTGTCCTTCGGGTTAACGCAGTCCGTTGGCCGGGATCGCGCCTCCACTTCGCTGGAAAGTGAGAGTTTGGCGAATTTCGGTGGCAGCACCTTTCTCTTGGCGGCTGAAAGGCTTGACGACGTGACGTTCATGGCATTCCACGAGTTCGAAGATCTCGTTTTTGATGGTCTGTCGGCATTCTTGAGTTCCGTTGATAATCGAAGACGATTTCACCACCTGGCGAGGGAGGGCGATTACGCTGACAACTTGTTGTTCGTTGTCGCGCTTGCATTGGGACAAGGTCTTTTCCTTGACGACCTTGATCTGACCGCCCCAGTTCTTTGCGGCAGAGTAGACAGCGCGGCATTCTCCGTTGACATCTTCCTATCGGGGAAAATGTGTGAATCAGTTCGAGATCAACAAGCGAAGCGTTCCATTCCCCACGCTCAAATAATATCGAATGAAAAAGCATCGAATGATTGATTCATTTAAACGGCAACGATACCCGATTCGCAAACGAAACGAACATACCTCCTGAGTCACGTAGCCGGTCGAGTGATCTGCCATTTTGTTTTGGATCATGGACAAGATACCTCTCTTGATGTTCAAGGCCATTTTAGACTCATGCTGGGAGGGGCAGAGTCGGCTGACCATACCGTCCTCGTAGTTGAAAGTCAGAGGATTCTTGGTCAGGGACTCGGCGAGCTCTTGAGTTCCCTGAGAGGCTCTGCGGCCTCCCCCGGAAATCTCCTCTTCCAATTTTGCGGAATCCACCTGTGGATAGAGAATGTCAGCCAATTCGTCCTTATCTCAAACCTTGATAATAATGGCGGTTCCGCGTAAATTGACACTCATACAACGATACTGAATGAATAACGGGCTTGAGGTTTGAATGCGGATGAACCGGAGATGATAGCAATTCGAAAACCGCCTTTTCGACTTGCTGAAATTCAATAGCAGCTTACACGGGAATCGCTTACCTTCAAGGTGAAACGGCACGAGTCGATGGCATGGAGAGTGATGTCGGCATCAAGATATATAGTGGATTTTTCGTCTGAGCTCTGCTCGAGAGCGGTCTCTGTTTTCGTTGAATACTTGTAGACATAGCTTTTACCGGGAGTATATTTGAATTTGTTTTCGGGGCCACATTGGATGTCACACATGGACGATCCACCATCACCGGTCACAGCCACTGGACCTGCAAAGAACAACCATTCAACCAAACGCATCTGAAAACGTACTACAAACTTTCGATACCCTGAAACTCACTTTGAGAACTTTATATCTAACTCTTGGAATGAAGAAGTTTCGAGAACTCGAACAAAACTCGGATTCATCGATGGTCCCCGCATTATCGGTCAGCCTCCGGTATTGATTTCTCAGTTTCAGATAAATTGGAAATTTCTGAATTTGCGGGAAGCCGGAAACGGGGAAGAGTTCCGCAAGAAACCGAGTTCTTGAACGGAAGACCTCAGACACATTTGTTTTGCTTCATATTTCTCGAATCAAGCTCAAACTCTTTGAAAGCGATTCGGTCTCGCGCTTCGAGCGCATCAAGGATTCCCAAATGATTCAGGCCCGTCTGAGCTTAGCACAAGAGCTTGAATCGCAAATTCGAAAAATCTCTAAAAAAAGCAAGACGCTCACCTGCAGAAGCGAATCCAATGGTGAGACCGACGAGTGCGGCTACACACCCGAAAGTCTTCATGGTCGCTCCGTTTGAGGGAGGACCCAGGCTCAATTCACACTTTAGTACAAACACAAAGGTATCCCAGTAGGTTCACTGCAAGGCCGAACTCGATTTTTCAACGTGGACCACTGGCCGAGACGATTTCAGACACTTCCAGCAATCTGCCAACGCTTTATCGCTAAAGCTCTAACAGACCACGAAGCATAGCTCTCTGAGGGTAACCGATCCTTTTATATGTGAACTGGCCAGTTCGTTCGCTGGCGAGGGGGGCCAAAAAGTGTAACGGTGTATCTTTTTGGATGAGCTGTAGCGCAGCTTAAGAATCGATCAACCTCTACTTTGCACTCGAAGAAAAGACGATCTTCCATTCCAACCGACCGGTTAAACAGCCAGCCAGTCAACCAGTCAGTCAGTCAAGCGACCGAACGACCCGCCGGCCAGAGAACCGACGAACTAACCCTGTTGGGAGTATCGTCATATCATGCCTGATAATTTCTACCTGTACTCGACAGTCATACCGTCGCGGCGCGGCGCTGGAGGATCGAAGTGCCAGCCTGCGTCTCTCGATGATGTTTTTCGATGCTAGCCCACCGGCAGCGGCGCGGCGTCGGGTGGCGCGATACTGCTGATCCGCCGGATTATCGCGGCGGATTCTGTTTACTCTCACGGCTGTTCGTAGCTCTCGCGGCCACATCTGATGCGACTTCGGTGTTTCTGATTCGATTCGAGATTGCATCACGGTCGCCTCATGTTCGAACAAGGGGGGAGAGGGAGCCAGACACGAAGCAGACAGAAAAACGGCGCTTCATGAAGTCTCGAACTTTGAGAAGTTTCTGCTTGAAATCGATTTTTTCCCCTGAATCAACTATCGACGATCCGCGCGATGTCTTTCGTGGAGGCCCTCGACTGAATCGACTTCGTGGAGATCATCGAGGACTCCTGAGTGTTTTCTGAGTTACACAGGATCGATAACCACACGATTAACAGCAAACCAGGATCTTTCCGTTGTCCTTAATGATTCGCTAAGACTACGATCCTCGTCGTTTCCTTGTTCGATTCGATCAATTAAGAATAGTCTCTGCGTGGTTCCGAACCAGCGTCCGTCGTTCTTAGCTCGAAATGTTTCTCACGGAGCGGTTCCCCGTACGGAAGGCCGTCGGCTTCTTGACGAAATTTCTCACATTCGTCGGATGTTTCATCGGTTTCATTTTACAGATTCGGTTCATTTACAACCTGTATAACTCGTCGCCTTACGACGTGCTCTTGATCAACACACGGACCGGCAACATCGAATTTCCGTCCGTGACCATATGCACGGACTTCTGGTAAGTGTGCTTGCAGGGTCTCATATTTCTCAATATTGACGTCGTAACTTCCCTCTTCGTCGGTCGGTCCACATTATCAGCAATTTCCTCTTCGTACATCTATCCTGTCAGTATGTTTTGGATGAGAGCGAACCGCGAGCATCGCATGAAAGCGACATTTTCGTGCATGTGTGTACTTTGTTTATGTAGTTGTTATTCAGCACATGGGACACAGACAAACAACAGCCGTTTCGGTGCCGTCTTGATTAAAGGATAAACACTAAGTCGCCAAGATGTATCGCTGAGCCCGGGCTCTGTTCGTGGCAAGGTCAACACATCACAGTCGGAACATTCCGCATCCAATTCGACCCCGACATGGCCCGATCTATCGCACACGAACCTCGAGACATATTCAAGTGTGTTATGAAGTCTCTGGTTGCGGAATGTCCGTCGTTCGATTGTTCGATCCAGTGAGTGCGTTTCCTCAGAATACGATCTGGACAGCGACGGTGGCAGCTGCCATACTTCTCGGGCTATCCGATACAAGATATTTAATTCGTTGTTCGTATCATTTTATTGTCGATGAACAGCATGGGTCGCACGATGTTTTGGCCCTCATCGAAGTATTGCTACACAATGGACAACTATTTGTACTCGAGCAGTATCCACCCCTTCCACAAATGCCGGAAACAGTGGATGTACGGTGAGTTTGAACATCGTTTTCGGTGAATTTGGGGCGGAAATTGAACTTTGTTTCCACTTTCTGTCTTGTGTCGCTCCGTAGAGTTACAACTCACAAGTGAGTGGACGAACGAAACCGTCGCCATAATGGACTCGAGTTGGATGCCGATTTTCGTTCAGCGTCCTTCGACGGCCGTTCCAGAACAGCTCGCGCAAATCTATCTCGAACCAGGGAAAGAGTACACGCTCAATATGCGGCAGGTGCGTGTACTTGGAAATCAAAGAGACATGCTCCGAATCTTCTCCCTAGAGATCGTGCAATAGATTCAAAACTCCGATTTTTCCTTCTGTGACTCTGAGAATGGATAATTTCTTCATAGGCCGTCACAAGATGGCTTCAGCGACCCTACAGGTCGAATTGTACCAACTACGATGCGACTGGAGTGAGAACCGATACCTTCGGCTTCGCTTTACGCGAGTCGTGTATACAAGAGTGCATGAAGAAGATAGAAAGAGCGAATTGCGGCTGCGTTGTATGTCATGTGCATCAGTACCTCTCGACGACTGAGGACAAATGCTGCGGGATGGTTCCGTCAAGTAGGTGACTTTGATTTTTATCCATTTTTTTCTGAGGTTTTCAATATCACTCACTGTCTTGCTGTTCCGCGAAACTAAATATATTCATCCCTTCATTTCTCTTCTTTGTCAAATAATAGTAATGTGCATCGAGAACGTTCGGCTCAAGTTCGGGAACTGCTCTCGCGAGTGCCCACCAGCGTGCAGGTTATCAATTCATCTATACTTCGAGTTCTGAATATTTGAGAAATTCAATTCGAATCTCCATCCTTTTCCAAAAAATATCGAGAGGTTCCGTTCAAGCTATTCATTCTCGAGACAGATTGTTTGAGACAAACACCAAACTTCCAGAGATTACTACTACGATCTCCGAACCAGCGGAATCCGAGACAAGCTCAACGAAAACGGCACCATAGACAGGTTTGATGTTACGCAGTGATATTTCTTGGAGCAGACGGCGGGTCGAACATGATAGATCTGTTTCCAGTTATTGAGCTCGCTCGGAATAATAATAATCGGACCAGCGAGCCACCGAGCGCGTTCTGATTTTCTCTTGATAACTAGAAGTTAAATCACAATTACAAATATTGGGTCCCAAAAATACGAAATATTTCTCCATGAGAGAGTTTCGAAGAGAACAAACGGAACAAGAACGAGTTCAATGAATATAGACACTCAGATTCGATCCATTTGTCTGTAGTTTGATCTTCTCTTCAACCTTTCAGGAATTCGTACATGATCAAGTTGCGTTTCAGGACAGACAGCATTGAATACTCGATCGAACAACCGTCGCTAAACGTGAGAAATTCAAGTTAAAATTCGAGCGAATTCGTATTAATTAACAAAATCTTGACTCAAATCGAATATTCATTATCCGCAGCTCTTCGAAGTATCCGGATACGTGGGCGGCTTTCTCGGCTCATGGCTCGGCGTTTCTCTCCTGCATTTGCTCTCCCAGGCTCAAACAACCGCGTTCGAATTCAAGGAAGGATTCTTCAAAATATTCGACCAATTAAGCGGTAGAATATTTCGATCGAAACGTCATCGCCAACAGGAGCATCAACGACGACCCGTGCCCGCTCGATCGATTGAAATCTCGACAACCTGATACACCGGTACAAGTAGCGGCGGGAACGTCGTTACGGCAAGCGCGACAGTGCGCTTGTCGGCATACGCTTAGCAACTGTGTAGGTCGTTGCGAGACAACGTAACCATTATGTTATCAATTTTAATGGTCTTGCGTACTTAACGTGAGTCCTTCACTCAGATGGTCGATACGAAATCATGGTCATCGTCGCAATGGCGATAGCTCGCTACAAAAACGCTGACTCCAGCCATACTCGAAACTTGATACTTCTTTTCGGTAGAGAGTAATCGGCCGCTTTCATTCGTGATCATTGCACAGTCTGTTACACAATTCCGTCTCTTGTGAATAAAGAGCGGCTGGAAAAACTCCGCAGCGAAACTGATTTTCAAGACGAATCCGCCATGGAAATCTCCCAGGCTCTCAAAGACGGGTCGAAGAGTAGGAATCGGAACCAGAACAGGGAACAGCTATTTGACATCGGACCGAAGTCGCGGACGCACTCTAATGAGCCCTTGATCCGCAAATCACCCAATTCAACCACAAAACCTTGCAGCGTTCCTGAAATCGCTCCTGGTTCTCTTATCGAATCGCTGAGTTCGCGGTCAGGGCCGAGGTAACGACGGGCCGGAGTTTTTATTCAAACGAAAATGAGCTAATGAGGTTCCAAGTCGTTTTCGTCTCGATCCCAGTCGAAGGTCGGGCAAACAACTCCAAGTCCCATCGAACTTGGGGTGGCAGCGGCCCTTGTCACACTCAGATAAGCGATCCCAAGTCGCATCGAGTCGCGTGCTGACTAAGGGACTTCTCTGCTTTCGCCGCGGGCAAAACGAAAGAGTGGTAAGATGTCAGTGCGTTAGATGTCCTCTACCACGCAGTCGTGATGCTCTCACTCATTGTCAGTCGAACCGATGGTCACTAGGTTGAACCTGAGCACGTTTTCTCGCTGGCCTTCTGATTTTGACTCAGCATGCTCTCGAATTTCTTCCTGCCCTTGCATCGAAGCATCGGAAAGTCAGGTGGACAACGAGTCAATTCAAGGAGTGCCTCCGAATGCTCGAAATGAGAGTTTTGTGTTTTTCGAGAAAACTGCGGGAAAACAAGACTTGTTCCGCTCGAACTCGGTGTATATATCTATTCGATTTCGATGAAGGAATGAAGTGTGGAAGGAACTTCCGCGGGGCGTGATAGACATGCATAAGGAGCGGGTCCCACCGATACCCACAAGATCTTGCAGAAAAATCGAATTTCAGAAAATTGGGACGTTCCCTGCCCGATCTAGGCCGATCCAATTTTATTTTTAAGAGATTCCATTTTGTCCCGAAATATCTCATCGTGCAACACCCGCCGTTACATACCCTGGCCTCAGTACCGGTAAGAGCATCTAGGTTGTCAACGTCCCAAGTGTTTGGGGAAATTTTGTATTCGATTGTATTCGATTCCTTGAAAAGTGAACATATATGACATATATGTGAGTTATACATATATATATATAAAGAATATATTGAAGATATATATATACCATATATATTGAAAGTTTCTGAAACATTCAATCACAAAACAAGAAAGACGAAATCTCGGCTGAATTTCAATGAGACCACTCGTTTATTATTTACAGTTAAACTGCAGGTCACGCAATTCTCGACGGCGAGATGTAAAATCGATGACTCGTTTTCTCTCATTTTCCTGATTCTATGTCAAGCCAATTCGCGATTCGGCCATCGGACAGTTGTTTTTTTCCTCATATTTACAATATGCGACTACAGCCACTCACTTCATGCTCTACTAGTTGCACCGATAGCGATACGAGCTCCGCTTGCTTCCTTCCTTTGCTCATTTTTATCCGTTTATTATGCTGCCGGCTCATCGTACGCTTACTAATGGCTTTGCGCTCGCTTCCGCGGGCAACTTCTAGTCGATTGATTACCGCGGCAGCGGTAGGTACATTTCTCCGGGAATTCGGGTCGGAAACGATGGGTTTTGAGATAGAATAACAAAAAAAAAGAAACAAAAAATGCTAGCTAGAAAGCCCGGCGAACAAATCAAAAATTAAATTACTGAGCGTCATCGCGGGCTGCTTTCGACAATATTATTCGACAACGAAAAGAAAAATAGATTTATTCTCATTCATCCTCTTCTCTATCTAGGCATCGTCGACGTCGTCATCATGATCACCTTCGGCAACGTTGATCGATTCCGACCCGTTGTCCGATCGCTTCTCGCTTTCATCTCCCGTTCTCTTGCTTGCTTGCTTGATTTATATTTATATATTTTTTCCTTATATAATATATGGCTAGTGAATCTCAAGACGGATTTCATGCACGCGGATAGAAAGCGGGAACTTGCGTCTTCAGGCGAGGCGAGTGGATAGCTTCGGTGAAATTAAATTACAAGTAGGACACGCCGAAGATACCGACTCACCTCAGTCAGAGTGGTCGAGGGCAGACGTTTGTGAGTTTTGTTTTGTCCGTCCGTCCGTCTGACGATATGAATTCCGTTTTGATTCGCTTCCCTGCATTCGAACCCTGTGCGGTGCTTCTGGACCCGGAAACGGAATCACGTGATTGCCCGGGCCCGGCATCGGGCCGTAACCCGGGCGTGCACTTCTGGGTCGAGTCGGGATTGTACGCAGAAACGGATCGGTTAGTCGGTCTGGTGGTCGTTTGGTCTATGATCGCTCCTCCCCGGACGCTTAGTTCCTAATTTCTCTCGGCTGCTCGAGGTTTCGAGTGGATCTACTTCTTCTTCTTGATGTCTCCGACGTGCTCGATCCAATTGCTCATGTCCATGTCCGGGAACGACTCACAGGGCAGCTCTTGATTACCCTCTGACAACATCTGTAGCGACCACTGCTGCGAGTACTGCTGGCCAACGCTGTTATCACAGACAATCTTCGCCATTGTGATTTTACGAATTTGCGTAAGTTGGGCTGTTGGGCGCAAACGAGAGAACGATTAGCTATGCAATTGACGAACTGAGGGAAATGCACAGACGAAATGGTCTACATAGAGAAGAATCGACGAAGATTTCTTACATGGAGTGAAAGTTCCAGCCTGTCCACCGTGTTCGTAGTAGAACCTATCTCCGTACTTCAGTCGCCAGAACTGAATGCCCATTATACAACCGAAAGTTGGGCCTACAACGCCTCCGGGAAGTTGATACTCCGAGACGCCGCCGGTAAACAAGTCGATATCGTTCACGTGGCTGGAAATCGAACGAGTTTTTTAGGCAACATCACGATGTGCTTCCTTTTCGATATATCGAAGTTGAAATATTGAATTGCCAAAATATCGCTAAGTATACTCACGCGTAAAGACTCTCTAGACGCTGACGCACTGGCCGAGGCATGACGTTGTCAAGGTCCTCGAAGGTGTTGACCTCGATTCCGAAGCATCCTTTCAGATAATCGGCATAACCACGAAGACCGTGATCTCTACCTCGTTGGATGTTCAAAGCGATCAAATCGAGACCGAACGATTCGTTCGACAAACGGTAAAGATGGTTCGTGACGTCATGGGTGATGAAATTGTCGAAGACCTGCGACGCCTGTTTTTGGAGACCGCGCATGATCCTCTCCATCTTTCCGGTGCGGAATTCGAAGGGTTTGAAGAAGTTGTCCTGGAGCTTGATGCGCTTGATGTTACCGTGAGGATCCACCTCCATGAAGTGTCCGTTCAAGATCGTGTGCCCGAATCGGAACACGGCCCCAGCGAACTCGTTCAAAACTGTGGGATCGATGTTCTTGTTGTAGGTCGTGTAGCCGTAAGGCAGAGTCTCGAGTCCGAACTCTCTGTAGAATGCCTTTCCGAGAATCAGGGGCATGAACTCTTGATAGGTGATGTGTTGGATCTGGGCGATGACGATGCGCCTAGAATTTCAACAGAAAACTGAGTGCTTCAAGTCAAATGGCCACTTTTCCCACCACCGGGAGCGTTTAGTTCGAACGAAAACAAAACAGCTCGACAACGAGTATTTAACGAAAGCTGTGCTGCCGATCGCAAACTTCAATTAGTGCCCGCTTCCAACTAATCCGCAGCCTCAACCTGTTTAGGCTTAGAGTTTTGATGCAGCTCGCTGCTTGCACTCCTTTAGTGAGCTATTAACCAAACCAACCAATCGACGAACCAACAAACTGACATTGTATGACATAGTTTAAACATTCAGAGTCACGGCAAACGAAACTTTAAAATGGAATTGTGAATTCGTTTTAAAGTTGAACACAAACGAGCGGACAGCGCAGGATCGGTCATCCTGAGCTTCTACGGGTTGGGGACACACTGGGACTATTGTTTATTTCCACACAGGAACGAAATTGCCTGAATTGAAGAATCGTCGTCTAGTGTCCGAAGGGAAAATCCGATGCCGATGTCGTTGCGCCTGAGTTTGGGGTCGTTCGAAATTCCCACTTCTCCTCCGGCTCCACTTGCCGGTCTTGCGTCTCCGATAGCACCAGCAGGTCAATGCCAGCAGCTGTTCCTGATTCGGAAACCCGATGGATAGAGAACGGAGTTCCAGCGATTCTCTTCAAAAAAACGACCGGGCCCGATGAGGGACGTCCTCCATCGTTTCCATAATAAAGGAGAGAGCGAGTTGTTTCCATTGACTTCTCGGCAGTTTTGGACGGAGAAACTCAAGGATGGCTTTTCCAAAATCTCGCTCCCCTTCGAGACAGTCAAAGTTCCGTCGGTGTTTCCTTCTTTCAGTTTTCGCTCGCTCAGATGAGTATATCTCCTCGATACTGAATTTGAAATGTTCATCCCTCTCGGTTCATGGGTTCGCGTTTCCGATCGAACGAGCTCGTGCCCGACTTGATGAGAGAAAATCTTTCCAATCGTCGGATGAATGGAATGTTAAAGGAAGGAGAGCATGAACAGAACGCGCGTTTTGATCAACGGACCTCGGGAATCCCGCTCTGAGTATAAGCCTGAAATTTTCGCGAGATATCTTGTGTACTTTTGTGAGTTCAAACAAACCTAGCTTCCTGGAATATTCTCTCGTCGTCCCAGTGAGGGTTGAGACGCGCGAGTTTGTCAGCGATGGTGTTGTGGTGACGAAGCCAGAGCGTGTGCATGGCCGTGAGACCGGGCTGTTCATTCACACGTTCATCTCCTGTAAGAGAAAAGTTTTATCAATCCGATAATGGAGAGGAAATCGATAGTTTCTCGAGCACTCTCGCGTGGTTGAAAGGTTAACTCGGTAGAGCGTTTGCCTAGGAAAAAAGAGACGACGACCGAACTTTCATCTCACGCACAAAGCCAAACTAGTCCACTCGAACAAAGGGAAAAGGGATTCTCTCAGGAACATTACCGGCTCTGAAGCAGAGGTCTCCTTCCTCAGGTCGCGAACATCTGTCTCTGGTGGGGTGGAAGGACGCTGGAAGGATCATGTCTCCACGTTGGCCGACATCGAACTTCAGCCGTCCGTCGCCGGCGAGTGTTCTCAGTCTGTAGGTATCTTCCTGATTGCTGCCGTAGATGTTCGAGCCGTCGATGTACGAGGTGAGAGCATCGATTTGCTGACGAGGACCTGGACATATGGAAGTTCCGAATCAGATTCCCTCCTCATCATCTGAATTCAAAGAGCGTTTCAATGGAGATCACGAGTTGAATCTGTTCACAACTCACCCAACGCGCACTGCGGGCACCGAGCGGATCGAGGGAAGTTCATGCAATGTTCTCCGTATTTGCTGTAGAATTTGTCGTTTTCTGGAATCTCGAACGAGAAACACTTCGGATCGTCACGCTTGTGCTCTGAACAACAATCGACGACGTCGTTGGGATCTGCAGATTTGAATTTACTTCGTCAGTCATGACTAATCTCGAATATTTTGCCTCAATTTGAAAGTTCAAGCCTAAATTGCTTTATGAACTTGTTGATATCGGTGAAATATGAAGATTTTGATGAATTCTTTTAGATTTTATGACTTTGAACGTCTCCAGGGGCATTGCGCTACTCACTTCCAAGATCGACGATTTCCTCGGGATGGCTCATGATGGGCGACAGAGCTAAATCGTGGTCGAGGAACTGCCCCCACTGCATGAGCATGTGAGAGACGTGTCGCGAAGGTCTGTCCAAATCGACGTGAATTGTCGTTGACACGAGACGGGGATTGGGGAGTTGAAGACCGGTCTCGGAGATACGGGGCATGGAAACACCTGGTTTTGTGGAAATTTCGATTAGAGAGGTTCTCAAGTACGAGCACCTCGTGAACATTCAAAGAGCCCGGTTTTCTCATCAAGAGGTCTTGGACTTCTCCCGCATCACAGTATTTCAGTGCAACAGGTTTCCGAATGATTCGGCGTTGCTGAAACGTTCGCGGCACACGGTGCGAAGAAGGTCTCGCTTGGCAAATCCCAACCGTAATGGCTAACGACACCGTTACGTACGAAACAACAGTAATCTGTTCCAACAACTCGCCGATCCACGGATCCACTTCGAACCAAGGAAGCCGGGATACAAATTACATTTTTTCGCAGACGCTGTCACGATTTGAGAAAAAAAAAACACGGAGAAACATTTTTTTTGTTCGTGATGTACGCGTTCAGGTCGCGGAGGGAACGGGGGGGGAGGGGGGTCGGCGACGATAAAGTCCGATGTGAGACGACATACCATCAGCGTATCTGGGCGGAAGGAGTCGACGGAGGCATGTGAACGCCTTGCCCCAATCGGGATGCTCGAGATTGTTGCAAGAACCGTCCGCGGTTCTGTACGGCTTGTCCGTACAGATGATGTTCGAGTGGTGATGGCACTGAGCAGCTGCGTGCTCCAATTTCGAGCCGGCGAGATTGGCTCGCGCCAGGCCATGGAACTCATCTTCCCAGAACATTTTCATCCTGCAAGGGTTCAAGGGATATCAGAGGCAGTCGTGCGATAAGCGAAGGCCGAGGGAATTCGATGGAGATCTCGGGCCGGAACAAAGAGAATAGAATCAGTGTTCGAGGGATTTCCTTCAAACTGAATCGAGCTTACTTTTTCGAGAGCACTTTGGTGGTTTCCTCGAAAATTGTGCTCATGTCGTCCATGACCATCGCGGGTCCTTTGGCCGCACGGAACTGCATGTGACGTTGAGCAGCCGGGCACATCGGGTAAGCGTGAGCCTTGTTTGACACTGTAAGGTGGAAGTGTGACACTCGACTCAACTCATTTTATTCCCAGACTCTAGCGAAACGCCAGAAGAAGAGCATGTCAGAAGTAGATGCAAGTAAGATACGCGCGGAACTTCGGTGAACTCACATGCTGCTCTCTCGAAGAGTTTCTGTTGGACGATGATCGTCTGAGCTTCGTCGACCGCCTGATCGATCAGATGGGAATGAAGATCCGGAACTGTTGGCGAGGTTGGATCGACTGGAAAACTGATCTTTGGTCGCCACAGCAAACCGGCGTGATCTGAATAGCCTAGCACTGTGGTGCCGAAGCACATCGTCAGGATGAAGAGTACCCTGTAACGAGAGAGGAGAATAACTCGTTGAAGACTTTGTTTCTGAATTAAGCTTGTTACGAGATGAGCCCGACCTCGAGGGTTTCACAGCATCGAGGACGATCGAAAATTCTCCGTGTGTGGATTTTCGACGGATCAGAAGGATGAAAGCGCGGCAATCACGATCAGCTTCAGAGCTATGACGAAACTGTCAAATACATTCTGTCACATCGGCTTCAGCGATCAACAAATCGCTTCTCGGCAACGAAGCGTGCATTTCGATCATGAGAGTTGCACAAACAGAAGTCAAATTTTGTTAGGAGGAGCGAAAATGCAAGCGATTTTCCGAATTTCGCTGACATTGGGATTCAGCGGCTCAGTCGAAATTCGGGATACATATTTCCAACCGCAGTAGCCGACGACCCACGGGGTTTCGTTTCGAGAAACGATGAGCGAACATCGTGAGAAAATGAGGCCGCATGCGATCGAACATATTCATTAGGAGGAATCAATAATTTCATCGCTGCGAGTGTTGTCTGACATTTGGGATCGATCCGCAGGAGAAAACTATCCGGATTCCGGTTTTCATCTTCATTATCGTAACTGCCGTCATCACAAGCTGCCGATCGGCGCCGCAATTTCGTGCCTGCCCGGCTGGCAGGCAGGCTGGAACAAGAAGAGTCATAACCACAAAGAAGAAAGCGAAGACTCATCTTCCCTATCAGCAGCACAGAAACTGACTGAAACAACTGAATTCGAAGTCAAAGAACGACTTTCCATTTCAGGACGAACGGAGCATCATCTCTTAAACTACAATGACCTCGACAAGGTCACTGAAAATTGCTGTCGACAACAAACACAATGTGTGCTGTTTTGTCAAAAAGCAGAAGCGGCAAGCAAGCAAGCACTGGTCCCCAGCATGCGTGAGCTGAAGCGAGTTGGCGAATTCAATTTGCTCCCTGTTCGCGCGATCGCGTAGCAATTGCCGCAGCCAGCCAGCTGAGGTCACGATCACGGGCATGCTTTTACAATTAACCGCCGGATCCCACGTCATCGACGGTGACTGATTGAGACGTCAACGATGACAACAAATATCCCAAGACCGACTCGCCGTCAATCAGAAGTCGGCCCAATGACAAGTTTCAGGTAAGTTGGAACATCAAGCTTCGCCCTCAGCCAGCCAAATCAAATTGTCATGACACGACTTGTTGCTCAAATCTTCTCTGATGGAGACCTTTGCCAATAGCCGATATTGGTCGATTGAATCACCGAATTTCGAACGCCAGTCCGTTACTGGCGTCAGGGTCGCCTCGCGAAGATCATTCCGCGTCCGATATCAGAGGAACTGCCGGAGCTGGGATCTTCAGGCACATCAGCTAGCGGCAATAAAGGTGCTCGTGCGATCGAGTCTTTTGAATCTGCTGTACACACGCAGTCCTTTCAAGTTTTTCGCTGAGGACGAAGCCGAGAGGAAAAGGGTGATTTGCCGAGCAAAAAATAACTAACCAGGTTCGTCTTGGAATCAAGAAGCTTGAGCGGAAGAACGCACGCAGAGTGGAAAACTCGCCGCGGGCGACTCGCTTTCCTGCTTGAGAGATAGAGGGCTGCGAGTTTATCTGGAGGTGCTAGCTCAGTCGTGTGTTTCTTCCCTCCGAGTTACATGGGACCGGATCCCGAGCCGAGCTCGGGGTTGAAATCTCATTCCGATGGAGAATCAAGAATCCATTACAGTTCCGAAAAAGCGCCACTTGCGTGGAAGAGAAGGGCGAATCGATCGATGCCCCGTTTGATTGACGTCCATCAACGGTTGGAGAGCGCGCGGCTTCTAATCGATCGCTTTCTGCTCCAGGGGAAGACGATCTCGAGGAAGAGTCTCGGACGAATAACTTTCCTCTTTCGTTGGTTCGAGAGCATTTGCTCGTCGGTCACAAGGTCAGATTCGCTGTTCTCCTTGGTAGAAAGGTAGAAAGATGTTCCTCAGGACGAGCATTGTCAGCGGAATTTGTGTACAAATATCTTTCGTTCCTTGGAAAGGTCGCACCACTTTCAGTTCTGGCCTTGCGCTATCGGTAACAGAAGGAACTTGAAAAGAGAACCGCTGCGCGGCTTGTTCCGGAGCTCTTTGATGGGGAACCGGACGATCTGGATCACTATGCCCGCGGCCACTTGGTAAGAAATGGCGCAAAATCGGTACAGTTCCATCTGCAATGCCGGCGAAGGTGGTCTGTTGACCTCACGGCTTTGGAGCTGATTTCAAACGAGGTATGCGCATACCCACGGTTTATGAAACCGTGTAATGAACGAACAGGTTTCTTTCAATTCACTCAAAAGATGGCTCATCGTAGTGTGCGAGGTCGTCTCGAGCAAAGAAAAAAAAATGGATCGGAATCGCCAACAGTCATTTGGTTTCGTCCGAAAGATTGATGAAAACCAAGTCAAGAAACATTCCAAAAAGTCAAGGATTTCTCGCTCGGATTCCGCCGAACATCGTCAGCGGAGACGCTCAACGGAAACGTTCGCCCAACAAAAGTCTGCGCGGGAAGCACGCCGGGCGACTGAAGGTTTCTGCTTTGCGTGCGCCGCCGGCGCCAGCGTGAGCGCTTTTCAAAACAAAAGTTGTCGAAACGCTCCATTTTAATCTGTTCGAATTGACTGCCAGAAGCTTACATCATCAGTAACATATGGATGGGATCACCACAAACAATACCATCAGCCGCAGACACAGCTTCAATTTGGAAAACCACGACTGTGATCGTTTCATTAATGCGCAATCCGTTCGCTCGTTTTCTCATCGGCAGAGGTCAATGTTACGTGTCGATAGAGAATAATTGTTTATTGGTTCACGAGTTCACGACCGAATTTGTTTCCTGAGCCTCTTGGGGCTAACGGATCCGGTTTGGATCGCGCTTTGTCGACTTCAACCGATTTGGTCAAAGCCACAACCCACCCACCCGCAACGACAAGAAAAAAACGATGATTGTTTTGCTCTTGCGAGATTTTTCCAGAATTCTTGGAAGGCCCTGTTAAGCGCTACCCTCTAGTAGGAATATCAAGTTGAGTAACAACACCTCCTGGAAATATTCACAATGTTACTCGTTTTTCGTTGCAATTTTCAAAATGCGTTCATGTTCCTTGGAGAACCAGGGACGAAAATCCTGGAGCAGAGTTCCCTTTTCCTATTCGTTCTTCCAGCATTGAGAAGTGCGATTGACACCAACGTCGGTCGAACAAAGCTCGCAGACGGATGTTCTTCTTCCAGAGAAACACTTATTCATCCTGATCGGCTCGTACTCCTTCCGTGAGTATTCAATCATCTAGAAAGGAGTCATCGAACCGTTTTGTCTGTTATTTGTTCCCTCTCTGAATTGGGAGAGATTCCTTCAGAGCCAAACATCCCATGAATCAGAGCTACAAGAAACAGTTGGAGAACTCAACTCAGGTCATTGCTCACTTGAGCGCTTTAGAAAATGGGATCCGAGCTCCACTCTAAGAGCTCTTCATGTCTGGCTCGATTTATGAAAGACTTTCCTGTGAACGTTGCGCTCTGCACTCTCTCTGACTCATTCTAAGTTTGCCAAACATCGTGAGGTCTGCCCGGTAGCGATGAGACATTGGTGATGGAGAAAGCTTGAATTTTCGGACGAAATCGTCGGGCGCCCTTATGCAGCACAAGTGCAAGGACGGGATCGCTCGACCCGCGGTCAAAACCCCAGAAGAAATGGAGACTGTCGTCATCGCTCCAGCTCAACTACTTCTTTCGACCAATTATCCACCTCATCACCAACAACTGGCGGACCATGGGACGCGACCTGTGTTGCCTCCCCATAGTTCACGGTTCAGACAAAGCAGACACGAAACGCGCCCTTCTGTTCCGTTTTTTCTCTCTGTCGGACCGGCTAGGAGTGACAATAATTCCGCTGCTTTTCATCAGCTGTAGCCGAGAGATGAACAATGGCTAGAATGCAAACATCTGAACAACAAAATGCACAAGAATGAATTCCACTCTCTCGGTCGGTGACCAAAGCCCGTCGTAACTGGCGACAGGGCCGTTGGAAGCAGAGCCACCGAGAAAGTGAAGATGGAAGCAAACATTCATCAAAAAATATTCTTTTGAGTGAATTTTGTCGCTGTCATTTCCTTCATTCAGAACTTCGTTCTTCCCGTTATTGCGGAACAGACCTTCTCGCAGCGATAACAAACTACCGTAAGTTCGAAGAGAACTTGAAGTAGCCAGAGACGTGCTTGTTCGGCACGAAGAAAAAGGCATTCGGTTTTCGTCAAGAACATCTGCTGAATCATACCCAAGCGAGGCATTGTTGTGCATTTCTGGTCGAACCACTTTCACTTCGGGAGCGATAGCTTCCCTCCGGTCATTTCGTCGCGTCCGTGAGATTCCTCGTCGGCCGACAGTCCACTCGCCCGAAGAAAAATCGTTTCTCGAGATACATTGTATGCTGACAGTGCATTCCTTCCGAGAATATCAGAAACTCGCGTCCGTCCGCCCGAAGGGAAGACCTTTCGGTCGACTCTCAGCAGCCACGGTGACGACGAAGGGACCAGATTAAGTGAAAGCGTTCTGTCGGCAAAAGAGGAGGAGAAAAAAAAGCGAAGCCTCGTTTCGGTTTCTCTCAATATCGCCGCTACTATGTAGTAGAAGGTTCGCTCCATTAGTTGACTCGGCCAGTGTATTTGTTTGACTGGATGGCAGCGCTAGATAGGGAACATCTATCGTCGTACCGCAAACGGTCATCTAGGTCTGCGAGAGGTCTGTCCGGTGCCAAAAATTCGGATGTCGGCCTTGGAACCAACCGCTAGACCTAATGGCAGCGACATCAGTGGGAGAATCCGCCGCCGCACATGTAAACACAACAACAAAGCTCCATTGAGTTCCTCGACGAAGCGTCCGTCAATTGTCATTAGAGCGATCGTTACAACAATAAGGACAATAATAATGAGAGCGGGCACTCGTCGTCGCCGTTGTCGTCGTTGGCCCCGTGTGATCTTCGGACATTTATTATTCAAGCGCAGAATGCGATTTTCGACGCAAGAGAAACGACCGGCGGAACTGAGCCCACACAGTAAAGGCCCCACGGAAGCCAAACACGGACACTTGTGGAAGCGGTGCGACAGTCGATAAATTCTCCCAAGAGTCGTCGCGTCGGCTCCCATTTTGAGAGTGCGTGCCGCATCCGTATCACACCGTGAACACAAGGTCCGTGGACTTTTGAATTCAGACCCGCTCCCTCATGACGAACGATTATATGACGGAAACAGTGGAAATTTTTGTCGCGTGTATTCCGAATGAGCGAGAATCGATGTTCACAAGCGGACCCTGGCTCATTCGAAGTTGACCTGCAGCATGGGAGGAATTGAGGTTTCAATTAAGAAAGTGCTGCTACCCGAGAACAATGGAATCACGAACGAGAAGGACGACACGACACGAAACACTTTACACACACAGGGTTCGCCCAAAGTAGCGTTCTCATTAGAAACTTGCCGCGAATGAAATAATTCTCGCTCACCTCATGGTTATCTGTGTCTGAAGGGTGCCGTGATGTTGCCTGCAATTAGTAATAGACTTGAGTTAGATGTGTTTGCTGTATAGAGCAATGAATCTTCGAGTTGTTTCGGTGGGTGCAGAAACAATACAGGTCCTCGATTTCGTACAGAAACAAAACCGCTTCATTTCTCGTCTGATTTTTCGCGAGATTCTCACGCGATCTACAATCGCAAGCGCCGTACAGTGGGTCGAAGGGTTTCCGTGCGAAATTTCGATCATAAAAGATTCCTGATATAGAAATTGGATATTTCTGCGAATTACCTCTCATTCAATCGGCCCCATTATTTCTTTCATACATCCATGCCGAATGCCGAATAGAGATAACGGTAGAAAAGCCACTTTTGTTGTTATCTCAGATGATTAATGATCGAAGCCGCCAAGTTTGTTGCGATGATGAGGAATTTATTGAAATCATCATATCATGGCTTCCGATTCCGCATTTAGCGAGGTGTTAAGTGAAACGATTACAAAATGTCCCGCGGTTCGGAATTCTTCTTTCGGTCTCGGCTTCGCTCGAAGAAAACAACTTGGTGACCTCCTCTCGAAAACAGACCGGGGCTCTCACTCCGAAAAGACGTTTTTGACAGGCAGAAGCCACCGTTATGAAACACCAGCGGATGGACTAAAAATATTTCCGGAGCTAAGGTGCCCGGCCGGCGGCGAACGAGATTCAGGTGTGGGGGTCGGACAATGGCAAGCATCACAAGTAGGCTTTATGTAACGCGCCACAAGGTCTTCAGCACCGGCGAGAAACTCCATCGAGTTGTTTTTCGTTGGTTTTGTTCATGGATCCCGAATGCGGCGAAAGGAAGTTCTCGTGTCCGACTGCCCGAGCTGGCCATCGAGTCCTGAAGGAACTCATCGATGTCTGATTTAGGAGCGAAACGGTATTTTTTGTTCATTGTTCATCGTCCGTTCATCCAGAATTGTGACACGCTGTGACCTCACCGAGGAATTGCGTGGCGCGTCTTGTGATGACTACACGGCGCACTAGCTCGGACGGTAGAGCTCGCGAAGAAAGCAAAATGAGTTGAATAAAAAAAAATCGCATCATCATCAATGTTGCTCCGGATCGGAAGTAACGGGTGACGTTGGCGCCGAATTCCGTTGACGACAATGTAACGGAAATGACCCGGAATCATCGTGGATCGACGGCCGCAAACACACGAACGAACGAACAAACGAACGGGCCGGTGAGGGAACGATGCTCGCTCAGGGGGCAGGTAAACCACGGGCTGAGCGGCCGCTTCGCCTCTCGTCGTCCAAACGATTGAGCAGACGGACGGAAGACCGAGCAACCGGAATCGCTTCGGCTAATTCATTTGTACGCGGGCAAAAACTGTACGCCCCCTGCCATACTGCATCCCGGCCAAAACATCTCGCCCGCCTTTTTTTGCTGTTGCTGGCGGTGAGACTAGCTGAGCAACACTGGGACCTTGCCGTAGGGCTCCACGGACCGGGGACAGACTGGAAACCGAACGGAACTAAAGAAGAATCCAGAGTTCCTCGAATTGAAGTGTACGGTCGCCACCGGAAGTCACGTAACAACTATAACGGATGATGAAAATGACGAGCAGAAGATGGGTTGGGCTGTTGCGTATGTAATTGTACTTCGCTCACGAGGAAACGCCTGACTACAGAAGTTTTCTTCAAGCTCTTTGTTGACAACTCATTCATCGACAAGTCGCCGCGGGCTCTTCTTGACCTGAGGGGACGCGGGGCAAACTTGTGAGACAGCCCACACCCATACCTGCTGCTGCGAAAATAAAGACTGTCAAAGCCATTCCCGGAAGTGTCTCGACAAATTGACGAAAATCAAAACTCCATTCTCTCGTCCCTAACAGGGTTTGTCTCTTTTGATACTTTTTCTCAAAATTTTGGTCATTTTGGTCCGGAGAATCTACTTTAGGTCTCAAGCCTCGAGTGACGTTCTCCCCGATGTCGAGAAAAACGTTTCCGCGCGCAAGGACAATTCTCGACAACGAGTTGTCTAATTACGCTGAAGTGCGACCTTTGAACACAAGCTTCCTCATGATGTCATTCCCCGCGACCGGCCTAAAAAGTCGCCGGGATGCCGCGCGGGAAGATTTTGATGTGGCCGCGATTTAGGGATCGGCTGATTGGCGGCCAGCTGCGGAGAAATCCACGCCGGCTTGGGCATAAATGCACCGTTACGTCACGGTGCGTTCCGTCTAATCAAACTGCTAACAGGTCGTAAAGCTCGCCTGTCCAAGCGCTGCGGCGGCGGCGGCGCGGCGGTTGTTTTCGCGCTGCGAACGACCAGGCATGCACGCTTCGCGATCCGATCTTCGCGGGTTTTGGATCACCGGGCAATCCGCTTTCGGTCGCTTTCGGACGCACGAAAGTCAGGCGATGTCGTCGTGAATGTTTGTCGAAAACGAGAGGAACAGCCGTCCACCGGGTGACCTCCACGCGGGCGGGCACCCCAAGGCCGGTGACGAGCTGGGGCCGGCAGAGGAAGCGACAACGAAGGAAAATGATTAATTCCTAACGGACATTCTGGAGCAGACATTCTGCCGTGTTTTCTGGCGTCCCGTTTGCTTCATCGCTATTTCTCGTGGAGCCGTTTTCTGACAGATCGAAACGACGGCGGCGTTGCATCGAACAGGGTGGCGTCCGATCGTATTTCGTCATCGTCAATACTCTGATTGGATGAAGGAGCGAAAACTTAGCCAACGCCTAATGCGCAGTCATCAGATACTCAGGGCGATCGAATGTCGAATGGAGGGAACGAAACACCGAATGATCGATTTCAAATGAACCAACGAATTCGGAAAAGACCTCCGGGCCAAGATGGCGGAAAGAATAGCCTGCGAGAACCACAAGATAGGCTCGTCCTCGTTTTCGGGAATGATCCCGAAGGATCTGATGTCAAATTGTCGAGCTTTGTCCACTTGATCTTGCAAACCCCTAAATCAGAGTGTTGTTGTCCGGCCTCAGTGTCAATTACGGAGAAAAACACCGTCCATTGAATGCAAGGATCCCCGAAGTCAACAAATCCCTCGATCGGTGTCCGACCACGTCTTGATTGAAGAGAAAATCTGTCAAGTCGACGGAATTCTCCAGAATCGGAGTACAATCGGACAAGCAGAATAATCAAGGATCGCTTTGGTTACCGAAGTTTGGATTCGACCGACAGACGACTAATCACCAGAATACGTCCATCAACAGCAACACCGATGAATTCAGTGCGACAAGAAAAGCAATTCAAAGGAAGGGCGAGCGTGAAGTGCAGAAATGACACAAAAAAGAAAAACGGAAGCCGATCATCGCCGTCTTTCGGTTTCGCCTTCTGTCTTTGGAGTCGACCGGGGAGAGTTCTGTTTTCAAATCGAACCGCCATTTCGACCATTGAATCGCCATCTTTTTTTTATGCAACTGAATTTATCACTTTCAGCTTTTTTTCCACTTCCTTCAGTGTTCGTCGGCGTTTCAATAATTCTCATTGCCCGACTCGAATTGGCGACCGTGACCACGCGTCGACGTTTTGGTGTTTGATGTGCGGCGTTACTTTCTTCGTTTTGTCATTTCCTTTCTGTCGGAATTCTCCGAATCTAACGGACAGAAAAAAGCTGCAAAATCGAATCCCGATCCTTGATTCGTCGACGTCTTCGACGAGAATCTCTCGGAGTCTGCAATCCGAGCAGAAGGTGGAATTTCGCGAGATTCGAGGCGACGATGTCTGACCCGAACGCTAACGGTTTTGTGATGACGCGAGATGACGTCACTTGGCACCTCGATCCGAAGTGTCTGGACCTTTGGAATTGAGATGCCAAGCGTGAAAACAACGACTTTTTCCGTCTCTCACTGTTCACTGAACGGTTTCAATAAACTTCTGTCGGTTCATGTGAGAATTCGCCCGTCAAGTTCGCAATAACGGTCACCTTGTGACTTACTGAGACGCTGATTTGTGACTGTCATTGATGGAGAAAAAGAAGGAAACGTCGTAGATCCGCGTCGTACGACTCCCCGTGGTACCGTCGGCAATGCGGCACACTGTACATCGTTTACTCTGTCGAATTAGCTGATCGTTTATTCGACGTTGTTGACAAAATCACCCAATTACCGAAGTCGCAACATGAGACCCGCTCTCTACCGCGGAAACATCAACGGTTCCCGAGTGATGAACGTGACATCTTGTAGTCTTGTGCGAACGATAGGTAGTATCCGCGAGGATCGAGACCTTGTCGCAGGAGAAATCATGAATTGGGAGGAGGAAATTCATGACGAAAGAGGAACTTTTTCGCGCGTACATAATAATCGGAATCAAGAAGGACATTTTGATTTTTCTCTTCAGGACACGTCCCGTCCGTCGAAGGCGAACCATCATCATGAATATCCACCCGGCGCCGCCGTGAGATCGGCTCCCGTTACAGAAAGAAGATGCCGGACAATTCTCCATCCTTTCGACTCCTCGAAACTCGGGGGCGACAAACTCCCGAAGGTTCGATACAAACCAAATTCTGTGAAACCAATCGACTTGGCCCCGAGGTCGCCGTCAAATAAACCCCTGCCGCATCGACGGAAAATGCCTTCCTCGTCTGCTACATCAAAACTGATGAGTTAACAATCGGAAGGAGGAAAAAAAAGAGAAAAAAAATCCGAGTCCTTCCAAACTCGCGTCTCGCCAACTACCGCATGGTCATGGCCGTTGGTTCCGTTGTCAAAACGGTCTGTGTCAACATTTCATCAATGCGGAAGATGGTCGAAGCCGGCCCACGCCGATTACATCGTTCATGCCGCTGTCGTTGTTCCGCTGATTTCGTCGCAATCGTCCCGAAAAACTCACAATCAGTCAGCTGTTCTCGATAGCGTCAAAATTTGCCGAATATCCGATCGCTTTTCGAGAAACGTCAATTGCTAGACGCTAAACGTTAACGCTTGAGGGACCGCCGGCCGAAGGGTCGCAAAGGCCGATGTCACGGTTCGTGTTCGGTGTCACTTCACGCTGCGCTATCGGATGCTAAGTGCTCAACACCCTGTGTCCGATAGAAGGGGCGGCGGCGGTCACGGCGGCGAGGTGGAACCCTATGCGATCCACAACGCGCCGACAGCACTGACTGGCGGAAAGCGAGACTCAAGCGGACCATCAGGTCTGGATGGATCGTTGGCTACCGACCGCTAACAAGGCGGTTCTTCTCTGTTTCTGTTTCGGAGGAGGACGAAGGCGCGCAGAAACTCCGGCCCGATCATTATAACTGTTCGCGGGGATATTGCACAGCTGCGGCTAGGCTCAATCGTCCTCGTAAAACGCGCTAAGTGACGTCACACGACGACCGTCAAGCAAACGATGCACGAGACCGCCTAAACCGACCGATAGGCCCCGGGCATACGCGCACAGCATCGGCCCAAGGGCTGTTAGTAACGAGGAGGAGTTCGCGATAGATCGGTCACCGCTGGATCAGAGGTCACTCGCGCCCGTTCCAACCTTCGAAAAATCCACTGAATGACTTTGAACTGACATAAAAAATAACTGATATCTATCTATCCGTCCGGCCGTCGATCTGTCAGTCGGTTTGTATGACCGTCTCGTCGTCGATCCGTCCATTGGCTGCCGGAAGAAGACTCGTCGACTGAAAATTTACTTCTCATATGAGAAGAGAAAGCGACGACGACGACGGCGGCAGCGGTGGTTTTTGAATTGACACGGGCGAAATTAAGGAGCAGAAGAGCCTTCGGGAGAATGAAATCGTCGAGCGATCAGATTTGAAATTCAAAAGTTTTGATGGAGGAGTGCGTGTTGCCATGTTGAGCATCTTTCCGTCCTTCGCGGGAAAATGGATGAAATCGGGAAACGGGAACAGGACCGATCCGATGAAATCGAGATCTTCGTCGTAGACCAGCGGCTCTCATTGACTGATCGGGGTGTAATGAAGGAACGAGCGAGAAAATATCGAAAGTGAGGAATTTGTAGACAACGCAACAGCTGACAAAGATCCTCGGAATGTCTCAAGACTAAATTGAATTCTCTTTCGAGATGATCATCGAGTTTCACTCTTCCTCAACTTCGCCCCCGACTTCTCGACGACTCCAAAGAGAATAAGGACTCATCTGGCGTCAGGAGCAAAATTATCGACGACATATGACGTGGACGAATCGTTTCCGTAGTTCCTTTTTCAGATTCGACCGGAAATCCTTCCGGTTTCTCGTTGACTACAGAATTCCGTGATTCAGACCGCACTCAAGCGACCTCACAGGACCCTTTAACAGGAAGGGTGGAAGCCGTCGAAGACACGCGTTCCGCTCGACGGCATCGCTTCATGCGTACACCGGTATCCATCTTGAAGCGTGAATATGCGTGTTGTGAGCTGATTTTTTCCAAGAAATTTAAACGCTTCGTGGATTCTACCCTGAGCGTTTAGGAGGCTCGCCTTGAAATTACAACTTACGCTGGAACAAGATGAAAGCCATCACAGTCACGGAACACCTTCCTCTATTCGGAATGTCTAGCCATTTGCACAATTTGAGGGGCGCATTGAAGGGGAGAAACGAAGCTTCCGTCTCCGCTCCCGTCGATTTCATCCATTCATCGCATAACGGATTGAATTCGTATAAGCTTGGATTCCCCCAATTCTTCAATTTCCCTTTTCCTCCCGCCAGAATTTCCGAGAAAACGCGGAATTCGAAAATTCATCGGGCTTTCAACTGAGCAGCTCTTTTTTTCTCGTTTCAAGATCAGATCCAAAACTCGTTCACGGCTGCGCGGCCGTCAGCGAAACAGTGAGTTCGGCGAGCGCCCGTCTCAACTCGCGCAGCCAGCCAGAATCATCGCGCGTTATCTTTACAACACGAGAGAGAGAGAGAGAGAAGGCGTCAAGACTTTCGATCGCGACCGGTGGATCAGTGGAGCGAATGTTTGTTTGTTCGTTCGTTCGCTCTTTTCGTCTGTCAACTCGACAGTCAGTCGGACAGAGTGGAAAATGCTGCGGAAATCGAAATACCTTTTCGAAGCTGCGTGTAGCGGACTGCGTCCGTGTAGCACGATGAGTCCCCTGGAAGGAACGAGAGTGTTAGACATGAGCAGAATCCTGGCAGGACCTTTCTGTGCCATGCTCCTGGGTGACCTGGGTGCCGATGTCATCAAAGTCGAGAGACCCGGCATCGGCGACGAGACGAGAAACTGGGGCCCGCCGTTCGTGCACGGCCAGAGTTGCTACTTCTTGAGCGCGAACCGAAACAAGAAAAGTGTGGCCGTCGATCTCAAGAGCGCACAGGGCAGAACCATCATCGAGAAACTCGTCGCCACCTCGGACGTCCTGATCGAGAATTTCGTTCCGGGAAAAATGAACGAACTCGGTCTGGGCTTCGAGAAACTCAGCGAAATCAATCCCAAGTTGGTGTATCTGTCCCTGACAGGGTTCGGGAGTCAGGGAAAGTATCGAGATCGCGCGGGCTATGACGTCATCGCCGCTTCAATGGGTGGACTTCTCCACATAACGGGACCTTTCGGCGGAGAACCCTGCAAGGTCGGTGTCGCTGTCACGGACCTGGCCACCGCTCTGTACGCCAAAGGAGCGATCCTGACCGCCCTCCTCCAGAGAGTGAAAACCGGTCGAGGTCAGAAGATCGAATGCGATCTCCTGGGAACGCAGGTCTCACTTCTGGTGAACATTGCCTCGAACTACTTGAACGCTGGAACCGAATCGAAACGTTGGGGAACCTCTCACGAAAGCATCGTACCTTACAAAGCGTACCGCACCAAAGACGGCTACATTACAGTGGGCGGTGCCAGCGAGAAACAGTTCAACATTTTGTGCCAACGACTCGGTCTGGAGAAACTCGTTCTCGACGAAAAGTTCTCCACGAACGCGTTGCGAGTCGCCAATCGAAAAGAGCTCGATCTGATCATCGGCGAGAGATTCGCACAGAAAACAAATGAGCGATGGCTGCAGATCCTCGAAGGCTGCGGTATGCCGTACGGTCCGGTCAATACGCTGCGAGATGTCTTTGAGGACGAGGAAATATCTCGACGAATGGTCGTTGATGTCGAGCACAAAGCCGGAGGTGAGGTCCGCCTTCTGGGACCCGCTGTTCGATTCAGCGACTCCCGGAACGCGGTGCGGAGTGCACCTCCTGTTCTAGGAGAACACACCGTCGAGATCCTCTCGGAGTTTTATGGAAAAACGGAAATCGATGAACTCATCGTGAACAAAGTCGTACAAGCGCACTCGAGATGATAGCACCGTTGTTGGCAAACATTCCGAATAAATCTAGCGGTATTTATTGTGATCTTTACTCGTGGAGGATCTTTCCTTTCCGACCGGAGAAGTTTCCTGCCATCGGTCAACGAAGAAACATCGTCGTCGCCTACTTCTAGAACTCCTCAACCGACGACGGCGGGCGTCTCTCGGGTACGGCGGCAAAATTGACACCTATTTCCCCTATATTAATATAAATTGAATGCTCCTCGCTGAACATAATTTATCTTGCTTATCATCACCTACGCTCGACATTCGAGCGGAGTTTGTGTCGTCACTCGCTCACAAAACGAAACTTTCTCATCCACAAAACTGTTTTCTGAAGTCGAAGAGAACTTTCCTCGCGACCTCAGAAACATTTCTCACTCGGAATCAACTCCGGTTGGATTCGGAAACAGCGCGAAGTTGTTCCTGGCCGAGGAGCGATTTCGAGAGAGGATTGAAGTCAGGGATCCTTGGCGCCATTTCTACGACTGTTTCAAGGGTTCACTCCCGTCGGTCGGTCAGACGCGCGATTGTGGCCGTAGTCTGCCTTTGCTGTTGTCGTTGTTGTTGTTTTCGGCAGAGTTCCTGGCTAAAGGCCATCGCAACTTCGGACAGCTAAGATCTCCCGAGTTATCATGCGGCAGCTATCGTTTGCATACAATGATGGATCAACGGTCACGATAACGGTTAGGGACAATGGCTCGTTCCTCCCAGATTTTTCGAATGAGGTCCACGCGTCTGCTTGTATCAATCATGAACCGAGAAAGTAACACCTCTTGATACTTTCGATTTTCGGAGAGATTGTTGTTCTTCCGCTGTTCTGGTCGTCGTCGTTGTTATTGTTGTTCTCTCATCATCGGCTTCCGGGGTTGTTGCTGTACTTTCCGAGGCTCGCTTATCTCTTCGGATTTTTTCAAAGCCAACTCACGGTGTTGTTGCTTATTGTTCCAAACCATGATATCATCAATCGTTGTTCGTGTTTGCTGTTTTACGTTTGTTGTTGATTCTCGCATACAATATCGCGTTTTGTTGGCATCACAGAAGACTAGATGATTTCACGGTCGGCCATTTTAGCTCATCGGTCCTAGTTCTGCTCTAGTTGTTGATCAGTCTCGTTTTCGCGTTGATTTGTTGTGAGCCATTATCGCTTCCGGAGTTGTCTAAATCGTTATTCTTCGTGAATGATTCAATCGCCGTTCCTGTTGTTGTCGATTCCACGGCCGGGTCCCGTGAGGAAGCGATACACTTAGATCATGCTCGACTTCTGTTGCGGATGGTTATACAACGCGAAACGTCCAGCTTGCTGGGGAAGCGTCAGCGAGGATAGGTAGCTCAGTCAGTCAAAGAAGCCGGGGACGGTCTTCCTTGGCTGATGATCGAACGGCTGATCCTGCTGAGTGATCAATCTTGCCAAAGACATTTCCTGTATCAAGGACGCGGGTCCGATATCTTCATACACTGCGCCGCATAGGACGAACATGTTCTATCGTTATCGTGCAGGGACAGAGTTTTCGAAGATCGCTTTATCTGAAGCGGTGCACTTGTCGGAAGGGCCGGATTCCACTGTCTCCGAGAGGAATTTCGTCTATTGACACTCTGTTTCGAAAACGCTCGTGGCAAGTATGTATCACCGAATTTGTCGTTTGTTTTGCCATTCCCAACCAGAGGCGTCGTCGTCAAGTATTTTGGCAATGGCTTCTGGCAACGAGTCGGCCACCTCGGACATCGCTGATTTCTGTTCTGGAGAGCATCGCACCGGTAATTCTGTGTTCGTTCTGGTCGAATCGAAGGAGAACAGCTCGATAATTTCAGAAAGCGCACTGCGAACTCGTTTCCGAAAGTCGTCTCGGGGACAGAAATTTATGGCGGAATCCGCGCGACGCTCCGCTCCATTCCGTGTCTTAGAGAAGAGAAGGAGTTCCATTTCTGAAACATTCTGTTTCGAGTCAGCGATTTGATGCCGGGCTCTTTCAATAAAAACCAAAGCAAATCACGGAAGTAACGTTCGCCGAAAACCAGCGCGTTAGGCCTCGGCCGTCTGATACAATTCATGTGCACCCTGTTCGGTAGCGGTGAAGGTTAGCTCATTTATTTTTTTCCAAACTGTTGAATTCAGCGCTCATATCAATCCGCTTGGACCTAAACGGCGAACAAACTGATATAAAATGAAATAACTGAAAAGATATTAATATCGAACAAGCAGAAGTTGATTCGCCGTCGTTGTCGTGGCCAGAAGAGCGTTTTCTGCACAGAATTCGTCATTCGCTGTTTCTCTGAAGGCTTGCCAAGCGTTGCCCAAATTCGAAAGCAGTTGTGACCACAGTCTGAGATTCAGCGGCCGACGACAACGCAACAAAGACGGCGAACGGTCAAGGGGGGAGGGGAGGGGCGGGGGAGATTATCCCTTTAATAGATTTCAGTGGTCGAGGATAGCTCGTTTGCGACCGAAGACTAGTTTGTAAGTCGAAACTAATCCGAGCGGATCGGGTTACTGTTGTCAGCTCCCTCTCTCTCTCAGTTTCGTGTCTGACTCTGCCGAGTGATTTGGAGGAAGCCGTGAATAACTATCTATATTAATAAAGTAAGTCGCTCTGTTCGCGCGACTGACAGAAAAGCCGGCCGACCTTGCCCCACTGAAGAGAACACAACGACGACTGAGTTTGACGCACGAACAAACGTCTTCGGCGAAGCAGAAGACCGAGATCAAGGGATTCTTCAACAGAAAAAAAATACTCCACCAACTATTCACTGACTCAGTTCGACGGGAGATAACATTGTCCGCTCGATGGTCAGTGTCACCGCCGACCAAGATTTTTGGCTTCGCGCTACTGTCGTCAAGCGTTTTGCGCAGTTTCGTCGTTTTCTCTTCATATCATAAAGAAGATTATGATGATTTACTCAGAGCTAAGGTCAAAGTTGACAGAAGACAAATTCGACAGAATATTTACTGTGACGGCCTAATTTATTGACAGAGTTTCAAATTGTCAGTCTTCAAGTTGTTCACACAATTGGGATTTCGTTGAAACAACGCAGCTTAATGAGGTGTGAGTTCGAACACCTCATCAATCAGAAACATTTTTCTCCACCTCTTTTCTCCGTTCAACAAACCCCTCATTGTCAATGTGGCGTTTCAGGGTTGACAAACGGCAGCCAGAGGTCGACAGGATGAACACACGAGCAGATGAACGGTACGATAACACTTCTGACTGATGAGTCCCCTTTCAGCTGAGATCTAGTTGCTCGCCGGACAGGTTTTTGATTTGTGCGACTCGTTTCGACAAAAGCGGAAAAGGACAGACTGAGTGAGTTCTGAAGTGGGGTTTCGCCGATTCTGTTTGTTGTCGGACGAGCCAACTTTCAGAAGTGTGATTCAGGCGGACGAATCGTGGTCGCTGAAATCACTTACATGCTTGACGCATTACATTTCGCCGCGAAGCGAATCAAAACATACGTCTAACATGCTAAATATCCGGTTCTCCGCTCTCATCACGCTGGAGGGAGGCGAAATCACACGATAGACGTCGACGACTTCAGAAAGGAGTTTCAATCAATACTTCGGCGACAGTTTCTCCTCAACCGTTCCCACTAAATGCGGTCTTTTCACTTCCAGCAGCCGCCCTTCATGTGGGTCGGATGAGTGAGCTCCGCTGTAGCGCTATTTGAGTGTCTTCCAGATTCAGCGACGCGGTTGTTTCCACAGATTTCGGCCACGTAAACGAAATCACTGATTGTGAGTCAGCTATAATCTCATTGGGTAGTTAGAGAGTGAGAACAAGATTCCCGAGAAATCGACACCGGTCGTGGGAAAAATGAATAATGAAACGAAAATCTGAATTCCGATACAGCGGCTACCGTTGCGACAGAGTATTATCAGCTGATCAAAACCGTTCCGAGCACTCATTCTGGTCTCATATTAATTTTTGTTCTCCTTGAAAAGACTCTCCCACGTTGAGAATCCCTTGTTACGATAAAACAAATCACAGTCGTTTCATAATTCTTCTCAGGACAGGCCAGATGCCCCTCGGTTTGACCGTTTGACCGTTCGCTCGTCCGCCCTCCCGCCCAGACGACGAACAAACGGTTTCTCAACGTAATGCGGCTTCAGCAAAGACGGCAGGGAAAATTGGCGGGTCGGTGGCATGACATTGTTGAACTTGTTTCAAGTTGACAGCACCTGCGACTCGCAAGGCGGGATTTAATGAACGCCGCCACCGTCAAGTCGCTGAGGAACGAAGAGCCATTCAATGTCGTCACCGACTAGTAATGGTGATCCATTCACTGATTCGTAAAATCAAGCCGAAATTTCAGAAAATTGAATATTGCATATCATTACTAAGCATAGCTTCAACGAAGCACGCCGGCAAGGTCCTCGTAAATGAATCGATGAATGGGATTTTGTAGATTTCTTTGAAGGCGTCATACTTGTTGTTGTTCTTCTTTATTCAACGTTATTGACTTGTTGCCTAACTCACTTACTCACGAACGACAGCGTCGTCGTTCCGCGCTCATTCAGTAACGTCCAGCGGACGTTGGGAATATGGAAAATGGCGTTTCGATGGAGAAAAAGAAACAGCGAAGAATGAAAAGAAAGTGTAACAAAGCGTTGAGACGTTTGCATAAGCCTCAATAAACTTCAAATCAAAGAGCATTATGGGTGACCGGAATGATGAATAAATGTATGGATCGAACGATGCCTGCAGGCGCAGACGAGGGATCGAGAAGAAAGCAAAATTTCAGTCACGAGTCCCTTCCGTCGCCGTTTGGAAAATCGCAGTAATCTTTGCTGCGGACGACATCCGTCGAAAAACTTTGATTTTTCCGAGCCATTATGTTCGTTAATGATTCGCGCGGGGACGGCGGGATTTTCGTAATCAATCAATGCACAGCTGACGAAGAGGTCTTCATTCAGTGGTAAATTTTCCGTAGCACCCGAAGTCTCTTCCAGTCGTCCACGTATATCGAATCAAAGTTGAATGACATCGTCGATCCATCTCGAACCAAAAGCATCCGGATCGATAGCGTTGAACATTTGCAGTGATCTTCTGGAACAATACGGGTTTTCCACAACAAGCTCGGTGGCCGCCATAGCTCGCGTTTCGTCGCTCTTGTCGCCGATCAAAAGTTTGGCATTGACTTGCCGCAACATCATCCTTTTATTTGTTTGCTGATTCACTTTGCCATTCGTTCATTGTTTCTGTTCGTACTTCCATTGATTCATTCGCTCGCTCGCTCGCTCGGTCACCCAAGCTAGAAATCGGGCGATAGTCCACTCACATTGAAAGTATAGCATCAGTGGACGTGTGTCGCCCTTTGCCTCACGCGAGCTAGCTCAGTTCACCTCGACTCGACTAGCCGTTGAGTGGCTGTCCCCGCCAGACGGAGAAGAAGAGACAGCGGCAAAGAAGGGGATGGTGATGAACTTCATGATATAATAACGGAATCGTTGACAAAAGACGTGACCTCGAGCCCGACGGCCACAGAAGCGTCTTCAGCATTCGCCAACAACTGTCACCAGTAAGCATGAAGGGAGCTGGATCCTTTCATTTTTCCGCGAGCGAATTCAAAACCACCAATTCCGAAACTCGTGTTCACCTGAAGTCGAAACTTGGAGGCTTCAAGTTTACCGACTTGTCAGAAGAGTTCTATTCTGTCGCGATATTGATTCGCGCGCACTTCAGATATGCGTACAAGGTGACTGAACGAAGTCTGACGAAAACAAAGCTAACATTGCAAATCAGCGGCTTAGCATTCGAAGACCAAACGGATTATCTCCATCGCCAGCTACTCAAGTGTGGTTCAGCGTCGAAGAGGTCTTCTGGATCGAAGCAGATCCCAAAGCAAGAAGAGACGGCGTCGGCGGCGGCGTGAGTGGACCGTCTTTCGGAATCAATTTCGATCTCTGATGAGTGCTACAAACACGGAGTGGCGATCGGGGATTTCCCCGCGTAGCTGTACATGTAGATATCGTTAGTGATTCGCTTCCGTCGATCCTCCATTTTTCGAACGAGAAACAAACCACTGAGTCAAACCGGACATCGTCGGATCGAGAATAACTTTTCCCCGGTTGCCAGAGTTGATACCCAACGACAGAAATGGATTGAAGTCGGATCGCGGTTTTCCAGTTCCGGAGATATCAATGCGAGATATTCGTCCTCGTCTTGGTGAGCACCGGGAGTTTCTGTGAGAAGAAGTGAAAGTCTTTTTTTTCGGTGAGCGGCGGCGTCGTTCACGCGACGACGGCGACGACACGGCGTCCACAAAGGGAAGGAAACAGAAATTCTTTCAGCTAATCAAAACTCTTGACACACAAGAGCTTTAACAGAAAATAACTACTTGGATCTTAACTGCGAGTCGAAGCGGAAACATTGGTTAATATTTCGCGCACAACAAACACTTCGGTCGTCGTTGTTGTCGTCGTTCCGTCAGTGGACCAGCCAGGCAAGCAGCTGCAAATTTCCACGCATGAAGACACTTCCAACAACTCCAACTGTCACAAGTGTCGGATCGAGGATCTTGAAAACCCTCGCAAACGATCGCCTTCCCGATTCGCGTGAAAAATCATGCATTCCTTCCGAACGGAACCTTCGCTGTTTAGCGGAGTCGGAAACCTCGTGAGCAACAAAAGTACCGTAACGAACGAACAAACAAACATCGGCAGTGTCAATACCTTGTTTGTCTCGCCCGTGGGCAACCTTGGTAGCACTCGGGCATTGCCCCCTCTGCTTGTTCGTATCGGAAAACGGTTAGTCGATTAGTCGATGGGAGAACAAGAGCAAAATGAGCTAAATAATGCGACCGACATTGGCAATTGTGCGAACGAGCGGGGTGCCGCGCGTGCGGCGGCGGCATCGAAGCGAAGGCATCGAATTGGCAAATTGCTCGAAGTTGGCGAACACGTCTGGCCCGGGGCATCTTGGGGCTTTAAACCCGTCGTCTTTTCTTTCGCTTCCTTCCGCGTGCTTCCTGTCTACCTAGCAAACAAGTCATCTAGTCATTCCGACTTTGTACTGCGCCAACGTTCAAGATAAGGTTGACATCGTCGTCGCTGCTGCGGCCGCCGCCGCCGCCGCCGCCGCTACCACAACCGTCAGCGTCGCGAAGTCGAACCGCGGCGCCCTACGGCCTGCGAACTACGCGCGCCTCACGCATCGTCAAAGTTTTCGATGTCGAAGATTGTGTTTTCATCTCTTACTTTTTTCTCCACGTCCACTCCGACGTCTGTGTCTTCATCACTAATATCTAATCAACCATAAACAAGAAGAACGCGATCTCAATCTACACATTGTGCTTCCTGGAAGTTTGTTTCGCAAGCCTCCGGAGCTCTTTCGGGGAACAGAATGAGTTTCCATTTCGCTAGAGAAGACGGCAGAGAGTTCCTCTTCGAAATGTTCAACGCTCAACAGCGAGAAACAAAACATGATTCGCGCTTTCATGCTGCGGCGCTTCTTCTTGATCGGATTTCCGTGAGTGTCAGTTTTTCGTGAATCGATACTGAGCGTCTGGGGAACATTTGGTCGCATCCAAAAAAGCGTAACATACCACCCGAATGGAGCATCGGGAGCTGGACAGCGACGGCTCGATGAAGCTACCGCAACGCAAACAACTCGACGACTTCAATTGAAGTCCTCAATCTTCGTCGCGTCTACACTTCCGTCGGGTCCACTTCACACCCAGACGATTTCAAGAGAGGAAAAAAAGTAAGCCTTTTTCATCTGATCATCCCGTGGAGAAAACATTATTGTTTGTTAAAAAAAAAAACCGTCACACAGCGAAACTTTCCTCACATCTATCAAGAATTCTATTTTAAAATCTTCCAGTCCATGTTTCCGACCGGTGCATGGCTTCGTCACGCCATCAACCGTTAGCAAGCGTTCGACACAATACCGTTGAGCCGGATAGCGATGTCGATTTTCTAGTTCGAATCAGCTGAACAAAACTCGTTCCGTCGGCGGGTGAAAGTGACAGCTTGAGCCGGACAGTATCGAAGACGATTCCAGTCCCTCGGCATTTGTGTTGTTGGTTTGGTCGACTCGTCATCCAATTATTCACGAATCGTTTCACCTTGGACGCTAACGGGTGTTCCCGGGCTCGTATCCAACGTACGATGACAAAGAAACAAAAAAAAAACGAATTCCACAGGGCCAAGAGCCGCCCCACGTGTACGCGAACGGCGCGGTCAGCAAATTAGCTCCTCGAACACGCGTCTAATTTTAGTGCTTGTCAAACGGTACAATCACACCGTCGGTCGTCGTGGTAATAACGCCGCCGCCGCCGTCGTACCGCCGAAGGAAGGTCAGAATCGTTCACGGTCCGTAACTCAGCCACAACGGATGCCAGTCATCCAAATCCGTCATTTATTCAATGAATGTGAAGTTTGTTTTGGATAAAAAGGGCAATGACACAAAATCGCTGCGGCAGCTGAAGAATGAGCTTCATGTCGGCTCAAACTCAAACATCAACGACACCGACCGACAGCGTCGTCAACAACAACCCTGAAGCGCGATAAAGTTATGACGATGTGGGTGCTTCACGCCTGGTCTGTCTTAACCTTAGCCTACAGCTGTTGTGGGATTGCGGGACCGAAGGTAGCGGGCCCGCCAGCGAACCCCTTCAAAGCTTTTTGTTTGGATTGCTGCGGCCTTTCAGTTCGATTGAGGATTGAACTATATTGGCTCAGTAAACTCTCGGATTTGGATTTTGATGTTTCGGACACTTCGGTGAGCCACTCAGAAATCTACACACGACCATCGACGGAGCGGCAAGTCAACAAACAAAGACCGCGCTTGACTCCGGGGCGAGCTCTAGTCAACGAGGTATCCGAGTTACAGCTGATAAGTCCCGGCTCAGCGCACCTTTGGTATCACTTGCTCTCTCGAAGGAGTGTTTGGTTACTTGGCAGAGCTCACGGGGAGAGGAGGAAAGTGTTGCTAAGTACTTACTCTCCGACGGGGTCGTCCGATGCTTTTGTTGATTTCGAGGCGGTAGTATCCTCAGTGTAGGCACTGTATCGTACGAAGTCACAATTTGAATCACACACAGCTATGAGCGATACGAACGGTACGAAGTAATCGCGCAGACTGAAAGAATATGGGTCAGCTCAAAGGCTTTCTAGTAGTGTCGAAGCTGCGAAGAAAGACATTGCTACCGCCGCTTTCTGCACTTTCTCCTCGCGCAGATCCTCTTTCTCTCCTGGAACACATGCTGCCTGTTGCGGCTGCTTCGGCCACCGCGCCGTTCGCTTCTCCTCACCCTGCAGCACTTCATTTGCAAGAAAGATGTCAACGACGGCTACAACGGTCGACAACACCGACAACAAGCCTCCAAGGCAACCCCTTCTAGAATCTTTCCACTAGTCTCTTCCCACCAGCACCTCTGAAGTTAACATCTAGCGGACGTTTCCTAAAAGCAACAGTGACGTCACTACACGTCAGAGACAGAAGACGCAACGAAAATCGGTACCACAAAACCACCTCATCTTCCTTTGCTCGTTGTCTTGACAAGGTCGCGACAGGCACCTCGTTCTGTCTGATTCAATGGGTTTTCTTCTGTCTTGAGATCTGTTCTACTGAACTGACTCGAACACAGTACGCTTTGACTGCCTACTGCCTCGAACATTCCACATCATGTTGCATCGGAGTTGGCTCTCTTGCTTGCTTACTCGCTTGCTTGTTCGACGAGGCTATATGCCGTTCGAGATTCTTTGGACAACTAACAAGAGGTGATCTTCCGGAGCAGAGAGTGGACGACTCGCGAGCAAGCAGCGCATCCATCGAAGTCGGGCCATGGCTCTCGGAGCTGAGCAGCATGGGCACCAAAGAAGAGCGTAGCGAGCCCCGAACTTCAAATTCAAGATAAAGAACAGTAATTTTCGAACACACGGCCTCGTGTGTAACAGTTTCATCTCCGTGAGGTCGAGGAAGCCTCCTTGGACACAATGGTTATCCATGGCATCCCGGTAGAAATAATGAGCGAGCATGTGATACAAGTCAATGATAAAATTCAAACGACTCGTTCGATCATTTGGCCGTGGAGGGCCTGTCCGCATAAAAAATTCCATCTTTGAAGCCCTGATAGTCAAACTGTCAAATGCCCACGCCTGAATTTCGATTTTTTTCCTCTCAACTCTCTCGCCGCAGAGAGGTTTTCTGCTCAGGGGCAGTATCACACAGAAGTTCACTCGATTTATCGCTAAAACAGCGAGTAAGGAAGAAGAAAGGGAGGGGTGACGTTTTTACGTTTAGTGCAGCGTTCGGTGCTAATTGCATTTTGGTTCCGGTGACCATCGGCCCAGCGAGCGGAAAACAAGCAGCTGATGAAGTCCAGCAAAGATTGATTGCTGACTTTTGAGCGAGTTCTTCGATGAACAACGTTGACATTGGTGAAAGCTCTCCGCCACCGCCGACAACTTTTCACCGGTTCGTTATAAATGAGCGTCCGCCTTTCTGAATGAATACCAATTTATATGACTTGCAACGGGGCAAATATGGCTGCTGCTAAGTAATTGGACGCCGACACGGAATCATATTCGCGCGAGGCGATTCTACTCCGTTGCTGCTGATTTACGACTCGGCGAGCAATCGCTTTCTGCCATCTGTTGATTTCTGTTCGAGCCTAAGGCCAACTCTCGATGTCATATTTTTGACCGGATTCGCCGAGTCAACCTTTAATACCAATTGCGAGCAACCAAATACCTCAGCTCTCTGTCACAGCACGACTTTCTGGTAATTCCCATTCGCTTTCCGTCATGAACGAAGACAGAAACATTTCTGTCTGTATGATGTATGAAGCTCCTCTCTGCTCCAAGCACCGTTCCGTTAGGATTCCAGGTACCGATCGAGATTCGTCATGCCAAGGTGAACGGGGATTCCGGGGATCTCGCTGCTTACCTTCATGGATGTACGAAAAAAAAATCTTGCCGAAATCGTCATCTGAACATCCTGACCAGCTATCCCAACGTTGGAGGTGCAAAAGACGAAAAGGGAAAAAGGAGTTCAAGTCCTGGGCGCATCTTATCCGAGAATATTTCATCCTTTTGAAGGACCCTCCTCCAAATTATGTTTGACAACATCCCCGGAGAATGTCCACCCATCCTTTTGACAAAATTGCGAGTCCTGTCAGACACATACACGTTGTAGACTTGTTACCGGAATGTAGACTTGTTAAGAACCTATCCCATTATCATAATCCAGGGGCTTGTCAAAGCGTTCGGGACGCGGCAAGCCGTGTTGGCGCTGTCATGGTAGAAACAGTAGCGCTTTCGGTGGTTACCTGGTTGAATAGTTTGTTTGTTCCGGAACCGCAGCAACAATGAGCAGACCAGATGCAGATATCATACTATTCGCCGCTTTCCGCAACTTCTTCCCATCGTGGACGACCTGTGAGTCTATCGGGCGGCTCGTTTGTCGCTCCGCACTTTTGCGGAAGAGGAGGCAAGGAGCCATCCTTAGGAGAAAGGTTTCCTTATCGGACTGGCTCATGAGCTCTTGTCGCCGTGTGTTCTTGTGATGGCCTCATTCATTAGTCGATTCCAGAAGACACCGCGGCGGTGGCGGCAATCTGTTTCGTTTCTGTTAGGGGTGCGCTCCGTGACGTTCTTCGAGCGTCGCGTCGAAGGGCAGAGAGGAAAACAGACGACTTCCAAATCGTCGATGCAATTCATCAGGACACTGAAAAACAAAATCGAACAATCCTTCTGCTGTTTGCTGCGCCCAAAGCTCATTCCGGCTAATCCACAATGTGGTTTATCGTATTCAAAGCTTTCTTTCATTCCCCTTCTCTGTTTTTTCCTCTCAGAAATTCACAAGTGATCCGTCAATAATTCAGGCTCGGGTGGCGCCCTTTTTCGTTGCAACAGGCATCGTAAATTTTCTTCAGTTTCTCCAGAATCCGATTGAAAACCTCAACGAGGTCCTTCAAAGGTCGATTCAGGATGAAAGGATCCCTCCGAGGGAATCGGGAATCTTCTTTCGTTTCCTTTTGGGTCGGAGGGTAGAAAGATCAGGGAAATCCGAGGAATACTTTCTTTGTCATTCGCAGATATCTGTCTGAGTGAGTATTCCTCACTGCTAACAAGAAAATGCTGAAGTCGGTAAGAATCGCACATTTTGCCTCTTGTCGTCACTCCCCTCCGCGAACTTCGATAGAAGTCGAAGCTTCGACCATGGTTTCGTTGCTGTAATGATGTTCATCAATCATCAAACAGAATTTTCGTAACTTCCGATGGGCGGGAAAGGTTTTCTACCAACTATCTAGTCAAACTAGCGAGATACTCGGCTCCTTCCTTCTCTAATCCGACCGAGAAAAAAGCCACAGGGCGGTCGAACACAACAAAAAGTACCCCAAAAGGCCGGGAGGGCTTTTCTCCGATTCTCTGTGGTCGTAAAATCCGAAGACAGAAACTTCTCCCACCCGCATCTTGGGAGCTTTCTTTTGTTTGTGACTAATTCCGCTATCGATCTTCAATTCGACGTGAGCTCATAAATGCGATAAACGCTCTGCTCGTGTTCTACTCTATGCGGTCGGTCACTTGTCCGTCCATAATAATAGACAAAATATGCTCGATTTCCGCGGTACGTAATTATTGCTGCCATCGGCTATGTTGCTGACGTGTCGAAGTTTTCTCTTTCTTCCTCTGAATTTTCGGTTTACCGTATCGGAGAGTTGCAAGGCCACTAGCCGCCGCAAGATTGATCACAAAAGCGGCTTCCTTGTATTTCCGTTACCCGTGACATTTTGAGACTGTCAGAGGAGTGACGTGACTGATTTTAATGCGCGATCGATTCTGTTACTTGGAAGAACGTTCACTTGTATGTTCTTTGTTTTGTATTCATTTCGTAGCGAATCCGCGGGAGTTCGCTGCTTGCACCACGATGCGATCCGCTAAACAACCAAAATGTCGAATCGTTTGATGGAGAGTTGAAATTCGAAACGAGGCCAGCCTGTCGAGTCTTCCACTGTAAACCTCACCTGCAACGAGGACCAGAAAGTTAAGGATGCAGGGCACACGTTCTGTTCATTCGATTTCTGGAAGAATCTCGGAGAGGATCGTCACTCCCTGAAGCGGTTTCGGGGATGTGTGATGGGAATGAGATGCGATCCGATCAGAAGCGCTTGAATCAGTCAGAAGGATGCCTTCGGATGGCGGATCGTTTAGAATTCAAAAGAAAGTCTTCGAATGAAATTGAATTCAATCCGTTCTGATTAGCCTCTGTTTATAAAATGTCATTTACATTCTCCTCAAGGTCGAGAGGGCAAGGATTTTTGAGTGGAATTTCAGTACGCTGCGCTGATCTAACACAAGCGGAAGTTGCCTTGTCTGACACTTGATGGATCGACCTGGAAATATTCGGACTTTATTTCGGTAGAAACTCTGTGTATCGAGCTCGGTGCGACATGATCAGATTGTTAGGTCGGGGCACTTGAAGCAGTTCGTCGGTTAATTAATTGACATTATCATCTTTTCGGTGGGATGCGTTTGGCAAGAGGATTAAGCTTCATGAGACTCGTGATCATCGTCGTTCTCTCCTTTATAATTTGGTGGAACGGAATTTTTTTTCTTTTCCTACGAGCTAGTATATTTCAACACGACGACCGTGCCGCTGCTGCTCCTTGCGCCTTTTGCCGGCCATAAAACCACGAATGCACGAACAACACTTTTGGTGAAAGTTCAAATTTCGTGTTTTACTGCTGTGCCTTTGTGTGAGTGTTGATCCGGGTGTACCGGAAAAATAAGAGAGATGAAACTAAAGCCATACTGTTTGAACGATCGGTCTGTCCGTCCGTCCGTCCGTCGAACCCATGGTCGTACGATTCCGCCTTTACTGCCGGAAATTTTTCCCAAGATCGATCGGTGACGCCAGACGCGGAGCTTGAACCCCGAAAACTCGAATTCGAGGCTCCTGAGGACCCTGAGGCCGATGCGATGTTTCCCTCAATAGATCGAGCTGTGTGATTAATTTGGAAATTTTTGTCAAGTTTGAGAGTCAGATTCATTCGAATAAAGTTAACAGATTGAGAAAATAGATTCAGTTTCCGATGATTTGTTGTGCCGGAACCAATCTTGGGTCTATTTTTGGGCGAGTGTCTGCAAGTGGTCTACCCACACAACGTCCAACGCCCAGGGATAATAAACAGATCATGAAAACAAAAACTTCCACTCACCCTGTTCACGGTTGTCGTCCAGAATCCCCGTGAAACTGTCGCCGATTCAAGTTCAGGGTGACAGGTCACAGAGCTGTTGTCCGAGCTGAATCGACTGTCGATTGCGCTTTTCGTTCGAACGTCAAGTCTGCCCACGAGCGTCCACGAACAGAAATTCTCGTGTACGAGCGGACTACGGGACAGTTTCACTTGTGGTTCGAAAATCGAGGAAAATTAAGGATTTAGATCCGAACTATCTATAATTGGAAGTAACGCAGTGCAGAATCGCGTGTCATTCGTCCGGTCGATCACGGACGCGACGTAATCACTGAACCCCGGGAGGCTACATCGGAGTTATGACATCGCCACACTGCGAATCCGAAACCAGACATTCCCTGATAGATGTTCGTCTGTGTTAATTTGTGCTTGTACGTGCGTGCGTGCGTGCGTGCGTGTATACTAGGCGATTCAGAGGTGATCTGTACACGAACGCGCACAGGAATGCGGAAACCGTTTCAGATGCGGCACAATTATGGTCGACGATCGATATATTTGCTGACGTTTATTCACTGGGTGAGGCATCGTCTTCAAAATTCACCCTGTTCCACGCGCGGAAATCTTCACCCAACCGTGAGACGAGTCACGCACAAACGAAAAACTCAACCGCGAATGAACTCCAAACGACTTTGGCTGAAATCGAGTGCGAAGAATGGAGAGGTTCGAATCAAACGAGAAGAAACGTGTCCGGATCCGGTGATTGACCGGATTACTGTTCGACAGGTGAAGTGGTCTGTCTTCGCCGGTGGTCGTATGCCTCATGCGAGTAATGATGGATTGATGTTTATCCGTCCGATTGATTACGTCAGCGCTCAATCAAGAACTGATCACGAATGCTCGGGCCATGGGGGCGCAAAAAGAAACTATTACCACTGGTCGAGCGATATCAACCGAAGAATGGGTCGAAACAAGATTTGACGAACGAGCCCGCAAGGTCACGCTTTGTCGGGATAACTATCCTGGACACGATGTAGGTTTTTTCCACTTCAAACATTGACATCGCTGTTCGCTTTTTTGTTCAAAAACTGGACATCGTCCTCTCAGAAATCTCGGTGATCCGAGGTGAGAACCGCGATGTCCTCACTGAACTCCCCTGCTTTCTATTTTCGTTCGTTTCGAGTCAGACTTTGTCCGGAGGATCTTGTGCCAAATCATTTGGCAGTTTCTGGTTGACACTCCAGAATGTCGTGCGAACGTTTACATCATCTCCTCGAAGATCTTAAATCTCAAAACTTGTTCTCAGCCAAGTGTGTCGCATCACTGAAGTAGAGGTTTTGTCTATTTTGGTTGAGATCATGATTCTTCGGCAGACTTTTTGAAACATGAAACTTCGCCTGCCCTCTTGAAGCTGTCCGAATTTTGGAGCTAATGTTTGTTTTTCCGCAGCAGATTTTGAATCACACGAGCGTTCGTTCGATAAAGCACCGCCGCCCCTGCGCTCAGAAGATATCGATCTTCATTTTCGCTGACTTATCAACGACTTATCCTTACGCAGTACCTTATAATTACCGCAAGACTTCGCCGTCCGATGCATTGCTATCGGGAATCGGGAAATGAGTTGGAAAGCTAGGGGGCTTGTTGTGAAACTCACGCAGCGGATACTTCGATGGGCATTTCGGAGGCGCGATATTTTTCTCTTTTTCGTCATCCACAGTGCTCCGGTTGTGGCTCTACCTGGTGGCTGTTCTGCAGATTTCTTGTTCTATGCAGATCCCAAACAGTCCCCCTCCCCTCCCCAAGGTGAAACGAGTCATCGGATTTCGGTGGACAAAGATTGGCGGAAAAATACGAAGCGATGACGTCTGTTCTACAACGGATTTGGTAACAAGATCATCGGCTTCTGCTGATAAGTTGACTTGCATGGAAAGACCGACCGACGGGAGGACTGATGGGTGCATCGAGCTACCACCGATAGATTGGGGGGAAATTCGACGGAATCTTGGTCCGTTTGGCTACGAACACAAAAACTCGCGGACAAAGTATTGCTGGAGCTTAGTCGCTCGATCGCCGGCAGGATCGGAAGCCGGGACATACCCTGACCTACGGTTGTCATGATGTTCCCTCACAGCATGATTGTTGTAGCCTGGACAAGCTCTAACCGAGAGTCAAGATCGATTTCGGGGCTGATGATTGATTATTCGAAACAGTTTTTCCGAAACCAAAGTAGGTACAATCATAATCCGTACGGACCCGAAACAACTCTGCGGAGTCAGGCCCAAGAGTCTTCGTCAGGTGTTCTGAGGTTTGTTGGATGTTGGATCTCGACAGGATGACCTTGGGGCTACGGGAGCTCACGGACTGGACCGATGCGACACCGGAGCTACGTTGAGACAATCGGTGACATTGAATCGGATCTCGGAGATGATGATCCACTTTCGGAATTCTCGAGTTGGAATATTTCGCGCGAAGAACAACAACAAATATTCCAAGAAAGAGCTAGAGGAACTTCGGATGAGATCGGTTTTTCGAGGGAAGGACGAATCGATCCTCGGTCGATAAGTTGTAGCAGTTTGATATTTTCAAGAGTCGAGTGTTCGGGCCGTGGTTCAAAATTATATCGAATAGTCTCCAATCAGGCACAGCAAATCCGTCATCTCAAACCGAACCGACACGGGAAGTTACGGTTTGCTTACATTAGTGAAAATCTTCTCAAATGATGGCATTGTTAAAATGGAGCCACCGGTTTGTTGGGTTCGACCGAAAGAAAATCCGTATTTGCCGTCGAGCCCAAAGAACGCTCGATTTGGAATAATACCGTTGTCTGGCAAAGTGAAAGTTTTCTGTTTCCGAAGAAGAGCGCCGCGAAAAACCTCGACTGAGATCTTCTGGAGAACGAAAAAAAAAACGCAAAAGGAATCCAGGGATCATGGATTTGAACGCGGGCCCAGCTTGGAAGTGAGAAAGCTGTGATCGGTGTCTGCAGTCATTGTGACACTGTCTAAATGCGATGAGCACGTTCGAGCGATTTGAAAATAAAGAATGAAATCGAAAATGAAACATAAAAAGATCGCTTAATCACTCTAATCGGAATTCACAGCAGGATTAGGGTTAAGCTTCGGAATTTTCGCGCGTGAACATCCGTACCATCCGTGTGCTTGCTGTGGCCGCAATCGTCGTCGCCGCTGCTGCTGCTCATGTACTTGTTGTAACTATCTTGTTGACGAGGCTTTGTTCAGACGAAATAGCGAGCATCTTCGAAGTGATTCCACCTATACGATGGCATCCAAGTGCAACAACAAGCCGACCGACGCACCCGGCCTTGGATCAGCTGTTGCTCGTGCAAGGTGCAACGAAACACGGATCCTCATTGGTCCGGTCAACAATGAAATGATTTCAATTGATGAATTCGTTTGGTTGAACGGATTCGACAGCGACCGCGATAAACGATCGTGCCGACGAGGAGGGATTGGAAACGGAGAAAAAACAGACTGTTTTCTATGGCAAGGCTGAAAGGATTCACTCGATATTCATAATTGCTGTCGATCAATCTTCGCTTCGTGGCTCAATTCAACGATCTGTTTGCATTTGCACATCTTCACGGGCTCGAGTTCGAGAAAATTGAAGAAAACCCGACGGTGTTTTCAGCGATGAACACCAAGGATTCAGTCAGATGAATGAAAATATCTGGAAGGAGCTCGAAAGGAGAGTCCTCTTCTCGTTATCCAAAAGTAAAGGTCCTGTGAAGAGGCGCCACGGCAGGAACTGCGGATCCGGGAACAATGGTAGACTTCCTGCATTCCCACCGCTTCAATTAATCTGTGGTTTACCCTAATTTTGAGGATATCATCTCAGTCGAGATAATCTTATCTCTATGTTGCGAGAAATCAAAGAGTGGAGATCCTTTCCCAGAGATAACCCGTCGCCAAACTTCTGTCCGTGCTTTTTGCTGAGTCTAGCGCGCCACAGAGTCGAAGGTATCGACTCTGTGGCGCTTTTTCTGCAATCGATTCTTCGGAATCGAACTAGAACATCCTTGGTTTGAGAAAAAAAACGTTTTCTGATCACTTTCGCTGCTCGAGATATTACTCGTAGGTCACAGAAACTCAAACCACGGGCCCGAAAACAAGTTTCGGATGCTTTTTGTGATCTGATACATTTCGTTAACGCGACGTGCTTTATCTCGCCGAAAGAATCATGATATGAACAAACACAAAAAAAGAACTGTGTTCTTCGACGAGATGGATCCCTGCTCATTGGATTCGCAACAATGAAAGTAATGACTTAATCGTTACAGATTTACGGGCCAGATTATCTCCGCGGGAACAGGGCTGCCGGCTCTGCGGAAGGACTCTGGCCGTAACACTGTAAAGATTCATAAAAACGAATTAGAAACCACAAATGGCTCATTTGATTTATTTCGGCATTGTTTTCGCGGCAACAGACGGGCGTTTCGAAACGTAAGCCAGAAAATAACGGGATAGGTCAGCGCCTGCGAAGGACTCGGGGAGCGAAGGGAGTATCCGCAGTCGGAAGGATGCCGGACACGTAACCGATGATTCTCGAACGCCGCGACGTCCACTCAGTCAGCGGGGGAAATTTCAGACGAGAAAAACAAGAGATGAAAACATGTGTTTGTCTCGTCCGATCCGTTTCCCGTGTTATTAAACCTCTTAACGGCCTGAAACAGCTGTCGGACAGACAGAAAGAAAGGGAGGAAGAAAAAAAATTCGAGAAAACTTGGCCCAATTTGTCGAGGTTGCGGCGGAGAAAAAAGAACAGGACGAAAACGAAAGCTCACGCCATTATCGGAGCGAAAAACAGATTACGAAAGCAAACAAAATGCTCGCCATCCATTCACAGTGTCGCGGCGATGTTTAGCGCTCGTTCGCTTGGCTCAGAGAATTTTTTTCTTCGTAATGCTCGCGTGTTTCATCGAAAATACGCCCGTTCATTTGTCGTACGTCCGAAGGACCCCCAGCTGCCCTGCCTGTTAGCCTGAAAGGTGGTAGAAATGAAGAAATAGGAGAAAAAAAAATCCAAACGAACAGACAAAGGCAGAACAGGCGATATCTGTGCCTTGACACCGGGCTCTGTGTTGAATTCGGTCTGAAATCTCCGAGCTGCGACCGAAGAGAAGAGAAAATTCCCCGACTGGCCCGTGGCTGTTATCTTTTCGTCGGCGGATTTCGTTCGCTCAGGGTTCGCTGGTCGATTTTCGGCTTGGTTGGTCGGCAGATAACGGCAGCTGCGATGATATAACAGACACGACCGCATCCAGCACTGATATCCTACAGGAAGCGACACATTCTTATCCTCCAGATTAATCCCGATTCATAGCGTAGAACCAAACCATAGTCTTCAGAGCTCTTCTTTTCAGTTTTTCCCCGGCATAGATCAGGATGTTGCTGAAAACATTCAGGAAAGCCGTCCCGTCTGCACCGGAATCCATGGAAAACTTGTCCGAATCCGAATCGAGAGGGGATTTCCTCGTCGCTAGGGTCTTTACCCATAAATGTTCGATGTTTCGATTGTTGTTTCATCGCCGGCGCAAGATCTCGGCTCAGCGTTCCGACGACAAATCGACATATGGAGAACGAGCCCGCGGCCGAATCATTTCTTCAATGACAGCTGCCGAAGGCGGAGAGAGACGAAGGAGATGTGGTCACGACTGTTCAGGCAAAAGGACATTTTTTCAACCCTGACAGTGAACTTTGGCGGACAGTGATCAACGACCCGGAAAACAACATCACAATGGGATGGAGGCATCCGCGGGCAGGAATTAGTTCAACACAAAAGAATAAGCTCTTCGTTATCATGGAAATCGTCGTCGCCGCCGCCAGTACGTCACCGACATCGATTTTTCAAGATGATTGAGCTCCTCATGATTCAGGGAACGGATCTCGAAAAAAAAACCTCCTTTCTGCTTCACGTAGCTTGGAAGAGGAACATCTTTTTCCGAGGGAACACCGCGGTTGGATCCCATCGGAAACTCAGTGTGATCGAGAAAAACGATTGGGATCGATTTTGATCCGAATCAAAGCAGGGTCGTGGCAGGTCGAAGAAAGGCTATCGCTTTCCAATTGAAAATATTCGATCTATTTGAGCTGTTTGAATGATCGCATTATTGGGAAATTCACCCCGGCTCAGTTGGTCGACAACGTGGACGGGAATCGATCACCGAAAGAAATCACTCCAAGAAAGTATCGAGTCAAAGAAGGCACTCGTTCGATGGAAGTTTTCAGCGCCCGACAGACAACAAGATACATTTAGCGTTCGCTTTCATTCCGGATCGTTGCCGCACGATCCCGACCAGACGGCGAGGCAGTCACACAGTCGGGCAATCGAACCCGTGGCTGTCCAACGGGTCAACGGCAGAAGCGATGGCGTCGGACGTTGTTTTTCCTATTTTTCCGCGCGATATCGTGCACGGCTTGCCCTGGTCACCGAATAGTTTACTCGCAGTTGGAACACGAACGCTCGTGATTTCCAGAATAAATTTCCAGCCAAAAGCTTGACACTTGTAGGCAAATGAAGGCGCCAGGCTTCCAAGACATGCTTCCGGAGCAGAATTATCAAAACGAAACAGCGGCAAGGATTCACGAAACTTGTATTTGCGTTAATTGGCACCTATAGAAGGACGACGAATAAGACGACGAGCGTGAAGCCGGAGCTGAAATCGCTACTGCCAGCGTCAAACAGTTACTGCTGTCTTGGCATCTTTTTATAGGAGTCCGCCCACAAGTAACTGAAGCTCTTCGGGATTATAGACGAAGATACTGAAGAAGCTTCTCTTCCGGTTCTTGCGAATCTAGCTCGGAGAAGGTGTTCTAGGGGTCCGGGGGTCCCTTGAGCCTGAAGTTCGGGGGTCCACGGGCCCTCCGCGGGCCCCGGAATCACCTCAAGAAGCCGGGATCGGCCTCAAAATGAAACCGCGTAAAACGGGGGATTACTGTACATTATGGGACTCGTACTCCCACGTCTACAGAGTGGATAACATTGTATGGTTTTCTTTTCATTTTGAAGGAACAGTGTTTGGGCTCACAATGAACGAATGTCTGAAATTTCGAGAAGGACTAGTTTGACGAGGAGCCCACCAATGAATTTCCAATTGCCACGGAACCGTTTTCTCTCACTTTCCACCTATTTGTTTGATGAATGATGCCGTAAAAGCATTTCCATTAGGAAGTCTTCACTTCACGGACGATGGTCCACAATGATATTCTCTATCGCAGTGCCCACCGCGCATATTCATGAGAACATCTGTCAATGGTTATTCGGTTGTCGATAGGATTTTCAGCGCGGGACTCGATGAAATCATGATGGAGAAGTTCACCGATGTTCCGTTGTTTCGATGTCGAATCGTTTTAAATCCAACGAGCGAGAAGAACTTGGGTTTTTGCAATTCCGGACCCCTATCGGGCCGAGTCATGAGCAACACAGAGGACCTCAAGGGTAGTTCTTCGAGCATTCTGCGAGTTCTATTAGTTTTCCCCGGACAGGGAGGAAGCTGATAGCAAATCACGTAACGAGCGTTTTTAGATAAGCGAGGACGCGGACAAATAGTAACCAAACGGGCGTGTTCATCTGTTTGAAAAGATTAATTCCTTTTTTGGGTTTCGCCCGATAACAAAAAAAAGTTTTTGTTCTGTTCGATCGGAAAGCCCTGCCCTTCGCGGCCGCGTCGTTCGCCCCCAAGTTCGATCGTCACGCGCAGGGGTCCGTGTTTTCCGTGGTTTTTCTCCGTATCATGGGTTGGTTTTCGCTCGTCGTGCTTCCAAAGCATTCTGTCCTTGTCCTGAGCTCGAAGTACCCTTGGACAGAGCGAAAGCGGCTCGATGATCTCGGAGAAGCTTCCGGACAATCTGGAAAGGACGACTCACTTCGAACCACAGCCCCGCAGGCCTAATGTTTCCGTCAAAACTGTCGGCTTGCTTGAGGCCATGCCAAAACCGAAGTTAGTCGTGCGCTTGGCTAAGTGTTACCCTAACTGTCCGGTGGTAACAAGTTGAGAAACACTGGTGTTCCGGAGCATTTTATCATCGATTATTGCAATCATCGAAGCTGGTTGCTTCCACATCCATCAAAGCTATCATTAGCTCAAGGAGACTGACATTCCTTCTCGGTATACTATCCTGAGCAATAGCTCATTGTGCTTTTCTAATCGGTGCATGTGATTGTATCTTTTCGAGTTTCCCGGTTCTCGCGAAAACTGAAAACCGGAGAAAGTTCTGATTTCTCGGCGGAGTTGTCAAATTCTCTGTGCCCAGGATTCTTTCGAATAGGGTTTCTTGAAAAGAGATACTTTCTGCTCGCGTTTTCCAAAATTTGACTGTTCAATTGAATGTGGATGCAACGAGGTAGTTAGCACGATTCTGCTTCCTTAACATCCAGTATCTAAAGACGGATATGAAGAAGGAAGCCTTGGATGATGAGCTGCTCGCTGTGACAGAGATGTTTTGGCAACGCCTGAAACTTATTGAAAATCGAAACTTACGCTTCGGAAGGCTTCCGCACATCTCAACACGTCTGGCTGTCTGTGTGTGTGTTTCTTTTTTTTTTTTGTTAAATGTTAAACACCGTGCAAGGGCCCTTCGAACTGTCAACGAATCAAGGTTGAAATTGGCCAAAGTCATTCTGGAAAAATTCCACTCATGGCGGCGAATTCCCGACGACGCGACGCTTTGATTTCGCGACAGTCGTCGAAGCTTTCTCACAAAAACAGAGCTGTCCACCGCTCATTGTCAAAGCAGCGTTGATGGAATTCGCGAGAAACCCCGGTCCCCATGTATCCAGGATGAACAGAAAGCCGGAGAAGAGAAAAACCGCAAATTTCCGAGCGGTGATGTTTTGCAAACGGAAATCCATCACGAAATTGATCCGAATCCTCATGAGAATTCGTCCGCTGCTGATGAGGAGAGCCATCGAAGCCGAAAGCCGCGGGATCTAATGGATACAAAAAGTGTATCGAAAGCACTCACGAAGGCCGCAGTTTAATCAAGATGTATCAAACCGTGAATTATTGCTCACTCTTGATTGATAGCAGACTAGTCGTCCGGTGAGGTTTGGCAACGTCCGTTCCTCCACGTCAAAAGCATCGTGGCAAAACTTTCCATCGAAGCCTCACTTGATCGCAACGCTGAAAACAACTACTCGAACGGAAACAACGAATTGTTGTTTTGTTTCTCGATGGGAACACGACCAATAAATGTCGCTCTTTGCAAAGTGTTCGCGTGCGGCCGAATTCTGTGCTGGGATTTCCCGGCTCAGAAACTATCCGATGCATTTGCCAAAAACTCAACGTCTCGTTTTGGATTCCTTTTTGGCGTTTTTGCCGCCCGTCCTCTCTTTCTCTCTCGTTCAACTCATGCACTCTGAATAGGACAGAGCCCTGAAACGCCGAATGACGTTGTTCACTGATTTTCATTAAACCGTTGCGGCAAATGCAGTACAACACTGAGGTTGCCATTGAAAATTCTGGACGGACGCGAGTGTGGATTCCTCTCCCGCTTTCTCTCGTTTTGGGAGTGTGAACCTCGTCACCGTCAAATTTGAAGAATGCGAAACGATCAAATCAGTTCATTGCGCAATTTGGAACTTGCAAGGCCGAATTTCGGTTTGATCCGCATTCACCCAGCTGTCCGCAGATGAATCATTATCAAGACCACATGCACAGAAATCAAACTGTTTTTCGTTTCTTTTTCGAGCTTTTGAACCGGATTTCAAATCCTGAGGCACAACCGTTCCGTCCTTCCCTCCGGATTCAGGGAGGAGCTCGAATCTCCTGAGACCAGGAAAAGAATCGGAAATTTTGAGATCCCGAGGAAAAGCTTCCGCGCGCGCGTTTGATTCGCGTGTTCTTATCTGATACGAAAAATTCGCTCGGCTACTTTGGGGGATTGTCGACACACGCTCGCTGGCGTCAGGATTTCATAAGAACGCCATTTTCTACTCGACCGTAACAACATGCGTCTTCGTGTAACAACTTTGCCGCTCGTGTCACCGCGGTAGATGGCGATTGTCACGCTATGTTCGTGCCTTTCGTTTTCAATCTGAACGGCGGCACATCAGAATCGATTAGTTTTCGAACTTTCTATTTTTGGATTTTTTTCAATTAACTTCACTCCGGCTTCGAACCAAGACCAGACTTCATTTGGCAGTTTCTGGCGGGAGGAGAATCCAAGTACATTCGTTGCTGATCGGTTTCTTGATTCCGAACTCGACGCGAATGACTTCTGGAATTCACAACCATTGGCTCGCTGTCTGTAGTGTTTTGTTTTCCTCTATTTTCATTTCAACAACGCCCAAATTTGACAACTGACGATCATTCACGCCGAAAAGCAGCGGTACGAAGTATACCGAGATGCGCGTTGAAGTTTCCACGAATTTATATGGGCACATATGGGCGCGTGTGGAGAAAATTTTAGCAATTTTCTTTATCCATGAAATCAGATCATTTTCTTTCACAGGCAACGAGAGTTCGGATCACGCATAATTTGAAATTTCTCTCACCAAGAAAATGCGTCGAATATTGTTATCATAAACATGCCCATAAAAACCGTTTCTTTATGATTTAGGACCCTAGCGATGAATTGCGCACTTTATGCCCGAAAAAAACTTGGATGTCATGTTGTTTCTTCGCTTCCAACGCAAGATGGATTCTTTGTTCCCTTCCTGCGTTTTTCGAGCGTGAGAGTTCCTCAGACACCGGGTTGAGTTTTCAGTGATGACAAGAAATCGAGGTCATCGCTCTCAATTTGGACAACGTACAAATGTTTTGAACAATGAACAACTCAGAATACATCGAGCGAGAGCTATGTATCGATAAAATTAACTTCCATGCTGACAGCTCTCCCATTTCCTTGTTCTGGCGTGGTGATTAGAAAACTAATGATTTTTTATTGATGAGAAACAGTGACTCTAGGAAACAAACACGCAAGTGAGTCATGATTAATGGATGTCCAGACCGGCAGTGTCTGACGCGGCTCGTCAAAACTTCAACCGCGTTGCGACCTTCGAAGGACATTTTCGGGGAAGCCGTTCGATCGGCGTAGCGGTCCGACTACGGTGAAATATCATTGCTTCTCGTTATGTCGGTCGGTCCATATATCTATCGCGCGCCAGTGGCAGTGGACTTTGTACGTCAGTCTACCGGAAGTGACCGGAAACACAAGAAGGGTGCTGTACGCGAGAGAGATTCGCCCGCAGCTATTCGCGGCCGTCGGTCGGTATCAGCGCCGGCCGTTGGTGTCCGATACGCAATTCTGTCAATGACTGGAAACATGGACATCGAACGACTGTTCAATCGCTGATATTAGCTCCACCAATTAGAGGAGAAGCAATATAAACAGTCGTCGGGCACAATGCTCAGATCAGATCGACGAGAGATAACAAAGCGCAAAAAGACAAGCATCTATGTATGTATGAGGAGAATTATGTCGACGACGACAAATCGACCGACCGACCGACCGACCAACGATCGGTTCGATATTGTCAAGTGATGTCAGCGGGCTGTTTCGTTTTCATTCTCGAAAGAAATTCAATTTCCCAATTCGGCAGCGAACTGGATGAGGAGGTTTTGTTTCAAAAAGAGGGCTTCAGACTACTTTTCCTGTTGAATATGTGCAAAATGTCGAGAATGGTCAACAGTCCACCCGTGACGAATTGAGAAATCCGCTGCATGACTGCTATACGTAGCTGGAGTTACTTTGCAATACGCGGATGATCTAGAAACTTGTTTTCTGATTTTCACATTCAAACAAGAGGAAACTTGTCGCCGGACTTGATCTTATTCGCGGCGATCATGTGTCCATTAATCAGCTTTGCAAACGAGAGGGCGTCTTGCGACGCGCACAAGGACGCGCGTCGTCGATCCGACGCGTCCGACGGTCAATCTATCGCCTGCACGGTCATAACATTTCTCACTTGGTTTCTTGGAATTTCACTCGGGAACAAGAGTTATGACCACACGTTGAGGTTGTTAAGGGCAATTTCCAGACGACCCTGCGCGCCGACGGGCAGTCGGTGGGCAAATCGCCGACCGGTGTGGGAAGACTTTCGAGCCGACCGCAGGGTTATCGCATCTCCGGCGCCCAGGTCTCGCGAAATTTGTCCGTTGGGGCCCTTCTGAAGTAATTGAGATTTTAAGATCGACCGAGTGTGGGAATACCGTGTTCTTCGTCAAATACTTTCTTCTCATTAAACTTCAGGAGTCACGGATATGAAGTTCAAGTTGTTTGGCCGCGATGACGTTGATGTATGCGTTGTACGCGGCCTTTGCAGTAACAATTACCACGCGCAAGAATTAAATTGAGCTCCTGATCGGAAGGAAAAGTATCAGAAAGCGAAACGTACCCCTTTCGATTCTGGTGATCGAGTTATAATTGCGATATGACAAAAAACGAATTCGCCGTCCGGCGTATCGGAAGCTGTTTACAGCTGTTGTCAGAGCAATCGACTCTAATTTGATAAATAAGTCCTCGTCGACGATAAGAAGAGAAGGAAAGCACACGGGAAGCTTGAATATACGTCGTAGCGATCGAACGCACAAATTTTCAAGGCACAGGTTGCCCTTCGCAACTTCCTTTCACTGATCAATCATCGAGGGCGAAGTTAGCGATCAACTGCGGCCACATGAGGGGAAATATTTCAAAATCACTTTCAATTGCTGTTGGGAACTCCGAGGAGCGGTAGTGATGGACTTCTCTACATCATCACTTTCTTGAGAAGAAGACTCGATACATATTTGAAAACTACAGTTTATCAAAAGACTTTATTTGGAGATTCTCAGTCTTGGAGCAACGGAAGGTTCACGGATAGAAAGTACAAGTTGCGAGTTGTAGTTCAAGTTGTAGAGAGTAAGTGTGTGATTGACAGTTTAGAAGTCGAGGTCCGGGAGATCGGCGAGGAATCGGATCGAATCATGATTTCTTCTTCTTTGAAATCTCTAGAGGAGAAGGTCCGAGCGCCGATGTGTAAGTCATCAATTCCGCCGGGAAAATTCGTAGAGATCGCAACTCTTCAATATCTGGGAACAGGCGGAACGGCAAATGTATATTCTCTCGCGTGAGGGACGTACCGGCTCACTAGACGCAAGCCGAGCTTTCGGTTTTGATTCCTCAGAGATCCATATCTGAGCCAATCATCAAATATAAGGCGCACCTCCTTTTTTCGAGCTCTTGATGATGATGATTGAATGATTCGATAGCGCGGAAACGATCGGAATGAACGACGAGGATACCAGCGGATTTTTTGATGAGGATGGAACATTGGCTTGAATCGACGCCTCTTCGACTGAGAAAGTCGATGAGTACAGTTCTTGAAAGCGTATCGCGAGTCATTTACGAAATCTTCGGGAGGACAAAAAATGGAACACTCGAGTACACCACGTAAACTCGAATCGCGGAAGCGCAAATGAATTCAACAATTATACTACAGCTTCCGATTGGATCACCAGTCCGAAAGGGGACCAAATCACGAGAGCCAAAGGCTCCATACATTCCACGGGACGGCTTTCTATGCGAATCACTTATTATTTATCAGCCCTGTATTTGTACGCCGACGCCATTTCGTTTATCGCGGTTTTTCAGTAATTTTCGCCGGTTTCTTTTTCACTTCAATCCAGACAGGTAGTTGTGGAACGCTGACCACCCGTGGTCAACGAGGTTCAAAGCAATTAGAAAGGATGAACGGTGCGGCGGTCGTTTGTTTTCCAAAGCTACAGACATCAATACCCGGATTTCTACGAAAATCGATGTGTTCATCAGTCGGAGTTGGCTCTTCGGTTCGCTCAACGAAGCCCGTTCCTTTTAGAATAGCTCCAAGCTCGCTCATCGTTTCCCTAAGTGCCCGACGAAGACGTTTGTTTGTTTCCGAACGGCAAAGACGAGCTCAAATGACACTTGCCTCGCACAGAACCTTCAAGCGAAAGATTTGCATTAATTGCGCTCTGCCGCTTTTGAGTTGAAACAAATCACAGCCGCTACGGCGGTCGTGATGAATCCTTGGACACTTGATTCGTCCCGGAAATCGGTCAACGGGGTCTATCGGTATCTTCGCCGCTGCCACTATCACCGAGACGACGAGGGGAATGAGCCTCGAAGCTACGGAAGTCGAGCCGCCGCTAGTTTTCTGACCTTCAGTTACGATCCGTTTTTCATCGTGTGTCCCTTTCGTATAATTTCGCCGCTACAACGACCACCACCACCACTACGACGACGACGATGACCACTACGACTGTTGACGTAAGAGCGGCCGCTCTATTGCGTAGAAACGGCGCTTGCCGCTGCCGCTCCGTCGTCGTTGCCGGTGCCGCTAAACACCAAAGACCTTCCCGCGGTGTCAATGTTATCCGATTACTGGAGAAAATTAGATCAATCATACATCAAACAGGAATTAAGAGCGGATGTTGTGCATGGTCGCGACAACTGTTGCTGCTGCTGCTGCGGCTTTTTTTTTTGTTTTCCTTCATGATAGCTCAGAAAATTAAACCGGCGTGTCGTGTACAGCGTCCAGCGAAGATACGGAACCCTCTCGGAACCGAATTCAGAATCAATTGATCGCGGTCTATCAACAGATCTTGCAATGCATAATCAATCACCTGCTCTGACTGAGTGAGTGAGTGAGACAGGCGGCCAGTCACTGCTGACCGGAACAACTTAATAAACAGACACCCAATCGTTCATGGTGAGCGTTTGTCTGAACACCGCAAATACCACAGTCGAAATAAGTGCCTTGAGCAACGTTATCTCCATCTAGTAGGTCTCCTCGGACACTTCGTCCCTCATCAATCACTGAGGAAAACCGAAACTGCGACGCCATTTCGGTCTGCTTGCTTTTCCACCTCTCAGCTAGGATACCGGGTTCGGTTATCGGGGATTTGCCATCCTGATTCTATTTTCGAAATCAGGATCGAAGAATCAGCTCTTCCAATGGACTTGAGGTCGTGAGCAAATGTTGGAAGCCCATATCGTGATTTTCAAGGAAGGATCTAAATGACTCGTTCTTCTACGTGAACGCCGATCACGTTTGAAAGCGGTGAGCTTTGAATTTATGATTGGCTGTTATTAAAAGCGATGCAATGGAAGATGCGCATCTGAGAATCGAAATAATGCCGGAGGCGTGGAGGAGGATGCCGCGGCGGAAGCTGGCAAAGTTTGATTTATTGAAATTACATCAGTTTCAAAACAGTGCCAGTAAGGTGATCGCTTACCTTCGCTGAATCACGGATTCATCTCCTTCTAGTTGGCCGCCGAAAAAGAGAAACAAACCCAGGCCGTGAAACGCACGTGTCTCGGAATCATTTCGAAGATGGCTCATCGAAAGGTGAGGACAAATAGGTTCTAGCCGGCTGATCCTCTCCTTATCCGCGCGGAAATCATTCTGAATGTCGACGAAATTGTTTGAAGGTTCTCCGAGAGCTGCAGAGAATGGGAGAAATCGATCCAACGATCGATCGATAGTCCTGCTTCTATACTTATTGTTTCCCACAGAACATCTAGCACATCAGTCTTTGGCCGAAAAATCTAGGCGGGACCGGGATTGAGTCGGATTCCGCCGAATTTAAAAAAGCCGCACCCTTCTTGTACGGGAAGAAACTGCTCTTTCCTCTCTCATTGTCTGAATGAATACTATGGGGGTTTAAAGCCTTTCAAGTTGTCTCGGCTTCATCAGAAAAAAAGACAAAGAGCATTAGCAAAAGAGGCGGAGTACCAAACTGAAACACCGCTGACATCGCAGCAACAGCAACGAATCGATCGATGCAAGTTCAGATCGAGAAAGAATATTTCCTTTTTCTGTAACCTCAACGCCATTGATGAACTGTCTCTTGTCTTGACGACGACAGCAGCAACAACGCCGATGGTGTGAACCGGAGGTGCCAAACGGCGGGAAGGGAAGCCAACGGCTGCTTTGGGCGTGGATTGGACTTGAATCCGGAGGTCGCTTTTGGCAAGGATTTGAAGGAGCAGCGACAACCATCGTTTGTCTTCCTATCTGTCAATCTTTCGCTTTATCTGCGTGAGTGGGTCTTTGTATCCGCGAGTCGACCTCTCAAGTCCGCGTCAAGCGTTTTTCGTGGCCTAGAACCGAATCTGGGAGCCGGAGGAGACCCCAGAGGAGGAGTGATCGAGTGTCCAAGTCTATCGTCATCGTTGTTCCGGATGTCGATCTCACTGCGCTTTCATTTTGTAGGCGATAACGAACTTCGTTTCGCAGAGCCAATATATCAATAACGATAATTACTATAATATCATCTAGCCGGGAGAAATCGAGAATAAATGACGCCAGTAGTGGCAACAGTGGCACCAACGGCAGCGGCGGTTGATGTGTTTGAAACCATTTATGCGGATGACGTCGGGTTTGCGCCCTGAGCGTGGCTTTGGCATACCACTGGAGCCTCTTTGTCTTCGGTCGCAGTTCCGATGACGACGGCTGCTCCTCACGGATACGAATCGGCAGCCAGCCAGATTATGTAATTCGGCTACTTCAACGCGACCGTGGACAACGTGCGTCTTCGTTAAGAAGACGTCTTCTCAACGGGCATCAACGTACACTTACTGCTTGATTGAACCGAGCCTCAAGCGATTCCGGCGGCGCTTCCGGTCAAACTGCGAATCAAACGCCCGCCGAATTTGAACCATAAACGTTTCTCAACGATTCGTTGCCTAGACATCTGCACCTTAGCCTTCAAAAGTGCGGTCAGGATGAATTCCCTTTCCATCTTCTCTGTAATCTTGCGGGAAGTCTGAACCTCGGAGAAGTGGAATATATGATCCTCCAGAGCCCTCAAGATGTCGTCATGAGTCGAGGGTGAACAAGCGGTTCTCAAATTTCTAAGGATTTCGATCTTGTGATTGATCTGTTACGCAAATACTCTGATAAGTCTACCTACGTTGTGCCGACCACGAAATTCTGGCATTTCATCAGCAAACTCCTCAAATGATTTCGAAAACTTTATTGAATGCACGGAATACACCTTTTTGGCTTGAATGATGTTATGTTGCGTGCTTGTGAAGAAATCCTTCGGGAGACCCTCGGCTATCAGGGCGAGTTCGTATTCAAGCTCCCACTTGAACGACGTTTCGAGCTGCGCTTCTCATCCATCAGGCCACAGACTTACGAAATAGTTGCCGCTCGGACCGACATGGACAGGCTCCTACGGAAGGTTTCTGGTCAGCTTATGTCATAGAAGCTTCCGAGGTTTCGGATTTGCGTCGCAGTACACCTCCGCGTCGTTTCGCTCCTCACTTGGTGGCTGTCATATTCGTAACGGAAATTATCGTTCACGCGGCCGAGCAACGGAAATCCCCGGATTAAAGCTCGAAGATTGAAATTCTGGCGTCCTGGAATCCGGTCATTCCAAAGAATCGCTGTTTGGACGTCTCCATCTTACAACTGTAGACGAAAGTCCGCATCAGACTTTCAAGCAAAATCGACAGAATCGGCCTTCTTCCAATTTCAGAATCCTACTGCGCAAGATCAGGTTCAAGCCTGCGAACAACGGAAGGGGGTCCTTATGTCACTTCATGAGCTTTCTATGAATCGCACTGGAACTATAATGGCGACGATGATTCTCGGCCGCCTGTTCTATAGCATTCGGTCGAACGAACCGGTCGGTCCAGAGCAACAATCGTACGAAACCTCCAATTCATAGTAAATCGAATTCTGTATTGTGTTTGTTTTCTCACTGAGCTTACCCACTAGCATGGATCATACCGACGACGATGACAACAACGTTCAATGGTCACTTACGAACAAAAGCCCAAAGTGTTGAATATCGTCTCTGGACGAGGCTCGCCTTGACTTGACGGGAAGGTTGGTAGTTCGCAAATACGTCGCCGTGAAAGCGACAGATGTTGAACCGCAGCGAGAACGCCAGGCTATAATTTCGTTTCCAATAGGGGACATCTTGTTGTCTCGTGATTCCAGGGTTCGAGAGATGATTTGACTCGTTCGTCCCGGAGGGCTCGGTTACAGTGGATTTTGTCAATTTGCTCGCGATCTTCGCAGACAGGGCCATCGACTGGGACGCACGAACGAGGCAGAAATACCGATTGGAAGGAAAGTTTCAAGTTTTCCAGTTGGCAGGAAACCGCTCCGCGAAACCACAATCTCGAGCAAGCAGGACGAAGAAACCGCCGGAATCGCCGAAGTTCCGCCGGAATCTCCGAGATAGTCACTCTTTCTGTAGCGGAAGAATGCATCGAGACTCGATCTCGCTCGCGATTTTCTTTAGAAACTGCGGAAAAATGCACTTTCCAAGCGTAACCGCGATCTTATCTTGCGATTGACTGCGTTTTTCGGTTGACCGAAAGCGCGGTTTTCCAGGATTGCGGTTAATAGCGCGGTCTGAAGTCAAGACTGCTGTTTCGACTTGCGGGTCTCTGTTCAAGTCTTGAGATGCTCGGCTCGAATTATTCCGATTCATGTATAAAACATTTGAAGATTGAGATTTCGGAAACTCAGATAGAATGGCCGAAAAATGTTTATACCGAGTTAAAACAAAACATGACATTCAAACGTGTGACCGTTGACCTCAAAGCTCTCCATCATCGGTTGTGTCGAGAATGGCAGGAGACATTCCAACTGTCATCGAGTCAAGTCAATGAGAGTATTCTCTATATGACGGACCCTTCTCAGAGGTTCCTCGAATTCCGCTACTGAGGAAGTCTAAAGTACATCGACAATCAGGCCGCGACATCTCGAAGAAGGCAGAACAGTCCACACTGAATTGGAAAATGCTTGGAAGCTTAGAGTTCAAATGCTGGAAATTGGAAAGCTGAAGCTTGCCTACTGAAAGTTATCAAAAAGTGCTACGTGGATTGAGCCGCCGCGCCGTCTTCCGTGACTCCAGCTTTGAGTGAAAAAAAAGAGATGCCTTCGCCGGATACGGTTTTGCAGCGACCGGAACATCACATAACGGAGCGATGCAATATAGCGAGCATCGATAATCCGGATGTCAAGGCCGGTTGATTGAATGCAGAAGCCGAATGATGGGAGATCCGAAAGCTCAGAATATACAAAATCTACTTCTGCCTCGGAGTAGCGTGAGCGGCATTATTGCCCGAATACGAGCTCAATTCTCCAACGATCTCGATCCCGAGCACTTTCTATCCAATTCGTACTTGTTACCTTTTCATCCAGTCTTTGAAGGTAGGTAGCTCGTTTCTCTCGCTTTGACGTTATTCTTGGAGACATCCAAAGAAATTGAAAAGGAATTGACTCTCAAGCGCTGCACATGACCACTCATGTGAAATGATCATGAATTTTGAGTGAATTTTGAATATCAATCGATCCGCACTGGAAGCCGAAAGAATTTCACCAGAGTTGAGCGAATGGAAGCTATCCATATAGAAGTTGCTACAATTCCCGCTTTCAGAGCGCACACAGTCCATTCAAAGGGGACCGAGGGCCTTTATAGAACTCTTGGAGTAGTTTCCCGGAGGATTCTATATGGAGCATATTGCTTGATCGAGCGTGAAAGACCTGTTCTCCCAATTGTACACCTCCACTTTTTCTCCGCGGAACACCTTTCCTTCTTCTACCAATTTCGCCCTGACTTTGGGAACGGATGCTCCACTGTTTACCACTGCCGTTATCGGTCATCGTTCTAATGAAGCACCGCTTTCTGCAATTTGTTCTAAACAGAAGAACGAATTTCTTTTTGCGACTTTGGGGCAAGGACTGAGGAGCCCCCCTATATTAGTTAGAATCATTTACACTGCGTAGGTCTTCCTGAAGCTTGGAAGTTTGCTTTCTGGGCCCTCGCGCAAATGCTTTCTGCTCTGATCTAGAGTTCTTTTTTTGGTCTACGTTTCTCGACTTTCTCTTCGTTTCGCTTTCGTGGAATCGGTAATTTTTTGAGTTAAGCTCTGTAGCTGCGACGATGAGTAAGCACCTCTTCTCTCACGAATCGGAATAAATTGTTGAAACATAGTTCCGTGAAGTCGTCTGCAGTATGTTCGAGAAGGAACTTGACTCGGAGAGCCGATCGAAGAGCTTCCCGGATACAGACGATTGCGAGGGAATGATACGTAGCTGGGTTCGTCCCCAAAACTTTGAGAGCGTTGACGAGGACCCAAGCTAAGTGATACAGATTCTCTAGGCGCTGAAGATTACCTTCTCCAACGACTGCGGTATGCGATAACCTTCTTACAATTTTCACACAGACAGATGAACGAACGTGGCTGACAGACTAGTTCCAATGAGGCTGTTCCCCGAAATAAGTTTCCACTCTCCTCGAAGCTCGACTGATCCGTCTGTGTGTAGACGAGACATGTTCAAAGTCATGTTTGTGCAAGTCAATGATTCCGTTCATTTCGAGCTGATACTCTCAGTTTCTCAATCCACATCAGCCGAATTTATCAGATGATTCCGAACGCTGCGGCGCTTGAGTGTCACCTAGCAACAAACAAGTAAGCGGAAGCTCCGATTACAGCCACAGCAAAAACGAATGATCGGACAATTTGTGGTATTCTCGATTAGAGCTGCTTTATTCATGTGGCGGTGTGCCCGGGTTTTGGCGGATTCTCCCGATATGCCGCGTCAAGAACCGAAACAGCCGCAATTCTCTCAACTCACAGACGGAACTAACTCCCCAACCTACTGCCAACACAAAGAGTTGAAGCCAAAGGTCTTCAGAGGAGACGAAACTCGTACGGTCTCGTAAATCCGACACATCAACGCAGCGGTTTCCCGGCCAGCCATGCATTTGACGACAGTCATCTCGACCATACGTAGGTGACAAAGGCGCGGCCATGTATCTCCTCATCGATGGCTTGAAAAATGTCATGTTATACCTTATAAGGTTCCTGACGACCGATTGAGCTCGGAGTAGTTGTGCAAGGCGCAAACAACACCGAAAAGTGAACGTACTCTCCGAAAAGGATGGCTCACTTGCCGGCAGGGTGAGATCTAGCGCCCGGAATACCGATGGCTGCAACTCATAGAACCTATATTGGGGCTCATTGAAAGCGACTTCGTAGGTGGTCAAGTTCGCAAGAATCTGGTCCATGACGGCGCGGATGTAAGATTCGTCCTGACAGAGAATTCCACCGCGGACGAAAGGCTGCAAGTCATACTGAACGAATAAGTCCGCTTTATAACAGCCCATATTTCCCTCGCGCTGTGTTCCAACTGTGTGTTGGAAATATTCGCACTCAGATATGGAGCGCACGCGATCTATCGGAAGAGCTTGGAGCGACGAGATTATGTTTGCTTGAAAATAAACGGCGAAAGTGTTACCGAGGAGTATCCAGAGACCAAGAGCCCATTCCTTCCTTCCTCCGCGTAACTCAATCGGCGTCAGGAGACTACAAATTAGTTTCAAGAAGAAATACGTTCTCTCTCGATCTTGGAGCAACGTAACCGCAACAGCGGTCGAAAGTAAAGCAGGCCAAACCATCGAAACCAAGAGACTTCTGGCGACCTGAAGGGTCCGACTCTTTGAAGGAACCCTCGCTATGGCCTTGATTGGAATCTCTGCCACATCCATCCAGTCAGCTGATTCTCTGAGTTCGGTGCCAAACATCACAGACATGCTCACATTAGAGTTGGCGCAGTTCAGAAAAACACTGACCCTATACTCAGCACCTGGCATTGTTTCAACGGTGATGTTTTTGATTTCATAGAGTTTTTTCGGCTGAATCGCTTGATTAGCGATTCTCTCGAGTGACGGAAAACGGGTGAGATTCAGCGGGGCCGGAGAGAAAACGTAGTCGAGGAATTCAGAGCGCCCAAAGTGCTCTGGAGCACGAAGAATCCAGAGCTCGGGACTATTGGTTCGGAACATGACGAAATATTCCACGAAAGGTCTTCCAGTGAAGCTAACCCTTTGGTAGCCTTTGACAGAGAACGGAGTCGTCAAATGAAGACTGATGACTTCTGTCAGAGGTAAAGCCAAAACTCGAATCAAGTTTCGGGAATCAATTGCGTGTTTGATCACACTCCTTAGCACTGAAGGAACGTTTTCGACAAGCTCAGATCCGCAAGTCAATACAATATATTTCGCTCTGCTCGCGTGGCAGATGTGATACCTGGCTGAGCTGTTAACGGTCTCCTGAAAAGTTGACAGATTAAAACTCAGGACCGAAGTTTCTGTGGCCTCTGATATGGCCGGAGTTATCGCGCAGCTTGCGTCCACGGCCACGCAGGCGTTCCGCTTGCAGACGGTGAGGAAGAAGTCTCTCAGGAAGTTCTCAACACTCTGACGATCTGGTGTCGACTGGGACGTGAAGGCGAAGCCCCAGAAAAATGGGGCGCATACTACCCAAATCTTGGTGAAATACATTTGGCCCGGGATGAGAGTAGTTTATGACGCTTATTTTTCGAGCGGCTCAAAATCAATGCAATGCATGCAGTTCGCAATCAAAGTACAGCATCGCCGTTCTACGCACACTGAACTCCGAACGAATGATCATTGCGAAGAACAAGCGCTGGAGCTCATCGACCAAAGCCATGAATCTCGAGGAAACATTGTATAGATACTATCCTGGACGAAGAATGTTTGAGTTTCATTCCGCGACCAGGATCGATTCTGCTATTCAAGGGATTTCAATTTATTAACGTCAGTATTCCAATGCATTTCACTCGCCTCTGATGAGCTGCCGGCTAAAGTGAAGACAAACACGAGCGATGCTGTCTGGGATAGGATTTGAAAACATGAGAACAGAAGCGCCGTTGTGTTCTGCGACGGAGTCGAGGACGGGGAACTTGATTGGAACTGTACATCTCGGTGATGAGAGCGATCGATGAAATGCAATCTCGTGATGGGAGCTTGAAGGTGGCGCTCGACTGCTGATGTCAAGCTAGAAGCTTGAGTAGAAACAAATGAATTGATTGATCGATCGATCGATTGTGCACAGTGCGGCCGAATCCGAGTGAAAAAAGATAGTTTATGCACTCATCTGTACTGCTCCGCTCCCCCGAGCCCAGACATACGCTACCATGGAACGGAGAACGGCTCGAAACGGAAAGTTTCAGGGTTTCTTTCGGTTTCCTAGATGATGATTGATTTTCGAATATTGGATGTCCTCGTTCATTCCTCGGTGACTGCTGTTGTTCGGATGAGATTTCCGTTTGTTGCATTTCCTCGACACGGGTTGGTTACCTCGTTTCCTTCTCTCTCTGGCTCTCTATCTCCTCCGCAGCCTTCCTCGGTTTTGCACACACCCTTTTCAACTCCTGTCTTCTATCAGCTCATCCGGTCTTACCGTGTCCTTCTTTTCCACTAATTTTTCTTTTTCACTTTCGTCCGTCATTCCTTCTCCTTCGCCAGCCTCTCGTTGAACTTCATTAGTGTCCTCATCAGTTTCGCAAACATTTCTGCAGTCGCCTTCTCCATGTCGATTTCTTGCTGGTCGCGGTTCGCACACGTTGACCATCTTGAATTCCTCCTTTCTGTCCTTTGTCCCACCGCTGCCTGATGTGAGCGTGTGAGATGGGGCTGTCTATAGTCAAGACTCTTGTAGACCTTGCACTCCGTAATACGGCTTACGGCACCGTACTAGGAATACGGTCCGTAACGTAATACGGGAGTACGATCCGTAGTGGGTTACGGTTCGTAGCGGAATACGGTCCGTAATGGCAGTACGGCACCGCAACGGTAGTATGGTCCGTAGTGGCACTACGTTCCGTAACAGAATACGGCCCGTAATAGCAATACGGTCCGTAACAGAATTCGGCCCGTATCAGCATTACGGTCCGTAACACAATACGGATCGTAATGAGCCGTACTCTCTTACGGTGCCGTATTTCCAGTATGGTGCCGTAAGGCGTATTACGGAGTGCAAGGTCTAGTCAAGACAGTGAACTACCCACGCTATTTATCACGATGGGTCACTGGTCAATCACTCTCGATTCCGCACACCTTCAATCCTGTCATTCACACTCGTTAGACCTCACATATTCAGACAAACTTTCACAGTTGAATTTTATAAGAGCTTGATAGGAGCAGTGTTCTTTGAGTTTTTGAGCGATTTGCCGCTGACTTCGAGGAGACGCATGATTCTTATGCAACACAGTAGCCGGAGGAACATAGCGCTCTAGAGAGAGCTATTGTCTGGAAGCTCGCTTTGGCCTTCTTGATTTCTGCGGGAACTCCTTTCAGTACTCCTTTTTCCTCAACCTATCCTCCTGTCACTTTCCTGATGCTGAAATTGGAATGCTGAAGCCTGCTCGGCTTACCGCTGGCTGAGAGAGTTTTTAAAAGGTGCTACATGGTTAGAGTCACCGTCTTCCGAGACTCCAGCCTTGAGTACAAAGAAAAGGAGATTCCTTTGTGAGATACGGTTTTGTAGCGACAGGAACATCACATTACAGAGCGACGCAATATAACGAGCAGCGGTGATCTTGATGTCAAGGCCGGTTGATTGAATGCAGAAGGCGGATAATTGTGGGAGATCCGAAAGCTTAGAATGTCCTTCTGCCTCCGAGAAGCGCAAACGGCATGAGTGACCGTATACAAACGGACCTCTTTCCGCTGGCCGACATTAAAGCGAGCTCGAAGCAGAGCTCAACGGTGCTTTCTGATAGTGTACCATCGGTTTCATAAGGGATTCTCCTCGCGGGTAATCAATGATTACTCAACGGGAGTCGAGCCGGTCTGAGTGAGGCCAGGTTTTTCATATCATTCATTCCGTAACCGTGTCCCGTAATACCATCGATTGTCTCTTTCTGGAGCTCGAAGTTCCCTCACGTTTTCTTGTTCGATCACTGGACTCTCATTCAAAGAAAGAACACATTCCTGTATAAGAGAATCCCAGGCAGCCTGCGTCCCATGTGCGCTCTGTGGTGTTTTGGCGTTGTTTTTGCGCATGGCTGTAGGACTGCGTTCCGTTTTATCGGAAAATGGTCTTCGTAAAGCTGTAAACAGCTCGTTGCAGCTGAGAGTACCTAAATGTAATCACATGGAATAGGATGGATGAGGACAGGTTAGGAATGACCGAAACTGACTCATTGGGAGTGATGAGACCAAACTGAAGCTTCAGGGAATCAGTGATTTCTCGGGAGGAACGCGATCGCGGTCACAGGCGTCACGAAATGTTCGCAGATGTTGCCGGATGAGTTCAATTTGGAGATGGTCCACGTCATTGATTGAATTTCGACGAAAACTCCGTGAGTAAACTCGACTCGAGAACGTCGTTGTCAGCTACATCTAGAGAAAGTCATCCGAGGGGGTTTATATGATGTCGCAGCTGTTGATGAAATCGAATTCGAACAAGTTTTTTCTTTCGAGGGGGTTATGAATTTCGGCAACGGACCGCTTGTGAAGGTTTCGAACAAGTATGGAAACGTTAGTAGCATTGATGACGTCATAGTTCCGTAGTTTCAGGCGTCACATAACGGGGTGGGCACGAGTTGGGGGACGAAACTCTCGTCAGAAACTACGAAGCAGCTGATGATGGGGTGGGCGAGATTTCAAGCGGATCGGACCTTTCCTTCGAACACTTCCCGTAGAACTCGATGGTACAGACGCACACATCGAGCCGTTTATATTCGGGTAGGGATAGGGATCGTGGGTGTTCTTAATATCGATTTGATCATTGGTTCATGGATTGCTCAGGAAACAAGCGGAGCATGATCAGCTACGCAACTTGCCACCAGGGCGCCTAAGGTAGAACCGTTAGAGCGACACGTCTTGAGCGCTGGGTCGGAGGTGCTAGTGAACCCCTACTCCTGTCGTCTCGGATCCATCACTCTGAGGACACGGTTTCCATGGTTACAGAATGGGAAATCCTCTTACGAGGAACCAGCTGGTTGCAGTTCAATAAGAGCGAAGAACGAATACTAAAAGGAAAGCGAGATGCGCGCTGGATCAAAGTACCCAGAACCCCCTTCAATGTTGGAATCGAAAACCTTCTCGGCCGCCATAGTTGTCATGCAACGGGAAACACATGCCGCCACGATGACAAACTCAGTAGGAATTCTGACTCCGACAAAGAATAGCGAACACCGATGAGGATGCTGTGTGATCTGAATGTTAACAACGGCATCGCCGCAGAATTAATTCAGCGGCCAGTACGTAATAGTAGTTCATCTGCATGAGGACAGCTGGTCGCAAATACGTCGACTGACTAATTGCGTGGACTGGGTTTTAGCGATGCCCCATCGACAGTTCGGCAGGAGTTCGAACTGCTCGCTCTATCGCCGTCAATTTACGCAGCTGTCCTCAGCTTCGTAGTCCTCGCGGACGGCTGAAGTGACATTTCCCGGGTGTAATGTCGTCGTCCTTGTCAGGTCAGCGGTCCACTTAGAGGACGGGTTGTTGCTCCTGGGATAGGCAAAGGCTTTCTTTGATCCATTCCATTCGATGGCTTCGGGAAGTTGGTGTTATGGGGACGATCGAGAGGAACGGGAGAGTGAGAATCGGGGTGAGTCTGAGAGAGAAAAGAGGGGCGTCGATGGGCGGCTATAAGGCGGGTACGCAGGTAGGATAACGAATAGAGCGCCAGCCAGCCGCCTTCCGACTGAGCATGCGGGCGGCCGAACGGCCAGCAGGCAAGCAAGCAGACAGGCAGGCAGGCAGGCCGAACGCATGGGCGATACCACAGGAGCGACTCCGGGGGAAGAACGGATGACTCGCTCGGCAAAAGATACAAAAATAAAGGCTAAAACTATAACAATAACATCGAAGACGGCCACGACGGGACCCCAGCGAGCGCGTGGAAGTTACGTCAGCATCTATTTTTCTAGGAGCATAGTGCTACATACGATGTTTCTTCGGGGAAACGGTAATTCTTGATTTGGAGCGAAGCTGTTTCATAGAACTCCACCAAAACCTGAGATGGGAGGAGATCCGAATCGAAGCCTCGCGTCGTCGACGTAAAGAGCGAATATCTTTGCATAACGATCTTGGGGTTCTTGGAGTATTGCTGGTGAAGAACTAAATCTACGTTGACATCTCACGACACACGGTGCTTTGTCTCGAACAGAAGAGAAAGACTTCTCCCTCGAATGGAAACGCATTTTTCTCTCGACTTTTCTTTCTAGATAAGAAAGAAGGGCTCTTTTCTTAATCGTAGCGGATCTTTCCTTCGAGATTGAGGGTGATTCTCCCGCGACTCTAAACCGGAATTGAAAGCACAACCCTTTCCCCGGAAAATAAAGTAAGCCTTCCATTCACTTGGAGATCCGCAACTTCGGCAGAGTTTCTTTGTTTTCGAGGAGACTGCCGAAATCTGTTTGCAGCGAAAAACAGAAGAACCGCAGCGAATCGAAGATTGCTTCCTCAGGGTTGGTGGAAATTTTCGGAGGATTCCGTCAGTCTCTAGTTGAGACCACAAACGGTTCCCCTCGAGCCCCCTGTTGGGGGGGAACTTCTGCCTCATGAGGTCTCACGTTGAAGTCTGTTATCGCTGCGATCGTGGCTGCATACTGGGTCAACGTTGAGACGTGATTCCGTTGCTTCGGACATGGTGGACGTGATCTACACGACGCTGAATGAACTCATGGTCACAACCACGGGGCGCGGCCGGCTCATGGCGAAGTGCTTTTTTTCGATTATGATTTCGGAATCAAATGAACGTCGGATTGGATACACCCAAGGCCGATGGGTATCTCAGGTCGTTCGGTACCAGAGGTCGATCTCTCCTCGAAGACCAGAAACCCCATACTCCGAAATAGATGAACGAACATCTCCACGATAGAATGCCCGAATCAGCACTCACTATTTCATTTAACTTCGATCGACGCAAGCCACATGAATGAAATCGCTTCCAAACGGATTCGCCAGTTATCTCCCGAATGATCGATGTTTGTTTAAAGCAACCGCCCGGTGCCGGATCAATGGATTCGTCCGATGAATGGGTTTCAGATGAACCTATTTTATCTAGGTCTCAGAGAACCGCGGAGCCACTATCGCCCAAAACATTCAGTCTCCCTCCCAAGCGACTGAAAACTCAGATTGTGTCATTTCATTCTCTTCTTTATTCAAGTTCAAATAATATAATTTTCAATTATAATCCTTACTGTATAATCCATTCTTCCTTCCTGTCTATTTACACAAATAGTATTTCTTTCTCTCGCTTGACTTTCCATTTCGGTTTCTAGCAACTTTCTCTTTTTCGTTACCCTAACTAATCCTTACGCATTCAAACGTTCGGTTATCTTCTATCTCAATAAGAATATCAATAATTATCCTTGTCGTCATCTTCATCTTCATATCGTGGTATCATCATTCATTAATATTTTCAATATCTGTGAATAAAAAAGTCGTTAACAACTGCTTCCACCCTAATGTAATTCAAGGTGTTTTTTTTCCATCTTCAAGCTTCCCCTCTCTTGTGTTGTTTGTTTGTTTGTCTTCACTTGGTAAGTAAAGTAAGTGTGGGTTGCGTATTCCGTACGGGTTCATCGAATCAGTCCAGTGAGCTGCTGGAAACTCAAAAATCACAGCGTTTCTCAGTCAGTTCTTCCCCGTCACTTGTTCTGCTTAATCGTCACCTCGTCATGGTGACAGTCGTCGCTTCGCTCCGATCGCTAAGAGTTTACGGGAAGGGACACACACTTATCAATGTGTGCTCGGTTCATCCGTTGTATTTTTTTTTTTCAGTTTTTGTGTCTGTGTGTCGATCTCTCGCTTTGTTTGTTTGTTTGTTTGTTTGGTTGGTTTGTTGATTGATTTGTACACGAAGGAGTGAGCAAAAAAAACGCGGCGGCACGCTAATCACAATGGAGCACGCTCATCATTCACAAGTCGAATCGTCGTCTCGATTCGAACGCTTCGACTTTCCAACATCCGCGACGATGGAGATCCACGAGAAAACGTGACATCAGGGACTCCGTTTCTGCGATTGTAGGCAAAAAACAAAAAGATTTCCAGGATCGGCGATAAAGGGAATGGGAAATTCGAATTTCGGTCAAAATTCTCCGGAACATGAATCGTTCCTCGAAAACTTCAAGGGATTTCCTGAATTCTTGATTTATGAGGGAGCCATTGCCGCAAGTTCTGAATGAGTGTCAGCCCAGATGTCCTAATCAGATTATCCGATTCCAATTTTGATTAAAACAGTTAGCGTGGAGGCCGACTTTCGGCCATCGACGAAGTGCAACATATCCCAGCGGATTGCTATCTTCCGAGAGAACTCTGAATTTCGGAGTAAAAGATCAAATAAATCGTCAAAGAGGCCGGAAGTTGCTCCGTCTGTTGATGTAAGTCCCTTGAGAGCTTGGTTAGTCGGAAGTCAAAGCGATCAAATTGTGATGACGATAAAACAACAATTTATATACAGTGTCACAGAATCGATCTAATAATCAAAGTTGTTATCAAAGTTGTCGACATCGAAGTTAAGGTTGTTGTTGGTATGATTGACTAACAACGAAAATTCGCTGTTTCGTGTCTTTAAACCTTGGTGATCGCAGGTGTTGTGGTTTTTGATGTTGTTTCCTTGTACTGTCCGTCGTCGTAATTCTCATCGGAAAAGAAAACTTACTCTATATTCACCGAATCGCAACACGGAAACTCATGAAGTTGTTGAAAGTAATTTTCTTAGGTCCACGTAGCAGAACTTACTAGGAATACATTTATATGTAAACCTCCATATATATATATATATATATATTCGCATTTGTATCAACAAGTTCAAAATCCATTCACCCGAAACCAAGCACACGATTTTGTTACTACAGTTCCTCGCTGGAAACCGCGCTATTATTCCGCCGCGTCGGCAGTCGCTCCCGTCAACGAACCAACGACAGGATCTCGAAAACTGCCGCGCGCACGCTCAACAGAAAGTCTTGTGATGTCTGTGACGTCACAATCGTCACATTATTCTTCTATCAAAGAAATACAAGTTTGAATTGACAGTGGACCCTCATTCGTCATGATCACCGACGTCATTTTCCTACTAAACAGCATCCTCGTCATCAATCTTCGTCGGAGAGGGGCTCATACTGGTTCATCATTATATTCGAATTCGAGGTAATCGTGCTACTGCTGCTGGTTATAGGCGCGTTCGTCGCCGAATCTCGACTCATAGAGCCTGTCGAGGTCACGACACTCGACGATGGTGGCTGCGACGTTGAGCTGTGCGTAAGACTGCTGCTGCTACTGGAAGTTGGAGGCTGCGCAGACACCGCGAGTCCCGCTTGGGAGCTCGGGGGCACGGGGACCCCGAGTCGAACTCCCAGCTGGCCGAACGCCCCGTACGGATATCCTTCGTCGACGACCATGTCTGCGGGGTTTGATCTCGGACGCGCCTCGCCAGACGCGTTCCCTTGCTGCTGTTGCTGTTGTTGTGGCGGCTGCTGCTGCTGCTGCTGCGACATCGGGGGACTCGCTCGCACGTCCGAGGGGTCTCGACTTGCGGCCGACGACTGGTTGGAGCTCGGCCTGCTCGGCGGCGTCGGTGTCGGTCGTGGACTTCTGTCCTGAGGTTTTCTCATCTCTTCCTCGATTCGAGTTTTCATGTAGTCGAGCGCGGAAATGTTGGACGCTCGACCCACTCGTGACGGAGGCCTTTCGCCCGCTGTTTCGTCGGTCGAGGCCGCCGTCTGCGGGGTGAGCGCCTTTCGCAGTTTCCACGACTCCGGTGACGCTTCCACGGGCACTGAATGCTGCTGCATGCCTTTGTGGAACATCGCTGCCAAGTGCACTGACAGTGAGACCCCTTGGTCCTTGCCCTGATCGATCGCTGCTGCCTGAGCTCCGACGGACGACGGTGTCTCCATTCTGGGGATTTTTTCCGCCGGTCCCACGATTGCGGACAGACCTGAACTTCCACCAGCGACGGAACTAAACGAGGAAACCAAGGACTTGGGGTCTGTCTGATTGATCTGATGCGTGATGATGGCGTCGATGAAGTTCGCCGCCGTGAGACCCGAGGTCTTGGGAGGGTCCTTGGCGAACGATTTGCTGAAAATCCTCGAGGCCTCGTTGTCGAAGTCGGTCCGATGGGGTTGTCGCATTTCCTTCTCGAATTGTTCTTTGCTGAACGGTTCCGCTCTGCCGGATGACCTGCTAGCTTGGAGGAGTCGCATCTGCGACGCTGCCGCGGGATGATGTTGTTGTTGCTGTTGCTGCAGTTGTTGTGCTTGGAGCTGCTGCTGTTGTTGCTGCTGCTGCTGCTGCTGTGCCTGGAGTTGTTGCTGCTGGAGTTGTTGTTGTTGCTGCTGCTGCTGCTGATGATGCTGGAGTGCAGAAGAGCTCAAAGAAGACGGATGGTTGTTGCCACTTGCGTTCATCGCGTTGGCGGCTACGTGCGAAGAGTGTGCCGTTCTACCAATGTGACCGTGCATTTCCAACAGCGACTTCTCCAATCCCTCAACAGAACGCTTCGAGGGCGCTTTGTCCTGTTCTTTTGGAGGAATTATCAAAGACGGTTGGGCTACTGCGGCGTTAACTAGCGCTTGGAAAGGAACGTGAGTTGAAGGAGATCGCGATTTCGCAGGTGGAGCCTGGATAACACTCTTGGCTGACGAAGGCCACCGAATCACGTTCTGGCGATCCATCGGTGGGGGCATGAACGTGTGTCCTGCAGCTGCGGCCTGCTGCTGCTGCTGCTGCTGTTGATAAGACACGGGCGGAGTTTCGCGTTCCTTCTCTTTTCGTTGCTGCATTTGTTTCGAAGTGTTGAAATCGATGAGCAACTGCGCTGTCGCTCTACCCCCCGAGTTGGCGGCCACTGCAGCTGCCGCAGCAGCAGCTGACGCGTGTTGTTGTTGTTGTTGCTGCTGCTGTTGTTGTTGGGCTTGCTGCTGCTGCTGTTGGTGGTGTTGAGCGATGACGGCAGCCGCAGTCGCGGTTCCGGGCGGAAGTCCCGGATAACCAGCGTAAGCTGCCGCAGCTGCCCGAAAGTACTGCTCCGAGTTCACGCCAAGCGGCTGCTGTTCGTAGAGTTTCTTGTAGTCGATGTTTGGTGTTCCGAGTGTTATCGAACCGTCTTTCCTCTCGAACGCTTGTCCATGCCTACCGGCGGCACCTGCGTACGCTTGTTGTTGCTGTTGTTGTTGTTGCTGCTGCTGCTGCTGCTGCTGCTGCTGCTGTTGATGGTGATGATGATGGTGCTGTTGTTGTTGATGCTGCGCAGCCGCGGCGACCGCTATCGAACTCGTTCCGTGAGTGATCGATCCACCTGCCTGCTGCGGCAAAGTGGGAAGCACGAACTGTTTGGGTATGAGGGGAGGTGGTCCAGGTTGTTTGGGCGGATGAAGCGATGACTGAGCTGCAGTTTTCCGTGACACGCCAGCCGATGGCGGAGGCGTTGGTGCTGCTCTGTAGCTGTTTGAGTGAGCGGGCGGCGGAGTCGAGTAGCGGTGCTGCTGATCGACTCCGCTTCGGGTCGGTGTGGAGACCTTGCGGTATTCTGTCGAAGAAATCTGCGGACTGTTCGTTGACCTTGCGGGTTTTTTCGACAGGTCTAGCGTTTGCACCTCGTAATCGGCCGCTATCGTTTGGGGAGTGTGAGCCGGTTTGGGTCTGATGCCGAGAGCTGCTATAGAGGGTATCGACGACGACGACGACGACTGCGAATTCGATGTCGACGACGACGACTGGAAACTAGCCTCAATCGTTTGGAAAATGAGATCGCGCACTGACTGCTGCCCGACGCTCCCGTCCGCGATGCCGGACGAACTACGAACGCCTCCTGGCGTCAACTGGGGTGGCGGAGGCTGAATCAAGGGCGGAGGAATGGCCAGCGGATGCAAGAGCGGCCGAGACGGGGGTCTCGCGTTTCCAATTCCCCCACCAACAACAACACCGTCCAATGGCCTCTGCTCACCCAGTCCAGGGGGACCGGTGGCTGCTCCTGGTCTAGATAATTGGCAGCCAGCTTGTGCAACAGATGGTGCAGATGATTGAGGAACGCTCTTACTTGCCACAATTATCGACTTGTTCGACTCCCCTTCATCCGCACTAACAGTTGCACTACTGTCATAGCCGTCCAGCGCCGCAGATGATCCGCAGTTGGACTCCGAAGCGCTTCGGTGATGACTCGATTGGTGCGAGTGATGGGATCGTTTCCGCTCTCGTGCAACAGCTCCTCCCTGTTCTGCCTGACTACCTTCCGATGCCTCCCAGTTACCTGCAAAGAATTTCACTCCGTCAATTCAGCGCGGAAACTTCCACTAAATTTCTTCACTCGGCGGATCGTAAGATTTCGAGGACCGTCTCAAAGGTCGAAACTCACCATCTGTATCTTGGATGTCTTTCGGACTGCACGCACTCGCCGTATCGCTAGTTGTGGAAGTGCTGTGTCTTCTTTCGGGCGGTTCCTCTTTGATGACTTGAGTCGCAACTTTGTTTCCTCCTAACGCGACGATGGCCGACGCGTTTGCTATAACCTTCGTAGGCGCAGATGAAGCGGTCAGAGCTCCCGTCGTGGTTATTGTTGAAACTGCCGTGGCTCCGGGTGGCGAAGAGCTCAAACTCGACGGTTCGTCCTCCACTTCGGATAAGGGTTCGTCGAGACCTTCAGCCTTTCGGTATTCGTTAACCTGGAAGAGCATTCACGTGAGTGGGGGCGGAAGAAAACACTCGACTCCGCACAGTCTCATGATGCGCAGCAGCGAAGTACATGATTGGACATTTTCTCGAGAATACTCACCATATAATGCAAGTTGTGCTTGCGCTTGTTCAGCGCGTAGAATTCTTTACAAATCTGACGAGTCTTCGTTACAACAAGCGATGCGACCGCAGCCCAGTCTGTTCCATAGTCTCGAAGAGCTTTTCGCATCAAATCAACTTCAGCAACTGTCCAATTGTCGACAGCTGCCGAGGCAGCGGCGTTCAGACTGCTGAGGGCCAGTCGATTCTTCTGGAGTTCATTGAAACATGTTGAACAACATTTATGTATACCGTTCAGAATTTTGAGATCAACACCTGCGTCACGATGCGCTTGCGTCTGCTGCTGCTGCTGGAGTTGCTCCAACAACGCGGCCGGCAACGGAAGGAGACGCCGCACCCGCTGTTCACAGCCCGGCATCTGGCATGGCACTGTGACCTCCTCGGTTTTGAAACGGCAGTCGGCGCAGACCCGGAGTTCCGTTCCCGCCAATTGGTCTTCGGTCAAACCGTACATATCGCAATTCGCTCGCGTCAGAAGACGACTTTCGCCTTCGTCGCTCGTGCCCTCGGCGGGCAGCGTGATTTTACAGAGGACGCACTCCGTCGCCGATATGAGACCGTTGCTGGCGGACGGCGAGGTCGGTGCCGTCGCCGTCGTAGCTGTCGTCGAGGTCGTCGTCGTTGTCGCCGTCGTCGACGCCGTCGCCGTCGCCGTGGAGGGCAATAACGATGATGATGATAATGAAGACGACGACGATTGAGTGATTTGACGCCGCTGAGGTAGACGGCAATCCGGCGCGACATTGGTCGTCGTTATTACGCCGGCGAGAACGTTTCCTGCCGATGCCGCCTGGGGCTGATTGGCGCGATTATTGGTCACGTTGTTTCGAGTGCGTTTGCGAGCGTTGTGTTTCCGAATGAGTCGTTTGTAGTTTTCGCTCTTTTTCGACATGTAATAGTAGCTGACGCATTCGGCAGTGGTTTTCCTGTCGAGGAACGAGGCGATCATGCCGAAGTTTTTCGGGTACTGCACATACTTCTCCCGGAAGATCTGCTTCTCTTGGTCGGACCATATCGTCATCGATTGGAACTCTTTGTATTCAGTGGCGAAGTCGTCGACTCGGCAGTTTTCCGAAACGAATCTAAATCTCCTCTCCCAGTTGTCGAGCAGTCGTGGCGGGACGACGGCGTACGAACGCATCCTCTTGTCCTCGTCCTCCTGCTGTTGGATGCCGTCCATGATCTCCTCCATGTCGGCGTCGCTCCGAACCCGTTGCCCCGCGCGGCTAAACCTCTCTTTCTCCTCTCGCTGCTTCTTCAGCTCTGTGAATTGTTTCTCAAAAAAGTCTCGAAGCTTTTGGTCCTTTTGGCGGCGCGCCGATGCCGCGCTCTTGTTGCCAATGTGTCGCTCCTGCTGCTTAATCCACAGTCCCATTTGGTGCGTGTAGTTTCTACTCAGGTACTCATCTCGTTTGGACGTCTCCTGACGGCGTCGTTTGAGGAACGCGATCAGACCGCTTTTAAACGAAGCATACTTCTTTCTGTTTTGGTGATAGATGGCCGTATCCGACGGTTGATTGTATAAAGGTAGAGAAATCTTATGGCCGTAGCCGTTGAGCAAAGCGTGTGCGGCTTGCGCCTTTTTGCGGTTGTCCGCGTAGATCACTTGGGCAGGCGACATTTGTTTTTCGGTATTCGATACGCCCTCGTCGCCCTCGGCGCCTTTTCGGTTCTCATGCGCTTCGAGGTCGGCTTGTTTCTTTTTCAGCTTGGCGATACTCATTTCAAGCTGGCTGACGTCCGTACCGAGTTTGGTGATCTGAGCGTTGAGTTCGTCTTTCGAACTACGTTCCTCGGGCAGCGTGGGAGATATAGCCTCGACTTGCGGAATGTATGCGGGCTCTTTCTTGACCACCGTTACCGACGTGTCGATCGCCAACGGCTGCGATAACCTCGGCCGCTTGTGAGGATCGGCGGCGGCCGCGGCCGCGGCGGCCGCTAGTGCAGCTGCCGCGTTCGCCGCTGCTGCCTGTTGTTGGGCCTGCTGGTCTACCACCATTCCAGGGTACAGAGAAGCTCTTCCGTAGGCGGCCGCCGCTGCCGCTGCTGCTGCGGCTTCCATTCTGCTGTGTCCGTTGTGTTCGGACCAATCGTGTATTCCACCCGGTGGGAGTAGAGAGGGCCGCCGCCTCACAGGTGGTTCGTCGCGGGCTTGCGCCGCAGCCGCGGCCGCCGCTGCCTGTTGAGCGACTTGGGCGGCCACTTGCTGCTGGTAGCGAGCGATCTGCATCTGTAGCTCTTGATGCTGGTACGCGGCGGCGGCAGCTGCTTCGGTGTCTCGGTATAGCGGGTACATCGGGTAGGGAGACGGTCGAGTCGGATCAACCTGAGTACCGATGCCCCCAGGGGCAAACGGGTACACCCGACTACTCGGAAGTGGAGGACTCATTCCGGGCCGGTGGCCGTGCTTGAATGGAGACGCTGCCGAGTCATGTCCAGGTCTGGAATCGAAGAGATACAATTGCTTAGTCAGCGGAAGTCGTGAAATATTCCTCAAGGATGATATTTTTCACTCTTTCTCAACGAGCTTCGGAGATGGAATGAATCCCGTAGAGAGTGGGCAAACTCGAGGCAAGACCTTCCCCCCCCCCCAATGGAAGGTCTTCGTTTCCATCCTGGGGTACTCGACAAAGTGCAATACTTGGGCAGTTTACTCGACTCTGTGTGGCAAGATCAAAGAGATGAAAGAACGAAGAGATGCGGGTTGAGCTCCGCATCCGGGCCGAGGTCGCTATCAGTGCAAACGTAAGATACGAGTGGCGCCATGGGCTCAATGCCCGCTGTGGGCCGATCCTTCGGAGTCTTGAGATAATCACAACTACTACGATTCAGCATCTCTACCGTTCTGTCTACGACTACATTGATTGCGGGGTTTCCACCCGAATGAACAATTGGTGAGGTAAACCGCCGCCTCACTCGTCTCCCCTCCCGCAATGAGATTTTGCTTCTCACTCAGATCGAGAACGTCATCATTGAGACCTAAATTCTAGATCTCAATTTCAGATTTGTGGGTGGCTGACTCTGAAGAGAAACGAAGTCTAGTATGGAAATTGAGTTTTGGCTCGAAGGAACGACTCTGCGACAAAGTTGTAACTCCGGACGAGATCGTGAAGCGTCGTCGAAAACCTGCGAAACGATGCTTCCGAAACTCCTACCATGGTCCAATCCGAAACATATGAGACACAAGGCACAAGTATATCAAAAACGAGAAGCCAGGAATGCTACGGGTAAAGAGGCTGTTCCTCAGCTCCAACTGTGCCGCGAAGGAGGAAGCCGAATCAATAAGATGGCGAATTCCTTCCTTCAAACGCTTGACAACGCAGAAACTCCAGATCAGAAAGGAGCGGGAAGCAATAATGCACACTGCGGATAGAAGTCCACGAACATTCATTGGAGATTCTTGCTCGGAATCGCCGAATTAGATTTCAGAGTTTTGTATCGAGTCATCGTTTGCCAATCGAAAGTTCTCTTCCCCACGTGGCTTGGAAAATTCCAAAGCGGAGAGAACCGGAAGCCTCGGGAACTTCTGCGTTCTCATGAAAATCAATCGTTTTCTAAGCTCTAGTAGCTGAGGATCTAGCATTTCTTCCGAGTCGGGATAACTGCGACGAAGTTCGAAAATCTCGACTAGCACACCTTCCCTCGTGTAGCGAGAGCCCACCGTGTCGGAATGCTGTCTGCTAACCTCATTGTTGTTGTTGTTGCCGCCGTTGTTTTTTTTTATCGGCGTGGTCATCGTTGGCGTCGATGTCGTCATGCGACGACGATGACTGCCTGTAATGCTCTCTCATGGCTCTGCTTCTGCTGCAGCTAGTGTCTAGCGTGCTGCGTGTGTGTGTGTGTGTATGTGTGAGTGTGCCCACTCCGATTGGACCGCTGCGGCCGCTACCGCCTTCGGCGATACCACCGCTTTGAGTCGGGGACGAACGCGAGCGCGAGATTTATACCCGATTCCGTTTTGCGGATAGAGAGGAAGAAAAAAAGAGTAAACGACAGCGAGAGCACCAGAAAAATGAGAGATAGAGCGACCCGCGAGATTCGACGGCGGGGTTGCCGTCCATCCGGAGGTTCCGGGGGTGTGATGACGGCGACAACGTCGAAGGCGGCGGCGGCATTGGGAAAGGAAGAATCTTCCTTTCGAAAACAACCAAAGTGGACCGGCCTTCCCAAGGAAAGAGGATCTCCAACATCGAATGCATTATCTGTTTGTTACGAGAGTTCATTCGGTCCATCAATCCATCCATTCGTTCTTCTGTCCGTCTGCTCAGTTCGCCAGTCTGTTTGAGTGGCCATCCCCAGCAGGCTCACTCTCAGAAAGTCTGCGAGTGAGCCGTCGTCGCTCAGATAGTCGCTTCGGACGACCAACGACACAACAACGGTATTCCTCCCAGAATAAATCTCACTCAGTATCGGATGAGGCATCAAAGATCGTTGATGCAAAACTTGAGACGACGCCAGGAACAATGGAAATCGAATGGGAGCAACGCGTAGCATACGGTGATGATCTACGGAACCGCAGCGATCCTTGAAGGTGTAACAAAATTGAATGTCGTAGATGGAGAAGATAGCCACAGCGAGTCGAGTGCTTCCCTGCCATCTTTGTGAGTTCCGCGTCGACGCTTATCTCGAGAGATTTCTGTCGGCTTACGCTCGAGATTTCGGAGATCGATTCCACTTTGTAGCGATCGATCGATTTCCCGTTCCAAGTCTAACGAGCGTGTTCCACGAAAACGTCAATTAGACGCGAGTAGACGATAAGAGAGGAGACTGACCCCCTTTCTTATCCGCTAATGAATTTGAACTCCTGTTAGAGTGCATCGAGATCTCCAATATTTCACTTGATTCGTTTTCCAATAAGACGCCACGTCGACGGAACGCAACAGACGAAAATAAGGACACCGTTGCGTCCTTATAGGGTACGGCAGAACGAAGAGGTCGTCGCATTGTCGTTCGCTCGCTCGCTTCGTCGCAGTAGCCTTTTTGAAAGGCATCGTATTACGACAACCAACAACAACAGGAGGTATGACAGGCAAACACAGAGAAGCAAATATGAAGAAACTACTCTCGATACGACAGCACCGCGTTTGGTTGGGAGGATTGACTGACTGTTTGTCAGCTTGCCCTCCCGTCTGGAAATGTTCTTCCTTCTATCAATGTTCTTCCAGGATACTGAATCAGTAATCATTTCGTTCTGGAAAACGTCCGAGATGACTCGCTTGTTTCGCTGGCCACTCGACACCAAAGCAAATCGACGTCCGTCTGCTCGAGTCATTGATTTGCCGATTCGCTCAAGGAAGGTGAAATATCCTCGATTCTTATTCGGGGCTTTCCTCTACGCATATTCCAACGCGAACCAGAAACACAATTTTGCCAGAGAGCGAGAATCGTCGTCGAATGATAATCTCGTGCCAGACGAACTTTGTCTTGGAACGAAATAAAGAAAATACTCGAGACGGTGGAAATCCAGCTTAATGCTCGAGTTATTTCAGGGACTTTCAAAAAAAATATCCCTCGGGAACGAGCAAGCGGAATCGCCTTACAACAGAAGGGATGTTATGTCGCCCTGAAGCTCTCTTCCGGATTCTCTCTCAGAATAATCCTGTTATGTATACAGCGAGGTATTCGAGTGGAGTTTGAGAGGCTTCCCAGTTTCCTCTTCCCCTTTGAAGCAGACAAAACTAGGAGTACGAAGGATTCTCGTCCAATCGGAGTATTTTGCAAAGATTATTCTGCGCATCGTCTCCGGGTTATCCAAACAAGCATGCCGAGATGTTTACGGCATAGGGTTTCCTGAAGACAGCCAGCCAGCCAACCGACCGACCGACCAACAAGCCGGCCGAAAGAACCGGCAGTCGGTGGAAGGGCCGCATTACCAAACCGGCTTTCGATTACAAATTATAGAATTCATCATGACTTTTTCCCGCCTTTCCGTTTTCTAGAGTAAACGTGACCTCACGCAGTACGTTACGTAGGGAAGCTGACTGCGTTTGTTCAGGATCCACCAACGCTTCTGGCCGAGGGATGTCCTCGCATAGGAAGCACCTTCGTGAATAGATTGTATCTTTCTTTCCTTTCTCTTTTCCTTCTTTACTTAGCCGCCCTGACCAACCGATCGAGTGGTTAGCTAACTGACTAAACAAATTCAGCAGTACGGACGCCTGATGATATAGAATCGACGACCGGACTTGAGGATGGCCTGACGGACCGAGTGACCCTTGGCTCAGAATGAAGATAGCATGAGGAACGTCTCGTTAATCGCACACCACAGGGCACGAATAACAAGGCAACTCTTGCCAAGGCAGCCAGGCGGAGTCGAAGCGAGCGATCCAAAGCAAGGCAAGCCGAAAGCCAGGGCAAGGGCGATACCACTGCTAGGCTTCAGGGGGACGAGCGAGTCGTCTGCTAAGAGCCATAACAACGTTGATGATGATGATGATCACAACAATAACAAGCCATACGTCGACTTATATTACAATGGCGCGTTAATATCCGCTGATTCTAAGTACTCAGACCTCTACTGACCATCAGTCCAATCCTGACGGATTCAGGAGCTCAGGATTCCCAGGATAAAAGAGCCAAAAAAAAAGTTCTCGCGCCTCGAGGAATGCCGCAATCAGAGCAGGGCTAGTTGCAACGAGCCCTCTACGAAGCAATATCTTCCTCCAGTTTGGATCGAAGTTCAGAACATGTCGAACATGTGGAACATGCACTATGTCCCGAAGACGATGCCGTCTTGCTCTCTCTTTCTGATGTTTACACAAGAATTTTGGAAATGCTGGTCCAACAGCAGCAACGACGACGGCGACAGAATAAAATAAACACTCGACAGACGTTCGCTTGACAAGAGACAGCAGCGAAACCAGCGCAAAAGAAAAACGGAGATGATCTTCAAAAACATTCTCACTTATTTGCTTTCTTCTCAGAAGGACGCCGGCTCGATTCCGCCGAAACTTGGAGAGGGGCAAACAAAGTTTCTTGTTTCGGAATTTCCCTCACTCGATGAACCGCCCGATCCATCCATCCATCCATCCATCCATCAATCGATTCAGAATGTATAAATGGCTGCTTGGCCGCTTCAAGCTCTCGTCTAGCCCATTAGTGTAAAATCCACTTTTCAATTTGGGTGACCTCAGAAGTAAAGCCTCGCAAAAGCGAGAGAAGGTAGCGGGCCGGGTTCGTGATGTGGAGTCATCAAAGTTGCGGGATAAACATTAGCGAGACCGCCTTTCGAGAACAGCGTCCCGGACGTCGACGAGCTCCATGAACAATATATTATTCTGTTTTACTCCCGATTCCAAGTCCGGGGAGAAAATGGAGCAGCGACGACGGCGGCGGCGGCGGCTCCGAATAGGAGGAGGTGTCATATAGCCATTGACAATTCGACGTTGATGAAACCGGATCGTTATAATACCACGAAGCGGCGGATCCCTGTACTGAATGAGCCGTAGCTGACCGCTCATATCCGGGAGGACCGATCACGTAGACTCACATCAGAGGGAGAAAAAAAAAGATCGAGCTCGGCTCTAGTTGTCATTCGGACCGGCTCGAACGGGCCAACAATCTGTGATCCATTCACTGAGCTTGATGAAATAATCGTCCTCAAATCGAAGTCTGATTAAATCCTTTTTGTGTCGGTTCTGCCAATCCATCGGGTCGAGCGGAGTCTTTTCTTTTCCTTTCGGAACTCGGACCGCCGGGTTTTCCCTTTCTTTCCGAGAAGAGACGGGGGAAAAATGTATCAATGAATCCTTTCATTAGTGAGCTGCAAACCTCGACGCGATACCCCGTACGAATGGATGACCTCGGAAAGCGAGTTTTACGCGTGATTGTAGTTTGCTCATGAGCTCACACTCAAAACTTTCAACGATTCACAGCGCTAGCCGGGATTGTGGGATTCCGTGACCGAGTGTTTCTCAAATAGTAACAGAGGATTTCCGATCGTTTCCCTGAGAATTTTTCCACAACCTTTCAGAGTCATTACAAAGAATTCAGTCTATCGTCACAAACGTTATCCGCTCTCCGAATCGAGAAAATCGTCCGCGAAAGACCGTGGCGAATTCACAAATCGAAATGCCGAGGCTCGAGCTCCCACAGAAGATACTTTGAATACGAACCGAGACCTTCGATTCTGGTGATGGACTGCCCGAACCACCATCGATATCTTATTGGGTTCGAATTATTCCATTAGGTACATTGAGGATTCAGTCTGCTCGAAAATTGGTTTCGATAATGAAGCCTCGGTGAAATCCCGATTCCGGATAAACCGGAAAAATGCGCTTGGATTCATTCGTTCGTTCGACTGCGGGAAGTCGTTTCACTTGGGGAAAACTTCTTCAAGAGAGTGAACGGAATGATCAAAATTTCGACATTTCTTCTCTCATCATTTTGAAGCGTCGATATCGCGCTTTCGTGAGGGCTAATGCCATTCGCAAACTGCTATTGACGGACTCGATCGATAGAAAACATTTCTCGAACAGACGTGCTCGTACTGAGATGAATTCGGTTCCGTGAGATATTCAAAACATCAAAATGTCTAAGGAGTCTAGGGATTCTGACCTGAGCGCCCGGCTGTCCATGAGGCCTGGCCTATGACCTGGAAGCTGGACAGTTTTCTGGAGTTTCTATATCACATTATCGGGTCGCATGAACGAATTTAGAACCATCGCACATCGATGGGTCTTGCTCCTTTGGCGACCGTACTGTTCGCTCAAACAACTTGTGGGATGCTGTTCCGTCTAGCTGGGAAGCTCAGCAGGAAACAGAGCGTAGAAATCCGTGGTTGAACGCCGCCACCTGCAATCAGAGAATCAGTGTTGGTTAGATTGAAGCTTAATCAACTGATTGGTTTCCGGGATCTCGAGGAGGACGAAACGAGCGATTATTTCTATCTCACGGAAGCGGGCACGGCGATCTTTCTTTTTCGCTCGAAGCGCGCGATGTTCTCCTGCCTCCTGATCGCGCTAACTAGGAGACAGCTCCTTCGATCCTTCGTCGACCAGTTCCCACGCACATGCCCTCAGGCCGTGTTTAGGACTCCGATGAGATGGAAAATTGGGCAGTCGTCGAACGATATCGACCGGTCTAGAATCCAGAAAGGAAGGAAACGGCGAGTGAGGAAAGGGACAAAACGTAGAGCCCGAAATTAATTGGAAATCGGCTGAGACTTTGTGACTTTCGTCCGCTCCGGTGGTCGAGGCTGACTCAAAATCTGAAATCCTGTCACCGGGATGGCGATGAATCATCGTTCCAGCGAGTGATGCAAGCAACGTGGCACTTCGGTCGCATCGGGGATTATCCTCCGCATATTCCGTTCTACTTGTTGGATCAGAGGACTTCGACTAGTTCGAAATTATTCCCCAGACGATCCTGTTAGGAGCTGAGTGCGTCCCAGAGGGAGGTTCTCCCGACAGAAATGAAAACAGATGTCACACACTCGGTGGGCTCGTGGACCGGATTTCGGGAAGTTTTTCCCCTTATATCCTCTTCTCGAAGACGAAAATAAGCGACTCTGAAAATTTCGCAATCGTAAAGCCGCGTAAGGAGAAACACTCCGTTGGACGGAGCTGTGTAGCGACAACATTCATGACGTGGAAGCGGCTCACTACCTCGCTTTCATCGAGCGACGTCTTCTTGATGATAAACGTAATCAGCATCTACCGAAAAACGTATTTTCTATCTGTCCTCGAGGCTCGAGATTCTGTGCGCTGGGCCGCTGACGAGCTTACAATTAGTCATAAACTGTTTATCTCGCCTCCTCGAATCGACGACAACGGCAGCGGCAGCACTCAGCGACTGTTTCGATGATGCGCGATTTCAGAAACTGCGCACGGGAGGAGTTTAGGGCCGCAGCGGAATTACGGAGGAGCTCGGAATTACGGGGCTCCGGCAATTTATAAAGGATTTCCAACTCTGGGTCGAAGAGCGGCGTGCCGTTGCTTAGCGACGCATGTATGGTTTCTTGTTCTTCTTTCAGAGCGAACCAAATTGGATCGTCGGGTTTCGAAAGAGATCAAAAAAAAAACACCATATCCTCACAACGATCATGGCTAGGTGCAGACGTTGGAAGTTTCGCAAATCGAGAATCAGCTCCGAGCTCTCGCAAAACACGATCCCGGTGATGTTGAATAATAATTATCCGAGAGCTCTCGAATCTGAATTTCGAGGGAGGGAGGGAGGGAGCGTTGTTTTTTCTTCATCGATATTTTCCACGTTCGACCGAGATGGCGATGATTTCTCGGTTTCGTTTCGATAGCACGATGGTTTTCGGCAGCAAAAGAAAACGTTCTGAGAATCGATCAGAAAACCTCGCGGAAGACTTTCGCAGAAAGTCAGGTCCTGGTTGTTGGACGGGCAAGGTCCCCGTGTTTGCACCCCGGGAATGCATATCATCGCGCTTGGATACGAAAATAACCAATCCCAGGTCGATATTATCTCGGACCTTCTTGTTTGCATAGACCTTGATTGCCTCTCGAGCGAATTATGGCTTCGATCGAAGCAGGAAGCTCACTTCGATTCGACAGAATGTAGAAGATTTCCGCAGTCCGAATTTCGGAGATGAATCGCGTCGGTCCGGATCGATTTCATTGTCAAAGACTGATTAAATTGCTGCGATTGCTGTCTGTCTGTCTGTCGGTGTTTTTTACGAGATAGATATTTCGAAAATTTTCCTCGACGTTCGGGGAGGAACAAGTCACTGCATCTCATATTTCCCCATTACGCGGTTTTGCTCGAAAGAACGAAGATATCATGCCTCATGAAACCCGCCGCGTCGACAGACGGTCGGTCCAACTTTCCGAAGAGTTAGAGTCTCATGCCAAAGCTTATTGTGAAGCAAATTCGAGAGCTTCGTTTCTTCGTTCAACCCTTTCTTTCAGCCGCCCGCCCGCCCTCCCTCTCGATCATTGCATAAGTTAGGCAGTCTAAATTTGTTTCACAATGTCTCTCGTCCCCTGAAAATCAGAAATGTTTTGAAGCAGATCCCTCGAGCGAGCACCCTCCATTAGAGCCAGTTACATAATGCATCGTGTTTGACGTTGTTTCTAGGACGGACAAAACAAGCTCTCCACGCCGATTCTCAACGACACAAAATCGTTAACGAAAGCTTCCAGAGTGAATCATGAAGCAGGGCAGCACTAGAACTGCAACCAGCGAGTACAGCGGGACGAAAGAAAAGAAAACATTTTCCGCCTTCAAGAGAGCGAAACTGCGAACATGGAGCCCTTTCTCCTGTTTATTATCGCCTTCGGAGCGAAATCGGAGAAGGACAGATTCACAGTGACTCGTAACCGATAGTTAGGGAGCCTCCCCACCCGCGACAGCCCGCTACTCGCACAAAGACGACTACAGTTCTACAATGGTGAGGCTCCGCTGGGAGCACGGCCCTCACATTTGGGCTGGAGCCAGATATCGTGCTCCGTAAACTCGACTAACCCAATGATCACCAGTCAGCCTGCCTGCCTGCCTGCCTGGCTCCCTTACTCACCCGGCGGATGTGTTTTCGACCGCGGAACATCCGAGAACGAGCGACCACGAACGCAGCAGAACATAAATTTAAAATAAAAGAAACCTAACATTTTATCCGCGACGAGAGACTCCCCAGATGTCTGATTCCGCGGTCCATCATGAAATTGAATTCAGACGACGCGCGAGGACGGGTCCATACCAATGAGGAGTTGACAAAAAACTTTCCGACAAAAACTTCCGATTGGAAGCAGAGGGGAAGAGTTGCTGGTGGTCGTGGCCGCGGTGCTTCGACGCTAAACGTGGCCAGCTCTGATTTCCAGACCCCGACTGGGATTCAAGTCCGGATTTCCAGGACGAATCGGAAGACTTCTCTGAGGGAGGGACGATTCCGAATCGCTCGTATGAGTAGCGTGATCGCTTTCGCGGTTTCCAGAGCAGCACGAGCGCTCGTGTTCGTGCCCGAATCTCCGTTTCCTCAGTCAAAGTAGTCGGGCGGGAACAGATCGCTGGCGAAAAGTGAAAACCCAGAGCGAGAAGAAGCGTCTCCGAAACAGAAACGACATCGTCTGCTTTCGGCCAGGGTCGAACGGTCCCGTCAGTCCGCTCCCATCTGTATGTATGTCTGTCGGTCTGTCTCTGTGGTGGCTGGTGGACCGGCCGGCCGGCCGGTCTGTCTTTCGGTCTATCTGCTGGTTTGCCTGCTGTATAATAAAGAAGCGACTGCGCTGGCTCCTGGGTCGCTCGCTGTGTCTGATATGTGTAGTACTGAAACGGTGATTTCGACCGACCGACCGACCGACCGTCTGACTGAATGACTGATTCGCCGTCAACTTAGCTAGCTGTTTATCCACTAGTTAGTTAAACTGGCGGTCGACTTGCAGAGCCGCTGCAACATCAACAACAAGAACTGCAAATACGATGATGCTCGCAAGTCATTCAGTCAGTCAGTCAGTCAAGCAGCTCACAAGTCCGTCAGTCAGTCAGTCAGTCAGTCAGTCATTCTGTAGCATGGCAGGCAGGCCGCGAGCAGACCGGCAAGGCGGTCGGTCGCTTGCTCATTCGCTCGCTCGCTTGGTATCGAGGAGGGACGAACGCCGCCATGGCGATACCACTCTGCGAATGGCAGGGGGACGACCGCCAGCCAGCCGGTAATCAGCAAGCCTCCAGCAGCAGTAGCAGCAGCCACAGTGCAGGCTGCTGCTGTTACGGCTTTGAAACAACAACAACAACAACAGCAGAAGCAGCGCCCACCCAAACCCCCTTTTCCCCAAAGTCCGTAGCCCTCGAACTATCAGAAGGGGTCAAACGATAACAACTATTATTCCAATATTAATTTCTGTCGAATTCCCCGTGCTCTGCGGCACCGCGTGGTCGCTCGCTTGGCCTAACCAGCAACTGTGCCCGCCAATGAATCCGCCTCTGACTGACTTCGGTGTGCCACGAGTGTGCCACGACCAAAGGATTGAAGAGTCGAGTCTTCGAGAGGGACTCTCCGGCCTTGTCGTCATTGTCGTCGTCGTCGATAGCCAAGAAAACGGGAAAGCGAACACCGCGAGGTCGAGCTGAAAACTCGTGACGTTGGAACGCCTGACTCATCGAGCGTTTCAAGAAGAGAACGTCAAAACATGATACTGTCACAACTTTTGTCAGCGATGGTCACTCACTCACTCACTCAGGCCTCGTTACTGTTACGACCGTGCGGCCGTTTGCTGTTTATCGGGTCAGCCAGTTTGTCGCTCGCGTAACAAATATCCTGAATGTCGGCTTTTACAACAGGAAATATTTGAATTCACCTCGCGGATTCTGGTTATCCAACCGCTCTCGCTTACGCCACGACATCGGCCATGTTCTCCACGTGGGGCTTCGTAATTTACACGAAAAGTACGATCAACAAGATGAATTGTGGTGCATTCCGCGACCGAGAAACGGGGACAGTCTCGAGAAAAGTCTGATATCGAGGTTCTTGCTTGAAGCTCGCGGATTCGGGTGTCAGTGTCGAAAAGGACACAGTTCACGACCACGTTTCCAGGATATCCTTCTCCACAGTCCAAGCGATATCTACTCGGTATCGCGGATTTTTTACAAGCCACGCAAGAGATTTTCCCCTCTTTTTTGTCTGATGCTCCGACAGGAGCTGTTTTCCCAAGAGATGTTCGCTTCGAAGCGAGAGGAATCCTCTCCAAAAGGAACGGTTTTTGACGCTGGGAACTCACCTTTGAACTAGGCAGACGGACGAATTACCGATGAGTGTTTCGGTTTACGCCAAGCGTTTTGTCCTTCTCCGACGGACCGAGAGATGAGTAGGTCGCTCGGTCGCTCGCTCACTCGGTCGATGTTGGTGATGACGACGCCGACGACGAGAGTATCGATGGTTGAGTGATGATCCAATGATCAGTGAGTGACCACCAGATCAATTCTAAATCTTGGCCCGAGAGATACAGATATTGACCGGTAGAGCCCACGAGTCCAGAAATATTTGAAGCAAGCGGGCGGACGGTCGGTCGGTCGGGCGGGCAAGCAGGCAGGCAGGCAGGGAAGCCGTCGTTCTGTCGGTCTCAGAGCGGGTGGAAGATGATTACTCGGTAGTCTAAAGATATTATTGGAGGGAAATTCTTCTCCTCGTTGTTGGGGACTTCGACGCAGCAATGATAAGTAGCATCCGTTGTTGTAGATCACGAAGAAGAGCACAATTCAACGGCCACCGATCACTGGCACTACACAGCCGAGAATCGAGGAGCACATGCACCAATCGAAGCACAAATTCACGAACTTCTTGAGCCTGTTGCGGTCGATGGTTTCTCCGAGAGAATTCCTCGAGATTTACTCCACTCCTTCTCGATTATTTTTTTTTTTTTTTTTTTGTTTTTTTTTTCTTTTATTTTTTCGATGTTTTTTCTTTTTTTTTTTTTATCTTTTCAACTATCTTCTTTTTTTGTAGCATCTTTCTGCTGCTGCTGCTTCTGCCGCTTCAGCTAGCTGTTCAAGCTTTGGTTTTGATGTTTTTCTTCGTTCTTGTTGTTGCTATTTTGTTGCAGATTCTTCGAGCTTTGTCTCGGATCCTTCAGCGGCGACGTATGGTAAGCTGAATCAACAATTCGCTGCTGTTAGATATAAGCTTCATTCGGCAACTAGCAACTAGGGTTTACAATCGTCGTCGGTTGTGACTTTCTCGAAGAGCCTGCTGCTGCTCGCTCGTTCTGTTGTTTCCTCTCGTTCTGTTTCTACCTGCTACTGCAGCAACTGCGATGTTGCTGATTCCGCGTGCCACCTTCGTCCTGCCGTTGCTGCTGTGATTTTCACTGCTGCTGCAGCAGCAGCAGCTCGTGAAGTTTTTCCTTGCTTGTTTCTCTGCTTGATCACTTTGGTGCTCGTCGTTGTGCAGGTCGTGGTGTCGACTTTTCGTCTTTTCGGTTTTGTTAACCGCTGCTGCTGCTGCTGCTACTACGTCGACGATGACAACTTGAGTTTCACGTTAAGCACTGCACGTTGCGAAACATGTTTAATTGATAACAATAGATCCGATCGCAAGCAGCCAACACGAATTCACGTTTAGTTTGTTGCTGCTGCTGCTGCTCACTGCGGTGCGGCTGCTGCTGCGACGGCGGCGGCGGCTGCTGCTGCTGCTGCTAGCTCTCTTTTCGTCGTAGCTGCTGCTGCTGCTGCTGCTCACCAACACAACATCACCACCACCATCCAACACCACCATACCATCACCAGCTCGCACGGCTAGCAGGCAAACGAACGGACAGACGAAGCAACCAGCCAACCAAAGAGCGGCGTGCGGCGCAACCAGAGCTGAAACGACGACGAAAACGGTCGCCAGAGGGCGCTGGCTTCGTTTCTTGAAGCAGCGGCGGCGCTTTCGGCGGTCGCAGTAGCGGCGGCGGCGGCAGACGGGCGGGCGGGCCGGCGGTGCTCAGCAGCCACTCGCGCTCGCTCGCTTGGCTTTCTGTGAGCGCGCAAAAAGAAGAGAGAGAACGAGAGATATTCCCGCCGCTGCATGCCTGCGTGGCCGGTTTCTACCGCTGCCGCCACCGCCGTCGTCGTTCTCTCTCTTTCGCAGTCCCTCTCGCTCTTTCTCCCACCTGCTTTCTTCCTCTTCGCGGCCTATCGCTGGCTGGTTGCTGTGGAGACGAAGAGGCATCAGAGAACGGAGAAACGGCAGCCAGGCGGCTAGGCAGGGCGCTCACCCGTCCAGCGGCGGCGGCGGCGGCGGCCGCCGCTGCTCTAGGAGATTTCGGAAGGAGAAACGGGAGGGAGAGAGAGAGAAAACGAAGTGTTGTCTGCTGCGTTGCCGTGTCGTCGCATTTTCTTTACAAACTTTGGCGGCACATCTTCCCTCCGTTCGTCCCTTCCATTCATTCATCCATTGAACGCTGGCGGCGGCCTCGACCTGTCCGCTCGCTCGGTCGCTCGCTGTCGGTGATGTCTTGCTCATGCCGCCGGTGCTTGCTGTACCCATTCTTCTCCAGTGGCCAGCTTGGAACTATGTTGCTATATTCTAGAATTATGACGTTCGCTGACTCGCTCTCCCCCGAGCTTCCCTCTCTTCGTTACGTTGAGAAGCGAACTCATGAGAGCTAATCACAGAAGTCGTTCTTGTTTCCGAAAGGGACTGAGGCGATGCTTCCCATCCTGAACAAAGAAAGAAAGAAGAAACGAACGTTTGCATACGGGATTTTCCGTCGCCGTCAGGTGATCGGAGCTAAAGGCAGCTGCAGTATTGAGAATCGTTGTCGGCTTGCTTGCCCTAATCGCACGTTTAAGAACGCCTACTAATAGATGCTTAGTGGAATCGAGTCAGCGCGCTGTCGATATTTCTTCCTAAGAAACACATCTTTAGATATTCGAAAGAATACGATTGAGATTGAGTCGTATGTACGATTCGGAGCTGCCTTGATCGAATTTTCGCCCTAGCACTCTTATGTTTGCTGCGTAGAAATAGGAAAACATTTCATTATTATTGGCTTGTATGGATGCTTTCCGTTTTGTCACAGCTATCTGCAAATGCTCTTTTATTGTTGCTGACAGTGACGTCTACTGAATCTCCAGGGACATCTACTTTTCACCTCAGACCGTCTCTCAGACTTTTTTTTTGATTGAAAGTTCCTCCCTGCCCTCATCAAGGTCGGATCATTTTCAGGGAAAATATAATTTTTTTGGAAAAATACGACTCCGGGCTCGAGCCACTGGTGAGGCGAAGCTTTTCGGGGAAAAACGTCTTCCATCCGGAAAAATGAGCCGATTTTGATGCTTCAGAATCTCGAATTACAATGACCGTTCCGACGACGGCTACGAAGCGGGAATGGCGAGGACACGGGAAAATATCCAAGGAAAAATCTGCTGATATGGTGACTCCGGAATCACCTTCCAACGAAGAGCAAACTGTTTTTCGAAGAGATCGAGCTCAAACAAACCGGTTTTCCAAAACTGGTCTAGTCACGGGTGGCTATGACGGTTTGAACTTCCCGATTCCCAAGAGTGGAAAACCTCCCGAATTCCCGTTTGGGACTCGTGTCTCACATGATCTTCTTCATTACTCCTATGTTCTCTTGTAATAAGATGCTATGGCACGGAACAAAACCGTAGTCAACGACGGAAACATGAAGATTGTCGACAGCAAAAAGGTGACACTACGACTGTCCACGACATAAATGAACAATGACCATCCCCTGATTTCCGGAGCTTGCTGCTTGTCGCCGAAATCTCCAGCGGTCGAGAGCACTCGCCGTGTGAGACAGGCGCCGGGAACATCCATCGGAGACCGACTCCGAAACTCATTTGCATGGTGAAGCGCTCGTTCGAAACAACAGCTCTTGATGCCTTGATGGAGTCCTCGATGGTCGATGGAGATCTCTCTCCTTTTTCTCAATGGCGCGCGACATGGGCAATGGCTTCTGAATTGAACCATTCATCGCCAACGTTGTCATCAGTCAGGGGTGGGCCCAAGTTCTGAGGTCACCGAATTGTTCGCTCCTTACGAGAACCGTGAAAAATGGAAGAACTCCTGAGAACCCTGAGCTAACCTTTTGTGGAAAATGATTCTCAAGGGCATAGTACTTCCCCGTTCTCCTTAGGATGTTTTCGCTTACGGATAGAGATTCAAATCTGATACGTTGATTTCATCGAAACCCAGCATGAAAGTTTTGGTTGCTGTGAGGTGGAGACCCGCGGTGGGCGGCGTCATCTTCAAGAGTTATATACAAGCAAGGTAAAGGACCTGCTCTTCTCACCGCCTGACAAATGATAGCAAACGCTGGCTTCCCCACAGAATTCACAGACGATTCTCGCAGATGGCCTTCCTCCCATAGATGGGTTGTCATAGCCACCGTTTGGAAGAAGTCCGGCTCGATTTCTGTCATTCTTCGACGGACGGAAATCAGCAGCTTCGGGGGCAGTCTCTATTCTTCGCGCAGTTCCTCCGAGGGTCTAGGGGTTCCAGCCAAGAGTGATGTTTTTCTGTTGGTGGTAGTCGAGGGCAGAAGGAGGGCTCTTTTCAGGGAGCCAGCTTCCGCTCTGTCCAACGATCCCAAGTAAGCGGACTGAAGATGCTTCCAGCTCAGACTGATCCCGTGGCATGTCATCTTCAATCGTCGGAATTACGCTTCTGTCAAAGCAACCACAGTTACGCTAGAGGCTCTGGACTTCGTGCCAGCGTCTGATTGTGTATCGACTTGTCATAGAGCTCAAGTTCTCCGGCGACGATGACGGAGGTCGAGCGTACAGTTCGCCCGAGAGAGATCGTTTCCCGCTCGGCTGATGTCGATCAAAGAGAATCGAAACGCGTTTTTCTGTGGATCAACATTATGCACAGAAAGTTAGACCGTACTTTAGGAGCCGCATACTACCGACCTTGGTTCCATCTAAGGCTCTCATACATTCGACCGTCTCTCCGGAGAAGCAAAGTTTTTGGATTCACTCAGAACTCTTTCGCTGATTGTTGTTGTGTTTCAAAAAGTCGGGATTGTTATATAAATATTTCGCGTTGCGTTAGAAGCGGACCGCACTGCCGTAGTTACGGAATGCATATCTACATGTAGCCCGAGATCCGGAGAGAACGAGCAATCTCGAAATCGTTTTTCCTTCTTGTTAGAGAACCCTGCACTTGGAGAGCTCTGATGTTCTTCTCAATGAAGTAGTTTGTTTTGATCGTTGTGTAGAGATCCCTCCGAGCTCCAGGTTTTCTTTCTGGGCCTGGGGTAGTCGGAGGTACTCATATATGAGGGAGCTTCTTAGTTTCGAGAACTTTTCTGAGTAACTGCACGAGTTTGGTTGTGAGTGTACCGTCTCTTGTACAGCCTGCGAGAAAACTTCCCCGACAATCAAATATCAGGCTCCAAGTAAGACAGCGATGCTTCATCAGCCGAGTCTCTCGATTCATGAACAACAATGAAATCATGTTTTGTGAACGGCGTGCAGGACCAGTAAAGCTCGCTGTCATTGTAAAGCAGCGCATCCATTCATTCGTCGTCTCTTTCCCACAGTGCGCGCTCGCGGGCTTTCTCTACACTGTCACCTGATCAGCTGTTCACCCTTGGAGGTCACTGACAGTTCAGGGAACGATTCATGTGCCGTGCAGTGCCAGAATCTCTCGACGCCGTGTCCTGTAGCTGATCGAAGCACCGAGAAGTGAGGTTCTTCAGTGCAGTAGCAGACGACATTGCCCTCCCTCTCGGTGGTCGGTCCTTATTGCCGCTAGTGGTGGTGGCACACAGCGAGGAACTACCGCCGTTCGTCAGCCAGCCGCCAACCTACCAGTTAGCCCGCCTGTCTGCCCGCAGCGCTCTGCACGTAAACACCAGAGCAAGGTTAGACGGAGGTATCAGAGGAGACCGAGAGTAAAACTCTGGGTCCCGGAAACTCCAAAATTCCTCCAAAAATTCGAACCGTGAGCAGCTCCGAGAGTTCATCCTCTACGACAACCATGAGCAAGACAGTGGTCTCGAAGGGGTTGAACCCCGGAGCTCACAAAGGGAAGGTGATCGGGGTTTTCACCTCAGGAGGAGACTCCCAAGGTAAGTTGGCGTAAGGGAGTATCTAGTGCTGGAATAGTTATACTCCTCATGATATTCCGACGAAATGCTCGCGAATTTGGTTCTCGTGAAGTTCTCTGAAGGTCACGCAGTGGCTGAATGTCATCGCGGAGTAGCTGGGTCGCGCGGAGAAGTTCATTGCCCCAGACAGCGTGGTCGTTGCCCGAAATTCCTGGCTGAGTTCCCGTTGAGGAAGTCGAAGAATCCGAAGAAAGTTCGCTCTCAAGATCGCGCTGGAACGAGTTTTTACAGAAGCTACCTTGGAACTGAGACGTTAGAAAGTGTTGCCACATGCTGTTTGGTTTCATCATGTGATTTTCATCGGAATCAGCCCTCCTGTTGTCGGGCACTGTTTTGATTACGACTCCGGATCGTACATTCGACGCTTGTGTTTAGAATATCTTGACTGTTCTGTACTCTGAATTCTAGGGCATCCTATTATGTTCTGCAACAAGATACCTGTTGGCGCGTTTCGCGGCCACTGTCTGAGTGAGCTGTGATCCCAATGGACTATGGACCATTTACGACTCACTTAGTCAATGATGCTTGATACTCACTCCTGTATCTGATCGAGGAGCGAACAAATCAAAGCGTGACGCGCGTCCGGTGTCCCATTGTTCCCAAGGCCGAGTTCGAGAGATGACGAGAGTTTTCTTGACGAGAGTTCACACCATTCACGCTCCACTTGTCGGGAGGCACCACTTGGCATTCGATGTGAATGGGTTCGAGAAACTCTCTCAAAACCCCAAACCGCGAATAGAGTTAGCCAAACTGACCATGAAAGAAGCAGCGTCGGGTCGAATTTCGAACGATGAAGTACGCAGAGGAAACTTTGTCGAAAGAATGGTTAACGGGTTGTTCGGTGAACGACGCGCTGTGCGGAATTTTATGATCTATGGTCTAATCTGGCTTCTACTGAAGGTGCTTTTGAGGAAGTTATTCTGGCTCACACCGTCGTATTTTTTGGTCTGTTTTCCGCCAAGGATTCTATTGGTTGGTCTTGATAAACCGTTGCTTGAGTGAAACATCCGGCATCTAGGTTCATAGACACTCTTGTTGACATCGCCGACTGCGAACATCCAAACAATGTCAATCTCCAAGAATTTGACAGCGTTTCCCTTATCTTTGATTCGCGCTTCGACTTTGTCATCTTGTGATGGAAATCTAATCGCCGTTTCATCGACTTTCACCTCGTTGATTGATTGCTTAAAAATGAAGAATCATGATTCCAGGAATGAATGCTGCAGTCCGGGCGGTAGTTCGTATGGGATTGTATTTGGGGGCCCGAGTGTTCTTCATCCGGGAAGGATACCAAGGGATGGTCGACGGCGACGACATGATCGAGGAAGCCACCTGGGTTTCCGTATCAGGAATCATCCACAAAGGTGCACAATCCTCTAAACTTATTCTTCAATTTCCTCACCGATTTATTCAGAGAAGCTTCCCGGAGAAACAACTCAATTCTGAGTGCTTTTCCTAAAATTTTGGTTCGAAACGACACAGGCGGTACCATCATCGGCTCCGCACGCTGCAAAGACTTTCGTGAACGTCAAGGCCGTCTGCGTGCGGCTCACAATCTGATCAGGCACGGCATCACGAACTTGGTCGTCATTGGAGGAGACGGTTCTCTCACGGGAGCGGACCTCTTCCGTCGGGAATGGTCATCGATTCTGGACGAACTCGTGGAGAACGGAAAAATCACCCCAGATGAACGCAAGAAACACTCTCATCTCAACATTGTGGGCATGGTCGGATCCATCGATAACGACTTCTGCGGAACGGACATGACAATCGGTGGGTTTGCACTCCTTCGAGTCTATGTCTGACCAGATCCAGCGCCTTCAGCTCGTCAACGATGAGAATCTGCGAAATTTTCCGTTCCTATCTGGAAAGACGACTCTTGTTCCACAGGAACCGATTCTGCGTTGCACCGTATCCTGGAAGCCGTGGATGCAATCGTCACCACGGCGTCCTCCCATCAAAGAACCTTCATCCTCGAAGTCATGGGACGTCACTGCGGATACCTTGCTCTGGTCGCAGCTCTCGCGTCCGAAGCTGATTTCGTCTTCATTCCCGAATGGCCTCCGGAGGGCAACTGGCAAGAGATCCTCTGCACGAAACTCTCGCGAGAACGAGAAGGTGGCCAACGATTGAATATCATCATCGTCGCGGGTGAGTACCGGTCATCGAGAACTTCGACCTCTAGTTGATTGTCAATCAAATCTCGGCCACGAGCTCAGCCTTTCAATCTTCCTTTCAGAGGGTGCGATGGATCGAGAAGGGAAACCAATCACAGCTGACGACGTGAAGAAAGTCGTCGTCGATCGCCTCAACCAAGACACCCGCGTCACTGTCCTCGGCCACGTGCAGCGAGGAGGTTCGCCGTCAGCGTTCGATCGAGTTCTCGGCTGCAGAATGGGGGCTGAGGCCGTCCTTGCGCTCTTCGAGGCGACACCCGACTCCGAAGCGTACGTCGTTTCGCTCGCGGGAAATCAAGCCGTCCGCGTACCTCTGATGCAATGCGTCGAGAAAACCAAGGAGGTTGGAAAGTGCATGGCAAACAAAGACTGGCAGAACGCCGTCAAACTCAGAGGAACTTCTTTCGAGCGCAACTTGCTTACGTACAAAATGTTGACTCGACTGAATCCGCCAAAACAGGCTACCGAAAGCAAGCAGGGATTCGTGTTCGCCGTGATGCACGTGGGTGCTCCGTGCTGCGGAATGAACGCCGCCGTGCGCTCGTTCGTCAGGAACTGTCTATACAGAGGCGATACCGTACTGGCAATCCACGAAGGAATTGAGGGTCTACTCGAAGAAAACATCAAACGCGTCGAATGGCACGACGTGGCCGGCTGGGTCGGTCAGGGCGGTGCCTTCCTCGGTACAAAGAGAACGCTGCCCGACAAACAAATGCCTCGGGTGGTGGCTGTCCTCAAGAAATTCAAAATTCAAGGCTTGCTCGTGGTTGGAGGCTTCGAAGGTTTCCATGCCGTTCAGCAGTTGGCTGACGCTCGTGAACAATTCCCAGAGCTGTGTATTCCAATGTGCGTTGTTCCCGCCACCATATCTAATAATGTTCCGGGCACGGATTTCTCACTCGGAGCTGACACTGCACTTAACGAAATTACCGAGATATGCGACAGGATTCGACAATCTGCCCAAGGCACGAAACGAAGGGTGAGTATCGATCTTCGAATATTAGGCCGAGCTGTCGTGGATATGGTTATCGATTGTTAGACTCGATTTGAATTGAAAGAAAGTAGAGTTTTTGGAGTCAACATCGAAATGACTTTCCTCAGGTCTTCGTCGTGGAGACAATGGGAGGCTACTGCGGGTATTTGGCGACCTTGGCTGGGCTGGCGGGTGGTGCCGATGCTGCCTACATTTTCGAGGAAAAGTTCTCCATCAAGGACCTCATGAACGATGTGATGCACATGCAAGCTAAAATGTCTGAGGGCGTTTCGAGAGGTTTGATTCTCCGGAACGAGAACGCAAATCAGAATTACAGCACCGATTTCATTTATCGACTGTACTCGGAAGAAGGTAAAGAAATCTTCACAACCCGCCAGAACATCCTTGGCCACATGCAGCAAGGAGGTAGCCCCTCTCCGTTCGACAGAAACTTCGGCACCAAAATGGCTTCGAAAGCCGCGAACTTCCTTGTCGAGGCACTAAACAAGGGTCCTGATTTCTGCAAGGTAACAGAGAACACCATCTACATATTTATTGGTGCTGCGGAAGCTCACAGTTCGGACCATTAAGACATTCAATTTTGCAGACACCTGAGTCGGCGGTTCTTCTCGGTCTGGTGAAGCGCCAATATCGATTCTCACCGATCCAGGAGTTGAAAGCGGACACCGATTTCAAGTGAGTTTTGAATCCTGTTCTCGCGTAGATCGAAGACGAATGTTATTCACATTAGTGTATGCGCTATGACTTAATGATCCGGGTTTTGCTTGGATACACCGTTAGAAGTGATGGTGTATGGACTGATTTGCAGTTTTTCACTTAGCATCCACGAGTTTTCGTTGAGATTTCGCTAATTTTGGTTGCGTTTCCGTTGTTTTCCTTTCTGTTCTCGTCTTGTGCCGACAGAGTTGCCTTGATGGAGCTCGAGCGGAGGCTTTTCCTCTGGAATGAAAGTGTGATCGAGTCTGGTTGCGATCACGGTTGTCAATGATCAGATCTAACGCGAAAAGCTGAGAAACGCGCGTCGATTCGGAGCATCGCACCTGTTGCGGCAAGGAAGTTTTCCGATTAGCACCCGCACATTGAATCAATGCTTTTCCCGGTGCAAATCACACTTCCCGTATGTTAATGAGTTTGATCCCGCATCGCATGTTTGGTTGCTCGTCCAGCTGAGTCGGATCGGGTTTCGGAACGAACAGTAACGAGCTGTTTCTCAGGACTCGTCTTCCAACCGAGCAATGGTGGCTGTGTCTCCGGCCTCTACTCTACACCCTGGCGACGTCGGTTGCCTACCTGGAAAAGTCAGCCGACGAGCGCAAGAGAGCCGCACTCTGCGTCAGTCAATCGATCGCCGAAGACATCGCAGAAGCACTTTACAATGAGACGTGCATCAATTAAAACGGAGCCCTGTGCTCAGTGCTTAGTGAAGGAAGACTCCGCAGGCGCGAGCCTCAAACATCAAACTTTTTCCTCTATCTCACGAACACACTAACTCAGCGTTATCACTAGCCTCCAAAAACACCACGAGAGGACCAACTGCGTGAACGGTGATGTTGAGCTAGCTTAATTAGGGAGTGAACCTCTTTCGAGGAGATCCACATCAGGACTCTCACAATTCAGGTTCTAGAACCAGCGGGAAATTCCCTCTAGTAGCTTGTGTAGACTCGATTCACTCGTTATCTGTCAATTTACACTTGATGGAGTGCTTTCAACTAGACGGAGAAATTTTACAATTCGAGCAGAATATATGACGGAAGTGTTGTTGTGTCACAGAAATCGCTATCATCTGAAGTGAAGCGTTTGTTATTTCCTTGGGTGAGTACAAGTTGGAAGAATACTCGACGTTGTCTTTGGTGTCTCAGCGCCGCGCGAGGTCCTCTCTGTGAGACCGCGGGGAACCTACCGTCGCTGATCGGCACCTTGTTGAAGTTTACTCGTTTTCGACGATTTGACGATTGGAAGGAATAAAATAACGTTAAGTTGGAAAGATGTCTTTTTCCTTTCGTCCTGACGCGATTCTCGACGATCCTGGCAGACTGCAGTTTAGGAAAGATTCAATCGGTCCGGGGACCGTTTGCGGACGACTCTCGAGTTGGCTGTCCCTCGTTGTGTGGATGGAGATCAGCACCTCCAACATTCGAATCTGAAGATCTCGATCGTTTACGCCTCACTTCGCCCATTTCAGGTACCGCGTCTGGTGTCAGAAACCGTGGTGGAAAAGACTGAGACCAATCGTGCGGATTCTCGCCCGCCACACAGTCGACTTCTGGAAGCCCGAGCAAGCTTCGATAGCCTCGTTACACGAGGTTTATAGAGCGGATAGTGTTTGATTGATATATTTTAAATAAACGCCACCGAGCAAGAGACGGAGTCTTATGAAATGACCAAGTGACAATGAGTTTCGTATTTCCGATTCGATCCCAGGATTTCCACACACTCGCACTGAAAACCGAGTAACTGACCACCAAGAATGAAAACGATGATCTTTAGCCTCACTGGACAGAACACCAGGTCGAAGCCTTCAGGAGTTTAGATTCGGAGCTCAAAGCCTTGAACATCGAAACCGTTCGTTGTTGATCAAGAGGAGATGAAAACGACGCATTCAACAGTACGAATTTTATTCAATATGATCACAACGACCTGTGAGGTCGCCATATTTTCACAGATGTTTTACATTTTGCCGAATGGTTGCGAATATTCGTATGAGCGTGGCGTCGACTTTGCACGAGATTTCGAGACCGAATTTCAGAATCCACCGACAGGCGGATGCCAGCATTCGATGTTGATGATTATGTATTGTAGTAGTAATAGTAATAGATGATGGTTAACTACGGGGGCAAATTGAGAACGCCGGCAAGCCCTGCGTTGATCTTTGGTTTTTGTGGCTGGAAAATGGGGAAAACTCGCTGGAAAAGTCGACGCCAGGTGCATACAGTGGAGAGTCCGAATGGAAATCTGGTCGTTTCGCGGGGCCTAATCAGAATCGTCGGCCACGTTAAGAAGGTGGCCTGAATGTCCGAACATCACCTCGAATCTGTCGCGCTGGTCGTATAAGTACTCGTTCTCACGTTTGAGAAGATCTTCCTCACGAACGAAATTCCGAATCTGCGAAAGCAGCTCGGCACCTTCGCCGGGCAGCTCCAAACCGCACACCTGTTGGAACAGCTCTTTGGGTGCGGGCACGTTCTCAAGGCCGCTCTTACGGAAGAAGTCTCTGATGTTGGTGCAGTCACGTAGGAGGAACTCGAGCGCATTCGGGTGTAGGTGGTCGACAGCTTGGGAGACGTCGATTACCCAAATGTTGCCGAGATGCCAGAGAACGTTGTACTCGGAGAAGTCGGCGTGAACGAGCTTGCAAGTCTGGTAGAGTTTTTTGAGCATATTGGTGCACTGGATCAAAGCCTCTTTGAGTTGCTCGCGGTTCAGATGAGCGTCCTTCAGCTTCGGAGCGGGTTTCCCCTCTCCGCCGATGAACGTCATCACCAGAACGTGCTTGCGCAGGATGACGGCTTGAGGACAGTTGATGCCGGCACGATGGATCTTCTGCAAGTTGAAGAGTTCTTTCTCAGCCCAGACGTGGAGCGTTTTCCTATGATTGAGTTTTCCAGCACGGTCTTTGAAGCGGAAGTCGTCCTTAATGTACTCGGTTCTGTTCTTGAACTCGTTCAAAGTGGTCTTGAACACCTTGATGGCGCACTCTTTCGGCACGTTGAATTCATCGGTGTTCCCGCCCATGGCATGGAAAACCGTGGATTCTTTGCCGGTCGAAATGCATCCATTCAGCTCTTCCAGGATGTCTCGATTGATCAGTTTGAAAATCAAGAGACGGGTAGCCGCGTCCATCGTCTGTTCGGATGTTGCTTTCTCTTTCTTGTCATGGAGACGGGACGCGCGGCGCTCTTCCATCTTCGAGTGAACTGCGGACGCGAATCAGAATTCAGAATCGTCGATCAGACCTTGACCCGAGACCGGGAATGGCTCTCATTCTATCACCCAGGAGACCCTAACACCCCCCTTTTGCTTACCTCGGAGAGAGTTGTAGACGCTGTTGTTGAGTTTCATGTCGAAACCCGCGCCGTCTCCAGTGGCGATGGATGATGTTAATTCCATCACTTTACAGGCGTGCTTCCGTCCACACATGTCAGCATCGTGCTTCGTTTTGATCGTGCCGTCCTGGTCGCGGGAGAAGCCTCGAAAACCAATCGGAGGATTGGTTCGCTGTTGAGTTTCGAAACGGTCGACGTCCCTGACTTCGTCCTCGGACTCAGAGTCCTGGGCAATCGAGTCGCCGTCTTTCAGCTTGCGTTCGCTGTTCTCAACGTTGATCTTCAAGGCCTCGCCTCCGTTCGCTTCGCGGTCGAACTGTTCCTGGAGCATGCGGGCGAGCATGAGGTCATCGTCAGTGTTTGGGGGCGAATCCTGGAAGCTTGGTGTCTGATCGATGGGGATCAGAGATGCCGAAATAAGCTCTTCTTTCTCGAACTCGCGCGCCAACTCCTCGCTCATCACATCTGCAAAGAGTGAAAGTTGAGAACAATTCGACTCGAAATCGATTCCATGATTCACAACACCATCTGAACACCAAACAATACGACCATTCAAACTCGGGCAAAAGGGCCTCGAGCTCGACGGTGTGCTTTGTAACCAAGTCATCGAACTGAGATCACAGTTTGTGCGTTTTCCTCGACGGCAGTCTGTCTACAAATCTCAGGCTGAGCGAGCGTTGTCAACGCTGCGCTGCCCCCGGCCACTATGACGCGATTCAGTCAGTTCCTCCAGCGGCTTACTCAAACGCTGACCCTGCTTGTCTGGGCAAAGCTCTCCCGTGGAAACAACGCCGCGCTGATCAAGAGATGAAATCGATCGGAAACTGACCGAGTCGTCGAGGAAAATGCTTTGCATTATAGACAGCTTTTTTTGGCGCAATTTTTCTCCATGACTCTGAGACTCGAAGTGCGGGCTGGCAAGGATAGAAAATCAATGTCGACTCTCGATCGTTGCGCTTCCGCAGTAACTCTTAGTTAGAGCGTCGTCACCGTCGTTGTTCAACTCACCGTCGAAAGGAGCCGCCGTGGGCTGGGGTAGCTTTCCCCAGGGGCATCCAGAGCTGGTCATTCCGAATTTTGAGAGTTTTCAGATGTTGAATTTCGTCGTTACCTTCTGTCGAATTTTCCTCCAATGATTGGGAAGCAGTAGGGGTATCGGCGACCAAGTCTTTCTGATGTCGAGGTTCTGTTTCTGACGTTTTCGATTTGCGGATTTTCCGGATTGGGCGAACAACAGCAATTGCAATTTGGAACTGAAGAATTTACACCAGATTTCCACTTGAAAAAATTTTACGATACTGGATTTGAATAGGTATGGTGGGACAAAGCCCAAAAGTTTAGCATTTATGCGGCCATTGCGGAAGGTTGTAGGGTGTTAAGCTATATATAATATATAGCTTAAAATACGCTGGTGTGCGCGTTTGAGGCCGCAATAAGCTTAAAAAAATTCGCAAAGCGATCGGACGAACACTTTCAGCCGCCGAGCTTCAGCTCGATGTGACACGCTACGAGAAGAGCAGCCAGCTTGTTGCTAAAACGCCGTCGGCTGCTGCTGCTTGGCTGCGCGCGACGACGAACCTCCTCCAAAAGTGGCGGCGGCCTATTCGTCGATTCGTCAGAAAGTAAACCGCACGTCGGGAAACCGTCATGCGGAAAGAAACCCAAGAAAATAAGACGACTTCCAGCGGCACTCCAACACATTCTTGAAACTCTCTCTAACGGGGTTTACTCCGAAGAGGGTCTCATCGAACTAGGCTCTCCTCTCCATATTCCACAAGATTCCGTGGAGCAAGCTCGTCTCCGATATTTTTCCCCATGTGACACTCAAATGGTTCTTCCTCGACAGTTCGGTCATTCAAGAACAGCAACGAACCAGGAGCCTGCGCTTGAGAAGGGAACTCCGGAAACCCACCGTCATGAATGGAAAGACATGAATTTACGCGATGGACGAAGGGTTTGATTCTACGACTCTTGAGCATATTCGATGATGAGACTCCGTGCAGGATGAGAATTGATATAGGAATGAATGAAGGAGCCGAATTCGATGAAAAGAACCGGAAAATTGTGCGGAACCCGAGTCGCTTCGTGAGAATCGGACTTCTGCGCCGTTTTGTGTACAAGGTGCGCGTTGAGGCAGTCCATTTCAAAAAGCCCGCGCTCGCTGTTCGAGAAGACGGTGTTTTGAAGTCATGGGCGCTAAGATAGTGGTCGAAAAACAGTAATCCTGCGGGGTTCTGTCGAGGAACGACTTGGGTTTTCACTTGTTGTTTCCCGTCCAGTTGTTGGATTGTGAATGGTAAGCGCTTCCACATTCTTCGGACGCCAGACCGGCTCAGTCGCTCCCTTCAACGGGAGCTCTTGGCTCCAGCGAAAAACCGTTTCTCTTGCTCAGCGACGGTTCGATTGCCTCCGGTTGTTGAGAATTCTTTCTGTGCGGATACGAAGCAAGCTTTCAGTCTCGTCGGATCTCAGCTCGAACTTTTCGCACATTACTCTCCGAAGCTCGAGCTCTGTGCGGGCCGGGAAACATCGACGAGAAGTCGCTCGGAGAAACTGTAGTTTGAATTTTCGCAGTTTGTTTATGGCCTTCCGCAGTATCCGATTATCTCACCTCTCGAGGGGGAACTTGCCTGCTAATAGAAAGGGTGTTTGTCCTTCCAGATGACTTCGTCTAGCGACAGTATCGCTGTCGCCGTAAGAGTCCGGCCGGCCAAACACCAGAGTGACGTTGACGAATGGATTGTCCAAGACCAGGTCATATACGCGGCTCAGCCTGAATGTCAACACAACGTCTTCGCATTCGATCACATACTCTCTCAGGAGAAGACGAATGCCGATGTGTACGAACAGGTTGTCCACCCCATTATCACCTCAGTCATGGCTGGATATCACGGCACGGTTTTCGCCTATGGCCAGACCTCGTCCGGTAAAACTCACACCATGATGGGCAATGACCGAGATCCAGGAGTGATAAAGAGGGCGATTGCGCAAATTTTCGATGAGATTCACAAAGTAAGATTCCGGTGACGGTCTTCTATACTTCTACTTCTACTGCTGACGATGACGACTTGATTATTATTGCATAGAGGCTGAACTGTTCATTTCTCACTCTAAACTTGGCATCTGTTTGATCCCTAGGAAACGCATCGAGAGTTTCTGATCCGCATCTCTTACCTCGAGATCTATAATGAGCAGATCAGGGACCTCCTCAACAATTCAAGTTGTGCGAATCTCCAAATCAAGGGCCCTGACATGGCCGTCGCGGGATTAACCGAACAGGTAACAACGGATGCGGACCAGATCCTCCAATATATGACAGAAGGCGACAAGAACCGGCAAGTCGGATGTACGAACATGAATGAGAGATCTTCACGCTCCCACTCCATCTTCCGCATCACAATCGAATCCTCCAACCGAAACCCAGAGACGAACAAAAGAGACGGTGTGAGGGTCTCTCAGTTGAATCTCGTGGACCTCGCCGGTTCCGAGCGAGCCACTCAAACAGGTGCCACGGGGACAAGGCTTCGTGAGGGCTGTCACATCAATACCTCTCTTACCGCTCTGGGAATCGTCATTCGAAAACTTTCGACCGGCGACAAGCACATCAACTTCCGGTGAGTGAGTCTCCCCTTCTGTGTCGACCAGAACTCTGAAGTTTAAACATGATTCATTCTACAGAGGAAAATGGATGTCTTTCTTTTTCCATTTTTCCGGCATTATTTTCCGATCTATTCTTCAAAACCATTTCTGAACCATTCATGAATGAGCCTGAGTTTCTACTCTATCATGATGATGATGATGATGATCCAAAGAACTCTGTTAGACTCAGGATTTCCAGTTTTCATTGATGAGGCATGAGATGCTTGGGCTTGTTATAATGTGTAACCATCATTTCATCTCAGTGACTCGAAGTTGACTCGGATATTGCAAAATTCTCTCGGGGGAAACTCGCGTACGGCGATCATTTGCAACATTTCACCGTCGGATTACGAGACGAGCTTGTCTACACTTCGGTTCGGTTCGGATGCCAAGAGGATCAAGAACAAACCCGTCATCAACCAAGTTCTAACCGAGGACGCCAGTTTGCTCCAGAAACGAAACAAGGAGATCGAGTCGCTGAAAGCATTAATTTCGGTCTGTCATTCGATCAGGGATCCGGAATATTTCACTGCATGCATTCAGTTTATCGCTGACAATGAGTTGATCCGCGGAAACTAAGATTTCTCACGAAACTCCTCTCACAGAAAGTCGAGACCGGCAAAGAGCAGCAGCTCAAGGAAAAAGACGACACTATTGACAAACTTCGGAAGAAGATCGAAGGTCTGCAGAAACTTGCCATCGGTGGAGACTTACCCCCGACGGTGTCCGATCGTAATGTTGCCTCGGTAAGTTCCAACTGGACGTGTACCCGTTGCAGCAGCTTTTCGACAAAGGCACGAATTTCCACGAAGAGCCAGAGCTCCGGAGAATCGGAGTTCGGGAGAATTTTGCCGCAACATCAGAAGTCGGGCCGTTGTGGAAAACTCGTTACAACGGTTGCGTGCCATCCATATCCGAGGACACTTTCCCCGTTTTCTTCGGGCAGTTCAAGACGAGATCAATTGCTGGAGCTCAGGACTGGTTATTCTCTTCCAGATTCCCGCCAGGAGAACGGACACTCGCCGTCGCGAAACGTGGTGTCCAGGTCAAATCGCTGCTGCAGCCACTCCCGCGAAAGCAGCGGCGATGTTCGATCTCACCAGCGTCCAAGATGACTCGTTCATAGCCAAGTACGGAACATATAAAGATCATTCCGGGTTCTTCACGCCAGCCAGACCTCGGAAACGAAAAAGTGAGGAAGCCTTTCCAGTGGATGTTGCCGCAACTTCATCCATTGCGAAACCACGCGAGAAACACGAGGAACCGGACATACCTCGCGTGGATGAGCTCGAAGTAAGAAGAAAACCATCTTGGGGAGAAGCTGCAGCGAAAAAGTGCCTCAGGCGCCGAGTATTCATAGAGATAGAGGATCAATACTGGTGATGATTCGACGTCTAATCACTCCTTTTGCAGGAGGCCCGGAAGGAGATCGAGTCGTTGAAGGAGGAGCTGGAGTTCCTGCGTAACGAGAAAGGTCTATATTGCGGCGGTGCCTGTACTCCATCGGCCGCGAAACGCTCTCGTTTGGATCCGCCGACCGCGGTCACTCCGGTGCCTACTCTCAGTCTCATAAGAGAAGAGGACAGCGAACTGGAGGATGACAGTCCCTTCGGAACGAAGCTCAAGATGTAAGTTGTCAGAGGTCTAAAGGACATGAATGCACCTACGGCGATTGAATTCATCAAGCAATCGAATTTTCGACAGCATGGCCACTCCGAGTCAGAAGATACAGGGCATGAAGATCGAGAACCGCTTGCTGAAACGAAGCCTCATGGCCGTGAGCAGCTGTTCGACGCCAGCGCCATCTGAAGACACGGTCATGACCCTGTGCAATAGATCGGTGCCCTCTTCATCCGAAGCGAAACCTGAAACTTGTGATGCGGCCTGTCAATACGAGGAGTTGGAGCTCGGCGGAAAAGACCCTGATGCCGATTTCAAAATCGCGCAACACTCCGATTCGGTGAATGAGGGAACAAAGCCTTCTGACTCGGTTTGCGTTGATTCACCAGCAAGGGACACTCCGCTGAGGACGATGCAAAAATCTTGTAAGGACTCCACACCGCTCATCGATTTCTGTAGTCCTCGGACGATCAGGAAGACAATCCTGACTCCAGGACGGTGCTCGGAGGCGTCGTGGCTGGATTCTGAGAACACGCCGAACATTTTGCCGACAAATGTGCGGGACGTCGAAACTCAAGTTTTCTTTGCTGAAGGTAAGGCGACAGAATTCAGCTCACGACATCGAGTGTAGGAGCGCGCCACTCAGAATCGAATTGACTTTTCTTCAGAAAGAGCCGAGGTGTCGAAGAAAGACGCAGAGACGTGGACCGATCCTCTCTTGGATGCCGAGGTCGCGGAAACACGAAACGAAACTCTAGGAACTCAAATCGACGAGAGTACGATGAAACCTCGATATTCTTCGATTCATTGTGGAGCCGTTGAGCGAACCGACGCAGAAGCACAGACTGAGGCAGAGCCAGAGAGAATAGAACCGGAGAAAGTCGATGTCGAAGTCCAGGTTTCTCCACAAACTTCATGCTGCGCAAGTCAGGTCGATATCGAGATGATCGATGCCAACACGTCGATTTGCATCAACGCGAGCGAAGACGCATCCACCCATACGATCGATGGGAAGGAGGCGCCACCAAAGGTGAATCTTTCTTTCCTTTCCCCTCTCCCGTGTTCCTTTGTTTGCATGTTTGTTCGTCCTTGTTGAAAGTTTTGCCAACAGAAGGCCCTGGAACTTTTAGGCGACACCACCGCGTTCTGCGATCAGTAGGTTCTCGATTGTTACGCGCTGCATGGAAAGTCCGGGTTCGGTATGTTCAGTTTTCGTGTTTCGATTTCTTTCTTTGTCTACATCTGGAATTTGACCCGAATAGAAGTTGAAAGGAAATTTCTCGGGGTCGTCAGGTGTGTGCAGCTGACGGAGCTCGCGGACTCGACGCAATTCTGGAAGACACTTCGAAGTCGAGCTCAAGGAAGGTGATCACCCGAGACGTGGGAGTCATGGCTCAAATTGAAGAGCTTTGGGTGATGAAGATGAAGCTCGATCAAGAGAAGACGGCTCGCGAAGAAGCCGAATCGAAGTTGGACGAAGTTTGGAAAGAACGCGGTAAACTCGTAAACACCAACGACAAATACCTCGAGTTCTTCAGAGCGAACGGAATCGACCCGAAAGATATTTTGAACGCTCAAAACGCATCCAACCACAAAGTGGATGCCAACAATGGAGGTGAGAATTCGTCCAGATGATGCTCGCTGCTGAGCTCTCTCTCTCTTTCTCGAATGAGAAGAAAATTGTGAAAAGTATTCGCTTTCGATATGAAAGACGTCAGATTTCGTGGTTGAATTCCGAGTATCGCATTTGCAGGCACCAAGAACGAGGATGTGGAAACAATGAAGCGAAAATACGAAGCTCTTAAAGAGTTCTGTTTCCGCCACCCGGATATGTGAGGCCGTTTTCTCGAACTTTAAAAACCTGAAATACTGTTTCCAGTATCCCAAGCTTTTCCACGTGACCGATTTCTCGAACTTTTCCAGTAAGGAACGCGTACTGAACGACAGGGTTCTCGTGCGTCATAAACCGTCCAACAAAATACATGTCAAAGAAGATAATTTAGAAATCGTACACGGTAAGGAATCAAAGGCCAACGAGGAGGTCGAGAACATAGAGCCTTCAATCCCAGGTGAGTCAGACCTAATGGTTCAAGTGATTTCCAATCGTCTCGCAGAGTTTTTTGGAAATGCAACGTCGATCTTGAGGTAGAGCTCGAGCGACAAAGCACTGCGAGGGTCAATCTCCTGAAAGTTTCGTTTCCAGAGCGAGCTCCCGTCGAAACCCCTCAGCCTAAATCCAGTGAGAGGCCTTTAGCGGAACTTCAAGATATGCAGCAGTTCAAAGGGGCGAAGTATCTTGCTGAGGCGGATCCGGGCGAATGCAAACCCTCATGAAGACCTGCTTGAAGCTCCGACTCCGTAGACGAGTCAGCCTCCGCGCGGCATCAGCGCGTCAGTCTCCGTTATTTGATTCACAAGATTTTTTGTATAGCTCAACCCTCTGTTTGGATGTGTATTGGCAAGTGTAAATATCAGTGGACGATGTTTTTGTATAGTGTAAATTTAGACGTGACGTCGGTAAAATAAGATTTTCCATCAAAGAGCTGAAAGTGAGTTTTCCTTCTGAGCGTAAGAGAGACCGTCTCCACCTCGATTGTCTATTGAATAGCTTTCCATCAAGGGGTCATCGGCGAGATGCGTTCCACTGTGGACATCAAGAACAGAAGTCGAGGATTGTGATCACCCCTTTCTTTCCCTAGCTGAAAAAGACAGAATGAACTTCTCTCAAACTTCGCTGGAAGTTTCCAGTCTTGAACCTTTTCTCGCTAATTTATAGCGATTCAGCTTCCTCCGGATCCTCGTCAATGAAACTTCGTCACACAACTGCCACCTCTTCTTGACGAGTTCGCAGCCGAAAAAGTGGCGACTATAGTTCTCTGCTGCTAAGTTTCCAGAACGCCAAAACAAATTCCCAAACACGTCTACGCCCAGAGATCCGATCATATGCTCTCAGTGCTTCTCTCCCGCGGGTATCCATCCCTTGCAGTTTTGGAACATGACGGAGGCAGGAAGTCGTCGCTGAGCGCACCGCAAACGCAACCAAGTTGTTCGGCATGATGTTCTTCTTCCAAAATATCTGACTCGCGCAGGAACATCCGTGGGGTCTTCGGGAGACGGAGTTATTCTTGATGGAGTCCGACGCGAGGACAGGAAAAATGATCGATGATGATATGATAAAGGGTACTTGAGAGTGTGAGTGGGGAAACAGTGTGAGTCAACAAAACAAGGGCGAATGATGGATACCGTCCGAAATCCACGGGGGAAAACGAAAAAGTTTGCGTCCCCCACGAAACTATTTTGCGAAACTAGGAAGGGGGGCAGCCAAATGTTTCACCGGTTCGAAAAATATAGAATAAAAAAAAAATATATTTGTATCTTCAAAATTGAGAAATTGTCATAAAAATTGCGGATTTCACGGTTTCACAAGCATGTTGTGAGTTGATTCCTGTTGCATATTTCTGGTTGCCTTTCTTATCAGTATTCACCGTTGGCCTAGTTCCACTCGTCAGTCAAGAAACTCATCGATCGTCGTTTGGTCCTCCCCGTGGTCGTGTCCTTCGCTTCGTGACGGTGCGCGAAGAAGCATCAAGTACCAAGATCCCCGACTTCCATTTCTTCTTTGACTGATCTAGGATCCAAGCCCTATCACTCTTTTTCAGGGGCGGTCAGCTGTGTGCCAAGCAAGCTTATCGCATTTTCTGTGTTCTCATCATTCTGAGGAGTTTTTCCTGGTCGTACTAACTCCGCATGGTTGCGACAGATTCGCTTTGCCATCATCATATTCATATCCTCTTTGTTCTGCCGAAACTTCATCTGATACATTTCCGGTAAAATGTTTTCTTCAGTTTTCAGTTCCAAATCAGTACGACTGGGACGCTTCTTGCGTTCTTCTTTTTCGATTGAGATGCAGAGTCTACGCCGTTATTTCCGGTACTTGCGGCGTACATCGATCATCAGACCTTGATAAACGAAATTCCAGAAACTCACCACCACTGCCTGGTGACACTGATCACAAAAGTTTTTTCCTTGTTGCGGATCTTTCTTTCGATATTCACATGATTCCTGTGCCCGACTCCCTAGCTGCATAGCTTCATTTTATTTATTTCTTTTTTTGTTGAATGAACAGAACCATTTGCGTCAGGAATTTTATTTACAAACTTTCGGCAAGGTACGTTTTGCGAAAAGCAACATATACAGAATCTGGAACATGGGAAACCTTTCGACGGCAGGGGTTTTGAAAACATTATTTTACTTAAACTCTGGAATACTCATTTGAGAAATTTTTGGGCATGGTTCCCATCATAGCTGTTGGAAATGCTTTGGGGCACCAAATAAATTTGATTTGTATCTTTTGTTTCGTCCGATTTTGTGGTGGGCGGAAGATTCGAACGTTTGTTCAAGGTCGGATGATTTTCGGAGACGCGACTCACTGTCCCAGCAGCATCGATATCATCTGAAACATCTCGTTCTTCCGTTGCTTCGGAAGCTCGGCAGCGACTCCGGAAGGACGGCAACGCGACTCGTCGACGGGAGCATCTGGAATCGTCAAACATTTGCGGATATGTAGTAGCAAGTAGCAAGAGAAGCATTTCGCTCAAGTTATCCTCTGCTCAGTCTATGTACTCCGCAGCGTGGAGCGGCAAAAGTCCATGATTAACTTACGGCAGTTGATTTCGGTGTTCTTCAACTTTTGCTCGGCTTTGCTGATCGGAGAGAGCCGACCTTCCATGACTTTTTGACGAAGAGAAGATTTCAGTTTTAGACTGAGTTCCGTGGAGGCTGCAATCGAGATTTTTCATCATGAAACCTCCTCCGGACCAACTATAAGCGCTTTTGATTGCTGTCGCGAAGGACCGCGACAGAAGGTGCTGACTAGAACCAACCTGGTTTCGCTGCGAGAACTTCTTCGGTCGTAGTTTTCGCAGGCGGAGATTCGCTCCCTGAAAGAGAAGATGTCGTGCTCCTCTCGGACGACGAAGACTTCTGTCTCGGCCTCTGGAGCCCTGGAACCATTTTTGTTCTGGTTCTCTGTTCTTGTCTTTTGGCGAGGAACTGCTGGAGTTTTGCGCGGACTTCGATTGAGGCTCCCGAACCGCTCCTGAGGAATCGTTGGAAGCTGACTCAAAAAAATCCTCTCCATATTTCCAAATTCCCTCGATCAAAGGCGCCGTCAGATAAGGAAGATATTTCATTCTCGAGGGAGATAGGACTTACTTCTTGGGCAAGACGATTACTTTGGGCGCGGGCGATGTTGATGCTTTTGAAGCATTGGTTTTCGTTGCGTTCGATGCTATGAGAGAACGCATCCGCTCTTCCTCTTCGAGCTTCCTCAAGACGTCTTTCTTGGGACATTTGGTTGCTGTTGGGGTTGAACTCACGACGGGGGGTTCTTTCTCAAACTCCTGAGGTATATCTCCGATTTCCTTATCGCTCCCGTGGCCGGAATCGCGGTCCTCGTCGCTGTGAGCTGATGAGTCGCTTCGCGTTTTGTGACTTTCCATGTACATCTGCAAAAAGAGTGCATCGGATTGAGAACGAATCAAAACGTAGTTTTCGGGGGGAGGGGGGGGGGAAAGGGCAAGGTTCCCTGATGTTATCTTGAGCTACAATCGGAATGCTGTTTGAGGAAATCGAATCGGAAATTACTCGTATCCTCTCCGACAGGTGCTTCTCGTGTTGTTGTTGAAGATGTCTCTGTTGGAGCTGGAAGTGCTGTAGAAGGATCTGTTGTTGCATCTGCTGTTCTTGCTGAAGTACCATGATCTGTTTCTGTAGTTCGAGTTGTACAGCGCTGACTTCCTCTCGCAGGGCAGGGTCCACCACGAGTGCACCGCCCATCAAGAACTCCTGCGCTTCAGGACCTCCTGGAAGATGAGCATGTTCACATCGAGATGAGTAGATCTGCCTCCCCGAGATCATCTCATTCAGTCGGGCGGTACTTTGGCTTTGGCACTTACGGAGAGTTTCGAACGATAGTTGGTCGATGTTGCTGGAAGATCTGTTGTTTCCTAGAATAGCAAGCGCAGCTTTTTGCAGTTTCTCATCTCAACGAGCCATCAATGAATTTTTATCTTTTTTTCTTCGCACGAAGCGATCAAAGTTGCGAAACAATGAAAGTATTTGGTATGGAAGCTTTGTTAGGGTTTCGATGCCGTCATTGTTTGATTCTTCGCGCAACGTCCGCGGATTCCCAAGAAAGCCCCTTCTTAATGAGGTGGTTTCAACCGCGGCGCAATTAGCCACGCGCTTAGATTAGTGGGCACGGTGTTATCGCGGTATTACAGCAGTGAATAATGAGTCTCATTCTATTTTCTGAAACACGTAGGAAAATACGCTGGAAGGGTCTTCGCGACATTCGAAGGGACTCCCGGGGAGCCGCGAAAGTGTTGCGTACGGGGGAAGGACTCAAGTACGAAGCTGGCTATGGGTCACCTTTTGAAAGGCATGTTCAAGTTCAGGCAACACGTTTCTGTCTATGTAAGTGGTTTGGTCTTGACGGTCGAGCCGCAGAAAGGCAAATCTGTTGATGATCTTGGGAAATGGGGTTAGGGGTCTGTGTTGTGATTCGTTCGTCGACGCTCATGAACGAAGCGTACCGGATGCATGGCCCTTTCTGTATACCGTCGTTCTCGCTACATAAGCTATGGAAAGCTTGGTCAACAGGTTTAGTTCAACGAGACAGACCTCGGCTTCTAGAATGGCGCTGCTAGGCCTGTCTCGGGATGCCCGTCTGAAAGGATGGTGGCTCATGGATTCACCGACGGGCATTCTCAGCCTTTGTGCTCTCTATCTCGTCGTGGTGCTCAAACTCGGCCCAACTTGGATGCGCGATCGGAAGCCCTTCAACATCAAGCCGCTCGTTCGTGCCTTCAATCTGCTCCAAGTGCTCAGCAACTCGTATTTCGTCATCTACGGCGCGTACTTGGCCTACGGCAGAGTGGGATTTCGACTTCTGTGTGAGCCGTTGCACCGTCGGACGGACGCTGATAGTTTGAAACTTTTGAGTTTGTTCTACTTTTATTTCTTGATCCGTTTGAGTGATTTCGTCGATACCGTGTTCTTCGTGCTAGCGAAAAAACAGAGTCATGTGAGCTTCCTGCATGTGTATCACCATCTCTGCGTCGTGCTCAACGGCTGGATAGGACTTCGGTCCGGCTGGATCAACGGAGTTCTGTTCGGAATCTTCATGAACGCTTCGATTCATATCATCATGTACTCGTACTTCATGCTGGCTACTTTTCCCAAGATGAGACCTCATCTCTGGTGGAAAAAGTACATCACATCCGCTCAGATTATCCAGTTTCTTGTGTTCTGCTATCTTGCAACACTTGTAGTCTTCAGAGAGAAAGACTGCGGCTACCCCAAAGCTGTGATCTACAGTTCCATAGCGAACGTCATATTGTTGCTTTCTCTATTCAGTAAATTCTATCTCGACACTTATATTTGGAAGTCGAGAAAGCTGACGAGCCGCCAGCACGTCGAGTAGCGGTCATAGTCCTCATCGGGTAGTCTCATGATGTATTTTATTCTTTTGTGAATAAAGTTCATATTTTTCCAAAAAAAAAACTTGAATATCATAATTTATATCGAACCTTTTTCCCCACTTTGCAATCTTTGCATTCGAAACCCCCGTTGTTGGCTCAGTTGTTTCGTTTTTCTCTTTTCGGTCAGATTAAGCGACGGTACTACCTATTCTGAACCGAATGCGAAATCGGTGCAGAACCGATGACTCAACCAAAGCTCTTCCCAGATAGTTTGACGTTGCCGCAATGTTTCTGAATGGATCCGAACGAAGGTCACCGATTTCGTAAAGCGGCCTTTCAGCAACGTTGGAAAAAGACGATATCTTACAGCGGGTTGATGTATTTTTACATCGGCCGTTACCGGTTCACCGAACCCCTCAACAATTGGAGCTGTTCTTTAGAGTGGTTCCAGGTCCGACTGGCTTCTGAGGCTTTAGTTGGCAAACTTTCTGAAATTGACAAATGCTGCGAACGGCATCAATTACGGCTAATTTCCTCACCTTGCTGCAACGCGCTAGAGTAGTAGTCTTGTTGATTTGGAGATGTGGCGATGAAAATTGTGGGCATGGGTGCGTGAAACGCTGAGGAACCTCCGACTGAAAGACTCAACGGAGATCCGCGAATCAGCGGATGAGGTACAGCCACACGTGAGTACTCTGGAAAACAATCGGAGAATTCTCAGTAACCGAAGCTAAGAGAGCGGAACCGTGGATTCTGTCCGGTATGGAAGCCACGAAGAGATTGGCAACGGAGGTACACAGAATGGAATTATTTTGTAGTCGTTTGTGCACCACCTAATTTAGATAACGCTGACACACATCATCAACATAGTCTTTTCGGTGTGTATAGTTGACCGTTTCCCGCGTAATCCCCATTCTGAGTGAGGGCTAACTGCAATCTGTGAAGTGTTGAAAGTGCACGACTGTGGTAACAGGTGACACAATCTTCAAGTGAACAAAGAACCTGTCCCGACTAGAAGCCAAAGTGAAGTTATCGCGATGGAAAGTCGAATCTCTGGACACCGGCTTCACGTTTTTCATTTGCAAGAACTCTCAGGCTGTCGTCACGCGATTTGCCCGCGGAAAAAACTCACAAGAATCGATCACGAGAGCAAAGTCAACAGCTATTCAGCTGCGGAATCGATGGCATAGATGTATTCCCCCCTCCCCTCCCCCCCGAGTTTAGAAAGTTTTCTGGATGAAGGTCCCGGATCCCTGGGGTTCCAGCATTTCTGTCGTAACTCCTCACTATCATAGGTCTCGAAACGATTTCCTTTCTTTCTGTGCGGTGTTCCGTCATGCTCCACTTTCTGTCCCTTCTGAAACGATTCTCTTCGCCCGTCACGTTCCCCTACAATTAAAACCTCAGCATAACAGTTTTTCCCTCGCACGGACGACGTTTATCAGGGTTACAGCCGACTGTTTGTCTGTCTGTCTGTTGTTTCCAAAGATTCTTCGTCGCGAAACTCTCTCGACAGGCAAGCAGAGGGTTCAACACACTGTCGGCACAAGCAAGTGCTGAAAAACGGCGCAAGGTAACATGATGTAACGACGACGAGTGGCTGCAGCCGCGGTCTTAGTCACAGCCGGAGAAAGTAACGCCGGACCCACCAACGAAACGGCATTCAGTCCGTGTCTGTCTGATACACGAACTATTGCTCACTTACAAACACACACACAACTCGCTTTCCCGGTCAGAGGTTGTTATGCAAGGGATCGTAGCGCGCTGCGGCGGCGAGGGAACGGGTCGGCGAGCATGGCGAAGTTTTCAATTGGCAACTTCTTGATAAGCTGTTGACGAAAAGTCTTCGACAGCAGCGGGCGTTCGGGAGAATATCAGAGAATCAGAATTTCACAACAGCTCGACGAGAACAGTCGCGTTGTTCGCTCCGCGACCCGTTCAGAATTTCGGAAGCCTTACGAAATCTTCATATCCGCCGCTTATCAACAGAGTCTCGCGCTTCGTATCGTTGACCAATTCATCGGCAATGACATACTTTTCCTGATCTTGTCTCGATCCCAATCGGAACTAACGTGTTTACTCATGTCAGCTGTCATAACGAGTAAATTCGCGAATTTTATCCGCTTCGCACGCGGTGCGATAATACGAGCCGTCGTAATTCTCTTGACAGGTGTGAAGAGTTCACCCGACGCGCGGCACAAGAACACTTCTACGGCTCAAGTCGTTCTTTCTTTGCAATGATGGCGAAATTCTCACGGATTTTGAATTTATAGTATGAACGCGAGGCGAAAAGTGAAACTCTGTGCCGAAAACTTCCCCAAAAGCTGCGTCGAAACCGACCAGAAAGTGATGTTTTGAGATCTCTGGAGAGTTTTCCACTTGAGATCTCAAACGAGACGCGTGATATCGTCGAAGAGAAATTTATTCAAGCTGTTCTTTTGTTTGAAGGTGACAGATCAGAGAGTGACTCCAACAGTACATATCACTCGTCAACACCACGGGCACGTGGTCTACGTCCATTCAAGGTTTCAAGTGCATCGTTTGATTGACCAGTCCTCCATTGAACCCTTCCAATATGGAAAGATGATCTCAAATAATCATGTGTTCAGAACAATCACAGTCAACTCACGTGCCGAGTGCTGTTTCTAATTTGTTGCAAGACATGTGTGTTCCGAACCGGACCGTCCGGAACTCTGTCACATGGACTTTCGTCATCCGTGTAGGAATACGGTAGTTCACGTAAACTTGTCTAGTTGTTTATCTTCCACGAGGCAAAGTTTCTTGAGGGATCCACGAATCTAGAATTGCCTCATTCACTCAGGTAGTTCCGTCACTCGCGCGATTGGTCAACGAGTAGAAAACCTGTGCTGACACAATTTTCTCAAGGATCGCTCCAGTGCGTCAAGCCGGCTTTCCAATCAACTTCTCTGGAGCGAATTAAATCATTGCCACATCGGAACGAACAGCAAGGGTTCGATGTGGTGCGCGACGCGAAGACGCTCGTGGGTGTGACATGACGGGAAAGCTGAGAAGTGAAAGTTTAATCCGCGTTTAATCGCGGTAACGTTTCCCTCGATAAGTGCAGGAAGCTCGAGAAACATTTTTGTACATCGGTTCCGGCGAAATAAAGTACAACAGTTTGCTACAATCGTTCCGACTCAAAATGTGATGCAGAAGCGTTTTCACGATCATTCACCAATGAATTGAACGCCTACTTCATGGTTTCTAACAGACGACGCTTATGAGTTAATGCCCGTGACAATCAGTGGACAATTATTGTGAAAAATGGAACTCCGGGTAGTGAACGTCATAGTTTGAAAAGTTCATCACGTCGGCGTGGTGATTACTTTGTGAAAATGTCTGCGTGGAGTTATCGTCACCCAGCGAGTCAGGTAGACGTGACCTCGCGATGTTGCATGAGTCACTTCAAGTCGGGTGTCAGGCAGTCAACAGATTTGTCCCAAAGTTCTCCAGATTTCGTATCTAAACTCAAGAAAGTAAAACTCACCGTCCATTTGTAGCATTGCGTTGCTTTTCCCTCGATCGGGATCGAATCAGCAGTGAAGTATCCGTTGGCGATTGTTCCAAAAGTAGCCAGAGTTCGATTTGCTCACAACACGTTATCAGTACAACACAACAAGAGCATGCATTCCGATTCGTTGCAGAAAACCACAATGGAACTTTACAAACCTCAACGAACGACCAGTGAAACGCCAAACATGGGTTACGTCACAGGGTTAGCATCAAGCAACGGAGAACAACGTTAGAGGAGTACGACATCAATACGGGACCGGCTGCGTCTCCTTCACGACCTGATCGCTAGTTTGGACGACTGGCATCAAACTCAGTCGTCCTCGAAAGTTCCTCTCTCTGCCGAGGAGCGCTCGACGGAACTTTCTTCGAATGAAGTTCGTAGTCGATCGGGCAGCCGAGGGCAATGCCAAACGAGCTGTCAAAGCGTTGTCTTCTTGCACTCGGGGATCAATTCGAGGTGTTAATTCAGACTCGGGACGAAACAGGAGTATGGTACGACGACGACGAAAAGGAGAACGAGAAAGGACGAAGGACGAACACACAACAGGACATGGACGGACGCGACTACACGAAACACAACACGCAACACGAGATATTTCGCGGCGCTGCTGCTACGGGGTTTCGGTCAGAAATGCGCCGCCATTCCGCCGGTGCAAACTTGCGCGAAACCGCATGCATCGACCGTTCGAGGATGAGGAGGTTTTTGAAGAGGGCGAGAAGGAGCACCTACCGGCTACGATCCACTGTTCCTCGTCAGCATGGTAGTCAGGTGGCTGGCTGGCTGGCTGCTTGGCTGATTTTCCTCTCTCGCTCGCTCGTTTGTCCGCTTGCAGAGTCAAGAAGTCAAGAAAGAGATGAAACAACTGAGCAGCAAACAGCTGATTGAGAAATCGCCGCTGCCGCCACCACCGACACTACGGCAGCGGCAGCCGCTTCAGCAGTTGCCGGCGGTAGTTACGTAACGGAACGAGCCACCGACCAGCAGGCTGCTTCTTGGTTGGCTGGTCCGGTGGTTGGTAAGCCGCTCGGTTGCTTACTTGGTCGGCCCGTCCGTCGGTCTGTGAGTCCTTACCTCCGTCGGTCGGTCGGTTCGTTCGTTCGTTCGTTCGTTCGTTCGTTCGTTCGTTCGTTCAAGGCCACGAAATCAGAAAAAAGAACAAATGGCAACATCACGTCGTCGCTACCGCCGTCATTTAGTCACTCACTCATTCTATCGTTCAGACCAATGGTTAGCCGACCGCTCTATCAGTCGATTTCAGTGTCCAAGTCCGATGCTTATCATTCCACCGGTCAGCCGTCATTTATTCGGAAATCCGGATCGTACCAGTGGCGCACTCGTCCAATATCTGGACCGATCCGGTACGACGAAGTTGTTACAGATATATTACAATGCAGCGTAACAGCCAACAAAGAGGAGAATTCGTGTCAGAGTCGAATAAATCGCGCATGCTCTGCTCGATGTTGAACGACAGAAGAAGTTCAACGGAAGTTCATCTCGTGGTTTTCAGTCAGTCCGGATCCCAAACGTCACGAGTCTTTGGTGGGTCCTAATCAAAAGATGGTGCCTCGTTTTCTTTTTGCGAAATGCAAGGTCAGAGTGCCGTTATAGCGCTCAATATTGGACGGTGAGAAATCCTTCGTCATTTCCTTAGCTGCCGCTGCTGCTGTCGGAGTTTTCTTCATCTTTTCGCTCGAAAAGCGGTGGCGGCAGCAGCATCGGTTCTGCTCATTGATTTTTCGTTGTTGCAAAAGGTCCACAGTCAAAGCGTTATTTCTGATTCTCGGTGGTCAGTTGGAGAGAATCTCACGCGATGTCTGCAACACTTTCCCTCATTTCAACCGGAATATCTAAAACGCTTGAAATTATTTTCGGTCGTTCGAAAGATGCGCCTCGGATCAAAACATCAACCGTTCCGTTGACCTTGTGACGCGAGAAAACGTGAAGATAATTCGGATTCGGAAACGCGGGACCTCCCTTCCCGCGCCGGATCCCGATCGCTTCCTCTGACTTTCGCTGAGCGGAATTTCAGATTTCCGAAATACTCCAGAGCTTTCCTTGAAAAATTAACAAAAAAGGTAACCTGATGTCGGAATCAGCGGATGCGAGAATGTTGTGTTCTCAATTTTATTCCATAAATACAATCCGATAATTCAAGCTGAACACAGTCTATTCGAAAGTTCCTTATGCGATGTCGTGGCACTTCTTATGCCGCAAGCGAATTTCAAGTCGTGGATGTTCAACATTCGCATCAGATGCGTGCTCCGTTGTAGACGGATGTTCCATTCTTGAACACATGTCGAGGTTTAGGATCCCAATACGGCCATCCGTGGTAGACCAAATCGTCGTTGACTTCAACCACTTGAGGCTGGAGGGACGCTTTGATTTTCTGCGAGAACAAGTCTGACTGAGATCTTAGTTCCCCGTCTGAGTCTCCTCGATATGAAGAGTTTGAGTAAGGGAATCGTGTATTGAAGTTTTTATAATTGGAGGATTCTACTCACGCCGATGAGTCCACTGGCGTCTGCCCGGAAGATGGCTCGAACCGCTAGGACTGGGACGATGCAGAGAACCAATCCGAACAAACTCCAGCCCACAACATCGGCTCCCAGCGGGAATTTTCTGCCGTCGCGCATCAGAGGCCTCTGCAGTGCCATTCCGCCGCACACCGTAACTGCCATGAACGCGAGAGGACTAACGGTCGCCCAACACATCCTCAAGTAGACGTAAGGTATCGGGTGCAGGACCTCATCAGTGTTGTACAGGAGATTCTGACCGCCTGAAAGATTCATTTTCGAAGAGTTACGCAGGGAAACAGCGATCATGAACGTCCACGGATTCAAAAAGTTCATCTCATCTCAGACACACTCGCAGTCGAAACGGTCTCTACGGCTCGTTCGTGTTACTCGAAAGTCAAATTGATCTCCTCACCGTAAAGCCAGGCCAGGGCGCATAGCTCCCCAAAACACACGACGATTATGCATAGTGTGCTGATGTAGTAATCGACAGTTTGGAGATAGTAGAGCCCGGCCTGAAATCGAACATACCGTAAACTCTCCTGGGATTAACGAAGATTTGTTCTCGAACATCATTTGGACAGAAAGAGATACTCGGAACTATTGAGATGATGAGTATCCGTCCGAAGCTTTCCGGCTCTGCCCTTGGTTATCGCAAGAGCGGAGAGACCTTCTGATTTGAATCTCAGTTTTGAACCCAATACTAAACAGGGCAAACATTTTCCCGCTCCCGTTTATGTTTCAACCTCTTCAAAGTATTTTCCCAGCGACACTATCCTTCGAATAGCCTCCATTTTCTTTCGTAATTTCGTATCAGATTGAAGATTTTCCGGAAGATTAGTTGTCGCGGACTCTCCCGCGCATTCGAAGTCCCTTCAGAAAACGCTGTTCCAAACTCACGTCGGTCACGAAAGGAATCGCCATGATGAGACATCCAAAACAGATGAAGAGCAGGAAGAAACCTCGACCCTGGAATAAGAAACGACGATCATCATGTTCAAGAAAACGAAATTCAATGAACGCTGGCGTCCTAATCCTACTCGAGATATGTCGACTTGCCTGGAATCGTTGTTTGATGGTTTTGCCGTAACTCTCCTCGAGTGCGTGGACGACAGTCGACGTCAAGGTGTTGATCGAATCCATCGCGAGACAAATGAACAAAAACCAAAACAGAACGGCCCACAGCGGCGGGAGCGGCATCAGTTTTATGACTTCCGTGTACATTACAAAAACTAAGCCTGCAGACCAAAATGACTTTCGTCATTCAGATGGTATTCTGAGCTGGAGAGTGCCGAAACACTGTCGTCCCAGCGTTATCGAGCTTTTCCCGTACAGCACTTTCAAAAGAGTCTATGAACTCGAAAAGTGCAGAAATCATCAACCTACATTGGACTCGATTCTTCACACCAACCAATTCCTCCGTTGGAAGGAAGATCGAATCTCCGACTCACCTGGATCTTTGTGGAAGAAAGAACTCGAGAGCTCTTGCTTCCAGATCACGCAAAGATGTCCAACAGTGCCGAAGGTAACTGTGCCGACAACAAAAACTACTAATACGTTGATCAGGACGGTTATCATAGTGTCCCTCATTAGTGAGATCTGTTTTTTATTCCGGGAGCTAACGACGTAGTTCGGTCCCAGAGTGAGTCCCATGGAATGTATGGTTTGAGCCAAGGCGAACACCCACAACTTAGCGCTCTTCATTTCCTGCGAATCGGAAGTTTCTCGATCAGAAAAACAGCGCACGCCGCCCAAAAGTACAAAATGTTTCCGAAAATGTTTTTTTTTTCTCTCATCTACGACAGAGACGAGTGTGGGCGAAATGAACGGCGCGTCGTAGTGGGCTTTTGGTCTGGTTTTGTCAAAAACATTATTCTTCTCCAAGCATCCGGCCCAGCTTTCTCTTGTTTGAGAACAGGAAGTTTGGAGATACATTCAGAACATTGCCAAGAGGCGAAATAATTGCTCACCTGAAGGTTCGGTGTAAAGAAGTATTGGATCCCATCATACGAGCCCTCTAACAGCAGAACTCGGAACAGGAAGGCCGCGAATACGAAAAACGGGATTATCGAGAGAACGTATTTGATCTTCTCGCTGAAGAAGCTCTTCTTCCGCAGCGAGAAGTAAGCGAGTAGCAGACACAGTGCGATCGCGGCAAACAGCTCCCAACGAATCACACCTGAAACAGCGTACCGGGTTCTTCAGATTCCGATGGCAACCTAGAGAAGAAAGTGTATGAATGTTGATTCCGTCGGAATCACTTACCGGGAGTATTGGGATTATCCGAAAGCTCGATGACCTTGATGTCGAAGAACTCCTGAGCCGTGGAGGTCCTCTCCGCGAGTTGCTTCGACAGTGTTTTGTTCAAATCCTCACTCAATTCGTTGCCAGAGTTGGTTATGGCTGGAAAGACGCATTTTCAGCGGCTGATTGAACCAATTCTGCTTTCGAAAAGAGACATTGTGGTACAAAAATCACCTGCGAGTCGGATTTTGTAAAATTGTTCGGGGTCCTGAGTACAGTTTGGAGTATTCCACGGGTTCGTGCAGCGAGCCCATCGTGGCCTTGCGTGGAACGAGTTGAAGAAATAGAAGAGCGACCACGCAAAAACGATGGCGTATATCGTTGAAAGGAAGTACGAGATGATGACGCCGGCGAAGCCGACCCCTGAATGAATGATAAGAGCTTCAATGTTAATTCAAAGATCAATCCTAGTCGTAACAGTTATCAGGGCCTCAATTTTCGTACGCGAGATGAGCCTCAAATGCAAATCAAAGAGTATCCCCACATTTGCTTTTCCAGTTCCCCATGTTTTCTGCCGAGAATTATTCTTTGAGGGAACGGCGCGCAATTATGTATCACATGAGATCCGTATCGCAAACCAACTAATCCGGAATGTCGATGTCCAAGTCTGAAGTTGGAACAAGTACGCGGACCCATCGCAGATATGATTCCAGAAAAGATTGGCTTCGAAAATATTCCAAGAGATATGCCTTGCAAATCGAGAAGATCTCAGCTTCGGATGACATCGAAGCAACCAAAGATTTTGTGACTCATTTCGATTGGCGACAACTCTATATTTTTCGATAACCGGATTTGCTCGGGCTTTTCCAAAACCCACTCAAAACTTGAATACATTTAGACTCGATTTGCGTGGTTATCCATGCATTCGGCCGAATTGATTTCCAGCCAAGAGACTCTGATCGAATTTACAGTGAGCGGCCACATTCTTCGCGAACTCGAGCAACTCGCCTTTCGTGAGCGGAGCAAGCTTCCCGATGGCCTGGATCGGGCCTGAATGAGTCGCTCGACCTGCGGCCATTTCAATGCAGATCATTGGAACGCCGACGCAGACCAGAAGCATCAAGTAAGCCATGAGAAAAGGGCCTGGAAGCAAAACGAGAAACCTTATCCTGGATGAGGAAACCGACCCGATGAAGAGATCCGGAGAATCGGAGAACTTTCGACGTGAGGTTGTGGAGAACAGACGGAAATGAGGCCGGTCGCTGTCAACTTACCTCCCCCTTTTATGAAACAAAAATAAGGAAATCTCCAGATGTTTGCGAGGCCTAGAGCTTCCCTTGCAGAACCCGCGGCGAGATCCAAATAGTGTCGGCAGTTATCGTGCGATTTCGCTTTCGTACGCGTAACGTCAATCACGTAATCTTCTTCGTCCGACGAGCTAGAATTCAATCGTGCCTTACATCTGAAGTTTCTTCTCTCAATCTGGTGGAGAACTCGAGAAATGAACAGAATTCCTCAGATAATCGTTTCATGTGACAACTGAAGCATGGATGGCCGCGCATCAGCTACGTTGTTCTCCTCAATCCTGGATCAACCATCAATCCGTGGATGGGTGGATCGTTTGACGGATTGATCAATGATTCAACCGGCCCATTCAAACCCCCTGCCCTCCCCCTCCCCAAGAGAAGTGACCAAATTATCCGTTTTTGCGCGGATGGATTCTTGACTCTCGATTTCCGAAATCCCACGACAAGCGTAGAAAGGATGCGGGCAAACATGCTTCACGGAGCGGCTATGTTTTTTTCTTAATTTTCGCGTCGTCAAAAGACAATTTGGCTGAGTCGCAATCGTCCCGCCCACGGATTTCCGTCCATGTCCAAGCTGGTGCAGCGGAAGCACTGCGATCGATCTTCTCGAGTTCCAGAGTTGTCATCATATAATGCTCGTGTTTGCGGCGTCCATATGATGATCGTCGCCGAGCTTCAGGAGTGCTTGAGGACGACGGCGATCGAAGCATCCGAGGCATGGAATCCGTTTTCAAAGAGGTACTCTGGATCGGCTCTAGAAGAGTTACTGTTTGCCTCTTTCAGAATGAGTGGTTCAAAGGCGGTGATCGTATCGCGAGTCTTCACAAACAGCCTTGCACTTGTTCACTCACTCGAAACCAATAAATTTCTAATAGCGTTTCGCTGATCAAGATTCTCGCTTGAGATTGCAAATGTTTCCCATAAGGAAAACCGGAGGCCGTTTCTACCTATTCGAGCCAGCTTTCAATCAAACTCTTTGACAACTCGAGAAACTCAATGACGACATCTTCCGAGATCGAATGAATGTTCTCACAACCATCTGCGTCCCCACGAGTTCAAAGCTGTGACAACACTTTGATCAAAGATTCTTCATTGGCGGCCGTCGATGGATTGATGGTCGCTACCGGGTAGTAAACCGAATCGTAACGAATTTTGAAACTGCATGAAATGTTGTCGAAACCACGGGTTTACGGCGGCCTCTAAATATCTAAATTATCGTGGAGCTAGTCATCTGATAAGACGGAACTTGCACGGAAGCCGGAGCGATTGTGGGTCATTAAAAGGGATTAAAATCGAACAATTGATGATGTTTCCACTCTTTCTGGTCATTTTCCTCAAAAAACGAGAGGCCTTCAGCCGTTGTTTCATGAAATGTTTCGATCCTTCATAAAACATGAAGATTCATGATCAGAAGATCGGGCCAAGTGAGAATTATATTGCGTAAACATGCAACGTCAGTGCATACCGCAAGACATCGACATCTCGGGTGACAATGATCTCAGTTTACGTCGAACGAGGCGAGGTCATCTCTTTTTGATGTTTCGACAGAACTATATTTCCAAACTCGGAATTGATTGCTGTAGCGCGGATCTCATCTGCTTCTTTTCTTCAATCAAAATCCCGCGTCGCTTCAGTTCAGGCGTAGTCGCCAAGGTTCGAGATGGAGATTCGAACCATCCCACTCACCTGTAGTACTCTTGGTCGGCACCTTTCGCCATGTGCTTTGGTCGGAGTTCCGGGACGGATCTTGACTTTCGGCGTTTTGCGTGACCGACTGTGAGGACGTCCCCGTCATTTTCGGCAAACGAAAAAGATCTCGCCAGATACCTCGCAGCTTCTTCCATTCCCTGAGGAAGAGCAGCCGAAGAACATTCATTCAGAAATCATCAGATTTCAGGCGCATCTTCGAAGTCATCAGAATGAAGGCGTACCTTTTTAGAGATCGTCGGCGCTGCCACAATCGGGGTCGGTGATGGAAAGTGGCTCACCGAAGATGCTCCCGGACTCATCGCAATCGGCGGCGGAGCCTGAATCGCTGAGAACAAAGGCACCGGCTCCTGAGGACTGGTCGGCGACACCGCGATACTGGGGATTAGTCCAGCTGGAGTTTGCACGAGAACGTACGGAGCCGACACAGTGCTGTGCTGTCGGTCGAACGAGTAGATACTCGGAGCGATGGGGGGCGACGAGACCAAAGGAATCCCGGTCTGGACCCCATCGGATCTTTGTTGAGAATTCATCAGGTGGGTTCGATCGTCACTTCTCATCTATCGAAGCACTAAACGCTGCCACTTGACGCTCGTAATCATGCTGTGTTGTGTAAACTATGTAGTTGTTCCACCGATCGCTGATTGACGAAATCCGCTTGTCACTCAATTGAGATGGCATTCAGTTGTTAAGACCAACATCGGGTCGTCTACGTTTCTACGAAAGAAGAGCTCGATCGTGTTTTGCGCCGGCAACGAGAGACCGATGGAAGGAAAGGAGCCGCGGAGAGGGACACTGTGCGCGTCTGTCAGCGTGGTCTCTCAAGGACCGCCGCGCCGGGTCGAGCAATGGCAAACCGAGCGAACGGAGGAAGAATCCCTGTCGAGACACCTCCGGAGATGAAAAACTCCGTTGGTCTCGCAGCTAGTCAGTCAAGTTGTCTCGTGTCGAGTCGATGATGCGAGATTAAGAACCGTTTGACCGAGACATTCAATCGATGCGACACTCGAGTGTTTGTGATCACTCTTAATAGCCACCAGCCTTGCCTCCAGCGGAGTCTGAAGCTGAAAGCATCGTTCGTTCGTTCTTTCGTCCCATCCTCCATCAGGGTTACCGTTGTTATCGCTGTTACATAGCAGTCCTTGCTAATCTTGTCCTTGAGTCGTTTTCGGGCATGTAAGTGGCGCCGTCTATTAGGCGTCGGATCGTGCCACAAATGGATCTCCTTCCGATTGGATTATATGTTCCGAAGTTTCTTGAAGTGACTCTGCGATCGTTGCTCGATATTCGCGGTCATGAACTTTTCCTAAAGACGGAAGACTCAAATAGTTAAGCCGAAGGACAACCTTTCAACACATCGGTACTCGATGACAAAACTAAGTTTTGTACACTGACTGGAAAGGTTTATCAGTCGTTTCGTTAAACTTCGAATGAAAGGGATGAGCGGAATAGTCCTCGAAGAGCATACCCAACGGATCTTATATGAAAGCTTAACTGAGTAGCACTTCTGAACAGCCCTGCGTGGTCGATCCAGCCCGTCAATGCTTTTTGTGAGTTCCTATCCCGATGTTCTTTCGTTCACGACTAATTCCCCGAGTTCCGAAACACCGTTAGGCCTCTTGTATGATGGTCTTTTTATATCACTGACGCTTCATATAGCGAGTTTCTCTTACAACAAACTCTCATATACGAGAATGAATGTGCCCCTTTCGGAGATTTCGTTGTAGGAAGAATCTGTTATACGAAAAGTGTTCAATGAGCTAGACACTTTTTTGAGAAAGGATTAATGGGTTCGATCCATTCTTTACCCGAAGAACAAAACAGCTATCCGAAAGTCTCGGGTATAATCTTTTTCGTGCAGTTGAACCGGGGCGACGACGTTGGACTCATTTGTCCTTGGATTCATCGCTGGAAAGGATCGAGGCACGTTTGCGAAGCCACATCCGCACATCCTCCAATGATATAAAAAGTAATATTTTGTGGGTCATCTAGTCCTGGAAAGATGATTCCCTGGTCGGGACAAGAATCTAAGTGGCAAAAATCTGTCATAATCCTAGGACACATCGTTGAGAGAAAGCGTGGAGTGAAATAGAAAACATCGAGGGGCAGGAGTTCACGGTGGTACTCGCCCGGGTTCTCGTCCACGTGATCTCAGGAGAACACTCGGATCCCACAGGTGAAGAACGTTTTCTTTTCGAACAACCGGACACCGTGCTAGTTGAGGACTCTGCTCCGACAGCCAGTTTTGAGCCTCTCGACCTATGTGCGAGTTTTCAGGTGGGCCCGAAATTTCCAAGGATGAGTGATTCTCCCTCCGAAAGTGGAGGAAGCTTCTTGTGTGGGTCGAGGTCATGGTTCACTTTCGGGCGGCAGAACTTCTCTGTACTGAATCAAAGTTTTGTTTGAATTTCTCGATTTCTCGTTGCTGGAAAGGCCACGGACTCTCGCACTTCCCGCGTTTCATCGATCGGTACCGAAGAGCAAGCAAGAGAGTTCTCGGGTCTAGGGAGCTCGGCTTAGAGAGAAGGGACGGTTGTTCGGGCACCACACCACCGGATTCATTTCCACCAAGAATGAAGCTGAATCGTTTTATATTCGACGACCAAATCTTTGCTGAAGAACTCATTCCATTTCAAACATCGCCGTTTAGTTGGAAACGCGATCGGTAGTAGTTTCGGATCGTTCCAAGAATCCATGGGATGAAATACGCAGTTTCAGTGTACACCCCTGGTTTTCCAGCCCTAGCGCATCCCTTTCCCCAGGAGACAATACCCACTAACGTCGGTATTTCGTCGATGAACTGAATGGCCGGTCCTCCTGAATCGCCCTGGAAACCATTTTTGATTGAACACTTGACGTGGAGGAGACCAAATGTTTTCCTCTACTTCTCGAGAGCTTTGCGATTAGAAAGGCTCACCTGACAGGCGTCTTTCCCACCATTGACGAATCCAGCACAAAACATACTCTCCGAATCGACGTTCGAGCCCAGAAGGAAACTCCAGAAGTTTGAATACGCTCTCGCACATTGCCGATTCGAGACGAAGGGCATTTTGACCACGCGGAGAGCCGACGAAGCTCTAGTTCCTCCTTCGACGATGACTCCCCAACCAGACACGACTACGTCACCTGAAAAGCATCCGGCACTTGTGACATGTTGTCCAATCCCGAGCATCTGGACGAGTATGTGCGTCGCGAAGGAAATGAAAACGAGGAATGCCGTGCATTGCTGGAACGAACGATGAAGGATTCTACTGACCACCCGTGATTCTATACGACGGGTCCGGCAAGCAAACCGCTGCGATGGCAGTGTCGAACTGAAACGCATTCCGGAGCTTAATCAGGCCAATGTCATTCTTGTGGCCTCGCTGTCCAAACAAAGCATGGGGAATGAGTTTCTCAACCTGCAAGTGAAACCAAGAGTCAATATTTATGCTGGGGATGTCGACATCGGAGAATTTCTCCGTTCATGCATCTCGAATGGAGGAGATGTACCTCGGATATTTGCTTGTGAGAATCTTCATCGAAAACAAAGCCCGCTTCGACGAGATATTCTCTCGGATCCCTGATTCGCAGACAGTGAGCGGCCGTGAGAACCCATTCTTCGTGAATCAGTGATCCTCCGCAGATATGGCGACCGAGGACGCGTATCGAGACTTGCCAAGGAAACTCGTTATCCTGAGCACCTCTCCCTCCTCTCGAAGGAAGCATGGAATGAAAAATCTTGATTTGATGAAATTCTACTTTGGAATTTTCCACCGGCACCGAGGTGAGGCCTCCAAGGCGCGGCGGAAGCCTTTCTTTCGGAATATCAGCGAGGGAGAGCACTACTTCAAAACATCTGCGATGATTCGGGAATCTCCCACACGGAGGTTTGAAGTAGTGCCTCGTTGTTGATTTCTCCACGCGCAGTTTATTTCCAAGCACTTTTCGCTTCCGTGTTTTTCCCACTCACAAGTGTTTCTCGTTCTCTCGGAAGGAAAAACCGCAATCGTTCGAAGAACGAGTTCTAAAACATTCCTACATCTGTTCCCACTTCTGCCTCTCCGCGTCACGATGCCATTCAGAAATATGGTGGACGATGGCGACCGTCTACAAATGCAAACTCACCTACCATCCTAGTCTTCCGGACGCCGCTCCGTATGATCGTATCCTGTAGGCTGAGCAGACAAACGCTTCCGCTTGGCGGTTCCTCATCTTTTTTTTGACAAACGAAAGAAAAAAGTCAACAGAGATTTCATGCTGTAGGGCTGTCAACAACGACAATGGAACATACCCTGAGCGTTTCCGAGAGGAGCGACAATCAACGAAACGGAGAGAAATATTTGGAAAGCCATTATCGTTAGGCACAAAAGAGTTCGTCTCCGATCCGCCAGCTAAGACGGAGGAACGTTCTGTATACGTTGCGGGAATCTGAGAGCCGTTCTCGTAAACGAACTTAATCTTCAACTGTCAAAGCTCCCTCTAAAGAAACAGCGTCGAACGAAAACAAACAGAAGCACAACATTGTCCGATGACAGGGTCAAGCAAGAGTGCTGAAGTTCCAAAACTCGCTGAATCCTGTGTTTCGGATTTCATCCAGATCGCTGCTCAGACCGCACCGCGCTTCGCTGACTCACCCGCCGTGGCTTGGGAAGCCAATGTAAGTTTCGGTCGATGTTCGCCTCATTTCTGGAGAGATTCGGCAGCTGACCGATACAAAGGACTCGGGTTGAGGCGCTACTTGTTCCTTGGAGAAAATGTGGGCGAAAAGATGTGAAGTGAAGATTTAGGAGTGATTTTTGAAGAGGTTCTGTGCTCAGGTTGAAGAAACCTCTCAAGTTATCCCAAAGCAGTTCCGTCCGTGGTGCTGGGGCTTGTACGAATGTCTGAATCTCGCATTCTCCTTCCTGGTCCCCAGAAAGGTCAAAGAAACCGCGCTAGAGAAGTTCACTGCTCGCATGGAAGGTTTTCTCCGGGGCGCGTCGACTCGGCCCCGGGGTCAGCTCGGCCTCCGGTGTCAACTCGGCCTCCGGCTCAGTCAGGATTCCCCGTCAAAGACGGTGATGACTAAATCATTCAGGTTCCATGACTGAAACGTGGAATTCTTTACCCCACGTCAGTATTAGTACTATTCTATTCGGAACTATTCCTGCAAATCTCAAACTGCGAGCTTAAATTATCTTGAAATATCGTGCTGCGTTCATTTCGTAAGTGTGAGCTATCGCTCGGAGAGTGACCGTCAACTCTCGTGTCTCATTTGTCCCAAGAATCGACAGGATGCGCTCATCGTTCTCTATTCACCGATTTCGTTTCCGTTTTTCAGTTTTGGCAGAGATGTGTCTTTCTAGTCTTTTCGCGCTCCAACCTTCCGGGAGCCGCGACCGAAGACGTCGTTCTAATCCTGCTTGTGATCTGCTGAGGTGCATCGGCAGTGTCAAGAGCTCGGCGCTTTACAGCCGTTTTGTGAGCGAGCACTTCAACAGCGATAGCATTCGGGTTGTCCCAATGTACACCGAGCACGGTGATTTCACCTGTAGAAATGAGCCTGTGGACACTTTGCCGTTTTGTGATCCTTGAACTGGCAGCGCCAGAACTCCTTTGAGCCGTCTTTGCTCAGAGCGGCGTCCCAAGTTTCCTTGAGGCGTCCCAAGGAAACTGTGGATGACATCTCCCGATCGGTGGACATGTGGAATCTCTTCCACGTGGATTTCAGTTGAGAATTCGAGCTAGTCCATCAGGCTATGTTAGTATGTAATATTCTCGAATGTGGGAATGGAAGCAGTCAATTGCTCCGTCGCGCCGTTCAAAGGAAGAGATTCAGAGATTGATTCCTACAACGAATCGTGAATCTGTAAATGCGGGGATAGGTATCGGAGGCTGATTTGACATGCACCGGTTTTTCTCGGTAGTTGGACTGTTGAGCGCGGGAAACTCAGTGAAAACCATTGAGAATTTATGGGAGTCCTAATTTTGCATGTTCCTTTTCTTTGTTCAGGGATTACTGACATCTAAATGACTCCTAATGCAAATCAACAATGAGATTTCAGAATATTTTAGATTCAACATCACCAATCGCCTCGAAAATTGCTTGATGAACTCGTTCACATATTCACCGTCGCACGACCACGGAATCAATCACCCAAAAGACTCCATGTCGATGTCTGGAAATCAACTCCGTTTTGTTACTTCATGCGGAATCCGACATGAGACGAATCCCGGAGCAGTAGAGACGAATCGGTCTAGTGGTCTCAATCAACTCGAGGTCTTTTTTTTCATCACAAGAAACTTTTGAATTATTCCGGCAGAGAGTTTCATTTAGGAACCACAAAGGAAAGATCGATGTCTCTTCATGGAGACTCAACCTGATTCGATTCTTGAAAACCCCTGAACACGAGGGGTGCTTATACGGCGGACAGGGGGAGAATGTCCAGAAGAGCACTCCATCTTGTTGTGAAGGATGTGATTCGGTAATGCCAAGCTTCATGGTATACAAATTTCGCCGTGAAGCCTTTTCCTCGACTCGGTCAGCAAATTCCTCCGAGCGATCGCTGCAACCGACGAGATCCGTGAGCTAATACGAATAACAGCCACAGGGGGGATTAGGCGTGAGTAGGAAAATATATTTCGGGATGAATACATTCGAGAAAAAGCCGTCATGATCCTCGTAGATCCCAACGGATTTGGCGGCGTTATTCTATGCGTGCCACGCGACCAGGAACAAACTCGAAAATGAATAAATGCCTCACAAGGCTCGAGCCTACACTCGGGTTTTAGTCAGATTCGCAACAGCTGCTTAGCAGTCACAAGGGCTGGCGGCGGAACGTACGGAAAAGCCACGCTAGATGTGCAGCACTTTCAATTGTATTCCTGGCGCACCGATTTCTGCAAAAATGCGAAGCTCGTTCGTGTCGCAACGCCGGCAGCGATCGCTTGGTGGCTGGTTGGCGAGCTTCTCGTTTAGCAGACATGCTCGTCGCTCACATGCTCGGAATGCTCGAGCAGTAAAGTAACTCTCGGAAGTAACATGCTTGCGTGCTCGCAATTAAAAGTGAACAGCCGCTTCGAAACCCACCGACATGACGTTTGTGGTTTTCCTTTTCAAAAAGCAGGTCGCGTGTTCGATTGGATCCGTGGTCGAAATGTGATAGTTTCTTAATTGGAAGGCGAAGTAATCGACAACTTCCGAATATGCTCGAGAAATGCATTTTTTGCTTTATTTGGCGAAAACCAACTCGCATACCTGTCAAGTGTTCTCGCTCAATGGGGTATTTTCGGAGCTGAGTGGCGTTGAGCCTTCAAAAGCCCCGGAGCTCTGACATCGAACTCGTTTATAATGAGCCATAGGTCCTTTGCGCCTTCGTCCGGGTGTTTGCCGCATATGACTCCATTACTCCGAGGCTGGGCGAGCTCCGGGTGACAGCTGGGCCTCGCAAACCGCGGTTTCGAGGGCAGTGGACTCTGTTGAACCCACTCCGTCTGACACTTCGAAGTGGACCTCTCGCACGAACCTGTTCGTGAGACACACCGCTCGCAGACGGGAAATGCGGGGAAATTGTATCTTCTGCACACCCTGTATCATGACTACCGTGAGACTTTCTCCAGAAGCTTCAGGATTCTTTTCTTTCGACATCCCTCGACATTCTGTGCACAGTGGAAGAATGCAATTTGCAGACAGATCGTGAAAACTCCAGCTCTCGTACATCCTGCATACCTGAGAAGCACCTCAAGCGACCGCTAAAGATGTAGTGAGGCGATGTCATTTCAGGTATGGATCAAGATCGATGAGCTCAATCAATCGGCAGGCGCACGGCGGCGCGTCGATCAATGCAGAGCAGGTCTTTGTCTCATGTCGCCGGTGCGCGACTCTGAATTTCATTTCGGAGAGCGCTTGTTGTTCATAAACGTAGATTGAAATACCAATCAGGCGGGGTGCGAGCCACGAACGTGACAGGAAAGGCCTACCCGCATGACATCGTCTTCAGCAGAAATGTCATAAACACGAACGGATCACTGAAGGTCGACGTTTGTTTTTCGATTGAGCTGGCAATCGAATCGCTTGTCTGGCCAACCGCTACGCAGGTCGCTCGCTCGGTCGGTCGGTTGGTAACTTACCATCCGAATAAAATACTCCACTGGGAGTTTTTGCTCGCTCTCGTTCCTTTCTGGTCCATGGAGCCTATTGCCGCCGTCGCGGTCTGTATACGTGTACAGAGCGCGGGTGTCATGGATTGCTTCGACATCGAAGTCGCTACCGCGCTGACCTTGCACCTGATCTTTTCTTGTGTTTTCATCTGGCCTGAATAAACAAGACGAAGTCAGCACGAGGGGCGAAGGCAAAACCTTTCCGCCAGATGCGCCAACTCATTGTGTGTTTCTCGGCTTCGTCGGACAGTTGGCGGGCGGTTGAGGTGCTGCAGCGACAACGTTGCATATTCATCGGTTCACCTTTCGATTGATCGAATCACTTATTCAGCGTTGGTTCGATCGTTTTCGTCGATGCTGTCATCCTTCAACTCGGTCGGCATCTATATGGATGCCCTCACTTCCAGACAATATTTCTCACCGAGGGCTCCGCTCTGACCGTTTCGCAACCAGCGCGAACAAAGAGAAAATGCTTTTCCCGAAACATGGAAGAAAAATTCTGTTCCGCTGACCTACGCCTCACTCCCCGATGCATTGACGCCTCTCTCCGAATTCGTGGGTGTGAAACCGGGACGCAGAAGCTAACGCGCCTCTGAAGTTTGCTCCCAGGAGAGTCCGAAGTGAGAAGTCAGTCGTGCGGAATGAAGATGGAGAGTACACCCGATCTAACGCCGTAGAGGTGACATTAATTTTTCTCGGCACAATTAATTCAGCCTGAAGTGATTCGAAACGGTCCTTTGAGGTATTGGAGGAGCTTGCACATTGAGCCGAATTCGGCAAACTCCAGAGGAGCCTCCTGGTTTGAAAGTGGAGAGCTCCAGGAAAGGAGTCAGCTCCTCGATTTGCGAGTCGTTGCTCACTCAGGTGAGAGGAGTTCGAAGTATCGACTTTCGGTTTCGAATTCGTCTGATTCGGTTCGGCGATCAGGGAGGAGAAGGGGGGAGGGGGTCAGGAGCAAAAGAGGGAGGGAACGGGGGTTGGGGAGCATGGGCATGCGGCAGGACAAGCGGACGTATCAGCTCGAGCATTGATGCGATTAGCAGTCAGGAACGAACCATCGATCGTGATGATGGGTTGAGGTCCAGGGAGGAGCAGGGAAAAGGAGAACAGGCTGCCCAAGGGTGAACAAAGCACAGGAGAACAACGAAGAGAAGCGGACGTACCCACAGCAACAACAACAACAACAGCAATTTAGGCAAAGACTGCCTCAGCCTGTGTAAAGTGTTCCCGAGCTTATCTCATTGCTATATGGAATACGCTTTGATGGATGGCGCATACATCACTCGCATGCGTATCGCCGTCCTCTTCGTGTCCCCGCTGTCCCCAGAGTCCCCCTCTGCCGTAAGGGCCAGTTGGTATTCCGGTCGTCGTCGTATCAAGCACCGCGTCTCGTGCTCTGAACAATTAAGTTGTGCCGCTGCATGCGTTGCTTCCTAATTTGAACTCTGTCCGCTAAGCCGCCGCCGCCGTCGCCGCCGCCGTCGCCGCCGAATAGCTTTGAGGCGATCATCCAACTACGCCGCGTCGCGTCGCGTCGCGCGGGATCAACGCGACATCGGGTGAGAAAAGCGAGCGATGCCTAAAAAGCTAATGATTTTATGTTGATGAGATGTATCGCCGCCTCAGACATTCGCATTAACTACGGCTTTTTCGAGCACTTGGTCTAACACGACGACGACGACAGCTAGTATGTACAACGAAGGCGGAAGAGCGTGCCTTTCGTGGACAAACTGACAAAGCCGAGGGTAGACAATGTCCTGACTGAGGGCCCTCCAGTCGACTAAGTATTATATTTTCCCGTGAGGACAGAAACACCGCGTGCCGATCTCGTGTTTGCTCTGCTTAGCGACAGAGAAAATATTGACGTGGCGACTGTGTCATCGCAGAAAGAACCGCAACTTATTAAGCGAAGCCTTCGGTTCAAGGAGCGTCGATCCCTGTCCCCTTTGCATCGAGTCCCGAGTGTCTTCCAGAAGGAGCGAATTCCAGAGATGATTATGAACTTCGTTTTTGAGCCGAGCTGGGTCGTTCTATTTTCCTGAATGAGGCTATTCCTGCCAGCAGGTGAATCGTCTCGATTTCAATGGGTAGCGAAATTTTCGACGTTTATGTTGCGTTTTCGGCTAACGAACCCGGTGATTATCGACTGCCGACAAAAGTATCTGCTTCGGCACGCCGACCTTGTTGTTTGAAAAGCGGAAACGACTTCTGTTGACAGGTGCCTGTGGCCAATGGGAAGACGAGTACCCTCAGGGCCTGGGCGAAAGTTGTCCATATTCCTCTCTCTCTCTCTCTGCTTCTATCCTTCCCTTTCTCTCAAACATTTATCGCGAGCCAAATCGGCGGAATCGGGAACCGACTTCGATTTGCGACACGTTTGATAACGACTGCTCTGTTGGTCGTTGCGTAACTGTCCGACGAACATCGCCCGCCGCAGAATCATTCCACTCTCTGATCCACGCCTACACACGTCTGTTGTAGAAACGAGGAATTACGACGACTGTTGCCGTTCGATACAGCTCCAAGCGAGTCGTTTTCACTTGTCGAGGATCGCAGGACGGAGCTTCTGGAGTTGATTGACCGTATTCGGCAGAAGGCTGTGGAAGTCGGCGCTACGGTGTAATCTCAGTGAAAGGAATCAATGACGGAAAAAACGAGGACACTCGTTGCAAATTAGGCGGAGATTCAATTCTTTAAAATGGAAGTTCCGACGCAAAGCGCTTCAGACCCGTGAACAAAAACGAACGAGGTCTTCCTGTCCCGATACAGGCCGGTGGTAGACCAGGCACGTTGACCGTCCTGGGAGCCATTCATTAATTAATTAATTAGGGTGACAGAGGGACAGTTCGCGTTGGCTAGTTGATGTCCTTCCAGGTGCCTCTGCTTTCCTGCGAGGAACTTTGCACTTCGCCCGAGATGAGGGTTGTCGTCCGCCATGTTTGGCCGAGGTTTCGGTTCCGGTTCACGGCCGGAGTCCGTTCTGTCACGAGGTATCGAAGTGACAGCGATACGAAGGTCATACTTTACGATTTCTTCTGTGAACTTCGACAAAAACGATCTCCCGTCTGTGAGAACTTGGAGGTCTCGAGCTCGGAAAGGTTCTCTTGATTTATGCTCGACAGTCCGTGGACCCGACCCGACCAGACCGCTCAGGGTTACGAGAGCAATTGTACTCCCGGAAGTATAATGGCTATGAGTCCGTGGAAGAGGCGGAGTATAGGAGAACAAGACGTCGTCGTCGACGTCGTTCTAAACTCCGCTCTTGACGCCGAAACGACTTTTTTCGATTGGACGGCTAGCCCAAGCCGTGGATTCGCGCTTCCGGTCTTCTTGTTTGAGCAATCCGACCACCAAGCGAGGAATTTTCCTCCCGTTTTGAACTGATCGCAGCGCATCGTCCGGCGGAATATTCTTGAATGATCGTCTGCCGAGGAGAATTTGTCAAAGAAAAGCAGACAAGAGTTCTCGGCTCCGACGGACGCGCTCACGTTTATCAACTCCTGAAATTATGCGCGTTCACGCGAGTATGATCGGATTCCATGGGGACGTCGTAACAAACAGCTCGGAGAAGTGGATTGTTTCTTTGTTGTCAAACCGGAAACCAAAAGCGAGAATCGCCCCATCATTCATGGGTTCCCTCGCGCCTTCATCCGGCTGTTTGCCTCGGATGACCCTTGATCACAACTCGTAGCACGGTCACCCGAGAGCGCACGATATTCGTTGGTTTTCAGACTCATAAACAGGGTTACCATACAATCCATCAGATAACGATATTCCAAATACATCTTTCCCGGAGCCTTTCCTGTCTCCTCGGTGCCTTTCCCGGAGCCGTTCCCGTCTTCCCGGTGCCTGTTCGGGCTTCTCCGGTGCCTTTCCCGTCTTCCCGGAGCCTTTCCCGGCTTTCCTGGAGCCTTACCCAGCTTCCCCGGAGCCTTTCTCGGCTTTCCCGGAGCCTTTCCCGCCTTTTCAGGAACCTTTCCCGTCTTCCCGGTGCCTTTCCCGCCTCTCACGGAGGCTTTCCCGCATTCTCGAAGATCCCGGTCTTTCCCGGGAAATCCTGAGAATTCCCGGAAACAGCAGAAAATCCCCGGAAGGGAAGTTCCGGGGAATTCGCGACCCCTAGTACTATCTCGCGGATGAAGTTTTTTCCGGAAAAAGTTTGAATGAAGTCAATGGATGAGCGGAAGTTGATCGAGAGTATCATTTTGAAAAGAAAAAAATTTTTGCCGAATGAAGGTCATCTACCGACCGTTCATCCGAATCGACGGTCATGTGTTTGTTTGCATGTGTGTTCGAAGGGGGATTCGTTTGTTGGGAAACAGACACACGATTGTGAAAGTGTGTCCGAGTGAATTTTGTATCACTTTGTGCGTTCCGTGCCGCTCGAGCGTCCCATAGGGTTCCGAAACGTTCGAAAAAGTGAAGGCCACCCGACGGAGAAGAGGAAGAGCGCTGAGTGAATTAGCAGCTTTGATGTTCCCGCTGGACTCAAAGAAGTGCTGTCTTTGTGTGTGGGCGCTGGAAGCAAGTGAGCGAGCGAGCGCGGGAACGGTCGAGTGAGCGATAGCCTCGGGCCGTGGTAGACTGCAGTCGGCAGCTGCGCGGGAACAGCAGAGGACTCCGGGAACGAATATCTGACGTTTGCAAAAACACACATGAACCACTTTCCCCCCTCCCCACGTCTACGATCCTCAGACGACTTCACCGGGCTCTAGCCCTGTCGCTGGAAAATTCCATGTTTTTCCAAGGAGAATCCATCGTTCCTGAAATAATTTCCGCCTGGAACTTAGAATCTCAACTCGTCGACCAAATGAAAACTGTTTCTACTTTTCTAGATGTCATCTCTCGTCACAAGTGCCCGGAGCCCCGAAAACGGATGGAGCCGAGTGACGTAAGCTCATTGGAAATTGCGAGTTCTGTGAGCCCATTAGCCGAGGCATGTCTAAGCTTATTGGAATCCGTGAGATGAACCAATCCGACGGAATTGGCGACATGAGCGCCGTTTCTCGCGCGAGGAGCACAGTTGATGAATAATCGATAAACTGTCGAAAGAGCACGCGGACCCAACAGCTGGAAGTTGTCAGCCGGCCGAGTTATTCGCTCCATTAGAGACAGCGGCTGCGGAGAAATCGTTCGCAAAAGGCGATGTCACTTCCATATCTGTAAGACAAGGTCTTTTGTAAGCGTGGCCCTTTCTTCGGTCGCCAGCCACAGGTCATTATGTATCCCTGGAGTGGGCAAAACGGCCCGAAGGACTTGATCCACAAAGATTGAAGAGACAACTTGTCATAACGACCTTGGCGCGATCAAAGCTCTCGAATTCATCGCCAGGTGGCCGAAGTCTACTTCGATGTCAAAGCGATTAGGTTCGATGTCGTTTCCCCGGGAATCGTCCGGATTCGAAACCATTTCCTGAAGCGATTCATGCGAGGTTTGACCTCCGTTGACCAACAACGGGCGTGTGTCGCTCGCATGCGATCGAGTTACGTAATGCGTGAAAAGCCTTGTCGGTCGGATGTTGAAATTCGCTCCGATCTCGACATAGGAATCCTGATGAGGACAATTTCACGTAGCTCTTTCACTGTCGGCCGATCGGCCGAAACCACAAGCGCCAGTGATCATCACATCACAAACAGACCCGACCGTAATCAGTGGCTGGTTGGTTGGTTGGTCTGTCTGCTGACCAAGCCAAGCATGCTCTGGTAGTGCACAAAGGTAGAGCCAGATGCAGCGGCAAACTCACCACTCACAAGCAGGGATGATGCACTTCGGTGTAAGGCAAGGTAGCAACATACATGCAAGCGCCGAAAATGAAGCGTGACGGAGGATTACCCAGCGGACGAAGGAAAAAGCGATGGGAAGATATGAGATCTGGGAACAGAGGAAGCGATCGGGGGAAGTTGACGTCCACCGCTCGCTGAGATGTTCAAGACAAACACCTCTCGCGGTAAAAGCCCACTATCTAACAATAAGTCTGACGCGGTCTCGGCGTGTGTGTATGTTCATCGTGCACGAGTACGAGCACTGGGCCGTGCACGTTCGCCACGCTATCATCACGCTCCCCGTGCGATCATCAGACGGAAGCATCACGCTCGCCTGCCGCGCTATCGTCTCGCAGGCTTCTGTTGTGCGCGAGGAGACAAAACTGAAGGAACGCTCCTTCCTTCCTCAGTGCGTCGCCGTCGCGTTCAATGCCTCGCCGGACGGCAGAGCAGCGATGACGAGACAAAAGACACTGTTTGGTTTTGTACGGGCGCTCCCGCTCCTCCATCCTCCGCTGTCGTCCTCCATCTTCGCTCGCTCGTTCGCTCGCTTCTCGTCCAGAGTCGTCGATTCCTTTTCTTTCTCATGGTCGTCGACATCGCAGTTCTCTGCTCCAGTTCCCATCGGGCGTGCTACTCAATAGCGAACACAAAGCGAAACAAACCCTCCGTGTCCAAACGTCTGCGCATCTGATCCCGACAACAATACAGTGAGAGATACAACAAACAGTGCGCGTCAGGGAAAGAAGAAACACCAACGTCGACGGACTCGTAGCACCGATGGATGCGCTTTCGATCCATTCGTGTGAAGTTTACGTAGGCGGTTGATCTCAAGGAGCTCGGATACTTCGCCGTAGCTCAAACGCTTTGTGTATTATAACGTTGTTGCAGATTTTCCGACGGGAAAGAAAAACATCCTCAGCTTCGGCTGGCTTTCCGCTTTTGTGTCGAGACGAAATACTCCACACTCCAAGTCACGAAATCCGTGCCCGCTGCAACTGAACCGTCATCTAGATTCTTTCCCCGAATCAGAAATCTGGATCTTTTCGAAAACGAGTTGCGCGTAGTTAACGAACATCTCCTGAAGGGATGTCCTCCTATTTCTTTCGTTTTGGGTTTTGTTCCTTTCGGATTGCCGGTGGACTTTCAATGCGACCGTGAGGCCACAAGCATTTTGGCTGACGTGCAAAAATGTACTGGTTGTGAGTCGGCTCGCTAAAAGGCCCTAGACATCGGCTGAAAGAGTAGCTGAGCACCGGAAGCGGCGCCGGAAAGCTGCGAACGAAGCATCACAAGAACCGTTAACCAGTAGTGCTGTTAGGGTTGATGACACGGACAATGGATCTTCAATTGTTGGCGGCGGAAATCCAGCGCGATAGGAAATCAGCGAGAGGCGTTTGATTCGATCCTTTGGACATATTTACACGTGGAATCGCGGCATTCATCGGAAACGCTTTGAGGCATCCGTGCGATGCATGTAATCAACGATTCTGACTTTGGTCCGAATATCCAGTGGTCCCGATAAGCGGAGTTGACAGTTCAGTTATTGACTCGTAAAGTTTTTCCCGTTTCTTCCCTTCTGTTCCGTTTTTTTTCCTCGTTTTCAAGACTGAACTGGATAACTTCGAAGGCGGTGGGGCAGATTGGGCGTGGAAAGTTTTCTATGAACGCAACGGAGCGGACGCGTCATGTTCCTAAATCATAACAAACTCTCGCGTAACTCGCTCTTCCAGAACTTTATTCCTTCCTGGGGAAGCGATCTTCTCGTCGGAGAAGAGTTCGCCACAATGAGTTCATCTCGGACAAAAGTCATGCGCACAGGAACTCGACCTTTCTTCGAGTGTTGTTTGAGATATCGCAGAGTATGAACTTCTCGTGGGGTGGACACACGCGCGGGATCGTGTCGGACAATGGCACAAACAGGAAGATGTGCGAAGATACTCTGTCACAACCTGGCCGAGGTCAAAGTTCGATGCTGAGCCAGCCTGGAGGGAGTTTGCTTGCAATGAGCTGTGACTGGATAACACGACCGACTCTGAGGTAGAAAGATTCCGTCAGTTCCTTTTGAAGTCGTCGCCTCGACAAAGAACAACTCGGTCGATCGAAACATTGCAAGCTCCCGCGTATTCAGGTCGTTTAGAGAACACATCATATCTCGAGATCACATGAAGACTGTTCGAGGGGAAAAAGAATGAAACGAAACTGTTTTCAGGCCGTGGCGAATCCGGACGCCTAAGAAGAAAACGATTCAGAGCACGAAATAAGCTATGTACAACACAAACGCGAGACGTGAATAATTCACTGCCGTGAAGCGGAAATCTGCTGGAGGAATGTGAAGAACACCTTTTGTGAGGGATTGCACACAGCGAGTCTCTATCTCGAGGATCAAACGGATCTGAGTTACGAATGAATTGACGGAACGCTCGTATCCTTGATGAGTTTTGAAGTGTGTCCCGAGCGCTCGTTCTATCAAAAGTGTACTCCTTCGAAGCCAATCGCAGCGTGGCAATCAGAGAACTCGTCGACATGCAGCGGCTTTGCGTCGCAGGACACAACATGGCCGCCGGCCCTGGAGGTCAGAACATGGATCGCTCGGAGTTATCGGCGTCCCTTCGAACTTACTGCTCGCGGACACTCTGCAGGGATTAAGATAGCACGGAGCTTTTCCCACCGAGGAGGAGACGGTCGTCAGTTCGTCTCGTGTCTACCAACCTCGACAGCATGGCCGCTCGTCGACTCCATCTACGTTTACAGCTCAGAACCGAACGAACGAAGGGAGGAGGAGGACGACTAGGGTCATCAGAAAGTCATGTGAGTCTCTCCTTTCATTCTGCCTGGGAAGCATCCCGGGGTTTTACGTCCGCCCAAAGTTACCTCCTCTTCTTCTCCGTTTCGACCTTGGCCGAATTTCCTCCCGAGCACGGGGAACGCTTTCCACAGATTCGACACAAAGGAAACACTGAAGACCCGCTTGATTGCCGTAGAAAAAGTGGCTGTTTGCTTTTCAAAACCAGTCGACCTTGCTCGAATCGCGATGAATCGGTTTCTGGGAGCCCCTAATGGCGATTGCGAACAGGTCGTGCTTGATTACATGCAGAACCTGTTCCAACCGACGTCTCTCTCCGTTTTTGGCTCATGTGATACTTTTAGGGGACGCGAGATTTCGAGTCACAGGACCTCCAGAAATGATCGATCAGATCGTAGTGTGTCTGTCGGAGCAAAACCTTGTCTTGGGGGTCTGCGTCGAACGTGAATTCGCAGCAGTTGCCACTCGGATCGGGAAGAAGAGAAGAATGGGGCCTGCTGTTCACCGGATAGAATCCTCACGTCGTTTGTAGCGATTGGAACAAGCGTTCGATCGAAAAAGATTCAGGGAACGAAACCGAGACTGAAAACGAAAAGGAGAAATCTGCTGCTGCTGCGACGGGAAAAAGCCGCTGTGAGTGAGAAACTGGAACTACACTCAGGTGGCGCCGCCCGATTGCCACACAACTATCCAGCCCGGGCTGCATGGCTTGCCATCTACCCCCACCCGATCCGGCCGTCCAGTCCATTACACTATCTATTATCGACAATGGATCCACTCGAACAGAGGGCGAAAAGACGTTAAATAGGGTAGCAGCAGCAGAAGCAGCAGCAGCAGCAGCAGCGTCCATTAATATAAAGCCTCCATTGGATTCTCGAAGATCCCGGAGCAACGAACCAATCGAACCTGACTCCGTCCCGACTTCCCAGGCTGATCAACAAAGTTTACAATGCGCGCCGTTCCACAAACATCCTTCCACCACGGTCTGAGATTAATTTTTGGTGGCGGCGCGCCTGAGAAGATTGTCTTGAACCAACAGAAGGGATCGCTTGTCTCGATTCGGAAACATCAACAAAAGAGGAACCTGCTACGGTTTGCGTTTTGATCGAAGAGTTTGGGACAATCGGAAAGTGATACGGCAGAACGAGTACAACCGACCACCAGGACGATCCTCGGAGGATATCATTTGTGCTTCAAACGCATCGTTGTCTGTACCGCTCTGATGGTCGAGTCTGGTTTCGTCAGACAACGACGGCACTGATGAACTTATCCACACCCCGAGTTGACCTTCGGCCGCTTCCATCGAGTCCGAGGGATGTCTTCTCACGGACAAGAAACCAATCGTATCCGGAAATGAACCGATGGTTTGTTGGGTGCTTTGGTGAAGCATTCTATCGGCTTCAGCGTTCCGACGCCGCTGAACAAGGGAAGGGAATCTTTGGAGTCGAAGGTTATTCTGCGGCCTTCTACAAGTCCTCTAAGTTTCTCGATCGGGAAGAGTTGAGGAAGTTCAGCAGATGGATCCAAATCCACCAGAAAATTCTTCGGAAACATCAAGGCGTGCGTGAACGCGTGTCCTCGCTCTCTAAGGGTGCGGAGCCTCGACCTCGAGCTCAATTTCCAGGCGAGAGTTGCGATTCATTCTGATAAAATTGAGAGTTTTCTTTACTTTATTTTAATTCTCCTACAGAAAACAGAAAAACATGGCACGAAACTCCCAGAAGACTTGAAACATCAACTTCATTGAAAGAGTCGAGGCTCCAAAGGTCGGTTTTTGTGTTGCCGAACAAGTCTCTGACTTTCTAATAGAGATCAAGTTGAGGCGGCCTCGAATTCTAAGTGAGCGAGTCCTGGAATGTTCCTGGATCTTGAAAGCTGGACTTATGCTTCCAGGTTCACTCCGCCTGCCATGCGCCCGCGGGTAAAAATCTCAAGGTCGAGAAGTTCTTTCAATCCAGTCGGTTGTCCAGCTTCTGTCTTTTGTTGAGTGATTTATCCGACCACGCACAGGAGTTGTTCGACCACCGCTCGATTCATCTCATCAAACAGACACAGCTTCCTCGATTTCGTGAACTCGTAGCAAAGTCCCAGATCGGAAGGAAGCTACCCGAAACCCCCTTTTGATGCTCCGGCTTCTGAATGACTTGATTGGAACGAAATCACGACAGTTACACATATTTTTAGCAGGGGATTCGGTGAAGATGTCCGCGGGGACGCCCAATCCTATCCGCGCGGTTCACGAGCTAGGTTCAATTCCCGCGGAAATAAATCCCAAATCTTAGAAAAGTTCCTCTCGAGGGAAGAGTCTTTTCCCGAGGATCCGTTCGGTTCCTTTGAATGGATTTTAATCTGGAATAAGGTCTCCTCGAGAAAGAAGCGCGACCGTTCGGAGAAAACGAGTACGGGAAAGCAGATTTCTCATTCTTGGGCGAGCAGTCGCAATAAAGGCTTCTAGGCAGCTGGGCAGCCGCACGGCCTCTGCAGCTTCCTTCCACGATGTGTATTCTGTAAACATGCGGCCCATCCATTTGTGTGGGGAGGCCACACACTGCCAAGATGGCTTGCAAGAGTAATAGGAACTGCGCCTCTCCTGATATCGAAAGGCCTCCACTGAAACGTCCGTCGCAGACACTTGATATCAGGCGTTTACAACTCACTCCCTGACTCAACAGGATCACGGTTCCGATCGACCTTGATTCTGATTCGCGTTCCAGACGCGATCACAGAAGAGAAAACGCAATCAACAATCACGATGGCTGAAGCGCGGAATCATCGTCGTGCGGGCGGGCGGAACGGAGAACGCCCTTCTCGATGTTCGCAAAACGGTGCTCATTTCCATAAATTTGAATTGTGATCTCGAAAAGCTTCTTTTGTGGAATATCTTCATTGATTTCTCTCTGTGTTCGTATTCGCTCTGCGGAAAACACGACATCATCCCCAAACCCGCGGTGAAACGGTTCGTTTCGCGTCTGCCGGTCCGCTCGGCCGTTTCGAACGGTTAAAAACTCTCATCACGTTCTTAGGCTCCGTCCTGACAACGTCCTGCTCCTCACGCCCAATTTTTTCCTTCGAAGCAGGAGCGGCATACACTTTAACAACTTGAAGCAAATTAGCAACCCGAGAAGCTTTAAAGCGCATGAGTCTGATTAAACTCGAGCCATCCCCAGCGAAGTGTGGAGATTTAACCTCAAAGCCGCGGTTTCGACCTTCCATTCTCCGCATTCATGAGCACAAAATCCGCTCCCCGATATCCGAAACGATCGCTCATCCGTTGTCTGTTCGCATCGGCCAGCGATTGTACGGAACCGCCCCGGAGGCTAGAGTTTCAAACTCACATCAGTGACGCTCCGTCGCCGATAATCATTTTTAATTTAGGGATGATTGTGATCAAATTCACCTAATTTCCATGACGTCGAACTCCCCAAAGACTTTCACTCTGTCTGGGAGCGCGAATCGAAACGAGAAACAGAGCGACAAAAATTTCTTGGATTTTGGGGAAACAACGGAAAAAGCACAAAACTTCACCGAGAACTTCCGAGGTTCTATTGTAAGCCCTGCTGAGTCTTCACGTGGACGATGGATTTCTCGCAGTGTCCGCGGCCGTCGACTCGCTACGAGTCGGGCGCGCAGGTGGCGACGTTTCGACAAATTCAATTTCTCTGAGAAATATGCCCGTCGAGCAGAATTTGGATCGGTGGACGATAGAATTCAGGTGAATTTTTGCCACACGGAGCGCGCAAACCCCGTAGCTGAATACGGAAGTGATTCTCGAGTGGTTTGCTTTTCGCGGCGCACGCTCGTTAATACTCTGTTGCTTAAGGATTCAGCCCGGGTTTAAGTTCTGGCGACACTTTTTTAAGCGAGCTGACTCCGTGTTATTCCAAACGGACTCCTGAGTTGCCGACTCGAGAAGTCGCGGCTCTCGTGCTCGATCCCCGAGGGTCTTTAGACGTGGCAACCCTGGTGTTTCCAAATGAAACCGAAGTTTTCGTCACGAAACGCGCCGCGTCGTCAAGCACACAGCTTCGAAATCGCAATCGACTTCCAGGATCCCATGAAGGCTGTCCTGGATTCGGAGGACCGGTGCTTGTGCCTGGAAGTGGGGAAGTATTTGTTTTGGCTGTCTCCTCATCGATTAGTCAAGCAGGCAGGACGATAGGAGAGGGAGGGGGGGAGGGGGTTCTGGGCGGCCATCCAGCGAGCAGTCCGTCGATCAGATTGCCGATCAACCTTATTCAGCTGGACACGGTGAGCGTTTTCCGTGGACCGAATAACTTCCGGAAAAATGAACGTTTAGGCTCTTGATTTATTGATATTGTTGTGATTTATGACCGGATCATGGAGAGCGTGGAAGACACGAACTGGGCCGGCAAAAGGCTGTTCATTGCTCTTGTGAGCCGAAACTGGATTGCGTCCGTGCTGTGTATCTTTCCCGACTCTGACCGTTGCTTCATTCGTCCCCTCGCTCTGCTTAGGTTCACCCGCTTGATGCTTGCAGCAAGCATTGCTTCTTCTCCGAGAGGAGATAACGGCTATTGTAGCCTCGTCAGACCTCGTGATAACGTCGCGACGGATGAGATGTCGTGCAGGCAACCAAAGCAACGGTACAGCCTGACTCGGAGCGAGCGTGCGACGTACAGGGGAACCTCAGTCATTCGAGCGTGGTGACGTCGACGGCACCGTGCTGCGGGACGACTGCAGTCGCGGCATCGGCTTCTTGCAGCTGGAATAGGTCCTCATCTCCCCTGCCGCATTCGAGTACAGTCGCTCTATATAACTCCTGCGTGAAGTCTCGCTCCCCATCTTCCGTTTCATATACATACCGAGATCCCTCTTTGTTTCGCGTTATATTCATGGAAGAAAGCGATCTCGTTCTTCCATCCGTCCTTTCCAGTGGTGTCGGTCCTAGAAGCTCGAACTGGAAGCGACGACCTACCCGAAGTCGGAGAATTTTTCACTAACCTGGTTCGGAGTAAAGCCAAGGGTTCGCAGGAAGGAATCGAATCCGAAGGTTTCCGGACGCAAGATTTCCATTCGTCATCCTTGATGTTTTACCAGAAACTTTCGCGCGGTTCTAGTCAACTCGGGGACCGGGATCGGCACGGATCAAACCGTGCCACTGGCGCAAACAAACTCGTCCCGTGGAAACTGATGCACGACCGAAGAATCTAACGGCCCGGAGAAGCGATTGCGTCGGGAAAGGAATTCCTCTAATGGAAACTCCGTCTGGCGTGGCTCCGTTAAATGAGTTGTTTGATTTGCGGTATATATAGTTCTTTAATTTGGAATGATTTTTTTCTTCTCGACTTCTCTGAAAACGGCTTCACGTCGTCTGCTAACGAGCCCCGCCAGTATCGAGTTACTCTTTTCTAAACGTCACACAGAGCACCCGAGCTCTGTCCCGAGTCAGACAGAGCTCGGGCGACTCCCGAAGGTAACTTGACTCGTTGTCAATTATTCGGTCTTCTTGGACTCCTGCCGCCGCCGCCGCCGCCGCTGCCTTCACCGTCGCCGCCGCCGTTATCGACGAGGAATGGTTATTGGAAGTCAACGAGAGAATCATCGAAACTTCCAGAGCTTGTCAAATCGAGACATCTCACTTATAGTCAGAAACCGAGTGGTTTCTTACGAGTTTCGCGGAGGATTCGGAGCTAGGGCTGCAGATAAGCTAGTCAGCGCCTACCCCGAGCGTTTTTTTCGCCCTGTGATTCAGAGTGAGGAACCGGACAAAGACGTGGTCCCGAGAAAGCAGAGGTTTCTGAAATTCAAATCGTGGTGGGCGCGATTGCGTCACGGTGAAGATTTCTTCTGATTTGTTCGCGCAAACGCTGTGAGTGAACGGACGTTGCCTGCGCGTGGTTCAAGGAGCTGCGCAGCCGGAGTTCCGCGTCCCGAGTGATTTCTGTGGAGGTCTTTCATTTTCTTCTCACGTTCGCAACACAAACCGTTTGCTCCAATCTTCTGCTGTGCCCTGACGACTTTGTTTCCGCAGCATCTTTGTTCCTCCTCCTCTCAGGCTTTAAAACAACTCCTCTACTCTCGATATTAACGTCGAGCTCGGAGAGGAGTCGTCGAGAGACTCACAAAACTCCTGGATCCAGGATCCACACGACAAGGTCCTCGGGGACGAATCGGACCTGTTTCGTTTGTGCATCGCTCGAAACTCCGAACAAATGTCCAATTGAACTCAAATCAATAGCCTGTCAATAACGAACCACTCGCGATCGGCCTCCAATAGAGTTCGAACGAACTCTGCGTTGAAGAATTCTTCGCTCGGATTCGACGATCTGTTCGTGGAGGTGGTTTTTGAGAAAGAAACTTGCAGGTCATTTGGGAGACATTGTCGCCCGTCGAAGTAGTATTTGACCACTCATTCAGCACACTTTCGTACAGCTGGATGTGTGGCAATGGAGCGCTTCCCTCACTTCCGGAGCTCCACCGTCCCGGTCGGAGCTGGGGATTTGAATTCCGAAAGCTTTCCCAAGGTGGGTTTTTACGCGCCATTTTCCGAGCCAAAGCAGTTAAGGGGGAGAAGAGGAGGAGGAATCGCCTGTCGTGACTTCGCTGTGGCAGCCGTCGTGCAAAGACCCATTTAGAGCCCGACGCAGGGAAGGCCGGGCCGACAGGCAAGGCCAGAACAGGAGTTCGTCGTTCAAATGGATTTTCCATTTTGGTTTTTGTTTGAAGCAATTTCTCCCTCGTCACTTCTCTCACTTCGAGTCATTGGACTGACTGCGCTGGTCTGCCTTCCGCTCGTTCGTTCGTTCGTCCGTTTATCAGTTCGAGGCGCGAGGTCGTCGCCGCAGGGTTGCAGTTGAAAGCTTTGTGAAAAAACGGACGAGGAAAAGCATGAGAACGAGATAGACGACCGGGAAGAGCAAGGCGAAAACGGAATATCGGCCGATCACAACACTGCTCCGATCTCGTTCAGGACGATCGTGTTGTTTGCCGCGCCTGCTCAAACTCGATATTCGTTCAACATTTCCCCCAGTTTTCGCTGTTTACTTCTAACTCTTCTTCCGAATGAAGGTTATGGCGTGAGATCAACGACGCAACGCCTCTACCCGGTCGAGTCAGAAAGGACACTGACCAGGAGACACGCCCACTTTTCACGGGCTTCGATGTGGTTTGATATTTATGGAATTTTCTCTAACTAAGATTGTGAAAAATATCTCATAAGTTTCGATTGCGGTATTCCACTTCCTCCAATTCTACAATTCTAAATGAAATGTTACATCGTCTCCGCTGACTTCTGAGAACTACAAATACATGCACGTTGAGGATGATGACTAAAACTGGAGCTTGGCCTTGAGCTATTGGTTTCTCATTCTCGAAGTAAAAGTGAAACACGTTGCATTTCTGGATGCGCGAGGATAGTTTTCGCTACATTGGGATGTGGCGTATGAAGAGTTTTTGTTCATTTCTATTCCTGAGGAGAAGCCCGTGAGGAATGGTTCTTCAGAACTATTGTACACTCCTTTATACCGAGCGAAAGGCTGTTGAAACTCGCATCCGTGGCATCGAAATAGATACTCAACTGAATTCGTTTCGGTCCAGACTCTTATGTCGCGCAGAGCGCATACAATTCTATTTCCAGTCGCTCCATAAAAAGAGATTCTATAGTCCATCGAAAACCACGTGCTGTGTACGATGTACTTCCTCGGGCGTCTCTCTTTTGAGATCAGGGAAATGGCATACAAAAAAAACTCCATGATTTCACAGGCAAACGTCATCGAGAGATTACTCAGTAGGATGCTCTCCTTATCGACTCCTCAATCTTTGGAGTCGTAGATCTTTGTGCACCCTGATAACTCACAGAGTGGGGAATCGATAAATTGGGAGACTTTGCGACAGATCCCATTGGGAAAGAGTAGCTTTTCAACATTTGGCACATTAGAAACGAGGAGTGCCTCGTCCTACGATACTCTAGCCTACTTACATTCCGTGCGTCATACATGAGCTCATTCATTTCGGATGCCTTCACTGCGAAGCAAAAAATATGCAAAAAACTTGACTGGATAGGTTGTTTTTCAATTTTTTCTTGTACGCTCAAAAGAACCTTGAATGAATGAATTCTGCATGCTCATGGAACGAATTTGATTGTTTTTTATCTTAGACTCTCACGAGGAGCACTCGGAATCGTGATCCGTCAAGGTTTCCAGCAGAGATGATCCCACCACGCTGGAAGCATTCAATATCCGAAGCAAATAGCAACTTTGATTTATGACTCGAGCTGTTCCTGCGACGCACAGCCATCGAGACTCGCGCCGCGTTCCTTGTCGTCAGCGCGAATAAAATCTTACATCGCAATTGCCTATCTCATTCAAACGCAGGAAACCCAACGGAAATCCGGGCGTTGAATCGTGAAGTCAAACTGTTCGTCGATCAATACAACTTCGCCCGGTTGTGGTCCCATCCTCCTGAGATATTATTCACAAGTGCAAACCGAGAAACTTCCGAAAAGTAGGGAGGCGAAGGGTCGGCAGGCTGCTCATTCGGTTCTTGAGCTTCCACGACACTTAGTGAACGGCGCCTGCAACGGTTCTTCACCGTAATCCCTCGAGCAACGAAATCGTTTTCGTGACGGCTCGCTCCTTCAACGGCAACGGCTGATGTTTCTTAGTTTTTTCTTCTCGAAATTCGCTAAGCCCTAAAGCAGACATTCGCTCGAGCCGACCTTGACTTCCAATTTGCTTCTGCTCGCCTTCGCGTCCGCAAAGACTGGCTGGCTGGAACGCTCCTCTGCTCACTCACTCACTCACTCAGTCAGTCGAACTCTTACAGCACCTACCTAGAGTTAGCCACCTACCTCACAGTCGTTGCGAAGCCGGAGTCGGCGGTGCCGCAACCTGACAGCTTACTCTATCAGAGGGAAGCAACGAAGGAACTTTGCGTGATTAGAACTCACTTTCTCATCTTATCTGCTGCGGCTCCGCGGGACGGCTTTGCTTGGACGCTCAGCTAACCTGCGTAGTTCTGCAACCGACCCCGCCTCTGCGTGCCTATCTTTCCGGTCGCTGTTCTTTCTCGCCGCCGCCGCCGCCGTCGTCCTCGTTTTTCGTCATCCTATAGCACGTTTCGCGTCATTCCGTGCCTGTCGAGTGTTGCCTCCCGGTTGCGCGTACCTCGTTCGCGGTTAATTTTCTGAATTCCTAGAGGTTTTTGTGCCGCTTCTCGAAAAGCTCGAGGTAGTGGTATCACCGCTTTGATCAGTTGTTGAAATACCGGGTTCTGACTCTTCTTAAAATATCCTCGAGACGCGCTCGCTTTGCAGTTTTATGTCAAGTTTTAGGCCTTGATTAGTGATGCGATGAATATTCCGAGTCTGGTGATTTCAAAGAAAGAAACGCTCCTTCGTCGACGGAGTGGGTCGTTGTCGCTGTGAGCGTGCAGAAGAATGAAGCAAGAAAGCAAGCACAATGTGTGACATTAAACTTTTTTTTTCGTCGAGAACGAGACTTGCGAGACTACGACATCAACGACGGCGAGGAGACAACGGAGCAGTAAAACTCGCTTCAGTCTTCGGAACATAAGCAGAATTTCTGATTTCGAATCGCCTGCGGCGGGAGAGTTGGGTGGGAACGATTTTCAAATTAGAGAATGGAGTTCTTTCGGAGGATTCTGGTGTGACCCGAAACATTGGAATCAATGTCTGGAGCGTAGCGCTCCCCGCTCTGGAGGAGAAGTCAAATAAAAGAGTGGCGGTGGAGTGTCACCCAGGGCTCTTTAGAGAGACAGCGAGAGGGAACCTGTCAAAGTAAAAACCTTTCGAACGCTCTGCAGTGATTCCCGCCAAGAAGAATTAACGATCCGTTAAGGAGCGTCGGATCTCCTCCTCTATGGGAAGTGCCGCCGCCGCCGCGCCGTCGTCGGGAGGAAAAGGAAAACGAGCTTCTCAGACTGTAGACTTTGCGGCGGTGAGTTTCTTGTGTTATTCCAACAGTATTGCCACAGATCCCGACTGTGTTTTCGTTGCTGAACTCAGGAAGGGTTCTCAAATATTTCATGGTGGCCACCATTCCTGCGTTTTATGCCCCCAGGGAACGTAGGTACAGCGTTTATAAACTCTTGAACGCATGCTCACTCGCTGACTGAGAGGTGAGGGTGATACTTTGCTTTGCGTTCGTGTCAGCCTTCTTGCCGTTTCTAAGTGCTCGAAGGGCGTCGAAGTCAGATGAATTTCCCCTCGTTACACCTCGCCGTTGTCGGTATGGAAATCGGTAGAAGATTTCTCTAAAAACAAAGAGCTAACGCTTGAGGTCCTTGAGTTTGTTGTTCTAGTCCGGAGGGGGCACTTCCTGAAGGCCATGGGACCCGATTTCGGAAAACCTCGTTTGGATGCTGAGAGCAAGAGCTACAAATCCTCGTTTTATTTCCCAATTCATTTCTCAGTTCGGGCCTTCTAGGCCAGATAGAAGTCTGACGATAGATCTTCGTCCTCTGACTTCTTTCGACCTCGAACTGGTGAAATCGAGGAATAAGCGACTGAGTCCGATTCGTCGACTGAGTAAATCAGACATCAGGCTGAACTGTCGAGGTATTTTTTTTCTGTTTTGAATGGATTCATCGATTCCATTCAGATCGATCCGGATACGATCAGATTGTAATCCCTTCGGAGCATTTCCGAAACCCTTAAAGTTGTATTCGCACTGAGCACTGAATCCAGATCAAAGGAACTTCGTTCGAGTCTGTACAGTTGCCTTGCACTCACGGTCGAGATGGATTGCCTCAATGGCTGACATCCAGCTCGATTCCTGTCGGGAGGCCAGCGGACTAGAAAAGCGGAAAGCTGCAAAAAATGCAACGATGAATCGTAGCACGTCCCGTGCATAATCCGACTCGTTCACATCGGGATCCGTTGAGAAAGACTTCCATATGAACTGCACTAACTTCAACTTTCATAGTATGAGGGTTCAAATCATGGCCAGGAGGCACTCTATTTTGGCACTCTATTTGAACCAGCCTAGGTGCATATTTGCTCCGATTCTCATCAATTTCCACCAATTACTAATCAAGGAGAGAAGAGTGAGCAGGATGGTGTGATCGCGCCGTCTCGGCTGGACGGTGGATCCGACTTTCGCTTTGAGCGTATCCGGAGAAGAGAAAGACTGTGGAGCTCGAAGAAAGAAGAAAAGTGCCCCTTTCGAGAGCGCCGCGCCGCAACGATAACCAAGTGTTCCGTTACAGCAACGAGAGTTTCAATAAGTGTCGGATAGCCGTCTTCGGTCGTTGAAGCGGTTCGTTCCTTCGCCTCAAGGAGTTAATGATTCACTGAGGACGCGACGTTCATGATGAGATCGGGAAAAGATTCTCATCGTTTGCACTGGCGATCAAGGAACATCGTTTTTCCTTCGAGCGTCCTCTCCATCTTGTTTGTCCTCGGCCGCGAGAATATCTTCGCGCGGCCAAAGTCATCGGTATTGGACACGGCTTTGCCTTCGTCAAGGGCAAGGAAACTCAGAGGATGTTAATCGATACTGAGGAAATGAATCAAAGCCTGGAATACTTCTGAATCCGCGAAAGAAAATGTCAGAATATCTTTTGGTAACATCATATGGATTAAAATGTAAGAGTTCATGATCTATCCGAGTGAACACAGCGATACCGAGAGGCTTAGGAAACAGAAATAAGGGTCGTGAGGACGGCGAGACGTAGGGGAATCAGGAGGATATGAGACTATGCGGAGAACAAGGTAGGGGAGGAAGCGGACACGGGCAGAGGGAGGAGAATATTGCAACTGAAAGCAAACTCTTCTCCTCCAGCCTCCATTTGCCTTGCGTTTGTTCCTGGGAAAGGTGTCACCTGGAACAAACTGCAAGTAAACGTTACCAACGGAGCGGTGATGGCCTTTAAACAAAAATCTGACCAACTCAAAGGAACGAAGAATGTGCTCAAAGGAACACATGATGCGAAAGAGTTTTCCATGGTCCAGAAGTTAAAACATTTTTCCCATATCTTCATTCTCCACCAATAAAACTTTTCCAAACGGTGAGAATCGCCGCGCCAGTGGGTCAGGTACGTGTCCATGGGACTGCGTTCCAAACTCAGATGCCGAGATTGTCGGAAAGTTGGGTAAGAACCGACAAGCGTGGTCTCATACATATTGAATTACGATCACTGGTATGTTTCTCTGTTGAAGACTGAATAGGTTCCATGGAAATAATTTCATTCATGAGAGAATTGAAAATCTAAACTCAAGGGAATCCGATTCCAGTTTGATAGAGCATTCTGCACCCACCTCGGAATTTAGTCTGGCATCGTATCCTTTGCGCGAAACCTGTGTTCCGCATCATATTTTTTCGAATAAGTACGACAATCTTGAAGAAGGCAGTAGAATCAGCCCGAAATCGTGTAGAAATCTAGTAAAGTGTCTGTCAGCGATGCCGCTGGATACCCCGAGGAAGAGCTTGCGCTCTCCCACACTCCTCCAACCTGGCAACAAAGAGAAACAGGGAATCCATTATTTCTGCACCCTCCATCATTCATTTTGGCTTGATGTCGCTAACGAGCATTGGCCAGATCATGAGACTTGCTGCCTTGCCGGTGGGCTGGATAACCGAACGGACGAGTCTTCTGGGTACGGTGCTTCCCAGCCGCGGCATCGAAGGTCGGAAGACGAAAACCTATGCTTACTCTAGTATGTTGCGCTACCTCGATGCAGAGAGAATTGATGTTCGCGTGAACAAAATCGAATTCGCTGATGGGAGCCTTGTGCTCGTCGATTCTTTTCCGTCTTCGAGAAATGAGTTTTAGTGAAGAGAAAAAATAGGCGAGGCTTCAGTGCTCGTTGAGGCGGAAACCGCTTGGCGGCTCTTGAATGCTACCTCCTTTGTGTATATTGTAATCCTGCAGCTCTTTCGCTTGCCTGCTGCCAAGAGACCATACAAAGTCTTGAATCGAGAGTCTAAGCAGCATTCGATCCCTACCGCTTCTCCAGAGTTCTTTTAATCCCGTCTCTCCGTTTTCCAAACGTTCACACGATTTTCTGGCAGGCAGTGACGGGTAGGAGGGCTACGTTCGATGAGAACAGCATCCTCTAACTGCTCCTCAATTTCCCTCCGATTTCCTCGACTCCATTCTCCTCCCCTTCTGCCCAAAATTCGGCCTGTCTGCAGTTTCCCTTCACTTTAGGTTCCCTTTCCACCTTACCTATTAAAATCCCCCTCCCGGATCTCTATTCGTTTTTCTCTCTCTCTCTCTCTCTGACATCTGCTTCCTCTCTCTTCATTACGCTCTCCCGTTTTGTGAACTACTACTTTTCCCATCTCCCACTCTCTCGATTTTCAGTTCGTTCTCTGTCCTGAAATCTCTTCGTTCATTTGTCCGCTCCATCTGTCAAATACTCTCATCCTTTTTCCACTGTGTCGCTCATTTCATCCTCTCTTCTAGCGCCTCCACGCTCTCATATTATTCTGTTCCCTCACCTTCTCTATCATTTCCTGTTCTCTCGCCCAATGAGACTCTCTGTCTTTCTTTCTCTCTCTTTCTCTCGCATTCTCTCTCTTTCTCTCGCATCCCCTCTCTCTCTCTTTTTCTCTTCCTTTCTCTCGCATTCTCTCTCTCTTTCTCACAAAGTTTCCATCGCTCTTTCCCTGTCTCTCAAGACGACTTTGCGTAACATTTAGTGCATGGTTGAGGAACTCCCATGTATCCGGTGTCTTTTGCCGCCCGTTGTGTCCTGTCATTTGTGAAGCGTACAATGTGCCTTAGGTTCCCGAGGGAAGACACGCGGACACAGGATGCGTACAACAAAGGTTTTGTGGCAGAAGTAGTGAAATGTGGATGTGATACGAATGATATATTGCAAGCAGTACGTTTACGCGAGCGAACTCGCATGCGAGCTGATATTAATGGAGCTGTAGATAACAATTCCTACAACAGCAATAGAGAGATTAGAGAGATTAGAGTGCGGACAGGGGGCAGGGAGACTCTTCTCTTTCGCAGAAGTTGCAGCAGCGCAGCGCACGAATCTCTTAGCTGGAAGCTATTAGCGTCGTAGGGAACCTTTATCTCTAGCGCGAATAATTGCGTCTCCTCTCGACCCGAGTCAAGTAGTCGAATTTGAAAAGCTCAAGCACGTTCGGACGCTTCATGACTTTGATTGTTCTCTTCTCGGTGGCCACGCGTTCTCTACAGCTTGTGAATCGAGTCCAGCTTCATTAGGACGTTCTCAGGCAGAGGCCTGAGACAGTGGCACTCTAGTGCCAAGCACAGCGGTAACTACTCTTGGTCTGTGCCCGGAATCGTTCTGAAGGAAGCAATGGATTCCACTGTCGAGGAACTCCTTTGCTCCTGAAGATGCTTCGCTCAACATACATTGTGAAGTTGTCGACTCTCCAACTATGTCAATGTTCTCGAGAAGGAGACGAAGTTTATGTTCTCGGCGCTTTCAGTTGAAGTGATCGCTGTGCTGAGAGTTCCGCTGAAGTTTTCGGCAACATGTCAACTGTGAAAGATCGTCAACCAGGTCCGGATTGAAGGACGAGACTATTGGGAGCACTTTCCACTGCGATCGCTAACTTTTCTTCGATGCTCTTCCGAGTCGATGCGTAGTAGAAGAAAGTCGAGCAGTGGAGAGGAACTCAATCTCGAAGAAAAACATTGGTCAGCATCCACTCGCTTGTCAAACGGAATCACCACTTGTCATCCGCGCGGTCCGACCGACGGAAACCGCAAGAACAGCGAACGAGTTTAGAGTGTTGACAAACATACACGTTGCTGTGAAGAATATCCTTTCCGCTGCCACGGATCACGAGCTTGGACCGCGGAGCTATTCGAGGACGCGAAAGAAAAATGTTCAGAGTTTTTCGTATGGTATGTTCGAGGCGCGAGCGAACCCAAGAACACTATTCTTCATATCGTGAGAACTTGCGTGGTTGGTGGCTTGTCCCATGCGTCGCTCCCTATGCCTTCTCCGCTGCTCTCTTTGTGCTTCTCGATATTCACAACGCGCGAGGCGGTTTGAAGGAAAAGCGTCCTCGTCGAGAGAGAAACTTTTTCCACAAACTCTGCTCTCCAAAGATTGGCCCAGTTGGGTCGCTGCCTACGGTTTCCGGCTTCCCGGGATCCGCAACGTCAACGAATGAGCCGCCGCTACTGCCGACATCGAGGACGAAGCCTTCGTCCTCAGTTACTCGGTCGGAGGCTACCGACGAATAGCGGACGAGTCGCACGCGTCATCGCGAGATTGATGGCCGTTAGCGTCATCAATGTTTCCTCTCTCTCTCTCTCTCGTTCTTTTTCCTCTTGAATGATGACGTATGGACACGCACGTAGATGCACAGGCCTTGCATATGCTCCCACTCTTCTGTTTGCAGAAGAAGGCACTGTAACGTGAGTTCGAAGAACCCATGAGTTTTGCCCGAGAAGGACATGATGAAGACAGTGATGGTTCACCACGAGCACCTGGCCACCAAACTTCTGGAAACAACAACGACTGAACAATGGAAAGAAACGTTCCAGATGCTGGGAAAATATCCAAGCAACAATTCCCTTGCTTCAGTCGAGACATTTGGATAGAAACAGAATGGGGGAAAGGGGAGGGGAGAAGACGCGAAGGGCTTGCACTTGAGCGCTGCTCAGCGATGTACGCGGAATTGGAGAGTTAAGGGACGACATCGATATGAGAGGTACTTCGGAGCTCGGATGCCGTGTGCCGAATCTAATTGGAGCAAGGAACCGATCACCCCTATTGTCCATCGTCAACGTATCTTAGCATTACGTATCATGGGAACCCGAACACATTGCCAACGTTCTTTCCGTTGTGGTTCTTACCTTCCCTCCCGAAATCGTTCTTGTGGTTGTAATCGCTTCTTCCATAGTCACGAGCAGCTGCTGTGTCTCGGCCTATGCCGCGAGCGCCCAAAGTTTCGTTGGGTCGACTCGAAACATTGGGTCGTTACGTCGGCGCGAGTGCCGCTCGCATCGAAATCATTTGTTTTAAGAAGAACGGCCCAAAGAAAAACAAGCCGAACAAAACGGGCGCACTTGTTCGTAAGTTCGCCCTCGTGCTTCCGGGAGTCGGGGGCTGGCAAGCGCGAGGACAGGAACCCACAAAATGTTTGGCGGTTCCGAGTGAGCGACTCGAACAACCGCGAGTCCCGTTTTAGGACTCGAAAAAACTTCGGAGTCGAGCTGAATCGCAGAGTTCGAGGAACTTTGGAGGATAACCGCGTGCCTACCAAATCGACGAAAGTACGCAAAACACCGAAATCGCTCCCAGAAATCCTCGAGGAGTTTTCGGAAAAGTCGACCTCATGGTGCTCTTCCTGGGACATGGAAATTCGAATTCAATTCAACGGGGGCGGCAGCGACAAAATGTCGCCACGTGTCTCGCCGTTCTCGGAACGGCAGCGTAATGTTCATTGCGTCCGTCCAGGAAAAACATCCAGCCGACAAAGTCGACATAAATCGGAGTTGGGTAGTTCCTAAAAGAGAACCAAACCGTGCGATGGTATTCCATCAAGCTCATGTGTATACGTATTCCGCGCCGGCCCGTAGGAAAACTCCGAGACTTGACTTTATCACCGGAATTGAGTCTCGAAAGAGTGAGTTCCTCGACGCGGATCGTTCTGACCAACACAACAGACGCTGTATCGCGAGGGTGCTCAAAGGTCGTCCGAACACAGTTGAAGAATTGTAATTCAGGTCATGAAAGGTTGAACTGGTCTGGATCGAAGCCCTCCAGCCAAAACAGGGAGGAAAAATCTATCGGAATCGCCCGGGGCTTGAACGTCGATTCGGAATCGCTCGCAGTTGAACGGATTTATTACTTTCGATCTATTTGTCTATTAGATTTTTTCTCTGCTGCGAGTTTTCAATTCAGAGCTTCAGAGACCCGCAGTCATGTGAGGGCGCAACCGTCCGCACCGTCTGCTTTTGACTGATTATATCGGCTCGCGTGTTTCTGACGACTGCTTGTGTTTGTTTGTTTGTCCCCTCCCTCCCTCCCTCTGTCAGTGGTCGCATGTGTCATCGGCTCCCCTTCGACGCGAAGGCTTTCGACTTCGGGAAATATCCGCGCGGTTCATGAATATCAAATCAGAGTCTCCGAGACAACAGACAGACTTTTCTTCTGTTCGATCGCTGGATCGCGAACCAAGTGTCCCGGGCAGCCGCTCGGTGGCGAAGTGTTTTCAAAGGCGTAAAACGGAAAATCTTAAAGCCACAGTTTGCGGCTCTCTCGCTACACTGTGTGTGAGCAAGCTTTAAGTCGTGTCTCAACCTCTCAATATCACGGACCATTTCTCCCCGTGGAGCTGGTCCTACCGACCAAGCGAGCTTCGGCAGGTTCGGCGGCCGCCCTCCCAGTTTACGACCGTTTCTGCCCGGTCGTAGCGGAACGGTGGCCGTGATATCGTATAACACTACTTCCGCCTCATCTGGAAGCTCGGAGACACTCACTCTCTTTCCCCACTAAATCTACGACACTTCAGCTGCCTTCGGCGAATTCCAGTGTTCACGGCTGACTCACCAAAACCGAGTGACGGAGCGACGACATGGAAGCATTCACGTGCCAGTTTTCATTTCCGTCGGCTCCTCCGACCTCATCACAAGTTGCGACGACGACGATCACGGTTTCTATGTCCCCATCTCTTCGTCCTCCCTGAAATTCTCGCGCAATTCATCCTCGACGCCTCGTCATCCTTGACGCGTGCAGCAAATGCCTGATTCCTGAGATCGGCCTCAACACAGACTAGCGCTGAGTTTTAAATCTCGTTTCCGAAACGTTCTGTTCCCCACTCGAGCTTCGGCTGTTTCCAACAAACGTCGCATTCTGGCCATACGTGTCTTTGTGTCGATCAAGTATGGTATGGGTATAGGAGTACTGCGACTAGACAACGAGAGGTCCGTACCGGAGGAGAACTCGAGAATTTGCGGAAGTTGCATTTTTATCGATCTCCTTACTTATCGTGACCAGTGGAAGGACGAAGTTCGGCGGAATTAAGGCGTTCGGGAGGCAGTTGTGCTCTCTCGAGTAGCAGAGCTCTAATGCGGAGTATTTGATGTCACCGAAGCGGCATCGCAACCAACGAGCGAACGCTAGAGTGATTATCAATTACGGCACAATTACTCCTTGTTCGTCTGCGTGCCTGTCTTGAAAGGAAACGCCTCGCTAGCCAACCAGAACTACGGAAGATATCAGACTGATTTCCCTTTGGACCTGTTTGTCGAAGTCTTATCTACTCCGTTAGTCCGTCTGCCTGCTCGCCCATCCGTTCGCTCGTTCACTTGCTCGGATTACGAATCGAGATTGGCCGATTTGGTAACAGTAAGTTTTCTTTGCCGAGGCCGCTGACCACTTCCCTTTGTTGGCGCCCACTGTCTGTCGCTTCTTCGCTCCCATCTTTCCAAGCAGACAATGCGATGACCTATAGCGTTGCTGGAATCTCAGCTCTTTTCCGAACATTGGTGAGTGAGTCAGGCAAACCCAATCTCCGGTCTCCGGAGCGGCGATATATCACATGTACGTACACACCTCCAACTCGACAAAAATATTATTTCATCGGAGAGCGCGTCGTTCATTCGAGGTTTTCGACTTGAGCCGTTATTAGCACATACATTAGATGGAAGCAAAACGCTCAGGAACGCGTCATCATCACCAAATCCCGAGGAAAGGATTCGGGGTGGTTATTGATGGATGGCTCCACAGAAAGGAGCACAACTCGCGTCGGAGAACCCTAGTTTGGAGGCGACCGACCCTTCTTCACCAACAACAGCTGACTCCTCTACCCACTAACTAAACAAACGATCGACGCAACGTCGCTCCTAGAATCGGGAGAAAGGAAGGAAGGAAGGAAGTAACCACCCAACCAACCAACCTGATGGCGCAAAGGAGCTGGGGTTCGGACCCGCCAGGAGGAATTTTTCAACTGGGGGCTTACCGAATCAACACACGATGCGCATAGGGTTCATCCTACCTCGATACTTTGAATAGAGGAGCAGGACTCTCGATTCGGAGTGAGGTCATTCCAGGTAAGTTTCTGACTCGAGGAGCAATTTGGTCGATGACCATGTTTTGTAGCCGCGAGATTCCTCACCAGGCCACTCTCGGTCATTACCTCAGCGCGGAATGGCTCATTGAGAAGAGCCTAACAAGGATATAGAGGCAATAGAGTATGCCACGAGAAGGCATCCGCATAGGCCCACGCTAAAAGGTTCGCAACAGCCGTCGCTGCCAACCCGGCTAATAGAAGGCATCCTATTTCCTAGAAGAAGTATCCTGCGGTGAAATGAGAATCAAGGAGAATTTCGAATAAATTCTCCGAAAGGATTCTGAACTCAATTCGAGAGAAATAAGAGAACAGATACTGAATCTTCATCGCTGTTGTCGTGGAAAACATCAACATGGGTCACGGATTCTCCTTCGATTAGGTTTCTGTGAGCCGATCTCGATGTGGCGAATGAGTACTCCAAATCCTGCTTCCAGTAAACTGGCTCAACGAATGTCTCTCGCTTCCAACCGTGCCCGAATCGGATTCGGGTTACATCGTCCACCTGGGCGACATCATCATTACTCTGAAGTCATCAAGTCTGACCCGTGGAGCGGAGAATCTGTGAACTGCTACAACTTGAGTTATTCACAACGTCGACCGAGTAGCCTTTCTTTCGGCGTCGCCGTGCTCGTCGCACTAAATGTACGCCGCGACGAGCTGCTTGCAATCATTACAAGGTCGCGCCCGTCGCTCGTTCGTTCGTTCGTTCGTTCGGTTTGCTCACTGTTCAGTCCCAAGAGAGTTGTAATGATGCAGCAGCAGCAGCAGGGGCGGCGGCGGCGGTCGCACCAGTTACAGATGCACTGTCCCCCGGACCACCAGTGCCACCCACAACCAGTAGGGATGGTAGCTTCTGCGAAAGTGGTTTCAACCAGGCATACGACTGTCGTCGGTCTTTTAAGCGACTGACGAGAAGTCAGATTGCACGTTTCGCTCCGCCGAGAACTCCTTATCGTCGTTAATAGATACAACTCAATCTGGGTTTGACTTCGCACCAGCACGGCATGATTGCTGTCGTGGACGCCGAGGTCGTCGTTCCCATTGCTGGAGCCCCTCTGGCTTCTGTGGCGGAAGTTTCGAACCGAACATTTGGAACTCTTCGAAGATGGTCTTCCGCAAAGTCATCTCAAGCAAATCTATTTCGACGAGAGTCCCGAGTGTTGCTACTTGTAATCAACGAATGTGAACTCGGAATCAGGAGAGCGTCGTAAGTGAGGAACCCACGTGGAATTCAGCGGACACAGGAGAACGATACAGAAACGCATTGCAGAACCGAGATTTGATTGTGTTCCTTCCGAAGTGTTCGGTTCTGCGTTCGGGAGCGGGCCTGGCTCGTCCGAAGTCGAAACCCATGAGGGACAAAGTATCAGTCTTCGCAACGACCAGGTTCCCAAATTGCGAAAAAAAAGTTTCCAAGGAGGCTTTCCTTTCGAATATCAAGGACGGAGTAGGACGTCCTTGAATCGCGTCCTCCTCGCGAGTTCTCCAACGAGCCGATGTTGTTGAGGAGATCGAAATCTAAAAAGTAGTGACAAGGGGGAACATTCGGCTACGGGGAAGTTGGCTGACAAGCTGTAGTCAGAACTCAAGGTTTAAACTCCTCCACGTGTGAGATCAATAAGTCTCTCCTAACGTTTCCGACTCGTGGGTCGATACCATCGTCGCGTCTTGATAAGATAATGTCATCCCTCAAGATTGTCATCGACTCACAATCAGCTGGCGGTGACTAACTTTGTAAAAACGAAGTTTTCAAACTGAGCGGAACTTGATTGTAGCTTGTCGGCCGATGAGAAAGAGCGTTCCGTTGACCGTTGAAGCGAGCCTAGGTTAATGGGACGCTTCCTCCGTGCTTCAAAATGTTCCATAATGGGGACTGACGAGCGGCCCGCCTGCTGGCCTGCCTAACAGCAGGACGGCCAATTTGGACGCTTCCAGAATGTCATTAGCCCATCCATAGCCGCTTTATTGCTCTACGGATCAATGGCTTCACTGAATCTACTCCTCCTCAATGACTTGAGAGACTCAAACCTTTTGTTCGACAAACAGACAGTTGGCCAGTTGAGTCGGGGTTCTGCTGGCCCGCGGGACGAACGACGGTCGGGAAAAGAGGCAGACGGCCGAGCAAACTGGGAAACTGATGAAAATTTTACGTCAATTGGAGCATCGCCTCCTTTTCGCTCCGGTCGTTATCACTCCTTTCAAGCTGATATCATGTTTTTAACGATGTAGGAGCAATCTTCAGTCGGCTGCGTGAAGAAGTCGCATCACATACGTCGGCAGGTTTGAAGTACCGCTCTGAAACCAGCGGTTATAATTGTTTTATTATCAGATTTCTGCTAGTGAGCTAGGTTTTCGGATAAGTTTCGAAACCGCTCGTGCGTAAAGAAGAGGGAAAGCTCTACATACATCTATAGGCTGGCCCATTCCGCCCGGGGAGTTTCACAATAAGCAAACTCCAGAAAGAAGTCGATGTGTCTGTTTCCAGAAACATTCGCGAACGTTCCGCAATGCATGGCTTGACAACTTTCCGAGGCAAGGGGAAGTTGACGCCGAGGAACGCTTTGCGTCTGTTCAATAAAGCGCGGCATTCAACAAACAACAGCTGCATCAGAAGCAGCTGTAGAACAAAGACAGATGTCGTGCGGCCGCGATTCTAACACGGACGCTGTCTGTGTTTCTTGATTTCTGCCTCGCTCGCTCTCCGAGTCATTTGTCATTCGTCCGTTCTCAGAAAATTAACTCAGGCTCCCAGTCTTGACAGGCAAGCAAGGCGTAAAACTGAAAATCTGAAGAAGCAATTTCGCTTTCTTCGGTTGAATCCGGTCCTTGCCAGGGCGACGCAGTCGTTATTATTGCGAACTTGCACATTGCGCCAGACTTCGACGCAGTAGACAACCTTGTTCGAATGCCGATTGTGGCCTCCACACAAACAGAAAAGGCGAGGTTCGAGTAGATGTTTCTGCGAATTTAATTTTCGATTTCTTCGTTGAGTGTCCTCCTTGACGACAACGTCGCCGCCGTCGTCGTCGATTTCGATTGATGCCCGTTCTCCTCGGTAATTCGAACAGAGCAGAAAACTCGAAGTTTTCGATTTTGGCAAATTAAAGCTCCCCGAGACGCGCCAGAAGAGAAGCTTCGTCGTTTGAAGGATACGTTTGCGACAACAATCATTGAATTGGATAGCGATCATTAGAGAGTAGACAACTCGGCCATTAGGATCAACACTTTCTGCTGAAGCCAATGAGAGGCTGCGTTGAAATGTTAAAAGAGAGGAAAAAAACAAAGAGTCTAATTGAAGCTGAAGTCTTCCCCGTGCCGCTGAAGTGCTGTCCTCCACCGCCAGGGCACATGAGCATAAAATGGTCAGCCCTCATAACGTACCCGTCCGCGGTTGCGGTTTGTCTGTGTGCCGGTTGGCAGATAGATCGAGGGCCCTCGCTCCCTCAGACCGGACCATCGGTCGCGGGGCTTTCGATAAATTCCCAAAGTGCTCCTAACGCCTTCGGAACGCTCCTAGATCCCCCCCTCGAAGTTCTCTCGAACGACCATCACCGTCGAACGCGCCGAGACCGCAGCTGGCTCATCGAGCGGGACATTCGTTCTCGAAAGTGAAATCCACCCACTTTTTTGAATGCCACTGCGAGTGCAGTAGCGGCAAGAGAATCCGGCGACGGATGCATGCATCGTTCGTTCGGATGGGCTTTCGCGATCGAATGCGGTCGATCGCACGTTAAGTGCATTTCGATGGACGCCGCTCATCCATTTGCCACGTCAAACGGGGCGGACTCGACAGACGTTGATGGAAACTTTTTGACCCGAATTGCATCGGACGACAAACCAGAAAGACGAGTCTCAGTTTGGCGAATGAGGCGCCGGGCGGCGACACCACGGCCAACCTACTGACCTTACCAAAACAGAGACCTCCGGTCGAGAGGAATCAGCCAGAAGAAGGCGACGTCGCCGACTTGATCATTCGCAAGATTACTGAGTGAGTGAGGTCATAAATGAGTCGTGACGCCGGACGCGGAAGCGCTGTCTGAATGAGAGGAATAAGCAAACAGGGTTCCTTATTCCTCTGCCTACTCGTCAAAGGCCCTGTGTGATGAAGACGTGCTTGTTTAATGAGAATTCTTGCGCAACAATACGAATTCTGATCGCAACGCTGATTCGGTTCATCCAACGAACGTCGACTGGCTTTCAATCTTGCTCGCTCAAGCTAATCGCAGATCTTGGCTGAGATAGGAGGACGCACTCGCGCTTCGATCCGGCGTGACACATAGCTCGGAGAACAACAGTGCTCCTTGCTTCAATTACCGTCATTGATTCATTTATAGAGATACGAGACGAGAGAGCGAACACATTTTAATGGATCTTGCGACAACTTGGAGAGCGCCGGATGGTTGCAGTTTGCAAATTCATTTGTTGAGGAAGATAGATTCGTTCGGAAGGTTTTCAATCCGGATCGGTGGCGGTCCCTCGAGTGGTGAAGAGAGCTCGGTGGAAGGCGAGAAACGGATACAGGGGAAACAGCAGGAACTCGACGCACGCCGAGAACGCGCTGTAAATATTTGTTCCGGAGGACAACATTCTGCCAAGCTGACAGCCGGAATCAAAATGAAAAGAGCAATGAATAATTCGCGATTCGGAAGAGTTGTTATTTTCGATATGGATCCTGACAGGAGATCTGCAAGTGGCTTCGGATGAATCGATCGCTGGTCAGGGATAGATTACTGCACAATCATGATAATGACCACAATGACGAATGCGTTCGTGTCCTGCATGTTCGATCAACAACACACGGCCGTATTACATTACATGATAACTCAATCAGATTTCAACTCAATCGTTCTTATTCTTCCGAAACTTTTCGAAATTGACGAGAGCTCCTTCGACGAGAGCCGGCTCCGCTCGACTATCGTTCACCCGGCTTTTTTTTTTTCGTCCTCTAATCCGCGTTCGTTCACTAGCTCACTCAAGCCGCGCCGCGCCGGTAGACTGTGTATCGGAGATGGGTCGTGGAGGCGCAGCTGATCTTTCGAGAATTCAAATCACGTCGCTGATTGGCACAGATTAGACAAATTACTTTCGAATGAAACGTTCGCCCTCCGACGGAATACCGTGAGGCACAGCTGATTCGATCAGCTGATGACATTCGCGTCGTCGAAGCATTCGTTTAGCTGTGAATACGGACCGGCAATGATTCCGGCGATGATTTTGAGTCACACTGACATTTCCCCCATGTTCGTATCGGTATCACACATCAGCCGACGACATCCAAGTGGGTGTCGCACGCAGCCGTACCGCGGCGCCGATCAAACTGTGTTCAAATAAGTGGGATCCACGATCGATACGCAGTCCTCAAAGTCCGATGAGCGTGGATCACTTAACGGTCGAAACTCACGAGGTTTATTTGTTCAGAATCAGTCGGGGAACACGATCTGGACTTTGGTGAGTTCGATTTCTGCGAATTTGCCTCCGGTCTTTCGATTTATCTCCCCGAATGTGAGATAAACGACGACGTCCAACGTGCTCGAGTTGGAAGTCACTTCAGTGTCAACTTTCTGGATTGCCTGATCGCAGTGGACAGTGCTTTCCAGCTGCTTTATTTCGACAGAAATCCCCCGTTCTCGCTCATCTCGGTGTAGTTGACAGTTGACTCGAAAGTCAACATCTTGGGAATCGAAGTCGGCGACTACGCAAGGAACCTCACTGTTGGACGCCATTACACGAGGTGTCACGACACAAAACGCGTCCGTCCAACGAATGACCGAAAGGGAGGCTGGAGCCAAGGCCTGGCTCGACGCCGAAACTCCGAACAAGCAAAGGACCCCGTAATTCAATTTGAACTCAAAGCTCGGCGAGGCGTTAAGTTCGTTCCGTGTTTATCATCAAAGTATTTCTGCCCGCCCGCATTGTAGTTCGCCATTCACTCGCCCAGCCAAATCGCTAATTCCTCTCCAACGTCCTGGCGGCAGCGGCGTCCTTGTCTCCCTCGTTCAGCGCCTCGGCTGTCGGTACTCTGCGTGACCCGTTCGTCATCCTGTGTTGACTGCCAGTGGCTAAATACATACGCGCTGTTTATCTGCTCCTGTTTGTTCACAGCGTTAAATATCTGCAGGTCTCTGGAACTACTCGTGAGGTTCGTCGTGCGGACCCATGGACGGACACCTCGTCGGCCACGTACTACAAGTTCCTATCACGTTCAATCCGTGCTGTCGACGTCTGTTTGAAAATCTGTCCGACCTCGTCGTCGGGATGACGTTCGTCATGCGGCGACGCCCCGTCCTCTCCTCTTTATCGTTCTCTACGATCTCGGCCCTTCGAGCGATAGTTCGTCACTCTGCTGCCGGACTTGGCGCTTCATGTATGAACTTCTACTCAAATACCGGCGAGAACCACCAGTGGAGAGAGAGAGATAGAGAAATCGAAAGTGTGTGGCAAGCAGAAATTGTCCTGTTCGACAAGATTCAGCTGAGCTGTTGCCAACCACGTTTGCTAACGCGCGTTCACTCATTGTCCGCGTTGATGGCCTTGGGTCCAGCACAGATGTTAGGGACGAAGACTGATTATGGCGCAGCTTATAAAAACTCCTAAGGAGAACATTGAACACCCTCTTGAATGACCGCTTGCAAGAGAGGCTCAGCTCGTGCTTCCGGCTTGAACACAGCTACGACAGGCTCCCGGCTATTTTGGTGTTTCTGCACAACTTGGGAAGGATGTGAGGAAGACGGGAAAGTCTTCGGAACGAACGGAAAGGAAACATTTAGGAGCGAAGATCGAGGAATCTGGGAGAGAGGAAGTGGAAGATCTGCCCACTCTTCCTCATCAGTCGCGCCTAACTTCTAATTGTGGCTGTACCGGAACCAGAGCAACATTGTAGTTTCTGCCCGGAAAACATCGGACGCAGCGAGATAATTTCCAAATTCCTCCGACGGGTCATTAACGAGCATGCACCTAAGCAGAAAAACTTGCTTCGACACCCTCAGCTTGTCTTTCCCGAACTTCACGCCCCCCATCTTATTCCTCCCTTCCTCCCTCCCTCCCTCGGTCCGGTTTCCCCTGGCTTCGTGATGCTGCAGCACCCGCGACAAGATAACACAAAGTTGGAAACGCAGCCTCCAAAGCAAGTGTTTTCAGCAGACATCGAACAAATTCAATTCGAGTCAATCACCGCAGTCGCCGCCAAGGACGCGACTGCTGCCACCGTTCGCTCTTATCGCCGCCGTTCACCGATAGCGCTAATTATAAACAAGAAGGCTTTAATCAGAGTGAGCGACACAATGCCGAACAAGCTGCTCTTAGGGCAGGTGTGTTGTCGGATCCGACCGAACCAGGCCCGAGTTCTGACTCTGAGTGTTTCGTGTTTTTGTAACACAGATTCGCTGTCGTCTTGCAGTGCTGAAGCGGGAAACACTGCACTGTGAGCCGAGAAGAGGGTTTTATTTCTCTGAAAAAAAAAAAAAATCTTCCACACTCGAGATTCCACGATGAAGGCAAATGGGAGAACTTTGTGGTTTGCATAGAATACAATGTAGAAGTGGCGGACGGAACGAGAGTCAAACGGTTATGTGGTCAAGTGTTTTGATATGAACGAGACGGTGCCTTCGTTGTTGTGGGCCTTCGTGCACAATACGCTTCTTCGAGGACGCTGCTGTGTAAGGAGCAAATGTTCTTTTCTTGTAGCCATCTTTGTATCTCATTCTGCCTCCGCTGTATGGCTGGAGGCTGGCGAATGGAAAATCGCAGCCAGTAATCCGCTTGCACCTCTGATGGCTTCGGGCAAACATGGATGCATGAGCAAAAGCCGTTTCTTGTCGCTGGAAACTTCGTCACCCCTGCTTCATTCGATCTACTTGGCTTCTGAGAAATTACTTCGGTTCGGGAGGAGTCGCGACTATTGTTTGTACTCTCGGAAAACGCGGACAAGACGTAGGTCCATGTCATGAGATAAGGGAGTTATATCTGCCAGCGGGTCCTCCGAAAGCAGAGTTGGCTCGCGAGCGAGTTGGATGGTCGGGAAATCATCGATCTCTGGCTCTATCGGATTTCAAAGCGCCCGCTCTCGCTATCTATCTCATGTCTGGATGTTGGAATCGCTGCGGAAATTGGAATTTCAAAATTGGGAAACGGCGAATAGTGCTCTCGAGACAAAGGACCAGAAAACCAGGTCTCCTTTAGAGTTCATTTTCGCTTCAACTCTCGCAATTTTTCGCAGATTCCGGTTTATTATCTCATTGCTCCCTCCTCCTCCTGCTTTTTATAGTCCTGTTCCGTGCTTGCGCAACTCGTGGAGGGAGCGCTCCCTCAGACATTGCTTTAATTTAGCGACGATGAACTATTACGGCCGCGCTCGCCGAACTGATAGATGTTTCCCGCGAGATGTTCACCGAGCTCATTCAAGCTGACGCACGCGCGTGCACGCATGCATGCGAGTAAGCAAGCAGACAAGTCAGCCGTCCGGAGAAAAATCACTGACGGTGTTTTTTCTCTTGTTCGCTTGCCCGTCGTCAACAACGGGTGACACTAAATGGTGTAAAGAGGGGGAAGGGGATGGGGGAGGAGGGGGGGGTGTTGTGCAGCATGTCGACTTGATTCGAATGTGCGACATCTTTCGAACAATACATCTGGAGCTCACATTGAAACCAAATTGTTCGCCGTCAGAGTATGCTGAAATATTGTTTTGGCCTTCACCGCTCATTTCACAGCGCACACAAAGCAGCTACATCCAACAAACGAGTTCGGTGGAACGAGCGCTGCTGAGACAGATGAACGAATCCGTCGCTGCTGTTGCTCCTGAATGATCATATTGTGTGCACGCGGTGAACTCGACTCTCGTTCCTTCGCACGCACGGGAACTGCACGCCCAACATTTGTTCGCTCTGTAAAAGCCTCCAGGTAGACAAGATGCTCGAGCAGCAGAACATTTGGAGGTTTCCAGATGTTCCTGATGAATTCGCTCCGAATGTTTGGAATATTTCGACTGTTTCTCGAGATCCCCCGCGGAACTCGGCGGCTGACAAAATATCGAAGTCGTCCCTCCGCTCGCTGCGAGGGAATCGTCTTCTCCCATTCGAGGCACTCTAGGAAATCTACAAACGATCTCGGACGGTTTCGTCAATTATTAACTCGCTCTACCGACAGACGGACGAAGCGATGAACAGCGAGTCGTGCTGCTCATAATTCCAACTAGGGTGATTATGACGCGGATGTCGAGAGCTCTCGGCGACGATTCGTGGAATACTAATTCACACGACTACAGAATGTGCTTTTAAACGACCGAGAAGAATCCGCGAATCGCGCGTCTGGAATTTGCTCACAGCCTAGACAGTTATTTGGTGCAATCGCTCGTTTCCAGATAACGAACTTTTTGTCTTCAACTTAGAATGCGAGTCACCGAAGAACAGAGTGAATTCATTACGTGCTATACACGCAATTAAAGCTGAACTCCAACCGCTGTCAAGTCCTCTATCACTGTCCAGGAAACGTCCACGTGCACATTCCGCCACAAACTCCGAGAGTTTGGATCTTGGGAAATCACTGGCGAAGCCTCCTGGAGGCGACCAGAGTGAGTTTTTCTCGTCTCTACTTGGCGAATATCGTGGGACTTTATCGCTCGATTTGCATATAAGATATAAATAGTAGCTCCACTGAATCACGCTCCAGAGAGGTCTTTTCCTGATTCGATCCCTGCTCCGTTGAGTGTAGATCTGAAGGAATCGCATGGATCGCGCTTCTGGACATCGGGAAGGTTGTTTGAATACTAGCTAAGAGTGGAAATTTTCGATATGTTTGACGATTGGAACTTCGATTCCGCCATCCATGGGGACACCTTTGATAGAATCTGAAGAGTTAGTCATTCGTCAATATCGTTATCAACCAAGTGAAATATTTGAGTGATAGAGCAAAAAAAAACTCCGCCAAATCTGATCGCGAATCGGTCACCTCATCTCAGAGTTTTCAGAAGACAACATTTCCATGAATTGATTCGTCCGTTATTTGAGAGTCGAGCAATTTATTTATGTTGAGCAGAATCAGAGTCGAAATCTGCGACGAGAAGATTCTCCAAATTTTCTGAAAAAAACCGTCTCCCATGGACGAAACTCAAAGCGAGTCCAGGTGGCGCTGTTCGCAGCGAAATAGTGTTCGTAAGACAAGTAGGACCAAATAGTCTGTCTACCCTATGATTTTCTCATTAGGCATCCTCCCTGCTAACCACAACAGGTTGTTTGCTACCAGCTGTGATCTGGATAAGTATGTAGGTCCTCAACAGAGAAGATCTTTGACAAGACCGAGCTCACAATCCCGGGAGCCCAGGACCCGAGTGTGGGGAAAACATCCTTGTCCGTTAGATTGATTTACAGGAAATACCATTTGAAATGGATTAAAGAAGCAACGAGTTTCCTGTTTCAGAAAGATTGCATTTGCTCCAATCCAGGAGAAAGGTCTCGTTTCTCTTCGAATCCGAACTATTCCCTAATTTTATCACTGTTTCCGATCGTTATTCACCCTTTCCCACGTTATCAGCATGACCCGACGCCTTTTCAGAGACCTTACTTCACGTGTGATGAAATTTAAGCCGAAGAATTGTTTTTCGGTGGAGCTATTGTTCTTTGTCGCAACTTCAAATATCGCAGACGCGCTAAGTCGTGTTTGTGCTTTTCTATTTGGTCGATGCGAAAGAGCTTTCTTGTGCGTTCCTTCCCGCGTTCGGCAGAGCGTGACCCCAGTCAGTCAGCCGGTCGGTCGGTCCCGGACCGACAACGCTCCCCGTCGTCCTCCGAACGCCCGCCTGGATTCTCGCGACAGCTTGCGAAACAGGATGCGGGCGGGGAAGGATCGCGGGACGGGCATTGTTGTCCTAGACTTTTTCTAGACCCGCATCGATGACTTGCCGCATGAAGAACTTATTTCGAAGACTTCACTTGCCGGCCAACGCCTCCTTTTCTTTTGTCTCTCGCTTTTGCCGTATGTTTCTGTTTTATGTGCCTGTCGCTTCGGATGCTTGGACCAGATGCTGCCTGAAGGGATACCATATCAATGACGCAGCTCGATTCTATTGGAACAACTTTTTTATACCGTTATCCTTATCACGTATTCCAGAACTTTCGACCGGAACTGAACGATGGAGAAGGGATCCAGGATGCTGTCTTTGAGGCTTTCATCCGCGGAAAGACCGAAACCTCCGCGAGCGGCGGCGTATTTACGGTGACAAGGAGGAGGCATGTATCCACTAGGTCCCCTCCCCGAAAGTCGTCAAGTATCGCGTCCTTCCCCCGGAATCGTCGTGAAAATGTCGAATAGCATCGCTACAAAAACTCTCTGTGGGCTACATCCAGCGGCGGCATGTGAAATAGTAGGAACGGCTGTAAGTTTGTCGAGGCTTTACGCAATTGTTGGCGATTTTTGATTCAGGACGTCCTCGCGTTCCAGGATCAGCGATGGGAACCTCTCGTAGCTTGTGTGTTGGTGTGATTAAGCTATCATCCTAGAGAATAGAAATGCTTTTGGTTTGCTGAAAGTTTCTTCCTCAGTGACTTTTCCTCCGCATCCGCAACTTTCCACCGTGACAAAATATCGCTTCGATTCTGAAATTTTAGCAGTTTTAGTTTCACGAAACGATTCACGTGAGAAGTCAGAATGATGACGCTAGAGCGGGACATCGAGCCGAAAGGCGAAGGAGTCATCTGTCTTATCGATTGGACGCTGATCCCAGACCTGCACATGTCGCAAATACAACAACAAGCCGGATCTCCGTCCATCTGTTTTCCCTGGAAGAACTCGAGGTGCGAGAGCGTGGAATGGTGTCCGTTTCTCCGGTGTGGCATGACGTCTCGATGTACGTAGTATATGGCCGGCAAGTAGGTACGTACGTACAGCCATGAGGCCGAGCGGTAGGCCATCCGACCGACCAGGAAAGGCAGTCAGGCAGCAGCTATGTATTTCCGTTCCTAGGTCTCAATGAATCGTGGCGGACGAGGATTACTGTTAGGAAGCAGGCGAGCAGTCAGGCATCTGCTTTTCGACTTGGCCCATCTGCCTGCTTTCCCGCATGGCTCGGTAGTTCTTAGAGAGGGTGCCGTCAAACATCACCTGATGACTGCTGCGAATCGTATTACAGATGTTGCATTATTCGCCGACTTTGCACCATGCTCAACAACAACATAGAATCCCTCTTCCATTTTCAAACGAGAGCAGCTGTATCCCAAAACTTTTCCCTGCGCCGTTTGAGGGTTTCCTCACTTCTTCCGGTGCAATCCTTCAAGGCAATCGCCAGCGCCCCCGCCGCGGAATTCCCATCTGTTTAGTCTGACGTCTAACAGATAAATAAACGAGTAAATATGTTGGAACGCCCATCTCGAGGCGGAGCGAGGCTGGAAAGTAGTACTCAGAGCTCGATTCGATCGGTGATTGCCAGACTTGAGAGTAGACGCTTCAGAGACAGAATCTTGAGCTGCTTGAACGATTTTCCGGGTCCCGAAGTGTTTTTCTCCAAACTAGACAATGCTCACTCCCCATCGAAAGGAGAATGGAACGTTTTCTAAGGAGACGTGTGTTTAGTAAACGAGGTTGATCGAACAGAGGCTCGAAGGTTTATTTGCCATCCGAGCGGTGAACTCGCTGCGAACAGCTTGGAAATGAGAAGGATGAGGCCGAACCTCCGAAAACTACTCGTGGGTCGGCTCAACGGGTCGTGAGGAATTCAAGATATGTGAGCTCGCGATGCATGCATGAGGGGCTATTACGGAGCCCGATGATTCCTGACTTCATCTCTCTGGTTTAAGCTGTTCAAGTCTTTCCTGAAGTTCTGCAAAATCTTCTCGGCCTCGTGTGAACTTACTACTTACGAGTGAAACTCGCAAGAAACGCTGCGTCATCGAGTCGCCGGACGTCGGCACGCGAGTGAAAACAACGGGTTGACAAGCTCTTCAAAGTGATCTTCTATCGGAAAAGCTGCCTTGCCTGCTGGCGACGCAGCCAGCCGTCAGTCCGGCCACCGAGCAAGCGAGCGAGCGAGCGAGCGAGCGAACATCGGCGATCTTCCACTTTGAACAAACTTCTCTCTATTTAACGTTGTCGGTCGGAGGAAGTGAGGAGGACGCGGCGGACGAGTAGAAGACGACGCTGGGTTGGAGAATGGAAGACTTGACACGACGACGAGTATTTAGCAGAGTGTCATGGCCAGCGCGTCTCTCGCTTTCATCAGTCGCTCATTCACTCACTCACTCACTCACTCGATCGTGTTCTCGTGACTGACTAACTTGCTCGCTGTGCCTTCTATGGAATTTTTTTCTCTCGGAGAATCAACGATCCGTAAATCATTCACAAGAAGCCGTCACAAGGCCTCTGGAAGACGAGCTCCGGTGCCGTCGGCAGTCTTGGAAGCATCGGAAAATGAGTGCTCGCTCCGTAACGGGAGTCATTCCGAAGTCATGGGCTGTAGTTAGATTTCGAGAAAAGACGGCGCACCGATTCAATGTTTCAAATCGGCCCGGATTTACGCAGAAATCCCAGCTGTCTTCCCCGAAAGAGAGAGAGAGAGAGAGAAATGGGGAAAACATTTTGCTCGGCGAACACGGCCGGGCCCGCCTTCCTGCCAGCGAGTAGTCAGTTTGCCCCGGATACAGCTTCAACAAGAAAAACTCCTACGAATAATGGATGAGCTTCCAATCGTGACCTGGCGAGAGTGTGCGCGACTCCTAAACCCGGGAGTTTGGAACCCCGCTGAGTACATGAGACGAACATTTTGAAATTCAAGTAGTTCTTCTCTCCTTTCGCTGCGTCCCAACTACATTCTTATCATCCATCAGATACGGAAAGGTTGCTCGAGGCTACTAACGCTTCGGTTGGAGAAGGGTCCACGGTTTTTCATGATCGTGTTCCCACCTAGCTTTCAGGATACGGAGGAGCTGGCTGTTTCGGCCTTGCACAAAACTCAAATGCCAAAAGAATGAGCCAATTAAGGAAAAGAATGGCGTGATATCGGAGACAGGAAGGAATACGTTTTATATTATATTAAACCTCCATTCGATCACCGAAGAATTTTTCGTTCTGGACCGAAGTGCGCAATTCGATCTCGGAAGCCGAGGAGCGCTCTGTACCCGAAGAGCTCCGAAGTGTGATCGAAAGCTGCAATGTACTCCTGCAGTTGTTGATGTTGCGATCGATCAGCCCAACAAGGAAGTCAACAGAGTGTTCGCATACAGAAACGACCCGTTGTCTGGATAATCCCCAGTCTAGACGGTATGGTGAGGAATACAGAACAGACGCTCACCTTGAACCTCGAAAATACCAGCCCCAGCTTGTCGACATGTCTTGAAGCATCTCCTCACGGAGGGCATTCCGGGACATCCGTTTCAATGAGCATCGATGCAAGCGAACACAGTTTGATCTACATGCCTCAATAGGATAACCACTTCAATGACTGTGGACCCCAGGAGGTCCCCCGGGTTCTTTGAAGGGGTCCGTCGGGGTCCGCAGGGCACATTGCTATCGCACGTCAAACGAAGTTCATGTTTCCGACGGTCCCAAACGACCGGTCTGCCAAAGCGCGACTCGAAACTCTCCCTGCCCAGATACACCACTGACGATATCTAGCGAACTGGCTTACACACCCGAATCCTCTATCCGTGGTCCGAATTTTCCAAGTTTTCCGAGTTTTCGCTTTCTTTGCCATTCAATTCCTCCTATTGTGTGTGAAATATTTCTGTGCATTCTACGAAATTTCTCAAAAAATAGAGGTCCGTATGAGGCTTTATGGATCTCCGGTGCGACTCCGAGGGGATCCGCGGACCTCAATCGGGTCTCCATGGGTTGAAAACGCCTCTCTGAGGGAAGTCCCAACTAGCGGAAGTGACTCCCCAATAATCGAAACTGAGCTCGTGTTTCCACCCATCTCGATTCTCTCCCTAGATATCGTTGGTTACTGAAATTCGGAAGAAAAAGCCTCAGGTGTCTTTCATTGATATCGATTTGAATGTTCGCCTTAGTTTTTATTTTCAACAACTGTTATCATTACTCCATTTCGTTTTTACATGACACACGAACAAACAGTTTATGTACATCAAGTCCAACCTTTGTAGTTTTTATCTTCTTCACAAAAATAGTTGTTTTTCCATCTGTGTCCATTTCTCCCTCTGTTTCCATCTTCATGGACCCTCTGGCAAAAAATCATGCGAACGGTGTGCTCTGTGGGAAGAAATCCCGATTCCCCTTATTTTCGATTTCCCGCACCTTCCCTGCTATGTCGAGTCCTCGAATATATATCTTCATCCATTTTTTCTTCTTATATATATATATATATAAATATTTATAGTATTTTCACTTATTCACAGTAAGAGTCGCACACGCGATGCCTTCTGATTCTCGGACACTCTTGTCGAGCTCGGGCAGTTTTCCTGTTGTATCCGATTCTGCGCAATCGGATCTCGAAGCGTAAGACGAGCATCGAGTCCATAAACTACAGATGGCCTTCATCCCGTTTCGCGAGCGGGGCTTTGTTTTTAGGATGGACAAGTGTTGTGGTTGTTGTTTGCTGCTGGGACGATGGCCCTCCTAGAGCTTGAACTGAAGTAGTGGCCGGTAGGGACAAGGGACACTTGAGAACCTTGGCTCTTTGTGGCTCAGCGAGCGTAAGAAGTTTGGCACGTTGACTGCTCCTCTGGAAGGCGATTTCACCGGGAGAAGACGGGAGCGCGGTTTCGTAGAGAAAAGCATGACTTGCACTTCCCCGACTCCGAGGAAGACTCAAGGAGAACGATCCGCTGTCTACCCAAGCCTGGAACATGAGTCGAATTATGAACAAAAAATCACTCTCTCGGATAGTTCTCCCCCGTGAACGGCTCGCTCTATTCTCCCGTTTTCTGAACTCCAGTTCCCCCTCTTCTCGGACTGCACCCTTTACTTTGCTCCCTTGACCTCCTTCCAGCCTCTTACCACCAATGAGAAGGTCGGGAGCTTGAGTGCAAAACAAATGAGTTGGCAAGATGCTGCCAGTTAGAGCTGTGGATACTTCACTACTCACGTAAGGATGGGTGCTTGGTGTGATATCGAACGTAACAGTTTTGGTCGAAGGTGTTTTCTGCCCTGGGGTCGTCGTTGGATTCTGCTGCCCTTGACTCTTTCTTGGTATCGTCGCCATGTGTTGGTATGACAACGAACAAGGTAGAGAATTTCTGGGCTTGTGGTTCGAGAAATCCCAGGAATCCCTCTTCAAACATCGGTTCGTTGGACTCGTTGTTCCTCCATCGGGCTGGAGCAGCTGTGAATTGCACGACGGGGAGCGACGGATGAAACTGCTCTCGGCCGCCTTCAAGGGACTTGATATGATTGGGGTCTCTGAAGAAGTGAGAAGGTATTGAGCAGAAGTCGATGTCTTTCTTTTCTGTTCGGGAAATAGGGAAAAGAATCGCGATGTCTAGACGGATCATTACCTGATAGAATATCGGGACACTTTTTGTCTTCTTCGCTGTCACTGAAGCTCCGGAAATCTGTGATTCCCGTCTGATCCTTCTTGGACTCTTGCAGAGGTATTGACGGGTCATCGTCGTCTTTCTCGGTCTCGGTGTGCGAATCTTGATTCGAAATATCCAGAACCTTTAGCGAAACTGCTCCCATTATCGTCTCTTTGAGAAATAAATCGAAGCTAGAAGTCATTTACCTTTGTTTCCGTTCTTCTTGAACACGTGACCGAAAGCTGACGTTCTCCTGATCAGGATGACAACCAGAAAAGTTCCCAGAGCCAGCGAGGACAAAGCGGCTGTGATTGCGAACGCGATGAGTGCCGGACTATTGCTCAAACTCAATCGACCGTCGATGTAGTCGAAGATGAAGCCTCCTTTCGACGACAAACTCAAAGGTCTCGGAATCGTGGAAGCAACGAGAATTGTTGGCTGGCTTGTTCCCCTCTCGTTCGACGCGTAAATCGTGCACACGTACGGAGTCGAGGGAGACAGACCGGTAGCTTGGAGACTCGGCGGGGTCGCCGAAGTGCTCAGATTCGCGATCAGCACGCGATTCTGGTTGGCTGAGTCGTGAACTTCCATGTGGAACGTTTGACCTCCTTCGGATCCTCCGTCGTAGCCCTCAAGGCACGAGATCGTTAAAGATTCCTCCGTCTGATTGATCACACTGCAGTTATGTACAGGACCCGGAGGACCAGCAGCTATGAGCGTGAATACGCAAGGATCTTTCTGTCGACCCATCTGATTCTTGCCCCAGCATATCACAGGCCCGTAGTCGTCTTCAGACCTCGGTATTATCGTCAGCCAGCTGCGAGTCCCCTCGCTTTCAACGAAATAGCTCGTGTCCTTGGCGGACTCCTCCTCCACAGCCAAGAAACCGTTCGTCGACTGAGGCGACGACGTCACGAAATTCTGGGCGGAAATGCCGTATTTCATTTTTTTCGTTTTCCACTTGATCGTCACTTCCTCGGGGTCGGCTTCGAGTTCGCAACTTATTCGTACGGGCTCGTTCCTCGCAGCGCCGTAAACCTGCTTTAGACCCGCTTTGCAGATGGGCTCGTCTGTGAAGAACAAGGAGGAAAAAAGAGCTCCAAATAAAAGTTGTTTCGGAAAAATCTTGCGCGAACGGAGATCGTGCGAATAGCCTTAGCGAGATCGGAGTAAAATTGAACTTACATCGAACCCTGAGGTGGAATGGCTCGCTCTCCCCGGTCCCTTCAGCGTTTGTTCCTGTGCACACGTAGTGGCCCCGGTTGTGTCTGTGTGTGAATAAGTTATATCGAAAGCTTAGCTACACACGGTGACCGGATGTAAATATTTCCTTTGTTCGAAGAGCGCTCCCAGGAGAAATTAGGGAGGCGCATAGATATCGAGACGATGGAGGAATCACTGAGTTGCCCGAGCGAAAACTCATCGCTCTCGGCGGATTTCGTTTCCAAAACTATGGAATTCATTTCCTTTCTTTCTGTATGAAGACGACGATCTTTGGAACTTTGGTTCTGATGAGCTTCTTGCCCGATCTCTGGATTCATATTCAGCATCGATTTCTCCCTCGCTTCTGAGCTCACCAATATGGTTCGGAGATAGATTACTCGGTATAAGCACGGGACGAACGAAATTCGTAACTTTTCATTTTCAGTGATCGCTAGACGTCGACGACCACGACGAAGGGAGGAAAACAGAGAGACGATCTGATCGAGTTTGAACTCCGACGTCCCTCGTCTGAGCGTACACAGTGGAATGTACATACCTGGTGACATTTTGAAGCACGAGGGATAGCTCGCTGATCACAATCCCTCGAGAGGTGTCCGTGATGAGTTCTGTTCCTTCGTATTTCCAACCCATTTCGATGAGCTGAGGGTTGGCTCTAACGTCACATTCGAGAATGACATCGCTGCCTTCGCGAATGTGCGAGTGCCGAAGCTTCTTGCCTAGCCTGACGACCAACTGTGGCACATCTGAAACGAACCGTCCAGATTAACGAATACTTCGAATTCTACACCCTCCGTTAGTTCGCTGGCGCCACGTAGCACGACGGCGACGACGACCAACACTTGACTATTGAATCGTCGACGCCTACAGGCTTCGTTTTCTCCTCTTTTCCACTTCCCCTAATCCCGTCTTCCTTCCTTCCCATTAGATCCGACCTATTTCACTCACACGCTTCCCTGAGTGCTGCTGCTCTACTAAAAGGATCTCAGAGGAGTCCCTGGATTACTTCGCATCCCACTTGCTCAGGATGTGACTTCCGCGCGTATGTTGTGATTCGATTGCACTTTCGTTCGTTCGTTTGTTGTACTCCCGATGTATTCACAGAGTTAATTTTCTACCGTCAAGAGAATGGTGAAGACTTCTTAGCCCCCGTGTCGCATGAACTGATTGTGTTCGCATCACGGCAAAGGACCATCGATCTCGAATCAATCTTCTCTTGGGTATGATCAATGACGATGTACTCCGATTGGGCACGCTGTTTATCGACTTCCACGCAAGCTATACGATTCCTTGAGCGGTTTCTACATTGACATGGATCTCCATCGGATTCATTTCCACGTTTCGTGAAGCAAAGAGACGATGGAACTTTGCAGATGACGATGAGATCGCAACATACATCATTTTAACTATCGTGGGCTTGCTTTTTCGAGGAGGTTCAGAGCCCTCTGACAGATTCAGTGAGCACGGGATGCAGAGAGGCATTGGGAATGGGGGTTTCTCTCGAGAGAGAGGAAAAAAAGTGTCATTTTACCGCTCCACTGGCCCCCGGCGGTCATTCAACCCGCCCCCGAGCTATCCAGGTAGCCCTCAATGACGGCGGTGAGTACTCAATAGCATTATTAGAAGATCCATTCAGCGTTTCCATGGTTTTCGAGGGTCACCAGGTAAATCAAACTCGCTTTCGGCATGGAGCCGCTGAACAGCCGACACTTCATCGCGTTCGTTGATACATCATTCATGCATGCCCTCTTCTCTAGAGTGTGTTCTATTCGATCGATGGCTTCGGATCCGGATCACATGAGCACTCTCAAATCTGATGTGCTCAAAAATTCACTCATTCTCATCTCGAGCTTTGTGACGGAGGCGTGAGTCGCACTGCGTCGACTGGAATCTCAGCCGGATTCCATTTCCAGGGAACCTGAGACACTCGACTCGGAGGAGCCTTGCGTCAAAGTTGACAAAGCGCTCGACGCTCTTTTCCTCGGAAGCTCCCGTAGACTGGCGCCTTGGTCCGAGAGAGAACAAAACTGAAACCCGGTCTGAAAAGCTTTCGGAGTTTCTCCTGATTAGGAACAGGAGGGCTGGACGAGCGGACTGACGTAGGAAGTTCCACGGAAGTGACGGCTGGTGGTCCTCCAAGTCGGCTAAATTACGTCACCCCGAGCCCCTCGTATCAAGAGGAGAGATTAATTACCCGGTGGAGATCTGTCTCGAGCGATTTTGTCCGCACTCCTCCTCGAAAGCGCAGAAATATTGAGGTTCAACTGGATTTCCTCTCCATTCGATTTGGATCGAAGTCGCCTCGAACCGTATCGTTATTGGGAACAATGTACCGTACGAGGCCGTTGACGAGAAACGAAAGTATGGTCATCTAGCTCAGTGGACGCCGATGGTTATTTTTCGAGTCCACGACCGAGGGAAAAACAATTGCTCCCCTAATATAAACGTATCGTGTTGTATAACCCAGGTTATACGGCCGGCCCGCCGGAGGAATAGGCAAACCGGAAGGCCGTCCTGTGAGCGAACGCACGAACGAACGAACGAACGGCGTAAGGCTAGGCGAGGCATCTGGGCAAGCAACTCACGAATTGTACTTACATTGCACCTCAAGTGTGATACCGTCCGTTATAGCGTTCCCGTGCCTCCCATGATAATCGTGGTTTATAGACGGAGGCATCGCAGGGTTATCGGCTCGGCACGTAAGTTGTTTCCCGTCGTCTTCCGGCCGTGGTATCAACTCGATAGTTGAGGTATGCCAGGTGCCGATCGATGGATTGTTCAAGCTGCTGCTGCTGCTGTTTTGCGAAGTGGTCGAGTTCAGCCGCTCACCACCTTTGAACCATTGGATGACGGCCGGTGGTCGAGACCCCGATGACGAGCATTGGAACGTCACCGCCACGCCGGCCGAAAGAACGCTCGATGCCGCGGTAGAGATCCAAACGCGCGAAGGTCGAACTGCAAGGTTGTCAATCAAAGTTTCGGAAAACCGATTCTAGCGAAAACGCGAAGGAAGACGTCATGAAAGTACGGCAGGACGACTCACAGTAAACGTCCAACGTGACCGAACTGGTCAGAGGCTGCGATATGTTGTTGTTCGATACGACGCAAGTGTACGTCACAAGAAGGTTCTCGTGATCTAGAGAGGGGAACACCAGATCGCTTTCGTGTTCCGCCGACTGCAGCAGTTCGAGTCCGTTCTGCGCTGGGAGGAGATCCTGAGAGCCTTCAGGACTCTTCGGAGAGGTAGTCGTGAGCAGGATGGCACCGCGGTACCAGCTGACCGTCGAAGGAGGGTTCCCTGAGGAGACAAAGTTGGATTCGTTCATTCGTTCTCAATTTCAAGTTTGGTTCTCCTGAATCCTAGCGATTGTGAAGTGGAACCGAAATGGACGCGAGACGCGGACAAAGTTTGAAAATGAAAGACTCGCTTACCTCCATGAGCTTGGCACTTAAGGACGAGTTTGTCACCGCCGCTGTACGGACCGATCACGGCGTTGTTCTGCATTACCGTTCCTCGTTGGTCTGTCACCGCTATTCTGCTCGGCGGAACTGAATGATGGCGAGTTCTGTTAGTGATTCCATTAATTTTCTCCGTTCTGGAACTCTCGGCTTCTGAATTCGAAAGCCACCTCGCTGTCGTCCGCGCAAACTCAGAGGTATCGTTTCGAAGACACACACTGTGTTATTATTCTGCGAACGCTGCGAGCTGTTGCCTTTTTTCTCGGATACGACGTGTAACGAAAGTATTATTTCTGCTTGTGCGATACGAGGACAGGTTTCCTTTGTCGAAAAGAGAACGGAAAACCCCACTCACCGATGACTTTTAGCTGCACTTCGTAGTTTCGCGTGCGAGCCCTCTTGAAATCCACCCTACATCGATACAGAGCTTCGTCTTGCTTCTCGAGATCTTTGAGTTCCAGAAGAGATGTGGGTGGATTTGCGGCTGCTTCGTTCGAAACTTCATCGTTAGCCCGTTTGAAACCTAATCCGGACGAAATGCTGGGGATGGCTGTTGCTGCTGCTGCCGCCGCCGCCGCCGTTTTGAGGTAAGCCCGTCCGTTGAGCCAATAGACCGGTGCATGATGAGCGTTTCTCAGAGTCGTTTTTCTGGAGTCCAGCGAGTAGATCGGAGTTGTCGAGTCATCCTTGTACCTGTCGTGAAGCAGAACCTGGTGAGATTTCGGCAGAAGAGTCACTTGAGTTCCGTATCTCACTCGAAATCAGCCTCAGACTCACTCACCACAACACAAGCGAAACTTCGTCCTCTGTTGAGTTGGGTTGTATATTACAGGGAAGACCGACGCGGCCACCTAGGACGCCGGTCACCATCACACGCGGCTCTGCAACCAAGTCACGCATGTCAGTTGGACGGTCAGTGTTTTGTTGCATGGCTAGTGACAAGTAAATTATTCATGAGTCGGCACGTGTGAACGAACGAGAGAGAGCGGCAGATTTTGCGAGACGAGCGCTTCTCGTCCGATAGTAATTGTCACCGGACTCCAGTTTCAGATCAAATGAATCGAACTCTGATGAAAGCGAATCTCTTCGACTTCAACTGTGATTCAAATTCAGTTCTCGCTTCCATTCAGGAACGTTTCCCCTCCGACAGCGGCTTCACGTTTTTCGGAAATTCCCGCACAGGGACGGCGACAGCGCGGCACTTTAACGAGCTTTCAAACTTAAATTTTCTAGCCGGGCTCCTCCCAGCTCGTAAAAACTTCACGCTGTGCGCGGTAGCGTCTTGGACAATTTCTGTTTAGCCCCGATTTTGCACAATGTTTCGGTGACGGCGACGACGACAACTGGCGTGTTTGTTGTCACCTTAGGTAGCTCGCTATTTGTGCGTCACTGTCTCCGTCAGCAAAGCAGCAGCTTAGGCGGCACCTCCGGCACTGCGAACAGCAGCGTCGATCACAAGTCACAGCAGCAGCAGCAGCCGCACAAGGAAACCCAACAGAATCGTCTTTGTTCACTGTGGCCAACACATCGACGACCATTGTGCCGGAGTTTATTGGACTTTTCGAACCGATGTCTATATTGTGAGCGAGCCAGCAGACTCGTTCGCTCCGGTCAGAGCGGTGAAAAGGAAAATTTCTCTCCTGTCGAACTAGAATTCCGCGCGGTGAATGTCAAATCGCGCTCGCTGGTGGATATACGAAATAAAATAAAAAGAGTTTCGAGCGCTCTCAGGAGCTCGGTCGTCCTGAGCGAGGCAGGCGTTGTTTGCTCAAGCCCCGGATGCTTCAGGATCTGTTGGAGTTTGTGCGATGCAAACCGGTAATTCATTCGACTGAAAACGCGAAGACAATGTTCGTCGAGGTGAGACTGAGCCCGCGCTCTTGGTGTCAAACTGAGAGCCTTGGCTCGTGTCATCAGGTCGGAACAACAGACAAGCCATCACGCTCCGCTGGACGTTTTGCTGTCAGCGAAGTGCAAATAGATGTCGTCGTTGTAAACCTCATTGAAGAGGGTCTCGGAGAGTCTCTGACATTGCGGCAGCGACTGATTTCATTCGAATTCTGATGAGAACTAATCAACAAAAGTGAATTCGCTCGATACTGGCCTTGCTTCCCGCAGAAACAAATGAACGAATCGTTCTGTCATCGATTCCAAAACGATGACGGACGAAAAAGCAATGATTGCAAGTGCCTTCTTGGAGCCTCAGCCGTGAGCTATATATTTCGCCGATTAAAAGAAGTTGACTCTTTCCAAAACTTTCGCGGAAAGATGTGAGGAGCGGGAATCTGAGATCATTTCCATCAGTTGGATATCGCCTCGAGTTCACTGGAGGGAAAACAGCCAACAGGAATCTTCCTCGGTCACGCTTTCATTCTAGTCGAGAACTATACGGAAAGTCGAATTTTGGATCGACCCCGAGCATCTAGAATGTATGATTTCCTCGCATACACGAACGTTTCGACGACAGTGTTTGATTTCTGTTGATTCCTCGCTCGTAGGTCGTGAGTTCGATCCGCCTACAGGCTCTGCTATTCGGCCACGATATTCAAATATTTTTCGGAAACGATCCGATTCTTCGTTAAGAGATTGTCTTCGGTTCTCCCAGCGTGCAAACTGCCCACGGATCTCCGCAGGCGAGATCGATATTGTTCTTGGTGACTCGAAATCGACCGAAGACGACGCGAGACGGGGGTCGAAAGTACATCTCAGAAGCGATCTACTTGAAGTAATGAATTCACGAAACAAATCATCGTCGACAAGATAATGTTTTGCAGCATATCAGTCAATATCGATTCAAGAAGGCACTGCGAATGATATTTCCACATTCCTACGGGTTCGCTCGACGAGAAAACGCTTCGATCCTCCTGAAGTCGGGCGGCGCCCAACACAAGTTTCTGGAGCGGTCGGCCGTGCCGTATCCGCAGTTTGAGTCGATTTTAGATTCGAAGTCGATTCTTCCGTGTGTTGCACACTCCGTCTTTCCGTCGTCGTTCTCATGCTTGCCGAGCCTCGTCTCGTTCTATGACGTCGGTCGTGACTCTGTTCCACCTGTTTTCTTACGGCTGGGACTTCTGTGAGCCTAAGTTGCGACGGCATCTGCCACTCCGATTTTATTCCGACGTCCGAACCGCTCGTCCGCTAAACCGTTTACCATGCATAAGCCGAACTGGAACGCAGGCCAAATTATTGTAACTCACAAAGTAAATCGTAATTATGCTCGGTCCGACATCCGCTATCTGTCTGTTTGTTTACCGGGCCACTTGTTCGAACGCTTCTACGCCTTCCGCCGGCTCATAACAGATTCCCATCACGAAAACAGAAAAAGTTGCAGTCATCGTTTCTCTCTCGGCTGTGTCTTTCCATCTTGATATTCGATTAGGTAATTTGGCCCGGCTGTCTTTTCGCTTCGTCTTCCCGCCTGGAGTTCTTTCAATACACTGTCGTCAACGGAATGAAAGTTCTGACCCGAAAGGAGGGAAAAAAAAACTCGCTGTTCGAGGAAACCGAAACTGCACTTCTTTGTGCCAGGCAATAAATAAAGTGATCCCTCAACACATGAATCCACTCGGGAGCTGCCTGCGCAAATATAATGGCCAGCAGATATGCAGATGAGGTGATATGATACACGACTGTCAGGAGGTGTTCGAAAGGAGTTCTCTGTTTGAGGAGCTACTCAGATCCTTTCTGGTTGCCTGGCAACCTCCCGAAAGAAACGCAACTAGAACAGCTCAGCAAGCAGGTCTGTTGCTCAGACGACTCGTTCTCATCATCTGAGCACGAATTTCATCTCTCTGTTCAGCGTTGCTAAAAGACTCCAAGCTGCTGTTTGCAAATCCCAAACATTAGAGCAAACTGGAAGCTGCCTCGATTATTTCCCTTTTTGTCCACGAAGGAGTCGTTTCCTCGAAAGTGTCAGAAGGAATTCGAAACGAAATCATTCGGGAGTTCTCAATGTTGAAGATCATCAATCGATTGCGGTTAACGTGTGTTCACGGATTTAGGTGTTTGATAAACAAACTTGGGAGAGGGTTTGGCGCTTCCGTCGTCCCGCCAACTAATAAGCAGCAGGGATTAGTAGGCCACGAGTAGGGCAATCGGAGAGATGTTAGTGCTTCATGGTTTTACCTTCATCGTCGAAATAGTTCGAGTAGTAATAACTTTTGTCGTTCGAAACATTCGAGGGATCGTCAACTGTCGCTTCGTCGGACGGATCGCTGGCCACGGCTGTCATTGAAGCTGCAAACATAAAACTTTGAATTAAAATGAGGAAAAACTCAAACGAAATAAAGCGTAAAAAGAAAATAACTGGGGAAAGAGTCTCTGCAAATCAACAAAACTGAGGATGAAAAGTAAATGGTGTTTTGCGTTGAAATTCCGCCGAGGAACAACGGAAGAGGAAGGAGGTTCTGGTCTCTCAGGGGAGGTTCATATCGTCCTTGATGAACACTGCCACTACATTTAGATCCATGCGAGAAACGACGGACGGCGCTTCTAGCAAAACGAAACCAAAAAATAAAGCCTAATGATCCCAAATGAAAAATCCAGAACCAGATTTGCAGCCGCGGCGGTCTCCTCGGACGCCGCCGCCGCCGCCGCCGCCGCGTGACCGTGGAGGGAGTGCAGTTTAATTTTTCCCCTGTGATCATCTGGTTCTTTATTTAAATTTCGAGCGCGCTTCCGCGGTGACCTTGAATCCGAGCGTAATGCTCTGGGGGTGGGCGATTATTCGAAGAAGCAAAGCGCGGCCCGCGATGATTCGTTTGGCCGCGGGTTCGGCTCCGGTTCCCGCTGTTCTGGCGGGGAAGCATCTCAACCTTCTCGAGGACGGCGTGATTTGGACCGGTCCGTAGCCTTCGGTGACGACGAATTGGGAAAGCTCAGTGTTTGACCTGAGTGTAAGTACTCGATATTCACAACGTTCTTCGACAACCGCGCGCCTTGAGTGTTATGGACGACGTAGTATACGGAGCGGGCTTTTGTTCGAAACGGATCAATTTTTCTCGAGCAGGCGCGCGGTCGACTGTATCGAGATCCTGTCTTGCGTTCAACGATACTCACGCTCGCCGTAATTGAACTCAATGAATCGCTTTCCCGACACGTGGACTATGACTCCGTCTCGTCTCGTCGATCGAGTTCCTCCCGAGGCCCTGGCTGGCTGGCTGGCTGGCTGTATAGAACCTGCGGCTCGACAAAGGCTCGCAGCCTCCGGCGATCAAAGTGAGATCGGTGTCGATTCCGATGTAAATTTGAAATAATTCCGAGGCGGACTTTTGTCGGAACAGTTCGCGTGTGCTGCGTAACTCGTCCAGGTTTGGTCGGTTTGCATAAATTCCCCCCAGCCCGCCCCCCGATTGCCGCACATCGCAAAATGCCTCTAATTGTCGCGATCTGAATAATTTGTACGCTGCACAAAAACGACACTAATTACGATGACGAATGTCGGCCAACAAAGGCTCCAGTGACATGAATTGACGGTGGCAGGACAATTACAGCCGTACGAGGGTGTTGCAAACATAAAAAAATTGATTACATCGATATCATTGATCGACAGACAACGAGAATCGTCAAACCCGATGTCGATTTCGTTCGTCTGTCTCTGTTTATTTTGCACGCGCGCATGCATGCATACATGCATGCACGGATGGCGAACGTGTGCATCGAGCAAACAGAGTCAACCGCAATTATTATATCAATGACGATCTGTTTCTCGTCTGGGACCACCGCCGCAGCCGTCGTTCATATCAATGTTTTTTCCCGCCACCGAGTCGGATCGCAGCATGAGTCGAGTTTGATTCTTCACAGCTCATTTGAAATAACAGGGTATTAGGGAGTTGCAATGAACTCGGGCCTGAAGCTCACGTTGGAACGGATTAGAAGTTCGATAGAAACATGAGGCAGAGCGCATCACAAAACCTAGCTGACGGTCGTCGCTGCTTTCGAAAGTCTCGCGGAGGAGATGTGAGGCTAGAAAGAAACGTTTTCCTCAAAAGTTGCCTTCCTGAGTAAATTTTTGGAGGAGAACGAGTTACATTCGATGAAACTCGAAAGAGAGTGAGACTTAAGCTCCATGATGCAACAAATTAAAGTTTTCCCAACGAAAAAAAAAACACAAGTTTCCTCTATAACTCAATCTCTTTCACTTTTCCTCCGATCGGAACGGGGATAGTGGAAATTTCGAGCGGCAAATGAGCGAGAACGGATGAATTGATGTTCTCCGACGGTCATTGTGGAACATTTTCCTCTCCCGCGGGGAAAAATGAGAACGAAAGGGGACGGGATTCTGTCTACTGGCTGTTCGGTGAGTTTCCGGGATGGGAAGGCGGATGTGTTGGGATTTTTGTCGCGGATCCATTCAGTATAATCACCTCCGATGCACTTCATCTTCATCCCCGTGGAAAAGTGCATTTCCGGAAGGGACCGAATATGGCGGCTATCACTTCAGCGTCGGAAGCGAATTTTCAACCCGCGAGGAATCTTCACAAATGTGTGAGCGGAGAATTATCACTGAATGCCAAATCAAGCGAATGGAAATGCTTCATTCCGAAAACTTCGAGAAGGTGATACGTCAAAAAACATGGAATCCCCGATTCAAGAGGAGTTCCCGGAGGTGCGAGAGCGATAATTCGCCTCACTGGACGATTGCTGTAACTACAGTCCGCAATGAGCTTCCAGCAGGAGCAATAGCTTCTCCGCTCGCGAAGACGAATCGCAGACCCAAACCGCAGTGGCCAGCCATGCCTTGATCGTTCCAGACGCAACGGGGTTGTTAAATTCACCACTGCGCTCACTTGTCTGCTCGATGGTCGAGATTAACTGCAGACCCAACGCCGCAGCGGAATAACTTCAACCCTTCATCGTCCGAGCGAGTTTCCTCGATTCGCTGAAGATTTCCGATGGAAGCTGCCGCCGACCTCAAAAATGCAAATAGATGTCTGCGCGGGATCCTCCTCACCAACAACAGACATCCGAAGACGTTGTCGTAACTTGTATTTCAACTCCGTTATTTTACGACGTAGTTCCAAAATGTTGTTTTGGTCCGTTCACTGCGTATCGAATGTCTCAGGGTTCGCGCGAGTTCCAAAGGCTGCACAGGAGCCACGGTCGCGGATTTCGGGGATAGATATCGTCGAAGGTACTTCCTCCGGTAACACGACACTGAAAGCTTCTTCCGCCACAAAACTGGGATCTGGAATCGCGAGCACCGGTTAGAGAGAGAGCGACTTGTGAGAATGGAATGCCATCCGAGGTTCTTGCCTTCGTTGAAATGACGCAATTCCACCGGTATCGAATCAAATTCAAGAGAGCGGAGAGAAGAAAGTTGGACGCGAGGCTCCTTGAAGTAATGGAACACCTAAGAACACGCGTTGAGCAACAGCGAAATCAGTGAAATCAGCGAACTCGTCGCCGTCAACGCAAGGAAAGCAAAAAACTTTCTTTGATCCTGCAGAGAGGCGTGCAGACGACAGACACTCTTCTGCGACGCACTCGAATGAAAACGGTGTCTCCTCCTTTCCCGGTGGACGGACGCAATGTCCTCGAGAAATCCGAGCCGTTGGACGGTATGCAGTTAGCAGGAGCAATTAAATGAGAACAAGACGAAAGCCATCCGGACGGATCAACTAGGAGGGCGGCTGGAAGAATTTCTCCGCGAGGAAACTTATCGAAGCGAGCCTGGCCGCGAGTCCGACTCGACTTCGATTAAGGAGAGTTGGCGCTCCGAGTTGAGGTGGAAGTGGCCGATTGGCGAGAAACTTTTCCTCTCCTCGCTAACAATACCTCATTAGAAAGAATAGCGGCCGCGGCAAAAGATTGGGGGCAAGTCGCCGCTTGCGAGGGCTTACGAGGCCTTGTGGCAGTTGCCTCATGAACGATAAGCAAGACAGGTCATTACGAGAAATGTTCGTGATGGTTTTTTTCCCGCTTGGCCTTCGATCCTTCGCTTCGAATGCGGCTTTTTGAGCGCATGCATTTCCCCGAGCGTAAGAGCAGTTTTTAGCGCGCGCCCTCTGCCTGAGGAATAGTGTCGCCCAGGTCTCCACCGGAGTAATTGTGAATTTGCCTAACAACCACTCCTTCCTTCCTTCCTCCCTCGTTCTCGAGGAGCTCCACCACTTCCAGCGTCTCGGGACCTTTTCCCTCGGACAGACGGGAAGTCGCGCGATGTTGCGACGGCCGGCCCGGGCCCCGAAACCAAGAGCGAGCGCAACGGGTAGCTGTTAGAACGACAGTACCTCCAGCAAACGCATAATAATTCCAGGAGTACTTTGCGTAGAGGAGAGCCGTGTGTTGGTGTCGGGAAAAAATGACATTGAAACGAGATTGGGTTCCTTAATGCGCTTGCTCTCTCGTGTTTCCACAGTTTTAGTCGGCAACCGAGGAACGAACGCCTAGAATTTCCAACTTTGGCTGACTGCCTGCCTGCCTGCCTGCTTGTTCCTACATCTTGTCCTGCTACTGCCAAATAGAGTTACGGACCGTGGGGCAGAACGAATCGGATTCCGCCTGCGACTCGAAACGCTACAAGTCCTGTTGTCTGTTTAAATAACCTCTCTCACCCCGAGCCTGACTCTAAAATCATAGCGCCTGTTGCGTTTATCCAGTACAACAGAGGACGGTCCAGTACGCCGGCTACGTCGGAAAAGCTGCGATTGCCAAGACAGGAGCGATATTACCGGAGACGATATTCAGACAAGAGTTCTCTTTGGTTTCTCGGTTCCGTCGACTCGCTGGAAATTTCACGAAAATCAAGGCCCATTCAAGTCGAAAACACGGAAAACTCAATCGTTACCGAGTTCGAATCTCGGATTCTCTCCGTTTCGGCTCGAAAACAGCCTTGCCTTGACGAATCGGCGCTGGCCAGTGAGCCGGTTGAGAGATCTTTCATATCCTGTGGAATCTCATATTGCCTGCACGTTCTCATCACCAGAACGCTTAGGGCATGCAGAGTGAATTACGGAGCGTGCCATCGTTCGATCCGGTCCGCCTGCAGCGGAATTCTCGATGTTTACCGAGCTTTCTCCGTTCCATATCTTCGGGAACGAGTGTTTCATAGAGCCCCGACCTTATTGTCGCTGTTGCTGCATGTTGGAATCGCCAGGACAGTGTCGTGGCATCGCCCGTGGGAGCTCCTCGAGTTCGACTCAATCAAATCGGAAGAACAATATTCACCGAAATCGATGGAGCATGCCTTGTCTGTTTGTTGCAAATGGAGCCGGAACCGCGTGGATATTATTCTCATTTGTTAGAAACACGACCTGTTTTCGATAACTCAGTCAGCAGTCGAGCTCTAAAAATTCCCGTACAGATAAGCTTGGATAAATCGGAGATTCATGCACTAATGCTCGAAGCGTAGAAGTTTCTGTTATCTGAGCAAATAAACGAGCGGCGCGATGGACGTACATAGTGCTAAACGGTGAATTCGTGATTTGTCGTAAAACACCTCATTCATTTGGCCATCGTCGTCTTATCACCGATGTGCGTCTCTTCGGTCTGTGAACTTTTTTTTCTCTCGAATCTCTCCGCCTCGTAAAAAGCACTCAACGAAGCATGTGCAAATATCTAGAGATCGTCGACTAACTCGCTTGGATGTCAAAGCACGAACCGAAAACAGAGCGAAGATGATTTTCGCAGTCTGGCGCGAGCTCGCATTAATCAAAACCGTTTGACGCAATGCCGGATGGAAGAGGAAAACTGTCGAACACGGAGAAGGAGGGCCCAATGTCGGACGTGCGAAGTCAGAACTCTTCCAGCCGTCGCTTCGTGGACACGTGGCTGGCGGACACGCGCACATCACGCTGACATTATTTCCTTCTTTATCTGTCAGCTGGAGCTGATTAGAATGGCCGGAGAGATAATGCTAATTCTGAATCAATGATTTGCCTCAAGGATAGCGATTCATGCATAATTCACTGAACTAAACATCTCCCCGAGACGGAGGAACAGCAAATAATTCACGGAGGTGACAGCGGCTGCCGAAAGGAGGAACTTTGCTGCACTGATCTATCTCTTTCTTTCTTGATTGAGATTTTGAATTGCTACGATGACCTCTGAACTCTTCGATGCGAATGAATTCGGGAACAAAAGGGATCCGAGGTTCAAGTCTGTCAAGAAGTTCGTGCCTCGCCTAATTTCGAGGTTTGCAAAACGTGGAATTGGAATTCACTTCCGAAAAGCTCCCACCGAGATCGTTCAACGTCATTCATGGAGAATGCTGAAACAGAATTCATTCCCTTCCGTTCACGCGTGTGTCCGCCGAAACCCACGTCAACCGATCCGACTAAGTTCCATCTTCTCGAAAAGAAAACACGACCGGCGGGCTGCCCGCTCGGTCGGCGGAAACTCGAACTTTACTTTCATCGAAGTTCTCTCACGTCAGAAAGAGCGAGCGCGGGTCCCGCCTACCTACAACTCCCAACTGACCCTTTTCCACGGGACGTGGATCCGAGATTTCGAAACGGGAGCGTAAACAAAGGTCGAAAGACTTTCCGAGAGTATCGGATCATGAAGCTAAACTGTTCGCGACTTTGTGTGAACGCGATCCGGAATGGTTTTCGAGTCCCGCTCAGGAATTTCGGTGGAAGTTTTGTTCGCGGAGGCCGTCCTTCCACCACATGGTACATAATCCGCCAGCTGCGGTAGGAACACCTACAACGTAAACGAGACCGAACACCGCCCGTGATGCGACTAATGGTCTCGATACATCTAATGGAATAATGATTCCGGCGCGGAAAAAAGCTTCCAGACTGCGCTTTTCCACAGAAGACGCGTGAAAGTGACAATGCCTACCTGTTAGTTCGTCATCTTCGAAGGCTGCGGCAACGTTCGTCGAAGGAGCAAAACTGTGCCATACCAACAGAAGGCACAGAAATCGAATCGCTTTGCTGCTCCGCGCTGCCGGCAGCTCCATGTCAAGCCTTCGCAGCCCTAGCCCGAGGGCCGCCAGGAACCGAGGTATCCAGGCTGAAGAAAAAGTGTATCCATTGGATCACAGGCCTCACTGGGGTCCGGTGAAATCACTCGCGAGAGGTTTTCCACATCACCGGAAAGAGCACTTCATCGAAGTTCTTCACCACCACCAGCACCACTAGCACCAACAACAACCACTGCGACGAAATGAACAGTGAAGATTTCTCCTTTGTTTCTTCCTCGCTCGCTCCGGGTTCAACCCCCGGTGACACCCATCACTAAGTATTCCCTCAAAACAAGTGTTCCGGGAACATGCACGCCTTCAGAGCTTAACATCGACGGCCTGGAGGTGCAGTAGTCCATTCAGATCTGCGGTATTCTGGATCTGCGGGCTTTGCCTTACGGGGAGAGGTTGTGGAAAGGGCCTCACTGCCCTCTCCATGACGGGCACGAGGTCTCCAAGTCGACACAACACTCACACGAACGTTTCAAGCCTGATTCGTTAGACAGAGGTCGGCTTTGCTTTGTGGTTCGATGTTGTTGTCGGTCCTGGACCACGGTCCACAATTTTCCAGCTTCTCCTCATCATTACCTTTGCTGTTTCTCTTCCTGTTTCTGTCCATGTCGCCGTTTATCCCTTTCTGCCTCTTTCGGTTGTGTGCTCTTCTGATTGGAGAGCACTCAAAACGTCAACCGGTCACTCACGAATTCTGATTTGTGTCCATTTGGGCTTGCCTCTATATCAGAGCTCTTCCGGAAAGTTTAGACGCGAACTATCTCCGGCGATGTCGAGGAGCTTATTCGCCGCTTGTTCATTTATTCTCCATTTATCCTGAATCGGTGCTAATCGACCACACAATGGGTATCGTCATTTTGACCAAAAGATTCGAGAACTACAAGTATCGCTAATGGATCGAAAATATCACGAAATCGAGAACAAATGGAAGTCGCCACCTGCATTGAATCTGATTCTGGTATGATAATAGCACCGTCAAACGCTGGATAGGTCGTCGAACGATTCCACTCACTCAGGCGACGGAGGGACGACGGTCTTGTTTTGATTAGCGAGACTGGAATAACTGATAAGAGAGAAAGAGAAGAAATGAAAGGAAAGCTCGGATCGATTCCGTTATCGTTGTTATGTTTGGAGCTTGCTCTTCGAGATGGGGCGGCGGCGCTCTGCTTCGAGAAACTTCAATCTCCTTCTGCCCCAATTACATCCGAGACTGGCGGCTGGCTCCGGGCTGAAGTCATCACAAATTTATGAGACGCAGATTACGCAGAATACGAAACATCTCTGCTGGTCAGCGGCGACGGCTTCGTCAGGGATCAAATTGGTAGGTAGTCGAGTAGACGAGCGGGCGCGTAGGCGCGAGTTGCTAGATCTCTCGGTTCGCTCGCTCCTCCGTCTACAACGAATAAGCAGCACGAATAAACAGAGCTCTGCATGCGAAGACCCGATTTCGATGAGATGTGGGCAGCTCGGATTGCCGCGGTTCGGAAAGCGAGCGACCGACGTCGATTCCGTCACCTTACCAACCTAACCACCAGGGCATTGTCAATACGGGAGGACGATCACGCTTCGACGACTTCGAGTGATATTTGCACTTGCTCTGATGACCTCCTCACAGAATGTTCCGTCCGTACGCGTGATCTACGCCGATACGATGTCAATGTGTAATGCAGCATGCAGATCGACGACGCCGGAAAAACCGTGACTATACTACATGCACCGCAGCGTTCATGCGGGTCCGACACCGCAATCCACAACAACAAACACCTTCGCTAGAATAATGAGCTCGAATCCGCTCTAACGAAATGACTCTTTCCAAGCGTTTTGTCGGCGGGTTCAGGCATACCCTCCATCGACATCTTTCAGGTCAGGCCGTGTGATACAGCGTCAAGGACACTGGCGTACCGAGGGGGGGGGGCAGGGGGCAGCCCCCCCCCCCCCAAGATTTTCAGCTGCCCTCTAGGACTCTATGGCAATGATGAGGATGATCAGCTCTTGGCCCCCCCCCCCCAAAAAAATCCTGGGTACGCCCCTGGTCGAGGAATCTCCCTGTCCTATTCTGGGTGGAATTTAGGGGGAGGGGGCCGGAGGGGGGGGAGAGAGGAACAAATCCTGAACACCGAGATCAAAATCTTTCCAAAGCAAGGAGACCAGCTCGAGAATGTGGCTCAGATCGCTCTATCGGGTTGCGTCGATGCGATAGAGCAAGTTACGATGCAGTCAAGGACAGCATTGAGCAACACAACTCATGCGAAACGAAAACCGAAAACGCCGACAGTGTGCTGATCAAGTGATGATTTCGAACGATGCCAGACTTTATGATTCACCAAACCGATTGCTTGCGGAAGCGATCGGCTAAATCGAGTTAGCTGCGTGAGCGAACTCGACCGCATGGCTGCTGTTCCCATGTTTGGCTTTTACTCAGTGAGTGGTCGAGGGAGTTTTCGTCGAAGTTGTAGGGAGACTTCTTTCCGACGTTTCGAGATCAAATCCAAGAGCTCGGGGACGGGCTGAAGTTTGGGCCAGATTCTCAGGGATCGGAATCGCCGTGTTAGGAGCGGTGAGTGACGTGCCGTGACATCGGTCATGCAGTTCAGGACGGTGAATCGAAGCCGGATCCGCGCAGGCTGGGAGTTCTGTTGTCGGAAATATATCTCGTGAACAGCATGGGTGTCAATGTGTTCGTGCCCGTTTGTGTGAAAGAAAGTTTGTTGTGCTAAGGCTTAACAGGGGCCAGGGTGGAAGACAAGACAAGACAGCGGACAAATGGTGCCGGTGACTTGCCGAGCTCAAGATATGTCACATTGTAACTCGGCTCGCTCGACGAGCAGACTTACCGTGTCACGAATGTCAGCGGCGACGACGACGACGACGATCGATCCGCGATGAATGGTGTGATCGACCACGTTCGAAGCGTATTCGTCAAGCTATCATACAAGGGTACATCTGTTCTATTCGCGGAGACAGCGTTCCGGAACCCCTTTGAAACCCATCTCGTGCATAGAGTGAAACTCACAATCGGAAACGCCGACAACAACGAGCGATAGCGAACAACAATGGAGAACTCCATGACAACGACGACGGCGAGGACGAGGAAATCCTGCGGAGGACATCAGCCCAGAGACGTCTGTTCTCCTGAGAAGAGACAGCGCCACTTACACCTCCTTCTTCAACCCTTCCGTGGCAGCCGAACCAAGTTTAAGAGGAGACCTCTTAGCGACTAATGGTCCTCGGATGATCTACCGGCGGATCCTGTCACGAACTCGAGGGCTTAGACCGCGGCCGCCGTTTCGTCCGTCACACAATGGGAGACCTCGTGACGGAAGAACAAAGACATGAACGAAAAAATATTTGGAATTTCCAACAGCTTCCACTCGTCGATAATAAAGCCGCTCACAAACCTGCAGCCGCTCGTGGCTGCCAAACACCGATCAACCAGTTCTGAGTAAATATAGGCCCGACGAATATTGCAGCCAGACTCGATGGCTCATCACCGTGGATCCCCGTAATTACAAGAGCTTTGGCCACAACCGCTCGGATTTATTCGTGATGGGGCTCGTGCAGCAGACCACGTCCTAACAAATTATTTCAACTCGTTCGGATAGAACTTCCCTCTCTCTTTTTTTTGGATTTTGTAGATTTAATATCTCAAACCCAGTTTTCTAGTCGAGTAACAAGTCCCGAGGGATCTCTTCTTGAAATCATGCAAGAATGTTGTTGGCGGCACCCGCACTCCCGTAACCGGTGTTGCTTGTTACTGACAACGCATTTTTCAGCAGCTTCGTCGACGCGCTGAAATCTTCTTGTGGTAAGCCGGCTCAAACGGCGAAAAATACAAAGAATCACTTCACAATGAGACTCAGAACGCGAGACGGAGGCATCGTATGTCTTGGAAATTGGCTCACCGAGGATGAATCGCTGAAACGGGATCCTGGAAGTAGTATCGTCGGCAGTAGCAACTACAACAGGCTTCGTTGTAATGAAATGTCCACGAGAAGGGCGGAACCAATCTCCATAAACGCGGGAAGACGAAACGTTTCCCGCCCTCCCGCCCGTCTCATGCACTTCGCGGCCTAACAGAAGCGCAAAAAGGAAGTTCTCTTCTCTCTCTCTCTCTCGAATTCTATCGGGAAATCCTTTCGATATGAGATTTCCAGAAATTTTGGCGATCGAGTGAAACCGCGACTTTTCAACGAGACACGACTCGGATGCCTTTCCATTTCGGGAGTCTCCGAGCGTTGGTCGCATCGTCAGCAACAATGCGGCTTAGAAAACCTTTGTCCGGAGTGAAAAACCTCCACCAAAAGCACTCTCCACCTCTCTTGCGGATGCGCTGACTGATAGCGAGGAAGTATTCGCTAGCACGCCAGAACACAGAACTGACGTCCCCGCTGTTTGTCTACGGAACATGTCAAACACGATCGGCCATGTAATTATTCTCCATTGACGCTGCGTAGACAGGACAATGTCTTCATTCGCTACGCTCCACCAGGTTCGTGCGTCCTAAGCAGGCCACCCGACGCTTTCCGTGTCTTATGGCCACAGCATCACAAGCAACCTTCAGATATCATTAGTATTGACTCGTCTTTCGCTTGCTCGCTCAGGTTATCACTCTTCCACTCAGCTATCGCCACTTCTGTCACCGAATTCAACTTTGGTTCGATCTTCGATTGCGAACACGTTCTCTCAGGGGTCCTGATCTCCTTTTCCTTTTATTGAACTGTTGCTCCTGCTCAGTTTTTGAATCGAGATCTGTCAGATCAACGGGCTGATGAGTCGCGTATTTAGCGGGAAGCTTTCACGCTTCGACCCGCTGATCGCTTATCTCACGTTATATCTCAATGACAGGAACTTCGGACGACAGGAGAGTTCCCTTTCCGAAACGCCGAGCTTGAACCCGATCTGTGTCAAAAGCGGCTTTCGATGCTGCTCGTCGAATAGGGGTCTCTTTTTTCTCCTCGGTTCGTTCATTCATTCATTCATTCAATCCGCCGATCGGTCGAGAAGACGAGCGCCCCAAGCACGAGACAGCGAGAGGTGCTCCGTGACCAGAGCGCCAGGTGCTACGAATAATTTCGCCAACAACGAACCGCCAGTGTAAGAAGAAAAAAAAATGCGGGGAATCCGGTAAGCGTGTACACAATTTGCCAGTGTTCGGCAGTGTCTGGCGGTACATCAAATACTTAATAACCTTAATTGAAAAAACACTCAATTCATACAAACATATTCAGGAAAACAGAGCCACAAACAACGATTGTCGGCCAAATATCAATTGTGATCGCGGTCGGGACTCGACTGCGTTCTGTGTTCTGTGCTCGCCATTCATTCATCTACATAATTCTGCTTTCTGTTGGCATCGAGTGAGGCAAGCCGTTCAGGAACGAAACAGGAGGCACGAGTCGGTCAGCCTAGAGTCGAATCGGGATAAAACGAGGAAATCTATGTTTTCCAGGCCAGCCTGCGGAACAATATCCGGAAACTTTAGAAAAGGACGATGTTGATTATGAAAATAGCTATGCAGAATGATTCCTACCTTGACACCAGCTCGCTTCCTCGAACACATGCGAGTTAATGTGTGTTTCCTGAGGAGAATGTTTTCTCCGCCGTTTGATAGAACGTCCAGTATTAAACATGGGGTCACATTCTTTCCCCGCAGGAGGCCCCGAGGTAATCGGAGCTCCGAGACACCGGAGCTCGGGCAGCCTCTGGAAATTGAAACCTCCAAACGATGCCGTCAAGATGGTTGAAATTCATATTTCTTGAAATCTTCAACAATATTCTGGCCTTTATCTCAGAACAACATCCATTTTCGGGATGCCGTCCCTGAAACAATGCCGAGGGGCACGTGGAATCCATTTCAGATCTCGCCGCCGAGAAAGAGTTGTCATCTGAATTGTGTTGTCAGGTGCCTCACGTTCTGATGACACTTCGCCTTCAATTCCGATAACAGGGATGTATCTCTACAATAACCGTCCCTGATCGCCCCTGTCGGTGGAGCTGCCCAAGAGCTCAAACTTCATTTTCAAAATCAAAATGTGCTCCCTAACCTCTCCCAACGGAAGCTCATAGTGGGCATCGATCCGGCGGAAGCGTAGCTGCGACCACCGCACTTTCCAATGCTCTGCTCGCTCTGTTGAAAGAAACCGCTCTCATTCGCCCGTCCGCTCGCTGATGGCGGGAACCGCGAAGCTGCGACGGAATTCGGTAGGTTGAGATTCCTGATCGGGTTTTTGCTCGCAGCGAGCACCCGTCCGGGATACGATACCGGCGCAGAAGGGAAGCGGGAGCTGGTAACCGCCGCAAACATCTATCTGGCTCAACACAGTCGTCGTCGCAGCCACGACTCCAAAGTGTTAATTGCGCTTTGCTGCGCGATCCAGAGTGGAAATCGTTGAGCCAGCGTCGCCTGAGCTCGAAATTGGTTCCGATGGCTCTGGGAAATCCGCTTGTGGAGTCACTGTGACCTTCTATCCTTCGGGAGCGTCCGTCTTAATAAAACTCCGGACATTCAGGAGATAACGATCCGTGGAATTGGTTCGGGGAAAACGTCATCGGATTTGTTCAAGGTCTCTCTCTTGATCCCTTGTCAGCAGCGTGAAGCTACGGGAGAAAACGGTCTCGGAAGGAGAGCGCATTGGAAACTCATCCAGAAAGCGAGCGTAGAGACAGAAAGGATGACGAAGGGGAAAAATATGTAGGTACACAATTCCACTCCACGCTCCCCGAATAGAAAAATGAGATCTTTCTTCGTTCGTTCGTTGCTGCGGAAAAGGGACAATCTAGACGTGGGATGTGGTTCACTTTGGAAAAATGTCCGTTTATCGGTTTTCCCATTTTCGTTTCGCTCTCCCCTTCGTTGATTCCCTCCGACTCCCGTCCCCCGCCCCTTTGCCGGCACTACTCTCCCGCGAACGATAATGGTACATCGTCCAGGCGGCATCCGATTCGCTGGGGCACAAAGCAAGTGTGAATTAATCCATTATAGCTCTCGCTGTCGTTGCTGCATGGCAAAAGGGAACATCCATGAAAGCTTCTTCCCAAGCTGAGTTGAGCTTTCCTATGCAGAGCTCTCGATACTGTTGTGAGAAGTAAACTGGTGAAAAAGGTTGTCCACCTACAGTGGCACGGATGCCACGGTACGGGACGTGACCTGACTCGACCGGCGGCGTCGAGTACTTCACAAGGCCTCCTCGAAATAAAGCGAGTCACTCTATTGGTACATGGGCTGTCTGTTTCTCGACTTCACGACCTTTGATTCAATCTCTTCAGCTTGGTCAGCGAGCTGATTCAGCCTTCGTCGATATAGATTCTCGACCGGGTCACTTAGTATTCCACTCGGTTGACGTTTCCAGTGTCGATGGCGTGGAAATCTTCGCTATGAGTCGCATAATGTCACCCATGATTGAAGATCCTTGATAGTTCCGTCTCCCACTCTGATTCATAGCTGTCCTCAGTGGAAAGACACCGTGAATCGTTGAAGGGTTGCGGAATTCTGGAAAAGCCGGAGAGAAAACCGACGAGACTGACGATCACTCGCTTAGCGGAGCTCGGACGAAGGTCTAATGAATATCCGTGAAGCGATTCGGCTGGCCGACTTCAATCAATTGTCACCGTACAGGACACTGATCAAGGTGTTTGAAGAATGGATTCTTCACCGCAGCGCTCGCCACAGTCAATTTCCCGAATCCTTCAAACTCTTCTCCGGAACGAGCGAGGATCTACCGAGGACCCTCATAAAAAGCCTGAACATGTCGCTTAAGGGTGTACGTCGACGACGACGGCGACAATGTCGGGAAAGCGGAACTCGTTCATTCTCGCCCCTTCAGATAGACTTGTGCTCTTTTCTTCGAGCGGCTGGCCGGCTGCTTGCTCTTGCCCTTTTTGAGAGGGGTTTGTTCGAAAACTCGAGCGAGTTCTCGAGAAGCGCCGAGTTCTGGGAGGCGAGCCTAGCGAAAGACGTCGAACCGAAGAATCGGCAAAGGAGCTCTCGACGTCTTCCACTTGGGATTTGTCAATAATAATGCCCGGAAAGAGGGAACTAGGGGACATCGACCAACCGGAGAAACTTGTCCTGACGGCCGTTGTTCTCCTTCCTTCGTTCCGTCAGTCCGTCTCGTGGAACAGGACAAACTTTCAACGCGCTCTCGGAGCACTGCGAACAAACCGTAGCCTCGGTTATCAGATCCGATATTGTTCTCCTGATGAAAAGGGAAGATGCCTGTGATATCCTGAATTTCGAGGAAATCTCTTCAGTATGATGATCATCCACGAACATCGCAATCGACAAATGCAGGTGTTTGCCACCGTGACGAAGAGGATCCAGCACTCATAAAATTCCAATTTGAGGTCTGTCCGCCGAATGACGAATGGTGCTGATACTCCGTCTGCAATTGGCCAATCGAATCGAGGTGAACGTGGAGGTCTCATGAGCTCCGCAGACAGATACGAGAACTATCAGACAATCGGTCGTTCGGTCACGAGTCCTTGAACAGCATTCCTTCCTCACAAAGAGGTTAATAGAGAGAACTTGTCGACATCTTATGTCGGCAATCTATCCCTTCGCTTTTCGGCGGGCTTGCCGGATGGTCGTTTGGTCGACGAAGCCGTTCCGGACCTGATCTACTATCGGATTCCGTTACTGGGCCGTGCAACACACGAACATGCGCCAAACGCACAATATTTGCGGCTGGCAACACGTGTTCACAGAGAAAGGCGCACGCCATGCACGAAAGTCAGAGCCGGAACTTTTCCCACAAAGCTCGTTCCCGCGATAAGATGCTTCCGCCGCCTGAACCCTTCATCGCATCGTTCGCGGTATCGGGCGTTCTTCGAAGCCGCCAGTGATCCAGTCATTCACAGTTTGCCAACTAGGCGTCATATCAGCTCCAGAAAACTTCCTGCCAAGGACGCGTGGATCTTTTTTTCCCCGCCGCCGCCGCCGCCGCCCTCCACGTTCACTACCGCTCAGAGTGAGAAAACTCTCCCTCGGAACAATCGACGGTATTTTCCGGATTTCAAACTCCGGGGGTTCGGTTCTGGTGTTGGTTGTTCTTATTTCAATCTTCGCTTCCGTCCCATCTGCTCCCTGTTCGACAAGGAATACGATCTAACAAACTAATCCTCGGTCGACGGAGAGTCACACGGAAACGTCTCCCTGCGAGACTCGGTTTCTGGATAAAGTTCCGGTTTATTGATCGCAGTCTGACCAGGACCGCAGTATCCTCTCGCTTGCTCCTCTCCTGGACATTCATTTTGAGTATAGAAGCTCCTCCACCCCGTTTGCCGGGGAAAATCCCTCGCCGCGTGGAGCGCGGGCCATTGTGCGTTTGGTTGTGAGCTAGGCCGCGGGCTGAAAAAGGTTCCTGACCCTCGTTCTGGACCGATGAGTCACAGCGTGTCCCACCCATCCGCCGTCCTTCAACGATGTAAGGAATCGATTTATCCGATTAGTTGCTTTCCTTGCCGAACAATTTCTGCCGCAGCCGAAACATCAATCGGTCAGTTCGACCTCGACTTCTCGATTGCTTGACGGATTCCGCCTTTTCGTCAGGGAACTTTCGAATGGTCTTTGCTGAAATATACGGAGGGCCTGAATTCTAACGATAGGACACGACTGAATTGAGATTGTCAATTTTTTGGGAGGGTCGAGGGAAATGAATTCCCCGAACATGTTTTAAAACTGTATCGAAATCGCCTCCGGCCAAACTCGTCACAGGTTATTCTCCTGAGGCCCCAACAAATTCTTGACAATAACGCAAATGAAGTGCTTTGAGAGTGAGGTTCTTTGTTTCTTTGGCCGTCGCTTTCTTCGAGGAACAATGGCCGAGGGACAAGGACATGCAGACTGCTCTGGTTGAACTAACGGGTTAAGAGAAACCGGTATTGGAAACGCTCCTTCAGAACGGAAGACCCACCGAGGGTCATTTTTTCTGCGCTGGACAAAAACTCGGGCGCCGTGGAGACCGACGATCGGTGCTACCGGCGGAAAACTCGCGAAGAATGAGGGACAACCAGACGAAGTTCTGCTCCGATCCGATGTATTCCGTGCGGTTGAGGAAGAACAAGAAAAAACGGTACGGGACGTCCACTGACAGCAGCACAACACACAACCAAGAACCCATCTTGAAGCTGTTCCGCTCGAGGTTGACAAATGAATCGGTCTCCATTCGTCCACAGCGCGTCCTAGGCTTCGACGTCAGAAGTCGATGTTCGACTTGTCCGTCGACCTGATATTCTCCGGGAAACTCGGGAGCACGCCCTGTGAACCTCTCATGAAAGGTCGACCATTTTGTCGATTCGAAGAAGAAAAACTCGATACATGGGGGCATCCTCGACTTTGTTTTGTTCGAAGAAAACGCGCAACACAGTCTCCTCTTTCCTCGAACGGTTCACTCTTGCGAATCAGTTCCGGAGCATCACGGAGCGTTTGCTCATCAGCCAGATGGTTCTTTCCGATTTCTGCATGGAACTCTTCGGGACACCCAGGAACTTGACTCTCATTCATCGGCGCTGAGTGAGCGTACTATCTCACTCGAACACCCAACCGAGTTTACAATCGCGCTGTTCGTCCTCTTTCGTCGCGGAGTTCGCCTTCAACACCCTCCAATAGCTTCTTCCGCGCACCCGCCCAGCGGCCCGCAACGCGGACCAACGACCCAAACCCGCAGCTCATTGCGGGAACCCACACCAGCAGAAACAACGAAAAATGTTCGCACCGTTTCACTCGGAATGTTGCCGTCGTTTCGTTTCGCTGGCGCGTCGGGTGGTGATGCTGCCACTGCAGCTGCCGGTCACACAGCTGTTTTGTTTCTCTGTCAGTGAAGACTATAAAAGACTGGCGCGACAAAAGCACAACGGTCCTGGAACACGTAGTCAGCTCACTTCGTTAAACATTGTCTACTGGTGCTCCACTCGGTGCAAGGGAGCCGAGTCCAGCGAGCAGGAAAGCAGGAAGCAAGCGAGCAGGCAACCGACCGCGCAAGCAAGATGGCAAGCCTGCGGACGGGCAACCAAGTTCGTGCGATTAGTGCGTGCCGTAATTACTTTTCGGCCGGCCGCTGTTTCGAGTCCCTGGTGCCCAACATGTCACATCGGTCGGAGATAAAAACATCGCGGAACGCGTCGCGCCGCAACAGTGTCAAAATCAAGGGACTCGAATTTTTTTTGAGGAATCGGCAGTTCTCCCTAGATGATGCCACTTCCCTTCGCTCTAGCCTCAGACACTGTCCAATTCTCAGGCCTCCAATTTCCCCCTCTTCTCCTCACCCCCATTTTCCCTCCCCTTCTTGACTTCACCTCTCCTTCCCTCTCTATCTCCCAACCCGCCCACCGATTTTCCTCTCTCACCCCCTTCCCTGTTCCCCCCCCATTTTTCACTTCCCCCATTTTCGCCCCCCCTCCCCCAATTTTTTCTATGCCCGATTTTCCCTTGCTGCCTCTCCTCTCTGAGTTCTCCTCGCGTCCCGTCCGAATTGCCCTTTATTCTCGCACCTACGCTAATCTTTTCAATTCCGCTCTGTTCGGAGTCCTGGTCGCAACGTTGATCTCCTTCGCGCAGGCGTCGGAGAGTTTCCGAACATGCACTGTGACAAAGGCCTGATAGCCAATCGGAAAAACGCTCTGGGATTGGAACCGGCCAACCAACCGAACGAAAGTACGACCGAGACGCTATTCACTGGGCGCCCAGAGTCGTGAATCGATTGAAAGGCTGCCTTTCAGATAGGATGCCGGTGTCGCCGTCCCAAACTCCCACTGGTGGTGACGTCGAGGCGAGCGACCTGCCGGCCGGCCGACCGGCGAGCCTTGCAGGGTTCATTCAGGATCACAGGACGGACAGAAACAGCGCGTTTATTGGCAGTTGCCCGCCTCACCGCTCCTTCTGCGTCCGCTGTTGTTGCCGCTACCACCGCCGCGCCGCTGCTGCAAAGGTACCTCTGGGACTGGTGCTAAAGGCCTCCTACATCAGCAATTTGTCTAACTGAATCGGACAAAGGATTTCGTCCTGTGTCCCTCCCCCTCTCGTCTGTTTGTTCCGATCGCGGGCTCGTGGTTCGGCTTCAAAAAGCCGCCAAACTCCCACCGTGGTCGTCTTCATTGTTTTTCCCGTTTTTTTTTTATCGTCCCGGAAATGCGCTCGGATATTCTCATCGTCGATGTCATTTGTCATGAGGCGGTGTTCGCCTTCATTATTTGGATAACATTCAACGCCACCTCTCACCTTGTGGTCTTTTCTTTTCTTTCTGTCTGTCAGTTAAAGGTAAAGGTGTTTGCGCAGGAGGAAAAGTACGAGCGTTTGAGTGAACGGAGACCATTAGTGCGAGAGTCATCAAAAATTATGAATTTCCGCCGTGAATATGCACGGCTCGTAGGCGCAGCCTTTAACCTCGAGGGAGACGCCCGGTATTATGTCTGTGACACCGTCGTGATTGGTGAAAGGTGCGGCTGTTGCGCCTGGTGTCAAATTACCATGTAAAACGCCCCCCAAAACTCACCGAGAGTGTTTAAATGTCGAGAGTGACAGAACTGCTCATCTTGCACGACGGATTGTCGTGTCATCTCGACATCTTTAGCAACAAGCAGAACTCGTGGGTCCTCTGCTCCTTCTTGCTAATCGCTGAACTCGCCCAAACTTTCTGCTTCTGGCGGCTTCGTCATATTGAGCGAGTTCCGTCTTCAATTTCGTTCGAAGAGGAGCTGAAAGAGTTGCTTCGAAACTCCTCTTCGGGAACGGGCCCGACGGTGATTGAATCACTCGCGACATCAACGAATTTCGCTCAACTTGCGTTAGTGGAATATGCGCGAAATCTGAGCCCCCAAGGTCGTTCTCATCCTCGTCAACGTCGTCTGTCGTCAACAGTTGGCTGAGCCGGCGGCGTCGTCGGCTGTAAATGAACAGGTGGTTATTCATCGTCTCGTGCGTCTTTCATGTTGGAGTTATTTTTCTTACTTAAAGCCTCTGCTGCTTCTGCGCCGAGCGGCAAAAGTCGCCGTAGTGGCCCGACGTACTCGTCTTCGTTTTCAAGCTCGTCGTCATCATCATCGCCGCCGCCTTCGTCGTCGTCGTGGTCTCATTGTTAGTCACAAGATCTCGTTCTTCCAACTTTCACCATTTTTTTCTTCTCTGAGTTTCTCTCACGTTTCGTCTAAGCCTTTTCCACGAGCCGCGGACGTCCTCTAAGCCGAGCGAGGTGACTTCGTCCACGTCGTGTGAAATAATTGTGAAAACGACAGCCGTGAGCAGGAGAATTCCTCCTGCTTAGTCCTGTCGAGGAAGTGGGTTCTCCTCGTCCCGTCCGATACTCTCCTGGCAGGTGTCCATGCCGCGTTTCCTCGAAAAGGTTATCTCGATGTCAGGGTCCGCAGGGTTCGGGAGCGGATTCCCGAAGAATTTTTTTTTTCTTCAAAAATATTTCCAGTTCGGATTCCTTGGTACGTCTCCTGAGGTCCTTGTTGGTTTTCGTTGCGAGATCCTTGACCGCTGCCTGGGTCGGAAGGTCCGATATAATGAAGCTGGACGCTGTCAAGTCGTCCTCTGCCCTGTCCGGCCAAGCCGGTGGTTTCTGAACGGAAGCTCACTGAAATCCCAAATCTCTTTCTATATCCAGTTCCGCTGGTGCTGAGGATTTTTCGAGTATTGCGAGACCGCGAAGGCAATGATTGACTGTCACAAACATCTCATGAGCACACCTGGGCTCCACCTCCCTCGACCCGGGCTGAGCGGAGCGCTGCGTCCGCTTTTGCAGTCTGCAACGCGAAGAGAATCGAAGTAAGTACTCGGTTTGCGGGCTCAATTCCCAGACAGGAAAAGAAACGAATGGAGCGATGCAGGAACCAAATCGGACTCCTGGAAATCACGAAATCTGGAAGATTGTCATCCGGTTCAGTTGTGAATTCCGGAACTTGATAGAGCTCTCAGCTCACTGAAGGAATTCTGTTCCCGAAATTCGCTACCGGAATTACAAGAATTTTAACAGTGTTGTTCAGGGATCCATTGTCCACCTGAAGAAGTGTGTGTGTGTGCGCGAAGCACTCGACGTGAAGAATACTCAAACTCGGATCGAAACGTTTGACGCATCGTCGAGAATTCGTTTTGGTTTCCGTGAGGGATATGAGAGGCTGTCAGCAGTTTCAGGTGGACGACGACGACGACACCGATCCGATATGAGACTGCCGCGTAACGAAGTACCAAAACTCGGTACTCCGCTTCGGCCTCTCGAATGCTGTCCGGTCGTCGTTTTTTCGGGGGAAACACAGATGAAATGTTGACCGGGTCTCCAATCGCATCGCAAGAGACGACCGAACTATTTATGACGCTTTTGTCAACGACAAACACTCGGGTCTGGTGACGTTCTGATGGACAGAACCCAGACTCAACGAAGATGAGTGCCATGAATCGTTCCTCGGCTCCGGATTTTTTCCTCTGTGTTCGTTTGGATCGAACAAGTCGAACGGTGAGCCCGGAGCGAAATAATTTCTAGGGCTTATTTCCACGAGTGGAATTTCATCAAATTAGACCGAACGTTCCAAGAGTCCCTCGGCGTAGCTCACAAGTCTTTGAGAGCTCTTTTGTCCGCTTGACTCTAGGGGACAATGACGAGTCGGGTGAGAGGATTTTGTTTGAGAAAGTCGTCTTCTCGAGGTTCTCGTTGTCGCCGACGTCGTTTTCTCCGTCTGTACACCAAGACCGAGAGGAAGAACTGGACGACGGTCGAAACGAGCAACGAGGATTCAGAGAGAATGACCGCCAGGAGAAAACGGGCGATTCATCCACCATACGACAGTTGAGACTCTGGTGAGCCCTTGGCGCTCTTTGATTGCCGGTTCTTGTGGAAAAATTTGGAGCAAGAAAGAAGAACCCAAAGAGGATACTGCTAGGATAACGGAGGTCATGAAGACTTTCCGCAAGCCGGATCGTTCAAAACTCATCAAATTTCCATTACTCACTCGAGCCTCTAAGGTTCGAGATCGGCCTGCGGCCAGGTATCGACGAGCTACACCTGTTACAGAGCTCAGTTCCGTTCCGAAAGAAGCGTTTTAATTATTTTTTCTAGAGAACCGAGTGAATCAAAACGTTTTGAGACTCTCCCGGTGCAATCGTCCCCTCGTTTCTCGAATTCCGAGCAAGGAGTTTATCTGAGTGAGTTTCGTGATTATCGTCGCTGAGAAGCTCTCGAGGCCGGAGATCAGATGGATGACGGTTGGAAATCATGCGAAATCCATCAGGATGAAGACACACGAGTAAGCTGGAAGCTCGTCTATAAAGCTGATGTTTAAGTTCGTAGAATCCGGGAACACCTTCTGCAGAGCGTGTCTACATTGGAAGATAGATCATTCTTTTCACAGTCGCTCAGAAAGGAAGCTCGGTCATCCAGCAGTAGCGGACGAATATGAGCCCTCGACCAACAAACAGAGACGGAGTAGGAACATTCACTCTTCAATCATCCTTCGAGGCGCGTGACTTTAAACAGAGATCACACTGAAAGAGAGAGATCGCCTCTTGGCTCGCTTCGAGAACAGCTCTGGATCGTCTCGGCGCATTCTTTCCGCGAGCGCAAAACAAATATTTCCGACTTCATTATGAAGAGAGCTCCGATTCCGGAAGACAATCCGACACGGTATTGTTAGTTCGTTACTCATCCAAGCTCGTCTCTCACTCTGCTTTAAGCGTTTTCATGCTCATTGCTTACAATTTGCATGTTGTATATCGAGGAAGATATGTTTTCAGATCGTTCAAACCTCATTCGCCTTCAACTTCTCTCACACGAGCTCCCTCGGAGATTGAAGTAATCGGCGAAGAACTGTCAAGTCCGATCCGGAGATCTCATTTGAAATTATGTCGATCTGATCTCGGTATGAAGAGTATCTCTGTCCTGTCACGTACCCAGTTCCAAACTCACAGAAGTTTTGTCTCCTGTTTCGTCGACGGTTGTCTCAAGGACCCCAACAGCTTCACGAACGGAATGAGCATCGATTGGAGACTCGTTTTTCAGGACGAGAATCCGATTTTCCCCTTTCCCTCCGGGGAATCTTCCAGTTTTTGAATCAGAAATGTCGGAACGAGGTTTCGTTATCGAGTCTGTCTATCTTCCCTCGCGGAAGTGGATCCGTGGAAAACTAAGATGGCGAAACGAGTGGCCGAGAGAGAATTCCGAATGCTTTGGAAGCTTCCATTGGAATCCTTCGGTGGCCGTCGTTTACGGCTTGGAAAATATTGCAGTCTAACTATCGCTTCTCCGAACGCGGCCGTTTGGTATTCGCTGGAGCGGCCGCAGAACCAGAAGCATCAGGGCAATGAAACGCTCGATTGAGAATCTTTTCCTCTCGTCGCTCTTTTTACATTCATTCGTAACGTAAACACGTGTTTTGGGAGCAGTGCCAGAGCCCCAGCTTTCCTTTTAACCGAATCTTCCTTGACATTCGTATGTCCGCCTGCCTGGGTGAGTTAGAGCGCGTGTCTTATGATTGGCAGATGTCGGTGGCACGCTTCTCCTCCTTCCCTCTCATCCGCTGCTACTGCTGTTGCGGCTGCTCTTTAATAGGTCTGCAACCTAGCGGAGGGGTCCCTCAAGCCTGCCTAGATGAACCGGATAAAAGGATATGTGAATGGATGCGGATGCACGCTCGGAGGGGATAAACTGAGTGAGCCGCGTGGCAGATAGATATTCGTGTAGTAGCCGGGCAACAGCGGCGGCGAACGCCTGCCCGTTTACTCAAACTGGAGATGTTTTTACAGCGGACTCAGAGTGACTTTGGCAATGCCGGCGTCGGAGTCGTCGTCGCTGCTGTTGCTGCCACGCACCGCAAAGAAACCAGCGCAAAAATCGTTCTGAAAGATGCTGCCAGTCAGTCACTCACTCGCTTAGCCAGTCAACAAGCCGTGGCATCTCACACCGCCGCCGCCGCCGCAGAAGCCACAGCCGTCGTCTTACACGACATGATCACTCGATGGATTTCCGCTCGCGTTTCGTCGTAGTAGTACTCGGCGACAGACACACCACGAACAGGTCTCTCCTTTTTTTAGGCTTCGCTTCTCGAGACAGATTTTTTTCTTTTCGTTTCAAATAACGCCACGGAGCTCGAACCTCGGCCCGAAAATTGCAGCAGACTTTGGCTATGTTGATGAGCCGCAGCTGCTGATGCTTCCACTGATCAATTCCGGTTTTCTCCAGACAAACCCAATCATTAGTCAGCATCTGAAAGCAACTCTATCGCTACTGCACTCGTTCATTTCGTGATGATGATGGTGACGACGACGACGACAACAACAACCAAGACGATCGCGATGCCGTCAATGATCCTTGGAAGGGGCCCAAACACACGTTGATTGCCTGGACTACACAATCAGGTCCGAGAATCGTTTTCCAATCTGTCTCGATGCTCTGTGAGTTCGTGTTCCGTCGGTGGCTCGATTCAAGAGATGATGTAAGCGGAAACATATTCCGTACTCGTTTCGAAATTCCACCCGGAAAGTGTGCAGTCCAAGATCCTTTTCAAAGGATCCAAAGGATGTGGCACTCTTTCATGATCTCCGATCAACCCTCTCTGCGATGCCGTTTTGTATTTTCAACTCAATCGATGCGCTCACTCGAATTGTGGGAGGTTCCGACATGTGACAAGATAGACATGATCGTGTTCAAGGATTAATTGACGTTCTTTGTCGAGTATTCAAGACCGCTGCTAATCCAATTTGAAGAAGCGATCCCACTGTGGCGTTGGGGGCGACTTTTTGCTTCAAATAGAGAAAAGCATGACGCCATCGAACGAATAGAGGCCCCGCCGGGCTCGCTTCGATAAAAGGAGTTGCTGTTCTGAATGATGAGATGGATGCGACGGCTGCCGGTCCTCTATGTCACCGGATCTAAGGGTTACGCCATCGTTCCAATTGACAATAATCATCATCATCATCTTAGATCTCGAGAAGGGAAACCCATCCACGGCCATCAGCGAAATTCAGCGTGACAAATTCGGTCGGAAAGCCTCTCGAGCGACTTCCACTGGAAAGCTCTCCCTGAACTTGTGTTCCCGACCTGGATTCGGAATTCGGCTTTTGGGGGGATCAGGACCACTCTCGGTCTTGTTTAGCACGCCCCCCCCCATCCCCCCCCCCCCGACAAGATTAACAGAGTAGCGATCGAATCGGTTACTTGACTCGGCTCTGTTCGGCTAATGAACAAGAACTAATCCGTGTGATTCGAAGGGAGCTTTGCGGCTTTTTTTTTGTCACACTCTGGCGACAGAAGATTACGAAGACAAAGAGAAAACACAGACAATAAATGTTTTCGTGCCGCGAGCGGATGAATCAACAGAAGCGGTGCCGACGAACTTATCTTCGATTAACTTTAACGACCAGTGATGTTTGATTTCGCGCCGATCGTTTCGATTTCAATTTTGATTTCGAAACTCAAATCACAGCGGAACCGACGTCGGATTCTCCCGCCGCGGCACTCAACACTCGCGCTTGAACTCTTCAAGTTGTATTTTAGATTCTGTTCAAGCCGCAAACGATTTTGAAATGCTCCATCAGGCAGCGCTTCTCTCGGTTGACGAGGAAACTATCTTTCGGGTGCACCGGGGACACCGTCGGCTAGCGGAGCCGCTCTCGTCAGGGTCCCAAGTCCTTTAACCTGCTGCCGGCTACCACTGTCACTCTAAATTGGAGATACTTTCGAAAGCGCGTCGTCTCAAGAGACAATCGAGACGCAGGTCAGCGCCAAACGCTTCGCAGGCATAATCTTTAGCGCTCACGTTGGCAGTGTGTTTGTCAACTCTGTTCGGAATGATTGATGGCGCTGTCAACAAGAATCCGAGTTTTCAATATTGCTGCTAAATTAAGCTGCTTGAGCTGGTAGGTTTCGGAAATTCGCGTCAAGCCACCTGAGTGAGTGAGTGAACGAGCGAGTGAGCGAGCGACCTTCCAAATGCGGACCGTGATAAGTGGAACGTGACCGAGGTTGGTACATACGGGCCGTTCGTTGGACATTTCAGTCTTCCCAGAAGAGCCAAAAGCTACTGGCACTGCGAAAGCGACAAACACCTCATTCATGAAACGAAATACGCACAATTGTTGAAGAGCGCCACCTTGAAAGGCGACCAAGTGGCAATTGAGTCTTACCACCAGAATTTGTCGAAGAAGTATTTGGAGTTTCTCAAAGATGTAAGTGTGCGTTCGCCGCTCAACAATGCATCGGCAATTTCAATTGTTCGTCCGTCGAAGCGTACAATGCTTTCAAGGCGGATTCGTTATTCTTCGCACAGGTGGACTCATTAGCTGCCGGCTTGTTGTCTTTACATCACTGTACTCCTGGATCCCTCGTTGCCGTTCTATCTCCGAATGTCTATGAATGGACGGTGGCGCAGTTCGCCTGCTCGAAAATCGGCTGCGCTCAGGTCAACATCAACCCAGCACTGCAACCTCCCGAGCTCGAACACGCTCTCAATCTGGTGCCAAGATCTTTATGAAAATTGAGAGAATTTCCAGAAAAGTTCAAATAGCTCATCGGAATAGAGATTGATCATCTCAAATCACGATACAGTGAAACCTCGATTATATCACCTGATGATTGATGTCGACGGTGAGATAGTTGAGACAGCCCCACAGTTGGTCAGGTGGGCCGCGCAGGGGGCCGCTTATCGGGCCACGGAGTGGATCGCGCAGTGGGTCATAGGGGTCATGAGGGAATGACATAATACGACGGGTGATATGATCGAGGTTTTATTGCATATAAACTCGATGATCCTTGGATTTTTCGCTGAGTTCTCTCCGAAATTCTTCTTTAATTCATTCGATGTCGTTCTAGTCTCGGAGTAAAGTCCTCTTGATCGGATTGGAGCATTCTACGGTCGACTTTTACTCATTGCTGCGAAGTCTGGCGCCAGAACTGGACTCGGCGAAACAAAACGACTTGAAACTCAATAAATTGCCGTATTTACGATCGATTGTTGTTATCGGCAACGAGGAGAAGCCGTAAGTTACAATTCAGTGTCATCAACTGTGAGACAACCTTCACGCGGCATCGACCGCCAGCTAACCGAGACGCTGGGTGCTCAAGGTGAACTAAAACACGATTCCAGAGCAGCGTTATCTTACCAGGAGGTGATATCGAATGCAACGGCAGAGCTTCATCGGAAGGCAGACGCTATTCACGATGCTGTCGATCCTGATTCAGTCGTCAACGTCCAGTTCACTTCGGGTGAGGTGTCAGCGAGTTTTTCGATGGAACTCTCCAATCCTACGAGTTTAAAGCAAACTCACTTTTGTTTCTCTTTTCGAAGGCACGACGGGAAAACCGAAAGCCGTCGCACTTACGAACCACGGACTCGTGAACAACGCCAACAGTTACGGGCACCGCGTCGGTAAGAGTTTCCCTGCTGACTCAAATGACCGAGATCCGAAGCATGCGGCACGCAGCCCATATTACGTTCCTTGCCCTTCTTGATCTTAAGCGTCTGAGCTCATTCCTGCCTTTTCCGAACTTTTAGGACTCCGCGCTCCAAACTCAAAAGTGCTGCTCAACGTCCCTCTGGTTCATACTTTCGGTTGCATCGTCGGAGTTCTGTCAACGGTGATTCACGGAGCGACCACGGTCCTACCGGCGGCACGATTCAACCCTCAGCGCTCGGTTGAAGCTCTTGCGAAATACAAGTTCGTAAGATCTGTCTCCGAACGCGTTCCGTGGACGAGCATGTACTATACTCGAATCGAGTCTGCGGAACGCCGTAATGGGCACTCATTCAGCTCCGCCGACTCATGAATAACTTGAAAATCATTGACTAGGTGCAGCATCATTTACGGAACGCCCACGATGTTCATAGATATGCTCGCTCACATGCCCGAAAACGCAGTCTATCCCTCGCTGCGTTTCGGGGTGATCGGAGGAACGATTGTGCCGAATCAACTTCTGAAAAGGATTCAGCAACGTCTGAAGATCCGAATGCTCGTACGTGTTCCCTTTCTGTCCCGACTTCTAATCACAGCACCAACTCGGACCTACGAGATGATCGATGACGTTTCTCGCGAGAATTCCATGAAACTTCTTCTCCGATTGATCTTGTTACAGACGGCTTACGGCGCGACCGAGATGAGCCCTGTCGCCACCGTAGCAACCAAAATAGAAGGAGGTCGTCTGCTGGAAACTGCGCTGGATCACATCGAGTTGAAAATTGTGGATCTCCAGGGGAAAATCGTTCCTTTCGGCGAGAAGGGAGAGCTTTGTTCTCGAGGCTACCACATTTTCAAAGAGTATCTGCATCAGCCAGACAAAACGGCAGAAGTCGTTAGAGATGGCTGGTACCATACGGGGTATGCTAATACGAGCCGGCGCTGCAATTTGCGAACCATTTTCTGAACATACTACGTGTAACTGCCAGACGCATGCGGTCGGTCGGTTGGTTGGTTGGTTGGTCTGTCTGTCTGTTCAGGTGATAGCAGATCCACTTCTCCTTCCTTCTGTTCCTTTCTTCGCCTCCGCTACCGCTGCTGGTGCTATCCGCCGTAGTCTGTAGTCCATTGCTCCCATATATTACAGAGACGAAGCTATAATGACCCCCGAAGGCCACGTATCAATCACAGGCCGGGCCAAAGATATGATTATTCGTGGAGGAGAGAATGTCTATCCGGCAGAAATCGAAGATTTTTTGCTGAGTCTCGATGAGATCGAAGAGGCTCACGTCTTCGGTGTTCCAGATCAGAGACTAGGTGAGATGTAACCAATGTTCTCCTACCCTGGCCTTCAGCTCGATCGAACGCATGATACATAGTTTCAACTCCGAATCTATTCGACTGCGTATACCTCCCGAAAAATCGGACGAAACGAGTCCACCCGCTTCTCTTGAACCCTTTTTCCTTACATCCCTCAGGAGAAGAGGTGGCTGTTTGGGTTAAGATCAAACCCGGGGCGAGAACCACGGAACAACACCTGCGAGCGCTGTGCAAAGGAAAGGTTAGTCAGACTTTTGTGCGAACTTGTCACCAGTTTTCGTTTTCCTTTCCCATTCATACATCCTCAGATCTCGGAGATAACGATTCCGACTGATAACGAACTACTCAGATAGCGAACCCCGCAGATCATCTTGGCAGTGTCTCAGAATCAGAATTGGAAAGTTTGCCATTTGTTGAGTTGGTTCCCTGATGTTCTCACTATCCTCTTATCTGATATGATTTTTGATAACATGGCTCGTTATCTGTGAGGCTCCGGGATAGTATTCCGGCTGAAGTTTGTCTTCGAAACGTACCATTCGACAGAGTCCGTCCATCCCTACGCGTTGGTGACCATTTGAATTATTCAAAGGCGCTCGATACAGAGAGTGTTTTCGTTTTTTCAGATAAGTCACTTCAAAATTCCTCGCTACCTCAAGTTCGTCGACTCGTTCCCCAAAACGGTTTCGGGAAAAATTCAGAAATTCATCATGAAGGAAGAGATGACCAAAGAGCTGAATCTCGCGACGGAAAATTGAAAGTTCACCGAACCGAACGAATAGAAACTGTGGAATTGAATAAACTCACTCGGGTGCTGAGTAAAAGCCGCCCGTGGAAATCCATCAAATATCTCGGTTCATCGAATTTCCGAAATCTCGCCATTTTCCGTTTCTCTTCATCGTTGATTCGGGGCATATTTCGTGAATTCATTTTTCCGTAGCTCTCACAGACTGAAGACGTCGTTCCTGATTCAGTGGCTTCTTCTGACTCATCTGTCTTCTGGCTGATAAGACGGATAAGATCTTCTCGCTGCCTAAGTAATCGAGATGGCCCGCTTCCATTTTTCGACACTTGATCCGAGCATCGCTCCGGCAGTGATTCCGAGAGCGTTTGATTTCAAATTCCAAGTCTACATTCATCTCCGACGATTCCGCTGAGGTTTCGCCGAAAAACAAAAGGTCTCTGCTCTCTGCTCGTTCGATCGACCGGTCCTCATGACGTCCGATGATTGATAAAAAACGAGGGCCAGCACAGAATGAGAGAGGAAAAACCGAGGTCCCGAGAGTTATCCTTGATGATTCCGTTCGAAACATTAAACGGTTGTAGCGAGCCGTTTCAGGAAGGCGGCAAAAGTGGAATCGCAGTTTGCCGTTGTGGGTGGCGTCGTGCACGTGACTTGTCGACCAAAAATAATACGCCAGGCTAAGCTGCACGGGGTAAGCCTGCTCGACAGGGTCGAGTATGTTGTTCCCCCGATAACTTACAGACCGCCGACGCCGCTTGCCGTATGAAATAACAATCACGAGCATGGCATGAGCCAGCTCGACTGAGCGGTGCGGCGCCGGCGGTCAAACAGGATGGCGAACCCTGGCTTGGGAGAATCCGGGGACACGAAGGGGGCGTCAGGTTATGGGTTGCGTGCGACCGCCGCATGGTGACCTCTGTTCGGCTCTGCTCACATGACGTCTGGTCGGCAGTACAATCGCCGTTCCGCAAATAATTCCCAGTGAATGAGTCCGGGTCTTCAACCTTTCCCGCTCCGCAGTGTCCACTCGATAAACTCTCCGCATTCCACGAAGCGCTGGAAGCAGGCAAAGCCTGGAATCTCGAATCCTCGATCACAAAGGACATCAGGAATGTTCGTGGCGCGGGGAAAAGTTTCGTCTTTCTCAAAAATTCACGAATTCCCTCTGAAAGCCAGCACGAATGTCCAACTGAGCCCTTGCAGTGAATTATGAAACAGCTTTTTTGCGCACTTTCTTCGTTTCTTTCTTTCTTTCTTTCTTGAGAGGGACTATGGCGTGCTCCGATAAGATTAATTCTTCTAATTGCCCCGTTGTCCCCTTTGAAGCTTCTCCTTTGAGTATCTCACCAGGCTAGCGAGGAGAGGCCGCGGCGCCCGCTGCTAAGTCCGGGAGCGCCTCCTCCAGATAAAGGTGGTCTTGATTCTGTTTCCTTTAATCGATACCCTTTCAACGCCGAGTAACAAATTACTGCCAAACGCATCAACTCCTTACTGTCGTATATTACGGAAAACGATCCTCTTTCTCGAGCGTAGTTTTCGAGCCGAGAGAGCTCGTATCGAGCGTGGACAGTTCTGATTCGTGAAACAATCGACTCTCAGCGAGGGAAGAACTCTCCTCGACCGAGACATCTTCATCTTTGAGGTGAATACGCTTCGATCCACCTCAAGAGTTCGGTTTTGTTCTCACAATCGGAGATCTTCTGCGAATTCGAATCGTCCGCCCGTTTTATGGATCCGGGGAAGCGTGCTGCCCGTGTAGCGTAGTAAACGAGTTACTCATGACGTCGAGTGGATCCCTAGTTGATCCTCTTCTTGACGCAGAGCCCGACAATCGTATTGTGTTAGCGTCGATCTGAGCAGACCACTGTATCCGCTGTTTTGTTCCCGAGTGAGCAGAGGGACGACGTGTCCGTTCTTCTCAACGAAATCAACGATCGATCCAGAAATCATGGACGCCTACGAAATGATCGAGGACGAAGGTACGCAGCCGTAGCCGACGAACTATTTTCACCAAAATCGGACTCTCTCCGATCGATTTGATGATTTCCAGATGATTTCGCCGAGTTCTACACCAGTGTTTGCTCGAAAACATGCCTGGGCGTGTTGGAAGTGTTCTGCAGTGTGAGCACTGTGCTCAATATCGTGGTGCTCCTGGTGCTCTTTAGGCGGAAGAGACCGTTGACGTCTCGCGAAGTTTTCATGCTCGTCATGATCCTCAACGATGTCCTGAGGACAACGGTGGCCGTTCACAGGAACTGGTGGCCTGCCTGGGTGTTTCCTTGTAAGTTGAACTCGGGTGTTTCCGCGCGTCCTTTCACTGAAATTGCTTCTTGGAAGCTGCAAAAACCGTCTCGCTTTGAATTGTTTTTCCTGTCGCAGATTCGGATAACGTGTGGCTGTGCCGAATACATTTCCTCCTATCGGAAGCCTGCACTGTGTGTTCGTTTCTTTTCCCGGCGTTTTTCGCAATATATGAATGCTGCACCAGAGGCTTCCCGACGTCACCTTTGGCAGCGTTTTTATCGCAACACAAATCCTCGCTGCTCGTGGATCTTTCGATTCTGATGATTGGCCTCTGTTCGCCCGTCATCTTCGTCGTGGGTGAGCCTCGTCGAATATTTCGTTTTAGGAAACATAAATTCGTGTCGATTCCAAGTGTGCAACCTCAATGAATTCCATGAAATTTCAGGCGAGACCCACTTCTCACACTACAGTTGTGTGTTCATGTACTATAACACCGAGGAAACAGGCTTCGCGACCGCCTACGCGATCTCGTTCAGAGTTCGTCTCTTCCTGAAAACCCTCTCGCTAATCTCGATGTGGATTGCAGCAATCGTTTTAGCTCTCAAGGTGAAGCTTTGCATTCTCGATGGTGGTTTACGTGAACAGGATACTTTTCCAGAGCCTAGATCGACATAAAACGAGGTACTTTCCAGGTTGTCGAGGTGTGTCCGACGTCTCAAACGCGATTACGACACTTATGGACAGAACAGAAATTGCTGATATCCCTCCTGCTGAAAATGACATTCCTGGCATCGCCATACGGAGTAAGTCCCGGCCCGCTATTTCAGCGTCTCGCTTCGACTGAAACGATAGGCGCTCTATCGCAAAATCGATGAAAGAGGTTCCGAGTCATGTTCCTTCTCAGGTGATCATCCCGCTGTTGTGGCAAAACGCGGTGCCGACGCTGCTTGAGATTGCCGGCCTTGCGCTGATGCTCGACACGATGGCGAACGCACCGTTGTTCCTTTGGATTTTTGAAGGACTCCGCTTTTGGAAGACTTGGACGCTGCCTGAATTCTTGAAGACTTGTCGCCAGAGAAAATCGTGCCAGGAGCCTGAAAGTGAACAGGACTCTGTCTAGACAGGCCCATTTTTCCGAATTTAGACCTGCGTCGAGCGATTGAAGCGAATCAGATTGGTGAAATGTCGTTCTTCTTCGTTTTCTCGCTGCCGTCGCTTCAGATTCGAATTTCGTCCCCCGACATCACGCATCCGGCACGTCGAGGAACGGTGATAGTTTCCCGCGTCCGTGTAAGGTTACCTTCCCGAGTAGCCCGAAACCCCGGAGCCCGAGTCCTGGGTATCGGGTGATTGTCGCATTCGACGGAAAAGGAAACATGTTGAGCTCCGAGCGCATGGTGGAACGGGAAAGCTTCACCGGTTTCTGGTGTGACGAGGATGTTTCCGTGTGACAGGTTTGCTGTCGCGTGAAGGCAACATTGTTGCGGCTTGATGAGACTGATGTTGCCGCATATTCTACCAGAATGCATATTGCGACCTCGAGTGCATAAATTGAGTCGAGAAGAGGAACGGAATTCGTTTTGCTCGGAACCCATTCAAAAACTCGACGAACGTGCTCCGAGAATAACAGAAGAGCGGATAAAAAAGTGAATGGGGGACGTAAACGCTCAACGTAATTGTATATTATATGTAGGGCTTGTAAGTTCAGGCATTAATCGTTTCCTACCCTCCATCTATCCATGTAAATTGATAATAATGAATATACATACTACATGCATGGACAGATATGATGTCAAATTGTTTCTTCCCACGTGGTGATTGGGCGAATATAATCGATATATGGTCGACCTCACATCAATTTCAATATTCAAGGATTGATGGATGAGGCCTGAACTTCCAAGCTCTAATTATTATCAGCGACATTTTGACATAAACACATGAAGCCGAAATGTGAGGATCGGAGTCGAGATATCGGTTGACTTTACTTTTCTGAAAAATTCTTCTAAAACTCCTCGGGGAGGGGGAGGGGGTAGGGGAAAAGGAAAAGAGTTCCTCGCGAAGCAAGATTTCAGAGCGAATCAAATCCTCGTGGTTTCGAAACTCCGTGAAAAGTCTTGAGCGGCGCCAGGAAGGAATTCGGAAACGTGCGTCAGAGTCGGGCCCGAATCGTCAGTTCAGTGAAGGGTATCGATTCCGTCCAATGTTCTGTTCGTTCGCTCTTTCTTCCAACCGATCAGGGGAGCGAAAAAAGGGAGAACGAACGCAAGAAAAAAACCGGAGTGAATCGCATACTCTTCTCGACTGAATGCTTGGAACCGGATCACAGGGAGCTCGGGAGCATGCGAAGCGATAGATAGAGAGCGAGGAAGGGAGCTCAAAGTGGGAACGATGTGGACCGAATCGCAACGGTGCATCCGACGAGAAAGCGCGAATTGCTCCGGGCAAGTGAACAAGTCGAGTTTTGCTTGCGCTTGCATGGCGAATACCGCGGCAACGAGCCTCCAAAACGCGGCGCAGCAACTGTGGCTGCTTCCGCGGACTCTTCGAGCGCAACCAACCCGCCTACCTGACTGCCTGTGAAGCTTCTGGCTGCTTCCTGTAGTGCGTTCGAGTTCAGGCCGGCCGGTGGGCCAGTCGGCCGTGTACGTGACCCGCTTCCAAAACGCGCGACACGAGGTCGAAGCGATGATGGGCTACAGAGAGGCCAATGCAATCAGACGGGAAGCGGGCCAACCCCAGCTCTGACTCTGCGTATGGCCAGCTTCAATTCCGGTCTCGATAGGACCGACCGACCAACCTGCAGTGCACGCTGCAAATATCCCCTGCACAATAAGTCCGTCCGTTCGTGCCTGCGTATGTTCATATGTTCGTAAGTGCCGTAAGCGTGAGGGAATCGCCCGGAATTATTATTGCCGCCATAAGTCTGCGCCGCGCCAGGAATGCAACAGGCTCTCTGGTTGTTTTTTCTTTCTTCCTCCGCAGTTTTTACGCTTCTGACGCTGCTGCTGCTGCTGCTTAAGCCCACGGGAGTAGAAACGAAGCTCGAGTCCTACTTTCTCGAGTGGTGGCCCTCGTTACCCGCTAATAATTTATCAGGCTAATTATTGGCATGCGGACTCGTATCGGAATCGTTATCAAATCAATACTTTAATGGTTCCGGATCACGCACGTCAGTTGTCCATTTGCATGATATTCGACTCCCTCGTCGGGTTCGGAATCGTACGACCTTTCGGGACACGGGAGACCAAATGAGACTCCGATTACGTTTTCGTTAGGTCAATGAAGGAAACACGCGTTAGTCTGAAAGTCATGATTATTTTCTATGATCGGATACCGGTCTGATCAGACATTTACCGTAAATGAACGACAACGATGACATTCTGAATGTCGGCTCAGATATCGAGCCATCTAGATCCACAGGGTAGACATTCATCCATTCCGTTAGGTACCCTGGGCTTCACTCGCCGTAAGAACTAATTTCATGGTGAACCTCACGAAAACCTTCATATAGCTGCAGGATACTCCCCCGAAGCTGTTTCTGGTTACAGGGTCATGAGTGGGGATCAGGGATGAAATCGCTCGACTTACACGAATGGGCTCGACCTTTCCGAAAGATGCGCGCAGTCCCGTTTTCCTGAATAAGAGACCGCATTGCGCTAAAATTCGCTTTGGGCTCGAGCTTGGTCGCCCGAATCACGATTAGCCCGAAACTGACCTTAGAGTCTCGACCGGGAACGGAGGAAATGGCACTTTTTGCACTTGTTCCAAAATTATGCGTACAGTCCCTGTTTTCGACTTCGTGAACGTGGTGGAACTCACATCATGGTTTGGTTATACAGTAAACCCCCGTTTTATGCGGTTCCCGAACCCACACGAAAGAATTTTTCCGCATAAAATGGGAGTCGAGCAGAGTCCGGCACATTTTGAGCAATGTTTCGAGAATCTAGGATCCCGGAGTTGAATGTACCATTCGAGAACCGCTTCATTTGCAGCGGATTCGAGACTAGGAAACATTCGCAATCGACTTTGAAAGTCTGGATTCATGCTGAACTCGGAACGTCGCTCGAAATTCCGCGCAGCTGCGAATGGATATCTCGGTCGTTCTCAGAAATGTTTAGAGAACGGTAACTGACAGTTGAAATCCGAATGAAAGTTGAGACATTCGAAGGTCCTCAAAAATGTTCAAATGGCGGTAAAAGATGGCTTAAATCCGAGTCAAAGTGAATGAGCACAGAATCTTTCATCTTCTCTCAAAATAAGACCCTGCGTAAGATTTTATCTTATTCGGGGAACCGCATAAAACGAATTCGCACAAAGTGAACCGCATAAAACGGGGGTTTACTGTTTTAATTTTTACCATTATATTATATAGGTTTTATCATTATACCGGAGATCACAGAACTTCAACACAATCGGTCATTGGTTCGGATATAATGTCAGAAAACTTGAGCGTAATCACTTGTCACATCAAGCTCAAACTTAGCAATTCGGAAGCTGATGCCCAAGAGAACTGTAACTAATAAGCAATAATCGGAATCACATGAGGTCACTCGCCCGAGCTCATCGTTACTCATAGTTTATTTCCAAATTTCTGCGGGGTTTCCCATCCTGGGAATACTCGAGAGATTCTCCGCAACCGTCAACATGACGCCGACGTGCAAAACTCGCATCCAGCAAGTGCAGGCGGAGTATTGTTTGGTAGGGACCAGACAAATTCTCATCAAGGAAGCCAGAGGACATCGAATAAGTTTTGCATTCATGTCCGGCCGTCGTTGTTCCTCGGTCGTTGAAGCTGAAGGCGTTTCGTTCCAGTACATATAAGGCTCATATAAAAATTGTCGTGATCTGGAACCGTTTTTGCATTATTGTGTTGCACAACCCTCTCGTGAGCTGGCGAGTCAGACGCAAGGCCGAGTGCATATTTCTTCTCGAAATGGAGATAAAGCGAGCTACACTGTATGTCGTAGATGCACAACGAGGAATGCAACCAAAAATAGCCTTCGAGATTGCGTGTGGAGGCCCCTGAAGTGCCGTTGAGCACAGAGCGTTGGGTACGGCAACCTACACTGAGCGGTCTCTCCGACACGATCTTTGCTGTTCGTTGGCCGAACTCTGTTTAATTCCGTCGTTACACTTTTTGTTGTTGGGAATTTTCGTTTTTCCTTTATGGTGTTCGTAGGACACAATTCCCAGACTTTCTCGTTCCTAAGCGTTTTCAAAAAAGGCGGAACAACGCCTCGCCGTAGCCACCTCCGCGACTTCAAGTCGAACCTGAACAGCGGAACGGGGACCGAGCTCCCCTTCCGCTGCCGCCGCCGTTCGAAATAAAAGCAGCGTTCCGAAACTGCTGCTATCAATCCATCTGCACTGACAGTGAGCCGGTCCGTCGACGCGCATCCTCCATGGAATATCGCTACGTCATGATTCGGGAGACTTTGACACCATTCGTGTCGTCGGAAAAAGTCAATGCTCGTGTATTTCGTCGCTCGTATGTGTTTGTGTTCCGAGGGACACGCACGAAAGCTTTAAAAGCTCGTCCCGAGGGGAAAACTCGCTGCGGATCCTGCGAAGTTTCAACTGTTCTCCGCAGAAGAACTCTCTCACGTACGGTTACGACCAAACAATGCATTGCGAACAACGCGTAGTTCGAAGTAAATTATTGACGCGTACTACGATCTCTCTACAGCTCCCGGGCCTGCCATACCGATCGGCCAGAATTCTTTAGCGCTTCTTTTTACTGACATGGTATTTGGAATGACTCGGACTCGAGCGATGCGTGCTCGAGCTCTTGGCACAGCGATCATTTCTGCGAAACACAACAACAGGCGCGGCATCATCGACTGGGTCGACCGTCCGGTGCCAGAGGCTGGAAAAAATGAAGAAAATCTTAGGACAAGGAAGCAACAGGTTATCCGACCCCAATGCCCAATCAATCGGATTCGATTTCGTTCCAGTCACATCCATTCATTCGAGGGATCTGTTGAGTTTTCGACTCCCTCCGCTCCAGGAAAGGCGAGAGGAATATCCAAGGATTCTCAGGACGAGGTGCCGAGAGACTGTAGTGGGTCCTGATGAGTCAGGCTGCGGGGGCTGGTGGCGTTCGCTGAATTAATTTCGTCCTTTATTACTTGTTCATTCGCAGGCTGTAATCGGGGACGGAGAATATTTGTGCGGAGCAACTACTCTTCGCTCCTTGCGATGATTTGCCTGTTTGCGAAAACAGCCGCGGGCTGCCGGAAGACTTTTCTCAAACGATATCCGAGGCCTGGCAGCACCGCCAACCTCTTCTCCTACAGAAACTGCAATGTACTGATAGACTTCTTCAGAGATGGAATCGGAACTCGGACCTCTCTGTCGACGAGGCGAAATCATGTCTGGGGACAACTCGAAATCATTCTTTAATTCTCATCGTCAGAACAGTCTCATATTCTCTGGGTTTGATTAGCTAGCCGGTCGAGTGCACTTTGTGACGCAGCTTTTACTCACTTGTAGCGGCCATATCTTTTCCCGCCGTTGATCAAATGTCATCGAATTGATTCCCTTGAGTTGGAAATCTCCGGAACATTTGCTCGGTAGCTTTTCCTGCGGGCTTCTTAATGAGGTTGAGATCGCCTTCCGGAAGGCCAACGCTTGCCCCTGAAACTTCTCCGGAAGACTGAAAGTAATAGTTTTTCCCCGTATTGCCACACTGAAAAACAGTCAGGCACGGTACGTTAGTTATACCAACCCTTTGAAATGGAGGCGACTCTAAATTGAACTCAATATGAGAAATCCTCCTGGAATGGAAACTGGAATGTACTGATAGACTTCTTCAGAGGTGGAATCGAAACTCGGACCTCTCTGTCGACGCGGCTCAATAGCGGAGCCATGGGTGCAGATATAACTATTTTCCAACTTGATTCAACAAGTGATCCACACACAAGTACCGTAAACCTCTGTGAACCGTGGATCCCTTGCTATAGAACTCAATATCAATCTCGGACCCCTGCGCAGATGGTGATGGACCCCTGGGGGTCCATATGGACCAGTTTGAGACCCACTCCCCTAATACGATGAATGTCGGACCGCGGAATGGAACTTCATCGAAAACTCGCCGTCTGACCGTGACTTCAAGCACAAATGTGTGTAGATTGAGCAAAATTCAAGTTATCTGAGGCGACGATCATCGATGGGAATATTCTTCCCGATGTCTATTGTGGACCTCTCTCAGCAACAAGAAAAAGAAGTTGCTGTAAACACTAAATATTCGAAATAAAGACGACATTTAAACGGTGCCTTGCGGAGATTCTGTCACTCACCTGAAGTAAACGATTTCGAAGTTGCGATTTCTCACGAATGCCATGGATGAAGAGCCGTTTTCCGCTAACTTTTACAGTCGTGTCCTCGGCATCACTTCCCTGCTCTTTTTTTTCATTTGCGCTCGGGAATAATCTCGAAATTTGTAAAAATCTCCACAATAGTCATCGTTCGGAGAAAATTCCCAGACTTCTTGGCAGGGAGGACCAATTTGAACGAAAACATTTTGTTCGACGGAGTTGAAGTCCTCTTGATCTGCTCAGAGAAACGCGCTGAGAACTTTCAGTCCGAGTGTACTTGAGAGGTCGGAGAGATTGAATCCTTGATGTTTTTGTCGTGAACGAGCCGGAGTTGTTGTGCAACAGCGAACCTGAGGAGTGGACGTGGAGCAGTTCCATCGTCAATTTTCTTGAGCTCTGAGCGAAAACGAGGGACCGAGAGGCTTTCAGTTCATCAAAGCTTCATGAACAACTCGTGCCTAACAGTTTCGCTCCGAGATGAAATCTGACTCGAAATGGAAAATTACAAAACACTGCCGTTCCCAGAAGACCGTAACAGAAATGGATTACCTTGCGGAAAAAGTTGAAATTCTCGTTCTAATGGTCGATCCGAGAGCGAACTGACGACGAAAGAGAGAATTCAATATGAATGGAACCTTCGTCGATTGATTGTCCTCGTCGTTGTCATCAGACCTCCCGAAGCGATGAAATCACATCAGATGAACTCGGAGCGAGAAAGAGAATGGGAAAAAGAAACACACTCGCTGGGTGGTGACCGACGCGACGCTGTTCCCCCTGGCTTCTGCGCCATCGTTGTTTTTCGACGTGATGGAGAAGGTCCACAACAAACAGCGGACGCGCTAAAAGTTTCTCCAATTGAAACCGAGAGCCTCGAAGTGAAGGAGAGATGCAACGGAATCCGATTTCGAGGACTCGATAGCTAAATGGGAAGTCGATGACGCCGGGAGGACGCGCATCCCTTTGCTCCGGAATCCGTCGGCAGAGAGGGCAGTATCCAGCGGCTAACGTTCAGCTGGCAGGGCATCCTGGGTACACAAAGACACTACGACTCCACTTTGTCCGTTTCATAACCACGATCAGTCAGGGATACCTGCTTGACAAGAAATGGAGACCAGAACTCGTTCTCGGGAAGTGAAAAGTTGGTTTTCTTCTCCCCGTTGCGTATTCCAATCGGAGGTTGCTGGGAGCAGTCGAACGATCTGCGTTCCGGAACGGAATGAACTCCAGAGAGGAACAATCGACCGATGGCACCAGCTGAGCTGCGTTTCCTGTTTTTCTCATTTCCATTAAGATAACCTCCAAAGATCAAAGTCGAAGTGGGAGCTTAGGAATCTTAATTCCCGTCCAGACTAACTATCGGAACCTTCTCTACAAAGAAGTCAAGAAAGCAAGCGAAGTTGCCTTCACGAGAGAGGGGACTCGAATTTTGATGTCGTTATGAGCGATCCCACACATGCAACAGCCGTCGGAAGATTTAGCTTTCCGACAGGAGGCTTCGAGTTTGTGTCGTGGCTGCTGCTGTTAAGCATGTCAATGTGTTTGCTGCGTGCAGCACAATCCATGTTTTTCTTGTTTTGGGGAGGCAAGCCGGCAAGTCGTGGCTGCCCGGCTGCCTGGTTGGTTTGGTTCTTTCTTTCTTTCTCTCAGCCAGTCGAGTTCGAGGGATAGCCCTCGGGCTTTTGCTTCCACAAACAGAACATGTGCTGACCACATAACAACCACTGCCTGACCGGTCAACCGGCCAACCAGTGGCTAGAGCAGCCTGTTCGTTCTTCCTGACCTCGCGGTGCTCCTGGCGCTCCTCACCTCGAATACTCTCGTCAAACACCAGCGGCGACAGTCGACAATCCTTGGCATGGAACGAGTTTCGTCGCCGAAAGAAACGAGCTATTCTTGCGATCGCTAACAAAACACAAGGTATCTATCTCCTCAGGGATAGTCGAGTGCAGGTGTTTCAATCCATCGGATAACTCTCATTAGAAGTCCTCGTGGTGGAGAGTCTCGAGTTCGGGAAACTGTGGGAGGGTCGATATCGCGTCCATGTTGATTGGCGTCGGGAGAATGTTTCTCGGGGTAAGTTGCCACGTCAAGGGAGAACATCCGCGAATTTCGTTCGATGAGAATCCACTCAAGTGGTGCTCGTGAGCTGTGTTACCGGATGCGATCGAAACGGCTGTACTCACACCGAACGTAATCCAATCCTCAACTTGCGGCGAACAAAAAAACTGGTGCATTGTTTTCCTTAGCTCTCCTGAATAACAGGATGACACACGGATCAGGTCAGATGCCCTGGAGGTCTTTCCGAAACGAGCTATGGTCAAACAACATAGCACAGCTGACCATACCGTGCCAGCTTACTCTCCTTCGGCTTCACCCTGCTTTTTGCTTCCACCGATTCCGTCCTCCGTGACCCCTACTTGTTCACCACTTTCCTGGTCGTTCTCCATACTAGTTTCCCCTCTTTTCCATATTTGCATCCAGAAACCGAAGAGAAGGAAGCTTCCAGAACTTCAGTCGACTACTACCTGTTTTTTTTCAAGGTTTCTGTTTGTTCCTGAGAGTAGAACTCACGCCCGGAATAAGATATGGAGATTCGAACGAAATATTCCGTCGCTTTGCTGGGCCTTGCCGAACGCTTCACTCATTGGGTTAGTGGGAAGCTGAGGCCAACTCCTTCCGGAGCGGAGCCTACTACCTGCGAGCACTGAGCGAAAATTGGAATAGCTCCACGGGGACATCCGGAGGCCGCCTACGAACAATGCTGTGAATGCTTAACCAACACCTGCATGAATTTATAACCACCGCCTTCTTCGAGCGAGCGCGCTGAACGCTCACTCACTCACGCACGGTACCGTATTACTCGTCAGCTCAACAAAGTCGCTATAAACGCAGGGTGAATGAACGGGAGTCACTGAATCCGCTTTTGGTTGACTTGTACGTAGTTCTGGCGGTCTCCAAGAGAGCCTCCACGCCTGAAATCCGATGTTTTGTTCCGAAATTTTTTATAAACTAGTGCGCGTATCCGGTTTTGTGTCATATTTAGGTCGTCGTTCCCACTAGAATTGAGCAGAATCGTCATTTCGGAATCGTGAATGATGAAAGTCGGCCGAAGCACACGTCGCACGACACTGGGAGATCCCCAGAGATCCAAAAGTAGTGTTCTTTTTTCTCCATCGTTCCATGGCGAAAGAGGTCATGAGAGGCTTCAGACAAAAAAAAAGAGAGATGTTCCAGTGTGCGCTGTTGTGGAGGCGGTTTCGGAGTCATTTTTGAAGTCAGTGTCCGACTAACCTTCACGGCTTGTCACGTCGATTGCGTGCCACGACATCACGTTGTTCATTTATCTCACTCAAAATTGAGCTGCGACGTGCATAGTCTGAATCCAAGTTTGGAAGCAGGTCTGAATCTAAGTCTGAATCTGAACATCCCGACTCTCCCGTCGTGCCTTCTCACGTAGCTGCATGATCAAGTGTGCCCCTCAGGCAAATAATCTCATTGGCGTGATTCGCTGCAAAAACGAGCTCTCGTATCTTCGGAACTCGGTGTAGACTCAAAGAAGAGAAGAAAAGGTCTCTCCGCTCGAGGGAGACTTTCGTTATTACCTTTGCTATTCCATTATGAAGTTCACAAAGGCGACAGACCCACTGTCTCACTGGCTCGTAGGCTTCGATCTTTCGCTGTCTCTTCTCCAAGGCCGTCTGTGGGAACATCTCTTCAAAAGCGGTCGTCCGGACTGAGTACATAGGACAACGAGCCAAATCTATGTGAGCGAATACGTGATGAGTTCGAAGGGAAGGCGGTCAAATCGTAGAAATCCTCAATCCTCGCTTATTTTTGATCGTTCGCGACAATGAACGGTCACTTCCGTTGTGCTACATTCATCCAGATTCAATTCTCAGCTTGAAACATCGATTACGAGGAATTCATGCATGCGAATCCCGACCTGATCGATTGAGGAGAATTTCACCGCTGATTCGAGAATGCAGTTGTGGACAATGGTATCCGATTGATCGGTTCATGTCGGGACAAGACAATTCCGAACCGAATATCCGATGCTTCGATCGAGCTGAGCACACTGTGCATACAGAGAACATGTACATGAGCATGGCCCCCGAAATTCCGCGATGAGTGTATCGTTCTAGAGTCTAGAAGACAAGAATGGTCAAAACTCTGGCTTCTGACAACTGATCAGTATCATTGAGCCCTAATCGAAGTGTTCTCTCGACTCTGATGATGTAAGAAGTCTCGATTCTCAATGTCGGGGGGAAAAGAAACTGAAAGTTCTGTCGCAACGAACAGAGTCCCTCCAAGTCTTCGATTGACTCCTCACTGTCAGTATCGTCGGATGTAGAATTATTCGGTTCTGCGCCAAATAATGCTCGTTCTCTCCGGAACTATTAAGGAATTCAAGGCTCATGAACATCGTAGGCTCGAGCAGTCTATGAGAGACGAATGGCGTGATTCTCGTGGGGCAGCCATCCAAATTTAGACTGGCTGTTCCATCGCAGTCTCCACGGATGAGACGTGGACGAGAAAGGTGTCTATGAGTACCTACTTTAGAACTAGAGATGAAAGCATCTTTTGCGATCAAAACTCTCTCCTGAACGAGATTTCATCTACGAAGAGTGAATGAACTCCGAATCACGAGGTTTCGATCCACTGCCTCAGGCTTGTCCGCTGATCCTCGAATTTTCCACTCCGCGGTGCTGGGAGCGCCCTCTGGCGAAGGAACTCGCGATGCTCGGAGGAAAACAGACCTCAGCGTTCGGACAGATTCAAACTTTTGGAAACTGAATAATAAAGTCACGGATTCGTCGCTTGTCTTCGAGTCGCTCCGTGATTTCGCTGAGGTCTGAATGACGCAAACGACCGGAGGACGCTGGACGAGCGACGCAGTCGATCCTCGGTCCCTATCGAGACCGTGCGTTATAAGTACGGGCGGCGGCAACAGCGGCACCGACGGACGAGAAATTCTTCTGCGTCCTAATGAAGCCCTCACAATAAAACGGGACGGAAACGAAACGACCGACGCGAAGGCCCGGCATGCGGCGAAGACACCGAAAATTGAGAAAACATCGCCGACGGCAGCGGCTTCTCAAATTCGGCGCTACTTCAATTTCTCTTCGTCGTAATTGTTCTCTCTGTCCATCGCTTCGTTTCTCACGCCGTACATCATCATTAGTTGGGACAAATTGGTGAAGCGCCACTAAATTGAAGCAACATACAACACTTAGCGAATCACGGACACGACCGGTGTACTGACGGATGTTTCGCAACGTTTTTTGAAAGCAGGACGGCGGCGCAGTCTCCTGCGCGTGATTCCCCTGGAATTCCATCAAGATCCTAGCCGAAGCCTTCCGGACACCTCGAGTCGAAGCAGAGGGAAACCCGGACTTCATCCGATCCACGAAGTCAAATCAACCGAATCATTGATTTCCAGAGATTCAGAAGCTCCGAGAACCGAACTTTGTGAACGAATGCCAACCAGATTCGTGACATTTTTATCGTTCAACTTCGTCATGAATCAGTTCCTAACGAGCGTTCTTCCCAGCTGAACCGCACAGAGTTTCAACGATGGAAAAAGTTGCCGTAAAGAGAAGAACAAACGCGGTCTGAGTTATCAGTAGCTCCAAAACGACCCACTCTTCAACGAATTGATGATAGTGAATTTTTGATTACGCAACTTCGCACATTCAACTTTTAGCACTCTCTTCCTCTCGTTGATGCTGTACAGATTTTGCAGCATGCCCTCCGGCTGCTTGGAACTTGGTCTGCGCGTAAACAGTCGGCTGTTCGTTCCCGAGTACGAAACAAGCTCCCAGGCAACCTTCACACGATATGCCGAGTCTACAAATCGAGATGGAAAGTGTAGGTGGCCAAGGCAGTGGGTAGTTGGCAAAACGGGTTTGCGATTCGGGAATCGGGAAGTTTCCCTTCAGCAAGAAACTCCCACAAACGACGGAGACTTCGTGCCTCGACACAAGTGATGCACAAGGTCGTTCCGACGAGCTCGAATCTTTCCCAAATTGAAACTAATTTCGACGTCGCCGTTTCCCTCTGATTCCGCGCTGCAATGAATCGACGACATTGTCCCAGTGTTTATTCGCGCACGTCCGCCTCCACACGGGGGTTCTCGTGACAAGTGGTATGTCGACATGACAGATCGCTTTTGTAACTTACGCTCGGAGCACCGCCAGAAGTGATCATAATTCACGGACGCCTTGTTTTTTCTCTAAAACATTCAGCGTCCACAGAAACGCAGCCGTGCATCGCCGAGCCTCTCAGCACCAGCCGCAGCTTGTCGCTACCGTAGTTAATCTCCCGCAGAAGCCATCTAACGATTCAAATGGATGGCACTACTTTGAAATTCTGCTCAAATGAGTCTTTCTCGCGTGGTATGAGAAGAACGCGAGCGAAGCTAACGGCGACCGCAAGGGACGGGAACTTTCCAGCTCAAGAAGTGCAAGATCGTTACAGTCTGCGCTGTGAGCCCCATTTTCCGGATTCCAGAGCGGTGGGAGTACAGGAGGAAGAGATATGCTTCCTTCTCGCACAAGACAAGCGAGAAAATCAGAACAATGAGGACAATTCATGGTAAACTGTGGACCAACATCTAAAAAAAAACTAAAACCAACTTTTCGATCGTGCCAGTTCGGGCTGGAAGGAGTTCCCTAAATGCACATTTTCCGAACTCAGTTCTCTTGGAATGAAGATTGAAGATTGAATCGAGGGATATTAAATGTGACGGAATGTCTTCTTTTGCATCGAAGCCCAGCAAGCTAACATGTGAGAGCGACCTGCTAGCACCTTATATGTCGAGCGTCATCCGGTTTCTTGTTCGATTCCCGAACAATGTAATCCTCTGGGCTAATCTACTGCTTGCATCTTGATAAGTCAATCACTCTACTCTGCTTATTTCCACTTCAAGCCCTGGACCTGAGCCTGCTGCTTCGGAAAGCATCTCGAGGCTCGAAACAGCACTGAAACCGGGTGCCAACTCTGTTGCTGTATTTTTGGGTGAGTATTCTCGCTGTGTTAGGTTTAAGGATGTCACGATGCGCCGAAGTTTGAAGTGAAGAGAAGGACCTTTAGCGACCGATTTTTCTATCTAAGCGATATTCTAAAAACCTGAAACTATGGTTTTTAGCGAAGAAAAAGAGAAGACACAACTCAAACAAGAAGAGAAAAAGAAAAAAAAAGAGAAAACTGACGAGAATGCTCTCGTATGGGGCCCCCGCCCTAAGTGTTTGTAGCCACGTGACAGATTTTTTCTCGCGTTTCCCTCAGCATCTCTCTTTCTCTTCAAGTTGTTCGCACAACGTTCTTCAGCTCGGCGTTCGATTCTGGCTGAGGAGTAGAAGTTGACGTCCGCGTTGTAGCCGGCGCTGCTCAGCTGCTCTCAGATCTAGCGACAGAGACCGTGGGCGGAAAGCACGATTTGCCCCATGGATATTTTTCGCTAATCAATTACCCACAAGTCATTCAAAAATGAGCCGACTTGATTCGATATTCTTGTGACGGTGTTAGCGTATCGGATGCTTGATGTGTCAGCTTTGACGGTTCGTCGAAGTCGTTCATTTACGAGTCGTGGATCCTTCTGGTTCTTTTCTTCAGTGGTCTGTGTTGAGCTCGCTGTTTTCAAAAAGATCGTCCACCGGAATAGAATTCGTTTGGCATTCGCTCTTTTTGACATCTTTCCTTTCTATCTATTCCCACCGAAAACCATGAAGGGAATCCACTCTTTCACGGCTAAACCAGGCTCCCAAGTAATTTCAACGAGTGCGTGAAAAGTACTAGTATTCGTAGTCTGCAATACTTCATATCAACGAATCTTCTGCTCGGAACCTCCGGTACGAAGAATGAGAACAACGTCCGTCCGTGAAAACTCGTGACCGAAGGCGCCTCATCGTTGCCCCACTGAAGGAGCGAATATTCAACGACGCTCATCACATCAGATCGATTCCCGTCTCGGTTTTCGATTTGGTTCCCAATCTGAACACGCGACAGGAGTGATAAAATGAAAACGAGTAGATCTGTCAGAGCTTTCGTCATTTTCGACACCAAGGATCGATTCCATTCACCTATTTCGGTCAGATTTCGACCTTGTGTGGGGCGCCCAAACTTCCATACTTTTCAATCCACCTAATCCGATTGTGGAAATCTGATGAGTTTCAAAAACTCGACAAGAAGTATGGAACAGAAGTAGGGCGCGTGGATCAAATCAAGGCCCGTCCTTCCTGGACAAGTTTTCGCGATATTCTCGACTCAGGCATGTCGCAAGATACTTCCTCATACACGTGGCGAAGAAATCGACCGGCTACCGTGAGCTCGATAGGTAACTCATATCTACAATGAAATGCGCGAAACTCGTCGACCCAACTTCCACCAGATGCCATGCGCGCTCTTGTTGTGCGTTTTCTCCGTTGTTGTTTCCGAACAGGCGGCATTTCGACTGTGATGAAAGCGAACACGACTCGCGGAGTGTTTTGAGACTCGCTAGAAGAGAACTGTCGCTGTTTTCATCGTTCAGCCGGCGATGTTGACACAACATTTTCGCCCCGCCGTCGAATCGAGTGGTCATTTTGAACCGCCGGAATTCGTAAACTTAATAACTTCCTCACGTCGTCGTGATCCCGATTCACCCGCTGTCCAGATCTGAATGTCAACAGTTTTCGTTCCTCTTTCGGAATTTTCACCGCGGCTGCAGAACTCGACGTTGACTCGTTAGATCGCGTTCTTCAGAAGAATTCAACTCCACTATCATCGTTGATGTCGCTGCAGCACTCATAATGAGGGACGAATGATATCCTCTTATTGGATTCGATTCACAAGTCTTGCGCTACCGGTGTTCGATGTCGGAGACGGTAAATAGCTTCGAATCGGGGCCACCGGCGACTCATGATCAGGGTCGATTTATTGGAACTTCTTTCCCCGTTGATCTAAGCGGAGAAAGAGAATACACATCGACACAATATACTCAAAGACAAACATTTCGTCGTAATTATTGAGTCTCTTACGAATCGGACGAGGGGCCGCAATGACCACCGGCTGCGCACGTTCCTGAGATTTGACCCTTAGATATAATTCACAACCCTTGAAGATCGCTGGCTCCTCGCATAGTTGCCGTTTCGAAACTTACGCGCAGGATGAGATGAATAACGATGATCGACTCGTAGCTGTTCATAATTCACATCAGAGAGGCCGATTGAGTCCTCAGATTGTGTCAGATCGCTGTCTGATTAGAATTCATTTAAAATATTCATGAGCGAATCCATTATTCGAATTCATCACCCGGACACGGGGACGAAGATGCAACAAATGAACTCCGACGAAGAGTAAAATTCTCTTCTCTTGACGGCAGGAACGGTTTCCAGGAGTTCCCGCTGTTTTCAAGTAACGATCAAGACTCCTGAGATCGATATTTAGGTGAAAATCTTCTTCCGCGCGGATTCTATTGTGCTCACGTTCGTTGAATGGGCGAGATTATCTCCTAATAACGTCGTCAAAAAGATTTACGAGGGCCTCGAATAGTGTTTGACCAGATCCACTCTCCTGAAGGATTGATGAGCTATCAGAGAAAGGATGGCAACAGCTGCTGGGTCTCGACGTCCTTTCATTGTTATGGCACTCGAATCAGAAAAGTGAGTGAGAATCAGACAGGGAACGCGTTCAAGCAAAAATCCGATGTTTTTCCACGTTGGAGCAACAGCTTGCTCGCGATCAGATTCTGCACAGCTTTCTCCTCCGTTTGTGTTGTTCGTGGAGATCCGTATCTTCTGAAAAATGAGCTTTCAACGATTCCGCTGACTCTAGTTAGAAGCGTCGTCGACAGTGAAATGGACTTTCTGACTTCGATGAACGTTCGCATCGAGCCTCGTTTTCTCAAAATTGTTTGGTCTTTTTCGTTCATCGTCGAATTCTCATCGTTTTCTACTTATTTCGAGTAACAGTAGATGTAGTCCACTTAGCATCGTCCTCCCGGTAGCTTCGATTGAATTTCTCAGGAGTGAACGAACTTTTCATCCATCGGAAGGACCTACGATGTCTGGTGGAAAATTTTGGCGAAAATAGAGGCTACACAGCTGCAGTTGCTGAATATATTTGCATTGGATCGGCTTCCATGGAGAAAAGGGCGAAGATTTGATGCTGCGACGCGTGTCTCGTGTCAGTCATAATCTCATCCGATTAGCATGCAAAGAAAGAAACAAATTCCGAGAGAGGCTTTCCCCATCAGTGAGGATCTCCGAGGCTTTCGTTTTTTCTGACAATGTTTTCTGTTCTTTCGACTTGGGAGACGGAATCTACTTTTGGTCTCCCTGTTTGGCAACAGCTCAACAGAGAAATGAGCGGCGAAAGAATGTCAGTTGTTGGCATCGAAACATTCGCGTCCTTTGTTTTTCAGAGATCGATCTGGGAAGCTTCTCTCGAACTTCTGGTCCGCTATGGGAGCTTCTCGTGCGTAATTCAAAGATGAACATAGCGCCCAAGATTCGCGTAATATTTTCGATATATGTCAGAGTCGCTAAACGCTGCAGCGTGACGAACAAAGAGCCTTCTGTGTTCGAATCGATCCGTGGGGCGAGTTTGGTTCTTTTGAATTCGCCGCAGAGACATCCGCCTACGAATTGGCGACGCTAAAGCGGGAAAATGCGGCTGAGAATGAACAACACAGATTCACAACTTCTGAGTCTAATGGACAGTCACGTCCATGCTTCAAGATTTGTGAGAAGAACACTTGGCGAACACTCCTTCCATCTAGTTTCACATTATCGTCATCTGCCCGATCTCCGGAAGTCGATGAATTCCTCCGGATTGAAGCTAGAAGTGGGAGAGAAAACAAACGGGACGAGTTTTCCCTGATTTCTGGAAATCTTGTGGCCACAGAGAACGCGGGAAAAAATGTGTTCACTGACAAAATCGGTTTCGTTCTCAGAACTCGGTGTCAAAAACTTGTTTCAGGAAGAACAGGCGCCCAACGAGAATTCGTCCGAAAGCTCAAACACCCAGTCCTCTGTCAAAACTAAGCTCCTGACTGACCCGGATGGGTTCCGAGTCGAAAAAGGGGTGTCCGATGGTATCTCCCTGTCTTTTCCTTTATTTTGAGAAATGAAAGTAACGTCAACGGACCCCTGGATTCGATGCAGCTCCGGTCCAAACTCTTTACTCAGACGACTTCAGAGCGACCTCCCAATCGCTAGACTTCATGAACTTTTCGACCAATGAGAGGCAGGTGGTTTTCTCTCCTGCAAACGAAACCGTAAAACGAGGTGCAAAGGATACAATCCCGAAATCCATCACCGGCGAGGAAAGGGGAGAAGAAAAATTCGATCCGTCAAGACGAAAGCAGCGGCGTCGGCGGCGGTAGCGGTAGCAACTTACCTCTGCACCAGTGATCGACGAGATGCATAAATAGAATGAAATCGTTCATAGCGAGGTGGCCCTGTCTATCGTCGTCGACGAAGTCCCACAGCATACTGAAGGCTTTCTCGTCGAGAACATCGAAGTCTCCGCAGCCGTCCTCCACGATGGCGTTTTTGACTTCGATAAGACTTATGCTATCGTATTCCTTGTCGCGGAGCCGATTGAAAACTCTCGTGTATTTCTTGATCTGCAGAGGAGGGATGTGTTCCGACACGACCTTTCGGAGTTGCTGACCGAAAATCGCTTGCAGTCTCAGCGGTCCTTTACGCTGAGCGATTCCCATCAGGGTGACAGTGTCGACCGCCAGAAAGTGCTCGACATCCTCGAAGAGCTTCATATTTTTGATCGGAGGAATCTCGACGGCCCAGCGGAGCTTCGTTCGCATAACCGAGGCGTCGGGGAGGTCGCCCAAAGCGATTTGGTACCTGCTGACCACCTGCTCGTAGATCTCTTGTAAATCTCCGACGGACATCCGACCTGAGGCGCCCTGCAAATCGATTTCAAAGTGGGAAATTTACGATTTCCGCTACCCTTAGCGATCAAGCAAAGTTTCTAAACCGAAAGCGGAACCTCATGAAGTGCCAAAAGGAGATAGAGCGTGAGCTACCTTCTTCAAGATGCTGATGTAGTTCTCTTTCAGGAAAGACATGAGCAGACCGTGGGCCCGAGCCTGGCGCGCCCTTTTCACAACTTGATCAATGCGTTTGAGAGCGGCGCTTCGAGGCAGCTCGTTGATCTCGGCGTTCAGATGTTCCACGTCGGCCTCGAATTCTTTTTTGAAAAGTCCCTCCTTGCATCCTTTGCTCCAGAAAGAGCCCATCAGTATCTCAGGCACTTCGGCGCACTCAAGAGCCTGTCCAAGCGACCAGAGCAAAGTTCCGTAGATCTTGGTGAGCTCCAAGGGTTCCAGCTCGTCTGCTTTGTTAAACACGACGCGCATTTTGTGAGAGTATCTCTTGATCGTTTGTAAAGTGTGTCGGAGGTCGTCGGGGATATCCGGTTTGAGGACGTCCATCATGACAACGATGAGATCGCTCTTCTCGGCGAACCATTCGAGCGCCCCCGCGTGGTCGTAACTGGAAAACTCAAACTTGAGAGCGTCTCTTCCAGGGAAACTGAGTCAATTTTCTCGGAAATGGGTGTCGGGTGACAAATAGAGAGAGAGAGAGAGAGCTCACGTTTTCGCACCCGAGAACACCCCGGGCGTGTCCACCAAGGTCACGTGTCTGAGAAGCTCCGAACATATGGACACCGATTGGAGACGATCCAGGAATCTTGAACCGAAACGCTCCAGTCCAAACTTGGAGAACTCCCCGTTTGTAGGTCCTCCTACCACGACTGCGCCTCCAGGTATTGTCGAATCTTCGGGAGTGTATCCGATGATGCTGAATTTGTCTGAAGTCGGCTCGGGTCCGATTTTCATACCGGGATAGGTGCCGTCTATGAGCCTCTGAATAAACGACGTCTTTCCTGTCGATGGAACAGTTGAAAGTCAAACTTTTGCAATATCTGGGGCTCTACGGTCGTTCGGGACGTTCCCTGGGGTTTATTCTCACCTGAGGAATAGGGGCCCATGACGAGAATGACCGGTTTTGCATAAAAATCGTTTTCGATGAGCGGCGAATGGCAGCTGTACCAATGGAACGAGTATTCTTTCTCAAGGGGCAGAACTTTCTCCTTGTACAGTGTCCAAAGTCCCTCTTCGAGCGAGCAATACATGGTCGCGGGAACGATCACCGACTCGGGTTCCAACTCTTCGGTATCTGGTTTCGGCTGGATTGCACAATTGTCATCATTTAGAATATCAGCGTGAGAACGTTCAGAGCTCTAACAAGGTTGATGCTCGTTATCATCACGACGGAAGCGACATGCTCATGAAGCTTTTTACGATCTTCATCTGCAATGTGTGGTCCCGCCGCATAAAGCAAGACTTGAGCGTGACACGTGCCGCCTGAGGTAAAACCTTCAGTCGAAAAGCGAGCAGCCATCGAGTTGAGAACAAAATCTAGAAACGATTCGGGGCAATGAAGTTGCCCGGATCGATCGACTTTGCTTGATTCGCACACCTTCAAGAGTCCTGAGAGGCTGGCGTTCGCTCTTTTGAGCTGAGCCATCGCGGCGCTCATTGCGTGCTCCACGCGCTTCGTCATTGTCCAGAAGTGATTGCTGCAAGTCGTCCGAAAACTCGTGATAGCTTTCGACTGAGGCGTTACTTCTATCTGGGGACTCGTTGACGATTTCATTCTAATTTCGTTTTTCTCATTGATGGGTGCGCACCTTTTTGTCTTGCTTTTATTTGCTCTTTTCTTCATGAAGTTTTTCGATGACTATCAGCTTTTCAGGCGACAAGAGTTCGTTCCGGGTGTTCTCGCGTATCCTCATCATCATCTATCACTTCGGGACAAATGTCATCGTCCCCAACACCGTCCGTCCGTCCATCCTTCCGCCGTCGTTGTCGTCGTCGTTGACGGTGGGGCTTGAACGGTTTATTTTCCGTCTCAATATCTATCTCGTTGTTCCCTCACTTTGGGATTGAGACCTCGCTGTCGTATCGGTTGCTGTTTTTTTGTTGTTTCTGTTACAGCTGTAGCCAACCTTTTCCGAGGACTTGAGCATCCGCTGCAACCCTTGCGAATGTTTGCTAGCCTTGTCATTGTGACATTTGAATGGATTGAACGGTTGCGGCGGCGTCACCTTTGTTGGCAACACTTGAACGGTAAGCTTCGCTGTCAAGGAGAAACTTATCAAAACGACGAGGAGTTACGATCGTCGACAGAATATTTCCCTCGGATACAACAGAGTATCGACTTCTTGCTCAGGAGATAACAGAGCAGCGGTGAAATGACTTCGCGCGGAATCCAAAGAGCGGCCACAGATGGAACGATTCCACACCTCAAAGCGAAAGGTTATCGCTAATCCGCGGTAGAGAGAAAACGATTCTTGACTTAAATTCCAAGCTACCGAAAACGGGCATTTCGATTTAGTCTTTTCCCATTCCTTCCTCTTCTGACTTCGATTCCGGCAGAAGAGTCTCACGTGAAACTTGAATGGAATTTGATCGACTCAATGCTATCTTTATTCGAAACATGGCAATCATGGAGCCCCCACCAGAACCTCATTCAGTATTTCTGCATTCACTTTTTTTCGAGTCAGAGATCTCAATCCTCCGTCATAGCGTACCCGATATTGCGACGAATGTTGAAAACGTCTCAGACATGGCTCCCATCGGCAAAATATTTCTCCCGATTGCGGTCTAGGGAGCTCTTATGTTTCATTCAGGTTTCGTTTCGTATTCATCCAGAGAGCCTGAATGCAATGCCTGATGACTTGTCTCTATCTTCACGACCGCCTGATTCTGGGATTTTCACTCGCCCGTAAGTCGAGTTGATGTTTGCGGAGACATTGTTCTGGGTGTTGGAAGCCGGGCTTCGCCTCCTTCACTTCTCTCGCGTTTTTCGATTTCTTCGATTGAACTGGTGTAGCACAAAGCACCGCACAATCAAGGACAGCGTCACCGATGGTTCTCCTTTTAATACAAACACAAGACACAAATACTGCAGTGGGCGTAGCGCGCGGCATGCTTCGTCTCCGGCGGACCTTTTGTGTTTGAAAGTGACCGCTGGTAAGCGAATAAGAAGGAGGGAAGATGCGACAGCCCTTCAAAGTAAACTCAGTCGCCAAATGCTACTTCTGGTCGTGTGTGCTATTGCTCCGCTTCACTCGAGTCGTATTCAATGGCTCCGCTTGAGGCGCGCGTGGGACGCTGCTGCGAAAGATTCTTGACGAACACCGAAACTCTGATCCTGCCGCTGAAGGGCGCTGCTGCCCGGCGAGATGTCAAGTTTGACATCAAACCGTTGACTTCTTGATGCATTTCTGATATCTTTTACTCTTTTCTAATTTTCTTCGTCGCGGTCTCTTCGTGTTTTCGGTGGTTGATTTCGTGCGTCCGACGAGAAATCATTTCACGCTCCTCAGAATGGATTCATTCGGCTTGAGCTCCTGCTGTCAAGGTTCCGCTCCTTTAACATGAAATTTTCCGCGCTTGTTTCCTCTTTCAGCGCGGAGAATGTTTCAACGGGATTCGTACGAGTTCCGTTCTTGTGAGCTGAGATTCATGCTATTTGGTGTTCATCCCGCTACGAAGGCCAGGAATCGGAACTCATGGAATGGTCCAACCTAGTTTCATTCGAATCCGCTCCCATCGATCGGATTTTCGCTCCTTCCGATACAATCGTAACCGGCTAGAAGCTTTTTTCCTCCCGAATCTTTCTGGGCGGCCAGCGGAACGATTCGAATCCCGAGATCAGCACTATTTGTCGGAAAAGAGTTTATAGCACGTGATAATGGCCGAGTCGTTATTCGAAACTGGAACCAAGCGACTGCCGAACTCTCGGGACTCAATTTTCTTCTCCGGCTCAAGCAAGAAGCTCTTCTCCCACTCCTCGCCATTTGCATTTCGATGAAATAACTCGCTACTGTTGGGTCTTGTCGCGACACTTATCGTTTTAGCGGAGCAATGACAGTTATAACAGAAATACCTAGATCTGACTGAGAGCATCGACCAAGGAGAATTTTGGATGTCGACAACTGATCCATTTCTATCTATTCGGAGTGCAAAGCCGTTCTTCCACCATTCATCCGTCGAACTACCGGTGCGCTAGTTTCCACTCGGGGCATCTCCGGATGAGGAAGTGCGCGTACGTTTCCAGGTCGGGTCTCACGTCCGAAGTTCATCGTAAGGTCGACGGCTTGTTCACTATTAGCGGCGTGAAGGTTGCTGGAATTCATTCATAAATCAAAAGAGGAGCAGGAGGAGAAGATGAAAAACATCACTCATTGTACCCCGTTCGCAGAGTCGTTCGTCGAGCGGCTCCTTTCATCAAGAACAATCTACGTCATCATTATCGTCGCCGTCATCGTAGATCTGGAAATCGTCACTCTTCTTTTTTCGCCTCCCTGACGTTGACTATTTTTCGATCGAGCTCTTGCGCTGTTTGAGGACCGGGAAGCACTCGAATCATTCCTTTCTTGACCTCTCGTGGGAACAGAATATATCGTCGAGCATGGCGTAACAGGAACAAGAATCGAATATCGTATTCCAAACTATTGGACGAGTATTTCGAAGAGTGTGAGTAAGTTGTGCATAGTTTCTCATTCAATGAACCCTATCAATACACGTAAATCACAGAATTCAGGCTCGTAAAAGTACAGTGAAGTCTCGCTAACTTAGACTTCCCTAACTTGGAAACCTTCACTAACTTATAACTTAGAACGGATTCAGCGAACGTTTCTGTAACTTATAGCATAGGCGCAATGTTAATTCTCGTTTATAACCCAGAAAACCTTCTATATCTTATATCTTATAACTTGGAGTCATTTTCTCCCCTAACTTGGAACGAGAAACAGTTGTGAAATCAACAAAACGGTGGAAATCGAAACTAATCAGCGGAGCAGCGGCATCTTTCCCACTATGTTTTCACTATGACCCGTGCTCGAGGACTCGCCTGGGCGTGTGTCCCCGAAGAACTCGGTGTCGATCCAATCATAGTTCACGATTGCTTCCGTGATGGTTCAACTTTCGCCGAGTTTGTGGAGGCGGACGGCAATCTCTTCACGGTCGAAGACAGTGAGCTCGAGGTAGAGAACAAAAGCAATGATTCGACTGAGGACGAAACTGATGCGGACGTCGGCGTGACACACTCTGAAGATCTTAAAGCTTTCGCGACGTTAATCAACCATTGTTCCCAAAGAGACAAAATTATTCCGGATGCAAACCGAGCTTTTCAAATATACAGGGATATGGTTTTTCCGAGAGAAAACTTACTTTCCGAGAGAAAAAAAGGCAGAGAGACATTCGTTCCCATTTTCCGGCGGCCAAGCCATGACTTTTTCGGTTCAGTCGTTTGCTCTTAACATTAGTAAACATAATGATACGTGAGATCTTCCAGTTGTGACAAAAAAAAGACATGTTCTCATTCGTCTCCATAATCATATTTCTCCTTCAGGGATGATCGCGATGCAGCGCTAACTTCAATCATTTCATTTTATTCTCAATAGACCTCTAAGGAGGCGCCTCAGGATTCTGTCTTCTCTAACTTATAACTTGGAAAAAAAATTGAAATGATACTCCCAAAAATTCCAAGTTAGCGAGACTTCACTGTAATATGAAAACGAAGGCACCGATCGACCTTCATTCAGGTTATTATTGAGGTCGAAATCACCCTGGAACCCGTACGGGTAGACCATGTCTGGAAATAAGCTGAGGATGCAGGCGCCACTTGGCTAGAAGTTGCCAAATCGACTGAGTGGAGGGAATGGAGTGCGCCAGACCGGATTCGAGGAGCTCTTGGAGTCACGTATCCACTCGGACTCTTGGCCTGCTCGTCGTCCGATCCTTTTCATCTCCTTCCTCCTAAACACCCATGCAACCCGTTAAACCGAGTTTAGTCGATTGAGCAGAAGCAAACTCACTGGCAAGCAGCTGCACCCCTGGTGGCCAGAGGCACTTGCAAACAGCGATGCGCTCGACTCTTTCCTCTCATGGGAGAAGTCTGTCCTGATCTCGGTGATCCTTGAAGACAAAACGAGAACGGGAACGGTCACCTCACTTTCTTCTCCGGTACTGAAACCATCAGGGACCGAGTTTTCAAAGCGGAGGCGAGCTTCGGTGGAGTTTCGAGCTCTTCCGCTTCACGGACCCTGAGTCAAGGGCGGCGGAAGCGACAACGGTGACGTCGACAATGCGACACTCGGCCAGTTCTGTGGGTCATTCGTTTGCGGAGCAGTTCCACCTCCTCGGAGACAAACCGACGAAGCGGACCCGGCATGAGGAAGAGAGAAAGTCAGGCAGAGCTGTCATTCATTGGCGACAATTGAAATCTCTTGGGTGAAACTACCCTCTTGTTTTTTCCCCGCTGCTTTCCTCGAGCTATTATTTCTCTCCACATTGTCGAAGACGTTACCTATGAGGCAGAAGCTCTAACCGTCCGGCAGCTATAACAAGTTGGGGGAGACATCTTTCCTGCGATGGAATCGCTTTGAGTTTGTTCCGTTAAAGAACGGAGTTGATCGCTCTGATCAGATGATTGAATTTGACACTAAATCCGGTTCTAGCGGAAATATCCGAAACCGATGACACCTTCATTGCTCGGAACCAGCGAAATTACACATTTATCATTTACGCATGAAGTGTTCGCCGTTTCGGCAAAACGCTCCGGGTATTCATATAGAAACGACGGTGTTTTTCAGTTAGGAATCCGACGTGTTGAGTGTTGAGCCGCGGAATCGCCAACACGCCATTGCGGCGACTTGAGTCGCTTCTCGGCACGCTGGCTTCCAGGCATTTGCAGGCGCGTGCCGCCCGCTACGCTCGCAGGTCTAAATGATTCCGACTGCCAAAGGTGCACCTACCGCAGACCCATGAATTACGCTGTCATTATTTTCAGTGCAGTCGCCTCTAGGCATGGCAGGCGGCTTTTCCGCGGTTCTCAGTGAAAGCTACGTAGCGCACGCTGGTTCGATGGTAACGAGATCTCAGGAGTCGCATCCTGTAGCCAGAAGCACGAGCTGCAAAATACCCGTATTATTTTTCCTTCTACGATGCAAGCACACGATTCGAGAGCACTTCTACGAGGCGGAACCTCGCGGCTCTAGAATCATGTGGTACCATCGTAGAAGAGAAAGTAATACGGGTACTTCGCAGCTCATGGTTCTGGCTACAGGATGCGACCCCAGCGATCACGCTACCATCAAACCACCGTGCGCTACGTAGCTTTCACTGAGAAGCGCGGAAAAACCGTCTGCCATGCCTAATCGCCACCCGTGTGTTTACGTTCGAAGATAACTCCCCGGATGCCGAACAGAAAATAACCGGAACGACTTCGTTTAGGGAATACCATTCTCAACTTTGTTGTCGTTTGACAATCCGACATTGGGCTCTCGTGTAACCACGTCGTCATGACATATCATTGGGAGACATCTTCTCTTCCGAGTACGACAACGAATTTCTCCCAACTTCTATCCATCCATCTTCTTCTGGATAAACACCGAGGACGATGATCTGACTCGGAGACTCGGACAACCCCGAAATTTCAGACCATAATTCCGTGAATCAATGCAGTCTCCATTTCTTTCGCATTGCCGGCAGCGTCTTCCGAGAACTTCACACCAGCGGCAACACTGACGCAAAAAAATCCATTCAGTGACGGTTGATCGACGATACTATTTTGATTTCATCCATTCATCTGCTCACGATGCAGCTCATGAACGAAAGACGGCTCTTGTATAATATCCAACAGACGAAAACAAAAATAGTCCTCGACCCGGTGGCGATGCAAATGACTTTTCATCTGTTTGTGATTCACCGAAATCAAGCGTATGTGTCGTCGCGGGATCGTAAAATAATCGATAGTGCCTTCAATTTTTGAAATTTCAGCTCTATTGACTTTGTTCGCGTCCCGTTCAAAACTAGATTTCTTATCGATAAGAGCGTCAGATGTTTTTTTTTTCTTCAAATTCATCGGATCGACCCGAGATGAAGAATCGAAGGTGCATGCTGGTATGAGTCGATTTTTGAGCCGAAGAGAAAAAACCGTGCAGAGACAAAACTTAGCGAGTTGTATTCGAAGACCAATCGATGTTTCGTCCCGCGTTCCGGAAAAAGTGGCGACGGCGACCGGCCGTTCCGGTTGTGCCTTGCCCTGTGGTTTTATAATTTGGTGGGCACGACACAATGGACGATTGATAAAGATAGATAAAACCTCATAACGACAAAAAAATAAAGTCTACTTCGTCACGCTGAAACAGCAGCTTCGCGGTGATGCAACGGCCCGACGCGTTCCGTCTCAAACCGTGATTTTCTTCGGAATGATCCGATGTTTGTCTCAGAGTCGATTTCGAAGCTTCTGTTCGAACGAGGAACTCGGAGTGGAGTTCCGCGGCCAAGGCTTCATGGCTAATGAGGTGGCACACACTTACGTGAAGGGACATTCAAGCTTCGGGACAGGATGCCAGGGAGAACTGGAAATTGATGGCGCCGGGCGAAGTTAGAATGCGGGATCTCATATCATCGTTGCCCACAGCGTTCGCCGGGAGTTCTAGAATGGTCTGACTTGAGTGTGATTGTGGCGTCATCATCGTTGGCTCACTGCTGGCGACACAGTACTCGCGGCGAACTGTCAATTTTGACGGCGTTCCTGATCTGCGTCTGTTTTTGTAACTAATTCCATTTCGCAAGTCGTACCATTACGGTCCTAAGATTCTCTTTCTAGGTGATGTCGCTTCAGACTTTCCCTGAAGCCATATTGCCTCCAAAACGTTCATACATCACGAATCACCACTGCAGAAATGAGTTAGTTTCAGTTCACAAAGACTTATATCTAGTTTCAAACTCAAGTTTTCTATATACCCTCACGAATATTGATCACGAACACAATACAGGCGTTCAGGTGCTTCGAGTTTCGGATCATGACCGCTTTCTCCAAGTTATTATTTCCTCCGCGACGATTTCTCTCCGGAGTCGAGCTCGAGAGAACTCTCGAGACCGGTAGTTTGCCGACATCCACTTGGTCGGAATTGGCGCGACCGAACCGAACTACCAAACATACGGAAGACTACATTACCTTCATTTTCTGTCCGGAGGCCCCAGAATACTTCCCGTCTCCGATTCGATGATTCATTATTGGATCGTTTGCTGATGTTCAGAAAAAGAGACGAAATTCGTTGTGTCAGGTCGTATCGGGGACTTCTAACTACACCAAGCAGAACGATCGCGGGCGGTCGTCCAAAGTGTGAATAGAAACTCTGAATGAGGGTTCCACGTCGCCGATATCGACGACAACATGCCGCTGAGAACCGATCACATCCACGCAAGTATTTCGGAAAGGCGCGGTACCGCCCGGGCGGCCGCTGATGCCGCAATCTGACGCTGCATGCATCGCCGGGGAAATGCATAAATTCTTTCCTTCGGAAATCAGTTTCTCTCCAAGGATGAAAAATCGCGCGGCATTCAACATAGGCGTCCGCTCAGCCGCTCGGTGTTGTTGAAAGCTTATTGGCTCCATGTAGAACGTCGTTCGGTAACAATTCCCGCAACCCTCTCCTTGTCGTTGACGGAACGTTAAATCTAGAAGGGCTTTTGGTGACGCTTCAGTGCTAGGTAGAAAGCAACGGCCGCGCTACAGCATGGATTGTCAACGTGCACTTGTACTGCTCAGTTCCAAGTCTCTTTATTTTTTCGCTGTTCTGTTCTTCCTACATGCTGCTTCAGCCGCCACGACCCCTGCTCCCGCTGAACGTAAGTACAGAAGGAACCTTGTCGAGCAGAATTATCGCTGAGATGAGCGGGGGATTCTGACCGCGCGAAGCGTGGATCGAGTTCTGGATTCAAAATCAAAATTGTTTCGGTGGTTTCAGTGAAGTGCGAGAACCCTCTCTTCAATTCGACGATCTCGAAGTCCCAGGCCAACGCCGTCATCGGTGAAGTGAGTCTCAGAGAGTTTGAAATAATCAGGGGAATTTGAAAATTGGGAATGAATTCAGTGCACGAACTTTTTCTTTCGATTCCAGATGCTGATCAAGTTCGGGATCGAGCCCGACTTCGCAACGAATTCATTCCAGTGCATATACTACTTCTCACACATCGATCTCTTCATGGAAGCCCGCCACGAGATCCATCCAGTGGATTTCCCCGAAGTTCGAGAAGCCATCGCAGAGTTTTTCGTGAGTTGCCGAGACGCGTGTTGTCGAGGATTCAAAAACGAAATGAGAATTAAAGTACCGCTTGAGAAACGTCCTGTAATCTTATCAGCGCGGACAGTAGTCAGACGCGGATACGACGGTTATTTCAGATGCGATAGTTGCTTTGGCGTTCAAAAGATAGCGATGCTTAGCGAATGATGCTGTTTTTGTGCTTTTTGCTTGGATAGCTTACCGTGGCTGAATTTTCAGGAGTGCCTTTCGCAATTGTCACATGGAAGCAACGAGGTGTTCAACGAGGTCGCTCCAAACTCTCAACAAAAAGGCGAAAGGCGTGGCAGGATGAGTCCACCTCTGAACCCCACCCTCGTTTCTCTATGCGGTATGAAAGAGGGTCAGTGGGAGTTTCCAAAAAATGTCTTTTCCTGATGAGAGGAACGCTCCTGAAATGAATGGATGGATGGATGGATGGATGGCCGACATCAATCAGCGGCGTATCGAAGACGAGTCATCAACCAAAGAAAATCTAGCTGGTCTAGAATTCAATCTGTCAAATCCAGAATCCGTGAAATAAATTGACGGAAATGTTCATTTGAAGCGAAGTTTTGTTTCTCAAAAAGCATGCTCTCGTTTTCGGCGAAATGAAGGCATCGTGGTCGAGCAGAGCTCCATATCTCAATCAGGGCTAATCATAAGACTTGAAAGCCTCGAGACAGTGCCGCGCCGTGACCTCTGAAGCAACCAACATCTAGGACACTTGATCCTGAAGAGCGTCTCTCTCGTTTGAATCGCGCAGGAAACCCGGCGATCTCTGAACATTCAGCGGCTTCCGGAGCCACAATGGTGGTGAGTTTATAAATTATTTTCCATTATGGCCCTTCTCGGAGCGAAGGTTGCGCTGAAAGCATGGAGGTGGGAGGTCAGCGGAGAAATGAGGTCAATTTGTCAGTTCTTTAGAGGCAAAAAACGGAGGACTTTTTGCTGATCCGCTTGCGGGCAAGACAGGAGGACTTTCTGAGACTTCGGAGAGGATCAGAGCGATATTTGGAATTTTTAGATTCTCAGAAATCTCGATGTCTTGGGCTCCGTCCGGTCAGGGGAGGGAAACTTCGTCCAAACCTACGATAACTTATCCTCAAACGAAATCGTTGTAGAAGTTGAGGGGAATATTCTTCCGAAATGATAGGAGATGAGCCATCATCCATCTTCGCAGGACTTGAAACCACATTTCTGTCGAACTGAAATTTCGGGAAGAACTTGGTATTGCCCTCATGTTTGAGAACTCGTATCATAAATTATCTCATCGACTATTGATTGATTGTTCTATCATTTGGCTCCGGCAGGTGAGCCGGACTCTGTTTAGATCACAATACGGTGTTCGAAAAGTTGGAGAAACATGCTGAAACAGAATTATCGGGAAATCTGTCGAATCCCCATTGAGATCAACACTACGATCAAGGCCCCAGCGGAGCGAATTAGCGATTGCAGCCGCGACTTGCTAAACTTCGACGTGAGCCGTTTGACCCCAATTGAGTGGATGAATTAGTAGGCCATGCACTCCCAGCTTTTGTAAACACATCGTTAGTCGTTAAAATGCGTCGCCGAACTTGCGACTCTAGGCTAGTCTCCTACAAACGAGAAGCAACAAGCGCAAAATGTCTGCTGTTATTGTTTCGAATACTCTTCTGATCGTGAGTTCAGTGTTTTCGACTTGCCTCGTCGGGGAGGTCGTTTCACAGACGACCGGGACTTCGATTAGGGCACGGTTCCCGATAAATCCCTGTGGTGAGTATTGCTGTGATACTTCCTTCATCAAGGTATACTATGAATAGTTTCCGGCGAGAGCCCCCGTCGTCGGGATATCTCATTGGTTCCTTTCAGAATTCTCAAAAAGCGACTACACGTTCGGCCTGACGGCCTGTGTTTGGAGGGAACTGCCGAAGTCGGTAATGTTTTTCGATGTCAAAGTCGATGTCCAACCTATTGGCAAGAATCAACGGGCCTGGCCGGGATTTCTGGATGAAATTTCCTCGATTTCAGATGACATCGCGTTACAGTAATCGCTTCAAAAAACTCGTGGGTCTCGACGATGACGGAGTGTTCAACCTTCTGTGCAAGTCTATCGGTCAGAAGGGAGACATTTTGGTCGATGCATTTGCTCGCGAATATTCTGAGGTTCGTCCAATCGTTCGTGTCTCGTCGTGTCTTGTTTGGTAGCCTCGGGTTTTTCAGGATAGATCAGGTCGAATACCGAAGTCCTCATCACGAACCGTTCTTGACATCATGTTGGTCCCCACAGGAAAAGGAGCAAAATCTGTTCCTCGAAACGGTTCTGAAATGTCACGATGAAGCTCTCGCGGATGGAGTCGTGACACCTACAAAGCAATCAGAGAAGACGCAGTCTGCTGCGAGATCGTCCACACAACTGAAAACGGCGGCTCATCACGCGAGAAACTTTGGAAAATCGAGTTTCCGGCTGTGATGTGCAAACGTTTCTCACCGATTCCACCCTGTACAAAACTCTGAATACCAATTTGATAATTTTACCACAATGGAGAAAATGCGGCGTTCGAACGAAAAAAATAAATATTCAATACTTTTGTTGGAATTGCTACGACTTACCGAATTCTCAGGCAGAACTCGAATTCGTGTACGACGCGTTGGATCGACTGTGCAGAAGCGTTCCGTTCGGGAGGAACAAGAACCACGAAGTCTCCATAACCTGCGAAATTTGAATTCAAGGATTCGCTTTAGGGTCGATGATCTCAAACGAGCCCTTCTTCCCTGTAGCGAGGAGTGGCCGAATATTTTCAGCCATCTTTGTTATTTTTAAGGCTTCTTCTAGTACAACAACCGAATCTACTCCGGAATTCTCACAAAAACGCTTCTCCCGAACGACTTCGCGGGGAAAAAACGGAGATTGGCCTCCTAGAACGGTGGCGCTCGACGGGATATTTGCCGACAATTTTCAGCGATGTTTCCTTAGGGACGGAGAGGTCCCAGGCTGGCTTGGCTTCCCACGACCAGACATCAAATCCGTGATTACGGATTACGGAATTCGGGAGTTTTTGCATGTGTATCTTTGCGAGGGTGCTAGGAGGAAGAAAAAGACGGAGCGGTTTCTTGAAGAGAACATTCAACTCCACAACTTGAGTCGGATAATTTTTCTCTTCTTCCAAACTCTCGATAGTCTGTTCGGCGAATTCCGCAATCCGTATTACGGATTTGATGTCTCATCACGACCGCTGAGATTCTACGTTTGGGGCGAATATTCATCAAATATCTGAGGAGCTCGTGGCTCAATCGAGGCAAAAAATACTTCCACGAGTCTCAGTTCACTTTCGGTTAAGGCTAAGGGCGATATGAGTGTTACGTCGTGATTTCGTCGAAACAGGAGAAAGACAAAAACTGAGGCTTCGGCAGCATTGGGTCAAGCGTTGAATGTCACCCGAAAGCTCAAAAGCTCAGCTTGGATAAAACATGAAGTGAAACCCTAAGAATAGTTTCAATTGATAGCGTGTATAGGAAAACTTCTCTGGCGAGTTTGTTCAAGATTCAAGACAGAAGGGGTGGTCGTTCTCCTTGAAAACGCCAATACATTTCTGCGCTTGGGGAGATCCTGAATCGACGAGGATTTAGTGATGAAGATCGTAGTCAGGAATTCAGAGTGACCGTTCGCGGAATGCTGATCGAATTTCGAACACAACGAAGCGACGATACAAGAAATACGAAAGAGACTCACGCCATCAGCGCTGTGCGTCTGACTCCCGTGACCACTCCGCTGCAGGACCAACGACTGCACATTTCCCACTATGAGATTTCTCCAAGCAGCGTTCTGCGTATTTTCTCTACTCCTCGGAAGCTCACATGGAAGCCCGGTCAACTACAATCAGAGAGCGGGACTTCGCACGTCGGATCCTCCCATGAGGACGGATCAGTATATACAGTTGGGAGCAATGATCTTGGCCATGGTTTACATGGTCAGTGATTTATTAATCAAAGTTCTCATCTACTCGATGCTGCAAGATTGTCGGCAGCGAGTCCATAAGCGTACAGCGCATTGATCTGTAATTAGTACTTATTTAGAAACTGTGCCCCTGCCTTTGATCATTTTTCACTGGACTGTGCTGCTCCTTGACCATGTGATGTTGGGAAAAATGATAAACAAGAATTGTTGGAAAATACCGTCACAGATTTAGTTCTCCATTATCAAACAGTACATTGAGGCGGTGGTTCTCAACCTCTCCGGATTCGGCCACGGGCTCCGTGGGGAGGACCGCGGAACTCCCTGTACTGGGCTGAGCTCAGACGATGCTCAAGGGAGGAAGATAGAGGAACTCCGTCTTCAATCAAGCTTCTTTCACTGTACATATATGATTATAGCAAACTGAACAGGAGTGGGAGTGCAAAACTTATTCGTATTTCCTCGAGTTTCATTTGTTGCTCCTCAAGTCTCCAACCCCACAGACAACGACGCACGGTGTACTTGAGATGTGGCCACTGTTTTTTCCGCCCTAAGTAGAGGCTCCACCCCCGATTCGATCTACCCTGGTAATATGAACTCGAGCGGGAGCGAAGGCGCTGCTATTCCGTACGCCTAGAGTGAAAATCGGGTTCGGGTTCCCCGGACCGCTCAGCGGAACCCCCAGATGGCCCGGAAAATGTCTCACAGAACCCCGTTCTTCAGCGTAACGCTGATTGAGAACCATTGCACTAGGGGACGAGGACACGATTTGATCGTTGCGGCTACATTGGAAACCTCGCTATTGTCGGCTGAGGCCAAGTCTCGATCCCAACGGTTCTCGAGCTCGATGACACCCTCCTCCTTTTCAGGAGTGAAAGAAAAACCGTATTTCTAGAGTGTTCCTCACAAAAAACTGTGTCTCTTCTCATAGGACTCGCGGTAAGAGTTCCGGGGAAGACATGAGTGCCTGCATCGTGACTGACAATGAATTGTCCAGTTACGAGCTGAATATTCTGAAACGGAATGAGAGCTCTTCCTTGGATCTTAGGCTTCTTGCAGCATTCTTGAATAATCACGACCCGTCCATTCCCATATCTGAAACAGCCTTCTCACACAGATGACGAATTTCTGGAATAGCGTTGCTCACTCGTATCTGACAATGAGAGTGGAAGATCACATCGAAGAGATCGGGAGAGACTCAATCCTTATTAGAATTTTCAGGAGGCTTTTTCCCAGTGAAAACTGCATATTTTAGACAGTAAAAACCCATCATTGCGAACTGTACCGACTGCCTTCCACTGTCGGTTCCCGGCCCCTGCTTGCGGTGATTACTAACTCTGGACTCTGCTGTGTTGGATATCAATAAATTTCAGCCGAAACAGAGCTCTCAGGGTCTATTCGTCCACAATCGGGAACGCCATAAACTTTTCGCGCATGAACGAAAAGGACTCGCCACTCCATTCTATGAACAGGTATTCGAATCTAATCACGGAGCGCGATGTGAAGTCTTCCGAGAGTGACGACGACGACCATCTTTTCACGAAGCGTCACCGGAAGCTGCGGAGAATACCAAAAATTACTTTTGAAGTAAATATATATATATATTTTTTTGGATGAAAGCTTGTCGAACTCTCGGCTCTCATTCCGATGGCGGCCCAACTTTCGAAACTTAGTCTTTCGATTCTGCATTTCGATGAGACAACAAGATAATGATAATAAAGATAATGAAGATAATGACAACAACAAGATCATGACAACAAGATAATGATAATAAAGATAATGAAAATAATCATCACCGGAAAGCGAAAGATTGCATGTCTCAAGACTTTGTTTCTGAGCCATTTCTTCTCCACAAATTCTCCCATGTGGCCTGGAGTTCCTTCTCCGGCTTTTTGTGGAACCCTTAGAGGTCATTGGTGCGTATTAAGGACGTGCTATTAAGTTGATATTTTTCGCACATGTTTCTTGGACATTCTTGGCCGCCAGAGTGAACAATACAATCTGAAACCATTTATCCGAACCTATCGCTTTGTCCTCGATAAAGAAGCGGATCTCACTCTGGATCTCTCTCGCCTTTGAGCTGTTCGAATTCCCGTATTTCTAGATGCTTCAGCGCGTGTGCACAAGATAGACCTTGATTTTCACAGAGCGAGAAATTTGAAAAATGTTGAAATCCACCATTCATCTTTTCCGGAAATGTCAAGCGGAAAGAGAGAGAGTGTACGGCCGATTTCGTCCGTATGAAGGAGTTCTTCCCTCAGTTCAAGCATACGAGTACTGTTTGTCGTTACCCACCGGTGCAAGGAATGCTGAGACATCTGTTTTCAACAACTGTCATTTTCCTCCCTTCATTCTTTGCGTCGAACTTCCACGAGCGGAACTTCGCGGGAAAATTATCGAAAGGGATTCTCAGTCCTGAAGATTATTCTAAATCACTCCGAGCCTCCAAGAGAGAAAGCATCGAGGTGTCTTCAGCGATGAAGCTCGTTGATCAACACCGATGATTCAACGCGTGACGGGTCTAAATTCTTGTGAAATCTGGGATGAAGGATAAAGAGATTCTATATTACTGTTCGCAACGCTTATTAACTCTTATTGAGAATGTGGCAATCGATTGCTTGGAAATCGTCGCTCGAAAATGAGTAACGATTCAGAGAAAAACGACTACATTCAGAGCGAACTGCGGCGATACGGCATTGGATTGTTTTTTTGGCGTTCGAAACCGCTTGACGAATTCTTCTCTGCCATTCACTGAAATGGGGAACCCAAATATTTCAAGTTGATCACCGTTCCGGATACTGATTACGTCATTGATAAAATCGATCGTGTGGTTGTAGTTCGTCGATACACAACGAGTTTTTGAGAGAGTCTATAAGAGAGCGAGTGCACTTCTAGCAGAGTGCGTAACTGCGTCGTCCAAGAGAAGTTTGAGGTCCGATTCGTGATTGAATAACTTTGAGAAAACCAGAAGTGAAAATCAGAGTCGAGAACCATCATCGCGACTTCATCGCCGGATACCTCGCTGTTCCGCTCATCAAGGTCAGTGTTTGAAATCTTCCAGTGACTTTTAAGAAGATGTGTTCAGAGTACGCATACTTCGATTGCGTTGATGATATTCTGAGGATTCGTTACAAGCTTACGAAGCTCGAAAAGCCTCCATCCATCGATTTTATCACACAGCTTTGCTCTCCCAGATCGTCTCCTACTTTGCACATTGAAGAAATTTCAAGAACCAGACGAATCCCAGAAAAGTACATGATGAAATCTCAGACTAAGGCATTCCTGTTGCAGGATCTTTCCTTAATCAGAGATGGCCACATTCGGTGGTATCATCTCCGTGATCATATGGATGTTAATCAATCATGGCTCCGCCGTCGGTTAGTTGAAATCGAAGTATTTTGTCGCAACCGGCTGCATCCATCGTCTTCCAGGGCGCTTTTAGCTCCTTTCCAAACCCCAATCTACGTTCTCCTTCCCACAGCCCATAACTCGACTTCCTCGTTATCAGCGGTTTCGAATTTCTTAATATTCTAGGTCATTGATCTTGAGCACAAACGCGTATCTTGGAGAGTCGGAACTTCGAACCACTCGTCTTCTCCGATAGATAGAGAATTTCCAGCTCTTGACAACGGAAGCGAGATCGGTGTCAGAGCTGGATCCGGCACAGTTCAAGAACATCACCGGCGAACGGAGATGTTTCGTGAAGACGGTAAGTTTTGACAAGCTACTCGGGCTTGCTTGTGTAGGAGATCCATGATTTCAGTGCAGTTTGCACGCCGCCATCCCCGTCACGCGACTGTGGAGACTCGTCCTTACTGGAAGTAAACCAATCATCAGGAGCTACGAAACTTTCTCGAATTGCGATTTCAGTCGGCAGTCCCGAGACATTACGCGTTGTTCGAATTGCTGGTGGAAAAGTTGCGAAGTTTGGGGCAAATCCGTGGCAGGTATGGTAACTACTCATTGAGCTCCTTTCCAGCGAGTCTCCTATTCTTTAACGCCGAACGGTACACTAGATTTTACGCTAGAACTGTAACTAGTAAACGCAGATTTTGTTCTGTCTTTTTTCCACTTTCAGGCGGGCCTTCTTTGGAGAAATCATCTCGAATTCGGACCATTCTGTGGAGGCTCTCTGATTCGCCCAAAGTATGTTCTAACGGCAGCTCATTGCGTGGCTTAGTAAGTTGACTTGAATCGTGGGAATTTTGAGAACAATTTCGACGGGGGGAAAGATTCACTTTTCCACCAAACTCCAACATAGCTGACTGCGGTTGGGCTCTCTTGCAGGTTGCATCCGTCGAATATTGTGGTGAGCCTCGGTGACTATGATTGGACGCTGAAGTCTAAGGTACCGCTGCCCGAAAGAGTCTACGTAGACGAAGTTATTCTGCATCAAGATTACTAGTTCACGAATTCCTGTACGTGGCACGATATTGCTCTCCTCCGATTGAAGAGATCAGGCAAGGAGCGGCCTCACGTGGCTGTGATCCCTCTCGTAGAAGAAGACGTCACCTTCGAGAACGAAGTTGCGAGAACCTCCGGATGGGGTCGTTCGACGCCTAAAAAAGGACCTAAGCCTTCCCGCCTGCAACAACTTGATGTCGAACTCGACCAGGATCCCTACATTGGGACGCACTCGTACGGCCTTGACAACGCTATTCTTGCGAAGAAGCATTACGGAGTTGGTATTTGCTCGGGAGATTCTGGTGGGCCGTTGTCTGTGGACAAATATGGAAAACGTCTACTCATCGGTGTCGCAGTTAGTACCTATAAACATTGTTCTGGCGGACTGTTCTTGAGAGTGGCATATTACATCGACTGGATCAAGAGCTATGTAGATTGAGGTTGTGACTCATTCTCAGTCCTTCAACATACGCGATTTGAAATAAAAGGCGTTTTTCTTTGGTGAAAGATTTTTTTTGATAAATAATAGGCTTATTTGTGAATATAGTTGGTATTTGGTTTTCCTTTACATAAATCAGTTGATAGATAGGCGGACCTCATCCAGGTTGGATACTCGGNGGTACGTGGCACGATATTGCTCTCCTCCGATTGAAGAGATCAGGCAAGGAGCGGCCTCACGTGGCTGTGATCCCTCTCGTAGAAGAAGACGTCACCTTCGAGAACGAAGTTGCGAGAACCTCCGGATGGGGTCGTTCGACGCCTAAAAAAGGACCTAAGCCTTCCCGCCTGCAAACAACTTGATGTCGAACTCGACCAGGATCCCTACATTGGGACGCACTCGTACGGCCTTGACAACGCTATTCGTGCGAAGAAGCATTACGGAGTTGGTATTTGCTCGGGAGATTCTGGTGGGCCGTTGTCTGTGGACAAATATGGAAAACGTCTACTCATCGGTGTCGCAGTTAGTATCTATGAAGATTGTTCTGGCGGACTGTTCTTGAGAGTGGCATATTACATCGACTGGATCAAGAGCTATGTAGATTGAGGTTGTGACTCATTCTCAGTCCCTCAACATACGCGATTTGAAATAAAAGGCGTTTTTCTTTGGTGAAAGATTTTTTTTTGATAAATAATAATAGGCTTATTTGTGAATATAGTTGGTATTTTGTTAATAAGTATGCGGCTGCGCAAGAAGCACACAACTGGTCAGCTCTCGAGCCAAACACTGACTGACGTGTTGGCGTTTATTATTGTCTGTCTGCAATAGCTCTCGCTACCCACAACATATTTGGTTTTCCTTTACATAAATCAGTTAATAGATAGGCGGACCTCATCCAGGTTGGATACTCGGGTCCTGCCTCTATTTGCCACTCGTTGTTCATTTAGGTGGCTGGGTCATGGTCTCAGAAGAAATAGAATCTTTCGTTGACTTCTCCTTTGAGAAGTTTGACAAGCTTGATTTTGAACAGGGTTGGGGAGTCTGTTGTTCGAAGTTCCAACGGGAGCCAGTTCCACATTTCTGCTGCCCTGACATATATAGAGTTGCTTCCGATGAGTGATTTCCTCGTCGGTATTTTTAGAAGTCTTGAGTATACACATTTCACGATCCTCCCTCTTCTGCGGCTGAAGAAGTTCTCAGATCCACTACATAGGCTGTTCTTTGCCTTCTAGTCTGTGTCTATGGATTAAGAATTCGGGTTACATTCCACGGAAAATGAATGCGGAATCAGATGAAGACTGAGTATTTCTTCGGTGGTATTCTCTGTGGTGGTGTACTGCATCAGTTGGCTTTTCATTCAAATTAATAATCGGGCCCCACCACACATCAATTCAGTATGTTGTTTAGGAGAATGGAGTACAAGTTCCTCTCCGAATTTTTCATTCCAAAGGTGGGATTCGAAACCCGCAAGTAGCATTTATCTGTAGAATATTTGATTGGAGGTTTTCAAGCAAAATCAGTGCGCGATCTGCCCGGATTATTCCTCAAGATCAGTCCCAAACCCCACCAGAGAAGCTTCTAGGTCGCAATGGTGGGGTTCGGCCCCATAAATTGAGAACCATTGTTCTACACGCTCTTCGCTTTCAGTTTGTCTCATCAGTAGGGCTGGGCGTTCGTCGCGGCATTTTATGCGAAATTTCACGGCATGGTCGCGGCGTTCCAGCTCAAATTTCACGGATCCGCGACGGATAGCGGGTATCACGGGGAAGAACGAAACGAAGAAGTGGCATTATCGTAATGAGTCTGATCGGAGGTGTGGAGTAGTTTACGTGTGGCTTTGCCTACACGACAGCCGCTCTCGTGCAGTTGCTCTCAATCTAATGGCGCTACTGGTGGATGGAATGGCCTTCATGGACATCGATCTCATGAGCTAGCAATCATTGCTTGATGATAAATCCAACGAGAGGTTTCACAGAGCGCGCGCCGTTTTGCGGATTTCAGCTAGTTTTTTCTTGGTTGAGACTTTACGGAAAAAGACTCCAAGGGCCACTCGTCTGCACCATCCCCGAAAAAAGCTTGGTTAAACATGAAAGCGTTCTTCCTCGCTTGTAGACTGAGGCCTTTCCTCGGAACTAACTGCCACGAACGATGAATTTTGATACTTTCCTCTCTCCGGAAAAGCGAATTGTCCGATATGAAGCAAGTTTTCGCGGACCTTCGGTTATGAAGCAAGATTTCGCGGAGTTGCGCGACAGCCGCGACGAGCGCCCAGCCCTACTCATTAGAATTTTGCAAACAGACAGCTTCGAACAGATGCAACTTCCAATTCTGAAACTGTTTAAAATTGAGCCAACTATTCTGTCGTGCCCTGCCGAGCCTGACGGGCCTACTGAGAGTGAAACGAAGTGGTCGTGATGGGGACCATAGTGAAGATTCGGGGAAGACAATTAAAACCAGCGTGAAGATTGGAGAATTACGGGAACCTTCCCTATGGGACCTTTGAAGCTGCGGTTGGTTGAAAAAGCGAAGGTGAAAGTCTGGCAAAAAGCAGGGAGATCCGGAAGGTTGATGTCTGTCTTCGTGACAGATGAGAAGGCGACCATTTAAGTTGTCGCGTTCAATGAGGAGAGTGATTATCATGGAGGGAAGTTTTAACCGAAGGGAGTATGTACTTGATATATTCAACTGTTTGATTGTCAAGTGGTGGAAGAACACCACTTGTGCACCAGTGCACGTCGAGTATATACGAAGTGATTCTTACGACGATGTCTACAGTGCCCAATGGATTTGTTCTCATCAACCATGACTACAGCCACCTCTCTGGCTGTTGGTGCATTGAACTGTCGTTCATGTGCACCAGGAGGAGTTTTGTCGGCCCTCATGACAACCACGTAGTTCTCCAACGGCATCTCTCGAAGCCTGGTCTTGAAATGCCGCACCAGTTCATTCCTCTCGTGAAGAAACATTTGCAGCTTTGCCACAATTCTGCGATCCATGTTTCCATTCACGACCCGAACACGATGATCCACCTCTTTTTCAGTTTCCCCCATGAAATTAATCTGGAGGAATTGATGGTCTGAATCTGGCAAGGGCAGAAGAGACCCCAACCGATGGTAGACTTGCCCTTGTACCTTTAAAGTCGGCATAAAACTATCTCTGATTATTTCCGTGGCACCGAAAGATGTCATCTGGAAACACGAATTATACTTCCGGATATTTTGAAGCAACTGTTTTGATTCATTCGACTTCCCGGATATCAATGACGCTTATGGCTCCGTTGGAGGAAGCAACTCAGGCAACTCTACTTGCCCACCCGCACAACAAAGCCCCGGCGCCTCAGATTTGAATCGCCGCGCTCTACAGAACCTACATGCCTGATCCAGTTTTCCGATAACTACGCTCGGATGACTACCATAATCTATCGAAGGGTCGTAGTTTCGACCATCCAAACGCAACTCCGTATTATCAGATCGTCTTCTCTTCCTTATGCTTTCCCGATTACTCAACAGTCGAGTCCGACGCTTTTCAATCGTCTCCCTCGATCTACGATCATTTCGTCTCCTGCTCTCTTCCGATCGCTCGCTCCGGTCAGAGTCCAATTGACCTTGACGCTGCTCTTCAGTTTCCAGTAACAACCGTCGGAAAACCGTCGAATCCACACCCGATTTCTGACTGCGCGCTGGTATGTCGGCAACCAAGTGCGGTTTCCGACTCCGCTTCTTCAGTCTGCTTTGTCTCCACCGCTCGTTCTACCGTCTCCCGTGTCTCCACCGTTCCTTCAACCGCGTCCCGTCGTTGCTTCTCTTTCCGCTGGACTCTCCGTTGCTCATGATATCCTACCCGCGCTTCCCGTTGCTCAGCGTTTTCAATCGATTCGATTCGTTCCCCACAACGGATCCGGTTCCCTTCTAGCCTCCTCTCACGTTGGTCGGGAGTAGATATGCGTTCCGTAACTACGGCACTACGGGCCATAGTTTACGGGCCGTAAACTACGGGCCGTAGTTTTTTTCTACGGGTCTCTGGAAATCGAAAAGTTTGAATTTCTCGAGGAAAAGGTCTTGAGGTCTTTGGTAGAGCTCGTTGAGGAGAACAATTTACCCCTCGGAACCTTACCCCGTATCTCTCATAGTTCCTCCGGAATTTTTGAAAAACCTTCCCGAGCGAAATTTTTACAAGTCCGGAGCACTGAGTAGTATATTACAGGGGCGGAAAAAATCGAATTTTCCGAATAAATCGAAAAGTTTGAATTTCTCGAGGAAAAGGTCTGAAGGCCGTTGGTAGAACCCGTTGAGAAGAAAGATTTACCCCATAGGACCTTTCCCCGTATCTCTTATAGTTTCCTCAGAATTTTGGAAGAACCTTTCCGAGCTTTTCTGAAAGACCTTTGGACCTTTTCCTCGAGAAATTCAAACTTTTCGATTTATTCGGGAAATTCGATTTCTGAGGCTGTTTTTTCCGCCCCTGTAATTTACTGCTCCGGACTTGTAAAAATTCCGCTCGGGAAGGTTTTTCCAAAATTCTGGGGGAACTATAAGATATACGGGGGAAGGTCCCATGGGGTAAATCGTTCTTCTCAACGAGTTCTACCGAAGACCCCAAGACCTTTTCCTCGAGAAATTCATACTTTTCGATTTCCAGAGACCCGTAGAAAAAAACTACGGCCCGTAGTTTACGGCCTGTAAACTACGGCCCGTAGTTTACGGCCTGTAAACTACGGCCCGTAGTGCCGTATTTACGGAACGCATATCTAGTCGGGAGTCTCCAAAGCCCGCGCCAACTTTTTCCTCTTACCGTCCGAGGTTCTGCCCAGACATGCACGCTTGCGACCCATTTTCGAAGGTTTTTTGACTCATCCCAAAAGAAATAGAAGCTCTTTCGCCAAAAGGTACTCCGCACAATTCCGGACTTCGTTCGGCTCAGTTGGACTTCGTTGTCGCAGTCAACAAACACTTCTGCAGGTCGGTAAGACAAATAACGAAGTTTTGTCGAAAAACGTTTTTCCGGCAGAACTCAACAGATTCTTCCTTGGCACCTGCGCCGCCTCCCCCGTTCTGTACTCCGTCAGAGTGCGAAACTTTGTAGACCAACCTCAACACCGAAATCTGCCTGTTGAGATATCATAGAATAGGATTGCATTTACCGCCACAGATAGTTCGCGCCACTGATTTAGACGCATGCGTCAACAACAGGCTGAGTCAGATTTATGGAATAAAAACTTCATCTACTTTGCTGAAAATACTACACAGAAAAGCACTGCAACAACGTGTCATCACTCCAGTATCTGGTCACTATATTTGAACTCTTTCACCAGACAGTCCATAGCTCTTCGAGTCTCTTAACACTGCCTAACCACGGAGTTAACCCCGGACATAGTTCGCGGACACACATTCGCATTTATTGGTTTAGATCTTCAAAAGTTGACTCGTGGAATCGGAAGACGTTTTTTCACTGATCTCCGGAATACTTTCTCTAGGCGGAGAGGGAGCTCTTTCCTGAAGTTTTGTGACCACCGCAGTGAACAGGGGGACGATGTTTCCTCCGTGACTGAGGATTATCATCACCATGAACGAACGATTGAATTTCATAAGTTCACCTTCCCACGCACATGCTGGTCGGAGAGTCTCTATAGTAACTGCAGCAGCCTCGGTCCCGAATTCATCAACTTCAATCTGGAATCGAAGTTGACATTGTAGAATTATTCGAAACTGGCAGAATCTATTTCGCACGAATTCGAATGTTCACGGATTTAGTCTCTCATAGATGGAGAAATGACTCAAGTATACCAACCGTAGCTCCGTGGAGGACCTCGCTCAGAACTGACTTTTTTCCCAAGAACCCCATTTCCTCAAAATTCGCTCCTAGCATAAACGGTGCTTTCATTCCGAGGTCGAATAAAATGTCCTTGAGAGTGTATGTCGACTCTGTCTTGAATTTTGGAAAACGTAATTTTATATACTCGTGCTTCATGGAGTGGATGGCCGCACGAACGTTGGTCCAGTTGAGGTTCTTGCTCGAAATCCACTCTCCGAACGAGTTCTTCAGGCGTTCGTCGGGCAGAAAAAACACCATCGATGCGTCTTGTGAGGAACCAGTGTACGGAAGTTTGACGAGTTTTGCGCGCAATTCGTCCGATGAGCAGTACAATAAGTGGTCATTAGTACCAATCCATTCGGCCCTTTGGCCACCGCCACTGGAAGTTTTGAATAAATCCTTAAGACTCGCTTTTCAGTCCAAACTGGGAGGAATTCGAGATGAAAGAGATCCGATTTCGATTCTGACTCTGCATGGGCATTAAAGCGATCCTTTGAGCTCATATCACTCATTGTCCTGAACCAGTGGGCTTTGAAATATAGAGCGTTGATTAAGGCCATCGTAGTATCCTTGCAAAGAGGTTCCTTCAGTATTTTGGGAATGAGTCCACAAGTTTTCTCCGAGACGAAGGAGTTGATTTCGTCCCTCACTTTGAGTTCTTCACCTGAAGGTTTCGATGATCATCAATTGTCTGCAAAACCTGATTGACAGAATCATTGGGTTCTATCTCCTCCCATCAAATCATGAGCCTCGAGCTTTCGAAATGCTCTTTTTCGACAGAAATCCTTCCGGTATTCTCGTGCGATTCTTCAATGTCAGAGAGACAATAAGGGCGATACGGCGATCAGTCGCGAGAAATTCACAACTCGACTTATCGGCTCTCTCAGACTTATCGAGAAGTGACAGCACTCACAGAAATCTACTAATACAGCATCCGCTCCAAAAATGCTGTTCGTTTTCCGAAGGTAACTCTCGGATAGAGCGAGGTATTTGGTGGCATAAATACGATTGGCGGTGGTGATTCTCAGGGGTGGGGGAGGTGTCTCATCATCTTTGTATTTCATACTGCGACCTCCGATCAGAGGTTTTTCCTCATGTCTCGAAAACTCGATCAGCTGATGAAAAGATAAGACTTAGATTGCTTGAGCCGTTGGGGGATCGGGGGCAAGAGAGTTTGAGAAATGAGATTGTCGGTTGAGTTGAACGAGGTCAGCAAATCCTGGAATCTCAGTGAATGAACCGATGCAGATCAAGATTAAGCTCACTTCAGCGGTGCTCTCTTTGAAACTACACTCGATTTGATCTCTGCTGAAAGCAGAGAGTCCAAGAGCCTTCGTCATGTCGGCATAAGTCTCACCTGCAAATTCACCCAACTCTGAAGATGATCGGCTCAATTTTCATCGATCGCATATGCTCGAGACCTGAGCCATTCAAAATTCTGAGTCGGTGTATCCGGAAGCCGGAAGGCGAGCTCGATTCACAGACCTTTAGCTCCGAGCAGACTCATGCCAAGCGCTGAGAAGATGCTATACGCAGAGAAGACAACGTTCCCGTCCGAGATTTCGGTCAATTTCTTCAAGAGCCGTACGCTGAAATCTCCGATAGCATCTTTCAACTGCGGCGGAATTCGTTAGTTTTCATTTAAGGTCTTCCCTCCGAAACCCAGAGGGCGCAGACAGAGACGACCGACTCTGTGTTGAAGACTCAATAATATGGATACTCACAAGTTTCACATCTCTACGCGAAGTCATCCTCTCCGTTTTCAACGTCGTTATTCGAATTATTTGACTCTGAATCAGCCGACGGACCCTTTGGACATGCGATAGATCCGGCGGCGATCGAACCCGGGACCCTTATTACGTTCGCACGTTGCCACGAACGCCAACGAACAGTACAATCTGTAACCACTTATCCGGACCTACCGCTTTGTCTTTGATGACGTAGGTACTGGATCTTAGCCGGGATCTCTCGCCTCAAACGTTCAAACCATTGAGCTAAGTGCGTTCTCATACCTCTAGATGCTTCAGCGCATGTGCCGAACATGAACCTTTGTTTGATCGTTGAAATAATGTGAAGGGGTGAAGATCAAATCACCTATCTTTTCCGAAATCGTCCAGCGGGAAGAGAAAAAGAGTACCAGTGATTTCGTCCGTACGAAAAAGATCTTCAATGAGTCCGAGTATTTGAGTAAAATTTCTCGTTATCCAACGGGATGATTTCTTACCAAATCATCGAGGGTTGAGAAATTATGGTCGAGCCGTGAAAGACATGCCGCAAGGGAAAAATGCACGAGCGTACAAGAACCGATACAAATTCATACGATATGGGACCCTGCGACCAATGGCGTATCTGGGCAAAGTGCGGCCCGGGGCGGACCTCTTAAACTTACGAAGATGTCGCCCCTTGCAGACCTTGATCCGTCCTGAATGTTGGCCACACGATTTCATAAAACCATGGACTGTCGCCCTTTCAAGACGTTGACCGTCCAGAGCGACAACCGAAAAAAGATCAGAAATTACCGAGATGCCCCCTCTCCGGCGCCCCGGAGCTGTGCCCCTCTCCGACTACTTACGCTACTGCCTGCGACTTTCTGTTTCGAAATCGGTTTTTCGACCATATTCGCGGTTGGCGCACCACGAACCGGAGACGACGAAGCTGGACTTGTCGGTCGATTCGTTCCTCCTGCGTTAGGCGTCGCGTCACTGGACGTGAACACAACGGTGGTGAGCGCATTGAGGAGGAGATCGGCAACAAACACTCCAACCCGGTCCAACTCGACGGACGCCTAACTGAGGAATACCTTTTCTTGTTGCGCTTAAGGATATGAAGAAAGATCCGCTGATCAGGAGAGTATTTATGGAATCCCTCAGCAATGAACGTCTGATTGCACAAACATCGAGTTGCTGCCTTGGAAACATTGTTGCTGCTGTACGAAACCTTTCGGAGGGGATATCGCGATCATCAACGGAACCGACGAAAGCAACGACTACAAAGAGGCTCTTCCTTGCATTAATAGATCCCTTTCATTTCCCTGCATCAACCTACCTGGTCCCTTCTTGGCCTGTTTACTGGGCACCTTCATACGGTTATCGAAGATTGTGAAGATAAGGATCGTCATAAAGTGTGCGCAGAATGAAGATCGAGAACAAGCGGCGTTTATTCGTGGCCCGACTCTTATCGTGTGTACCGATGATTTTCTTTCACTCGTTATTGTTGTCTTCTGATTCGATTCACATTACCTCCGCTTATCGATGTAACTGCCAAGTGCGGTCGATGCATGTGAAGAGCCATCATTGATCCCTGAGGATTAGAATGTCAACCGAACGAAACACAAACAACGATTGGCGCTTCCTCCCGAGGATATTCACAATTTTTTGTCACAGGTTCTTGCTTCCGACCCCAAATAAGCGTCAGCGTCGTTTAACAACCTTGACTCGTTCTTTCGCTCCCGTTTATCCTTTTCCAAACTTCAGCGCAATACGAGATACGGAAGCTTTGTTATTCGAACAAATTGAGAACTTTGTAACAGCGTCAAAAGGACCATGCTCTTGTTTTGTCGCTCGTTCTGTGACGAAATTTCGACACGTTCAAGCTCGGCCTTGACGAAGGTTCCTCGGTTCTCGGCCGCGCTTGCAGCGTGTTTGCTGTTTACTCTAACTCTAAAGGAAGCCCTCTAGATCCGGTCGCACGTAGATTGATGCCGAAACGGAACGCCACGTTTCATAGAGGTGTGGACGGACGCTGCAAACGAGCCTTTTCCGTCTCTCGTAGAGACATCCGACAGGAAGTTTTAGCGCACAAGCAACCAAGCTTGCTGCCAGTCGCAGTAGCACCCTCGCCGCCATATTCTACCGATTGCGCTGTGAGGTGTTCTTCATGCCCAGTCTGCGGCTGAGATCGAAAATGATCGTCCTCCGGTCTTGATCAAGTTCTGAATATTGTCATCAACTCGACACGAATAATTCCGGAGCCTCTGAGGTGTCGGAGAAGCAGAACAACAATGTGTATATCGCGACACAAACGAGACCTGGAATAGAGGGATGAATCGTCTGACGTTCGGGCCGCAGCGAAGTCTTTCGAGTACGATGCTTTGTCGATGCTGAATCTTATTTCTAGACTCAGCTCTCACTATAGATCTCATGGAAGCTTTTCGTTTCAGGTGGAAAACACTCCTTCCAAGTTTACGAACGACCAAACAAAGTGGAACGTTCCAGGCTGAGTATTGTTCTCGTTGACGAGTTGTTTGCCCTCGACTCTTTCAAGCGCGGCCACTTCGCGGTATCTTGTCTTATCGCACCGTGAATTCCAGACACCTCCGCTGTTGCCCGACTGCCAGTGTGCTCGTTCGTTGTCTTGGGGAGTTGTTCCTGCCGGCACGTTTTCACAAACTCGCACAGAAGGCAGTGCTCACTTGAGTACCCCGTTCCAAATGCAAAGGAAGATAGCGTAGCCATTTGCGCCGATGCGAGTGGAGACGTAAAAGAATTTTATTCCGTTGAACAGAGCAGTCACGAGGAAACAGGACAGGGGAATCTCGCGATGCATGAGGCACTTGCGCATTTCCTCCACCAGGCCCATGTTTCCCTGGTTGACATGGAGAACATCGTGTATAATGACGAAACTGCATTGACGCTGTTCTTTTTGTCTTGAAACGGAAAGAAGATTCCGCGAGGCGTACGAGAATAGTTCGTAGATCGCCACCGTTTTCACATGCCTTACTTCGCTTCTAATGAAAGTTCGAGCTTGAGAATCCCTTGCGACGGTGGCAGCTGATGAGCTGAATCGAGCACAGCAAGAAATTCGGCATTCGAGACGGGGGCGTAACTAGGCTATGTGCCGCCCGGGGTGGACCGATTGTCTGATTCGATTATATTCACAACATCCGGATAGAAAACCACGAAACTTTGAGGACTCGATATCGTGTTTCAGTGATTTCAAGGCTTCGGTATTCTCGAAGAAATCGGGTTACCTTCTTCTCTCAGGTGGAGTAGCTTCTGCAGAATTGGATAATGTCTGACCGTGACGGACATCGCTTCTTTCTTCGACGATCTCACATGGTTAGAGTTGATTCGACTCCTGCTCCGATATGAGTCGCTCATTCTGCCCATTCAGAGCTCCTCTGAACCAAATAAAGTGCCCTCCCCCCCCCCTTCCCAGGGGCGTAACCAGGCAAAGGGGCACTCAGGGCGAAAATGAAGAATTCTCAAAAATTCCGCTCCTGGGAGACCGGTTAGCTTGAATTATGAGCAGAAAGAGAAGAATAGAAGTCAGAAAACACTAGGAGGCCCCTCTGGTCACGCTAGTGCTTCCACCTGCATCGTAAATGATTTTTCAGTAAGTACCCGGAATTAGAGTCTCCGATCATCACTTGGTCGTCACAGAAGAGGCGCAGCGGAACAACTGAGCGATCACGGGCTACCGGAAGAATGGATTTTTGAGATTCTCTGAGGAAGTGTTTAGGTCCTGGAGTCTGGAACTGATTAGATCTGACACAGCTGGATAGTGTCACTTTCGGAAGCGGACAGGGGGCCAAGCACCGGCTTGTGTCACGCAAACTGCGGCATGCAAAACGTGACTCGTGTTTAGATCTCACGTGACTCCACCGGGATGTTCACCTCAAGTTTCAGCTGATTCGAGTGGGCTCCCCGTGAGAACGTGGGTGTTGAGAACCGAATATTCTTTGCATGCGGAGCTTGAAGACGTTAAGGATGAGGAAGAATGTGTTTCAGAGTGCAAGCTTGCCTTACAGTCAAGTAGGCCAGTGTTCGTCGGTGAGTTACTTCTTCACGGCCGCATGGAGATCCCGGAGGACCACAGGGGTGCAGCGATGCGAATTCAAATTGCTCTGAAATTGTGCAATGTCATATTATCCATGTCCAAGGAAGGAAACCTCGAAGATGAATCATGTGCTCCCCTTTTACTGTTCAGCGTGACCCTCTCCCCCGCCAAGTTATGATTCTCAATGATTGAGTCGATGAACTGAAATCTTTTTGGGAAATCGTCGTCGGATAGTCGAGAGAGGATTCTGAAATTGCTCTTATCATGATTTCACGGGAAAATGGCTCCGCTGCTGCACGAATAGCGAGAACGGGACGCAGTTTGAAACTGGCTCATTTCATAGGCTCACACTCGATGTTCGTTTCTTTTTCATTCGTAGCCTTCAACTTTGTGTCTGAGTCTTTCCGAAGCCCGCGCCAATCAGTCGTGAAGGAGGGCATGAAATCAAAATCAGCGAGGATACGAAAGCGATCTCTTCCAATTCAGACTGCGTTTTCCTCCAATTTCAGCTCCGCAGCCACACGGCGCGATAGAGTGGTCAAACAAAGTGGCAGTGCCAGAGGCGGGACGACCAATTGTTTCCATGATTCGAAGCGAGGATTGAAAAGGGGAAGAAACAATGCTTCTGGCAATATTTGGGCGATTGCACTCGATCGGCAATCGAAGGAGCTAAAGGATCGTTCTCGAGGAAATATTTGTGACAATGATCATTGATGAAGGTGCTGATTTCGGTCATAAAGCTGGAATCTCGACCGTCTTTCCCCGCCTCTGTACGAGGCCTTGGAATATCCTGATTCCGTGAGCTACGACAACTCAATTACTTTCCTCAAGAGTCAGCGAATTCTCTCAAACAATTCTTGCCCCACGAAAGTGTTGCTTTCAGAACGGTATTCTGTCTGAACACAGGAACACACAGACGAGCCGGCGCGGTGACCACTGAAAGCTCCGAATAAAAGCTGATCAGAATCGAGAAGCAATCATTTGCGGAGGCGCTTTTCTGCCCGATTATCTCGACAGAGAATGGCTTGAAACTACATTCACATACCTAACAGCGAGAGACCGAACGACACGACGTCTAGGAAATCCGATATCGGTTGACGTTCGTCATTCAGATCATGCGCAACTCGATTGAATGAGTGAATAGATATCAATTGGCAAACGGGCAGAGAAACCGTCTCGTCCGAGACGAAAGCAAAACCACAGAAAGAATTCGTTCGACTACCTCGCTGGTTGGGTGATTGGCAGGCCGGCCGGCCGGCCGGTGAGAACGGGCAAGAGACACCGGCGAAATGGTTCTCATTAAGGCGACACGATATGATTGTTGCTTACCACCGCCGCCGTCGCCGCCACTAAACAATCGGTCGTCAAGCTGAGCCGCTGTCTCTTTACAACACATGTGTCAATGGGAGGCCCACTGGCGAGACCCTTCCCAGCCTGCGGCGGAGGAGAGGCGCGGCCAGAAACTGAACCAAACTTCAAATCAAGCACTGCCGCATTCCTAACCAGCGGACTCACGATACGCGGCAAGTTCACCCATCGTTACGATCACGATTGGATATATCTGAATACAACTCGCTGATGCTCGAGAACCTTCCGCTAGAACTCGCAAGATTCTAAAAGACGTGTCTCCAGCCTGTGCGAAGTGCTTTCCGAAGACGTACACGCGAAAAGAATATTGTACTCGTGAAATCGCGTGATCGGCTGGTAACAAGTGAGAATTGAGACGTTCCACAAAAAGCTAAAAGATTGTTCTATTCGCACGTATTCAATGGATCACGTAGCATCGTTCGATGGCAGGTCGCACGTACTGTTACGGCGTCCGATCGATGAAACCGATTCAATCGTCGATATTATTTTTCTGAAACTCATCATTCGACCTTGACGCTGAAACACGAAGACCGAGGTACTGCGCTCCAATTCCATGTTTACTCCTGTTTCGATTTCTCCTGAGAGAATCTGTTTGATGACATCGCATTCAGAAGAGATTGAGTGGCTCGGAACAACAGGAGTTTCCCAATTACGACGAGGTCAACTCTTGAAGAATCGGAATAAAACTGGGTATCCAACACTGCTGAGTGAGATCGCGGGTCGTTTCGAAAAGTCGCGAACTTCGAAAAGTTCTTCGCCATGGAGAATGTTCTCGTCGCGGTGACCTTGTGACTTGTGAGCGAAAGCAGATCAAACAGATGAGTTCTCGTTTCGAGAATAAATCACTCTCTCGAATCCGCTCCATCGATCAAGCATGATTAGTTCTTCGAGTCGTGAACACGACGCCACGCAACTCTCGACTTTCTCGATTTCACTTTCGTTTCTCGCGTCTTCAATCTCCGGAGTTGCTTCCTCCGACGAGCTCGGGGAAGATAGCGCGGGTCTGATTTTTCGTTCTGCGGTCGAGAGAAAGTTTTGCGCTTTTCTGCTCCATGAAAACAAGTGAGTGTTTCGGTTTGTTTGACGACGAGGCTCAAGTTCCATATGCAAATCGAGGTCTCAGTACGTCACCAGTGCTTGCTTTTTCCTCGTTGTGTGCATGCGCTGCCGATATTTCTGTTAGCGTGCGGAATATTTATTATTCTTATCCTCTGATCGGTATTCGATGAGGTTGCTTGATCGGTGGATCGGTTTGAACATATTATCGTGTCATTAGGGAAAGATCGCTCCGATCGTAATAAGAGCGGGCGAGCCAGCGGACGACATGAATTATTCCGCGACGGCGGCGGTGGCCATAAATAAGCCTCAGATCGGCCTTGGATCCCTCTTGGAGAAAAGGAAGACATCCATCAGTTAAGTCTACGATGTATCTGACACCCCGTTGCGGAATCCTCCTGAGGTTCCGACCGTCGAGCCCTTGGGGACCCACACCGATATGCAGTCGGGCCTGACCGAGAAGATGAGACCACTGTGGCCTGTGAGCGATGCCGGACGAGAGTGAACGTTCTCGTTTTTCTTTTCTTTCTTCGAAGACTAGAATCACGCGAACTCTCAGTTTTTCTGACCCAAACTCCCAATCGAGCGATCAAGGAACTAAATTGATGAGGGTTCGATATATTCGGTGTAGGCACGTGAAGATAATGAGATTTATGCGCTTTCTAGAGTCCAGAGTTCGAACCCTAGACGATGGAATGTCGAGGATCTGAACTCGGTTCAAAAACCTTTCGAAAATCGCCCTAATCCTAAGTTTCCGAAGATCGTTTAGGCGACTGAGAGATCCGCAGAGTTTTTCGGGTGAGCTGTCAGCCGGCTTCTAAATACTTTGTCGTGTCGCACGGACCACCACTCTTGAGATTCATCGTCTGTTCGGCTCTCTCACGAGTCATCCACTCAACCTGTAAGTCAGGATAAACGGGGTGCTGACAGACGAACGAAGATTCAGAATGCGCCGCCGCGATTGAGACCGATCGATGTTGATTCTCGCGAGTCAAAAAGTGTCAACTTCGGGATCGTGCGAGTAAGATGGACGAATTCGCGTCAAAACAATCACGGCACTCGATGAGTACGCGATCGATCGATCGAACTTCTCGATATATTGGTTTTTCAGGAACGAACTCGATCCACCAAGACATCGAATCCCTTCGACTCGTTTTGTTGAGTTTTTATTTCGATGTATTCGACGCTTGTTTACTGCCGTCACTTGGCATCCGCTACCTTTCGAATACGTTCCGAAGCAGCTGGTGCCACCATCGCGTCATTTTTATTGGACTCGTTTCACAACATCAGTGACCCGGCAACGACGACTGTAAGTACGGCGATAACTTCGGCCGAAGGCTCTGATGACGGCGACCCTGCCATTTGCATTGATTTTGATCCATGGACTTCTCCACCGTAACGAAGAATAATCAGATTGATCACAGGGAAATGGTGATTCACAAGTGCTTAAGCGACGAGGAATTCTTTTGCGATAGAATTGTCGATTGCCACTTCCATAGCATACTTCATTTCGACCGGATGATTCAGGTTCTGTCTTCTTCGTTGAGCCGGTGGGTAGATTTCTATTGTCTCTTTGTTGGCCCGTGGCTCTCTCGTCGTTAGACGATCGTTCCCTCCTCTTTGTGTCGTTGATGACACCCTACTAGACAAGAGAGCGCACTGGACTGAAACCAAAGTGCTAAGGACGGAATATGTGGGAGAAAAAAGGAGCCCTTGTTTACCCCCCTTGACTTGTGCTCCTAACCGGCGAGGGATGCGTTCTAAGATGTCAGCCGCTTGAGAACGCTAACGAGCACTCCGAGGATTTTCACCTGGACGCCAATTGACGATGACTCGATCTTGATTCTGACGACTCCGGATAATCGGATCGTCCTCGAAAACGGGAACCATTTTCACGTCAAAATCTGCAGATTTACATGCTAGCTTTTTGGGAACCGGAATCTTACGTCATCCGAAGTTGCCGGAACTCAGAGTTGTTTTCCTCTTTTCGAATCAAACAAACTCAAGACTTACAGCCGTCTTATTCCCCTGACACGCAAAACATTTCTCTCAAACAATCGATTCCGGACATTGAGAGCGAATTCTCAGAGATTGCTTCTGATGAGGAGCCGACGCTTCTGTATCCTTGTAATATCTTCCGAGTTCTGAGTAAAAATAGGATGGCGATTAATTTGGTTTATGCTTTTGGTCTGTTTATGTTTTCAAAGTGCGATGATCTCGAGCGTGTGATGCGAATACACATATGCTGCTCCCGTTCGTAGGGGATGTTATATAGCTCACAGTCTATGTTTAAACGTCGACTCGATGTTGCGAATTTCACGCAGTCGCTCGTTCCGCAGCCCAGATCTCAAGAAACAACCGATGCGCAGGGTTTTACCCTGAGCTAGAGCGGGCTTCGCACGACTGAGCCGGCAGGGTTCGGACACAGCGGACAAAACAATAGGCTCTGATCGAGCGGCACATTAGGCCCAGCTAATTCGAGCTAGGCCCCAATGAGACTTTGGCGGGAAAGCGAGCTCCTCCGCCTCGTCTCTTCCGAGCGGTCAGATAGTCGCCACGTATCCCTCAACTACATTGTAGAGATCGTAAATAAAACAAAAAGATAATGCTCTGCCGAAACTCGAGAGGCTGGCGAAAGCCGAGCAAGACTTAAAAGTGTGGTCAGTGGCTCGCTTGTCTTGAGAAGCGCTTCGGCCGCGATTCAGCAAACTCGCGAATCAGCTGTAGAAGCAGCCCAGCATGTTCCCCGACAGCAACAAATATGAAGCTCTTTACGATGGAGACAGTCAGATGAAGGAAAAGCGATGAAGAATATATTTCACACTTTTTGCTCTTCACCCGAGCATGTACAACAATACTTCATTCCGCGAAGCTTGTTAGGAACGTGAAGCAATGATAAATTTTAGAATGGCGCTGAATTGAGCGTAAGGTACCGAAGAAAAAGTCATAAATATTGACAAGATATAACCGAAGTGAGGCGGCACCACCACCAGTCTCGAGCTAACGACCACCGCCTGGTCCCTTTTGATCTGCGGCCACGTTCTCTCGTAATGAATTTTTCCGGCTTCCCTTTTCTGCTCCATTTTATTCCTTTCCGCCTTACTTTCCTGCCGGTCAAGTCACTTCTTTCGTTTGACAATAGTATCGAAGGCCGTCATGCATCGTGGATAGCTGTGATTCTAAAGAAGTAACATCCTCCATCCGCACCCCGCCGCGACTTCTTCGTTCAACAATTCAGAACAAGAATCCAAGATGAAGAAAAGTCCATCCAGGTGAAAAGAGAGTCAAAACAGATATCTACTTCAGATCCGCACTGGGAAACTTCCGAGTAGAGAAGAGTGGTTTGAAAATTCCAAGTGAGCTGTGCTTCCTCAAATTCGGATACCGGGATATTTCGCTATCAGGAAAGTTTCTGGCTTCGCTATATGTAGAGGGGCTAACTAAGTTTTCGACGCATGCAGGAAGCACAGAATCACAAACCGCTTTCCTGAGAGACCGTCGATTTCGCTCCCTGTGGAGATCTCACGCATCATCAATTATTCGAATGTTCCATCAAGCAATCTTGGCATTCCATCAACCACGTTAACTCAACGTTTTTTTTTCCGAATTCGACGACCTCGGTGAGTTATTTCAAAGTTTTTCCTTTTGGATCCGAAAGCCCGCGAGCGCGCGTTCGAAGCGCTGCTCATTGTTGACGTTTGATTACCATATCGGTGATGACATCCATTAATTCACGTCGTCGCTTTGGAACGAACACAAACGCCGATTTTTGGCGCTGTTCTGAATCAGATCTCTCTCTGCCTTGTTCTCTGTTTGTGTTTTCGTCCGTGCTCGGGAAGGAACTCCGCGGTTTTTATTCGTTTGTTGAGATCCGCGCAGCTAGGAGCTCGTGGAAAGACGGTGAACGTAGTCGGGCACTGTACGGGAGAACTGGGCCGAGCCCCCGGTTAACGAAGAAATGTGAGAGTATGATAAATCTTTCGAGCATCGGCTGTCTTCGAATCTGCACTCTTGCGCATAGTCGTTTGATGAGCACCGTGGATATTCCCACTCGGTCAGGGAGATAAATTCAAGAATGGTTCTGACGTTTTCGGAAAGAGGGAAAACCCGTGTATTCTAACAATTTATCACTCTCAGCTACGCGATTTCGATCTCTGCTTCCGAACGGAATGAAATAATCCGCTTCTGTGTTGTGATCGCTGGATGAAGCCGTACACCTCCGTTGAAGGCGTACGCGATATACAGAAAGATAAATAGACATCGATCGAACCGAATCTGGATTTCGTTTCGCGATTCGAGTTCCTTGGGACCTCTCTTGGTCAGGGGTCTTGAGAGTCCCTAGAATCTCTTTTTCCTTCTACCACTGTGGAACATTGAAATGGATCCGGTGGCGCCCTCTAGAAGAATGAATCGCTGACTAAATTGAGCAAGCAGAACATGGCAAAAGTCAAAGTACGAGTGGCAAAACCGTTTTGGCTTTTTCCTCTTAAATCAAATAGAAAGCAAACCTCACCTTCAATTCTTTCATTACGTTGTCCCCATTATGGTAATCGAAATCATCGGTGGCGATGCCTGATTATTGCTTCAAATGAAAGCAATGCAGAATGAAGAGTGAGGGGCTGCCGGGTAAATCGGTCTCTTCTCCGTTCCGGTGCTTTCCCGCTTACCCTCGCCTGCCTCTTCCCAGAACATCGTAGCCGGTGTCGAAGCGCACGACGCGGAATCTCCTGCTCTCTCTCTGGAGTTTGCAAACTTTGGCGGCAATCGAATTCTTCCTTCACGAATCCACGGAAACCAACTGTTTCAAAACGTCGAAATTTTTGACCGTGTTGACTCCGGTCTCAATCCAAATGTCGAGCGCGAGGATCATGTGAAGTTCAAGGAAAGCCTGTGGCTGAGGCTTATGTACAATCTACGAATGCGAAATGTGCTGTTTTTCGTGATGTTGTCGGAATGCCCGGCCAAGACCGGGCTTTCACGGGACAGTGTCCCGCACAATGGATAAAACTGGATACATAGAATTGTGCGAGTCGATCCTGAGTGAATAGAGGCCACCGACGCAGAATGGCGCCAAAGTCTTCCTTCATGACGCGCGTGTTCCTTCCCGGGGCTCTCCTTGTGTCCTTGTCCTTCGCGCCAAAAGCGGGATGGGCGTTTGAAGCAGATGAACTCAGCGGTAAGTCGGATTTCTCCCAGAAATTCAAGTTTCCTCGTCCCGCGTTCTCTAGAAGAATCCAAGATGCCGGAAAATGTGAGCTCTTGCGATTTCCTGGTCGTGACCGTTTTTCATGGATTATTTATTCGTGCCATTAATCGAGAGCCAGTGCGAATCATTCATGCAAGCGGCACAGGACGGCTACGATAAAGTAGCATCGTTACTTGACAAACGCAGTAATTCAAGTGTCTTATGTCGAACCAAGACTTATGGTACTGGCTGAGCCGACCGTGCCAATTAGTGTCTCGGTAGCATCTCGTTCCGTGGCATGACTGTAATGACTGGTTACAATGCTTTCGCCACCGCGACATCGACCCCTACGGCTCCTATAGCGTCTCTATCTTAGTTTCCCTCATGATATCGACACCGCCGTGGCGCATTCCGTCGCCATCGCAATCTTCAAACGAGCGGATCTGATTCAAACAGCATTCCGAAACAGCCCGTTGTTCATGATGTTGTTGCGATCACACTCGTCCCCGCATCCCGGAGAAGGCGCGCGTCTCCTTGTCCTGTGATTATTCAAGCGAACTGGAGTGTCGTCTCGAAATGTTCACGTTCGTCGTATCCAATCGGAGAAAATTTTGGAATCCTACGCCTTCCTCTCTCGAATTTCTTCAGTCTCTAAGACGTCAGGAACAGCGGTCCCGAATTTTCCGCATACGTGCCGTGGCGAAGTAGTGTGACTCGGCGTCGGGAGTGCAGTTTCCAATTTTCGAACCGGAATCTGAAACCTGATATCATATGGATCCATGTTGAGACATTCAACAGATGAGACGTTCTTCTGATCTCGAGTCGAATGTTTGGAATGACGTCAGATCGGGACGGCAGATTCTCCCCCGAAATACGGAGTTTCCGAATCTTAGGTAATGATACTTTATCAGATCAGATGATGTGTTCAAGACAAAAAGCTCTGGCGAGCCGCAGAGTTCTTACGAAACGCTCATTTTTCGATTCACGGAGGACACACGACTCCGAGGGATATTTTTTCTCGCAGAAAAAGCTCACGATGATTACTGGGGAATTCGTTCTGACAGCTTAGAGATCCGCGGTTTTTGGAAACAGATTTCAGCTTTCTTTTGAGATAACGCCAGGGAGAGGTAGACCGAATATTTCGATTCTTGGAGCAGATGTAGAAGATGAGAAATTATGTTCTGACTTCAATTCCGGAGGAGGATTCAATGGATCCATCGCCTCCGAAAGGTGGTCATCGAGCGTTCCCATTTCACGCTGACCACCTGTAGTTCAAACTATCATAGCTTCTCGCGTTGGTTTGTTCTCTCGTCTCCTCTTTCTTCATTCAAAATCCTCAAACGAGAATCAGTGCTGAAGGGATGAATATCCTCTATACGATCTTGACGATGATGTTCTAGTTGAAATTTTGGAATCTGTAAATGAAATTTCGGGCTCAAAGAATCAACATTCCCTCGAAGCATTCGTCGCTTCTTCTTGTTGTTGCCATTGTCGCAAGAAAGATCTGTTAAAAAAGGATCTTCAGTCTCGCCCGCGACGCTTTGCTCGAGTGCTCTCGACGCGACCTTCGGGTCCTCTTTAGAATTGAACGTCTCCGCCCCATCTTGGCGTCCGAATACTGCTTTCTCTTGTCTTGCCTTTCTTCATTCCGTTACGCCTTGCCGTCCCTCATCGTGCTCCGCTTCGAGCTATTGCGGAAGATGGCCCGACGGTCACTTGAGACACTTCCGTCCCTTTCGATTCCTCTGTTGCTCCCTCCGGCGTCTCAGTTCATTTTGTTATTCTGCTCCCAGGTCATTTTCCTTCCGTCCTTCTGATCCTCTCCAGTTCACTCAGAGTCGCTCTCTTCTTCAGCCCGCTTTCCTGCGCAAGTGTTTTGTTGCCTTCGAGTTTTGCACGTTTCCAATTCCTTCTTCCGCGGCAGCAGGTCGCTTACAGCCGTACAGTTCGAGGTCTCAGTCAGGTTTCTTTTTTCCTTCCTTCCTTCCTTTCTTCGGGATTTTTTTTTGTTTGCTAAAGGCTGCTGTCAGTTTCTTCCCTGCCATTCAGGCAACTCTCTAGCACCTCTCCTCATGTTTGGATCTTCCATTTCCTCCCAAACTCTACGCCGCTGGGGTTTTTCGGCTCCAGTCGGTTCAGGCGATGGCTTCATGCTGACGCGAGTGCTACATCTGTGGCATGCCGCCAATCGTCAACTTGAATCAATCTCGTGTCGGATTCTTTGGAACTTTGCCACCAGACCGACAAAGTTCGTGAGAGTTCTGAATCTTTTCGAATGTTTGGGCGCTGCCAACTTGGAGTACCTTGAAGTCCCGCATATAACGAACCCCCAATTTAACGAATTCCACTAAAACAATAACTTCTCAATATAGTATTGGCGAATGAGATGGTTTCTGGAAAGATGGAACTTCACAATCATGAAAAGTCATATAAGAGGACACGTCTTCGTGCTCGTGATGCACGTACCTACATTCTCTCACATGGTTGGAGCGCTTTCAGCTGTTGACTGAATCGAGAGACTTCAGCATAGCAAGCTAATGGGAAAAATATGGGTGATTCGTTTTCTAAATCGTGATGCTTACCAAATCGAATGTTGCTAAATCGAGTGATCTATACATTGCGCACCCACAGAGTCCGCTCCAGGCATCATTAGGCGTTTACTGAATCGCGATGTTTACTAAATCGAGAAGTGACTCGATTTTATGAATGACTGACCGTTTGACTCCGAAATCAATATATTATCTCCAGGGACCGCCGCGGAGCTGAGAATGGCTCTGGAAAAGAATTTCAAAATAAAAGAATAAGTAAAATATTTTCGTTGTTCGTTATTAGCGGCTTTTCGGGGTTATCGTCACCTTTTACAAGGAAAACGGTCCACAAGTGACCGAGCCGAAGAGACATTCCGAGAGCGGATTTTCCTGGAGTCGATTCCCTGTCGCTCGCTTCCGATGCATTTGATTCGGGTCTATTCCCGTAAGTAATTGCTCTGAGCCGGGACAACGCACAACGTTTTTAGAGTTGTCGCTGTCGAGGCCACGTGCCGACCATTGTTTTTGCTTCGTCGGCTCTGGCTTGTCTCAATGTTGTCCTGGAATGCTTGTAATCCGTTTTGTCTGGCTATTAGAGGGAGAAAGTGTTACGCAGACAGCGAGTGTTCCATCCGAGCGACCCAGACCGTGGATGCCAGACTTCCACCGGACGATCACACCGGGACAGAAATCGCATTTTTTCTCCACGGTCTCCTCTTTCGTCGTTCCGCTCTTGTCGGACGGAGGGGAAAGTCTTGTTTCCAATCTAATTCGATCAAACTGTCTTCATTATTGAGATCGGAATTGTCGCTTTCGATGGCTGACTATCTATTGGTCCGAATGAACGGTGGATAGAAGAAAAGAGGGAGGGTCGCCGGCCGAATAGGTCCCTCTTCTCCGTTCCGCTCCTCTCCCGTCGACCCTCGCCTCTTCTCAGAGCATCGCAGTAGGTTCCGAACTGAACGAAGCGGGATCTGTTACTCCGGAGTTTGCGAACTTTGGCGGCAATTCAAATTCCCTCGCACGTGAACATTCTTTCTCTCTCTCTCTCTCGACGAAGATTCCGAGGACTTCTGACCGACTTTCGGCCCTGGAAGACATGTGAAGTGCGCGCATCGGCCGTAATTGAGGCAGAAGAGCCACTCACAACGTGAAATGTGTTTTCTCCCGTGATCTTGTTGGGATGCCCGGTGCCCGCCGGGTTCATGGGACGCCGTCCCGCGCAATGGATACAACCGGTATAGGATACGTTTGTGCGAGTCCCATCTAAATGAAGTAATGCCACCTACTCTGTGAATGGCCCTGAAGCCTTTCTCCATGATACGTCTAGCTCTCACTGGAGTCTTTCTCGTTTCTTTGGCGTTCACGCCAAGCACGGGATGGGCTTTCGAGGAGGACGAACTCACAGGTGAGCCTTCGTTAGTTCCGGAAGATTCCGTGACTGTTTTGGGACGATGACGTGCCGCCTTGATTCGCGAATGCCTTTGAGCCATTAATCGGACATCAGTGTGAATCAGTTATGCAAGCAGGAGTCGCGAAGGGCGGCAACAATAAAAGCATCGTTATTCGATGAATGCAGCAATTCAAGTGTCTCATGTTGAACTTGGGCCAGAGCTTAGTGAGCCGACCCTACCAATTAGCGTCTCGATAGCATCTCGTTCCGTGGCATGACTGTAATGACTGCTCCCAATGTGGCTTCTGCCACCACGACACCAACCTTCATGGCCTTTATGACATCTTCATCTTATTCGGCATCCGGACAGAAGCGAAACAAAGAGATCCGAGTTTCTGATTCGAGAGTCGCTCTCCCGGACCACCCGTTGTTCATTATGCTCGTCGGAGTTTATTTGGAGCGAAACGTTCTCTCTCGTGCATCCTCGAATACCTGCCGGCGTTTTCCTGTCTTGTAATTATTCAAGCATACTCTGTTATCATGCTCGAATATTCACATTCGGCAGCGTGGCTCTCCGAACTCCGCGCTTTCTCTTCTTGAATTAGTTTTCCAGTTTCAAAGCCGATGTCGCATTCACTGCAGCTGTGAAAGGTGACCGAAGAGGTTTTCGACGGCACACAGGGTTTGAACCAGGTCTAGTGAAGCGTCAGAATCTGAAAGTACTTCTCTGAGTACTGAGGCCTGACCGGGTACTGCATTGCAACGAACACCGTAACTCACGTTGAAAGTGACTTTTACGACCGTCGATAGCTTCACGCTGAATTCAGACGGAATCCCCTCATTCGATGTTTATCTGTTTATTCTACTGTCGCATAGCTCCATGTTTGCCATCCACCTATTCACGTACGGCCGTTGGTTTTGGGTCGTACGGTCGGACAGAGTTGGTTCGTTCTCTCATTTCTTCCCCTTCACTTGCATCGCAACCTTTCGAGCGTGAGACAGAATGCTGCCAACAATATTGAAATATGACGTTGGCAAAGAGTGACAGGATGGCCGACTAGATGCTTGTGACTCCGGGCTAGTATGCGTCCATCGAGTTGCAGGCTCGACAAGATCCTCAACTCAGAGATCGGTTCCGGTGGTACGCAAGGATTGTCAGCCGCTCAACTTCCAACTTTTCGATGGGCTCTCTCCTCAGCGTTTCCGCCGACCAGGTCCGTGTCAGATTGTGTGCGGGAACGGGTGGACTCCATCAAAAACTGACACTGCCTCATTCTTCGCCTTTCACTCCTGATATTCTCCTTTCACCTCAATACGGATGGAACGCGGACGCCTCGAACAGTGGTTGAAAATACCGTGATACTCCACCGAACGACAGAATTGCGCTAACTGGGAACCGCATCTGTCGAATAGATTCTGGCGTAGCTCTTCTGTTCGAGCTCGGCTATGTCACTCCTTACAGCCTCACCAAAAGCCGACACGATACAGCTTCCAAGCATCCGACCGCACTATTCTTCGATCTGATGTGCGGTTGTGACGATTGATGTCCATGCTTCTGTTTGGAAAGTTATTTTCTTGGAAAAGTAGCGACCTGAACCGGAAAACTCGATATGATTCAGCCTAGAAGCTGATTTAGATTTCTGATTGGCTATTCCATGCCAACTCCGCACTTCTACTCGACCTCTCGACAAATTGTCTCATCTCAGCTGAAATCGATGCCCTCAATTCCGTCAACGACAAATGGTTTGTTACGAACTCGGGCCTGCAAGTGGTTTGCGTAGAGTGTCCTCAGAGTCACTAGCGCGTAACTTTAGAGAGTAAGTTTTGCCGCATTTTATCTATTCTCGAATGTGTCGGACGGCTTAATGGTATTAAGCTTTGAGGAATTATCGACTGGTGAATCCAAGTTCTACGGAAACACCTCGATACATCAAAAGATGGCAATGTGGGCTCAAAGGCACGTTTCTGCGCCCTCTCATGTTCTCTCGCTCTAGCTCAGCAAATAAAAGTATAATCATCCTGTGAATCACTCACTCAAAACAGATTTTCGCACTTCGTCTCGAACGTGAATGTTCAGAATCAACTGATTTTCATGATTTCTTCGAGGTCACTAATCTATCACATAAAACCATACCGATAAAGCAAACGATTCCACTCTGTCGCTACAACACTTGACTAGTGAACTTCTGGAACTGTGAATATTGAGCTGCTGCTTGAGGGATCGGATGTTCATGGCTGATAAAGTGACGGAAGTTGACAATAATACAATGACCATCCACAATTCTAACCACAAATTTCTGCGAGGCCGTGCACGAGGAATCGAACATTCCATTCAACACCGTTGTCCCTTCACAAAGCTCCCATTTTTGGAGGTTGTTCGATACCAAACTTCTTCCGCTCAAACTCGATATTTCGGTCCAAAACCAATGAAAACAATGGAGGCTCCCTGTGAAAGAATGAAGGAGTGGACTTACGTTACTTGAAGAGATAGAGTTCTCGTTCTAAATCGGGAAAAATTATCGACCGACGCCATTCCCGAATTCTCAAATTCTCGTGATCGCTTGGGACCTTCCAACAAAAGGCCGCTCTCGATTCTTCGTGTCCGCTGCTGAGAGGCTGAAGAACGACTCCAACCGAGTTGATTACACGTGAAGGAGCTTACCGGGGGCTACGAACACTTTCAAGGCCGTTTCCTTTATTGCTCGCTCCAGTTTTCGGGGAGTTTTGGACGTGGTCAGCTCTGAATATGCCGCAATAACATCAACGATGAATGAACACGTCTTCAGACTCCTGAAGTTTCGCTGATAATGAAATCCTTCAACAATGAAGCCTTATCTCTTGGAAACGACTGGAACTTCAGCCGGTGTCATGTACAAAACATCCTCTCATCACATTTGGCAGCGGTCTCGAATTTTGTTCGATTTCCGCAGACGAAAATCACGCTTTCTCAATACTTTTCGTCGATGAATCAACACTTCGGTGTCGTCGTCGATGCTGTTGAGATCGCTTGGCTCAAGAGCTTCCTGAGTTGCTCCTGGATGCTCTTCAAAATCGAACGTCTTCGAGCTAACGCCTCGTCCAAACGCTATTTTCGTCCTGCTTTCTCTCTCATCCCGCTCCGGCTTGCTGTTCTCCAAACCGTTTCCTCCGTCTTTCATCGTCCTCGTTGTTGCCAGCTCCGGTTAAAGGAAACGGCGGTGGGCAGCTGGTCGGTCACTGGAGACATTCCTGCCCTCTTCGATTCCTCTGTTGCTTCCTCTCTCCAACTCCTCTTGGTTTACGCCGCTGTCTGTCTGTCTCTCTGTCTGTCCGCTGCTCAGCCCCTATCGTCGTTTTCGTCCTCGCGAGTTCACACACAGTTGCTCTCCGTTTTGCCGACGACTTGAAGCCCTACCCGAGCTTCGCACGTTTCCAATTCCTCTTTCTTCCGAGACAGCGGCCTTTTTGTCCGCTCAAAGTCACTGTCTGCTGGCGTGTCTAGAAGTCTAGAGTACAGTCGCAAGGCCCAGTCCGTTCCTCTTTCCTGTTCGGAGAGTTTTTCTGTTCGCGGGAGGCTGGCTTTCTCTGTCGTCGGTTCCTGTTTTGCCGTTCGTGCACTATTCGACCACCTGCCCACCGCGAGGCATCGGTTCTCTTTTTTCTCGCCAAACTCACCGCTTCGTTGACTCCAGTTGGTTTAGGCTATGGATCGATGCTAATTCGGATGCTATCGACTTCGGTGGATCCTTCTAGATCCTACCCATCAGCGCCTCATCTAGAAACTCGTCTACCGCTGAAAACTTGCTGATTCTAGACTGCACGATGCGGTTTCCGATACTTTGGGTCTCTGAACTGGAGAGGTGAAGAATTTCAGAAGAAAGAATTGGAGAAACTGCGGCTCCTGTCGATGCCTCACAGTCAGCGAACTTGCAGACTGGACCTCCCGAAGTTGGAATTGGGATTTCTATGTACAGCTCCTGAATATTCAGACGTCGTTCGTCTCTTCAAACCTGGAAACATTGTAATGAAGAGCTCTTGCCCGAAAATAAGTCATAGCAGATAACATGCGACCGTCATCGTGACGTCTTTTCAAAGCTCGCGTGAGCCTTTTTTTGAGGCCGAAACGGGAATGCAAATGATAAGGAAGCCCTCTGTCGGATTTGCATCTTCGATTCGGTGAAGTTCGGGAAAATCCAAGGTTATCGATCTGGATCGATGAATCCACGTGTCCGTTTCCCATTGAACTTTGCGCGATTTCCCCTTTTTCAATGCATGCAAGGCACTCGATTTTCGTCGGAAAACTTGAATTTTGTTTCTTTCTTCTCCGTCCACTTCGGCTCTCGCTTCGCGCCGAGTCCCATCTCTTCATCAAGTCGGATCTTCGGCTTTTGCCGAACCGAAATTCCGGTGACACTTCTACTTCAGAAGCCGTTCGCTCTTTGACATTTCGGCGCGATAACGAAACGACAGCGACAGCAGCAACAATAACAGACGACGAACATTCGAAGGTTTCGGCAGAATATAAATAAACGAATAAGCAACCAATGCGGCGCGCCGGATCGATGCACGACAATTATCCGGCGAGCGGTAGCTTTGTTGGACGTTTCTCTACAAAAACGATCGCTTTCGCTCATTGTCGAGCCAGGATTCGATCCTTTTCGTTCAGGCATTTGAGCGCTAACACCACAGAGCGAACGAGAGAAAAAAAACGCAACGCGATCGATGCAAAGTCGGTTTAATAGCATTCAAGTCACCGAATTGACTGACGTAGCGGAGGTTGGAAACAAGCGAAAGCAACACAAAACGTGCTCGACGCGCATTGTCATTCAAATTAAACACTTGAATAACAGCTTCAGAGAGAGGAAAAAAAACGAAACAGAAAAAAAGAAAGGCGTCTCGTGCTCATCAAGTTGAGCACGTTGAAAGCCCCGCATGTCGTCGCTGACGCGTCTCTCGAAAGGTTGCTCGCTTCCGATTGCAGTTTGATCGGGACCGTGTTGCTGATGACGCAAACTGTGACACGTGTCATCTTCTCACTTTGCATCTCATGTTGAATTGTGATGCCGTCAGCTTAGCGGCCACGACGCTCAAAGGACGACGCATTAAGAAAACTGTTGCATCGGCATCGTGTTCCCCGAAAAGAAGGAGATTTGCCTCTCGGAAACGTTGCATTTCTCATTTTTGGAACATTTTGAGCGCGTTTGTTCGCTGGAGGTTTCGATCGTCGTTTTCAGAGCGATTCTCAGACTTCTCGAATGCGACAGCTCGTGAGAAAACGTTCAGCCAACCATGAATTTCCAAGAGCTCTTCTCCCTTTCGTTTTCGTTCACGTTCTCCTCTCACAGAAGCTTCCACTGAGAATCAATCACAGAGTGATACTCATTTGTATGCATAGGCCCGTGTTCCGGCAGAAAAGAATCAAAGAGTCACCGGTCTACAGGCACGCCAGATGCCAGCCAGCTCCGATCGAACAGAAGTAGCTTCGTCGGAAAGGGAGCCGAAGAAGCGTCTCGCATTCTTCCTCCGTTTGTATTTATCTATCTGTTCGATCCTCCTGACATTCTGAGTGAGTGCCAGTCCCGAAATAGCGTGATGCGCACGTGATCGCCGACGACTACTCGAATCGGCGCGGGGTGCGGAAGACTTCAACGGTGAGAACTTGACAACAATCGAGCTGCCAGGTCGCTTATCACTGCGCCCACGCGGAGCGGCGACGAAAAAGTTCGCGTGGAATCCGTGACTTATTTCGGCTGGGAGCGACTCTTCCAGAACTCACGGAGCCAAACCTCGTTCCAACTCTACGGTGAGACCGACAATTGCCTTAAATCTGTTTCGGCTCGGGTCATTCCCCGATTCTCGTCGTCGCAAAGACTGACTTCGTTCGCGAAATTTGTTTCGAGCTTCGGACGCCTGGAGATCCGTTAAGCCATTGCTGCTCCGGCTGCAGGCCAACTGCCGCCGAGTCTAGAAATAACCCCCTTCACGAGGCAATTCCCAACAAAAGCAAGCGCCTGTTTAACCGCTCGCAGATGAGGAGCTCCTGTCCAAAATCCTCGCGCCTCTATTTTACTCCTTTTTTCCAGAAGCTCACTGAGTTGGGAGTCGGGGAAATTTTCCTAAACGAAGCCCCGTCCCAATTTGGTTAGAATATTTCGGTTTTTTTCCTCGGTCGTGAGGAATTTAATTTTCTTTCAAATACTAGATTTAATATATATTTCGGTTTCTTATTTTATTAGGTAACTTTTTGAGTTCCTTCTCATTTTCTGTTAGGTTCCGTTTTATTTTTTGTCTTTATTATCTTGGGTTTTGTTTTCAGCCGCATGGGACTCGCCGACCAACATCAGGGGTAAATTATACTCGTACTCCAACCGTCTTGACGATGAAGGTAACGAGCGAATCGTTGAATTTGCCTCTTGATGATTTGCTTTCTCGCGACTAACCCGTTTCTTGAAATAGAGAGAATGATCCTAAGAGTTCATCTCGTTGATGGCACGGTCGGTGGTTCGAATCCCCGAATCGGACGGGAGCTTGTTGCTCACTTGAACCACGGCGCTTGGAAGTTTGTCAGACACAAACAGGGTACGAACAGCGGAGTTTTTGATTTGACTTGGTGTTCTTCGCACATGAAACACACGACACCTGACTTGCGCTCGCGGTCACGTATGCGATAACCACGTTTGATAATCGCTGCGGCTGACACGAAATCCGTGAAAACCAGTGTCACGGAAGCGAAACAGCGTGGGGTGACCTTCAACGGTGAGCGGAGTAGTTGGAATATTCAGCAGTGAGTTTGAATCAATGGTTCCGGCGCTTGCTTTTGTCGCTTCGAAACATGTTCGGTGATAGGCTTGCAAATCGAGCTCTCGTAGACACTTACTCATATGAACATATGATGTCACGCGGCTCATTTTTGAGATTTGAAAATCCGCGCAAACCGCGAGATCAAAACATCAAGAATCCTCCTTTTCCGGAACTTGGAAGGCTCGAACGCGAGTGCAGATCCGACGAAAACTCACAAAAGCGACAGTTTTTCACGCAGCGAGATGAACTCTGGATTTTCGTCCGAGCCAACCCGCATCCCAGTCGATGGAGTTTGTTCGCGATTTCAATCAAGGTCTCTCAACAAACGTAAACAGAACGAGTCATCATTTTTTTCCTTGTTGCCGGAACACACATTAAATTCAGAGACAGAGCCGATACGGTGACAGCAATCGTCAGATTGTCGGCAGTCGCTCTTGTGCAACTGAGTGACGCGGCGAGGAAAAACGCCATCTCCCTGGTCTCATTGCTTTCGTATTTGTTTTTCATTCCTTTTTCCCTCGTATTGGATTTTGTCGTTGTTGAAGCGACAGCGCGAGCCGGGTGGAGACAAAGGACGTCTCGATTTTCGATAATCCGAGCAGCTCGTCGTCCTCGGGATGACGACAAAACACGAGACACGCTGATCATTTGAAAATAACTTCGGCCGACTGCGGATTTCGATACTTTTCCTGCTGTTCGGACAAACCCAAAAAACTATCGAGCTCAACCAGGCAAGCGAAGTTCACTGTAATGCTCCCCTGCCGTCCTCATTCGACTTAAAAATCTCCCAAAGGCACTTTGATAACAGCAGGGTCTCAGAGCTGCATCCTGGAGCTTGAAGTTTTGGGGCATTCGAAGTCGGCGGCGTTCTTGTCCGCTCACTCCTTAATCGCCGCGATTGTAGACGGGCCGCAGATGCACTACACACTTAACCCTTGACTAAGTTCGCTCTCCAGACAGCGTTATTACAGCGTAAGTGCGGGTTACGCGACGACTGGCTGAGTAAAAGTCACTCCCTTTATAATACCCTCGAGGCAGACAGCGTACCCTGTGTCAGAGTTGAAGCATTAAGAAAGCAGGGGGCGAACGGAGAAGGAAAAAAATATGCCCTGCGCTCGCTTTTTCCACCATACAGCATTATTATTCAACTTCACTTCAAAATAAAGGGCTGCGCGCAGCTGGCTGCGTTCTAACGACCATTCCGAGCGACCGCAACACAATGTTGAAACGCCCCTGAAATGCTTCAGAACCAGTGTGGAACTTGCATTCAAAACGAGTTCGCAGAACGAAAAACTGCTCGGGATGCTCTCCACGACAGAAGAGCCGAACTAGCTCTCTTCGACCGTTCGTTCTCCTCTCATCGACCCGGAGCTTGATCTATCGAGGATTTGAGAAGAAAAATCGAGTCTTTAAGAGTCGCAAGGGCTGTCGAACTTGAATCAGAATCATGGCTCCGATTCTGATGAGGGAAAAAACGTGACTTTTCTGTGCTGAGAACAAAACTCAGACTTCGGGAAGTTTCGATTGCGCTGCGAACTACCCTGCCTGGGCACCAGGAGGATTCGAGAGCGAACATCAAACGCTACATTCAGGGATTCGTGTAGACAGACTTCACTTTGATCTCATTCAGAGCGATGACTCACTGTGAACCAGAGTGGAGTTTGATGAAGACTGAAAATGGGTGAGAACCCGTCCCGTTCGCGAGTTGTTTTGCCTTCGACGTAAACACAAGTTGACAACTCTGAATAAGCTTCCACGCGGCGGCTCCGAACGTCCGTTCCAATTTGGAACTTGCTGGTAGTGCAACCGAAACACTATTGAGATGATCGAATCAGAATGCACCTGAAGCGCTGTAGTGATATTGTCACTTTTCGACACGAAATTGGAGCATGGTGCTTTGTCCTCAATATGGAAAACCCGCCTCTGGCAGCCCAAATCTCTCTTTTCGATGCTGGACTTCTAACATTCAGGTGAAGACAGAGATTGGAAATCGCTTCTGACATTCATTCCTTCCAGAACCTCGGGTCACGGTGTCTGGCGTCCAAGGTGGCCATGTCGGTCTTCCCTGTAATATACAACCCAACTCAACGGAGGACGAAGTGTCGCTTGTGTTGTGGTGAGTCGTCATTGCCATGAATGAGTCTAAGGCCGTTGTTCATTTATCATTCTGACTGCTACATCAAAAAAAATTATGTGGTGTCAAGTCCGAATGTTGGTGGCCGTCCGAGCATCGTTCTCTTAGAATGTTTGGCCAATAAAAATTCTGCTACAATGTTCTCCCCATGATCATCAAAAGTTCTACTAAGAGCACAAGTCCATTGGGATCAAATCGAATTAAGCGAACATTGTCCGCCGTTCGAGTACAGGTACAAGGATGATTCGACAACGCCGATCTACTCGTTGGACTCGCGCAAAACAACGCTCCGGAATGCTCATCATGCTCCTGTACACTGGTTAAGCGAACGGGCTTACCTGAGGACGATCCCTGTCGCCAGCAGGTCGACGAACAACGCGTCGAGGAGCAAACTGTCGAACGACGTCGGCCCCAACACCGCCACTTCGCTCCTGGAGCTGAAAAACCTCGAGAAAGAAGACGAGGCCCTGTACCGATGTCGGGTAGACTTCAAACGTGCCCGTACGCGGAATTACGAGGTGCAGCTTAAGGTTATCGGTAGGTGAAATATTTACTACGTTTTTGTTTGCTCGTTTGTTCTTCTTCTCAGTTTTCTTTCTTCCGGTGGGTCAGCGGAGCCGCTTTGGCCCCTGAACGTGTTGTACACTCCCGTTGGCGTCGGCTTCGTCGCCTTTCTGAGCGAATCGAGAAATCCAAACGCCCAACGGAAAATGGAGGAAAAGTTTCGCTACGAAAGGACGGCCGATCCCGCAGTGCCGACTTTGGAACCAATTGATTCTGGTCGGCGGGAACTCTGCGCTTAATCACTCTCCCGTTCCTCTAACGGTCGGATGCCACTCGAGTCGCGTGAGGAAAACTGAACAGACGGAAAATATCAAAGTTTTCCTCTGTCGAGGACAGCGAGGAGTTCACTGGACGACGGCTCCTTCGAAATATGTAAACGAGGTCTTGTCCTCTTGTTCTATTCCAGTTCCACCTTCACGGTTGACAGTGGTAGACCAGCGAGGGACGCTCCTGTCGGACAAGGCGGTGATCGGACCCTTCACCGAGGGCGAGAAACTCGTACTGAAATGTCAAGCCCACGGAGGTAAGGAGGTGTTCCCCGAGACCATGCCCGGCATGCATAAAAAAGTCGGAGCTCAAAATCATGAGCTTTCCCCCCCTCCACTTTCGCCGCTGGTCTTGTCAGCGAGCGCGGCGTCTGAACTTTATTTCGCGACGACACATCTTTTCCTTGACGTTTCTTTTTTTCCATTTGCAGGAGTTCCTTCGCCAATGGTAACGTGGTACCGGAGCTCATCGTCGACAGTCAAAGAAACTGTCCCGGCACAACTCTTGACTCAACTCGGCAGAGAACTTAAGCCGCTATCTTCTACAGCGAATGTTCAGCATGGGAGTTTTGTGGAAAGCGAGTTAGTTCTCCAGAGCCTGACGCGAGATGATCTCCTGGCAGCTTTAATTTGTGTCGCCTCCAACAACAATGTTTCTCAACCGCTCTTGTCCTCGGTTATCCTCGACATCTACTGTAAGTTTGAGCCTACCGGACGTGTGATGACCCGGAATCCAGAAATTCAGCGGAAAACTTTCTCAAAGTAGACTTTTGGCATCGAATCAAAATGAATGGAACAGGGATCGGTCCAGGATTCTCAAACTCACGACGAAATTGGATTTCCAGTCCGTCCACAACACGTCTGGATAACATCGCCGACGCCCGAAATCATTCTAGCCGGTCAGACGACAGTTTTCAAGTGTTCGTCGTCAGTCTCGCGGCCGCCCGCTGTGATCCAGTGGTTTAAAGGAGATGAGAAAATGTCAAATACCACGATCGTGGTAAGTTCGAATAGTAGTTCCTCGGCCCCGCTGCCAGCTCTCCCGAGCAAGTTGAACGGTGACGAGTGGCACACTTCGGTGTTGGAATTCGTGCCGTCTCCCGACGACGACGGCAAACAGCTCACATGTAAAGCGGACAATCCCGCGATGCCTATACGCGGCGCCAAAGGATCGGCAGGGGACCCGAACGCCATCGCAGACGGCGTGGAGCTCAAAGTTCACTGTGAGTTGATCAAGTTTCTTGTGCATGTCATTTCGTAGTTCTCGCAAACCTTGATCGGAGGAGTTGCTGTTGTTCCTTACCTCCACTGGAGGTAGTCCTCGTGGAGGATCCGCTTCGACGTCCTCCTCTCCTCTCTCTAACGGTTCTGTTGTTAACTTCGTTGTTTTTGTTGTCGATGTTGCTGTCGTCATCGTCAGCCATTGTTGTCATAACTTTTGTCGATGTTGCGTCGCTATCACGAGCGCGGCCTTTTGCGGTCGACGAAACGCCACATTTGTCTTTCTGCCACGTCGGAATGGGAGGCACGAGGAGCATATGCAAAGCGCTCGTTGTTGCAACGACAACGAGCGTCGCTGGAGACATTCCAGTAAATAGCAAGGATGACACAGTGGACACCATTACACGCGGTTTGTGTAATGACAATAGTCGACTGTCGTCAGGTCGTCTAAGGCCGTTGTCTCCTTGGATCGTCAAGCGCTGTCCTGACCAAGCCTCTGTCGTGAGTGAGTCTACTTAGTACCCAATGCAATGACCATCAGAAGGACGACAAAAGCGGACGAAGGCTGGCTGCAACCTCAATCAGGCCGCGTCCTGCGGTGAATCGCTGCGTTCGCGAACGCTATCGACCGATCCCCATAGTGGTTGTTGTTGTCGCTGCTGCTGCTGCTGCTGCTGCGCATTGTTTGCTAACCCAAGTGTCGTGCATGGTCCCCATGAAGTCCATGAACGAGGACAGTTTACTCAAAGTGAAAAACAAATCGATGTTTCCGTTCAAGCTTCGTGGAGTTTTGATCCTTTGTTCTCCTTTCGTTCTCAGATGTTCCTCAACCAACAGTCCGTCTGGGCACGAAGTTGCGCCACTCTCATATTCGCGAAGGACATGACGTATTCTTGGAATGTGACGTGAAAGCGAATCCGCCGCTAATTGAAAGGGGATGGACGTTCGAAGGACGAGAGCTCAAAACCGATCTTGACAAAGGAGTGGTCATCAGTGAGAACTCGCTCGTCCTACAGAAAGTCACGAGGTAAGAACTCGCCCTCCTTCGGTCGACGAAGGAGAATTGAGTTTTGTACGGGAGCGCAGTTCGCTTGTCCGAAGTCGAATCGTTGGGAGATTCTCTGGCGGCGCTTGATTACATCGAACGCTTCATCAAATCACTTCACTTAGTGTGGATAGAACGATCATCAGTTGATTAAATGGAGAGCTTTCCCTCCAGGCTCAACCGCGGACGTTACGTGTGTACGGGAACCAACTCCGAAGGTCAAGGAAAGAGTCCTCCGTTCCAGTTGCGAGTTAGATGTGAGTGTCATTCGGTCCAATTACTCCTCTCTCGGGTCGTTGTCAAGAGGCCGCGTCCCCTTCGCTCATTTCCGGATTCCGTTCCTAATTCTCGCGCACAAAGCGTAATCTTTTCCCCGTCAAATACTCGGAGCCTCGGGAAGTCTCAAATCGTGCGACGGGGGTGAATGGCCGGATGAGAACGGTTTGTTCCGTTTCAGACGAACCGACGTGCAAACACGGCCAGAAACAGATGTACGGAGCAGCTAAAAACGAAACGGTCCGGATCAGCTGCGAACTCGACGGGGACCCGCCAGAAATCACGTTTCGCTGGCGGATTCGAAACTCGAAAGGTGAAATCACAAACATTCCGACTCCGAACGCGAAGAACAGCAACACGATTTCCCTCGATGACGACGCAAGAGAAACCGGTTTCCTCGTCCACTCGGAGGGAACGCAAAGCTGGCTTACGATTGTGCCAAAGTCCGAGGACGACTACGGAACCATCATTTGTTGGGGTCGGAATCTTATGGGCATGCAAACCGAGCCGTGTCTCTTCAGTCTGACGGCCGCTGGCCCACCCGGTCCCGTGCACAACTGCAGTGTAATCAATCAAACGGAAGAATCCATAACGATCTCGTGTCTTGAGGGCTACGATGGGGGTTCTGAAGGAGGCCAAACGTTCCACATGGAGGTCCACGACTCGGCGAATCAGAATCGCGTGTTGATCGCCAATCTCAGCACTACGTCTGCCCCTCCGAGTCTGCAGGCGACGGGTTTGTCCCCCTCCACCCCGTACGTTTGCACGATCTATGCATCGAACGAGAGGGGGACAAGCCAACCCACGATCCTCGTTGCTTCAACGATTCCGAAGCCTTTGAGTTTGTCGTCGAAAGGCGGCTTCCTGTTTGGTTATTTAGACGGACGCTTCAAACCTTCCCCTTTCGTTATCATGGGAATCATAGGAGCGATAGTTGCCATAATTTTGTCAACCGTTCTCGTGGTTGTGGTCGTGCTGAGGGCGGTTCGCGCGAATCAATTGACAGGGAAGCATCGTGGACCCAAGAAAAAACGTGAGTTCCTCCATTTGATCGATGATTTTCGGCGAAATCCATATTTATATCTTCTCGAGGAGAACCTTTCGGATCCTGCATTCTGTCCTCGTTTTTGGCGAAATTAGTCTCACTTTGTGATCCTAGAACACCATCCGGTCTCTTCTCCGGGACTGAGAGGATGAGGTCTCACAACCGCTGATTGACCTCCATTCTCGGCGAGCTCGATGAGAGAACGATTCCAAGACAAGTCGAGTTGATTACGATCGTTTCGTTGCAGTAAATCATATGGGAATCTCGATCGACGACGACGAGTCCGTGTTTCCGCTGAGGGACATTGAGAAGAAGAGTCACAGTCCTACAGTTACTGATCTCAAGAATTTTATCGATGATGAAGACGACTCGCGAGGTCCCGATATCATACCAGGTAGGATACTTCCTGTGGCCCTTGACCACCAACAGATGCCGAAGACTTTGGAGAATTCCAATCAAGAGTCTAAACTACAGAATCGTTCCACAGAAACGCTCAAGTTGACGAGTCCCTCTTGTTCAACCCTCGGAGTGTTGGAGAGCAGCTTTATTCAAACTAGCGGCGGGAGCGTCGTCGATCCATCCACTGCACACATATTCTCCCCTCAGTCGGATTTCGGCTCGAAAATCTCTAGTGATGTAACATACCTAGACTACTCAAGCTTGAAACGTGGATCGTGGGACATTGCTCAACGCCAAAAATCTTCAGAACCTTCGTCCATCTTTCAACAGCACATGGTCACGCTGCCCAGAAGACCTCAGCAACAGCTTCCAGTCGTCTCGACGCGAACATCTGCAGTTGCAAGTGGCGCGTTGGACGCATCGTCGACGAGTCACCACCCTTATGTGAGTTCCTTTGCCGCCCGTAGCGTGCCCCGGAAGCGTGTCGGAACGTGCCTTGTTTCCGAGATTGCTAATTTCACAGCGATTTCACCTGCTTCCGAGAGCAGATGTAGCGGCGAGTCCTCTTTTCCGGAGATGTTGCGCTGCTAGGGTTTGGACCCTGGGAGGACGTTGAGTTTCATTCAAGGAGCGCGCGATCTCGTAGGGCCGCACAGATCAAAGGTTAGATGATGGTCGTCTACGACTTCCCCGAACAACGCCCTCGTGTTTTGTTTGAATGCGCTCCCGTGCCGTTATTTCGGGACCGAAGGCAATCGGGAACGGCGGTAATTCACAGCCATTGCGGTCCGGGCCGGGACCACTTTCGCTCAAATGCGAGTCCATCAAATCAATAGACCGATTCAACCGAGGCTTCTTGTTGACGGCTGCCGTCGTCGAGCGAGACTCTCGCTAATTGAATCCCCGACAGCCGGGATTTGCATAATGAGTATATTCTGAGCTTAACTCGATCTCATCGAACCGCAATTTCAAAACCAGCAACCACTTTCAAGTTGGAAATCTCCGCAGGCCGTAGTACGACGTCGTCTGCTGCTGCCCGTCACGTCAGGAGATTACGCACGCATAGGCTGGCATGACCGAATCTTTGAATCGGTTACCTCTGCAATGCTAAACCGATTTTATTCACGGTCATGAATAAATCAATCGATGTGGGAAACTTCCCTCGACTACCTCGTGACCAACACGCGCGGTTCCCCCGAACATCTTCCTCCTGGAAAAGTTGAATCTCGGAGTGCTGACTTCTTCGAGATACGAAATCGAGTCTGAGAGGAATCGAGGTTTTGCCGAGGACTGGCGACCGCCTCGTTACGATAAACGAACCAAAAGCAAGAGTTCTGCGACGGGAGAATCCCTCGCGCTCACGGAATCCTCGAGAGCGTAATGTTCTATAATAACAGGTGCATCCAATAAGTGCTGTATGAGTGTGGTTGAATCTTCTTGATGGCGAAAGTGGAGGCGATTAAAAAGCAACATGAAGCGACGGTCACTCCTCCCTCAATCTGCATCTCAATCCCCGGCCACCACAACCGCTGTTACTCCACCCCGTACTCTCTGATGACCGAATACTACCTCGACAAACAACCTAAGGGATGTTCCAAATATCGTCGTCATATTAATCACCTTTCCGTCATCGAACTCCTCTTATCATCTGATGCAGTGGATGCATGCCGTCGAGAGAAGCCTTCCGACTCTAAAGGCCGCTGATTTTGGCGGGGAAACGAGTTTACTGCTTTAAATCCTCCAGAGAATCCGGCGATTCGTGAACCAAATTTCTAAAACGGAAAGAAACGTTTTCCAGGAGGAAGGAACACTGTATCCTTCATTTGCCGTATCCTATATTCACTTTCAAAGCGCTCCCTGAAGGTTCGCTGTTGACTTGATCGAATTCGCGTGGCTTTCCGATGATCACGCTTCGAACCGCCATAAACAGCAATCAAACGCAGAGCAGGAACTGATACTTTGTTGCGGAGCTCTGTAATTAAGCACACGTTCTTCTCCCTATAGTCCTGATAATATTCATGCAGGAAGGGAACGAATGAAGAACTCAAAAGATCATCCCGGAGGTCACAAACCATTCTCTTGACGTTTCATGAGCGGAGGGAGTTCTCAAGGGGATTGAATTGTATTCTAGATTCGCGCCAGTCAAGTTTGAAATGTGATGCGCACCGCTGTGCACGCACGTGCTTCCCGCCCTTTCGTCGTTGCTGTCATTGTCAGCAACGAAACACGGAGATACATACGAAACACGGAGCTGTAACAGATGATTATCGCGTGACAGCTGTATCGATGCACCGATCGAATTCCTTGTTGCGTTCACCCGTTGTACTTCGAGAACCTCTTCCAAATCGCTTGTAATGCAAATCATGGGTTGTTGGTGAAATATTAACCAAATTCTTCTCCATTTGATTTCAGGTGATGTAGCCCTAAATCGGACTTCTTGTAAATAAGCGGGGAACAAGCTTAAAGAAAGGAAAGAAACCCATCGTGAAGATGTCGATGGAAATCTCGTTGCACATCATCCATGGCAAGGAGTTCCGTTGTCTCAACAATGACGAACGAGAGATGATTAGGACGAAGGAAAGTGAAATATTCGATGTCTATTTTTGACGGCTGAACATATGTAGAGGTCGAGTGTACATTCTCTCATGTTTCTCAACAATGTTAAATAAAATGTTCATATAAAAAAACAGACAAGTGTTTCAAAACACTCCCTGCGCTACTAGTGCACTTGAATGATTCAACTTCAACGAGGCCGTGCCGTGCCGTGGCGTCGGTGTTGCGCACCTGGGTTGTCCTGGGTTGTTGGAATCGCCATCGGCTCCTTCTCAAACAGACCTCGACAACAAGATACAGCACAGGGTTCCCTCGGAATCAGCTTCCCAGGATACTCCGACATCACCTGCTACTTCGTTCAGTGTAAGCGAGCTCATCGAGTTGTTCGTGGATGATCCGATATCACTCACTTCACGGCTGTGGCTCCATGAGCGAAGACAGGTTGCCCCTTTAGACCGCGCGAACATCCGCAAAACAGAGAAGAAGTTCTACTGAGCTTCCAGGCTCACGGATCACGGAACAAGCTCTCCGGTATGAACCACCTCGCAAAGAATCTAAGAGTTCATGGGGAACCCATACCAGACAACTCCAAAGTAACCGTTTTGATCATCACATTTGACCCTCCAGGTCGTCTGACATTGTTTCTCTCGAAAAACTGAAATTCCCTCTTCTGAACCTGAAATTCTGCAGCTACAGCTCCAGAGAACCTGAGCTCACCGAAGTTGAAAGTTCACAACAGCCAAATAATGATGCTCCTTGGAACAGGAGTCGGATCCGGGAATTTCTTCTCTCTGCGTCCGCGAATGATAATTAGAATAGGGAGCGACCGATCCCACGTCGAGATCGCTTTCAAAAGCGTTCCGCATGAGCGGAGAAAATCTCATCGTAATAGAGTCTGACTCGAACCTGTGCTCCACATTTTCCGACCGAAAGAGAAAACGTCTTCTCGACCAGAGGTGCCAAACATTTCACTTTGACTGGAGGTGCAGCAGTGATTTCCGGCGATGTTTGCCGAAAGCGAGCCCAAATAATGGACTCGAGAGTAAATGCAATAGAGTCCGGGGTCTAGATGACGCCAATTAGGCTTAATCGTGAGCAGCATTCTGCCCAGGGAACCTTCGGGCGAACTTGACAAAAAACGTAGGAAGAGCCGTCTGCCTGCATAATTTTCATAATGGTCGAGAGCGGGGTGGATGTGGGACAGTAGAGGAATGCTCTCGCGAGAAGCGGATCTGAGCGCACGCCAATCATCTAAATGGCAACAGCAGCAGCAGCGGGAGCGCTTCCCTCGAGAGAAAACAGTTACCAGCTATCAACAAAGTGCTGATGGCGTCGAGAGGAGGCGCGCTTGTCTTCGGACTTATCTCTGGCTCCTCAAAGTAGGCCGTGGAAGACACCGTCACAACAGACTCTGTGAGAGGCATTTTCGTGAAAATCAGAAAACTTCGACTAATACCTATTTTCCGAAAGTTCCTCTGAACTCACATCGGGAACGAGAAGAAGATAACGATTCGGGAGAAGGTCAGAGCGGCAATAGAAGCGAGCGCAATACAAAGGGCTGGAAGTGAAGCTCGCTGCGGAAAGTCGAAAAACTTCTCCAAAGCGAGGAACGTGCGTGGAGGGAGGGAAGTTATTAAAAAACGGACTCCCCATCCGAAATGTCGAAAGAACGAAGTAAAAGTTCGTAGGCCTTTGTTCCGCGTCTTGTTTCGGGTGTTCAACTGAGCGTGGTGACGGCGGCGGCGGCGGCAGCAGCCACGAGTTCGCCTCCTCGGTTCAAATTCTTTGTTGGATTATTCAAGGAGCGTTGTGGGGATTCGCTTCTCGTAGGTCAGGATTACACCTTCTCGTACTAAACACCTGCAGATCTTGTTCGTGCTAGCAGGTGTCGAAATTAGCGCCGAACAGACAGGTGTTGCGCACTTGGTCACGAGGGAAAACAGCGCGAGGACTTCCGAATGTCTCGAGAAGTTCAAATGTCACCGGGGCCAGAGCTCTAGCCCGCCAGCAAGCTGCTTGGCAAGGCCCGAGATCTCTGCTGAAGAATACAAAATATTTGAACTACGTCTACCTAAATCGGCCTCCGGACGTTCCTCCGGATATGGAGCTATCGATGGACCGTCCACGCATAGATATGTGGATGTGAGAAGATCTCGAGAAAAAAAGAAATGTGGAGGAACTCAGCAGACGTGGATCCATTCGTGCAGTCGTCATCGTTCCACCATCGCATCGGAACTGAATTGATCCGATCGATTCGCTTCCAGTACGACTCCTGAGATGATAGATGGAAACAAAAGGTTCCATATATTGTCAATACGCTGTACGCCAGGCCGAGCAGACTTTGGTCGAGCATAACTGGGCGTTCGATAAAAACCGGCCGAGAAACAAGTTGTCTGTGTCTGATGCAAGTTAATGAAAGTCCTGGCTGGCTCGCTTGGGTTTCACATAGAGGCATAAAAATCCAAGCCTTGCTCTCAGGACAGCGGCCGCAGATTCTTTCGACGCAAAAAGTCACCCTCGAAGCCACCTCTCAAAGCTTTCGCCCGCTAGCCGAAGCTCGAGCATTGATCGTTTCCGAGCGCCCGCGCTATCGATACGCTGCTGGATCCAACCGAAGAATATCCATTTCCTGTCGCCTTCAAAATTTTCCCCGAGATGGGTCAGGTTTTTATGTCGTAGTTCGGAACTGAAAGAGCGACGTAGTTCAGTGGTCGCAAATCGAGCGAGTCGACACTCAAAGGAACTCTCTCCGAGAGGCAGACGATTTCTCGACTCCATTTTGACTACAGAGTTTCTTCTCAGACGGAGGTGGACGTCCGATCAAGCGACCGCGCGGTGTCTCCTCGGGCAAAGCAGGACATTGTCCAACACAGCAATCAACGAGCCCTCCCGATTTTGCGGATGACTTCGGTGATGTAGGCGGGAAAACCATTAGCGAGATTAAGATTCACTCTCGCATCGAGCCCAGCGAAACACAACCTCAACTTTTCCTCAAGTCCTGATGTCCGTCGCGGTGGCGGAGGAACGCGACACTGACGAGCCGCCGCACTCGGGACTGTACACACCAACGATCATTCGATGAGAAGCATGTACATACACACACACAGGGGCGTACCCAGGTTTTTTTTTTGGGGGGGGGCAAAGACCATTTTCCGATGGTTTTGAGGGGGGCCAAGAGCTGAGCATCCTCATCATCGCCATAGAGTCCTATAGGCCAGCTGAAAATCTTGGGGGGGGGGCCGGGCCCCCTGGGCCCCCCCCTCGGTACGCCACTGCACACACAAGAAACTGAGAGGAGGAAAACCGGAGCAGACGAAACTGAAAAATGACAACAGAGAGAAGTTCCAAGGTGTTCCAACCTTCTCCAATGTTTCCATGTCGGCCGCATGCTATCAGTGCGAGGGAACACGCAAACAAGCAGTCAGACGGAGTTCATGCGGGCTCCCGCGGAGAAATTGATTGTTCAGAACGGAGATTACGCGCAAAACTTTCCACCATCCCGGAATTCGTTGGGACCGCACACTCTGTTCATTCGCGACGATACAGGATCCGAAGGGAAGCGGACGTCGAACCCTGTCTCGAGAGCACTTGGCTGTGCCTTCGGAAATCCCTAAAATAAACTCGGCCATTTTACAATAAAGGGAAACGATAGCTCGATTGTTGTACTCCGTCGTTTTCAGGACGAAAACTCGACCTCGTTTCTGGATCTCGATGAAGTTTCGAGAGACGAGAGGCTACTTTCCTCACATGTGCTGCAAAACTGAGGGCATTGTTTCAGATCATCCGAATCGATTCTAAACCAGCCCCTACATAGAATGGCTCGAGTCCAGCAGGTGGCTGGAAGTGCAGGTGGTCGACATCGTTCTGACTGTCCGGTTCAGTTTCGACGGCAATCACCAGAACTCGACGCGGGAAGACGATGCAGTAAAGGGAAGTGGAGCGAGTCGGAGAACTTTTCCGATTCTCCAGAGGATGAATTAGATTTCTTCCTTCCTCTCTTTTTGTCGGAGACAAATCACTTGTTAGCTCCCTCTGCCGTCTTGGACCACATTGAAGGAGCGACTAACCGGTACGCTGACCGAGCCTTCGTCGGAATCCGCCCCGGAATCATGAAGAGAGAACCCGTTGTATAACAGGATATAATAACGACGACACTCTCTGTCGCTGAAGACAGTGATCAGGGGCGGCGGCGGCAAACGTACGGAATGTCGTCTAAGTGTCTTTGAGTGCAGGAATGCAAACGAGACGGCTGAGCACCTCCGACCCCTGGCTGGCCGCTCCAAGTTCTTTCAAAACGTTCACTCAGCCGCGGACCCGCGCAAGCACGTTACATGCAGCATGCACAAAAAACCTTTTTCCGCCGAAATCCATCAAGACGCAGATCATTCTTGCGTCGTGCTCGTTCGTTCGTTCGCGCGCTCAAAGTCAGTCATCGTGATCGGTGCCCATAAACGGAGACGCTTCAGTGAGCTCGGATAACTGGCCTTTGGCTTTTCTTTCCATTCTTATAGCCGATGTTAACGCCTTGCTCGAAGAAAACGATGGATCGTAAACTCTGTCGCGTGGATTGGGAGTCTATTGGAAGACTTAAATGAACTATCAATGTGTCTGCCGGGAGGGTCGTCATTGTCGTGGCATCATCAAACTTCCACCATATTCTATAAACAAGAAGGCGTCTTCCACGCAGAGGCTCACTCAGTGTTCGAGGGAAGAGACAAAAAAGGAGCAATATGAGAGTGTATGCACAGTCGAGGAGTCGGGAACATGGCTTGACTATTGGTGCACGCTAATAAAGGCTGATCGGGGCAGGAAATGTCATAAGCACCACTAGTTTCTTACGATGCTCTGCACAGCATCTGCTGTCGTTGCCAGGCAAATGGCATCTTCCTTTGCGGCAAGCAATTCTGTGCAAGCACGCGTCATGAGACCCGCAAGTCGTGCGGTCGTCTTTTGACCAACCACTCGATCGGCCGTCAAACAACGAAACCATGCGCCAGCAATTTGCATTCTCCGCTGCATCGCGGACTGAGCGAATCCTCTTTGTCCACGACCGACGCTGGAGGCCCTTCTGACAAAGGAGAGCCTGGCCTAGAGCTTGAGCTCACAACGTCGAGAATGAGGAGAGTCCGCTACGACGACGTTGGTTCGATTCGCGGTGTCAGCTGATTTTCGGGGAATGCGCCCGTTATCTGGAAGGGATATCTGCAACTTACAGTCAGCTGGCAGCATCTGGAAGCCCATGATGCATTGATTGCGTATCATTTGCGCGAGCTGACCCTAATGTATCCAGGGAAGAGTCTTTTCTCTCTTTGCGTCGATGAAGAAGTGTCTCATACAGCAGACCGCTCACGTTGGGCTTGCATTTGATGCTTGATGGAAGCATCGAATCCCTTCAAAGTGATGTCTCATTTCATAGATAGCTTCCTGCTGACGGACAAACGGCTTTGCCGATCTTCAATTGGCGTCTTTGAGGAATGTTCCTTGTCATGCAGAGTCACTCTGAAACATTCTCCCGTTTCGAGTTTTTGATATCGATTTCCCGCTCGTGTGCACATTCAGGATTGCGCTTCTCAAGTTTTGGGAACGCAATTTCAGATCAGTAGGAAATATGCCTGGTATTCACAAAAAGAGAGGTTATTGAAATCGTTCGAGGAATTGGAATCGCCGGGAAACTCGGAAATCAAAGTCCGCTTTGAACTTCCTTAATATACTTTGTTTCTCGATCGTGTGAGAGGCAGCGCCAAAGACTTCTGATTGCTTCGGACGTGTTTTCCTTGAAATCCAATGCTTCAACACGGCGGCAAGACCGATCTCCAAAAACGTTATGGAAGTCTCTCAGCAAAGAACGTCTTCGGTTTCCGCTTGTTAGGCTGCTCTTGCCGCTAGGGTAATCTTCGTTCAAAGTTCAGGGACCACAAGTCACTTGCGGATCCAAAGGTTCAAAATTCCGCCATATTGAACAGGATCTTACATGAAAATTTCCTCTGAGCAAAGTATATTTTGAGGAACTTCCACATGCTGGGATGGGGAAAAATGGTCCAAGTCGAGGACCAGGTGAAGGTTATGGATTCTTCGCCATTACCTAATTTTTTACGGAATCTTCCGGCAGGACCGCTCGGCTCAATATCACGGATGAGGGGCCTTCAATGGTTGACACCGATGAGCTAATGAGTCACGATGTCACCGGAATCCCTCCACCTATCGTTGCATCTTTTGAGGAGGGAACAAGCGATATATCATTAGAGGATAACGAAAATATAGGAAAACCTCAGTGGAACATCGGAACTACTTTCAATATCCCATGAAGTGGTACAACACCGATGTATGACGTCTTGCAGAAAGAACGAAAGAGTTCGAAGTCTGGGCTCGATTCAATAGAATTTCCACTGCGCTCTCAAAGAGATACTGCTTTTCGGTGGCAAGACATCAAGTCGACCGAAAAGGTTGCGCATTTGCTGTTTCCTCGAATCATCGACAAAAATGACTTGACGAATCATTGAAGCAATGTGATGACACACGTCACGCCGGTCGCTCATCAATGCCGTCTCCTTGAGAGGCAATTCCGTTGAAGAAAAGTTTCGAAACGGTGAGGTTATCCGCGTTGGTGTGGCAACACTGCACTCGCCGATGCAGTGATCCGTGTCGAGTTCCCCCGCGAATTCGATTTCAACGAGAATCTCACGATCGGTGCTTAACAACTGACATTTGGTGATCACACCGTGGGCTCTGGCGACATTCCGTTCCGCCGACTTCGTGCTAGGTCTATCGGAGCAAGTTTTCCCCGCAGCCAGCTGTGAGAGATTCGCAATCTCCGATCTGAAAACAATATCATTCAAATGTTGAGTTGAAAATTTTCAGCGATGGCGACAGCGGCACGTGCGCCCAGAAAGCGAGAGGATTTTCGGTTTTTGAACGATTTCGGGACCAGTTGAAAGTTGTGGACGCGTTGTGGTGATCCCAGCGGAAGCATTGTTGTGGAAACTGTTACTTTTGACTCGGAAAAAGCATTGAGCCAGTCGTGCGTACGAGATAAGACTCTTTTCTCTCTTTGTTTTCCATCTCGCTTCGGCTCTTCCGCCTGCTCTTCCTTTGTATCACTTCGTGCGTGAGAGTGCGCGCGCCCGCGCTTTACTTCTTTGCAGCTGGCTTCCGATGTGCAGATGTTGACGACTGCGTCTCAGACAAAAAGCTCAGTTATCGTTTTGGTTGGTCTCGCTTTCCTGTCTCGCGAAGCTTAGCGGAGCAACATCATGAAGTGACTCGCTCCCATCGCGAGGCAACAGGCCACGACGGGTACGTCCGCTCCACCACCCCCAGCAGCTGTGGAACCGCCAAGGAAAGTACTCCTTTCAGGTTTCAGGAGGGGTTGCAATGTCGTTCCTGAGGGTCCTGGTGCGGGACGCGAATCCTTTCGTCCTTGGAATCCACGAATTAAATCAAGGAGAAAGCGAAAACCGAGAGACTTGCAGTGAGTCCTACCGGTCGAAATGTTGTCCTACTCGAAGGACATTGAGTCTCTGTCGCTTTTTAGGGCCTGATCAGGGCCTGAGTTCCTGTTCGGCATCGCAGTAAACATTCCAAGAGACGGTCGGTAGTTGTCCTCAGGAATCCCGGGGCGTAAACCATTCCCCATCGGTGCCGTATGATAGGTTCGCGGATCGCGGTCGGTGCAGCAGCGTCTCGTTTCTACCTCAGGCTGAAAGTTCTGGTGTGAACGCAGAAAATAGAGAAGAGCGACAACATGAGGAAGAGTGAAAGATTTTTTGTCGTGCCAGAGAAGTAGGCTGTCACAGTCGGACCCTAAAGGAATCTTCCTGCTGAGTCTCTCTGGCTTTAGCTTTCTCTTGATGGGCTCGCTCTTCTCCAGGACAAGACAGTGCACTTTCATCTCCGGACCTTTCTCTGGAACGCTGCGGCGACGGTTACTTTCTTTTTGGTTCCTCTGACAGCATTCCATTCAAGCTAGCTCCGCCATGGCACGAGAAACTTGAGGGTGCGACATGCCGAGTTGACCGAAGTGGCGGCCGAGGCGATATCGGAATCGCGGGAACGGGATATGTTCATCGATTCGCGGAACCACGGAAGGTTTATCGCGCTCCTAACAGTCGAGACCTGAACCCTTGCATGTTTTGCGCGCCATACATCGCAAGACACGGACATTTCATAATGTCCTTCCAAGACACCGCGCGGGCTATGGGACAATGATCGCTCGTCTGATTCTGGAACGCAAACACTTCGAAGCCTGGAATTCGCTTTTGCTGTTCTCGGCGGCGACACTCCAAATACAAATCGGATCGTTTTGGAGTCAATGTTGATTCCGCCGTCTTTGCGAAGGGGCGGACGAACAAGTTTCAACTGGTAGACGATATTCTCCGTAACAAGTAACAAATTAGATTTAGGATGCACACGATAAACGACGGAGTTGTTGCGCGAATCGCGAACGAACAACACTTGAGAACTGACTCTGATTTCCGAGGTCGCGACGAGGGTGAGGAAAGCAACTTTCAGAGTGATAGGTGAATCTGAGGACGTCGAGTGGGAGAGAGAGAAATCTAACCAAGCCGCTCAAGGAGTTTCGAGGATCTAAAGTTTGTCGAAGGAGGGGTTCGGTTGCGGTTCAAGTTCTTGAAAGCTGGTTTGGATTCGATTGAAGTATCTACATCTTAGAATTCTGATGATATTATTTTTGGTGAAATTCGCTCAAGCTGCAAAGATATTTCGAGTTTTGACGATCACGTCTCGGCTTCTTTCAGACCAGCGATGATTCTTTCCTCCCGGGGCTAGCTAGGGGCTGTGATGAATGCTGTGCTCTATCTTTTTCACGTGCGCTCGAATCACCGGTGAACTCTCGAGGGCGCTCTCCCGCGAAGCTCAAGAATGCGTGGAGGAACCGATTGAAATGCGGCTTCTTTCTCTTGATTGCATCTTCTATATCAGTGGTTCCCAACCTTTACTCCCTTTACCTCTGAGGGTTCCTCAGGGGTTCCCCTGTAGTATGCCTATGGCGGCAATCCGCGACTCGAGGAACCCCGGTTGGGGAACACTGTTCTATATGAGTGAAACATCGAGCAGTTTGACACACTGCTACGAAAAAATCATAGGTATACGAACGCGAAACTCAAAATGATTGAGCAGAGGTGAAACGAACTCATTTTCCTGTTGGTTCCCAAGCAGCCTCCCGAATAGTAACTTGTTTTCTGATCCGCAGAAGAATCTGCACGAGCTGCGAATGAAGTTGTTGTAGAATTTCTGATGCGTTTCTGCCCGATCCAAGAGCTTCAAATTGAACGATCAACAGCATTGAGCTCATCAGGTTTGTTATCTGGGAGATTCGTTATTCGGAAGGTTCGTTATCTGATTGGGGCGGATCCGGGAATGGGATCGACTACTTTCTATAGAGTCTTGTTGAGAGGTACCGTATATCAATGAATGACTCCGAGCACTTATACTCCTCATGGACTTTTAGATTAGGGGTCGCGGATGAGCATCGCAACAAATCCGGTAAGATATGTCCCTAATCAAGTTGCAGACTCTGATGGGTGGAAATGGGAACCCATCCGCGGCATTCTTCCCGAAAATTCGCGACAACTTCCGGTCGTTATTTCTTGTCTACGGGGAAAATCTGAGAGAACACAATGAAGAGCGCGATCATAGGTAGGTATTCAGGATACCGTTGAGCTTTTGAGCTTCTGATGTGCGGAATACTCCTGTAAGGACCCTCGCACGTACATACGTCGTGCTTACCTCGTACGTAATGTATGGTATGTTCCTCGTACTCGAGATTTCCTATATTCGATTTCCTTTATACGAATTTTTACGAAGTTTCTTATTCGCGGCGCCTTTACATATGTATATCCGAAAGAGCGGAGTGGAGATGATTCGGTGAAGAACCCAGTCAGCGCTGATTCCGCTCGATCCTGAATGAGTGTTTGATAGCTCGAGAAAACTATCGATTTTCATCCAGTGATAAAAGATAAGAGGAAGAACCTCTAAGGGTGGAAGTCCAAGGCTCTTAAATATGAGTGCCTCTCCATTTTGTACGTGAGACAGCACTCCTGCTCAGCGAGGATCGGGCCAAATCCGGTTGCGGGCGTTGCTCGTTGAATCGGAGATGATAAACATTTCTCCTGGGCACGATTATCCTGCCAAGCGCTGCAACAGCCTCCGCGGGCCTTAGTTCTATCATAGTTTTCTATCCATCACTTGTCGCGCCGGTCGACTTTGCCCCTTGTACCGTGGGAGTTTCTACCGAGCCGAAGGTTATCTCCGTCTCTCGGATATTCTCTTACGTCAAAAACCCTTCAAGACTAAAACTTTGTCGTGAATCCCTCGAGAATGGTTTCAAATCTCGCTTCGAATGTCACATGCCGTAATCAAGGTCGAAGGTCTTCTAGGATTTCACCGAACTTTCTTCGGGAACCGCAATCTCTTCCTGATTTGCGCATCAAGGACGCTAAAGAAGAGATTCCCGCCTTTTGAATTCGAGCGAAATCTCTCATGAGGATGGCTTTCTATCGTCGAGTTTGAGCATAACCGGATTCCGCGGCTCAGCGAAACTCTGAGCAAGCAATATTCACTTGGGTCCGTTCGTGCGGTCTTCCAGTTTCGGGGCTCGCCGGCCAAAGAGTTGTAAGAGCGAGCTCCGAGCTCGTAGTTTTGATTTGATTTTCTCCCTTCTGTTCCGGCGGGCCGAGCAAGGAAAGCGTTTCGGACTTTTGCTAACGTTTCGGCATCAAAAGATCCGGCCTCGATGTTGTAGCCTAATGTCTCGTTTCTCCCCGCCCCTCTCTTTGTTCCCGAGTGTCGTGCAACTGATTTTTGATTGATGGAAGCCGCCGTATTCATCCACGGCGGTTCTTTCACTTCCAGAAGGAACGCGGAGCACGACTAAACTGTTTCGAGCGTGGAAAAACGCGAAATGGAACTCTCGACTGAAGGTCCGATCAGGCGCCGCTCCTCGATTCTCCGCGGAGTCGCAACCTGGAATTCGGAGTCGTTCTTCTTGTTTCCTGAAAAAAAACGGGAACCCCTCCGAAGACGCCGCGCCGATCGAGAACCAAACGGGAGGAACCGAGAAATCTTTCAGAATTAGGGAGCCAGCTATCGGGAAACGCGTTATTCCCTTATTATCCGAGTTGGAGAAAACAATACATGACTCATGGAATCATCGATCTCGGCTTTAGCAACGACCGCGGTCCTTATCGCCAGCAAACCGCTAAGGAGTCGTCATAAAATATTTCAATAGGATGGTCTCAGAGGGGTTGTAACGCTCAGAAGGCTAAAGTGCTCCGTTTCTCTCATCGATCGACCGCGGCCTCGCCGTAACTCGGCTCCGGCTTTGCCTCCGGCTCGCGGTGGTCCCCGCGGCCCAAGAAGTCCGCCGCTGCTCCTCGGAGGCAGACATTGGAGTTCACGTGAATGGAAATCGTGTCTAGATTCCCAAACTTCCCTCGCAGCTGTCGAAAGTTCTCGGGTGAAGGCGGCAGTACCGTGGATGGTCAGTAGTATTCACACGAGTCGCTGAGATTTCATAACAACAGTCGATCAGGGAGGATCGATCAGCGACGTCGATGCATCATTACGGAGCACGTGCGAACTGAATCGTTCGAAACATGACAGAAGTTGCAAAACGAACAGACAGACTTGTTGATCGCGATGTTTCAGTGATCATCAATCACATTGTTTCAGCAGCGGAGTGGCTTCTAACGAAGAAACTCGGAGCAATGTAATCGCCGCCCTCCATTTTCCATTAAGCATTCCACAGGATGGCCCGAGAACAAGTTCTAGCACTCCAGCTTAAAGCGCAAACGATGTTGTGTTCGCTCAGCACTAGCTCAACGGCGACGCAGTCGAGCTTCGCAAACTTTTTTTCCAAACAAAGTGCGTCTAATCAAACAATACTTAGTCATCGATTCGAAAACAGCAGGGCTACGCCTTGACTTTGTATACACTCTTCGAGAAACATGTGAAGAAGAAGGAGGTGGCAACTGGCTCTGTCTTACCCTATACGAAACACTTGAGATTTGGTTACAGGCGTCCATGGCTTTCATCTCCTCTATGTGAAATCTGTACAGCTTGACATAGGTTTATGCTCAGATAGTATCAATCGGATTTGCATAGGTGTGTGCGTTGGGGTGTGACCGTTTTAGGCGCTCAATCAGTTTTGTTTGCAGCAGTCAAGTTTCTGACATTGCATTCTCTGAGAACGCAGAGTGTAAGTAGTTTTTTCAAATGAGAGAACTCCAGTTTCGTCGTGAACTTCCGCTGTTCCCGGTTATTCCCGGCTCTTAGCATGGATCGTTCGACGCCATTCTTCCGTTTAATTTTGAAAGGCCGCATCCAGGATTCCCTATCGCGAATGTGATTCAAACAACCCTCGGTATTCATACGATCCTCACGATTTAGTTCAGTGATCATGATTCCCTTAATTCTTCTAACAACTCCGAGACACGCTCCTTCCAGTTTAGCTTTTCGCCCATTGTCATTCCATGATACCTGAGCGTGGAAGCATTTCAAATCTCATCACATTGACACCTGTTTTTGTCAATTTCGCTCTTGTCATGTATTCTGAGTGGTCTTCGACCGACCCTTCCGCCACTGCCGGAGATTACATAGTTGGACTTTGCGGCATTGGAGAGCACAACAAAGATCTTGCTTTTCTCAGACGCATTCCTAAAGGTTCGAGCACACAATGCGAAACATTCAGGTCCGACAGTTCAAAAAGACTGAAGTGAAATACTCGAACTCCACAAATAAATGAGGAGTTGATTTCCAAACGGAGTCAAGTCCATTTTTCCGATTTCGAGATAATCGACTTTTTCTTCTGGGATGTTCTAATTGCACAGGATCACGGTATGCGATGGGTGACGGAATCGTGAGCATAATGAAAGCTAACTCGCAAATCAATGAGTCTTGTGTAGGCGGCAAGAGCAATGAGGTCATTTGGACTTAACGCTTTTTGGAAATGAACATTGGAGAAACAGTCGAAATTGACGTGTTTTGGTGTCGTATCACGACTGCTCGCAGTGATGATTCAAGAAACGTCAAAGCAGGCACACCGGACTGTAGAGTCCAGGAAAAAATTCATTAATTTCATCGAATAGGATACTCTCTAAATCTATCAGTCTTCGAACGCGTGAAGAATAATTCGTTGTTTCTAACATTGGAATTAATCTCTCCACCGCGCTTAAGTGAAGTGAGAGAATTTTCTCCGAAGATTCAGTGGCCTTGACTCCCTTTAGAGATGAACTACCGTTGGACTCGACCCGTTTTGGAAATGAATCCCATTTTAAGTCGTTTTCGAACATGGATAACGGGCAGATAACTCCGAACCGATGCTTGCATTCGATGCGGGACACGCGTCTGAGTCGATATTGATCAAAAAACGAGAATCGTCAAAATAGGACTTAACTCCGTTTGGAAATCGACTCCTCAAATGGACTCCGGGAATGATTTCGTGTCCGCGGCACTCTCCGGAGCCTTGGAGAATTGGGCGCCCGGAAAAGGTCCCATCAAGGCATCGTGAAGCAAAGTCTCCAAAATGTCTTCTCGGCCCGCATGAGTTTGCCGATGGGCTTATGTGCCGCCCGCCGCATCTGGTTTCAAGTCAAAAGCGGAGCATTTAGCGCGGCAGCAGCTCCGTTGGCATCGCTGTCTAGAGGGTACGCGTAATGTTTTGAGTTTCGGCCGAGTACCTTCTGAGTTCTGATCGAGTTGACGAAGATTGAGCACGTTTCAAGAAGCTTTGCTTGGAGGGAGCCGGGGGAGATGTCACGCTGGCAAAACAGAGAAGACACAACGGAAGATGCGGAAAATCTCGATCGGAAGAAACTCGAAGAGGCATCGCAGCTGGGCGATACCAGAAAGTCGACTGCAACTCCGCGCAGCCGAAACCTTCCTCGAGGCCGTCTCGATGCCAAGCTTCATGTGAACGATCCGATAGTGATTTCAGCGAAGGAAAGCCTCAGCTGCGTTCGTTGAGATCAGTTCGAATCAATGAGTCGACCCCATTCAAGTCCAGGGAACGGGCAACTTGTAAAGCGTTCCGATGGATCAACCGACGAGCTTCTTATCTTTCCTGATACGACGACGACTGCGACTCCTCGAACGAGATGAATACGATCCTTGTCAGGGTTACTCGTTGACTGTGTTCTCCTTCCGTGCGTTACGCTCGCTCGGTCGCGCGTGCTCCGTGAATGCAACTTCGATAATTTCCCAAAGCAAGACGAGTTAGAAACGTCGCGTCGGACCCGTTCGCTTCCCGTATCAGCAAATGTGAGCAAAGATTCCGACCCGTGAGCTCCTAACGTCCACCAGAGTAAAGTCTATGCAAATTAAAGGCTTACACGTTCGTTGCTCGGATTTCTAAATTTAGTATTCTTGCGACGAATTAGTGCTCTGGGCGGTGACAGCTCAGTTGGCTGCTCGCCGGATATTAGCAACAACGGCGATGCGTGGAATCTGCAGGAAATGTGCGGAAAGTCCGCGAGAATTAGTGGCGATATCCCGTTGCATCGACCTCGGATGCTCGCGGAACCGGCGGAAGAAAACGCAAGGACCTGCCAGAGTTGCGCGAACATTGCAAGTGAAGTCCCGCGGTTTGCGGGCTCGTCGGGAACGTTCAAGCGGATGCTCAGGCTCTGCGGACAGACTACAGGAATTATGCGAGAAGCCCGCGAGGGTTGAGGAGAAAGTCCGCGGAAATCCCGCTGTGATGCAGTGTAGCGCTCGCTGAGGCGGTCCCATAGTCGTTACGTCACCGCGTGGCCGTATCGGAGTTTTGCAAGAGGGGGCTCCGCGAAATCGTTCAGTCATCGAGGAAGCGAACGAGTCGCGAATTATTTAGCCGACCACTGCATGCGATGGAATCCTTTCTCGTTTGTTCAATATATCAACGAGCGGATGTGCTTTTTGCTGCACTAATGACTGCTAGTCCTGCAGTCTCAGAGTATGACCATTCAACGGATACAGTGTCCGTCGGTGCCAAGAGCCACTGCGCCTTTTCTTTCGTCCTGTTCGAAAAGCGGACGGGGGCGGCGAACTATCACATCGTCGACTCGCCTTTCACTCTCGATTCCACGACCTTCGACTCGCTGGAATGGTGGCTCTGTCGCTTTTTCGAATTGAAGCATTCAAGTGCGTATTGGTGTTTTCTTCACCTCCGACCAAACCTCGAGTGTAGTGAACTGCTGGGTTTCTTTTCCAATGGGCCGGAAACTGCTGTGAATTCTCAACGCCGGAAACGGAGGCTTCGCTTGTTCCTGTTTTTGTTTGTGACTATGTTTCTTCGTTTTGTTTGGTCTCCCCTTCCTCCAGATGTGTTCTTTTGTTTTTCCGAAGGCAGCCTCCAATGGAAGTTTTATACGCTCCCCGTTTTCAACAGAGCTCCTGCCGTCAGGTCGTCTCTTGCATCCGATGACTTCCGTCTCCACGATCAAGTGAGTCAACGCCCACGATAGTTCTTCAAGTCCTGGTTGATGCGCCCTACGCCCACGACTCCCTACCATCCTAAGCAAAACGGGAGTGCTGAGAGGATTGATCTGACAATGAGTTCGTGAGAATGCGCAACACGGAACGTTCTTGCGGAAGTGGAGGCGAATGACGAGACGGAGGGAAAATGCAGAGTGAACCTGACAACAGCAACAGCGAGGAAAAAGAGGACATATCGAGCAGATGTTGTCGATAGGTGCTCACGCGACTGGGCTTCTTGAAAGCACGCAGCGGCACGGACGCAATATCGGCCCCGCGTGCTCATGTCCGTGCAATTCCAAACTTTCGAATATACCGCACGTCGCATACGAATATACTTGGACGAGAAGGAGATCATTGAGATTCACGATCTCGTTCGGACGAACGACGGGCGAAAAATGCGCAGATGCTGATTCCGTGGTCATAAAGATGGCCCGAATCAAAGAAGTCCTGACACTCCGGTTCGAGCCGAATCGATGAATATTTTGGACCGTCTAAGTCTCTTCTTTGACCCATGATTCCGATCCTCTAGCTAGACGAATATGATTCTTAATCATCGGATGGCACAAAGGAAGCGAGCCTAATGTATCGCAATCCGCGGATTCGTTAATTAGAGGGAATATTTTCATCTCTAAAGCTTCGAATCCATCCGAAACGCCCCGGCTTTTGTTCCAGGATTATCTATGGGGCCACAGCTCCAGCTCACCATGTGGAATGGCATGGTGGTCGAAAGTTGAAAGCCCAGAGGGGATGGCAATCATATGCTTTGACCCTCAGAGTTTAGAAAGACTTGGGGGTACTATCGAGCAAGGCGGAGATCAAGATGCATTGCGGAGAATTCATTTTCGTAGAAACGGGGCGCAATGACTGAATTACAACAGTGGTGGGTGCTGATTTCGATAACCACCGGCCCGCCACGAGCCGCAGACACTCATCTTGAAGTGATTGCAGACTGAGCAGGGAATACTGAGCGCGAGTTTCGCATTCTAACACCACGGCATTTTCTACCGATTCATATGACTCTCGATTGAAGATTGTCCAGAATACAGATTCGGACGGATATAGAGTTTCGAGAAGGGGGGGAGGGGCCAGGAGATCGGTCGAAGATTCGCGCAAAGATTCGAAAGTTCTTCGGTTCTTCTTCAACCCTAGAATCGGTCGATGAATGGGAAACTGAGGAAGGTCTCGTCAGGCCTAGCCTGTCGTCGTGCTGCTGTTGTTGTCTTCAGTAATAGCCTTTGCTTGACTGCTTGAATCTGCGAATATAATAAGGTTCCATTATTTGCGCCACTTCATTACTCTACGCAGACAGGAGATTCTAATGGAGATAGACAGAGTACAGAACGAGAACGTCGACTGACTGACTGACTGACTGAGACAACGTCTACCGAGCGAGCAGTCAACGAACGATTGGTGGAAGAATCCATTCACCAGGCGGCGAGTCGGCGCGTCCGCCAGACAGCGAGAGGAATCCTCTTTAGCGAATGGAATCTGTCCTGAATCTAGATTAGACTGACTCAACAATGGCGAAACGGAGAATGCGAACGACTGTTGTTCTAAACGAATATTCGCTCCCAATCGGATACTCGGGACGCCACATCGCCGGAAAAACCGACGAAAACTCATTTGAAAATCGGCAAATGAGGAGAATCGCAAGATTTTCACTCCGAGTCTTGAACGAGCCAGCGCAACAAACCTTCTGTACCTTCCGAGTCTATTGATCTGATCTTTCAAAAATGCCAATACTTTACTCGAGCGATTCAAGTGCGGAACTCGGTGAGGAAATCGCAGGCACACGCTCATGACTCATGAGTCATGACTTTCGCACAACGTGGACGCCGTCGGATCCTGAATCCGTCGTTCCGTTCATTTCGCGCAGAAAATGGCATAGTTTCAAATCGGTCGGCTGAGAAATCAGCCGTCCTGAAAGCCACAGAATACGACTCGATGAATGGACATTGTTCCCGTTGGCTAGGGGGGGGGGGAGGGGGGAGCAGTGCGCAGAAGGGTCCAGGCTAGTCGTTTCTCCCATTCAGCTCCGAGGAAAAATCTCATTGTTTCGCTCACACTCAGAAGATACAACAAACGGAGCTTTCAGCCAGAGCTCAAAGTTCGACGATAAAAACTGACAGAAAGCAAGTCAGCCAATCGTCCGTCCCTTCGTCTTTCCAGCCGGTCGGTCAAACTGACCAACCAGTCAACCGGTCGGCCAGTTCTTCGTGCGTTGTCTGATGCCCTATCTCCTAGGTTTTTTTCCCGTCCTTCTTGTGCTTCCTTTTTTGCTGGCTGCTGCCGCTGCTGACGATGATAGCGGCCACGCAGGACTCTACAACGGACGAGTGAAGGGGAGAAGAAGAATACATCGTGCACTTCCTTCATCGATCAAGCCGTGACAATAAGCAAGAGAAGGTTCGTCTTGACCCGCGGCGACGCGGAGATCTCTCGTCCAGCGAGTCAAACCGGTGCCGAGGGAGTTTCGCGCAGAGTCGCGAGTGCGCACTGAGAGAAGTTGGAAAAGTACAGCGTCCCATGCACGTATGGCGCTCTAGCCTGATGCACGATCCCCGATGCGATATCTGGGTTCATCCCACACCGTCCGATGAGAGGCATCAGCGGCTATAGATCACAGAGCTAGGCCTTCCAGCGGTTATCAACCGCGGATAACCGCAAGCCGAATGTTGGAATTGGCTGAAGATGAGCGAGCGCATCTTGAGAACGACGCGTCGTTTCTCCGATCGGTGCGGCAGTTGAACAAGAGCAGATGAACAATCGCGAAGTATGGCTTCGAAAAAACTACTTCAGAACATGCGGTTTTTTGCGGATAATAACCGCGGTTTCGCCTCTGCGGTTTTCAAAAAACCGCCAACCACGGATTTCAAAAACGTGGCTCGTTGGAAGGCCTACACAGAACTGAGCCGACCGGGAGGAGGGAAATCAGGAGCTCGATGAATTCGGTCCTTGAGGATCTTTTCTCGTTCGAGAGTTCCGCGCGGTCCCGGGGCATTCTTCGCTCCCGGGAGGAGAGCAGTCATGGAACACGGAGAACTGAGAAGGAATCGTGCTCCAGCAGCCCTTCTCTTGGAGATGCTTTTTGTCTTCCGAAGACCGACGTCTTCTTCTTCCCGTGTCTCGATGTCGCTCGTCTGAACATAAAAAGACGGACAAACGTTTCCCGCTCCTTGAGTCCCTGATGTTGAGTCGCTTGCGCTACGTTTAATTCCCGTCCTGAGCTATCCATTCCCCTCCTCACTTCTTTCCTGCATAGTTCTCCCGAAAATGTCACGGTAACCAAGCAGCGCAGAAAAACAAGACACTCCGTTGTCTACCGCAACGACTTCCTCCTCCCAAGCGACCAGAGCAGCAAACTCGTCTACCGCAATTTTGCGTCTCCGACACTAGTAATTATTTTGCTTTCTTCTCTTGCTACGGGACGTCACTCGCGACGAGGGAACTGCGACTTGCATGGAAATTATTCTGCCGGAGGTTTTCTGATCGTTCTTTGCAATGTAGGAGCACATCGCCTACCTCCACCATGTTTGGTGGCGGGCAGGTGAAGCGGCGCGGCGTCCGAAACAAGCGGACCGTCCACGTGCAGTAGCGTGAACATCATCAACACGGAAATGCTCCATTCGGTGCGTGCCTCGGACCACTTAGCGACGACCGCAGCTGACCATCGGGAGAACAGCTGATCGTCCGGTTCTGTCCTCCAGGGGATCCTGAATTACCGGCGATAACTCGGGAAGGTGCTCCCTCGTCTTCTCCATTTGGGATCCCGAGCTTCTCGTCAATATCCGATGTGACCTGATCAGCCTGAATAGGATCTGGATGGCGAGGAGTTCCGATTCCGGTGTCTTATACGCGTGTTTCTCTCATGGGAGCCTGAGAGAATGAAATCGAGAAATCAGAATCCGTATTTTATAAGAGGGTCTGACTGCCTCTAAGTTGGTCTGACTTCAGTTTGGGCAAATAGGGCAACTGAGCAACTTGACAATTGGGAAAACAACCTAACCCAACCCAACCTATACCATAATTTGTCCACTTACCATTTTGCCCAGTTGTCCTCTTTGCTCAGTGGCCCTATTTGCCCGGTTGTCCGTGTCCGTATCTTGCGTGGAAGCTGTTACACGGAAAATCTGTCACACGAAAGGTTCGTCGTGCGGCAGGAAATTTTTCGAAGAGAGAGAGCTTCGGTACATGCGAGACATCAGAGTGGTATTTCTCGCCACAGTTTCCGTGTGTTACTATGTTTCCGTGATCCGCACTTATCGCATTGATATTCATTTGGCTCTCTCTCATATTCCCTCTCAAGTTGCAGCACCTCCTTGCTGACGAATGTGAACATTTCGCATCATTTCTGGATGATTTCACGAATAAGCATGATGAAAGAGTCCCTTCAGCTCAATGGAGACTCGGGGCCAGTCCCCCATGATGCCCAGCTCCAGTCCGGACGAGACTCTCCCAGAGCTCATCATGGGTTCTCCTTTGTCTTTCTCATTTCTAGTTTTTTGTTTGATCTTCCAAAACCCTCATCTTCTTGTCTTCACGAGGGACCCGCTGTTGACGAACCTTCAAGCAGATGAATTGGAGGTTCGTGAGTTCGACCGCGCGAGGTCGCACGCACAGAGTTCACAAATGACAAAATCGGGAAAAGAATCGACTGTCGTTCAATGTGAGTTTTCGTGGGAAAACAGTGCATCGAGCTCTCCTTGAAGCATCCTTGGAGAACTTGACGACAATTTCTAACCACGGATGCTGTTGCTGTCGTTGAATGGAACGTCAAATGCGTTTCTCCCCGCTGTCCGTTGCATCTGCTCTGTAAGCCAGTCCGAACAACGTCACTGAAGCGTATTGCTTGCTTTCGCGAATCCTTTTGACCTTCCCTCCGTTTTTCCGCGTGTCTCTCTCCTCTGCCGGAGCCTACAAAGCCTTCAGCAACAACGTACCATACATTGCACATACAATGTTCTGACTTTGTGTGCTCGATGGCCGCGCAAAAACGTCTCCGGGTTTGCCCGCGCGCATGAGCGCAGCTCCATGTACTACCAAGGCCAATGTTCGGACTGCCGACGGGAAAAGTCACCCGCCAGACCCGCTTCTCCAACGTTGCCTTTCGTTCCTGCTCGAGCAAAACTCTTCCAGGAAAACTTCTCCAGGAAAATTGAAGGTGCAACTCGACTCCGCGTTAAAATTCAACAAGTCCTGGCACCGTCGTAATTGAACGCAGCGCCTTGTGGGCAAGCGGAGTTGGCTAGTAGAGGCTGCCGCATGGAAGCGTGTTCCGTGTGCCAACATGGTTGCCGAACTTGTTAATGGATTCTTGCGGGTGCAGTTGTTCTTAATGGAGTCATTGCGGTCGCCAGCATTACGACGTCGATCTTGACGACAGGTTTGGAATAATTGTGCGGTCTCCGAGTAGCCCGTTCGGAGTTAATCCACGAAATCATCATCGCTAAAGCGGGCGAACCACCTTCGTCGTTTCACAATGTGATTCAATCAGTGGAGGAGACGAGGGTCCTCCAAGGACTCTGCAGCGACAAGTCCGGCAACGAGAGGTTCTGTATGTTTTCGGTTGATCCGCTTTGTCGAGTGTTAATTTTGTTTTGCCATCAACAGGAAGCCCCCAATTCAACAGAAGCAGAAAACAGAAGAAACTGCAGCTTCGAGAGTCGACTGTGATTCGCGAACTTCGGACGTTTGCGTGCAGGACCTTCTGTGGTGCTCTAATCTTGCGACTCGAGCCCGCTTAGCGAGACGGTGTACCATAACGATGACTTTGTTCCGCTCAGCGCTCTGGGAGGATTACTCGTTTCTTTTACCCTGAACCCTCTCAGCGTCTTCCAGTTTTTCTTGCTTCCGCCTCGTTTCCCGCCAGTTATTCTTTGCTTCAATTCCCCTCTTTCCTCGTCAGATTCTCAAGGAGCGTACACAGCTGGATGCGTGCCGATTCCTTCTGCCGGAGATTGTTAGCGCTCCATTCTACCTTAATCCTCTGTATTCCCCTCCCCCTCCCCCAACAAACTGGAGGAAAGGCGCCGCTGACGTGGTAAGTGGCCGAGTTGTTTGGACTCGAGAATTCGCGTCCCTGACAACCCGGGGAGGGCAGTGATTCTCTCCAGTTTTTTTAGTTCATTTTTTTTTGCTGGAGTTCTCTTCAGCGACCTCATTCCTCTTTTCCACTGAGGCGTCATCTCCGCGAGGCGTGATCATCGGCGTCGGTTCGAAACTAGTTGCATGCTCTAAGCCGATTACTCGAAACTTTTCCTCACAGATGATCACACGTAAGCTTGGCACGTTCGAATGTCCTGCCGCCTCGAGACGGGCTTACGTCCATCAGCCGGGTATAATGATAGCCACAAAAAGCCACCGCAGATTGCGGCTTTGGCCGCTCCAAAATTACTTCCTAGTTTTCCCCCTCGTAGAGAAGAGCGGACTTCACTCCTCTCTCTCTTGCCCGCTAAATTCAAATTTTGCTAAGCTCAATTGCAGCGGCGGACATCGGGGATAGACCTCACAGCTTGACAGTATGGGATCGAGAGATACTCGGGCGACGATGGAATCCCGAGGATGTATTCAACGAACAAAGGAAATGGACGCGACACCTCGACGCGGAGAGCTTTCATACGTACCCGCCAACGACGAAGCGACGAGCTGCGAGAGCGAATTGAAAAAGTCGTTTGGACGAAGAAAAAAAACTTTTATTTTCCCAAGAAAGCCCTCGGATCATTGGACAACGGAGATTTTCGCGAATCTTCCCGGGAGCATTCAATCGAGGGTATGACGACGGAGAAGGCTGGAAGATTTATCCTCGAAGCGGGCGCGAATCGTGGCGGATGACCCAGGAAGGAGAAAAGGAGGATCGACGTTGAGATATTTAGTTCTTGCGGGATCTCCTTTCTTGGAACGAACGCCGATCTCGGCTTCCTTCATCGATGAGCGAGGTGAGGCAAACATGAGCTAGAGGAGAGGAACAGTGAGAAGCCGTCAATAATATCAACAGGGTATTGGGGTCACGTTATCGGACGCCGTTCTACACGTGTCTGCGAAAGGAAACTATGAGTTCGAAATGTCTCGATTCCGACTCCTTCTGCGTTCGCTACCCTGTCGGACTCTCGGTTTCCTCGCCTCTTGGCGCGGCGTGGCTGTCCCTCGGGTCCCTCTTGGGACTCCACTTCAGACATTCTGGCTTCGCAGGTCGGACTCATCGACATATCGGTTGCGCGAGCTGAGTGAAAAATATTTCAATAATCGATATTCTATTTGTTTGCCATTGGGAGTCCATTTCCAGCTTCCAGATCCGTCTCCCTCCTTTCCTTGACAGGACGCCGAACGGAGAAAGTGAAGAGTGACGTCCGACGATTCCATCGTGGGGTATAATGGGAGAATTCGTTGTTTGCTTTCTTCCCATTCCAAGCCGTCGTCTCTGCAAGAGAAAAGACAATTCTGATGAAGATCAGGAGTCTCACTATGTTGCTGAACGAGTTCAACAGCTCTCTTCAAAAAGCCGGTTTCAATATTTTGGGTCGAGGAGGGTTCCAATGTCTATCAGATACGCGACTTCTTCCGGTACGGAGTCTGCTTGCTTTTTGATGAGGTGAAGCGGACGGTTCATCGTTTTCTCTTTAAGTAATCTCTAGTCTGGGGCGTTCCTGACACGAATACAATGAATCAAGTCGATTCCTCGCAATCGCAAAGGCTTCCCTCTTCCGAAATTTTGAATTTGGAGAATGGAAGTGCAAACGTGAACTTTGACTTTTCTCGGGTTTCTCGAGAATCTCCGAAGATGACTGAGCGTGTTTTCAGATGTTCACATTCGTTGGGTCCAAAGAGTTGTTCTCGTGGAGCCGTTTGGAAGATGAGAACACGTGGTCTGTTCGGTCACGGCGGCCTATGCACTGCACGATGCGGTGCTTGTTATCACCATTGTTGCCACCGAGATCCACATTGTGTGTAGAACTCACATCAGAGGGTTTCGCAGTTAAAGCTCTCCTTGGAACCGTTGGTTGCTGGATGTGAATGGGCGTAGTTCTCGCATTGGATGTGGTCGAGTCGACGCTGGACGTTCTTGGCTCGGACTTCCCGAAAGCTTGGCAATGTCATGGGAAGAAGAACGTTGCCGGAGCACAGAAAACAAAGCCATTCGGCGATTTCTCCGAGGAGCAGTTCCGCTGTTCGTCTCTTTGCAATTGCTTGCTTTCTAAACACATTGACCGAGTATCTAACGGCTGAATTCGCATAAATATGAGTCAGTGAGACTCTGCTTCTACATTCCCGCCTACCCTCGCAGATGGACGCGAACGCCGATGGCTGAAAGCACTTCTCGAAACACATGTACGTGTAGTATGGTGGTCTCTTCCCTCTTTCCCTGTCCCCGTTTCTCCCGGTGGTGTTCACCCGTACTCATACTCCTTATTTCGGTCGTTTCCATTTTTCCCTTTTTCCTCTTCCTCCCTGAATGAGAGTCGACCGACTGAGAGTTGGAGCTGAACCCTGTGATTCCCCAGAACGATATACTGCAGCTCGGGAGCGTTCCGTTCCTTGAAAGGATATTTCATTAAGGTTTCGAGACTTGGAATGAGTACAGACAACCTGATACAGGGCCTGGACTCAAATTGAAGAAAATCGACTGAATTAAGTTAGGTTGAACGGCACAGCGATGAGCGACCCACTCGTAATCAACGATGGGGTAGCTTGCTTGCCTGCTTTCTATTGAAGTTGTTCAATCGTCGGAGGCGATCAACCGAAGGTCAATTGGAACGTTTCGTTTCCAGCAGTGGAAGCTGAAACGGAGGTCGTTGTATGTTTGCCACGGAAACGCAAAAACTAAACTCGGCGGGTGGTGGTTGTCCGATGCCGCTGCAACTTAATGAAAGGCGTTGGCGCGGTTTGCACGCAAACCAGACACAAAAATGGTCGTGACGTTAACCCGAAGCGTTTTTCCGTGGTTCGACATGGAATACCGCCAGTCAGTCACCATCACCGCGGCCATCAACATCATTCGTCTCGTTCCGCGTTCTCCCCGAGTCAGCGTGAAGTTGGCTGAAACCGAGTTACATCGCATTTTCGAGAGGATGACGCGCATTCCACGCTTTGCAGTCTCCGCTGGGAACTCTCGGTCGGCTGTGACAAGATTTTTCCCGCTCGAGTTCTCGACTTTGAAGTTTTTCGAGCAGCAACTGTGATCCAATCGAGGGATTCCCGGACGAGAGTTGAACGGAAACCTGCTCCGTGAGCGAAGGAAGGAGCTGAGCACGAGATGCCATAAACGGGGATCAGGGTCCTGATGTGGACCTCTAATGATATCAGTTTTGCGAGATAGTATGCGCTGCCAGGCGGAGGCGGTTCTGCTTTTAGGGACTCGGGCCTCGGTTGAGTTGCGTCATTAAAGTTGTGCCGTTATCGTTCGATGTTTGAGAGTCGCCCATTTTTTAGATGAGCTGTCGGTGACAGGCAATATCGGCCGCGACGATTCTCGGCTCGCTCTGCTCTAAAACTATCTCCGCCAACTGGGCGACAACTCTGGTCGTGAAAGGAGCGAGGCAAAAGCAGCGAGGAAATTTCCAACTATGGAAAACAGTCAACTCTTCCCTCACTCGGAGCTTCCCGGAAAGCAAACATCCAACTCGGGAGCACTCCGACCTCGGAGGCCCGAAATTAACTTTGTTCGAATTATCAAGGCGGCTTTCACTCCTGATCGCAGCAGAGGAGATGCAAAGTAGAGATCGCGGCGTTGAAGCTCAGCTCGTGGCGGAGGAAGTTTCCGAGCAGCAGCCGGCGAAAGACTGAAACTCCTGTCTAGTTAACTCGGAGCCTTGGACCGAAGACTGACGGACTGAGGAACACGGCAGCGTGTTGCTTTTTCTCGCGGAGAGTTCCTCGGGGAAGTGTGCGGCCGTCCAGACTACGTGAGCCAGTTCATTTGTCTCCGTCCCTAACGAGTTTATAGCTGGTGCTCGGCGTTGGATGCTTTGCATTCGTAGGAACTCCCCTATAGGCTCAGCCGTTTTTCGTATTTTATACCTACACATACTCACAAACCCTACTTGCTTGTTCGCTCTGTGCTAGCACTGCTCTAATCGACGGAGGCCTTAAACTATCGGATGGGAGCTCTCGGATCTAGTTTTAGCCAAATCGTTTACGATTATGTATTCAGCAGATTTGCGCGACCTGAGATCCTTGAACGAACTTCAAAGGTCCGTCCGAATATTCGAATAAAAAAAATGACGAAAATCGATGACGAGAGGAGTTGTGGCCAGACAAACGTCGTCGTCTCCATGTGGCTCGGAACTACTCCGGAACGACATGAAACGAACTGTGCAAGTTGGCATCCTACACGAATTCATCCGACTTTGGCGGACATCAAAGAATTAGTCGCCGTCGTCGACAACTTGAAGTTTCGAGTTCGAAAACAGGTAGAAAAGCTGAAAACTGACAAGCCGGGAGTAGCAGCGTCGTTTCCGAAGCTCGGAGAGTCCGACGATGACGTCGTGGATAGGAAATCCGGTCGACGATTCTCTCAGAGAAAAAAAAGAGGACCCGACGGGCGAATCTTCGGGATAGAGCTCGCCGCCATGCCATCTCTTATTTACTTTTGCTCGACCGAGACCTTAGGCCGATTCTTCGTGTGTTGCCATACTCGCAATGGAAAGTTCTCTTCGGGCAGAAGTCTGTTCTTATCTCGCACCGTCCTCTGTCAGCGGCTTAGGCAGAGAGAGAGAGAGAGAGCTCTGTCACCTGGAAGATTTCCTCCCGTCTCCGATAGCCAGTTCGTAACTCTGAGTCAGATGATTTCCTGAGGTCCTTTTCTCAGAGTTTCCACGCCCGATATTAGCTCACAGTGAGCTTCCTTTCTCCCCGGGTTTTCTGGTCTTCACACGAAGGGCGCATAGTCAAGCGCAGCCGAATCCGATTGGCGGATTCGTGGGATGCTCTGGCTTCATCAGACCGGATTCTGCTGGTGACTTTGTGTATTGGATTCTTTCGTTCGAATCGCTTCGATATAGGAACAAAATGATTTATGATGAGTATCGCGCCGACGTTTCGAGACCCTACGGAATGAAACGTCGGAACGTCCGATACGGCCGACCGGAGACCGATCCAACGAGCGAACCGGAAACTAGTACACATATCATTCCTAAGCCACCCTTGAGCCGACTTCTGAAAAGTGATACAAACCGGGCTTCGTATTGAAGCAATATATTTGGAAATTCAAACCCCTCATTCTGTACTCCGCTTTCAGTGAAACTTTCGTTTACTTCAAGCCACAACAAGAGCATGAATGCACTTAATCTCAAAAACTTCAAGTAGGCTAATAGTGCTTGTTCTCGTAGCGGAAACCTTCCACACATCCAGAATGCTTGCAGAAATATGAATCTTCCAGTCTTGGAGGGAACAGATCTGCGTTTTTCTCCGCTTAGGGAACTGAATTTGATCTCGGGAAGGAACTCCATTTTATCTAGAAACGAAGAAAGTCATGCACTCGTGCCCGCCTCCATTTCAGTGCGGAGACCGAAAACAGAGGCCTTCCGCCAGAGAGAAGAATGAAGAACCTGAACGGACGGAAGGAAGAAAGGAAACAAAGCAGCGTGCAATGGTGTTCCATAGAGACGTTACGATCAAAACCTTGCTTGGACATTGGGCAGACCACAGGGCATTCGCTTTACGAGCTTTTCGCCACGAAAGGTTTTATAAGGCAAAAGGCCAACTGACCGTCACCGCTTTATGACCGTGCTGGAAAGGCAGATGAGCATACTACTGCTGAACGACGAGCTCTTGTGAAAGCCAAGCAACGCAGGCTGCAGTCCTTTCGCGATCCCAGCGTATCCTTCGACGATGTTCCGGAGCAATGAATGACTCCGGGCATTGCGAGTCGCACGGCATCCGTTCGCACTACAACTTCACTCTATACGCAGAGAGCTCGTGTCGGAACCCGCAGTCAAAGCGAGCGAGAAACCAGTCGAATGACCTCATCCGGCCATTCATTGTTACCTTTGGCGATGCGGTGTTTAGGGGGTTGGAGAGATTGACGTCTTCCATCTCTCACATTTATCTTTGTTTCCCCTCAGAGTTCGAGGGGTAATCTGGAGGATTCGAGCTGGATCCAATCGAAACAGAACAGGAATTTACTTCGTCTTGCAGATGGGACTTTTAGGCACAATGAACAGTTGTTTGAGTCGATAGTGCAAGTTTCGACAACTGACGGACGTTCCAATGTTTCAGATTCCCTCGATTTCCTCAAACTTCTGAGCTCTGGCGTCACTCTCCGAAGTTGACAAGCCTAACCTTTTTTACATTGCTCCGCCTTCTATTTCTTTCTTTTGGTCAGCATGGGCGAGCGGCACCGTGATTCCAAGTTCTGAAAAACCAATAAGGTACAGGTTTTCTTGAGCCACAGAACTTTGGCCTTGATAGAGGAGGACGGAGTCGGAAGCGTTGGCGAGGCCGCGAAATCGTCTTTCGATTCTCGAGAACTTCCCCTGTTGGTCGACGGCGAGGAACGGAAACTGCTGCAGCCTAACCCGCTTGCGAAGAACTTCAGTTGAAAAGTTGCGTCAGTTGAAAAGCCGTACAGCAAAGTTCCAGCTGGACGGATGAAGTCCTTTGAGGCAGCGTGGGCAGAAGACGGAAGTGGCAGTGAGTAAGTAAATAAATGAGAGGAGCCGTCGGGAAAAAAGGATGCGACGGCATCTGTTGGCGTCGAAATCTCACTCGAGAGCGACTACAAAGGGAAGGCTTTTTCTCAAATTCAGCTAAGACTTACAGTCGGACAGGCCTACTTCCTATATAGAAACGAGTTGCTCAGCGAGGAGGAGGTCGTTAGGAAAGAGAGAAGATGGTTGAGCTGAAGGATAGCAGCTTATCTTCTGAAACTGCTTCTCACTTTTAAACAAAGGATGTAATTACTTTGTGCTCTGCACCATAAAAGATTGTGTGCGCCCAAGTATGTGTATCCTGCGTGGCGGCGGCTACTGCTGCTGTTGGTTCACAGACTCACAAGCAGCTGACTCGGGCCAGTCTGAGTAGAAGTGCTACACACAGAGAGCTCATGAACGAAACACCTCTTCCACTGAATTATGCACGACGTCGGGCGGCGGCGGCGGCGGCCACGACGACGAGGACGACGGCGCGAGCAACGCGAGGTATTCGCTTCGAACCAGCTACAGTAATTGGCTCGCGAGTCTCAACGACGGCGCGGCCGCAAATTATGCGAAATATTCCCGAAGCTCTAGCTCTGAGGTTTTTCCTTTTTTTTTCTTCCATACGGTCGAGAATCACAAATCGTCCGCGTTGTTCTCGAGATTCTCAAAGAGTTGCCTCGCCATCGTTTGTCAAGATGAAATACTCGAGGACTCGAATCCCTTCGGAGCGAAAATGTCCGATTCTGGAAATATTTTTCGGAATCAAATCTCCCCACGACACCATAGATCGGAGCCGAAGACAGGTCCCGAGCTATCCTGAAAGCTGTCACTGGCTGTGAAACTTACCAACACCTGCTCTCGATGGTTCTCCCGCATACGTGAATTCATTTCGAGAACGATTCGAGATCGTAGAAAATGTCTTCCTCGAAGAGCCCTTTCGAGGAATTCCATTGCCCCTTTCTCGAATTCATTCTCGTGCGGGTCGAGAGGTCATCTCCATTTCAAGCGTTGTCTTCAGATCGTGGAACATGCTCTTGCCGAGTATCAGGTTGGTGATATTCTCTCGAGATTCTGAAATCATCCTTTTTTGAAATTGAGGAAACTCGCGATCATCAGATCGGCGTTGGATTTATGGAGCTTTTCCTGGATAAGAGTATTCCACTCATCTGATACCACAACCAACCGGATCGATTGTCGCGAAGATCGACAGAAACGACGCTGCTCTTCTCTGTCCAATTTCTTCGTCCCATATCATTAAACGAGAATTCAATTGAGCATACTCGCGAGTAGAAGAGATTTTCTCGTGGTCCTCAAGTGACCTGTTATATGTATGGGAAAACCGCTGAGGCGTTTTGTGAGGACTGACGACGATAAAAGTTCATAGCAAACACTCCTCTGTTACGGCTCCTGGCGCGCGCGGGGGAAGCGAAGCGAAGAATTCTCCACTTTCCCGAGTCACGAACGAGAGAACGTCCAGACGTGATTTTACGCCGAATCGCTCAGGAGCTTATACAACGACGAAGGATTTTCGAGCGGTATCCTTCAGCGGAATGATTTCATTCCACCCCCCCAACTGGAAGGATTTCTTTTCCGATGTCGTGGCTCGATGGAAAAAACGGCTACACCGTAAGTGGATCATTTGAGTTATAGCTTGTGAGCTTGCGCTAAATTGTCGCTGGCCGGATGACAAAGCTGCTCATACGTTCTACGGAACACACCATTCAAATTACTGTAATTCTGTAGTTAATGCTCCGTCAAATTAGAATGTCGCTCTGCCACACTGCGTTTAATGCCCGCAGACCCAGATGGAGCGACAGAAGCACTGCGTTGACCAACAACGTGACGGGGAGACCGTTCGGATGACAGCGACACCAACGATGCTACTTCATATCACTCGTCGCCGTTTCGGAGATTCCACCACCTATCGCTGTTGTTTCCACTGATGCCACTTTCATACACGGCGGCGGCGGCGGCGGCGACGGCAGCGGCAGCGGCCACAGTGGCTCTCTGGGCCACTCCATTCAAGCGTCCCGGCAATTAACAGACAGTCGTAGTGCGAGTTACGTGACGATTCGAATGGTCGCAGAGCGGCACGTAACAAGAGAATCGTTCAGACTTAACTCGCGCACTCCACAATGTTCTATTTTGTAGGCCATTCACAAATCTGCCACCGAAACCAGATCGCGATTTGGCATGCGGGCAGGTACTACTCGCCAGTTACAGATGGACCTGCTCGAAACGTTTGCGATTTCGGCTCGGACTCATTATTCGGAAATCGAAATAGAAACGAGAGAACAGAGAAAAATGTGTGAATCGAGTGGTAAAATGAGCCAAAACAAGAAAATCCACGAACTCAAGCGGGCAAGATGGGAGAAGAGATGAAACTCGGAGCAAGAAGGAAAAAACCATCAGCCAAAACGATGGAGTCATCCACCAAGGCATCGGCCGCGGTCTCGACTGCAATCTGACAACATGCGCGCGGGAGGCATCGTTGACTGAGCAACTCGAGAGCCGTTGTCATCGTAGTCGCCTTCTTTGGAAAGTAATCTCTGGCGAGTTTCTTGTCGGAAGTCAACTCCCACTAGGTTTCAACGGATAGCCAAAGTCCCTGTTGAGCGGACGAACAAAACGGGCTAATTGGAAAACAGTTTCCACAGCTCCGACAGGGAACTTGTCTCTCCGCTGTCGAACTAGACGCAGGGCGACGGTAGGGGGAGAAGGTGGGAGAAGGGGCCGAAGGCGGGGTGGATACTCTTAGCCGGTCCGGAGTCTCTGATCGACATCGGCTACCAGCGGAGAGTCGTCGCCTCGTTGAGTCCTCCCTTGAGTTGGATGACTCGCAGAGCGGGGAAAGTGAAGCCGACGGCCAATGAGTCGAACCGAACGAACAGAGCTTTTCAAAGCCGATGTGAAGAGAGGCCAAGTTACGTAATTGCTATATATGGCCACTGGAGTCACTGTAATTCCGCTCCGTTGAGGACTAGGACGACGGCGACGACGACAACGACAGCGACGAGTGGTGTGAGCAGAACTTGTCCTGCAACAAGCAACATTGCCTTTCTCCTCTCGCGGACTCCCTTCTAAGTGTTCCGCTTGTCCCCTGTTTCCTGGAGGACTTCGAGCCGAGCACAAGCTGCGACTCCTGTTTGACCACCGACCACGTCTAGAATTCCGTTACCTGACCTCCTTTTCTGGCCGCGGAATGAGCTTGAGTGTTTTTCCCTCCTCTCCGGCAATCGTTTCTACCCTCTAGGAGAGTGGTTTTCTATTTGAGTCTGGAAAGTCAACTCGCGAGTTTCTCTGCGGAGTTTCGGTTCACTTATTAGAAGCACCCCGACGGCATTACCTCAAGATCTCGAGTGGATTTTTCCCGGAGGTTTCGTTTTCCTCGACCGAGAGTTTTTTCAGCGAAGCGGGTGGCCCGTTGTCGACGAGGACGACGACGGGGCCCGGAACAACGTCCTTGTCTATCATCGTCGGTCGCTTCGTTCTTGTTCAATTTGTACGGTGACGCATCCCCTTCTCGGGTGGCTTGGACGAACACACGGGGTTCGGGTCCTTGTTCCGATCAGGTAGAATCGTTCCTTTTTTTCTCTGCTCCATGATTTAATTTAGATTCTTGACCTTTTTTTCCTTCAGAGGAATCTCTGCTGTTGTGCTCGCTGCCTTCGACAACGCTCAGTTCACTGACGCGCTCCTGGATCCGGACCCGTTCCAGTTCAACTCCTTATTCGATTTATTCTCTCGGCCCATGACTCTACTCCTGCTGGTTGCTGCTGTCGCTGTTGTCTTGCTCGGCCATACATCCACTTCGAGCGGGGGGGAGTTCATGTCGACTTCTTTCGTTTTATATTTCGTCCTATCCATACCTTCCTTCTAGGACAGTGACACTCCTGTTGGATCTGGAATGCATCGTCTGAAACGGTTGAGAAGTCGGTTTTTTTTTTCGTTCTCGCTGAAGGCTCCAGTCCCGTACACCGACGCCGCAAGATTGGTTGAGTTCCAATGCTCACCACGTCGACCACTCACCGCGAAACGTAAAATACCTCGCCCACAAAACGGCACTATTGTAGTCAGGAGAGGAACTCCTGAGTCAAAACTTCCTGACTTTCTCGAAAGCGCAGATGCAACTCGCGGCTTCGCTGAGCTCAGGAGAACCGACAGTTCTGACCTGGACCTCCCGCATGGGATCGCGGTCTCGATCGACTGTTGTCGAACTGAACGTTTTCGTTTTCGGACGCTGTAAAAACTCGGCCCCGCAACAAAAATAAGACCAACCTCAGAGAAAAAAGAGCGTCGAGCTCGCAATACTCCGACATGCTGGCTCCTTTTTTCTGCATTGTCGGTTGACCGAGCTTTCGTGTCCAGGTTTTTGCAGCCACCAGGTGATCGATGATGAGAGAGCCTCTGCTTCATCCGCGAGATAGCACCAGAGCACCTTATGTCGCTTTCGAAATGGATTGTGTAGGTCCGGAGCTCTAACCGCGCACTCGTGTTGTGGCCCTCTTCCTGTCGTTAACCTCGACTCAGGACGACTCGATTTAACTTTTGGGTCGATCCGTTACATGGTTAACCAGTTTGCGTGTTGTATCTGTACTTAACAACTTAATTTCTGCTCATTTAAGCTGAGTCTGACTTCACTTCGGCAAGCTTGCCTCGTCCATCAGATCGCCGCCGTCGATATGAATGACCGACTCGTCCGACCACCTGTTGTTCCTGATCGATATCGAATGGGCACAAGCTCACGTGTTTCATTCGCCAAATGTTTCATTCATCCACTTAGGGCATTATTCTCCTCTAAAAGCTTCCGTTTCTCCCCCTGGACCCTTATTCCTCTCAACTAAGCCTTATTCCTCTCTCCAGTGCCTTATTTCTGTCCCCCCGGGGTCTTGGTGTTTCATTTGGGACCTTATTCCTCTGCCCATGGCCTTCGACCTGCGCGCATTCGGGCCATCAAAGGTATTTGCGGAGACACGGTGTTCAAACTCGACAAGGTGACGGGGACGGTTTTTGGCCTTGAAGGCGGAGAGAAAAAATCTAGTCCGGGCCGGAGTTGCAAGGAGAACGGCTTCAAAGCCAGGAGAAAGATTGATTAATGGAGGCTTTTGTGTTTTGTAGCTGAGATGGTCGATGCGGTTTGCAGTGGCTTTATGAGGAAAAATTACCGATATCGGCCAGACCTATTGAGCCGTTCGTTAGGAGCGCTATCGTCCTTTTCTCCCTCCCTATCCGTGGGACTGCGCGATCGGGACGCAGCGAGAGAAAATTCCCTCTGAAAGATTCGGAGATCAATACGAGGAAATTTTTGAGTCTGACAAAAACGGACGGCCGGCCGGCCAGCCGGTCGTCGCACATTAAAGGCTTCTGTCGGCTCACCCTGTCGTCTGCCTGTCGAACGCTGAGAAGTAAACTTTCCTCTTCTGCGGATGTGTGCGTCGTAGTAGAGAAAGCGATGAAGGAAAACGACGACTTTCCCGTTCCTTTTCCGTCTTCATCACGTTCGTGAAGGGCTTCATTCTGGGTCGTGATGGTCTCCACAATCTATAGCGCGTTGCAAAGAAATATGATGGTCGGCTCCGAGCCGCTTCTTTGATGGCGTTCCTGGAGTAAATTTGTGCGGTTGCTGCTCAGGACGACGATGGAGGTGGAGGTGATGATGGTAGTCCGCGATTCCTGCTACTGCTGCAGCTGCCGTGTACACTGCGAGGAACGTGGGCGAACGACGCCGCGGCCGCTCTGGAGCTCGTCACGCGGACATGACATACGTTGGTTTTTGACATCTCAGACATTTTCCTCCAGCCCAGCGGGCAGCAAAGTTGTCGCAGAAAAAAAGGAAAAAACGCGCTGACTTCCGCGCGAGCAACCAACTGCTTGCGGGGGATGGGACGGGGACGAGGAGGTCAGGAGGGAACGGCTAGTCAGCCTCAGAACGGGAAGCAGGCATCAGAAAAACCTCAGTTGGCCAAGTGCCAAAAGATCTGCACCCGCGCTCGCGTGCTTGCCCGGTCCGCGTTGGCTCTCTCTCTTTCTCATCCTCCTTTTTGCCTTCTCCGGCCTTTTGCCCCGGCGACGGACGTAGCCGTCGACCGCCCGCCAGCCCGAAAGTAAAAGCAAGCGAGCGAACATCAACGGCTCGACGCAAGACGCAGCTAGCAACGAGAGCGAAGGGGAAGGAATCGGTCTCCTTCGAGCTTCCTGTGCCTAATGAGTTATTACGGTGGCTATGCCAAAAGTAGACACTCCGTCTTGCGTCCATCGGAATCCGTAGACGCCTCGGCTTCCTTCCCGTGCGGTCAGATTCCAATTACGATTCTGTGAGCTCGGGGAATGTGGCCTTGCCGAAGTCGAGAAATTGAAAAAGTGGATCTCTCGAATAATTCGTTCCTCCTTTAATAGAAGGAGAATGAAATGAGGAGCAGGAAGAGGAAAGCGAGGAGAACAGGGATGAGAGGAATAATGGGACGAGGACCGGGAGCAGGAAGGGTTTCCGGAGCCTTGATTCGCGCGAGAGTTGGAAGCCGCGTTCGTGGCGACGCCTTGTACCAGTAGTGCATGCGGAACTTCGCACGATGATGAGGCAGGCGAAAATCGAAAGGGTTTTCCGGAGGAATTCTCGGTTGCCAGCTGCCTTGTAATGAGCCTTCGCGGTGTTCTCGGTGTAAGCTGGAGATATGGACGTGAGAGTCTCGAGTGGCTCCATGGGAAAAGCAGAGTTGTTTCCTTGCTGTTTCCGATATCGACATCGCCGGAAGGTCGATAATCAATGTTCACCTATTAGCGCCACGCGGTCGCTCACGCGCTGCGCCGTGTCAATTCACTTGGGCGAGATCGGCCTTGCTCACATGCTTGTCTTCGTCGTGCATCTTAGATACTCGAATGCGCTCATCTCGAGGAAATCATTTGGGGCCGCGACAAACCCGTTATCAGCCGGCCGATAAATCTAGAGACTAGGAGATCAGAGAATCCCATGAACGAAACAAAGATTCGAGCTCGGCTCGAACGCGCGTGTGTGTGTTGGGAACGGCTTTCCTTCCGCGCGGAGCATCCTACTCCGGTCGAGCATGACAAGAGTCATGTCAGCGACAGGGCCTACCCGACAGTGAGTCGGAGTACACGTACTGCAAACCATATTCTGGGGATCTCCGTTCGTGGCCGCAGGGTCTTTTCCTCTCGTTCGAAGATAAGGCTTCCGTCGCTCGTAAGCAGCGACCCGGTACTCTACGAGGTTCCGGCTCCGATGCCTAATGGCCGTATTCCTTGATCTACAGATGAGTGCAAAATGATGCTAACCTGTACCAGGCTTCCTGAGGGCTTGAAAGTATTAACCATCGTTTGCACACGCTAGAGGGCGTAGCGTCACGCTGGAAGAATAGGATCTAACCCGAGGCGTCGTAAACTGACGTTACGTCGGTACATCAGGAGGACACGATGTCCTAGAAGATGTGGTTCTTACCTCAGCTGCACAGATGAGGGCATTCCGACCACCAGGGCAGCTGGAGAGTGACATGAAATGAGCTTCGTCTATCTGGGTGCTTCTTCGTGAGGTCAAACATCGGTATAACGGATAAAATAAGCCCCCCATTATGAAGAACGCGCACCCCCAGTTTTGACCTGGTACCCCTAAACACGAATTCGGGCAGTAGAGACGGACTCTAACACCGTTTGAACCCGCTAACCCGAAAAGGCGAAATCACGGCTAACCCGTCATAGCGGATTTGTCTCGATGTCTGAACCCGGTCCCGTTCTTATGTCTTTTTTCATGGAAGCTTCTGCAGCTATAACGAACGATCAACCGTTGAACTCGTTATAACGAACTCACCGGATTTGTCCGTGGTTCTCCGTTATGACTGAAGTTTACAAGTTCAAGACATCAATCATTCAGAGGTCGGTCACCAGAACAATATCGGAGACGTGAACCGTCGAGCAACAGTGCAGTCGACTTTCGAAGAGGAATCCCCACCAAGGCCTCGAAAGAATCCTGATCGGTGGGAGCGAAGGCTCCCGACGCGGTTGGTTTCGCAGCGGTCATCCAAGGAAGGAGCTCGATTTCGATATGATTTCTATTCCGTCAAAGGTCGTGCGGACGCAATCGAGACATCGTTCACAATCTGGGAGAGTCTGCGGGAGGTCTCGAGGGTCAATTCGAAGGGCATTGCCTAAAGCCGGAGAATGTCGCGGAATGATCATGCGGCGGCCTGGGAACAAACGTGGTCTCCCCGTCCTCTCCCCATTTTCTAGGCCCTCACCAATGGCGTGGAAGTTTCACGCCTATCTGAGCGCCAGGATCGGCTTTCGGCCGCGACCGTTGTTGTTCTCCGTCTCCCTCTCAGTGTCATTTCATCCGCACGCAAATCGTCCGGAATAGCTCCGTTTCCCTCTTTTGTTTCATTCTCTTCTTCTCCTCCGCTCGGTCACTCTATCCCCTTCAGGTTCAATAGCTCAAGCAAACGACATTGGAGGAACAACAACGTGGCTCCTGCCGCCTCTACCGGTGCGCCGCCGTCTGGAATCTATCTGTCTTCACGTGTCTCGATGCAGTTGCAAACTTTCCCAAGACGCAGCACCTCATTGCTTTTCTTGCAGCAAATGTTTGGCAACGCGCGTCGTCATCGACAGATTTCGTGGCTGCAGGTTTGTTCCCCGATGTTATCGACGAGCTTCGCATGGAATTAATCGACTTCGTCTGGACGTCGAGTTTTCCCCCATTTACGTCGAGCTGTATTTGGCTCTTGTTGCACACCGTTCCTTGTTCTACTGCGTCCGTGTGGCTAAGATGTACGAGTGTCGTTGAGGGCCTTGCGAAGGTAAAGCTATAAAAAGAATTATCCGCGGTGAGCATCAGGCTGATCTGTCGCCACTATTTCAACGCTGTCCGCGTCGACGGCCGCTCAAAAAAGAGAGCGAATCCAACATCAAATTCTTTCTCAACAGGTTTGGGACTCTACCTGGGAACCGGAGTATTTGCCGTTTTCGTTTTTGCATTTCCACGCAGAAGTCACGACTTGCAGAAACTTTAGAGACAGAAAACTCGGATAGGTCTAAGAAGTTTCTGTGAAAATCTGGCCGTTTGACTCCGAGTTCACGTCTCATTAGTCGCAGGTTCCCGCGGCAATCAAAGTCTCGCGTGGTGGGACTTTGTGTCGCTTTTGTTCCTCGAGTGTCCTTTGCATCTTGCTGAGCTTCCGCATGAGTGTTGTCCAAGCGTATGATTAGTTCGTCGTCCACGTAGCGGGCAAGCTTGTGTCGTTCGTTGGCTTGTGTCTTCTTCCGTGACAAAAGACCCTCTAATTTCTTTCGTGGAAGACTTTCTATTCTGAGCAGGCTCGACTTTTTCAAACTAGCTTGAGTTGAGAGAAATGAGGCAGAAGAAGGGTTGAAGGAAGCGGACTTTCAAAGGATTGAGATTCATATTAAGGAGAAGCTTCAGTCAGGAGATGCTCTCCTGGATGATTTCTTCCCGAGTGGATTTCTCTTCCCGTGCCTGCGCTGAAGGCGCTCACGGCCTGTGTTTCGGAGGCTTGATACAAGGGTCTGGTGTCAGATATCATTTAACATAGAGCATTTTCGCTGTCGACGAATGTTTCTTCGCATTCCATTGCATTAACGAGAACTTTCAAATGATTTCGGGTTTCTGATTCAAACATTCGTCGTTCTATCTTATTTCCAGTTGAGTTCTTGCTTTGTTTCTTGCCGGAAGGACTTTTCCCAAGTTTCACCTTGCTCCTAATGTAGTCAGGATCGGTCTATTTCCTCAAAAGTAGCTTTCGGAAAGCAATCTGTTATCGATTGCTATGGATCCGATTGGTTTCGAATCCCCGGGCTCGACCATCTCTGTTACAGACTACTAATTCTTGCGAAGAATAAATCTCCCGGCTTAAAGTTGATGATGTCATTTTCGAGGCAGTTAGACTGCCTGTGAAATTTCACGGAGCCGTGGTGCGAGACAGAACACAGCCCGAATCCTGCTCGGAATCCTTCACAGATGAGAAGTCGAAGTCTACAACTAACATGTTGAATGTGTGACATCTTGTGCATATTCGCCCACTTATCTGTGTCGTTACCGCACTGTATTCGTTTGATTTGTTTCCCGTTCTTAGTTTGCAAGGTGTTCCACGCTGGCTCACATTTTTGTTTCTTGTCATCTATCTCTTCCAGCGACTCTCCTCGTGCTCCCCCTCCCTCTGCCCCATCCCCCACTCCCTTCTTCTTCTCTCTGTCTATCTATCTCTCTTTTCTCTCTCTCGCTCACCAACCTTCCGTGACGGCTGAACACTCCAAAATGGCGGGATTAAGACGGCGAGCACGCGTTGCCGTTGCGAGCGGACCGTAACAGACAGACCATTGGCTGGCGAGAAATGTGCGGCGGGAAGTAATCAAGGGTTTGTTGTGAACTTCCTCGAATCCCACGAGAACAAAAGGAAACGCAATGGAAGAAAGCAAAATTCGACGCGGTTTACTTCACCGCGCCGTTGCAGCGTCCGAAACTCGGGCCACGGTTCAATAAGGGATGGCGGAGAAAAAAAAGGAGAAGGGAAGATGCTTCTGGAGAAGGTCTGGAGATTTCCCGGGAGGGCTTTGCGTTAGCTGACCCGTCGAAGCTGTCGGTGGTGCTGCGGAAAAGTATGCAGTTGCGGTGGGTCGGAAGGGAACAAAATTTCCCTAATGTGGAATTCGCGCCTCCCGGTTTGTTGATTGTCTCTCCACATGGCACGCAATCGGCTGCAAGAAACGCCTGCCTGTCTTTCAAACGGCTGATGCAGCTCTGCCGATTGTTCGATTTGGCTTGCTGGCAGCAGCAGCAACCGTTATTTGTGAGCATCGTAGATACAGCTGTGGCACAGCGCACATTCACCAAGAAGCGGCCTGCCGGGGAGGTTGAGGAACCTGAGCTTTGATCTTTGGATACAGATCATCAGCAACTATTCTATGAATCATTTCGGAATCAGAGGTTCCTTTGTACTCGACAAATCTGAAACTAAGGATCCGATACTTGTTTGCAAGGGAATCCGCTCTCTTGCCCTCCGTTTTTCGCACGGATAGCTGCAGTTTTCGAAATCGATTATACAATCTTCGGGGATTGCCGAGCATGTACTTCGAGTGGATCTCAGAAAACAGGACGGGAGAGAGGTTCCCGGGATCTGTACTAGACATGCACATAAGCACCGCAGCAAGAAATATCAGGGAGCTTCGGGGATGATTTCCATGATTTCCGTTCACTTAGGCTGACGTCTCCGGTGGAAACTCTATTTACGGCATATGCCTTCAATGTCAGAAGCATTGACAAACCGACCTACGATGCCTGAACATTGCTGCACAGACTCGTCGAATAACTCCCTCGACCTCGATTAACCTCCTTCGAATATAACGGATTGAATTCATTGATATCTGAACAGTATCTCTCGTTCCGAAGAATCACAACGAGTCTGGCCGTCCTTCCAGCGACGAAGTTCGAACGAAAAGAACGATCGGCAGAACGGATCATCTGAGCCGCCGGGTTCGCGGAAAGAAAAGAAATGCTCGGGACAGCTTCGACTTAGCCGTGCCCGTGAGATCATCCTGAATATTCTTCGCAGGTAGTGGACTTTGAAGTCATAACTTTTGAGTTGGATGGATGTGCTGTAAGCCGTGGAATAGCCTTCTCACGAAGAGAACGATATCGTATCTCTTCTGGTATTAACTTGTAGCCGACCGCAATCTTGTCGGACTCAGCTAGCTGGGGGCTAAAAGTGGGTTCGATCGAAGCTGTGTCCAACAGTGGAAGGACTCGAACAGATTCTGCTTGCGTTGCTGAAAGACTCAAGTGTAGTTACGCCGCTTTTTTGAGCAGAATGGCGGAGTTTTGTGGTTAAACACTGCTCTGCGTTTGCTCGATGGGGTCCCTTCTGGCCACTTTATTATATGCGCGCGCCGGCCGCTTACATTGAACATGAAGGCTGCAATTCTTAATGGAAACTACGCTCATTTTGCTTTTCTGTTTGCAGGCTTACAAACATTGTTTACCGCCAGTAAAACTATACGAAAACCATAACAGTAGATGAACGAGACCTCCACGAGATGAAATATTTATGCAGAAGCATCGCCAAGAAGCTGGCGTGTTGATCCGATATAGACAGAGTGCGATTCCCTTTGGAGGTCGTCGACAATCTGTTCTAACGATATCACGATTCGGACACTCCGACAGAAGGAGAGGGATACATAGCTTCAAACAGACTCTTTCCTGTTCGCGTTCTTTTGTGAATCCGGAGTGGAAGCGGTAATTAATTGATACTACGGTTGGAATTCGCTGTCGTCGAGCTTTTTCGCAAGCGAGAGGTTCAAGCCGAGAGTAACATCGGATTCGAACATCGGATTTACAGTACTGGACGAGAAGGTTACGACTCGCGGTGGTCCAGCACAAAACTATGATTTTGTTTGCCGGACCGAGGAGGAACGATTCCTTCCTGAGTCGTTTGTGGCCAACTCAAACAGACCAAAAAAAGGACAGCGCTGAGTCTGCCCGGAACCGGTTTCCCGCGGCATCTTCGCGCACTCAGCCGAGCAAACAAACCGAGTGTATGTAGTTCTCCTGCTTTTCAGAATGGGTTCCCCGGAGGCTCGTGCACTGAAACTATTGTAGGTTTCTGGACCGAGCCTCCACTCTCTCCTCAGCTTGAAGTCTTTCCGTGAGAGGCCATTTGCATGGAACGTTCGAGCGATCGCAATCGCGCACTGAGAGATGAGGGTCATCGCGTTTGTAGTCTTGCTAGCTCTCAATTCTGGGAACGAGCGCATTCTCCGAACACTGCATGCTTTCACGAGGTCTCACCCGTTCCCTCGAAAGTTCCAGAAACAGAATCACTGGAGTGGATCTGGACTTTCTTAGCCGAACTCCGACAGAGTCACTGATGTCAGGAACGTTATCAGCAACGGTCCAACACCTGCAGAGTAATTGTAACATCGATCCAAAATCGACGATTTGGGACTTTTCTACGTTGGAAACGTCGAGATTGCTACAAACAATGAAACCGGTGTGAATTCAGCTGATCTCGGAAACGTTTTCGGTTTCAGAGACGCAAACGCATGAATCTCCTTCCGAGATTTGATCGAGAAATTCCAGGCTGAGGTTGTACGGCTCGTTCTTCGGGAAACCCTCAGCTCCCAAGATCGAATAACAAGATGTTTCTGCTAGAGTTGTTGGAGAACATCTCCTGATGTTTCTCCCGTAGCATACCAGACCTTCGTGTCACAGAGCACTCTTGAAGAAAACGCAGTCGGGTCCAAACGGCCGGGTCGGGTCAACCGATGGACAGCTTCCCTTGAGATTTCGGTTGATGCGAATCGGTCCTCTGCAAGTATCACGTGGAACGCGTATACAATCCACCTGATGCATTGTGCACCACTTTCACTAATGAGCGCTTGCATAGAGCAGTAAAAGTCCGAAGCTGAGCTGGACAGCTGTGCAACAAACTTCATGCTTAGAGCTCGAAACCATTCTCGCTATGACCTTCGACGAGAGTTCGGGCTCTGGGAGTTCCCCTCACGAACTGAAGTCGATCCGTGGCGGACCGTGTTCGGTTATCATGAATTCCGGAAATACGCTCTCGATAAGTTCCTCTTGTGCCTGTCACCCATCGAGGTTCGATTGGAAAAGTTGCTATTCGCTTGGCTCTGGTATTTATACATCGGACCCGATCATTTCAACGTCGATTAACGTTCATTCGACAAAACCGTCCAATAGACGGGTTGCTTGTCGTCCGGAAACCTGCCCTACTCAATGACATCCGAGACGTCCCGAGGGTCCAGCGTCCGGTAATCCGAGACTTTTCCGCTCGGGAGGAAAAGGAGAGATTCCCACATTCCGTTAGGAGGTTCCATGGGAAGGCTTGCCATCGGAATTCGGTGGAGATTTAGGTTCGGCTCGAAACGGCAAGCAGGAACAGATCTGCTGGTCATTCGAGTAGCGTCCGAAACCCAACATCGGTCGGACGCTGCATTCCACGGAACGCCTCAGAGAAACGACAAACGGAGAAAGCGAATGAATTGAGGTTTATTAACGGACCAGAGTATTTCGAAGAACGACAATCGATCCAAGCCACACCGATGCATAACGGCCTCGGGAAGAATGCACTGATGGCACACGGCGAGGCGCTTTGACACCCCTAGGAAGAATGCGAGAAGAAACTTGCATTGCTTTCCAGTGATTACACACTCAGCGCTTCATGACTCTAATCACGCAAGCTGGCCCGCGTCTCGCCCAGAAGATAAACCGCTCAACAACTGCTTTCTTTTGAACGAGCTCTTCCGGGAGGCGGGAGATTGGCACGCTGCTCTCCCGGGGGTCATACGTTGCCCCGGTCGATGAAGTGGGCCTCCGATAAGCGAACAACCTTGACGTATAAGTCTTGATGCCGTAAGTAATGTCGACAGTATACTTTCGCTCTGTGTGAGGAGCCGTGAAAACACCGCCGAGCAACGATGTGATGCATCATAGAATGTAAATGCGATTTCCACCCACGATCCGAGAGAGTCATTCTCAGTTTCCCTCCAAATCGATGGACAGCGTCCAACACTCTCCGCACAGGTGGACTCCGTATCTCAAATAGAGAAGACAACTCGAAAGATTGCAGTCGGAACATTCAGCATGCACTGTTCTGCACTAACGGAGAACAAAACTATCCGTCATTTATCTCGAATTCTCTTATCGTAACGCGTGGCCCACTCAGCTCGCACTCACAGCTTTTTTTTCTCTCTCTTCCCGCTGGAACAGGAAATCTCTCCGATATCGTCCGGCGCGGCGTGCCGCCTCCGCAGTCGCGATCAGCGCACAACTGTGTTTTTATACTCTGCTTGAAAGAATGGCACGGCCATGTTCGAACGGAGCGTCAGAATGTGCTTGCCATCGCTCAAAGAGCAGCCGGATCCACGACCAAGTTCTTCTGTTTCTACGTTTCGCCACCTGGAGGAGAGCATGGAGCCGAAGGTGGCATTCGACAAGCCTCTCTTTCTCTATTTCCGGGTTCCGATGTCGAGTGCACTCAGGAAATTGATCATGGGGACCAGGGCGAAGCTGGGGCCCCACTGCTGCTTCTCTCCATGAGAGCTAGAGGTGGGGAATCAGAGAGATGATCGGACGGAAAGTGGTCATCTCGCCGACCGGAAATTCGCCGAGGTGCTCAACATGGAGATGCCCTCTACGAGGACGAATCCTCGTTCCTGCTTCATGAGTCGTCGCTTGATCTGAATTCTCTCCGCCTCGAATACTAGCAAAAATAATTGTCCCCGGACAATTGTCGCTTTTCGGCAGAAACTTCGCTCGTCGGCAGAAACTTATCTGCGAACGTCTGGTCGAGTGTACGTGACTGTAATAGCAGCATCGACGCGAAAGCAGTACAGGTCGTTCTACAATTACCACTCGCCGTCACCACCCGCTCGTAGGACAGATAACTAATGGAATCGCGTTTACTAATCACCATCTCTCAGAACGAGCCAACGAACACGTCGCCTCATTTCCATCCGTCCATGACCTCCCCTCCGCAACAAGCGACTCATATTCAGCCTCAATCGAGTCGATTCTGCCGAGGAATCTGTTGCGGCCGATCTTGGTGGAGTTCAAATCGACGTATCTGAATGGATCGCGATCCAATAGATTCGAACTCGAGCTCAAATTGGGGGCATCTCGTCCGATTGGAGTTCGGCGTGAATGGAGTGATTCCCTAGCTGCGCTGAGTGTCCTAAACAGCCAACGGCTTCGTCGTTCTCTTTATTCTTTCGCTGCTCGAGGGCTTTTCATCCTTTTGAGGTTTGGCAGGTGGACATCGATCGATACCGATGACCTTCCACTTCGATTTCGTTGAATAGCGAGAATGCTCGGATCGATGGAATCATGAGTTCAGAGAGTCGAGCTGAGTCCTCTATGTTGAGATCGAGGACGATTCTGAGTGTCTATCACAGCCTCACAGAAAATGCTTTCCAGAGTTCTGAAGTGACTTTCAGTTCGAGAAAAATTGTCTGGAGTCCGAGCACCGGGAGAACAAGTCGCATCCTCGGAATTTTGCGCTTGGTGGGACGAGGACCCAAGTGATCAAGCGGCACTGAGACCATTCAAGAAATTTCGGAACATAGAGATTCCGATATGGAAACACGACTTTCGCGGAACCCCCCATGAAGTTATAATTCGGAGATCCCTGATGGAGGACCATGAAAAAGTTCAAAGGTTCCATCGATTGCTCGACACCATCTGCAATTCGCTATCGTGTGCTGAAAGATATCCTTCCGAGTGTCCGCCATAATTGATCACGTCTGTTCCCCGAGAAGAGTCGGTTTGCCAGGACAACATGATTTGCGAGAATGATCTGAAATCAGTAATGATGAGGTCACGCCTTAAAAAGGAGTTTTCCTCACATATGGGGAGCTTCGAGGGACCTTTAGGGTGCGAAGTTCGGGGAGGTAAAATCAATGGCGAAAGCATGAAACAGGGGTTATGACCGCTGCAGCCACAGAAGACACATCATGCGTTGGATTCTCGGTTTCAGCCAATCGCTCGGGATGTTTTAATGGAAGCAACTTCGGATTCAAAATGATCAGGTGTCACTTGTTCGTTCCGGTCATTCGTAGCACACGTCTCTATTGAAGCGCGAATCACCTACGAAGATAAATCACATCGTGCGATACGATGTCTCCGAGCCCCAGGACTCCTGATGGAACCTTCTCGCATCGATAGAAAGGTTCCTGTTCGTGAGCCTCCATCATGGAATATCGGATGCAACAGAAATATCATCAAAACTAATTAATCAAAGACTGCTGCCGAGCGAGCATTTCTGATTTTTCCTGAAGCATCCCCAGAGCCGAATCAATCGAGGCTCGTTATCTGAAAGGAAGCTTGTGTGTGGTGGAAGATCCTGAGTAACGGACCCTAGCCAAAGTATTGGCTGAGAAGTTACGGTCATAGATGACGATTACTTCTACAGCAGAACTGGAACTTCGTCTTGATCGGTATCAACTCAACTAGACGACTGAGAGGAAACTATTCCGGGAGCATCAAAATCAGCTCAAGGCAAACCTCAGGAATCGAATCCGACGTCGACATTTCCCGAGGCCGCATCGGTTTTCACAAGGCAGCACGGACACAGGGAGAAGGAGAGTATTTTCTTTGAAGTATTAAAAGTTCGCGTGACAGAATTCGTATGAGGAAGCGGCGACGAAGTACATTTGGACGCAACAAGTTCAGAACCACCCCAATTGTGTCAACCCACGATCATTTCTGCCCATTAATGTCAGAAACAGCGCCTGCGACCCTAGAGAACTGGCTGTGGCTCACTGTGAGCAATTTTGCCCAATGTGGTCCATGGATGTTCAGTGTCATCACCTATAATAGCCTCGATTAGATCAAACACTCTCGACATCAATCAGATGTAATGCCCCGAATCGCTCAGTATCAGTTCATCTGCCGAAAAATGTCGATTGCGAGAGAGCCCTCTCTCTGTTGTAGATATTCCACTGGCGAAACTATATTTAGAGCTGAACGCGAAGAAGCTCGCCACCGGAAGATCTCTCGACTCTCACTGTTCTCACTGAAACAGAGTCGCCCAAATCCGAACTCAAAAAGAAGGAAAAAGAAATCCTCCAACGGCATCCATGGTTCTATGCTGATGGAGCTCGCAACAAGAATCGCGATCGTGCTCAATAAAGTTTTCTCAACTTTTATTTTTACACACCACACTCAAATGTGATATACATTGTATGCGCTGTTTTTACGAGTCCATTTTACAGTTGGGCGATGCGTTTCCACGGAGAGGAAGACAGGCGGGGAGAGAGCGTGGAAACGGGAAAGGAAGGGATCGGCTTTCGGAAGGAATCGACAAAAATGAAGACAAACGCGAGCTCCCTCCCGTCTTGACGCTCGACGGCGCGTCCTTCGGTGCCAACTTCGAAGAGAGATGGGAACCTTCATCGGTAGCTTGCTTGTTTCCTCTCCGGAAATCCATTCTTCGGCTCACTTAAACATATCCTCCCGATCGATGCTGACAACTTCGCCTTCTTCGATTCCGCTAAATATCAAGAAGTGCGCAGGTCGGTGAACTTCGTGATAGAATTCCTTAGGACTGGCAAGCGCCAGGTCGTACTTCATGTTGACGTCGTGACGAACGCCTGCAAATATCGATGAGAATTGTAAAACCCGATAAATCGTTCCGGAGCGGAGTTCTCGTAAAACAAATGCTAATTCCCAAGAACTCCGCAGCTCAGAGCCCACAGAGAAGAATCAGAATTTGGAAGTTCGGGAAAACGGCGATTTTGAAATCTGGTAGTGGGAAAGGGTTTCTGAGAGTCTTACCCATGAAGTTGAAGTTCCAGGGCCCTTGGTCGGGGACCATGAAGAAGCCGACGAATCGATCGCTCAACAACATCTGCACTTTTTCGTAGTGAGATGGGAGGTAACCTTTGGGATTGTTTCCACGATCGGTGTTGAGTCTACCCCATTCGTAGCCGGAAGGCGTCAGTTTGTAAGCCGTGAGCGAACACGATCCGGGAGTGAAGGAGCAGGTCATCACGATTGCCTTCTCCGCATCCCACGTCGGGTGATCGGACATGATTTTCGCATGGGTGCTCACATCCTGCGAAAAATTATAATCATGGGAATTAGCTCAGCTTGGTCGTTACTTGAAGGTGCAAATCGATAAAAGATGAAATTCTCTCTCCAGAACCCTCATTCTCCGGCTTACCTGAGGCGAAAGTTGGGGCAGCTCATTCGGCTGCGTGTGCATCCAGCCCAAAGGTTCGAGGTCCTTCAAGTATTCGTGCTGAGGAAGTTGGATCGGCAGAGTCACGGACTGGTGCGTTCCACACTGCGGTGGAATCACTAAACAGCGAATTTCCTTGACCTGAAAAGCACAAAAGTGGGATCGAGGTCATTTCTCGATGAAAAACGGTTGATTGTACCACACGGTTCAATTTCGAAGAAGAACCGATGGTTGAACCATTTACCTGAGGATTGTCAGGCGGAGAGACTCCGTAAATGTAAGCGGCGATCTGTGTTCGGAGATCGGAAATGATGATGAACTTTTTGAGCACGTTCTTCGGCAGGATGTAAGTGTATCCGGCCTCTTTGATGTCGTCCGAGGACACGTAGATATGGTTTGTTCTCAAATGCAGATTGGTGGCCGAAATGGCTCGTACCTGTGGAGATAATCGGGGAAGAGTCAAACGAGATACCGAATATTACCAGAGAATCTCTCCTTGAGCGGAGCTATGGATGTCGCAAGATTGCAAAACCTCTCGAGCTTCTATCTGGTTCTCCGACGTTCCGAACCATGAAACACGATCTGGAACTGGAACCCGAGCTCGGAAGGGTGAAGAACTTGTGAGATTTTTCTAGGACGGACTAAAACTCGCTGTGCCAAGATTTTTGCGCATCGAAGGAACTCCGTCCAGTGACTACAAGGAAGCATGCAACTTGAGCCAGGCATCCGACGGGAAGGGGAGGAATAACTTTTGGGACTCACCCTCCATTCGGTTCTTGAAGCGAAAGTCTGCGTTTCGTAATTACTGGTGGTCGACGTGACGATGTCGTCACCGTGCTTGTTGACAGTTTTCGTGGTGGTCGCGGTAAGCTGAGACTGTTCCTTGGTCTGCTTCTCGATTTCAGCAATCTGCTGTCTCTGCGCGGAAGGAGCTGAGATTTCCATACCGAGGATGATGTCGCGAACTTCGGACTGCGTTAATGAGGCGACGTTCACGTTGTTCTTTTTGCCATAGTCGGCCAGAATGAGATCTTTGAGCTTCACTTCGACAGCGATCCATTCTTCGTCGGTCAGCGTGGGCCAGATATGGTGTGCTTCTGTTATGGTCGTCTTGTCGGGTTTGAGGATGACTTTCGTCCTCTCGTTGTTGACATGGAGAGCCCGGAGGATCAGGATCAAACGCGAGAAAGCCGTGTACGAGGAGATAGTCTTCAGCCAGTCGTCGTAGAGATTGAACAAAACCATCTGAGGCTCTTGGGCCTTCAGAATGAGGTCTCCGAACTTCTCCACTTTCAGACAGGCCTGGAACGGCAACTGCAGCTCGGATCCCTTGATCACGATGTTGGGGAAGTCCAACAAGTGCACTTCGAGCGGATCCAACATTCCTTTTCGGGTGACGATGATTTGTTTCGGCTGCTCTTCCACGGGAAGAGATCGGATGAGAGCGGCGACTTCTTCGGCGGTCTTCCACTTCGCCAGCTGTCCGAGACGTTTCTGTCCGGCCCACACGGACGTGTGGATCACTTTGAGGAACAACTGTCCGGTTCTTGGGTTGAAGATGAAAATGGCGCCGTTGATCGGTTTCGTGGTCAAGTTGCCCTCGAAAGTTTTGTGGATTGTGACACGGTACACGTTGGTGTCGTCCACGAACCAGATGATCTGGTTGCTGAAAAGCTCTCCGTAGTTTTGCGAGCTTAGGTAAGGCTCGGTCGGCTCGGACGAATACAACTGCAAACCTTTTCGGATGCGTTCCCTCAACACGTACAACGCCGGGTTGGCTTTCATGATTTTGGCCATCGCCTGTTGAATGAGAGGCTTCGATCCAGGGAACCAGTTTCCGAATGCAGAGTGTAAGTTATAGGCCAAGTCCACGGCTATCAGCACACCCGTTGGTGAAGGATAGATGGACATGTTGTCCGTGGTATAGTCAAGGTACTTCGCCCGAGCGTATCGTTCGATATCGTGTGAATCGTAATCGCCCCAACGCAGCTGGATGTCAATCCAGTATTTCTGCGTCGTCGTTCCGTCCATGGTGTCTTTGCTGTCCGCCAGCAAACTCGGTCTGGAAACGTTCCACTTATAGGTGGCAAACAATAGGATATCGGCGCAGGAAGAGTTCATTTTGTAGCTCTTTCGGGGATGGATGGTTTCTTTCTGCACGGTTTCGATCTCGAGCGCGTCCAGTTCTTGATCGAAAACTTGACAAAGGTCCATGACAATGGACTCGTGGATCTTCTGCCATAAATGGGCTCTGAAGATTTGAATGAGCGAAATTTTCAAAGTTGGGATTTTGCCGTGCATGAAAATTCCGGTCAGATCCAACTGCACCTGGAAACCGACGTAAACGTTGGCTCGGTTGATCGTCGGCGACCACCACATAGTGAAACGACGGTTCGGAATTTGATTCAGACCGGATCGCTGAGCGTTGGTGAGCTTTTTGTATTTCATGCTTTCTTCGAAACCGGAGGCTTTCTCCCAGAAAAGACCTTCCCAAGTGGGGAAGTAAGTTCCCTTGAAGAGCGTGTGCTCCAGGATTCCTTCGACACCACCTAAAGCTTGGATCATGTCGGTTCTATAGTTGTTCAAGTTCCACAGTTTGCCGTCGTGACGCTGGTGCGTCCACCAGAACGGATTCTGCTTCAACACCTGGTACTGTTTGAAGTCGGTTCGAACCCTCCAACCTTTGTCGTAGGCGAGCGTGTGACGATCTTTCTGGAAAAGTGTATTGATCCTGGGTATACCTCGATCCCACGAGTCTTCCAGATCTTCAAGCGTGAGTCGACGGTTTTGCGTCAAGGCTTCCTGTCTCTTGAGCGCGTACTCGGCCCATACTCGCTGTGAATCGACGAACTCGCTCTCCCAAGGCTGAATGTAACGGTATAAATTGGGAATCACTTGGTCCTCGTCGTGGGACATTCCCGAACGGAAATGCGTTATTCCCACGTCGGTTTGCTTGCTCCACCTCAAATCACTCTGAGGAATCAGGACGTGACCCATCGACAACATGCCGAGACCACCCAGTTCTTTCGGCGTGTAGAACACCACAGGTGGGAATCTCGAAGGCATTTTCGAGTTCAAGCCGATCTTGATACGAGTCTGGATCTTGTTCTCGCATTTGACGAGCAAGTCGAGCAGTTCCTGAGTGTTGACCACCGATTCACGATAGTACGTCATCAGACCTGCAATGAACAGATGACTTTGAAACGACCGTTTACTCTCAGACTCTTCGGGTAGGTTTGATGATAAACTCTCGAGCGAGCAGTCATTCATATCGATAAGAATTATTTCCGTTCGACTCGAGTCGAACCGATAGTGGTTTTCGAGAAAGACTGGCAATCAATCAATCCGCTCTCGATCAATTTTCGAATTCAAGGTCCTGTATCAAAAGTATATTTAGACGAATGTTTACCGATGAGCGCGGTGTTCCACTTGTTGACAATTTTGGTGAAAGTTGTCGAGCCGGACGCCATAAGAATTTGTCGAACTCTGTTGTGGAACTTGGCCAGCGATTCATCGTCGACTCGGAGGAAACACTGTGCTGTACGTTCCTTGGTCAATTCGTTCTGGAGATTCCACACACCGTCCTTGTGAGTGAACTGAAATCGGAATCGAGATCGATCATGTCAAGAACTCTATTTACAATCGTGAAGCGTTCGATTCCGAACTGCTGCGGAGTTCGATTCCCCGAGTCATCAATTCAATTTTAGCTTGAACCTCACCTCATCTTGAGTCATCCTGCATTTGGGAAGAATTCGGCACTCGAAACCGCACATGTTGAACAGCAAGTTCGGATTATCCTTGGAGTAGACAGAGACGAAACTTCCGTCCCACTGAACGGTAGTGACCGATCGTGGAAGTCGGTTCTTGATGTCCCAGAAGACTGCACGGCCAAGATTGACGTCGTGCTTCATCAAACGCATGCGTGAATCTCGCGGCCAGCACTTTTTGTTGTTGTAACCGACGATGTTCTCGTTGTTCGGATCAGGATGTTCTGTCAGGTACCTCTGAATCAGGTCCCGAGCTTCGTCCGCCGTGAAGCGGAAGAAGATGTGAATGCGATCGATGTATCTCGAGTACAATCTGATCGGGTGGTTGGTTTCAGTGACAACATCGTGGAACGTCAGAAAGTCGTTCGGCATTTGAGGTGGACCGGCCATTTCGGAGGCTCTCTGCAACCCAAGCAGAAGCAGGTCGAGCACCAGGCCATAGTACTGAACGATGAACGAAGAGAACTGCAGACCTCGTATGATACCATACTGATTCGTATGTTTCATTTCTTTGTAATTGATGACGACGTTGTTCTTGGCCGTCATGTAATCGGCGATGTTATGGTCGATGATCAGTCTGAGAAGTCTGTTGAGCAGCGTGATATCGATTTTCTCGTAAAGTTTCTCAAAACGAGACTCCATCATCACTGCGCACTCGCCCTCCCCTGTTTCCCACACATCCTGAAGGTTGTTGATTCCTTGACACCATTTGTACACGAGAAGTGGCGGCGGCTCCGAGTCGGCCGGTTTGATCCACGGCGGGAACAAACGACGTTTGTCGGCTTCGTACCACAAGTATTGATCAAGGTAGGCGTCGGTGATCTTCTCAAGGGGTTCGACGTCGTACACGGGTATGAGATGACTGTAGAGGTCCATAAACTCGATTCCGACCTTGATAAAGAGAAATTTCCAGAATCAAGAAAGAATCTAGTCAGCATTTGAGGGAAGCGGAACTAGAGGACTGCATTCAGAGACGTCGACTCGGCGGACGACTGCTGCTCGGCCACTTGCTTCGGGCTTTCCTGTCAGCTTTTGGGCTACCTCGGTATTCACATTCGCCTTTAGGTCTTCATCGCCAAGCAGCGCAGTCGGAGCGCTTCGGAACCCACCACCTCAGATTGAAAACTTTATTCTGTATCTCTAGCAAGAGGTTCAACGAAACGATCACGCTTGAATCGTTCAAAACGGAGAAACTACGATCTGACATGGAGGGAAAGTTTAAGAAAGCCGAAACTTCAGGAGAAAATCGGATGGGATAAGAAAATTCGGAAATCGAAATGTTTAAGACGGAATTTGATTTGAAAGCATCAGACGCAAGCGTTCAGAACCATCACGATTTCGAATCGGATGCTTCAATCAGAGTTCGATCCTCACCGGTGGTCACTTGAGCCCCGAAACGCTGAGCATACATTGCTGAGCTCAGAGCATACTTCTTTTCAGTTCAAACCGAACACAGTGAAAAACACCGAAACCAGTCCAGACACATCAGCCGCCGCAACGAGAATCGTTCGAACCTCGAGGGAGACAGAACCCAATCTGCCATCATGCTCATCATTTTGCTTATAAGAAACTCAAGAGCGCGTAACGTGGTTTGGAAGAACTCTAAATGGTAACTCACCTCCTTGAATGCTCGCTGGGTGAGTAGATGACGTTTGATACGGGACAGCGCCTCATGCGGATTGTCGTAGGCCTGTTCTATGAGGCCGAGTTCTTCTCGCTGACTTTGATTCAGTCTGCTTTTGACCGAATAAGCTTCCTTCAATCTTTCCAGAGCTAAAATAAGGAGCTTCGTGTCGTGTTTGTATGACAGCGGTGGGAACGGCACCGGGGAGAACCTACGACTCTCGAGCCAATGCACAGTTGTTGTGTAGATGGCGACAGCTTCTTCAGCAGAGATATACGGGCCGTCCTTGAGGTAGTTATGCTGTCGCTCCTGCTCGGCCTTTAGGTACAACCGCGTCAATCGTCCGAGGTTCTTCTTGCAGACGGTTTTGTCAACCGTAGCGCCCCGACGGATTCTCTCACGGTTGTAATGCGCTGTGTTGGTCCACCAATCCGCCTTCATCTTGACGTAACGCAAGATCATGTTCTCGATAGGGATTGGAAGTCCGGGAACTTTCCATGGGATGTTGGCTTTCCAGCATCTCCAAGCTTCACTCAAGTGCTGGAGTATGGTACGCGCCTTGTTCTGCTTGATGCCTTCGGGCATCATGTCGATGATGTCGTGCATCACGGAGGCACGCAGCTCGAGATCAAAGTGAGACTCGACTCGTTGTTTCGTCACGGTCTTCGCCACTCCTTTCGAATGACGTCCTTCGAACTGCCTGGACAGGAGATTCCCCAGCCATCGTTCCAAGAGAGGCGTGATTCCTCTGAGGAAGAAGAGCCAGACCCTCCATCCCGGAGCCCAGAACCCACAGCCTGGACCTTTGCCGACAGAGCCCGAGTTGAAACGGTAGTAAATAAGGTGTTTGATGTCTTTGCACATCCTGATCTGTCTCATGAGCTTGTATTTGTAACGGTACATTCCGGTTAGTTGTCCGACGTGGGCGAAAATGTACTGGAGACCGTCAGCCAATTGGAAGGCATCGACGTTGTTCAGACGGTACTGAACGTGCGAGTCAACGATAAGTTTGGTAAGCTTCATGATTTCTCTGCACAGATGGAACGCGTTCCCGAAACGTGACTTCTTACGTTCCTTGGTCGTCAGCGTCTTCACTGGCTTCAAGTTGAAGTTGTAATCCAAGTGAAGGTAGTTGAGGTTCTTACGATGAATCAACAGATTCAACATGTTGTAACCCTGACGACAAACCTGGAGCCCTGCCTCAACCCAATCTATTGTGGTCGATTGGAAGAACTTGGTCGCCTTGAACGATTTAAAGAGGAAACGCTTCTTCTGGGGTTTCGGCGGGCGATGATGCAGAGCGTTCAATACGTAGTATTTCAGCAACTTCTGGTAAGAAACCCTGACCTGCAATGAAGAAAACAACCACCCTGAGCTCTCGGCGAGATCTTCGAGATTCGAACATTCTCTCAAATAGACTCCCAGCTCTTCAGATGTTCGGGAGTTTCTCACCTTCACGGGCATGTTTGGGGGACAATGCTCTCGATACCAGCCCTTGATCAGCGGAACGTCGAGGGCTCTCTTCGTACGATCGGAACGCAAGTTGAAGGGCCGTGGAGCCCAGAGCAACGCGATACCGTTCGCCGTGTTGTCTGTATACAGCGGACACTCTTGGAGGAACGGTCTTGCATATTCCGAGAGCTCAAACTCCTCGTCATCGTCGGGAAGGAGGTCGTCCATTGATGGCAGCTAAGGATCCGGACCGATTGGTTAGTCTTTCGATTTTCCAGAAACCAAAGAGAGAAATTCCGGTTCAAACGTTCCAGTGCTTACCTTGGTGGAGTTTCGATGAGCGATGGGGTTGATTAGTGGATCATAGTAAAAAGCTGGAAGATCGGGATCCTCCGTCTTGATGAAAACCACGTTTGGGGTGTGGTACCACGAGAGATGGACGTGAACGTTCGGCATGTTGTTGTACAGGTAAGGGAACGCGATACGGTACTCGGTCCGAATCGGTTGTCGGATGATGATCTTGTTGATGTCATTGAATTCGTTCCAATCCTCATCGGCGGGATTGATATCCTTAACGAGTGGTTCGAATTTCGGACCACCTGGAACCGCCATGTTCAGCGCTTTCGCTGTGAAGAAACTCTTCAGATCGAAGAGGTAGAAGTAATTGTCGTCCACGAGATCGGTCAAGAGCTGGTTTGCCAAACGGTAGAGTGAGGCCATCTGTGGAAGTGTCAAGTTCCATTTGCGGTATGTGGATCCGTTGACATAAGGCGACTCGTCTATGAGTGGTTTGTGCTCGTAGAACCATTGAGCGACCGGAATGTCCTGAGCGGATACAAACACGAGTTTAGATATTTCTCTCCAATTTAGAGAGAGAATCATCAGTCGAACCAGAACGCTCGTGGAGGACCTGCTCCATGAAAACTCCTCACCTCCTCAGCGTCGAGACCCATCTGAACCGCTTCGAGGGGTTCTACATCGAGAACGTTGTCGGCATAGTCTAGCGGAGGCTCCTCGTCATCAAAGGGAGGAAAACGCATGCGTTTGAAGTGACGTCGATCACGTTTTTCACGTCTCATCATCATCCACATAGATCTGGAAATAGGAAATGAGCAACGTTGGGAGCACGAACCAAACGCCTCGTACTCGGACAACGAGAGTGCAACCAAGAACATATGGAGAAGTCTCCGACCACCTTTCCGACCTTGTTTTGATCGAATTCATTCAAACTTTGAACTTACCCCCATTGGGCCATGTACACCGGTTCAATAACCCATGGAATCTCATTGACAAAGGTGATGGCACCGGTGATATGATAAAGAACGTTCACGTCCCGGATCTGTTCCCAAGGCATCGGCATGTTCTCCAGAAGCTTCAGAACAGCATGAGGCATGTATTTCAATGCGCCTAGGTATACTCGTTTGTCGTGGCGATACTTCCTCGACGTCATGTCTCCGTGATCGCGGATGATCTTCCGTAGGTGCTCAGGAGGCATGTCCTCCTTTTGCGCATCGACAAAACCGAATTTCCTCTTTTCCGAGTATCGCTTCGACTGGAGTTGTTGCCATTTCCGAGCTGCGAAATGAAGAGTTCCGCAGTCAGACATCGCAATCTAAAACCTCGAATCGATGCATGACGACATGGAGATACATGAAGGACGCAACAACCAGACCAAGTTTCACCTTTCTCTTGGAGTTTGGCCTCGGTCATCTGCGGCGGGGGCATCCCTGGCGGCGGCTGAGGCTGGGGTATCCGAGACACGCCAGGCGGTGCAAGCTGCTGCTGTTGCTGTTGTTGTTGCTGCGCCATCTGCGCGTGCACTTGCGCTGCCAGTTGCGCGGCCTGGTGTTGAGTTGCTTGTTGCTGCATTGCCATCGCCTGCATCGTGGCTTGCATATACGGGTCTCCCATCTGGAGATACGGCGGCAGCCCCGCCATGTCTGAATCAACAGTTCCTGCACGGAGATGCCAAACAACATTAGGACATCGATAATGAGAGCTCCAATGTGGCGACCTGGCACAAAACTACCAGAAAATATCAACTCAAATCAACATAGAAAAGATGATAAAGTGATGAAGAGATGATTGCGTGACGTTTAAGGTAACGAATCTCAGCTCTGTTCTGTCCGTCAAAAACAGCCCGACGCTTGGAAAAACTCCTCTCGGCTCTTGCAAGCCTTCGGACTGCCGGCAGCGCTTGAAACGGAGACGCCTTCCATGACAGCTGCTTGGAACGTATTGAAGATCGAACGAGAACCTCACTCTATCATGAACTCTACCATTGTTCTGTATAAAAGGAATTTCCGCAGATTTTTCGATAAAAGAAATCACTGAAAAATGGCGCTCGATGGCATGTGCCGGCCGGACGGACGGAACGCGCTGATTTGAGCTACGAACGATAGTTGACCTCCTCTATGGGCCGTGCGAAGCCCAAAACCTTCGAACAACGTACCTCAACGTCGGGCGTTTCCGGAAGTTGCCTGTTGCAAGTAAAAATCGCTCAAAATATCAAAACGTTTCTGAAACATCAACCACTGATACTGCGCTGGTGCTCCAAACAGCAGAAGCCTGGTCCACACCACAACAAACAACAACATGGCGCACGCACTCGAGTGACTATTTTGAATTTTTGGCGCCAAACTAGGATCACCCAAACGACTGGCTGTCTCGCATCAAAGATTCCGCGCTATCCTGGATCGAAACCGGCCAATGTGAACGGTAGAAAGCAGCATAATATCAACAGAGTTGAGGGTTGAGAAAGAATGTGACTTGATAATCCGCGAATGTTCAGCGATGCCACCCGAGAGGATTTCTCCTAGGTTGAATTCCGGGAGAACGAGGGACTCGTCCTGGTTCAGCTAGACAACATTGTTTTCGAGAGACAACTCCGCTGGAAATTCCGCCCCGAGCTTTTGGGGCGGAATACAGCCCCCACAGCCCGTGGCATGACAAGGGCGCGAGAATCACGGGAAAGTCGCGGTCCGAGACAAACCTCTAGGCCTTCTCACAACTGATCGGCTCCGACTCTCTTATTTCTGATCGCATGGAGTAGCAAGGAGCCTGCTCACCGACGCACAATGGGAAGGAAGATTTGGGCGAACTAACCTCGATGAATCGTTTGGGTTCATTGATTCAGTTTGACTCTTAATCGTGGAAACTATCAGCTTGAGATATTGGTAGATTGCGGAGAATCTCCACCCTTGTTTCAACTGGACGATATCCCGGCATAGATGAGTCGCTCAAAAATAATCCCACTATCAACAGAATAACTCTTTCCGAAACCTATCCCTTAGATTCACACTGCGTGTCAGCCATGCACCAACGATGAAAAGTCCGAATTCTAAATCTTTGTGTGTGAGAAGAGGTTCAGGAGAATTCCTGACGAATATTTCAATGAAGTTTGCAACGCTCTCATCAAATCGAGTTCGGATTTTTCCCCAACACTATTTACTACTTCCGAACCCAATTTCATACACAACCTGCACGTCTCCGGGAACTCATGAGCTGAGCATGGCCATATTGACAGAATCTGAATGATGTCGTTTGTACCCACTTCAACTCCGCGTCGACCGTGTGTGCTTGCGGAACCGTCGATTAGTCATCTCTTTTTCTATTACAATGCTGCTCTCTTTTTCTATTTTAGTCTATCAACGGCAAATCCCTGCCTTGTGAGGCTAGCTGATCACACAGAAGTCTATCGAACAATCGCGCAATACCACAGTGGGTACGTGAAAATCCAAAACATCAGGCGGAGCTTAGAGGATTATACGAGAAAGTGGGAAGACGTCATCGGCCGCTGTTACTGCAGTACGTTTGGCGTTGATACACAGCGTCCTTCAGCTGCGGTCATGGGTGCAACGTTTCTGACCAAATGTGTCCTCCAGGGCATCTGTGCTTGCATCAGTTACAATGTAACCGATCAGGGTTAGTTGACAGAAGTTTTCTCCCGCGCCAACTATTCACTGTCGTCAGGAAACATCAAATCTCGTGATTTTTGTGGATCAAACCTGTTCTTCGCTTACAGACGTCTGCTTGGGTCCGGCTCCGTCGTATCAAGAATTCGGTTCTCGCACGGACTACGGTTTTGCGGTAAATCCCTACGCGCAGTCAGCCCTAGCTCCTCTTTCAGTTCCAGGTTTGTTGATACCCTGTTGTAGCTCACGTGAATCGACTCACAACCTGCCAGAGGAAGGTCATCAGCAGATTCTAGATTGCTGCTGAATACTGGAGTGGGGGCAACAAGTCTGCAGGCATCTGATATCGTTACAGATGGCTGTCAACCATCACTCTTCTTCGTCTTCCAACGTCACACGACTCGGTATCCTAAAGCCAAAAATATCAATGCCTCCGATACGCACCTCCCGGACATCCAGGAGCAACTCGCGGACAAGGACAACAAGGTGAGATTACAATTTTCAGCTGGATGGTACCGGGGAATTGATGAGCGATATTTGAAGTTAACATACATGAAGTTGAAGTCGATGCAAGCAAGATCATTCGTAAATTCATACTTGACTTCTGACTTGTCTTCCAGAGTAAGATGTGCGACGAGGACATCAAGGCGATTTTGAACTGGACGAACCCTTTTACCCTCAAGCTCGATGGGCTGACCACCGAAAGTGGAAGGAAAGTTGTTCGTGAACAAGGTATTGCTTGCTTCGGTTAGAGTGATTCGTTGATCTCGAGGGACTGCTATGTTGCGCGCAGGAATGAGGCATCATAGTTTGGGTTTGTTCCAGTGAAACGTCTACGAAAGCGATTTCATTCCGTCTTCGAAAACAGAAAACCCCTCCAGAATATCGTCATGGATTTCAGCGAAAGAGGAAACCGATCTTTTGAGACGGGCGAAACTTTCTTACGGGTGAGTTCGCGGAAGGCGCCGCTGTCCATGAGTTCTAAGTTCCCAAATTTTTCGAATGCATGATCGAGCCGCGCTCAATTGGAATGTATCGCACATAGCTGCAACCTGTGTGAACCTAGAGGGAGTATTTAGCTCAATTTCAACTCTGGCTTTCTCCAAAGGAATGGTTCAGCGACGCCGTTTACGACGAAGAAATAGGAAAATCTGTGAGAAACCTCACCAACTCATTGAACAATTTCAAGGACACCTGCGAAGCGATGCTTGTGGTGAGAATCTTGGGCGGGAATCGATCACTTTCAGTGAAACGACTCTTCCAGAAATCGCATCGAATATCATGAACGACATCACTCGAGATCCTTATCCTAAAACCTTCCTTGAAATTTTTTCATTTTTCGTTCGGAAAATGGCGAGCAGGCGGGAGGAATCGAAGAAGATTCCCCACAGAAGGAGGCTTTGAAAAGCAGCAAGCCCTTCAAAAAGTTCAAGAAAACGATCGAAAAGCGACTCGGATTCGACTTGAAGAAAAGTGAGTACACTCAAGTTGTGGTCGGCTCAAGTTCTCACTCAGACAAAGAGCTTGGGATAGTGCCGTACGAACACTAGTTTGCTCACTAACTTTTCCCCTGTTGAAAGAACATGCTATGGCTCGATGGTGAATTTTGATCTTGATTCAGAACAACTGAGAACGATCATGGATCAATGCGCATTCGAAGTAGCAGCGTTCGGCAGGTCGCCTTGGTGTGCGCTCTTCACAGAGGAGGATTTCCGAATACTGGAATTGGAGGGCGACGCAGAATCGTTTGACCTGGACTCTTACGGAACAGCGCGCAACGAAAAAGTTGCTTGCCCCATTGCGGCGGACCTGTTGAGCCACATCAAGTAAGTTTCAACAGCCCCCAATTTCATATTACTCGAGCCGTCCTTGTATCAGCGATTGGAGCACCTTAGAGAACTTGCGTTTTCCACAGACGATCCACAGCCAACGGCACTGAGGGACCCCCGGACGTGGTGCTACATTTCAGTCACTCCGGTAAGACAGCTTGACGACCGCGAACAACGAAGAAAATTAGTACTCTCTGATGAGATTGGGATCTCCTTCGTAACCAGCGCTATATCTGCCACCTTTCAGGTGCTTTGAAAAGACTCGTCACTCTCCTGGGGATCGCCCGCGATTCCGATCGTGATTGTTCGAAGCGAGCATGGAAACTCTCTTCGATTTCCCCCTTCAACGCGAATCTCAATGTCGTGTATTACCGTTGTTCCGGAGGACAAGAGGATAAGGTCGCGGTCCTCTTGAATGAAAAGGTGAAAAGAGCTCTCAATCTTTTACTTGAGATGGAAGGCAGAAGAGTGCGAGGAGCCTCCAAGGTAAGGGCACGATTCTCATCAAAGATCCATTTTCAGCTGATCAAGCTCGACGCTTGCAAGGAGGACCTCTGCGATTCGAAGGATTTCGTGGCTTTCCTGGAAACAAAGGCCAACAACTGTGATTTGACGCAGCTATGCTCATCCTAACCTCAAGAATAAACATCTTCATAATGAGATTCGATGGGAATGAACCTTTGATTTTTGGCAGAGTGCCGGAGACGAGCCTCCTTCTCTCGAAACAAGCAATCTCAATATCTGAACTCGGGGGGAATCGTGAACTGCTGCGACCGACTATCATCACATGTAGGACGCGGGATATCCATCGATCGATTAATAGCAATTTACTCTCAGAAGCCTTTCAAGTTGCGGCAGCGCCTACCGAGCGAGATTTCTCAGACGGCCTCCGTACGTTGTCAGAGATCCGACTGAAACTCTCAAATCTTGTCCCGAACATGCATTGTAGCTGGCGATGATCACCTTTTCAAGAGAACGCCATTCACTCCCGATCGATGCAGTCAGTGCTTTTGTGGAGGAGCATCAATTCCCAACAATGCCTCTCTTGATGATCGAAATCTCGCTTATAGGTACTCGAGCCAAAAATTCCACAAGGTATCAAAGCCTGTGTTCAACCTGGGTGGACCTATGGCACAATGAACGAAGATTTCAGATTTCTCTTCGTGATTCTTCTGCTCTTGAGGTTTCTCATCTGGAAAACAGCGTTTTGCCAGGATGCAAAGTCGGAGAAACTCCCGATGCCGTGTTATGTGACACGACAGATTTTCGGGCGACCCTTGCCGTGGACGGAGAAATCAGTTATCATCCACAAAGTGGGTTTCTCGCATTTTCGCATCGAAAACCCAAGTTTCGAATCGGGATCGGACTGTGTTTGTGATAGTCTACCATGCATCCGACGTGTTTCCGAGTACTGCGTGCCAAAAAACACTTCAGTGGACTACTTTCAGTAAACCCTCAAGTCCTTCAAGCTTATGAATCCGTATCTGAATTACGTTGGAGTGATCATTGTGCTGAATCTCCATGGGAAGAGCGAAGAGACCTCAATGGAACAGGTGGCCCTCCTCTCAAGGATGTGTTATCCCTGGTTGGCGGTGTTTTGCTCATTCTACGCTGATTCCGTCAACTCCGATGAACCGTCAATGACTCACTTCCCCTGGATGCGCGAATGCTGCGACGTAATTCTGATTCCATCTCGCAAACTTCACACAATCCAAGAGGAGAAAACCCTTCACCGGAATGAAACTCGTGCCCGACAGACTTTGATTTTCACGATGGCTCCTCACCAAAACACGTGCAACAAATGCGGAGTCACGAGACAGCTGCATGAATCGGACCTGATTTCGCCGGAAACTTACATCAGAACACAGAAGAAAGCGAACGGTAAAGTGATTCCTGTTGCCGCTCGTCACAGAGACGCGTATCTCCACCTGGAAGATCTCGAACCCTCCGAATATCTGAGAGTCAACGTGACCGGAGGCTTGGAACATCTCATGATCGAAAGTCTCGCGAAACCGTACATGATGAACTTCAGCTTTTTCTATATTGGAAACGCCACCATCTGGACCAGTGGTGGAGGAACCATGACAAACGGAACATACGACGGAATGCTTGATCTCGTACTGAAGCGTCAAGCCATTCTCGGCGTCAGCAATCAGAAACCATTCGATCCGGCCGATGAAATTTTCACCTTCAGCGATTGTTATGACATCGACACATTGCCGTTCGCCTCTCGGACCGAAACTTTTCCCGTGACCATATTGTCCTTATTCAAAACCTTTGGTTGGAAGTCTGCGGCTCTCCTTCTCGGCTCTTCGATCCCGATCAGCGTCGCTACTTATGTATTCCTGCGAACTCCGAGTTTTCGACTCAACGATGTTTTCAGCGTGATTTGGTTCTTCACAATGCGACTTTTCCAGACCAGTTTCTCGATGAGTTTGCTTACGAGCTCTCTCGTGCCGGGAAGAGTGAAATTTATCGTTCTGCTCTGGTCTCTGTTATCCATCGTATTCGACTCATTGTTTGACGGGGTCTGGGTGACGTTCTCAACTACTCCACCATTCAAAGGAGTCATCGACAAGTTCGATAAAATGATTGAGGAGATCACGAGAACCAATTCAACTGCGTACATGTCTCCTGGTCTGCTGAATTCTGCCTCGATCTACGGAGAAGCCTCGCGGCCTATATTCGAAAACGGTTTTCCCAGCACCGATGCCGATTTCATCGTTAACCATCTCCTCACCGGCAGAAGGAGACATTTTTGGTTCTACGGGAAGATTTTCCTCATTTATTCGATGAATAGATTCGATCGAAACGGCAGCATCCACATAAGCTCGGACTACTTCTTCATACAACCGCAGTGCTGGGTGTTGCAGAAGAATTGCGGACTCGAGGAAGACTTCTCCAAGTATCTCAAGCTCTTCAAGGAATCAGGTTTGTTTAACAGGTTGAAAAGTAAGGCAAACGTCCTCGATCTCCCCCCACGATTCGTCGAAAAGTATTTCAAACCACTCACCTACTCACAGCTACGAGAGAGTATTCTATTCGCTTTCGTGGGACCTCCCATTTTGCTTCTAATCACACTCACTGCGCGATGCATGTTGCACATTGCAAGACGGCATTTTAAGCGGAACACTTATCGCTCGCGGAATCGTGTCTCGAACCAGATCCCTAGCGCAGGTAGTTCGGAATATTCTCTGAAAGGACTTCGAAATCAACTTGGCCGTGGGCACCGCAAAGGAACCCCATACGCTGAAAATCGGGAGTGGCCCCGGAAGTTCCACCTGGAGTCGGAAGACGGAGCTTCATGGAAGGTTTTGAAAACCTCGGAGTCTGGAGTTCTGATTCTGGGACCGAACAACCGGCACTCGATGATTCTGCGAAGAGTGTGTAGATAGCGAACTTGTCTCACAGATGGAATATAGTTCATGCTACCAGAGATTTGATCGGTTTCTTCGTTATGGAAAGTTTGGAATCGCATGGCCGTGGTGATATTAATGCAAACTGATGATTTCTGTTGCTGTTCTTGAGAATAACACTGGGTTTCTAGGGTTTGGACATCATCCACCGATTTTCCCACCAATTCTTGTTCACTATGGTACCGAATAAAACACAGGTTCCGCGGATTGGGTCTTTTTCCTCTCAGGTAAATGCCAGATCACTGATCAGAACTTTCCAAATGTGGGCTATCAGTTCGAGGTGGGACGACATCTCCTCAGTATCCATCGAAATCTTCAGCTGTACCTTCGTCCAAAGTAGTTCATGGTTCAATTTCTGATGCTTGGAAGACCTACGTGCACTGTCCGCACAATTAGTGTGAGAAGATTCTCGAAACTATCTGTTAAGGAGGCAATCAGATCACAAGTGAATTTTAAGTGAAACGATCGTTTATTCGAACTAGAGTTTTGCACAAAAATTGTTGCGAGCTCCGAAAGTCGGAGCTTGTAGGACACTATTACCGTATAAAACAATGTAAGATGGTCTCTTAAGAACTATTCCTTGTTAGAAATCCTCTCTTGGGAGGGTTGTTTCAGCCATGCGTTGCCTGGACTCCGCGAAGGCTCTTTTGAAGTCTCACGGCTTTGTCGTCTTCGATGAAGATTCGAGCTCACGATCCGTCGATTTCGAACCGTGTTTTCTCCCACCAACTCACCGCAAGATTCCTCGGAATCGTGCAGCATTGGGAACGATGAATTCAGCTTCAGTTCAACTTTGACCATCGCGAACTTTCTTGCCTTTACATCTTGGAGGGGTCTGTGGATAGTGAGAAAACAAATCGTCAAACTCGTTCCCGTCGTGGTCTGTCGATTCCAAGATTCAAAACATCAGGTCAAACCAAATGAATCTCCAACCGGTACTCACCTCGAATCCCTTGTTGGGTATGGCCTCGCCTATACCTTTCCTCATACATCTTCAACATGACAAGCCATTCGCGGTAGAGCGGAGGATTCGTTTTTGCCAAATCCGTCATGAATCCGTCTAGCTCAGCGAGAATGGGATTCCTTGTGCTGATCCAGTCTTCGGTTCCCTCTGAACTCCGGTTAGGGATCTTGACTCGATCCTTACCTAAGCCACGTGGGAAGCTCTCGTCGTTTGTGAACTCATTGTACGAATCCGGATCGGACGGACGACCTTCGAGAATCCTGTCGGGCGACACCAGAGCGACCAGAAACGCACAGAGTATGTAACCTTTGATGTTGAACAGCATCTTGGCTTTTATCTATCCAAATGTTGAGAATGACTTTGGAACGCGAAACGTTCACCGAGGATGCGGTGTCTGCCTCAGAGTTTTGAAGATTGTACAAGTGATTCTGAAAGTGAACGTGAGTTTTCACGCCGATTAGTCTGGGATTCTGGTCTCTGAATGAAGACGGAACGTCAAATCATCCGTCGTCGCCTTGCGTTCGAACTCGGGAACAATCAATCGGGACCTAACTGAGGATTCTCTAGAACTTAGCGAATCATGGAAGAGATTCACAAGCCCGGAGCTGCAACTTACCTTCAGTTTCCTCTGGATCCGTGGAGATCGGCGGTCAGACGACAACTGAATGCTCGTGAATCTGAGGGTCACCCTCGGTGGGTGGGTAGACGAGAAATTAGTGGAAACGTGCACGTGTGACGTGCACGATCCACGTGCCTCGACATTGAATCGCTAGAACGCCATTCCTTCTGGATTGATCGTCGGCGTGTTGGGCGAGAGAATCATGTATGGCGAATGAGCCTCTACTCGGAATTAATCTAGAGTCAATGAGGTGTCGAGGACTGTTCGGCTTGCGTGTATCTTCTTTTCCTCGAGGGTTGATTGCGAGTTGAAACTTGAGAAACGGCTCGCTTTCGAGCTGTCAGGACATATGAAGTGCTGTTTCATATTATTACTCATGATTAACTGAGGGCACTCGATAACAACTTGACCCGATTTCGCTCTTCTGACAACTATTTTCTATCGAAAACTTGAGAAAAAACCACAGGTTCAACCGGGGTGCCGCAGAAATGCGGAAGAACAAACACAGGAGAAGCGTAGGGAGCAGAATGGGCTTCGTTGTAAAAAATGACCGAAGAGAGGATCTGAGGTAAACGAAGAGTACTGTCGGTTATGAGGAGGATCGAATGAGGAATAAAGGGTTAATATCATAGACGGTATTAGGGCTTTAGCTATTTGAACGCAGTAAGGCAATATGGGAGGACGGGTGGGGAAGTGGGGACTGAAAAATTGCTGAGCGAGAAGGCATAAAAGGGAGGCTAGCTAGCAGTTTCGTTTGGGTTTTGTTCTCGTTAAAATAACGAAGGGGCTAACCTCAAGCGATGTCGGATAAGAAACGGAAAGACGATCGAGAACACTCCGGTTTAAAAAGAATGAGAGAAGAGTTTGAAAAGATTGGAGAATTGACGCAAAGATTAGTGGGTGAGGCTGTCGCCGGAGTAGTGGTGACTAGTTCCTCTGTGAACCACTGGCGGAATGGGAGGGGGAAGACCTTTCAGGCTGTCACAGAGTATAATTGTGTTGATACGGCGTCCCTATTATAAATATGAACGTCTTCGTTTTTGTGAAACAAACGCAGAGCGTACTAAACATGCTCGTTGCACCACTCCTGTGTTCGGAATCGTGATTCGATCAACTTCTTTTCATCTGGGGACAGTTCGTCGCCATTCCCTATTTTTGTCAACAAATTTGAGAACATCGAATCATGTTGTCTCATTACTGTCTTTAGAGGATAATAATTCAGAGATTGCCAGAGGATTGATCGATGAAGGCCCCGCTTAACGGGTTCGTAAATCGGTGACGAACAATTGTCGCAAATCTCCACAAAATATGATGTCTAAACCGCCAAAAATTTTATCGTCCTCCATGGTGATGCTGTTCAATCGCTCGTTTATAGTATGAAATATCCCCGCGCCAAGCATGCTGATTTCATCAATAATAATAATATGAACATTCTTTAGGGTATTACGGTAAGCCTGCCGAACTTCCCAAGACAATCCACTATGACGACTCATTGTAGGAATACTAAAAGCGCTATGCACAGTTGTCCCTCGTATCGCAACGGCGGCTTTCCCTGTTGAAGCTGCAGCGATGTAAGCTTTCCTCTGTGCGTCGTGCGATAAAATGAACCGATTATAAGTTTCCATTAGCAACTTTTAAGTGATTGTCTTTCCGCACCCTGCAGCGCCAGTAAAGAAAATTTGCACGGGGGGTAACTCCGGGTCGAAAATTCGCGCAATACAGTGTTTTACCAAAGCTCTCTGTTCAAAGTTCGTCTGATGCATCCAGTGGCAGTATTCGGAAGCCGACATGTCATTACCTCTACTCTTCACAACCGAGTGTAGCGAATTAGGCACTTTAACATGGCGGATGTCGTCGTTTTGAGGCAAATGAAGGACGTCTTCACGATGGACGTAACCCTCGTCAGTCGTATGATTGCAGTTATCCTCTCCGTCGCTTAATTCCTCCCATAAATGTTGATACTTTTTAATACACTCTTCAAGATCCTCGTACCAATCGTATTCTTTCCGCCGCGTATGAATTTTTTTTTCATATAAATCATATAGCTCTAGAAACTTGTCCCCATCTAATAAATCACGGATTTGAACGGATGAAATAATAGAACCATACACCGCTTGAAATTTGTTTGATCCTCAGGTCCGAAATGTCTCCACCGAATAATCCGTCTTACGACCCTCTTATATGTAGTACACTTGATATCCTTCACTGTCCCTTTTGCCTCTCCTTGGTGTCATCATTGCGACAAAATCTGCTAGACACATCCAGTAAAGACTTGGAGGACGCGCCTCGTACATTTGAATAATATTTTGGGTCCACACGTCGCACAGTGGGAAATTTTGCCGAAATAGGTGGACAAAATTATTTAAGACCTGTTTTAGACTAAATCAAGCCCCCTGAGTCCGATTCGACCATCAAAATTGAGATTGGAAGCTTGGTTTTCGAGTTTGAAGCAAGTTCAAGGTTGACCTATTTATTCGAATGGTTCATTGTGATGGAAAAAACGGAATAAGGGAAATCGAAGTTAGTCCGAGTCTTCTTCAGTACTGAGGATCAGCGAGCTGTCCTGTCAGTTCGTAGCCTAGAGCTAGTTACAAGTAGGTGTGTCGAACTGCGCTCTCTTTTCTACAGGATTCAATGAATCCGATAGGTGATGGAATTGCTTTCTTGTATGTTTATCTTATTTACAATGAAGTGTAATCACGAACACGCCGTTATTACCCAACCGCTGACCACTTCAGCGAGCTCTCTGCAATCGGACTGACAGTCGAGTCGCTACTTCAGGTTGTAGATTGGGTCCTCAGCGTGCACATGACGGGTAGTTATCATGCTGCACGTTCCGATCAATCATAGAGTCTCAGCACAGCCATCTCTCAGCCAGTTTCTTCAGAGAGGGACGCGCTCTCGCGGTATCGAACCATATGCTCGTGAGTTGCTCGCCGGAAAGATGCCGCTGGAGCGACAAGTGGAAGAATGCACTCTGGCGCTTCCCAGAAAAAAATTCAGATCGATCCGACAGCCTCGTCATCAGGTAGTTGGACTCAGAATGAGTCCTTTTTCCCATGAGACAATTTTTCTTGTTCGACTTCCTGGCGACTCACATTCCTCATGGAGCGGCAACTGTCGATTTGCCCGATTTCACGTAAATTCTTGTTTTGGCTGAAACGAAGTTTCCGCAAATTTCCGCAAAAATGTGCGAAGTGTCCCGTGAACTAGACCATCTGGCCTAAGTTTTGTGACCGATCCCGTTTTGTGGGCATTTGAGGGCACTTGATTTTGTCATCGGTCAAAATTGCCGTTTTTGACTGAAATTCGCTCTTTCTGAATGAGCCCTTTTTGGAAACCCAAGCTTGGATACTGACCCCGGAAGTGACTGGGTGTCTTAGTTTCAAGAGTGTAGGAAGGGATAAGGTCGATACTTCCTCAGAGAAATTCCGCGAACAGCGTGATTTTTCGCTTGGGACATGAGTGACGAAAATCCACGGTCACGGGAGCATTTTTTTCCTCCATTTTGCGCGACCTGTTTCACACATGAAAAGCGACTTTGGCTGAAATGTAATTATTGTTCGGGGAACCCGAGCCTTCGGAGAACATCACACAATAGTCAGAAAGTCGAGATTCTGACTTTCGTTTTTGTCCACCTATTTTGACGAAATTTCCCACTGTGCGTCGGTCGGATCGGGGGCAAGCTCTTCTTCTTCCATCCGGGAGCGGGTCTTGTGGCACCTCATGCGTTTATTAGGCACGTCGGTCGGAATGAACACGATGTCCCGACTGCTCACACTCATCGGTTGTCAGAGAAGAAACCAAGCCCCTTCTTGAGTCGTCATCTCAACTGCATCTAATAATCGTATACTTACTCGTTTTAGGAGTTCAGTGTAATCTTGGTCCGGATACTCTTCTTGCAATTCTGACAAGTGTTGCTGAAGATTCGAAATACCTCGATTACATTTGTTCACGTACTCCACCACGTACGTTGCGCAACTGAACTCGTCGATGATGAATTGTAAATCCATATTGGACTTGAGAACATTTGCTATCCAAGGATTGAACGTATTGGTCCATATGTCGTTCATTTCTCGCTTAAACAAGACCTTTGGTCTTGTTATTGAAGCCCGTATTATGCTCAAATACTCGTCGTAATTCACCTTGGCGTCCAATAGAAACTCATCAATGTTCTCATATGAATTTTCCTCTAAGCTCTTTTTCATCTCCCGGCCCTTCTTACGTCGACTTTTGCGATCCTCACTATCCTCTCCCGTCGGCAATAGAATCCTCGTCTCCCGACTAGGTCAAAAAGGGATATTAAATCGGCATGTTTCATTCCGCTTCCCCCGCCCGCCGTGTTGCTTGTAACACGTGAATGTATGCTTGTGTACTTGCAGTGGCGCGTAGTATCGATTTTCTATCGAATGTTCTACATCTACAGAGCATAAGTGATTAATAAGATCCACAGTTTTTGGCATATGCTCTGATAATTTTTCTCCTGGATCATTGGCCAACCAGAGTAAAATATGTACGTGTGGACTACCTCGGTGCTGGAACTCCACTCGTAAAAAATAGTCCAAAACAACGTACTGCCCAAACGGACTGTGTCTTTTGGATTGTAAAAGTCGCATGATGGTATTCACCATCTTCCAAAAATAAATGCAGCAAGTGACAGCATCATCATTCACGAGACTAGCTCGGTAGCTCGCCGAAAACTCCTTCAAAGGGTCCTCGATGTCTTCATCACTTCCGCTCCTAAGTTTATGCAAAATATTCAACAAATGAGGCCGCCTGAAATGAAATGTGTTCTGGAGTTGCTCCTCGTCTGTCCCGACGCCTGATTTCGCTGGTGGTGATTTGAAATGGTGTAACTTCCACCCCCCGTCGAAACTCCCGAGGGACTCCATAATATATGGTGGGAAACGATAATTCTTCAGCGTGTTCATCATAAATGATACTCAAGGGCCTCGATTCTTGTCCCGGCGCTATATTAAGATACATACTTCTCTTCGCTCCACAGTAAAGACTGTTGTTTGGAAACAACAAGTTCGCAATCATTCTCTCTCTCCGCATTTCTGCGGCAAAAACTTTTTTATTCTGGTTCGCTCAGAAAAGAATTGAAGGGTCACTCCGTCCCTCGCCAGATTTGTCTGAGCATGTCCGTGTTGGCCTAGAGAACACGCAGGACAAAAAGTTTGGCTACAACTTCTTGGGGCTTCTCGAGATAAACAAGAATTACAAACTCAATGACGTGTTTGGGTAACGATTTGGACCAGTTTGTTTCATCTATTGTGAGTCTCCGAGATATCATGCTATCGCAAGTGACGTGGAGAGAGCAGAATCGTATCCTCAGTCTGAAAAGTTGTCACACCTGAGAATGGGACGAATAACAATAGCATTTGAAACTGACAATCCGAGGAACGCTTCGAGGCGAAGCGAGCCTCTCAAGCTTGTCTTTCAAAGTTGAAGTCAGAGAACCTGAGTTGAGTTTCCGGGCCACGATATTTCCGGTTTTTCGGAATAAAATATTTTCCATGCAGTAGTGAGATTCCATACATGATCGTCTCCTCTGGTTTAAGCCCGCGGTCTTATAAAGCCGCCAAGAATTTCACCTGCTCACCCCTGCTGTGGAGAATAACAACCGGAGAAAATAGGTCCCGTGGATCTTTTTCAAGAAGTTCTTCCTTCTGTCGTAAAATCAGGTGTTCAAAAATGAAATTTCTGCTCTGAATAGCTTGGAAATGTAGGAAAACTGTCTAGCTTTAGTCTAGTAATTTCATCATGAGACCCCTGATTGTATCATCAGAATGAGATAACCTTAGGAATCTCTCCAGGCATCATTAAATAGTTTCGATATCTGTTGCATTTCCAGGTGAAGCCGCAATCCTTCGAAAGGATCGTAAGGAAAAGTCTTGAGACTCTGCCCTGAAACGCCTCAAGTCTTCTGGATGTACTTGGATTGAAGAACGAGCCAGAACGGAGATGAAAAAGCGATATCGTGGATGCCCTCTCGTCACTCTCGCAAGAATTCATCATGGTTACTCCAGATTTCTAAGTAAGCAAAGTGTTCCGAAAGTAAGCATTTCTCGACCCGACACTCTTTCACCCGACGCCTGGGAAAGTGGAGAGCGAACGAAACGCCTCTCTCCCCGGTCTGTTGTTGACATCAACAAAGCTATCGCTGCACGTCTTCGTCTCGTCTTCGGAGCCAATTCGACTCACTGTTGTGTCGCCGTGAGTTTTACCGTGTCCTCTTTTCCATCGTTCGGGAATGTGCCGACCCTCGGGTGTCCTAAGCTTGATCCCCAGCCCTGATTGAGTATTTTTCCCTAACTACTTTTTGATCCGTTTGCGTTTTCGAAACAGATGACGTCGTCATCACCGAACCACCTGCAGCAATTGGAAGCAACGCTGGAACTTTTTGTTGATAATGTTCGGCAACTCGGAATCATCGTGGCGGATTTCCAGCCGCAAGGACAAGCAGCTCTGAACCAGAAAATCACTACCCTGGTGACTTTGATGCAAGATATTTCCGCCGTTAGACCGCACGTCGAGGATATCCAAATTCCTCTAGAGGTCAGAAGCGACTGAAACGCTCTCCAATGATTACTTAGACACGATGAATCTGTTTCCAGTATCCTTCTAGAATTCTCAGAGAATGTTTGGGACTCCCCGAAGCTCCCGAAAAACTTCTCTCTGGGTGGGCGGTATGAGACCGTAATTTAATCGATCAGCGTTCCAGGTTTGTGACTACATAGACGAGGGTCGGAATCCGCAATTGTACACCAAGGACTGCATGGAGAAGGCTCTGGCTAAGAATGAGCAGGTAAAAGGGAAGATCGACGCTTATCGAAGATTCAAGGCGCTACTTTTGGTGGAACTGGGCAAGGTAAGTCTTTCAAGGAATGAGAAATCTAGAAAGGCTGGACGATGGCAAAAAAGAATACCGTTGTTGCAGTTATCGTTAATAGTTGAGTCCTTCCAAAAGTTCAAGGATTCGGTCTACACGCCCAATGACTCAATCATCTTTTCCAGGTTTTCCCTCAAGAAATCACGAAATACAGGGCCTATCGAGGTGAAAATGGCGTCGCTACGCCACCCAACCCTCCAATGCAAATGCCTTGATCGATGAAGGCCCCGAGTCGGAACGATCTCGTGTATGTGTATAAACTATGTATAAAGCGCTATCAATTTGATTATGCGACACGAAATATTCATTCATAAGATTCATTTCAAATCGAAGAGTCTGTAAATGAGCTCCACAAGTTAGATGTTGGAGTTTAATCTTCCTATTTTCGTCGTAATGAAACCTATATGGCATAGACATGATGCTCTAAGAATGAAATCTTGTTGACGATTCCCGAAAGTAGGGTTCCTGGCGCTCTTTCACGCATCTTGGATTTTCTTTGCGTCGATTTGGTTTCGCATGAACCCCTCATTGATTTACTGATTGATTATTCATCGACTATTTCTCGTATTTCTGATTCCCGTTTGGGAAATCCATAAGCATAACCGTCCGCGGGAACAGAATTAGTAGCTGTCCATAATCTGCTACCACAGCATACATTACCTTTGCATGAACAGCATCTCTGAGCGCTTGGAAACATGCTGCGGTGCTCAAGAACTCAAAGAGAGCAACGTGCTCAACGTATCCGCTCGAAGATCCAGGTGGAATCGTACGGCTGTCAGATTTCAGAAATCCAACCACAAACGAGATGCCGATAAAGAAAGATCGTGAAGGGGACAAAGTCAGAACTCCCCCGCCAGCTGACTCCCCAGACGCGGCTCCTCGGAGACGATTCTAGTACTTTGAGCGGGGATATCACGGAAGAAGGTCTGGAATTCCCCAAACACTTGTTATTGCACGGTTGCGGTGAGCAAGCCGTTAAGAATCATAGAAAACATTTTGAGTTGGCACGAAATTTCTAAACTTGATCGGCCGTGTACCGCATGAGGTGGCTCTATCTGTGGATATTATCGGAGTTCCTCGAACGAATGAGAACGAGAGCAGCAGCTCCAACTTGTTTTGCGAGATTTCCCAGGCTAACTGCCTTATATGGTCCGAACACGCTCTCGCTGCCTTAGATTCATCGCCTTATCAACGGATTGAATCGATCGCTGCAACCATCTGGCCCTCCTCTCCTAGACATTTTCCTATAATCAGAACGAGTTGCCTTTCGAGAGATTCTTGACCTTTTTTGGTAACAAGAACATGCCATCTAATCCCTCCCGAGGAGCAGGACTCCGAGCTTATTGAAAACGCTTATGAATGGACGAATCCAATCTTGCCCAAATTTTCTGTCAAGCCATTGTCCCGGAGCGATCAACGATGGTCATGTCGTTGTCAACCAAAGCGGCAGGAAAAGCGCCCGAGCGAGCAATCGCCCGGCGTCTGTATAGCTTGGCCCGGAATGCGTTCATCCCAGGCCAGTACGCCGACAACACCGGCGGCCGGTAAAAGAAGCACCAGCCAGCCCAAAGTCGAGCAAAGCCTCTGCTGCCGCTGTCGCACCACAAAGCCAGCGAGAGGGAGAGAGCGCGAGACGCGGAGAGCGAAACTCTCAGTCAGTTCTCTCACTTGTGTTCGTCTGTATAAAGCCATAGCATCGGCTTGAGGCAAAGTCACGCCTTAAAAAGCTACCCAATCGAACTTTCTCTTTGAGGTATTTGTCCCTTGACAACCTCAACAACAACTTCTTCACGGGGTAAGTTTTCACTTGGGCTAGCGAACTTCGAGAAGATGAGGATCGGCGAGCCCTCGTCGCCAATGACTCACTGAAGTCAGGGTGCGTGAAACAGCGACTTTTCTCCTGGAATACCTCAGCTTCGAGTTGCAAATGTCGCCGGATATGTTTCCGGTAATCTCGCCGGATCGAAACGTTTTCGTTTCTGACCCGAGAAGATACGAGATCCCTCCGAAACCCGATTCCGCTCCGTTTCGCATCCCCAGTGAAAGGAACGACGGCTGTCAAACTGCGTTGGCAGACGCCGCCGACAAGCCTCGCGTGAAAATCGGTGGCAAACCGTTCACTGGATTGTTAGCTGCTTCTTTGGATTTGACTTTAGTGAACTGCAACTTGGTTGGGTGTTGTGTGAATCACTGAAGCGTGTGTTCCATATTTGGGATGAGTTGTTCAAGTGGTGCATTGCTCGCCCGCTTCCCTACATGCCAGTTAACAGTGAGCCTGCGTCTTAAGTTGTTCTCCGAAGAACCCCGGACGCATAGCAGCAGCAGCAGCAGTAGCAGCATCATTTCCAAGCGGCACCGTCAGAGGAGTCAATGAGTCAACAGACAGTGGTGGAGGGCTCTGGCCAGAACGGCCAGTGTGAAAAATTGGTCAGAGCCGCCCTCATTTTAAGTTGAGCGTCGCTCAAAGTCGAACGCGATCGTTGCCTCTTGTCGGAAAAGAGAACTTCGTCTCTGTCGATGTTGTTGCTCATCCGGTGATCGTCAAAAAGAGTGACCGTCTTCTTGTCACCAGAACCCAGTGTCTTCTTCTCGGTTCAACGAACGTGGGCGTACCTTGTAGGCCAAGGCCAAGGTCCTGAGGTGTCACTCTCTGAACAGCATGTAGGAACTGTCGAGGATAAATAGCTTGACAACAAGATCGTGGAGAGGGATTCGTGAGGATTGTCACCGAAGAAACGAAGGAGGAAATAGTGTCGCGTGGTCTGAGGAAGAAAGGAACGAAACCGACGAATTGTCAGAACTTCACGCGAAAATCTTCGATTCAGGAGAATTCTCTTTTCCGAGCGAACTTCCGCGAGTTCACGTAGCGTAGCTGGTAGTGATCGACGTTTGTTTTGATTTTTTTTGCAAATAATTCTTTGAATTCGTCAGTTTCCGCTCGAGTCATGAGCAGATCTCATCTTTTGGAAATCTTCGGCCGCCTCGCTCGTCTCGACTGCTGCAGGGCAGAATTAGGTGCGTTCGAGTTATGAGTCCATCCTTCAGTTTGCCTGCTCGGCTGTTGGAAAGCGCTCGTAGCTCAGGATCTTCCGTTCTTTTCCTTGATTTTCTCTGATCATTCTTGGATGCCATTTCTTGAACCAGGGATAAACTAAAATCGAAGGGTGGTGGCTTTTTAATCACTGAAGTGAAGAATGAGGTTCGAAAGGTTCTCTTCCGGAAGGCTCTTCCAGGCTGAATCCTCGGACTAGGCTTCGTTTGCGCGATTACTGCTTGTCTCCATGCTGGGTTTCTGATCCGCGACTCCTGCCTATTAATAACCCACAATTTCAAACAGCTGTTGGCTTCTGATTCCTTTGACTTTAGGGGTTGAGCTCCGCTTTCTCAGAAAAAAAAAACTTCCTTGTCAACGCCTCGCCGCTGTATAATTAGATGCACTCCAATTAGAACAGCTGGAATTGGGGTCCTTTTTGAAGCGACTCAGCTTGCTCTTCGAGAGAACATCTGAGTCTCTATCGAAACTTCAATTTTCCGCAACCTTCTTCCTGGAAAAACATTCGTAGAACGGTTCCTCATTCGATCTTCCATTCCTAGGCAAGTGTAACCCGTCCAACATGTCGACTCAGGAACTCGAAACCCTCATCCGACGACTTGAGTCGGTCGCCACGAGACTCGAAGCGTCCGAGAGCAGGATCGGAGGAGGCGCCGCACCTTCAGGTAGGACACATCAGAACAAATGAAACCGATCGGCAAAATAATGTCCAAATACCTATATTGAAGTATTAACGGATGATGACTCTAGTTCATCTCGATAAGCGCAACCCGACGATGAGGATCATCAAAATGCAGCATAGCGCTGAGTTTTCGTTCTTTCGTCAATTGAATCGGCGTTCCTCTCTTCCAGATGAAGAAGTCGCTGCCTTCGTCTCAGCCTTCGACGAAATCGTCTCTGGACCGTTCGTCAATTACATGAAATTGTCGAATCAAATCGGTGGCGATGTGGCGAAACAGGCTGAAATGGTCGACGCCGCTCTCAAGCTCCAGAGGAGCTTTGTGCAGGTTCGTTGGTCCGAATCACCCGATCGTTTCGACCCATTTCAATCCGTTCGTCGCTTGAAATGAACATTGGGAGCCGAATTAACTGACAAAAAGCATTTCAGGTCGCGTCAAAGAGCAAGAAACCGGCGACAGATCAGCTGATGGCCCTCCTAAAACCTCAATCGGAGGCTATCCAGAAAATTCAAAGTTTCAGAGAAGCCAATCGCACCTCAAAACAATACAATCACTTATCCGCAATCTCGGAATCGATTCCGTTTTTGGGCTGGGTTGCCGTAGCTCCCACCCCGGGACCGTACGTGAAGGAAATGGCCGAAGCCTGCAATTTCTACACCAACAGGGTGCTCATGGAATACAAGGACAAAGATAAAACCCATGTCGAGTGGACCAAAGCATGGCTCGAGGTTCTCAACCAGCTCCAAGCTTACATCAAGCAGTTCCACACCACTGGACTCACTTGGAACCCGAAAGGCGGTGTCGCAGCCGCGGCGGCTCCCCCCGCACCTCCTAGCGGCCCTGCGGCAGGGGCTCCCCCGCCACCTCCCCCACCGCCCTCGATGGAAATGCTGCTTGGATCTGGACCTTCTCCAGCTGCCAGTGCTGCGAGTGGTGGTGATCCCCGAGCCGCCCTGTTCGCATCGATCAATCAGGGCGCCGATATCACAAAAGCGCTGAAGAAGGTCTCCACGGACCAGATGACTCACAAGAACCCGAATCTTCGGTCCACTTCAGTTGTCCCTGACAAGGCTTCGTCCGCCGGAGCTAAGCCTGCGACCGCTCCGAAACCCGCCGTGGTCAAGCCTCCAAGGTACGGATCTTTCATCAATTTCTTCCGAGTTTCTCCCTGGTTCCAAACTTGGCACAGATCAAGAATCCAACGCGGTTTCTTTCGTTTCACAGATGCGAACTCGACGGCAAGAAGTGGATTGTGGAGTTCCAGAGAGACGTTCCCCAGCTCGTCCTCGACGACGTGCAGATGAACCAAGTGGTCTACGTCTATGGATGCCAAAACTCAGTGATCATCGTCAAAGGCAAATGCAACTCGATCTCGGTGGACAATTGCAAGAAAACCTCAATCGTGTTCGATGACATCGTGTCCACCGTGGAGTTTGTCAATTGTCAATCGGTCAAGGCACAAGCTATGGGAGTTATCCCAATATTCTCGATCGACAAAACCGATGGAGCCCATATTTATTTGAGTGCAGCCAGCGCTCAGGCTGAAATCGTCACTTCCAAAGCCTCCGAAGTCAACATCTCGGTGCCATCCGGACCCGACGGAGATTATGTGAGTTCGAGATTCGAAACCAGAATTGGAGAATTCCCTCCGCTTCTGTTTATTCTGCCTCAGGATATCGAGTTTCCGTTTTTGATCCTTGAAACTCCCGGAAACCGTGATTCAATTCTTTCATTGATTCCAGGTCGAATGCGCGATCCCTGAGCAATTCAAGAGCGTTTGGAACGGGAAGAGCATGAAGACCGATATCTTGGATATCGCAGCTTGAGCACAAAATGAACTGAACTCAATTCTAAGACAGGATACGAACAAAACCACGAGATCTGGAGCTCAATCGAGATCGTGGCGTTTAGTTTTCGAAAAGGAACTTCAACCCTCAATTTCAATGCACCGTTCGGAAGACATGGAATAGAAAAGGCCAACAGCCACGATGAAAATTATGATTTTGACATATATGTATGTGGTGCGGTAGGAGTGTGCGATGATTCCCCAAAATGGAAGCGATCTATCGGAACTGTGGAGCAAATGATGCTCACGAGAAGGCAGCCGATTGATTTGCGGAAGTTTCTTGTGAACGAATTCATCAGGGAAGAGATCACTTACTTCGAATAATATAAAGAGACCAAATGTACCTTATCAGAATCCGGGTGTTCTCTCTGCCTCCTGGAAGAAATTTAGCGAAGCTCGATGAAACAAATGAATCCATGGACTAATTTGGAAACTTTCTCCTCGAGGTAAATCTAGGAGAAGTATTTATGGTAATTCAATTGTGATGAAACTTAAGAAGACTAGCAATGGAAAACATATTAAGAACTCTATGTAGAAGAAGTTCGAGTTTTTTCCTTGCTTCTCAACAACAGCAGTAACAACAATTGTGGGCAGATTTATTTGCCGTATCAAAATACAGTTCGTTGGAACAGTCATGATTAGAATGTGACACGAAATCCCGTCAGGTATGTACAGAAGATAATTCTAAAAAAATAGCAGTGGTTCCTCAATATGCCGTAAACTTCCCAAAAGCGAGCAAAAAGTCTGCGGCAAAGTTGCTAAAAATCGATTTCCCTCCCTACATTGTGTCGTTGTGGGTCACAAATACTGTTGAGGTTGTTCCTAAAGCTTCAAAATAACAAACAACTATCAGACTAGCGGTCGTGATTCATCTTACGTTCGAACTATATTAGAGAGAACATTGGCATTCATTGTTCTATTGTGACTCGACCTGCCGAATCCATTCCCTGGCAATGTTGGGATTCATTCTTTAGTTCATTCCCGCCGTCCTTCTAATAATTATTGTCTTCGTTTCTCTTGTCACGGGTTATTATTTTCGACTTCTCTCACCGTTGGTTGAACAAATGGAAACCTGGGTATTCCTCATCGCCCTTCCAAGACGTCGTCTGGCTCGTGGTAGGCGAATGATCCTCTTTCCTCCAGGGATCCGCTTCATGCCAGGAGCTTTCCGTAGCGACTTTCAGAGGCCACGTGCAGGTTTTCGCGATTCGATCTCCTTCGCGATTTCCAGCTTTCCACGTGTCCAGAGGGTCCTCTGTCTCGTCTTCGTGCCACTCCCATGGCGCAGACGGATCACGTAACGGACGAGGCCAGGTCTGAGTTTTTTCTTTGGCACTGCTTGATTGCCATCGCATCCAGCCGGGATCGTAGTCCGAGGCGTCCGACGAGTGTGACGGCCAATTACTGAGATCTTCAGTGGACCAATCGGGTCCCCAAGGAGACCACGAAGGTGTTTCGAGCTTTTTGTCGTCGGCTTGGGCTTCAGCCCCACTTTCAGAGGAATCGAGTTGCTGCCGCTGTTGCTGCTGCTGTCGCTGTTTGAGTCTGAAAGCGTCCTGACTGAACGCGTCCGGACGAGGAGGTATTTTCGGGGGCGCCGACGAGGACGACGCGGACGAGGCAGAAGGTGCCGAAGACGTCGGTGGACTCACGGCACCGATTGACAAGAGGTTTATGACGTCGTCGAGGCCACTATCTGGAATTTCGGTCATGCAGGCGGAAGAAGCAGGCTGTGCGGAAACGAGAAGCTCTCCGCTACTCGGAGCTAAATGGATCTCAGCGGGCCACTCGGCGCCAGATGATTGAGTTTGTTGTGGTGTGGTCGCTTGAGAGATTGGCGGTGACGATGGAGTTTTGGCTGAAGGTCCCGTGAGTCGATTTATGATTTGGGAAAACTGCTTCCTCACTGCTTCCTCGGCACGACTCGTTTTGAGGAAACCATTTTGCTGCTGGCGCGAAAGCTTCCCGAGAGCTTTGAACACCGAGTAGGAAAATTGTGCTTGAAGTTCGATATAGGCCATGAGGCAAGAGGAGACCGCGTGCACCGACTCGGCGAGTTCGTCCTCTTTGTTTTCGCCCGATGTCTCGAGCCGCGTCAGGACGTCCTGCAGTTGCATGAGAGTTTCTGTTTTGACCGAGGCCGATGCGGCGGCGGTGGTTTGCGCGATTTCCTCCCAGTTCGACAAGAGTGTGGTGGCCGTCTCCCGATACAGAGGCACTGCGTGGAACACTCGAACGAGGCACTTTGCCAATGAACACCCACTTGTACAGAAACCGTTCATTGCCGATACGTAGAGTCCGCATTGGTCTAGCAGCGAGGATACTTCGTTCATGAACGCTGATTTCGAAAATCCTGGAGGAAGCAGTTCAGTCGACGGGGAAGCCCCATGGCTCCCCCCGGACGCCGACGTCCCAGCCGCACTGCTGCTGCCGCCACCGACTTTGAAAGCAAAATGCTTCTTCAAATTCGCCATTCTCGTCAAATCGTGACTCTGAAACTCTCAGTCGGAAAATTCGAATCCTGGTGTAGTTCCGTCAAACGAGCGTTCCTCGCCAGCTGATCGACAGAAGCAAACAATCATTCGACTTGCTTCGTTCGGTTCTCGATCACCACTTGGACTCGCACCGTCTGTTCTCTCATGGTGGTGGATCTGGAGACTGTTACGGCGCACCCTTCAACATTCCCTGTGCGCTCGCTCGCTGGCTGGCTGGCTGGATCACTCACTCACACTCACGGCTGCCTGGATCCCTGGCCTGACGATGCAAGTGCATAACACACCGTGTTCGTGATTCCAATTCGTTCTTGTTGTCGTCCGGCGACAACGACAACATCAGCCACAACAACGGGAACACCAGCACTGCTCACTACTGCAGTATTGGAGGGGAGTGAGTGTGAAAACACACAAGACCACGATGCGTGTCCTGTACAATCGTCTCTGTGTTTGGGTTTCTCCCGGGTTTGACAGGAAGTCCCTGTCGTTATCCTGGTATGTGCGGACTCGAAGCGGTTCCCAGCACTGGATCAACACTTCATTACACCGGAGGCGTCGGAATCCTCCATCAAGGCTGGAATTGTCGCGCTTGAAAACGTTCGAAAAGCCGCACTGGTCCACTGCGGCAACGTTCTCCAGGTCGATCCCAGACACGCACCAAAACATCATGAGCGTGTCGAAAACTCAGACTGCTCCAATGGTCTTACTCGCTTTCCTGTCTTCGAATGTCAGCTAGGTATCAGCTGTTGAATGTAGTGCCCCTCGGAGTGGAGTGGATACCTGCTGCCTCTTAAGAGGCCTCCTCTCGACTGATACGGAGAGTGACCAAAAGTCCCACTTGTCAACATGGTATCCCTCATAAGAAACCAAGTTCTTAAACATCTGTCCAAGTGAGTATTCATGTTGCTCTTTTCCTTCATCGTTTCCGTCGACGTGATTCGGAGGTGTGAAGTGTTCGACCACCGGTGCACCCCCAGAAACTTGCCACTTGACAAACACTCTCTCTATGAGCCCAAAGAGGGAACGAAGCTCACTGCTCGTGGCAAGAATGTTTACGAGGCTCCACTAGCTGCTTTTGCGGGCAATGTTGTCCCTCGGAGTTGGCACTCACGCAAATGGCCGTGCAGTTATGGCGCTAATCTCTAATTTCGCAGCGCCATGTGTCGCATATCGTGTATTGGGACTTGGGAAATCGGTTGCTCGATGTTTTATTTTGAGCAGGAGATCTGTGTCACGACGACGCGCTATGATGCAACCGCGATTAACGTGCGAAAAAAAATTCCATCCAAAGCTCGTGATAGCTTAATTGAAGGAGAGAAACTGCGCAAACGATAGAGAATTGGTCATGATTTTGAACTTCGAATGATGGAAATCGATTCATTAGAACGGTCTCTCCGTTGTTGAGCTCGAGTTCTTTAATTTCGATTCATTCGAGCGGAAGAAGCAGCGAAATCCACACAGTGAGCCACACTGTTTTCGGCACAGCTGCGATGAGAAAAAAACACAGCCTCGACACACTCTCGAAGTCTCTCCAGAACTTGGTTTGAGCGTCGGTCGAATGAATACAAATCCATGAAACCACATCGGCGACAAAGGCTTTGTTCCACCGAACTTGCGAACAATGCGCGTCGAATCGAGCCTATATTTTTGTACAGAACCGACGATCGTTGAGAAGGAAATCCGTCGTCGAACCGATGTCGGCTTTGATAACGAGCCGAGAATCTTCAGGCCGTAGACTTGCGAGAAGTTCTCGAAGTGTACCCAGAATAACTCAGCTTCAAATCATCAGAAGATGAAGAATATTCATTTCGGCCGGGCTCTGAGTTTGCTCCAAATTCATAGTCAGTCGTATTCTAGAGTAAGCGAAATTGAGTCATAATCCCAGTTTGAGCCTATTACGAGCTCGTCATTCAATTCTTCCAAAATCATACAAGGCGGAAAAATTCAGATAGGGGAGTTGTGCTCCTCTGAATTTCGTCTCAGTGGCTACGCAGCCGAATTGATTCACAGACCGAAACAACGTCTGTCCCGAAATACATCCGAATCGAACAGTAGAAGGACTTCAGTGCTGAGCCTGCCTTCAGCCATGTGGCTCAGAGTTCGCGTTTTCTATTTTATTCTTGAGAACGCATAGCAACGATTCGGGATCGGGAAGCACGCGTTCCCTTTGATTGTGTTCAATGATCTGATGAGCTGCCCGCTCGTTCGCTCGCCGTCAACTTCTGAATATAAACCGAAAAGAAAATAACAAACTACTCAAGGTCCAAGTCTATTTCTACCAAAAACCAGAAGTTTTTCCAGAGAAATATTCGAAGGCCCTGAACGAAGAACTGGAAGGAGCCAGGATTGCAGAGATATCTACAAATAGATCTTCTGCTCTTCTTCTTCTTGTTTGTTGCTCTTTTTTTTGTTGCTCCATTGCTCACTTCTCCGATCTCCAGATCTTCCTCCCCTCGAAGGCTCCATGAATAGATTCCCGATGAACAACGACGGCGACTGCAGCTCATGTGTGGAAGGCTCGAAGCAGCAACGAATTGCGAACGGCCCTCATCAGGCCGGAGCTGAACGGCTTGGCTCGCAACTTCAACTTTTCGCCCTCACTCTTCTCTTCCACGTATTTTTTTTCCGCAAGTTGCCTTCGGCGGCTTCGGTTCGGTTGCGGCTCGACCAGCACGCAACTGTTTGCTTCAACTTCTCGCTAGTTGGCACCATGGAAGTTGTATTTGTGGAAAGTTTCGACGATTGCCGAAAATCCTTATGGTTGTTGTGACGTGCTCGTGTCCGGAGCTCATCCTGTTCTTCAGAAGGAAGGAAACACTCGGTGGTGTTCCGAGGCTTGAGCATGTAGTTCGTTCCGAACATGGCGCTACAAGGTGGCCAGTGATGCTCGTGATCTACCGCCCAATGTCAGTGTCGTTGTCCAGTGTTGAATCGAGGCTGTAGAGATGTCATCCAAAATCAAGAGACGTCTAAAGAAACTCAAAAAGCGCTTGACCAAAGGATATTTCCCATTTCGGAAATCTCCCGCTATCAAATTGCTGTTCAAGTAAGTTGTTCCGTCATGAGGGCTGGCCAACAAAGGCATCAAGTTCCAGTTCCGGGAAAGAGTTAAAAACTCGCGAGGGTCCACGTAGTTCGGAAATCTTGCGCCCGTCTCGAGGTCTCGCGTCAGGTCCCTCTAAATATTTATCTCACAAATCCGATGCAGAAAACAGGGAAGTTCCGCAACAGGCTCCACCTAGCAGACGACTGTGGTTCATACCTGAACATGGGAACTTTTTGGAATGCTTCCTCCGTCTTCTTTAGGCGACGCTCGTCGACTGCCGAATCGACCGAGGGCTCCTAATCAATAAATCTCCCAAGAATTTCTGATTACAGTCCTCTTTGATTCCTTCAAAGACCTCTGAGGAAGTGAATATTTATAAGTAGAACACTGAAAGGAGCTCGATTTGGTCGTCACTCATTTTTTTCTCTTCTCTTTTCGCCTCCTACAGCTACTCTTTCATCTTTGAAGTCGTACGTGCCTTGAATCTCGCAGTCGGTGAGACATTCCCTTGTCCTCGGCTTCGAGCTTTCCCGGAAATTTCCACTTAATTCGCCAGTTCATCTGCTCAAATCGATCGCTGACACTTGAAGTGAGCAGGAGAAGCCACAGCTGCGGCAGAATCCTGTCGGAGCAATTTTGCTCCGTTTCTACTTCTCGACTGCTGCAAATTGAAGTGGAACAGGAGTGGAACAATATTGCTCCTGGCGGTTCGTCGTTCATTGCCTCAACGTCAGTTTCTGGGTGGTTGACTAGCTGCTTACAGGGGCTTGCGCCGGCTCTTCTCCCAGAAAGCTGGCGCGGTCATTCACAGAGCTCTGTATCGAAGAAGACGGTGACTTGATTCCCGTCTTGGAGAGCTTTTTGTCGGGGAGAGCTCTTGAATACAATTGTTGAGAGTCAAGGAAAATTGCTGCAGCATCGAGACCCCGAGCTACAAATTGGCGTCAGTGTTCCGCGAACGATTTCCGAACATTGTCAAGGCAAAGAATTCGGTCGAGGACGAAAGTAGAAACTGTCCCAGGGATCTATAGAGCATCTTTTCGTGTTTTTCTTGAGCTCGGTCAGTGCTCGTTCGTTTTTCTAATCATAAATGATTCGTCGTCGCGCTAGAAACCCGGCTCTTTGAGATGCTGTTTCGCATGATAGAAAAGCTGTCGACTTTGCCGCCTGAATCACTCGTTCTAGTTAGTGGAGACGTCGTTACGGCAGCACTGACCTTCGACGGGCGGCATTCAGCCGAGCAAAACTTGCAAAATTGTTTCGTTGTGAAAACTGGAATTAAACTCTGACTCCAAATCTTCTGCGTAGCGGTTCCACTTGAGCATATCGAGGACTTGCTTGACTGTTCTCAATTAGAAGGACGTGAAAACATTCAGATAATAATTGAAACCTCGACCATTATTGATCAGAAATGCGAACGAAAAAAACAACAGAAAGCCTCAGCTAGCGTTTGCATTTGTTCCGCCCCCATGGTTATGTTTTTTTCCCTTCTCTTCTCTGATTGGCTGAGATCCTATCTCGCGAAACACATCGACAATCACGAGAGTTGTTGAGAACTTTCATTCCTGGACAGAAAACACGCGTCATTGAGTGTTCTCAAGAATTGGTTTTGATCCCAATCCAGAATGAATGATCGGAGACGCTGTTTGAGCTTCCGTCGGAAGTGCTGCCGAGTGTCTGAAGTGTTTTCCCAATATTCGTTCTGTTTTCATCTCAAACGTCTTCTCTTTGTTTCAGATTCACAAAAAATCTCTCTGTGGAGAATATCCAGTTGAGTGCTCTGAAGGGAAGATGCGAACTCCAAAATCTCGAACTCAACGAGGAGCTCCTCATGGAGCTTCTCGAGCTGCCTTGTTGGCTTTCTTTGACCCGGGCGTTCTGCAATTCGGCTGTATTGAAGGTGGGTTTGTCTCTTGCCGAGAGTAGCTATCTATTTGTGATCTCTAGATTATACTCCTGGAACTTTGAATTCATCTCGAGTCGTCTAGCTCTTCATTCTTCAATACAAAGAATTGACACGTCAAATCTTAAACCGTCGCGCGGAGAGCAATCTGTCGCGTCAAAAACTTGAAAATGCTGTTTATTTCCTTTCCATGAATCTATCGGGAGTATAAATCCTGTTCACGATGTTCTAACTGAGCTCAACTCGTTGTGTCAACGAGGAGCGAGCGTCCACGCTGACAGTTTTGGAGTTTCTCATTTCGGCGAAGGTTATTTACGAAATCCTCATTCCGTATGCATCTCAGCTCAGCGACGTTTGCACGCCTGCTTGCTTGGCTGCTCGCTCTGTTATTTGGGGCAGGAGACGGGAGGAGGCAGGCAAAGACGAACAAAGTTGGATAAGAACTGCGGAGATTAAGATGGTTTGAGACACCACCGTGGGGAAATGCATATAAACCCCTTCGCTTCGGCCCCTCCGTCCCTACGCTCAGGGAGAGAAACTCGTTGTCGGTGTAACTCGCGAGGAATGACCGTTCTTCCGCCGAATTCGCAGTTGGCTTGCCAGCTGCAAATGAGAATTAATCAAGTACATAGTAGGCTTCTGAGGAACTCATTTGTTCCCGTTCACCTTGCTGTCGTAAGAAACTCGAGTTCGCTGCGGAACGAGAACGAAATCGAGGAACTTTCTATTCAGATCGTAGTTCCCGAGCTTCAATTTCGTGAAGAGGAGCGATCGATCGCAGGATTACGAAATTGAGATTTGCAGGTACCGTGGACGAAGCTGAAGTCGGAACCTATTGTGATTACGCTAGATTGTGTCGAAATCCACGTCGAGACGTGCGAACAATTGCGAAACATTGTACCGTCCACAAAACCGAGTTACACATCAGGACGGTACGGCTTCGCGGAGCAAACTCTCGACTCCATAACTATAATCGTCAACTCTGTCAACATACATTTGAAGAGCCCCGCGTTCGAAGCGACCCTCGACGTGAGTAGTGACCGATCTGCAGCTTTTCAAACATCTATTGCACTCCCTATGACAGCTGGAATGATATTTTGTTCTAGTCGATCGGTCAAATTATATCGATGATGCTCTCGATTTCAGCTCCAACGGCTGATCGTTGACTCCCGAACGCCCAATTGGCAGAAAGGAGACTTGCGGCAATGTAGACTTAAGAATCGCGATACGAATGAACTTCTACTGTTTAAGCAAATCGAATGGCAAACGATGCGCATCGAGGCAAAGGTTCGTTTGGGAACGAGATGTCATGGGCGTAATCTCTCTTCTTACACTCTCAGCGTGTGAACGAAATACGAAGTTCATTGATTGTGCGCTCATCTAGGTTTCATCGAAGCCCGCCACACCGTTGGTGGCTTTGTCGCCTCTGCGATTGTTGACTTCTTCAGCACGATGCCGTCTGACGCTCAAGAAGAGACTGGTGGACTGCTCACTGGTGACGTCTCGACTCTTCGTGGTCTTTGACCAACTTCTGTGGGTATTGACAGATGCGCAAATGGTTGCTGCGCTCCATTTTGCGAATTCCCTGGCTGATCTCATCGAAAAAGCAACCGACTTATCACACAAGGTGAGTAGACTGCGAAAGCTCAGAGCGAAGGCGGTCCCGCCTGATCGACCTGATCTCTGACCCGAAAACGCCCTGCTCGTTGTGGTTTTTGGAGCGGAAATTTTTCATTTTTGATTCCTCGAGCGAAAAGAAAATCAAGGACCGAGCTTTGAAGTGCTAATCCGTGGCTTTCAGCTGCAAGCCAGCAAACACCTGTCTTTGCCCATTGATTCATCTTATGCAAAAAATCTGTCGAAGAAGGAGACGCCCCTAACGGCAGTGTGGCGTGCTTACGACATTGCCGAGACTTCGTACCACGTTTTCTGCACCGCAATAGACCTGCATCTGGTAGATGAGACGGCAACTGGATCCGTTTGTCGATCAGGACTTCCTGAACTCGAAAAGGGAGGCTGTTTGCAGGTGAGCGTGACCGACGATATTTTCTTATTCCTGATTTCTTCCCCAAACACTGAGATCGAATAGTTGCGGATTGCTTCACAACTCTGACGACCCGATCATGTTTCTAGGTGACTTTGAAAAACCTCCAAATTGATCATTATCCCTTCCACCGGGCATGCATTGGGAGAGACCATTGGGTGAGATACCAGGAGCCGAATGGTGATCGCGTGCCCTGGTTGGACGAAATGCATCTCAATTATGCCAAAAAGGTGAGTCGACCTCTTGGTTTTCATTCAAATTCGTCAAAGTATCCGGAGTTCCGAACGAGTCAGTGGACTCGACGGAGAGATCGATGCTGTTCGCATGGATCAGCTGCCAAACGATGTCCAATTCATTCCAGAATAAGCTGATGTGCGCAGAAAACGAGTACCGATTACCCCTACACCTGATGTGCTCAACAACGTTATTGATCGTCGACAAGTTCACAATCTATAAAGTGTCGACCTCTACAAGGGCTGAACGCCAACCCTTCCTCAACAATTACAACATTGCTTCGGAGAAAGCAATATTCATTGATTTCACATCGTATTATTATCCGGGTAGGTGTCTTTCTGCTTCTCTTCGTTGCTCGCTCGTGGTTGCCTCCTCGATTGCGTCGATTCACGAACCACGGCTCTACTTCATCAGAGTGTTCATTTCTAAATTCTATCCTCAAAACGCATCTCTTCTTCTTCAGGGAGCTCTTCCGATTTGTCCCCACCGCAACCGTACTGTTACGTCAATCTGGGTCCAAGTAATATTCGTTTGGATATTCCGACGCTACTCTGGGGTATCGCCTTCATGCGTTCCATAATTAGAGAGAACCTGTTCTTATTCAACCAGGAACCACCAACCACCGCGTGTCGCGTTGAGGTCTACTTGACGAAGGTAATTTAATGGATTCTCTGCGAAACCCACTTTGGGAGTCTTCGAGTGTGTAAACTCCGTGAAAAGTTGTCTCTCATCGCGTTCTCGTTTTGTGCAGGTAATGTTCGAAGAGGTTGTTGCTCAGTGCAGCCGAATAATCTGCAGCAACTCCAGAGAGGGCATTTCCTCCTCGCGAGCAGAACTCAAACAAGCCCTGGACTCGTTCTCGAGAGGACCCTTGTTCTTTGAGACGAACAAATATCCGTGGTCCGAAGGAGACCTCCGTACCCCTCCCGGAGCGTCGGCGGTGTCTCATCATATAGTGAACCATTGTATTTCCGAAGAAGGAACGAACGAGGACGTTTGGTCGGTCTGCGTCGATCCAGTTTGGGTGGACTTCGTTGAAAAAGGTCAGTGTGCATGTTCTTCCAGCGCCCATTCCTTCAATTGAGAGTTTATTTACCAGAAACGGGCGGAAGAAGCCGTGAGATGAGTACGTTGGGGAAAAGGGCGGAGCAATGCTTCCTACTCGAAGAACATACGGGAGGAGAATCACGCGAATTGATTCCGTCTGCGGAGAAAAATTAGTTCGTGATCGGTTTACCATTCCCACCTGCTGGGCAATCGTCACCCCTCCCCAATCTCTCAACGACAAGGGCGTGCTTTGCGCTCCGTTTCCTAATAAGGTTTTCTTTCGGTTGTTTCTCCGATTCCGCTCCCCTCTTGGAGAAATCTAATTTTCTTGCAGCTTTCCTCTTTCTCCCTCGTTTTGTCCCTTGGCTCTACACGTAGCCGTTTCTCTGCTTGTCGGCCTCTCGATTCCTCTGAGTGGAGGCGTCTAAGCCAAAACATTCTCCCCCCCCCCCACCCCTTCCCCGTATTTTCTAATCCTCCTCCTTTAATCCGCGACGCACTGACCCTGAACTCCGTCCGAGGGTCTATTTCTCATCGCCTGCTGGCAGGGGAGTAAGTCGAAAGTGCGCGGTGCTACAACCCCAGGAAAGTCGCGAGATAGAATTTCGCTGATTCAGAGAAACGTGTAGGTGGTCGGAACTCCGTATCTTATCTTGAGTTGTCCACGAAATTTATCACCCGACGTCGAGCGACGCTTGTTTCCAAAAGTTACGGAGAGAAGGCGTTTTCCTCGTACGTAATGGCTTTTCTAGATATAGATGTCGTTGCCGTGAGTGATGGGCCGAGCGAGCGTGGCTTGAGCTCCTTGCAAGAGGACAAAAAAAGGAAACGCGCGCCCATTCTCCTAAACTCCTCAATATTTACGTTCTCGCCCCATGAGGGACCGCAGATTCTCATTCATTCATCCACGAAACTGCTCTGCGTGAGGATTTTTTTCAAAAATTTCCGTTAATTTCTCGTTTGCAGGCCATAGACCCGAAACGATCTTGGATCCGTTGCCGTTGACGTTGTGGTATTGTCAGAAGCAGATACTAGCCCACGTTCGCGGACTCGTAAACGTCCAAATCTGTCACAATCACTTCCCTCAGCTGATGGAAAAAGCAAAGATGCTCGCACTGCTGATAAATCAACTCAAGTTAGACATTCGGAAAAGCATGACAGTACCCCGTTCGCCCTTGGACACGATGTTAGGAGTTATGCTGCCCATGGTGAACGTGTCGTTGGTGCTGAAAGCCAATGCGGGCTTCAACATGGCGACTACGAAACAGGACAATTTCGGATCTGACGACTCCGCTCGATCCGAGAGCCCTCCGACCATAAGTTCGACGGAGTCCCTGCCGGCCGCAACGGAAGTCATAAGACCCTTGCCCGGATCCACGGGACCTCCGAGCGGATCTTACACAGACTCGCTTTCTGTTTCAACGTCGTTGTGCGAGGACGCCATGGACGCTTTGTCGGTGCGCTCGGACGAAAGCGATTCGATCGCGGAACGGTGGGCCGGAATGCTCGGCGACGGACATCAAGTGGGACACGGCAAAGAGCTTCTTGCCGGAATAGAGTTGGCAGAAGAAGCTGCTGAGGAGGCCCACGAAGTGAACGAAGACCTCGACGATCAGTTGAGCGCAGCAGACTCGGATCCATCACAGTTGGTGTCGGTGGTGGTGTTGAAGGTCCGAGACATTCAGTTGGTGATCGTGAACGACTCTCTACTCTATCAAATGCACTCGATCGAATTCGAGGAGAACAGCTCCGTCGAACGCGACGTCTATCAAGCGGAGTTCAGCGCAAGAACTCGAACTGTCGCCACTCAGAACGCTCTCAACAAGCAACTAGCCGCAACCTGTCTCGCCAGTGGCAGGGTTGATTTGAACGAGCCCCAGCGACTTCAGCTACTGGTTCAGGTTGGTACTTTCCCATCTGCTATTCTGTGTTTCCCATTCTTCCCATGTTCATGGTTTCCCATTCTTCGTTTTGGAATCATCTCCATGAGCTCCTCGAGCTGCACGCTGAGGTCCCGTCGTGGGAACGAAAGTGAATCCCAGCATCAGTGGGGACTTGCCATCTCTTTGTTTCGAGATTTTATTTTTCTGAAAACCAATGGCCTCGAGTTCGTCGTCGGCCTTTCGGGCATAGAGTGCACACACTTCGATTCCATCGATCCACGCATGTTGCACGATGCACGGCTGTTCTGTCCGTATGCATTGCCTGCGGGTATTCCTCCCGAGTCGTTCTCATATTGCTTCGTCCAGTCGATTTCCGTAAGTGGTCAACCCCGTATCCACTGCAACAGAGCTATTCCCCGAAATCCCGATTGAATGGCTCGATTGGTACTTTTGGATTCCATAGTTGCCAGTTTCAGTGTTTCGTACTTGTATCCCGTGGACGCACCTTGGAGTTGTTGAATCTCTCCGTTCGTGGCGTCGAAGAACAGCCGTGCGCCTTGCTTTGGCACTGCAGATGGTTGTCGGTCCACTCCTTTGGCGAGGGGCTAACTGTCGAGCGGTCGATAGTTTGGATGGTTGGTTGGGTATAATTTATTTAGCGTCTTGTAGTGTTCAAGGAGCAATTTCCGCTTATCTTCGAGCTTCCTTGAGCTGCGTTCAGGGGTTCTTCATAAAATTCAATGAAGCGAAATCGCGTTCAGTTCATCATTGTTCCCTTCTGCCGAGCAACCGACTGAGAGTGATAGAGAGCGCCCAAGTGATAGTGAGAAGGAGTTCCGTTCGTCCGTCGTTCTATCCGCCCGCTCGCCCGACCGATCGGCCGACCGTGCTCCTAGCGAAAGAACAGAGAACAGGCCACGCTTGTTTGGCGTTCGTAGCAAACAGCAGTCGAAGCACCGCAAAGCAAGATTCTCTGCCGCCCAGTCGGTCGAGTGAGGTGGGGTAAAGCAAGGCGAGGAACGCAGACGAGAGGAACTACTTCAAAAAGGCGGCTCTCGAAGGGTCTTTCGTCTGGAAAACGTTTGGTGCCCGATCGAGAATACAGAGGGAGAAAGTTGTATTGCGTTCGTTCGCGCGTTATTTCAGCACGGCACGGAACCCCGTACTTTAGATCTCTCAGGGTTATTTAATCGGGTGCGGGTAGAGATCCTCCGGTCGACGAAGGTATCCGGTCGAGGATTTCCCACTTCGAGAATGAACGTTGTCACGAATTTGAACTACCGAGTTCATTTTTGACGAGTCATCCGTGCCGACGAGGTCGTCGACTACTACCAAAGGAGGAGAACGTATATGATGAACTCGACGGATGATCCTCCTCTGTTAGTCGGTCTGGGCGGGACAGTGGCACAGGTGGGGGATTGGGGAAAGGAAGAGTATTTTGTTGTTCGGAAATTAAATTTGCCTTTCCGGGCGGACAACACAGTCCGCTCAGCATCGCTCGGCCGCTTCGTGGGACCGCCGGGTCTAGTCGGTCGGCTAGTGGCTCCGTTGATCAATTTCTGTCTACGAAATATAGGTTTCCATTATTCTGATTGCCTGCAGGGTCTCGAGCTGAAGCTGAGCTCAGGATCGATAGCCGGACTTGCCGACATGTTCCAAGAAAGCCTTCATGCTCACAAGAACAACAACAACGGCGGCGGCGGCGGCAGCGGCGGGACCAGCGGCGGCGTTCCCAGCAAAAGCAATGGGAAAGCTATACAAAGCGAGAACGCTTTTGACGATCTGCCCTTTTCCGTTCGGGTATTGCTCTACGATATCAAGGTACGTGTTATTTGTTCTCGGCGGTTCTTGCACGAGAGGAAAAAAATCTCGCCACATTCACGCGTAAACAAGAGATAACCGGAACCGGACTCGATGGATCTCGGTTCTTGGGACAGGCTTGCATGATTGGTCGACACAAGAGAGAATCATTTTTACGAGGCGACTCGACTTGACAGGTCCGCGCAGCTCCGGGCCAGTTGCTTGTGGTCCCTCATTGCCTCATCGAGCGACCCTGGAGCGTGGGAAAAGAATCTTCGGTGTACGTGTTGCCCATCGGATTCAGCACATTGGACGAGAGCGTAGAAAAGCTACTCAGGAACAATATCAGCATCGGTAAGCCACAAAAACCAAGCCACCAGCCGAGTCGTACAGCCACCAGCACCGCCACATCAAATATTCTGTGTATCATTACGACGAGAGAACAGAGCCTAGGCGAGGGCAACAGATTGCAAAACCACGATCACTCTGCGAGAGTAGTCGACCACATTACCCAGTTTTATTCCTCCGTGTTCGGACTCCATCTATTCCCTCACAGTTGAAGTTCGCTTGGAATCAGAGAAAATGTACCCTCGCTGAAATCGCTCAGAATCAAAGTTCGTTCTCGATGAAGGGTCATATCTGGATACTGGAGCCTTTTATAGACCGACGATCAGCGATGGATCTCGCCGCTTGATTAGTAAAAGTAGCATTCCGAAACGAGGATCGTGGTGCGTTCGATTTCGATGTACAACGAATCAACGAGAGGATGAATAATATTCTGATTTTTTTCCCCACAATCGACCCACGGCTCCCATGTCGAAATTCAGGTTACAGTCATGTTTTGATGACGAACACCATGATTATAGACCGTATCCATGAATAGACAAGAATTGGGCAAAGAATATCCTGTCGCGGTACGAGTCGTTCTATTGATCCGTCTAATGAAGTTGTCCTGATCATCGGGTACGGTGGAGCTAATCGAGTCGTGAGACCCTTGACGAAAAACTCCAGAGCTCCTCAGCCTCGTCATGAACTTCAAGAAAAAAACAGAGAACCCTTGAATAGCTTCAAAATACGGCCAACGAGCTGAGTAGCATTCTATCGATGTGCTCGAGACCAATCCCTCAGCGGAAGGTCATCAACGTGTTATTCGAAGTCGATTTGAACTCGACGAGAGCTTGCTTGACACCGTACAGAGCCTGAGGTCTTGAAACACGACCCACAGCACTCGATAACAATCGCGCAAACTTGCTAGTCAAACTTCTTCTCGAATTCCGTCAAATGGAAGTTCGGAAAACATGGATCTTTTCTTTGGGGGAAAATCGAAACGTTCGAGTTCAGACTATGAAGGAAAAGCTTCGACCGCTATACTGGACATGATTCCCATCGTCGTCATCAGGTGTGCGGGCTAAATATGGACGCTCTATATCGATCCGTTCGCCACATAGGTCGGAGGTCCCGTAATGGTTGTTTTCAAACTCTCACTTTTCCAAACAAAAGAATTATATGTTTGCTATGAAATTTGCTTTTCTTCGAAGGCGAAGAATCGGAACCAACCGAAATTACGGGGTTCCGCTTTGTTTGTCTCCAAGACCAAGTGGTCGTGATGTTTTCTCGCTTGGGTTCCTCAACCCTGCGCGTTGAATCGAATTCAAATGTTTGCGATGTTTCAGAAAGCTATGAAGGGGGAAAGCGACCGCTTTCGATTCCCATCGCTGGAAATATGTGCGCCGCATACGATTTGCATCCTAAACTCTGAATTTCTGATGCAGTACTCTCCACCGCGTGGCGCCTCTATTGTCGATGTTGTTGCTGTGGATGTTATCGACGGACGAGTGGCGATTATCGGTCGAAACTCTTCGAAGTAATTTCCATTTTCCCTCTGGTTTTCCTCAGATAAACTGCCGATGACTTCACTGAACCAGGTGATCCGGGAGAGCAGCTACATGCATCATCTTGCCACTCGGATACAGATGTTAGAGAACGACAACAACTCACTCAAATCCCAGAGTAAACAGCACAAAAAAGGTGAGTTTCCTTGAAGCTGCGTTAAAATTGTTCTGTTTAGTTAGAGTAATTCTTCTAGCTCGGGACGCATCGTTCTGTTTGAAAACGAGTTGACCCGATCCCGGGAACATTTGAGGATAACAGCGATTTCGAGGCACGGGTGATCCTTGACGATGCGGTGATCCGAGTCGACCGAATCGGGTTCTTCTGCGGTGTCTTATCAGTCGAACACACGCTCGAATCTATAAGCAATTCAACGTCGAAAACTCATTCTGGAATCGAGAAGCGGAGCGCATCGTGTTTGTTCGGCGGCTCGGCGTTGAGGCGTTAAGGAACTCGCGTTAGTGATCAGCGCGGTCGAGTGCTTGAATCCCGAGTGATTCAGTGCCCGAATGACTGCGATCGGCGGAAAATTCTTTTGGAAGTGACCGAGATGCGGTCGCTGATTTGAAACCGTTCGTTCCGAGAGTGCCTCTCAATTGTTCGCCGCTGAGAAGGAATTCAGGGAAGAGTCGCGAGAAAAGTGTCAAAGATGCAGAACACGACATGGAGTCGACTACACAGCAGCAGTTCTCTGTTCGTAGAAAAAACCTCTCTTCTCTCTCGAGATATAGATCCGGTGTCTGTGGCTGCTGAGTCGAGTCTGTTTCGAGCCTTTCGGCGGCTTCCCCGTGGATTCGCAGGTCTTCTCTAAACTCTATCGCCAGGTTGTGTCGTTCCTTGAAGAGGTGCGGAGCCTCTGCCTGAGCCGCGCTAAAACTCTCGATCGAGAGCAGCAATGCTGACGACCGCCAACGCAGTAACTATTCGTGTCCGCCGCGCGCTCATCGCTGCCGGTTGTGGGCTACTTTGTAAAAAGTCAGTTTTATTGCATTGTTCTCATCATTCCTGAGCGACGTTACGATGTTTATGAGCGCTCGCGGAGTATCGATCTCGTAAAGTTTCTCCGTGGTCCACCATGATGATGATGATGATGATGAGTAGCGAGCGAGAAATCTCATATCATCGCAAAATGACGACTCAGCATGATTTTCCTTCGTGAAATTTGTGCCTGACTCATTTCAGAAAGTTGAATTCCAGGATCCCGCCCTGAGCCAGAGTTTTGTAAAATTTCGTCTCACCCTCGGAAGTAACCGCTCAGATAGAGGAAGCTGGACCTGATTCGCTCCAAAGTTCAAAACTTTTCCTCCGATTCCGGAGTTCGATTGATCCGAAAACCTGAAGAGGAATCACCTTCTGTTTTGCTCTTTCTCAGCTCTGTCGTTGCTACCCAGGAGCGACATCGACGATTCATGGAGACAATTGCCAAAATCAAAGCTTGGAGCGTTCGCGATAGAGATCGAATTTACCGCTCTCGCTCTGACCTTTTGCTCGAGTCGATGCGGTTATGCAAATCTGAGCGTGTTTGGCAGACCGCGATGTCCACTCGGCCGTCTCGCTGGACGAAGAAAAGAGAAAACCGGGAGCGGATTGTCGCGGTTTTGTGGCATTGACCTCGCTCGGCGAAAAGGGAAACCGAAACAATGAGGAAACGTTAGAGGCGGAAGAGTTCATCGCACACGGGCGGAAACGGGTTTGAGAGGACTGTTTGAGGACGAGCTGAAGGTATACGGGGGAAGTTCGCGTCATTAGTATATCTTTTCGCTCTCGGTTTAATCGCGCCGTCACATGACGTCATTTTTGGTAGAGAGACTTCAGCGATCGCTTTCGTTGCGGATGTTGTGCCGCTGTTCCTTGATGCTGTTGTTTCCAGCGCTGCTCCTTCCGACCGACATAAACTCGGGCTGCAGGGTTCTGAAGCTTCCTGAGTGATTGAGTGAATTAGATCCTGCTCCTGGGTTTGTGTGGAAGTGCGTCAGAAGCCGGCGGCGGGCCGTGCAGCCAGCCGGCAGGGCTTGCGCTACCTTTGCTGGAGGCTCCCGGCCCCCTTTTTGGCCTCTCCTTGGCTGGCTGTCGGTTGATTCGCTTGCTTGCTGCTGCTGCTGCGGCCGATGCTGCTCGTTACTTAAAGGGAATGGCTGGAATTGGATTGAACGTCCACGGCATAAGTCACTCGGGTCGTAAATTGAGCCCTTGTCAGGACGACGACAACGTCGATGGCAGCAGCGTCTAGTTTGGCCGCTGCTGCTGCTGGTGGCTGTTCGAGTCTAGTCCAGGTGTGCTTAGCCTGCACAATGATAAGAACCGGTCCGTCCAGCTTGGATTTCTTCGTTCTCACAAGAGGTGTTGGCTTGCTCTACGTCGTCGGCCAGGTGGACTCTGGGACCGGGCCAAGGCCAGCTGTCCTGGCGCTCGCTGTACCGAGCTTGGAATTCAAAGAGACAGACTCATGAAAAGGACGCATCGGGGCGAATTCTTTGTCTTCAAGAAACCGCACTTGTCGCTTCCGTCCGGGTATCTCAGTGAATTCGTCGTTAGTTCCCGCTCTCGCGGAGAGAATCTGCTGCGTCTCTCAAACAGAGACGGATGTCGACCCGGAGACAGTACCGAGAGAGAACGCTGAGGGTCCCCGAATCAGATAGGGGCACGCCCGCCGACTGAGTGAGTGAGTGAGTGTGAACACCGACGCTTCGCTCGCTGTGTTCACAGACTTCGAATATGCAGCAGTCAGCGATTCGCGGGGATTGGTGCGAATTTTTAAATGGCTCAAGCAAGCAGAATCTCTAGCGGTCGCAGAGTGCTTCTTCGCGATGCACTGATAGTGGTGTTCGCTCAAATCGAAATCAGATTGATTTTCCTCTGCGATCTTCTTCTGCCCGCGCCTTCTTCGAAGTGATAGCTTCCGTTTGCTCAACCTTCTCCCTCCCTTAATTCATGATTTCGAAGTGTCGGGATCCTCGAATTCGAGTCTGCAGTGTGGAAAACCACTTCCTATCTCCGGAATCACACTTCCAATCATCAAACATAATGAGCGTGTTAATGCTCCAGGTACGGTGATGATCATTTCGTCAATGTTTCGAGACATCAGTTTGAACACACGGCCTCGTTTGCAGGGCAGACGAAGATTCGTGTTTCTGTCTTCTTTTGCCGACCTGCTTTTCGTTATCCTACTCTTGTAACGAACTGTAAGATGATGTCTGTGTACACGTGCGGACCTGTATTCTCGAATCGAGAACACTTACAAGATCTCTTTTCAAGATGGTTTCCATGGTTTCCTGTTTTGATCGAAGCTGATCCACTGACGTTGTCGTCTGAAGCTGTGGAATTCTCATTCTTGGAGTTCTCGAAACGAGAACAAAGAATCAAAGCCCTCGAGTCAAAGAACTTTCCCGAAAAGGATCCATGAACAACCGTTTCCTTACTCCGCGAAAATGAAACGAAACAGAGAGAGTTTCCAGAGATGGAAGGACGAATTCCTGCGCGACTCCATTTGGAATCGCTTCCTCTCCGACACACTCATTCTGGCGGGTGTTTCCACCGACCGCTAGAAAAAAGTGCGGGGATCTACTCGTCCGACGAATCGTGGATCGCGTTTCAGAAAAAAGATATAGAAAGCCCGTCTCGATGTTTAGAAACGAGATGTTCGGTAGCACTTGTGGAAGAAATAGCAAGTGCCCAGTCGGCAATAGCAGTAAGAAACGTATAGTTAAATGGCTTTCGGCAACGAACAGAACGGGCCTCTTTGTGTCTCCTCTCTCGCCGTTCGTTTGACCGTAAAGTAATAATGGTATAGAGCGAGAATTTGAGAAATGCGAGGAAACGAGAAATATGGTTGAATTGAAATATGAAGCGTGCCCGCTGCATTAGAGAATATGAGGAAGAAGGAGAAAAAATATGGAAAAGAAAACCCCGCTTCCTCGAAGTGCAGGCGACTACGATGACGGGGTCCCGGGAGAGATACGAGGTGGACCTCGTTCGCGGTCGGAACTCGTCTCGGGAGAGTTTCACTCCAATGGTCAACCACTTCGTCACTCGGCTTCGCACTCCATCCATCTATTTTTTTTGCTTTCCACCGAGTCGCCATATGAGCGGCTCGGCCTCTACATGCTGCCGCCGCCGCCGCCGTCGACTAGAAGTAGATATTATGTAGGCCGTTCCACTGACTGTACAACCTATGAACTCCAGTTTTCAACGCTCGACATTGGCTCTTGATCCATGGATCGCGAGTGGGAACTGTTGCCTCGATTTAGTTTTCTGAGATGGAGGGGAACGGCGCTTCCTCATCGACCGATCGCACTTTTTGCTGTTTCGTTTTTGTACTTCCACCTTTGATCGATTGATCTTTTAATCCGATCGCGCAGTTCTCCAATAGGGCGGTGAGTCCTTTCGTCGACTTTGTGATGTGGTCGAAAGAATCCAGCGAACTGTTTTGAGCTTGAGCAGGCTTTATTTACCACGCCTACCCTCTGTTCAAGCTCCGGAGAGAAACATATACGAACACAGACTCAAGAGAACAAGCTTACTCAGGTACCTAGTCGGCTGACTGCCACACGGAGCGAGCGTTCGGCCGAGGAAGAGGATGGGGACCTCCTGTGTGAATTCAACCAACGAAACAGACTCCGAGCAGAAGGCGCCAAAACCGAGAACGGAGAAAAAAAAACGAACGAACGAACGGAATAGGCACAGAGACAGGTCTATAGAGGACGAGTGACCCGGAGGTGGAAAACTGAGAGGCGAGAATACGTTCTGGATTGGATGCATTTCCCGAATGGCTCGTAAAAAATTTGCTCTGAAACCTTTCTTCTATCGTCAGCGTCATCACTGGCTGCCGTGGCGGCGGCGGCGGCGGCGGCACCACTTTCTTCTTGGCTTTCGAGTTGCTTTCTTTTGTTATTTTGTGAAACAGACAACCAACAACGCCGCCGCTCAAGAAGAGAATGTAGAGAAAATAGAATAGGATGTTATTGAAAAAGTGAAAAACAGAGAATCATCGAAGGAAACGGACGAAACAATTTCGTAAAAAGAAAGCGGAATGCGCTGACGCCGGCAATTGGGGGCGGTTGTTGTAGGGATCGATAGCAATGCGGTCAGCTCGCGAAAACGCGGACGTTGGTGTTGTTTAGAAATCGAACGCCTACATCGTGCTTTCCTCCAAACAAATAGTGAGCTCCGTGTCGGCTAACTTACAATCTTGGGTAAACTCACACGTGGAAAAGCATGAATAATGAAATGCTCGTGATTTAATGAATGTGAATATGGACGAGGAACGACGTCCAACAATAAGATATAGTCCGCTGCGTCGTTGCGAGTTCGCGAAGAATGGAGTGTTGTCATCGCCGCCGCGTTGGGGTCATAGGTTGCAAGAGCAAATGACTGAGTTGTAGAATTATTCTCAAGGAGCGTCATGTCGCCTAGCGAGTTGTGCTCCATCTGCCCGTGCGTGTCCGTGTATTTGGAGGCATCCAGACTTCCAGCCGTGTCTTCTACCCCCCAACTAGGTGGAGGCTTGACCACAATAGATCAAGTGGGCTGGAAGACGAAGCTTTGGAAATGGACTACAGCAGAGCAGGCAGCAGTCGAGCAGTCAACCAAACAAACGCAAGAAGAAGCTTCCACATGACGAACGGGCGGATGGGCCACCGGCGGTCCTTATTTACGGTTGGGCTTTCTACAAGTGCGCAGAGTCAGCAAAATCGCGGCAACGACGGAAGTTCTTTCGATAATGAGAACATATATATATATTTTGAATTTCTCGTCCCGAGATTTCGAAAGTGCCTGAATCATTAGTTTCTATCAACTGAATACGCAAAGAAGTATCGAGCGCTTTCCGAAGCATGATTTGATTTGTGAATCATCTGCTCGCGAACTCCAAATAAAGAGATTCATTCGTTCGACAACAGAGCGACCAGCCGAATTCGCTTTCTAGAAGTTCCCAGAGTGACATCGGAACCGCTTGGGAGTATCTCTCACAGAAATCCGTTTGCCCCGAGCCGTGAGACATCATCCTTCCTGGTCAATCAAGATTCACTGCGGAGCGTCTTGACTGTACGTCGCTGAGAATTTGGGGCGTTATCCACTGAAAAACTGAGGGGAAGTAGTTAGCTGAGCGGCTGAGAAAATTTCTAGTGTGCTTCTGTCGGAAGTACTTTGGCATGCAGGGAAAGCTGCGGACGCGAAATACGGAAGCTTTTCGGCGCGGTCAATTCGTTCCGATTCGGTTTCGGAAGTTTTCTTGTCCCATAAGTTTCCTTCTGGCATCTCCATTCTCCAGATCTGTTTTCAGAAAACGATTTTCAGATCTGTCCCGAATCGACGTCTTCCCTGACATGGTGGAGCCCGGGGCTTTTTCGACTTGAAAAGTTGAGTCCGGGGAACTAGCTTGAGGAACACTGGTCCATAGCCCGAGGAGTTGAGCAAGAAGCCCCACTGGAAGGCGCCGCCGTCGATCGTAAATCGAAAAGTTTTCCAGCGGCCTTTTCCTTAGGATCGGAAACTCTCCGACCTGGCATCAATCACGAACAAGTCATGTAATGACCGAGTATGAGCGATCGTTGACGAATTCCCCAATCAGGATCTGCCAACTGTTGACCCGACGGATGTATCAATTGTTTTTTCTTCTCGCGGTGATAGTAGAGTGGAGGAACAAATCAAATTTTCGCGCTTCGTTGATGGTTTTCCGCTGGAAGTGAAGTGGAGAAGTCGACGGACGGACGGACGGACGGACGGCGAATAGAAACTAAATCAGATTTACGAACTTGGGAGCTCTTTGGACGTTTCCCGTATCGGCGAATCGATGAACACGCGATTTCCGTTTTCGGCTTTTTCCCTCGATCGTGATCCCCTCTTGACAATAAAAAATAAATTGCTCCAGTCGTCCGCGTCAATCCCGATTGTTCTTTTCATTTTCTCCTCTCGAAGATGAAAGGCGTTTGATTGAGAGGTGTGGTTTTCAAAGAGATGGACAGAAAGTCCACCTGGTTCGCGGTTGGTTGGCGATGCCGACACGAAGTATTTCGTGTTCTTCCCGCAAACGTTGAGCTTCCAGGAAACAAGCGGTGATACTTCGGTGAATAGTTTTCGGACTTTTGTCGCGAGAGAAGTCTTAAAGGGTTACAACGAATCCTCTATCGCTAAGAACAGATGTATAACAGCGCGGTAAATGATGTGAATGACAAAGAGGACAGTCACGGCGTTGATGATGAAGTGAAATGTCGAAATACTTCGGACTTGTCACAAAGCTTATTCTTCGCTAACGAACAAAGGAAACAGACACCTTGGGTGAGGGACTCTCTGTCCATGTGTCAGGCTGCGAGTCGACCGAGTGAAAGTGAAGAAGTACAATTTAACAATCAGCGCCTTTACTGCCAACGCAACAACAGCACCGGCGCTTACTGGCGAACGAGTTTAAAGTCGTTACCACTGTGTCACCGGCGGCGGGACGGACCCGTTCGGAATAACCGTGGGAACCACGGCTCTCGTTTCGCATTCGACTTTCTCTTGGTAACAAACGCTAATTCCAAATACAAGGTCGTGGGTGGCGGCTAACTTTCGTCCAGTTTTTTCTTTGCGTCAAACGATTTCTACTAATTTCTCCTTTCGTCTAAGAATTTTCGTTTTCTCTTTCAGAATACGAAAAACTCTCGGCTCAGAACGCGAAACTTCGAGCCGAAATCGAACGACTACAGCAGGAGGTTGCGTCGAGAATCAAATGAACTTCTTCCAGTTTTTCCCGTCTTGAAAGTTTCTCTCCACCAGTCCATCGACTGGTTTGTTGTTTCTACTCCTCGTTCCCCTAAACTTCAAGGCCGAGCGGCGGGGGCGGTGACAAGTTCTCGCTTCCGCTGCTCCCAACAGCAACAACGTTCGGGCTCCGAATTCCAAGCTTGTGATCAGGACGAATACTGTGGCAATGGAGTCTGAATTTGGTTGCATGTAAAAAGCGCTACTTCCCGATCATCACTCGAAGGAACCCACACGCCCCGTTAACGGGCAACCTGGAAGGCCGCCTACCTAAGTATTTTGTTGATTGATATGATACAGACTCACATGAACCTGACTTCTTTGTACGGGTTTGAAGCCTGTTACTGACTCTTGACTCTGTTATTCCGTGAAATGATGAGCTACGTGACGATTTGAATACATTTCTCATGCTTCAACTTGAATAAATTCGTTTTTACTCTTGAAGCCCGAAAGAAACTTTAGTTTTTACTCACTTCCTCACTCGTTCTCGACTCCTGGATTCGTTTGTGAAGTCTCGAATGAGTTCTTCGGCTCCAGATTCGCGAGATCGTCAGAAGGGGAACAACGAGGATAAAATTTGCTGAGTTAATAGTGAAGCGGTCGACGGGCCCGATCAGATCGGAGGATGTGTGGAAACGAGAAAAATGAAAATCATCACCCTCTGGAACTCGGGATCGTTTCTCTCTGAAGAGCGATTTCCAGATCGAGAGGTCTGGGGAGCACAGGATACGCTTTCAGACATTGGAAGGTTCGAAATGGAAGACGGAAAGATATGTTCCGAGCAGGAGCACTTGATCGCGGTGAATGTTGTGCCGCCCGAGGAGAACAAGGGCCTGGGTCGATCAAATTTCAATTTCGCCACTGAATTCCGTGCCGGCTGAGAGCTTTTTCAGCAGGCATTGTTGAGTAACAATGTGAGTGTTTAGAATCTCCCGCGGCTCTCACTGTATTTCTCCCTTTTTAGATTTGAACTGATTTCGCTCGAAGGTTAGAAGCCTCCCATGCAGGACATAAGATCCTAGGGTTGCGAGCGGAGTTTTTTTCGCCGAAATCGAGGGCGAATCGTTTGTTTGGAAAAAAATATAGAGATCTGTGTATAGTGAAGAAAGTGCTTCGAGCCTTCAGCGCGGTGATTCGATATCAGAGTTTCGTCGGGCCCCGTTAAGCATCGGTTTTAGAACTCCAGTCCGCCATTTACGCTCGAGACGGGAACCATAGATATATTGTCGGAGAACTTGTCGGCCAACTCATTGATTCTAAGCTCATGAATGTCGTCACTTTCACACTTTGGTTGAACTGGTGATGACTTTTCAATTTCAATTCGATAGAGCAAAGAAGACAATCACTGAATTTTATTCAAGTTATTATCCATTCATTTATTCTCTCTTCTCGGTTCAACTATTTATAATAGCTATACATTAAATACATGTAGCGACAATTTGTTTGTTCTATACGTTTGTTGTCACCTGAATTCCATCTCCACCTGATCATATGTACTTCGACTCTCACTTGTTTTCCATTTTCCATCGGTCAGTGTGTGAAATCGTGTATGTTCGGATTCTTCGACTCCTCCAATCGTGTTTTTGCGTCTAATCTTTTGTTTAGTAACTATAACGATTCGGATCGACGTCTCCTCCCGCCGACAATATGAACGATTTAACTTTTGCCGGACGAAGAAACCTCCTTCGGGAGAGTTATAGGAGTCACCCGAGCCGGCATGAAAGACCTGGAATGAAAGAATACATTCGATGAGTTAAAATTGCCGATTCGGTTGAATCCAGAGCAGTGTCCATTCAAAACCAGGAAAATTCCCGAAATTCGATCGTTCCTCCCTCAAAAAGTCAAAAACTTCCGCAAAGGTTCCTGATTCTCAGTCAGAGTCAACTCGCAGCAAAAACGGAACCATTGATCTAATTGTGACAAAGAGAGAATGACGAGCTAAAGTCCTTTTCACAGGAAAAACGGTGGGAGAAAGAGAGGGTAAAAAAAAACAAATCTATGCAGACACGGTCGCGCACGTGCAATGAATGCTCGTGATTAACGAAGCCAGGCGGCGATAGGGCACGCACGTCGTGCTCTGTCTTACCGGGCGACACGAACGGGAGAAGGAAATGGAAAGCAAAAAAAGAAAGATAAGATACTCCAGTCTTTTCCACTCGCGTACTCTTGCAAATGTTTTCAAAATTGAGTTCCAGGGTGGGCTGTGTTTCTCACAGGATCGATTCCGTAATGACGGGAGATGACCAATCTCAAGAATGAGCCAACACCCATCCATTGATAACAAACATTGAGGGAGGTGTCTGGCTTGCTTCGGCCATTAGTGTTTCCTTTTTTCCTTTGTTTCTTGTCTCTGTTTTTCCTCCGTGACAAGTCAACAATCTGTCAGACGAACGATCTCCACCAATGTCTTGTCGGCCCTCCCCAGTTGTCTACGACCAGTTGGGCTTTCTCATTCAATTTTCGGTGCGACGAGGGTTTTCCCTCGCTAATTGACAGCCTGACCTGAGAGGCAAACAGTGTTCTTCGCCGGACATATCCGTGTGCCCGTCTTCCTCTTGAAATCGAATTTGTGGAAGCCGTCATCGTTATCGATGACTTCTCCCTGCCCACTGGAGTCTGCGATTGACCGAACGAAAAATGTGAACGAATCATCGAAAGAGGAACGAGGATTACTTTTCGAAAAAATAACAACAAACTGGTTTTCGATTGAAAGACGCACTTCGGACGAAGAGTCCTCCAAACAAGAAGAAAAAACGTTTCTCCCAATCGTCGAAACCTGCTGTCACTCGTCTCGTCCAAGCCAGCGAAACATCCGACGGCTTATCAAACAGGATTTCACACTCATTGGCACTTCCTGCGTTGGCGGTTTGCTCGTGTACTTTGCGTCCGTCGCTCGACCGACGTCACTGACTCGTTTTAAAGCCGCGATCAGGACCTGGAGCAAGTGCAATGAGGCTTATCTAAGTGTGGGACGCCCGCTTGTCCCTTCGCTCGCTCGCTCGTTCGGCTGACGCTCCAGGATGATTTGGAACGTGCGACTTTGATCACAATGCTCTGCGCCTCACAGAAAGTAAACAGCCCGATCCGACTCCCGGTCCAATAACAGTTCTGGTTACGGTCGTAGTCACTACTGACCTTAAGAAGAAGAGCAACGCGGCAGCGAGAATAGGTAATACAACGTCAATGACACCGTTTATAGATAATTGACCACCGGCAGAAGCTCCGAGCGAACGGACAACAAGCTAAACAGCTGTCTTGACGGACGAGGGGTTCCAAGAGCCCGACGATTTCACACATTTTCGCCTAAAAAAGAATGGATGGACAACAGCGACCACATCGCTCGCATTATTACCCCGCCAACTTGGCTAATGGGCTTGAAAATTTCTGCTGGACATAAAAAGAAAACCGAAGAGGACTCCCAACACGCGCAAGGCCTGAGCCTGCGGTCAATCGGAGTTCGCGTAGAAATTCAGCGCCCACTGTCACGTCATAACAGCCTTAATGAAATGATCGTCAGCTCCTTCCCAACTCAGCGGTGGTCGTTGAGGCTCTCCTTAATCAAAGTGATGGCTCCGCGTCGGTCGCCTCGAGTTTGTAGCCGCCGTCGCGTCGTCGTCATCACACCGTTTCTTGGACCAACGCGAGCCGCTCGATTCGGAACTCGGCGGAGTCGCAACAAACACTCAATTGGAACAAGGCGATCGATCCGTCTTCTGTTAGCGAGTCTCTGTATTTCTATCGGACAACTCGATCGATGATCATCCTCTACATTTACAAGTCCACCCATCAACAGCACTGACGATGACGTCACCAACAACAACGGAGGCGTCGGTCGGTCGGTCGGTCGGTCGGCGGGCTTTAAGGGCTTTCCGCCGCCGAACCGTTGTTTAATAGCTCTTGAAAGTGAACAACGAAGAACGAGGAGAGGTTTCGGCTTTGCTTTTAAAATCTCACTTGAGTCTGAGGACGAATTTTTGTCTATGTGGCTGAGTGAGCGCTTCTTGCCGAGCGGCGGCGGGGCGGCGATAGTGAGCCGGAGCCCGAGCCCAAGAAAACGCTTAGGTCCACTTTGGAAAAAAAGCAGAGGAAGTGCTTGAGGGGTGGTTGCCTAGGGAAATGGAGAGGCGGACGAGAGGGAAACCGAAGAAAAGGCAGGAAGCTAGAGCCTATGCGCAATGGCAGATTGTACTCACGAGTAAGGGGAACTTGGCACTTCAACGACGAGTAGATGATGTCCGTTGAGGAAAAGTCTCCAAAGACCTCGATGAAAACCTCGGCCATCGAGATCCCAAACCCTCAGACATTTTGCGACTTCCAGCCACGTGGACTGGCCTATATACATCACATATACCTGCAAAGAACGAACTCTTAGACTCAAAGAACCAAACTTGGACGACTCGAAATTAAAACTCGACGTCCTGATTTCAAGATCGTCGAAAACTCCGACGTTGCAGAAGCTTTTCAGCGTCTCACGTAGTCGAAGAAGAACTGTACTAAGAGCGATGTTGTATGATGAAAGGAAGGCGATCAGCCATAAGGGTCACCACCCCCAAATGTGATCTTGATTTCCTAGTTCCACGCTGCGTTGTTCTGAGCGAGTGCTCCGAATATGAATCTCACACAGCACGCCGCGCCGTACCTCCCACGGTGTTCGACAGCTAACCCGAGTTGGTTTGCTTGTTTGACTCCGCGAGTTTTTCGGACGATCCACAAAACCCGAACCGCCCGCCCGTCCGCCCGCACGACGGCCCGTTCTCACTTATTTTGTGTAATCGCAATGGAACGACATTCAGAATGGCAGTCGCATTACAATTTTACGACTTTCGGTTGACTCCCAAGAATTCTTTCGAAGCAACGGCAGCGGCGATGACTCTGGCGTCGAAAGAGCGCCTCAGCAAAACGACAAAGTCTACGACGACGGCAATAGCTCAGGTAGTGAGACACGAGTTTTTCCACCGCCCCATGCGTAGCTGGCAAACCAGTCTAAGGAGCGGTCGTCTGCCAGATATCCAGTTGCGGCTCCGGACGAATGTTTCTCGTGGAACCGGGGACTCGATGTTTCAGAATGAGGAATGCTCTTCGCAAAGAAGGATAATGTCAGCATTACGACAGCCGTGTCACATCACCGATCCCATACTTTGCCAAGAGTACTGACTTGGACTTTTTCTAGAAGAGCTTCGCGAGGCGAAATTCGTGCTACTGTGTTGATGCCGGAGCTTGGAAGTGCAGGCGTCAATTATGACTCACACAACATCTATCATCAAAGAAAGGAGTCATTAACCGATCTATTCTTCTTTCCCGCCATGTATCAATTGATTGATGGATTGTGAATAATAGATAATGCCTGAACTCCTGACCCAACACGCAGAAGTTGTTTCTAGACTCCCATGACCACGATACTAGCCGGTGCCAAGTCGATCAGAGGGGTTGCTCACATGTGATAATGGTCGATGGAAATAGTAAGGGGGAGGGGAGGGGGAGGGGGAGTTAGCCTTCTTCGGTTATCAAAACAATTGACCGAGGTCGCTCTCTATCGGGACAAGGAACTGAAATTCTGACGTCATATCAGGGGACCCCGGGGCGCCGCGAGGATCTTTCATCATGAGGAAGATCTTGATTCCGACTTAAAATGTTATCCGGCTCCTGACCAGCATTTAGGTGCGCCACGACCGTCTTCCGTAGGGAAGAATTATGATTTAGTACCGAAAAAAAAGGGAAGATTCCGGGAACTTCCGTTGGTTTTCTCTCTCACGATAAAAAAAAAGAAGGAGAAAAGGAAAGCACCGCAAGCCGTCAGGGACCACCCGGTCAACGAGTCAACATTGTATCCAAGTTCGTATCCGAACCGATCTCCCTCGCGTGGGGCGGTTGAAATAGTCGCTGGGTAGTTTTTCAAGTACGCTTGGCCGTGATATCTGTGGCGTTTATCCGAAAGTGCGCGTTCCTTCTTCTCCAGTCGTAGGACCTTGCAGAATCGTAGACCATTGTTCCGCGAAACGGGACTATTCATGATATTTCACCGAACAGCCGACTTATGGGTCGAGCAAGAGAGAAAACTCGTTCCTCTTGAAACAAACGTATCGGCCGTCGAACGGAGCACTCAATTTTTCTGCCAATCTTTCGCGCTTCGTTCGACATGACTCTGTTCACTGGTCGTCGCCGCCGCCGCCGCCATCGTCCACGTCCGGTTTGCGGGATCGCTCACTTCTCTTGTTCTGTTGGCATGTCGGCGCTCGGTTTGTCCAAGTTATCAGTAGGAAGAGCGTCATTGTGTTCGCGTTCAATTTGTACAGCAAACATGTCGACAACGATGAACACTTCCGCGCTTTGGACCACTAACAACCGGACTTGAGATCTGAGTCGGTGTCGTTTGAGGCTTCTCTGAACGAGCGTGGAAAAAAATTCGGGAGATCGATTCGAGGGATCGTTCGTTCACAAGACGTGATCAACTTTCCCCCACCGATATCGGAGCCAACTTTGAGCAGGGAAGGCGAAAATTCCCACGGCGAAATTCAATTTCGATGGACAGATGACACACGCAGCAGCGAAATTGTGTCGAGACGACAAAATTCAAGCGCCGGTTCCTGCGAGCCCGTCAGGGAGTCAACCATTGCGCCGGCCGTCTATAATCAAAGAGCAGACGCCACCGAGCAGAAACGTCCTCAGTGGATCGACACGTAATTACTGTCATTGCTCGAACAAATGAGGGTGGCCCAAATATTCAGATTGTTGACCCAACTCAATGATGTCATTTTGAAAGCTAGCTCGCTCACTCGTCCCTGCATGAAGTTCGTGTCGTCGATGTCCTCAATGAAAGTACAATACGCAGCTAGCGAGCCACTCGAGAAGAAGCCGCCAGGTAGACCGGCTTCCATTCCTTTACTTGCTTCAAATCGAATTTTTCTTCTTTTCAACGAATACTCGCTCTACAAACCGAATTGAGTGCGAGTCTCGACGAAAACGAGAGAAGCCTCTCAAAATCAAACGAGCGCCGACGGACATCTGAGACAGCACTGCATGAAGCCTACAGCGCGCTCTTGACGTACGCGCGACATAATGTGATTTCAGAAGGGACATTTTGAAATTCCGGAACAGCACTCTGCTCCAGCCTGGCTTCGAGTTCCGCGTCCGCTTCGGAAAGGTTTCGTTTTTCGAGAAAACAATCCACGAATGACGACTTCGGTGCGACACCAGATGCTGGAGAAAAAACCGAAGTCCGAAAGAATTCGAGATGGACTGGCCGTTGCCCAGGTCAGCGTAGTGATGGATAAGATGAAAGTGAAAGGAATTCGGGAAACGATCCGAATACAAGGGAGGTGCGCGGTCGGTCCGGACACTTCAACGAACGAATAACCTTGTCCGCCACGATTGACTCCGGGATTCGACGAAGCCTCACAATGCCCTCAGAAGACAAAGACACACCAGCCGCGTTTCCTCGTGGACCCTTGGCCGTAAAATACGCCACGACATCGCTGCCCCCCGCGGAACCCACGACTCGAACGCGCACGCCCGTGTTGTTCACCGCGTGATACGGCCGAATGGAAGCTCTTAAGAGAAAAGAGAACGGACAGAAAAGAAGGAATTTCTCAGCACGTCCGCGGATTCCGGACGGAACCGTCGCAGCCAGCGTCAACGGTCGCTACCGACACGGAAAAGTTGAAGAAAAAATCGAAAATTCAGCTGCTCGAGATTTTAGCAAACAGGGTGCAATCTACAGTTTTCCCCGACTTCTCGAGGTGAATTTCCGATGGAAGGCGTCTGCGTACAGATTCATCATCTCTTCAGAATGAGCGCGCGCGGGTGTATTTCCAATCTATCATCAATTCTTCTCCGATTCCCGCTCGAATTCTCGGTTTTTTTTCATACTTCCGGAATAGAAATTGAGGATGCCGTTGAAAAGAAGATTGTGGACAATGATCCGGCAGCGAACGGACAGGCGGGCGGGCGGGCGGGCTGGCCGGTCGTGCGTTGAAAAGACGAAACTAAATCGGATGAGAAGCGAGATGGGATTTCTCGGTGGTCTGGTGAAATATAAACAGTCAAGTACTTACATCGGGATTGCTGTCATTGTTGCTGTTCGTGGGGTTGATGCCGTTTGTGGTCTGCGTTCCCCCCACCACTGTGGTCGCCGTCGACGTCTTCGAGGCTCTTGGGACGATATCCGCCTCGCAAGGAGACTTGCTATGATCCACTGGTTTCGCCCTTGAGAGAAGCTTCGTAAGCTCGACTTCATACGCATCTTTCTTCAGTGAGTCGACGTCTCTCAACTTGACATCCGGCAGATTGTTGAAAGCGTGCTTCGTGAAGTACATATCCTGCAAAAAAGAAAATAAATTTGAAATTCCGGCTTTTCCAGATGAAAAAAAAGTGCGTCTACACCGAGTATTCGGTTGATCAACCCTTCGAGTCCAGTGATAGCGGAAATAATGGATCGGATGGATGGATGGATGGATGGATGTGTAGATTGATGGATCGCACAACTGTTCAGTAAACGAATTGATGAATCAACGAATGAACTGCGGGGGTCCGTCGTTTGTTCGTTCGTTCAGTCGGTCGAGGCCATGTTCGTTGATGAACATCTGTTGCGAGAGCCGCCGACTCGGCGTAATGAATCCCGACACTTGAATGCTTTCGGCCTATTGGTCATAAATAAATAAATGTCAATGGAACGCACGACTGCAACTCTGCGATCCACCGGTCGGTCGGCCGTCTGACTTACTGACTGACGGACGGACGGACGGACGGACGGACGGACGGACGGACGAACAAACGGACCAGCCGAGCGACCGATCGACAGAGAGACGGACAGTCCCGCAGATGGATCGACACACAAATATGCGGACGAGGGGGGAATCGGCTTCGCGACAACCGCCCGAGTCGTCCTGGAACGGAGAATGGAGACCGCGATATACGGATGTGTGTGCGTTTCTCTCTCTGTTCCTCGCCCTCACACCCGTTGAGCCGTTCGAGCGCTTTGAGTGGCTATCAGCGCTGCAGATACATACAGAGCTACTAGCAGTCATGATCGTGGACGTCGTTGCGGTTGCTCTCGACCACGCCGTTGTGCTGGGGGTTGTATGGTGGTGGACGTTTCGCGCGCTGAAAGCTCCACTCGTTTCACTCCAGAGAGCAAATGACCAAACGACCATATAATGAACAATACCGAACGAGCAAAGAACAGCCCCACAAATTCACCTCATCGTCAAAAGCCGCTAAAACAGCGGCGCGGCGTTGACGACGTTGCACCGGCCCGCGTCCGTTGTGACTCCTGATGATCGTTCATGTGCTCGTCGTCGTCGTCGCCGTTGTCCAGACCGACAACCAAGCGGCGGCGGCGGCGGCGGCGGAGAGCGGTTTAAACTTTTGTTGTTCGCTGATTTCTCGGCGTTCCATTGTTCTTAATGTTCGTATGGAAGCGGTTCATGGCAAGAGAAGCCGACGACGACAACGAAGAGAAGATGATGGTCGACTGATGTCTCAGCCTAATTTCAGAAACGAAAACTCGCCCGCAGACGCATGCAAAAAGAAACTTAGCGCAGCTTTGAAAGCTGCTCCGTTGCTCGGCGGCAGGGAGGACCTAGCGGTCAACTGACGGACAGACGGTCATACAAAAAAGCAGCCGTCAATCTGAATGAGTGCCAGTTACTTCTGACAAATCTTTGGTTGCTTCTTCGGTGTTCTCGTTCTGTTTTCTTGCGAGCGAGCTCTGCATCACCATCATATCAACGCGCTTCCAAGACTTCTGGATTCTTCGACGGGGATCCGCACTCCATTCCGCGGGACGAGGGTTCGGACCTCGATCGATGTGGCGGGCAAATCTATCAGTTCGGTAAAGGCCGCGCAGACCACTCGGCGGTCGCGTCCGTTCAAATATGGATTCTCGTCAAGGAGAAAATGTCGATAGGCGATGTATTGAATTTTGAGCAGCATCCCGCGATTTTATTTTCGCGCCACAATCAAAAGCAGTTGGTCGCGGTGATTTGTGGAAGAGAAAGCGACGACGTGACGCGGGAGTCGGAGCCGCAGTTAAGACGAGATTTTTTCTTTTCTAATGACTCTCTTTCTTTGAATGGACTTGGAGGACATAAACAGGTTTTTATACTCTGATGCTCGTTTAATGCTGTTCGGGAAGTCGGCCCTTGAGAGAACAGAACAAAGGTACCCAGAGCGACTATACGCGGAGGTATACGTGAGCGACGAGTAAGGGAGCGAGGGAGCTGAACGATTCAGCTCACGATCCGAGTAAACTTAAGGGGACACAATGACTGAAGAAGGAATCACACCTAGCCGAGGTAAGGAAAGACTGATGACTGGTAATGGTAGGCTTCGATGTCACGGTAGACATACCGTAGAGCCTCGCATAGAAACGGACCCCCGCTGTCTCGGTTATGGTTCTTCCTGCGTACCTGTGGACGCCACCGTCCTCGCCCTCGGCAGAACCTTTGTCCCCGGATCCAACCCTGAGATCACTTTCCGCACACCCTTCTCCCTTTTGTGAATCCCGGGTCTCTCTCCAGGGAGGCGTAGGGGGTCCCCCTCCCCCCCCCCTCTGCTGACCCTGAACACTCACCTGGAAATAGGGGTTCATGTTGATGCCCTGCGATCCAAAATGATATGTTCGCGAGATATCGGGTATGACGCATTCACGCCCCCTTCGGACACGTGGCTGCCGGATCCACATGTCCCAGTCCCACGGTTTGTCGGCTGAGGGCCATTTGAGCTCGAGTTCATCTTTGTACAGGGACCGCTTCAGGATCCAGCCGAGACCGGGCATCCCATCGATCCGGTAGAGTAGCGCCGGATCCTGGGCTGAGTGCTCGTAACCGTGATCATTCCAAGCGGATATGCAATAGAGGCTGTCATCCTCCCGGAGGAGGTGAACGGTTTGGCTGAAATAAGAGAAGAAATCCGGCGACACGTCCAGATCCTCCTCGATAACGATGGCGTACTCGGCCTTCGGAAACATCGAGAACGTCGCTGTCAACGAGGCTTTGTAGTGCTGTGACACGCGGGCGTTCCGTACTCCGATCGGCGTGTGTTGGACCCCGCGCACATTGAGCAGTTTGGTCACCTGCAACGGCTCCTCGAAGTAGCCATCGATGAACACCGTGACCGCCGATTGGTTAACGCCGGGCGTGTTGAGTAGCGTCCGCAGCATCCGGTAGAGGTAGTGGGGCCGGTTCGAAGCCAGGATCACCACAGGCACGTCGGACACATTATTAACGGGCAACGGCGTCGGCGCGAAAGTAAGCGGTGCTGGCGAGTCGCACGAGCAGATGGAACCGTATCCCTCGATCCGATTGCAAAAAGCCTTCCGCCGACTCGTCTCTGGAGAGTCGGGCCATCTCGAGCACTGTGTGTCCTCGAGCGGTACGAGAGGCACTTCGGCTTTCAGGTAGACCGGCGCGCCCCACGAGTTGAACTCGGGACTTTTTGAATACGTCTCTCCATAGTTGATGCTTTTCTGCTCGCTTGTGGTGCCTTTACGACAGACCATTGCCCACATGTCTCTCCAGGCGATGCTTTGGCCTTTTGTGCTTCCGAGCTTCTTCAAAAGGTCTCTGGCCGGCTGTTTCATTTGGAAAGTGCCCTCGTCTTTGATGGCAAAGATTATGATGCGACCGTCCGACACCATATTCAAGAAGAAAGCCATCATCTCGTCTTCGTGATGCGAGTAGGTGTCGAATAGACGCTGTGCCATCACGGCCCCCTGGAAAATAAGAAGAAAAATCAACATCCTTGACAGAAATCCATGGAATTAGCTTTTCCGCTTCAATCCTCCTCCATTTCGGAAGAAACTTTGAGAAACCGCTGCCTCTGCATCCTCCTCCTCGTGCCAAAATGAAAAAGTACGCGCCGAGATGCGGAACATGGACATGCGGTTTTGATTCGTCGAAACCGCTCCCGAAAGGCATTTATCAGCAGTTTCACACGACATTTGAGTTCTAAAGTCACGATTCCAGTCGGCTCTCGAACCCGGATCGTTGTTTATGATGTTGTTGTACATGCTGCCGCTTTCGGAAAAGTCTACGGGCAAAAGTCACTTCAAAGTAGTCTGAGAAATTATGCTGTGTTGATGTTGTTGCGAGTCGGAAGGGCAATCACAATGTGTCACCGCAGCCTTTGTTCTTGGCTTGAGTTGGCCGTTCAGCGACAATTTTTGTGTTTGTCCCACCCAAGGAAAGCCAGAGAACAGTTCCCACCACAATTCTTTCGTTTCCTTCCGCTTCCCGCCGCCCGCTCGTTTCTTCCTATCCGGCGGCTCGAGAACTTCATCTCTTCTGTAACACCTGCTACCACCTGTCGATGTTGTTGTTGTTCGTTCGTTCTCTTCTGAGGGGTCTCTCAATTGGTGCGGAGGTTCCCTCTTATAGTTCGCTCTCGGCTGCCGCCTGTTGCGCGGAAGCGATGGAGGCGGAGGAGGCGGCTTGATATCAAAACACTAAATCGAGGAAGTTTTTCCACTTACCGTCGCCTGATTGAGAACCAGTACATGGATTCCTCTTCCGCCTTTCTCGGCTGAATCCTCGAGAATCTGCAATGAAAGAAAACAACAGCTCTAGTACGGATATGAATCTTGATGCGATTAGCAATAAATAGAACTTTCGTGCTGTGTACCGAGACTCTTCGTTAAACCATTTTTTTTTCGTTGTTCTGAGTTTTGGGAAAAAGGAAGTCCGTCACAGACCGGACTAATGATCACCCGGATTCAAGCATCGGGACCTCTAGCAATGTTCGAGAAAGAATCTAGTTTCTTGACATTGGCGACCTCCTCTGTGGAAACTCGAGCCGTTGATTTGGATTATGCTTTTGCGAAACTCCTCGCGTTCTGCCGTTTCGACAAAGAAACTTGTGGGAGTTCGTTTCGTCAAAGTCATCAGCCGAATCGTTCTGGTTTGAATCGAGAAACGAAACATACCGTTTTTTCGAAAAACGATGCACAATTCTGCTCGATTCTCAAAAACTTTTTCCTTTGGGCAACCGAGAGAAAAAGTTTATGTATAAAACATGAGAACACTTGCAGCCCCCGAAGTGTCCAGTTCATCCTCCGCGATATGACAAAGAGCCTTGACGACGCGATCAATGTACCGCAACAAAGTAATGGAATCCGACTGATAATAACAGCGACCAAAGGATGATATGTCACGTTATTATGGGCTATTGTCCGAACTGGTTCGATGCTGCCCGCCCGCCCGCCCGCCTGCGATCCATCCATCCATCCATCCAGTCAGTCACCTACCTAGCCTTGCTGGCCGCCACGGAGCAACTCGCGCGGCAAACACAGCGAAGGGTGCATACAATGAATTCGGATAATTGGTTGAAGCAACTATTCCAGTATTCTGCCGCATGGTAATTATTATTATTATTATCTGCGCCTCGCATCCACGGCGGCTCAATCGGGCCCGTTGGGTCAGGGTGCAGATCAGGATGTATGTACATATGCTATGGAAGGCGACGGAGACTCCGTTACGGAGCAGAGAAAGTAGAAAAGATGAAGAAAAGAGAGAAACGTTAGTTTGTACGTAAACTGAGCGAGATGCTGATGCGGCGGTGGCGGCGGTGGTTGCTGCTTCAATTTATTCTGCTTCCCGTTCGTTGGATGGTTCCCAAGTGGTCTTCCTTGACAGGACAGAGCAGAGGCAGCGTCTCTTGGTGGCGTGTTGCCCGACTGGATTGCTGGTTACGCTCGTGCCCCGTTTCTTTGTCGCGCGGCCGTCTCCGTAGACTTTTCATTTGTTCATCCGCTTTTCATTCATTCGTTCGAATCAAATGGTTCACGAAGCAAAAGCTGCCGACCAGGCCTCTTGACTCTCCCTTGACACTTCGAGACCTCGTTCGGTGCGCTGCCGTTCCGTTAGCAACCAGTCGGACGTTCGCCCTCTCGGTCTCCTCGTCGCGCCCGGAACGTTATCCATTCATACTGCGACGACATAAGTGCCACGGGCGTCTTTTGTCTCGGGATCGTCGTCGGAAAATTCAAAAACGCGTTATGTAAGTTTTCACTGTGAGCGCATTGTGCGACCCCCGCAAAATCAATTTGTCAGCAACGACGGTACGACAACAAGCTTACGCTCGGCTCAATGTTTCGCCTGTTTGATTCACACGCGAAGCAAACGAGCACCTTGCGGAGAGCCGGTTGACCAGAACGCCTTACCAACGGACGAGAATGGTTTATCAAGTGCAGAAGCGAATTGGCCGACGGCGACGAGGTCTGCTTCACGGTGGTCGTGGCGACGTCGATTGTTGTCATCGTGAAGTATGCAGACAGTATGGTTTCTGCAAAGTTCGCAGTCGTTTTGCTCACGACCAGAACGACCTTCAAGTCTTCATTGACTTCCCAGTTTCGAAGGTTAAGGGTTGACAACTGCCTTTTTATCGACTCCGATCTGCTCCTCCAGTCCCTCAGAAGTTCCTAATCTCCTCTTCTGTAGGATTCTGTAGGAAAATCTTCGAGTGTTCATCCTCTGGTTTCAGTCTCCGATTATGAATCATCGCATTCTCTCGTCCGCAGCTCGGGCCCCGCCAAAGAGACAAGAGGAACCCCAGAGCAATTACTTCGGTTTTATTGCCGCCCTCGTCGTTCAAGCGAGTCTGTTGAGAACGAAGTCGTCTCAGAGTGAAGCAGCCCATTCCAAAGTGTTTCGGAATTCAGTGCGACCGCCGCGTCGAAACGACGGCATGGCTCATCACTTGGCGGCAGCTCGATTGAATCGGAACGACTGGAAGTTTCGGAGTGAAACAGAAGCAGAAAAAAAAAGAATAATCATCTTTGAGTCGCGGCTGCAACACGCACACTGCCCACTACCAGGTTTATAGGCTGCGATGTTCAATGATTTCCTCTTGGTCTTAAAAGCTTTTAGCTGAAATGTGGAAAAGCTCTTCACGCTTCATAGTCAATGTGGGATGGCTTCCTTTGCTTCTTCACCGTTTGTTGAATAGACACATTTGTCGATAACTCTTGATAAGATACGGAAAAAAGCATCGCAGAAGTGCTAACATAATAACGATGTTTAGCATCAAGGAAATCATAAAGAACGGCTCGGGAGGAGAATCGGTCGCCGAAACGTTTAGTTTCAGCTCAGGAGGCTCAATGTTTTGCTCGAACTGTTAGAATTCTCATTTTGGGGAATCCCTGGAAAGAGAATTTTCCGACCGTTTCGGCGACAAAACCAAATGAGCCGAGCTCACTCAGCTGAGCGAATTCTGATAATTCAAGTCGATTATTATCTGGAGAATTAGGATCGCGCAGGACCCCAACAGCCGCTCTGTCCTCATATTTCCTGCGTGGCCTCAGGGCCTAACGTGGGCTGCTTTTCTGCCATAACCACTGAGCTGTCGACACAATGCTCGAGCGAACATTGACAAAATGTTATTCCGTATCTCAAGCATCCAGGGAATCTTTAGAAGAAAGAGAATGTTCAGAAGAAGCGAATGAAGTGAAATATTCTTCTTACGTATCCTCGAAAAAGAGCTGATCGTTTTGATGATATGCGCTCGTTTAGTTCGTTTTCCGGATCTTGTCCAGAAGAAGGAAAAAAAGAGAACGAGAATAGAGTGAAATGATCATCACTCCGCGCACCGCACGATCCTTGTTCTAGCGGCAAAAAAAAAAGAACGCGGACACTTGCTGTCTCTGCTGTGACCAATTGTCCAACGCGCCCCGTATTTTCTGTATCGAGCGAGCTAATACCCGATTACGCAAATGCACGCGCACGAACTCGCCGTTAATTTAATGGACGACAGAAAACCGCAACCTTGCGACTCTCCCTCTGTGGACAAAGTGGAACAATATGAAAGCAAATCAATATGAATGGAAAGAGAGAAACCCGAAGTTATGAGAATACTGTTGAGAAACTCTGACTGAGCCGCTGATGGAGAAATCGCATCGATCGCACAATCTAGGGAACGGATCGATCGATCGATCGATGACACGTCATCTTCGATCGATCGGCAGGAGACAATGTTTCGGGTGCATTGATCGTTTTCGACGAATGGAGAGAAGCGCGACATTTCATTTCATGATTGAAATCTCTCCTTTTTTTCTGCAGATTTCAGTTCCAACTATAACGCACCGTGAAATATGAGCGAACATGGGATGTCATTAGCGAACATCTCGTTCAACAATGTCCCATTGCCGAAGGGAACGCAGCGGAAAGATATCCGTGGAAAGCCAACGTGTCATCTTGGCCCTTGGCAGAAGGTCACGACATGATTTCCCGCCGCGGTAATGAGAATAAATCACGCGAATCTAATTGGAGATCATGAAGACGATGATATTTATCATACTGGCAAGAAGAGCCTGATTCTTCACATACCGGAAAATCGTTGAAGAAACCGACAATCGGTGGCAGACGTTTTTTTTTCTCTAGAGGAGAGACCCGAAGAAAAATCGCGGCAGAATACGAAGTTATTCGGACGGTTGTTCCGACTTCGGAGCTGACCACGCGTCTGGACTTTGTTTGATCTATTCGGCTCGTTTGACAAGAGTGACAATACTTTGGGGATATATGGTCACTTACCACAGTGCCGTCAACGATTACGCTGACTTTCGAATGCGATGAGAATACTTCGATTGTGAGGGCTCTGGGCGTGAGGTCAACTGAATCGCCGGCAGCGAGCGAATTCGCCGAATCTTCTAAACCTTCTTCTTTGAGTTTGTGATTGACGTCCATGATGAACATGACGTTGACGCACACCGTGCCCGACAGAACCACAATCACCAGACATCTGAAACAAACAAACGAGTATTCTGTTAGACCTCACGTATTTTCTGTTTGCATTCGTCCTTCCGGATTTGAATCCTTTCTTTTTTTCGATAAATGAAGTTTCATATTTCGCCCAAAAATGCCACGCGTCCGCATCCTTGCGTAAGTTAAGATATCCTTTTTCCCTCCGAAATGAACTTGCGAAGGTTTCAAGATACTTATTAAGACCCTGAGTTTTTTTTCACTAGATTACTCTTTTGTTCTTGAAAAACTAAGTTTCGTCTTCGTTCGGTTCGTTACCATTTCGCGGTTTTCGCGCTAATTTTCTTAATTCCAGAATTTGCTCTCTTGCTCTGTTATTATTTCCCTCCAGAAATTCCGACCTGTCGGCTAAATGTTCTTCTTCTGTCATATGTTTCAGTTTTCATCCACTTTTCCTTGTCAACTCGTGCCGAACGTGATCCCGTGACTCCTTGATAACAATTACGCTGAGATAAGATAAGGCACAGCAATTACCGGATAAAAAAAAGAGCGGCGATAAATGAATATCGCTCGCACGATTGAAACCGAAGCTTCGCCAGCCCGCACTTGACGTCGTTGCACTAAAAACAAAAGGCCGGACGACGCTCCATGACAAGTTCCAGTTCATAAATTGAAGCCAAAGTCCACGACAACGGCGGCGATGACGACGTTGACCAAGTTCTTCTTGTTGTTCGCTTGTGCTCCATCCATCCATCTATCCGTTAGCCTGTACAACAGCCGCCGTTACCAACGGCACGACCACTTGCAGACGAAGCGGCCGAGGAGATCCTACCGGCGAGCGAGCGATCGACCGAGTGGATGACTAGACGGCCGACCGTCTTCGTCATTACGTCCACGTAACGGCGAACGAAGCTGATGATGACGATCATCATCACGGCTGACATTGCTTGATGCTCTGCTGCAAGCATCGCCCGGCCGTCGGCGCCGTCGTTTCTCCTCCTGCTCTAAAGGACCAGCTGAATCGCCTGCCTGCCTTCTAGCCTTCTTTTTACTTTTCCACTTTCTGGCTAGAGCTCTTCGCAAAGCTTTCGTTGCCGTCTCGGAGCGACCGACGTTCAATCAGAAAACGTCGACGAGCTGACGGTCGAACGAAACGTACCGAAGATCCGGCGGGTGGACGAACCATCTGTCTGTGAGTCCCTTTGTCGCTCTGTCTGTTTTTCTCTGTGTTCGTCTTTTGCTCCGACTTCCTGACCGGCGCGGCGAAACCGTAACGTCCGTCGGTCTCTCCGTTCATCTCTGAGCTCAATCAACCCCGTGTTCGTCCTCTGTTCTTCAATCAATCAATCAATCAACTCATCTATTCACTCGACTTTCCATCAACTATCGTCCAGTTGATAGTTTGAGCGTCACTTCCACCACCCAATCGTCCAATTGTCTCTCTGACTGACGGATCCAAGACAAGAAGAAGGGCGGCTGCCGAGCGGTTCACTCCACCCCAAGTAACAGGATCGAAAATCGACGCTGATTTCCGTCTCGGCTTTTTGTCCTCGTTGTTTCTTGCAACAGCTCTACCCGTGCTTGTCGCCAAATTCAAAGTCTGCGAGGAGATCTTTTGCGTGACAAGGGAGACTGTGTCGTTACTCGCCAGTGTTCCCCGAGTCCATTCCGTGTAGGAGTTGTAGTAATGCTTGTCCCGCCGTTGTTGCCGTTGTTGTAGTTTGTCGTAGCGCCGGTTGTTGCGGTCCTTGTTGACGGCTGTAAGACAACAGGAACCACGACAGCAGGCAGGCAGGCAGGCAGGTCGAACACCGAGCAGAAAAAAGCGGCCAAAACGCTGAGACGCCAAACATGTATCAGCTGTCAACGAAGATCGCCCCAATTTGTTTCGATCGACGGCCAACCGCCCGCTGACTGGTTCGCCTGAACGAGCGAGCGAGCGAGCGCCGTCACATCGCTCGCTACAATCACTTTGGATGTGTCTCCAGAGACGGTGGCACTTACTTGGACATTAAACTGATACACGCCGATATCGATCAACCTGGTCTCCAGATCAATCATCCAATGAGTCACTTATTTGGCCGATAAGAGGACATCATGCGAATTGAGCCGGCGTTTGTAAAGAATAAGTGAATCCATTCATGGACGATATGAAAGAATATTCCCTCCCAAACCCGCGTTAGCGAAACTCCGCGGGAGAATGTGAGCGGAGTTTCAGTCCAGGTCTTTCCTTTCATTCGAGGAATTTGAGCGCTTGCCACCTAAACTAACAAACATGATCAGAAACTTGACTTTCTTGGTTCATTGAAGTCAGTCATCTTTGCTGAAATACTGTTTTCGAGTTTGAGATTGCGACCGGAGGCTGAGGCTGATGAGCGAATGTTCGTTCCTCTCCTTGGATGCCTCGATCTCGGCTGTTCTTCTTTGTGAGTATTCCTCCACCGGCCGAAAAAGCTCAGATTCCGCCCCGATTCGAGCTTATTTCCTCAATGGCCAGCCTGAAGTCCAGAATTCCAGTCCCGAAAAAGTCGTCGTAATTCCACCTTGCGGTTTCTCGCTCTATTTAGAACGAATATTTCAAGGAAGAACCTGAAATCGAGAGCTCGTCGCGAGCATAAACTCTGTATCAAGAGTTTCGTCAAACTTCGCAGACATCTCGGAAGCTCAAAGAGAGGATTCGCCAAGTTGTCCCGCAAGGCTCGTCTATGGGCGCAGATATCTTCGATCAAGAATCAGCAGCTTCATACACCTGCGTTTAAACCTTCATTTCTCAAGAAAACTGACTGAAACTTGAGAATGTTCCGAAAAGTCGAGTAATTGCTCATGATTTTCACTTGCAAATGTACTTCGGCCCAAGGGGCGTTGTTTGGAATTCCAAAACGAGTTTAATTGTGAATTGTGACAGAATTCCGGTCTTGCGGAAGCCTAGCCCCGAGACCGAGTGCGCACAGTTCCAGTCGATCACCCGCGGGGCAAATTGTGAGAAAACGATGTGAACGCTATCCGGCATTCGTAACCTTAGGGGTTTCCGAAACGAGCGTCGTGCGAAGTAGGGGATACGTTATTGTTAGAAAAAAAACTGTTCTCGATCGCAGTGTTTCAGGAGCTTTGATTCCCATTATTATTGCCGGCGTTGCTATAGTTGCCGCGCTTGCGAAAGAGTCAAATGAACCATCAGCCGATGTCAAAGTTGACAACGTGCTCAACGCAGACTCAAATTCTCGCTGTTTTGTCCGCTCGTTCGCTACAACTGTAAGATCCGGTGTCCGAGCCCACATAGATTGTCACGTAAATGAAACATAACGTGAGATTGTATCACAAACTTGCACAAAGTTTCGTTCTCTTTCGGAACTTGGTCGACCGCAATGAAAAGTGCGTGAATTACGGTTTTCACGATGGATGATAGAATGAAAGGGAACAAAACCAGCTGATAAATCAAAATTTCCCACCGAAGCAACACTGAAAATTCCCACGCTGACGAGGAACGCAACTGACAGAAGAACTCGGACGGAGAAATCAGAAGCCACTTGAGCGATGAGCGCATTCAGAGCAGCTAGAATCGGCTTCGAAATTTTCGTGATTTTCCTCCCCGTGAAATATTTCACACAACCCCGGCTTCTCCCATTCTGTCGTCCCTTCATATTTCTCGATTCACGCGTCGCGGACTTTCACACGAGGCTTGTGACGCCGATAAGACCTTTTGGAAGCAAATCCTTGTGGTATTTCGTCGTTGCATATCGCATTTTCGCCAAATATCTCACCAAGGAGGCAATAACGTTGTTGTTTCTGTCTTTTCGAGATAATCCTCCGATTTCCCTCAGAATTCGGACTTCCAAGTCGGGGAATCGAATCGGAACTCACCTGAAGAACTTGGTGAGCGCCCGTTTGTGGTTGAGCGTAAACTTCATGCTTTTGGTTGGCGAGGTGACTAGATGAAGTGTCGAGACATTGAAATCTCAACCCGACGTCGCTTGCTGTTCACATCATGCGCTGCTTGACCATCTGGAACGAGAAGAATGAAAAGGGTTTAGCAATGAGCCTTTCCAACGATTATTCCTTGCTCGAGCGTGTGAAATCGCCAGAATATTTCTTTTTCTATGGAGCGTCATCAGATGTCAAAGTACGAGTTGCGTGTCAACCTCTTTCGCCGGCTCGCTCGTCAAATCGCGAAAAAGAAGCCAAACATTTGATTCGAAAGGTTTCATCGACAAGAATAGAGGGGAGGCAGCGAAATACCTGAGTTGAGGAGCTGATTCAAGAAATTTACAATGGCTTTCGAACAGCGGAAGAGTAAAACGCATAAAAAATATACAGAGACACAACAATGGTGTCTGGTCGTGATTGTCGATTGTTTGATACACTGCAAGTGAGCATCATCCATTTTCATCCGTTTCCATTTTTCTTGTCGTCGCAACTCCCGTCGAAGTTCACCGACAGACACCTTCTACACCCAAAGAACGTTTCCAGAGCCTTCAATCTCATTCTTTCCTTTCCGTTTCTCCTCTTTCTATTCTTCGTTTGACTTCTAAAAATATTGGATCGCTTTCGCACATTTCATGTGACATCTATCGAGGACCTCTTTTCCCTTTTTTTTCTCAAATATCTCACGAGGAGACACTTCTGATGACTCCTCCTGCATTCATTCGAAATTTTCGAATATATCGGAGCGTAAGCGGTTTGGGCGCGAATGCCGATTGTTCCCCATCCTGGAAATCCGCGAAATTCTATCAGCCGGAGCTGCACGGAAAAGCGAAAAGCAAGAAGTAAGCTGGAGAACGTGTATAATGAGGTGAGTTCGTCTCCATTTGACCGCCGCTACTGATTCTGCCGTGCGACTCCGACGACGTCGACTGATCGGAAGGGGAGCGGACGGACGAACGGCCGGCCAGCCAGTCGGACGGACGGGCGAACGGGCGAACACCAAAACGACGACGAGCGGGACGACATCAGCCGTATTGAGAGGTCGAGCAGAACTGAGCGCGGATTGCAATTAGCCGACGTATTAATCTACGACTGCTAATGAGTGTTCTTCGTTTCGGCCACAGACGACATTTTGCCCCAAGCCCGACGGCGGGCGGATAGCGCCGTCTCCATTCCCGATCTCGTGATGCCCTCCCACGACCGCCGCCGCCGCCGCCGCCGCCGCGTCGCTACCCAGCGATTCCCCCAACAGGGTCGCAGTGGAGTCCCGTTACCGACTTCGCTCCGCGCTATCAAAGCAGCAGTGGCTTTGATTCAGCCGAGGTGAAGATGAAGTGGTTTTTCCGAAACTCTTACCGCACGTACAACGTCCGCCAGTTTCAGCACCGACCGACGTAGCAGATAAGCTAGCTCTTTGGCGAAAGCTGTTTTGTGCCGTCGGAAGCTTAGAGTAGCTGTCGGCAGTGACGTTAGTGGTATTGAGAGACCAAAACCTTGACGTCTGTCAACCGGAGATGAGACTCAACGTTTCGCTTCAGAGACAAACTCTAGAAAAGACAAGACAAACTCTACTTTTTCTGTTTTTTTCTTTCGTTTTTTGTTTTTCTCTTTTTCCTATTCACGTAACGGTTTCAAATCGCGGGGGCCGAGGACGAACAGATTCCAGGGGCGAAAGTGAGCCACGGAAAACGATATGGGACCCTAAATCAAATGGTAGACAATGGGAGAGATGGCAAAGGCCAAATAATGGGGCAAAAACGAGCTGGCCTTTTTCTCGTTCTATGCTACAGCATGCCTTCGGCCACATCGAGACTGAATTATTCATGAACAACTGAACCAAAGAGAAGCAGAAAAATACGAAGAAGAGGGAGTGGTTCTGCTTGTAGTGTTGTTTGTGAGAAAAGAAGCGAAGAAAACTTTCGGAAGACGAGCCGCGGCCCGGTAAACGACTGATCACGCTCACAGTAAGTAAGTGAGTGAGTGAGGTAATGCAGTTCACAGGTACCAACCAACGGTCGGAGGAAAGCTCTCATTTTTGTGAAAAGGGGGAGTTAGGGGAGGACGATGAAGACCTGGTCAAGAACAAAATTATCAACGAGGCTTTAGCGTGACTCCGCGATTTCAGTGGATCAAACCGCGGTCCAAGGTTAGGGGGTTTGAAAACGAGGAAGATAGAGGGAAAAGGGAGCGGGAGACCGTCTTCACATACCGTGGCCCTATTCTGAAACTGGGGAGATTTCTCCTCCCTGTGTCAATATGAGTCTCTTGACAAGATGATGACGCGCTGATCATGATATTAGCTTCGGACATGGCCGCTCCCGCACCCCGCCCGTTAACCCTCGGCTCTTCCGCCCGCCCGCAAGCTTACAGAGCCTGTTTTTTCTTGCTGCCGATCAAGATGGTGGCCGTAGAATCGAGACTTCGGAATTATGAGTGAAGACGGATGGAATTTAAAGAAAAAAACACAAGAAGAATGATCGGTAGAAATCGGAGAACAAGAAGTAATCCGCTAGATAATTGAGACTTTCAACTTTCAGAAGATTTAAAATTCAAATGGAAATCCGCAGCCGAACTCACTTGAAAACCAAGAAGCCTCCTTCCGTTCGAATGCGCGAACTATTTTTGACAATTTGTTTCAATGCACCCGTTTTCAGCCGATTATTATTTATCGCTCCCGGATCTGCATCTTGCCCTCCGAATTTTGTCTAATTGTGAGGATTCCAGTTCTTTTTGCCGGAGAAGCGGTTCGGATGCGTTGGGTATTCAAAGTCAAAAGTCTTCTGAGCGATCAACGAAGTGAAGAACCAGAGCCAAAATAAATATTAATAATAATAATCTTAGCAAAAACGGCAACATATGCATCTACCGTGAGGAATCCGACGATAACAAACAGAGATAAGAATCAAGATAAACGAAGAAAAATGAACTCAACGCCAGTCCACGGGTTGGTTAGCTTTCCCCTTTCTGTCGTTTAGCATTCCGTTAAGATTGTTCTCTTCATCTTCTCTTTAATGACGACGGTGAAACACGTATTCCACTCGTGCTCGGAAACAGGGGACTTGATATGCTCGGAAGTCTTTTGCACTTCGCTCGCTACGGAGGGAAGTAACGCCGACTAGAACGGAAAGAAGAAAGGAAAAAAAGACGAACAAAAAACCTCATTGAAGGAAGGCACCCGGTAGAGTTTCCATCGGAATCATTACGGTCATCTTTGTTATGAGTTTTTCAATGGAAGGAAGTTCCCCAAAACCTCAAAAAGAGATTAAAAACTGGAGGAATTTCGCAATTTTGCCGCAAAGTTCCGATTTCCCTCCCACGAGCTCCGTCGCGTCGTCGGCGGCAAATCAGTTCCAGCAGCGAAAGCCGGACTAGCTTTGCTTTGTTCGCGCTAAGAAGAAAGTCGATACGACTGGGCGTAAGATCGCACGACGCGTTATTTGCAACGCTGTTCGCGTGCGGCAGCTGTTTGTCGTTGATGTGTGTGAGTCAAGCCGATGTAGATTGACCTCGTTGCAATCAATTCATTCTTGTGGATTCAGTCGCGGACACCCTCGCAACCCCGCGAGGGTCACTCCACCATTTTGGATGCGGTGGATATCTAGAAGCGATGCCACGGTCGATGTCGGATGCATCAAACTGCCGCAATAGATCAAACAAACCATTTACGTTCGCTTTCACCCCCGCGGAATTTTGTTCGCTGCGCCGCTTAAAGTGAACGTTTAATCCGAGCGAGCGAAATATGGATGAAATCGAACGGAAGGTTGCAACCCGATGACTCGACAACCTGAATAATGGATGCTCAGAGCGGAAAGCTTCCATGGAGAGAGGGGAGAACTTTCCAACGGTTCGCGCAACAACCGATTCTTTGTTTTGCAGTCCAGGAGACGATCGTGAAGGAGATGGCCACCGCGCCGGGTGACCCAGGACACGGCCCGTGCTGGGGCGACAGGAGCAACTCCGGAACGGCTTGTAGCTCGGAATACCAAGTAGTCTTTGGAGTCGTTTAATTGTAGTGGACCGACAAGCGTTCAGCGTGGTGAATTCGTTCGATCCGGCCAACCATGAGGGTTCCCGCCGCGCGACCCGTCCGCCCACAACCCGACAGCAGCATACGCAAAACCTATGGAATCGACCGAAACGATGATCGACGCACTTGAATTCGAAAGAAAAACTCCAGAAATTCATTTCTTTTGTTCGAACCTCTTCAATTGAAACGGACTTTCCTCACCGAAGTGTTCGACTCCGACGAAAAGCTTTCCGTCAATCGAAATTTCGAATCAAACAAGGACAGCGGGTTCAGACCCGCCCGCTGGCATCCTTCGATTTAATTTCCTCGCTGAGAGAACATCTCAGGCTGCAGGAGATGACTCCAAGAATCGAACTCTGAGCAGCACTCTGGGAAATGAAAACTCCGAGTGTTGCACGGATGCTTTCAGGCTGTGGCGTCCGGTTTGTGGTAGCGGGCGACGCCCCTTCTTGCCTCAGAAAGTAACGGTGGAACGTCACGGATGCCGTTTCGGAAGAGCGGCCACTCGTCCACTCGGATACAGGAGCCGATGTCACAGAAAGGGAAGGACGTTTTCTCAAAAAGAAAAGAAAAGCTTTGTTTCCGCGCGATGCATTTGGTATGAATCTCACGCTATCTAGAGACGTTTCCAACTCGGCTCACCTACTAACGAAGCGGCCGCGAACCCTTTGCTTTTCTATCTGTGAAGAGCTCGCCGATGTGGTGGCAGAAGTGGCTCCGTTTGGAGCGAGCGATAGAGGCATCGGTCGCGAGACTGCAAAGCAGCTTAGGATTCTTCAATTTCGTTACAATTGGGTTAGCTGCGGGCGCTGGTGCCGTAATGGAAGCTCGGATGTTATGTGGGTTGTGAATCCGAGGGCTCCGTGGCGGCGGAGCTGAAAGTTTTGGAAACTTTCGCTCACTCAAAGAATCTCGGCGTGGGTTTGACTCCCGTCCGGAGATCCAAAGCCGACATGTTATTGAAGATTGTAGATATTGTGTTTCTCTTGTTTGCCAGTTGGTGCGACCGAACCACTGGAGGATATCGACAGCTGAATCCACTTGAGCGCTGGGTGTTTTGGAGCTTCCCGAATGAATACCGGAGGGAAAAAGCATCAGAAGCGAAAAAAATTGCTGCGAGCGTCGGCGCTGAGTTGAACTTCCTGTGATGCCGCCTGTCCCATAAAGACTTGCGCTCAATGGCCGCGACGAACAGAAAAACGGTCACAGAATTCTATCGATCCAGCGCTTGCCGTGTAATCCGACGCTCGCTACGCGATCGGTGACTTTCAGAGCAGAAATCTGACGTTGTCTTCCGGTCGATGGCGACTCCTTCGTCCTCTTGTTTCCGTTAACTATCATTGACCAATGGGGAATTCAGTTTATCAACTGGGGTCAAGATCAGCTGATTGAAAAAATCAGCTGATCCGGCCTGTCCGCCATTAGCTGTTCATCGGAGGGGCCCGATATTCATCCAATTTCCATCACCCTGTAGACTCTGTCGAGAACGTCTCGCGTCTCGTCGAAGAAAAGAGCGAACTGCAAAGAAGGAAACGAGATCTGTTCCGCGCTCGTCTTCTGGACAGACGCCGCCGCCACCGCCGCTGTCGGAGAAGCGGGCCACGCAGCGAACGAACGGACGAACGGACGAAAACGGAATTCAGGGTGATCACGTAATCAGCGCATCCGATACCCAGGCAGAGCCGAGCAGTCGGTTGGACGGCTGGCTGGCTCGCTCGCGAGAGGACAAAGAGCAACTGGTGGCGGTTGTGGTATCAACTCTCATCCACATACGTTTGCGTCTTTTTTATCAATATCTTGTTTGTTTACTTTTTATCGCTTGACTATTAACGAGGCAACTCGTGCCGAACAGGAAGCAAACGCGAGACTCGATGTCACGGACTTCGAACGGGTAAACGACGCCGCGGCGTCGATCCAGACCTTCGGCGACCGACGCACGGGATCCTCGACATGTCAAGGGACCGTTGCAGCCGCTGCTAAAGTCGATTCGAACAAGAACAGTGATAAACAATGTTGTTTATGCGATAAATAAATTGAGCACAACCGAACCTTGGTGCTGACTGACTATCTACCCCGCCTGCTCGGATGTTGGAGACGGCTGCTCGAGTAGGTCCGCCGCGGTCGTCGCAGGAGATGCGTCTCCGAATAATGCGCTCAATGAAATAGGATCGCCGCCCCGACTCGTTAAATATGTACCAGCGCCAGCAACACACTCACAAACAGTCATGCCGCGCCGCCGGTAGTCGGTCGAAGCGAACTCCAATAGTCTAATAAGATGTACGAGAGAGGGAAGGAATAGCCACACCGAGCATCTCTCCATCCATCCATCCATCCATCTGTCTAATGTCTGAGTGGGTCCCTCTCAGGTTCGGGCTTCTTGTCCTGCTCGTTTGGAACAACGATCCGGGAAAAACTTCATAATCTTGTTATGGAATTTTGACCTCGAGCGGGAACTGTTCGGCCACGTGATATGCCCTGGAGCCATTTGATCGATGTCCAAAGTGCACAGCGCGAAGCAGACCGAGCAGAAGTCGAAAATAATCTGACGAAGACTTCATCGAATGAATCGACGGAATTTCATGAAGTTTACGAAGTTCTTCGCGTTCTTGTTTCGCGGTTCGAGTGGTTTGGGTGGTTCTCACCGGTCAGATGATCGACGGCGGATCGCGAACAGGAAGCCCATGCCAAGGAATTCATTTTAATTCGACGCCGTATCGACGCTTTCTCCGAGAAAACCGGCGTTTTCCGATCGACGAAAAGAAAAAAGGGAAACGGGTACTGCCTTTTGACCTCTCTTCGCCGGCAACGAACGGAACAAATGCTGCAACATTTCTCCTGGTTAGTCCCCGACTGGTTAAGCTGGCAAGAAGCAACCGCCACGCCGCGCCGCCGTACTAAATAGCAACGGTGTTTGGCGGCGGTGGCTGTGCTTCTTCTGTTTGGAGTTGCAACGTTTTGTTTCGCTGTCGTGGATCCCCTCGTGTTCCGCATAGCATCAAACGAGAGGAGAAGAGACAGCCGTGAAGAAGAGCGAAGAAAGTTGAAAAAATCGAGCCAATGGGTCAAGGGTCACCAGGCGATCCGCCAGAAATCTATTTATTCTGCCGCGATGCGAATCCCTTCCTCGTTGCTGGACATTCGAGTCAATCGATGATTGTAGTCATTAACGTTTCTGATGAGCTTCACCCTCATTGAGTCCTAATTTTCGAGGGATCCGTCGCGAAAATTGATGTTTTCGATCGGGAATCCGTTGTTCCCGGACCTCCCTGAACTTAGGGGGTTGATTCGAAACAGCCTGGGATTCACGAAGTACCAAAACGAGAAGAATGAAACCAAACAGCACGCTTCATCCTTCAGGGTTCCGGCGCAGATGATAGCGTGCGTCAGTAACGACCAGTTCGCTCTCTGATTCGGTCGATCGCCTCGTCAGGAGCTCTGCTGGTGGCCAGATGGTTGGTAAGTTGACATTTTTTTTCGATTCATTCGAGTTTTTTTCCCAGCAATCACGCACAATTGACCGCTTTCAAAACGATGTTAGTCGCAGCCCGCAGCAATTCCCGTGGAAGTCGTGGCGGTGGCTGCGTGTTGGTAAGTTGACAAACAGAGGCCTAGGATTCGTGTGGCCCGGAAAGCAGACCAAGCAGTGTCCACGATCGAGTAACATTTATGCCGCACTGAACACGCGATACGAAATTATAGTACTCACGCGTTCTTACCCTGCACCTATGGCAAGAATGGCACCGACCGTGGTAAGCATGACAACCTTGGCAGGACGGGATGGCCTTTTCGTTGTTTCTTTTTCCGTCTCGCGATGATCTCCTTCCTCGTTGAATGATGTGGCGGCGGAGGGGTCTTCTCTTGTCACCAACAGTTTGGACAGAGTCAGCAACAATCTGAGCACGCCTTGGGACGCGGTCAAAAGTCGGCGAAACGACGGACGCCTGGATGCTTTGTTGGGTGTTTAGAGGGTTATCTGCTCAAGGACATCTTCTCGCCGTAACGGATGCGGCGTCGTCGGCGATGGTGGCATGCCCCACATGTTTTAATGGACAGTTATTCCGAGAGTTGATTTAGTTTGTAAAAACGTCGGCACGAACAACGCTCGTTCCTTGTATGAGTTTCACGGCGCGCGCTCAGCATGCCACACCGCGGTACTTCATTGTGATAAATCTGAGCTTTTAATAGGAAAAAAAACTCCGTCATTAAAAGTTGGAGATAGAGGCGAATATACGAGAGGAAAGTTCAGGACGCCAAAGTTGCCAACCTTGACAATATTTCGCTTGCCCTCAAACTGTCGAGAGAGGTAATCACTGAAACGGGTATTTACCCGATTCGATTGTTTCTTCTCTTGTTGTTGTTGTTGTCTTTTCTTCTCAATTTTCCGCGTCCGAGACGAAGACCGCTCAAATTGCGAGCAGACCGGATCGAAGACTATTTGCTCTATCTATTTGCTCACTGGATCCTCATTTTTTCTCCGTCTCTTTCTGCGAGCGGAACGAAATGAACATCGTCAGCTGGGTGACATTGTTGACAACGAAGACGGCGGTGTCAACCTCCGTCCCTGACTTCATGACCATATACCCAAGCCTACAGGGGCTGGGGGGCACAGAGGTCTACTCGGACATTTTCACTTGGTCGACGCCGCCGCCGCCGCCGCCGCCGCCGCCGCCGTCGTTGGGAAGACAGGTGGACGACAGTCAGACAGATGAAGCGAGCGGCAAAGCCGGCTGGGGAACGGTCAGGCAGAGATACGATGACACCTCTGGCTCGTCATTCGGTGGCTACCGACAACCGCCACCATCACGACCAGCAGCAGCGCAGGTTTCTGAGCGGGGGCCAGGGCCCTGCCGTCGGAGGTCCCCGGAGGGAACCTCGTCCACCGCTGTCAAAGCAATCATTGGCGGCTCAGTGACACACTACGATGACTCAATCACAAACGACGCCCACCGAATAAAAAGAGATGGAAAAAAAAGAAATCGAACATTCAATTACTTCCGTCATCTAAAAACACCAAAAACTATCTGGAGGAGAAGGCGACTACAACAGGAGATCCAGGAGGCGGTTGACCCTCGGTTTCGACACCGTACCGTGATCGCTACCTTTTCTCTATTGTGACAGTCAGCCTTTATCGGTGTTGACGTTCAGCGACAAGAAACGCGGCTGAGGTAAACTTGCGGAACCCCTTCGTTTCAATAACTATTCAGATTTGAATGGCTTTGGATGAAATCGGCGAATGCTGAATCGATAAGCCCAACGAATCAATGAAGGGAGCGCTGGGTAATTTCAATGAATAAACCCAAGAATCCATGAACCTTGGATCGGAAGGGTTTTGGTCGTGTTGTCAACATCCGCGCACTAAGACTACCGAGAAATAGAAGTTCCTTTCGAACTAACATCGGGGTTGCATCAAGGAATTAAACGTTTCAATCCAAAGCCGAGAAAGAGGCAAAACCATGAAGCGCCACAATGCGATGTTGTTGTTGCCACTGTGTGTGTGTGTGGATGAGAACAAACACGTCGCGCGTATCGTTGACATCGCCGCGTACAAGATCTGCTGGCTGTTACAGCGATATGTGATGAGCGGATCGAATCGTCGTGAGTGCTGTAAGTGACAAGCGAATCAGATTTCTGTTTTCGTTGAGACAGAAACCCCATTCCGACACATGGCTGTGACTGCGGAGCGAAAACGCGAAGTTGAACAACACGAAGTAGCTGAAGAAGATGGAAGACAACAACAAAGTTATTTCATCAGGTCCTGCGCTCAAAAACACAGCTCTTGCCAACGCTCAATTGGAACAACGAGGTTCGAAATCTCGTAGAACCCCTCTCGCCCTCGTGTCCACATTATGTGTGATAACTAGCAGTGGCAGAGCCGGAAAGGAGAGGAAATCCCGTACAGGAGATAAAGGAGGGGGAAGTGGGGGAGGGGGAGGTAGAGACAGAAAGAGGAGGTTCAGAGGAGGTGACGACGAAGCCCCAGAAGGTACGCTGAGGAGAACGAGGGAGACGGAAACGCATCGGATGGCCGGGAGGAGGCTCGACAGACAAGCAAGTTACAATGGAATGTCGGCTCATTCTGTGGCGATAAGGAAAGCAAGCTGCGAATATCGTCCTGCATCCTGCGTCCTGCTGAATCTCGCCATCCTGACCACCGGGCGGCAAGCATTCGTCCGCTGTCCGCGTTTACGTCTTGACAAACAACGCACAGCGACTTCCGGAGTTTTCTGGATAAGCGGCGCCGCCATCTCTCCTGGAAGCCGCGTTTGGGCGCTCGCCAGGTTCGAAGCTCGTCAGTCGATCCTCCTGAATCCTCGACTCCCGACGGAACTTTCTGGTCAAATTCTTGTCCTCAATAGAGTTTGTCTCGTTTGCTTGACGAGGCGAAGTTCCCTTTTTTCCCGGGGTTTCAAAGTTTCCCTCTATACTGGCAAAGGATAGGAACGGGTTGTCGCAAGAATGGTCAGCTGCTTGCTGACACCACCAAATGACGAGGCTGGCAGACCCACCAAGCACGCAAGAGTAGGCTGATCGGCTACTCTGGGGTTTTTAGGTGGCATTGCCACGTATGGAAAACGTGGACATCATCCCAACTCTCTTCTCCTTGCTCTAGCTGTCATCCGCCGGTCATCTGAGAATCCGGGTCCCCCACGTCTGCTGGAGGCTACACCGGGAACCAGAGACTCCGCCATCGAGTTAATCTAGAGCACAACCGGAGAGGGAGAAGAGGAACATGGGGTAAAACGGAGAGAGAAAGAGAGAGTGAAAGAAGGGAGACGACGGAGAGAGCGGGATGCAACGAGCGGGAAAAGCATAGGTCCGAAGAAGGCTGCCGCAAAATCTCAGCTAAAAAATGAGAGCCCAAAGCCAACCGGTAGGTGAGGCCGTTTCCTTCTTGAGGTCACTTACATCTCTCAACTTTCCGTTATTTTTCTATTCTTCACTCGACGTGCGAACAAGTTTTGAGCTGAAGCCCCGGCAGGAGACATGGTGTTGAACGTGAGTCATTCCACGCCAAAATTTGCACTCCAGCCCCTCACTCCTATGACCCATCATTTCGGCTCCAGAAATCTTCCCCAATTCATATCTTTTGTTCTTTTCGCCTAAGAATCACCGCGTAGACTTCAAGCTACAGAAGCGAACTTATTTGGACTTCACCCCAAACAGCTGCTTGCCCGCAAATCCATTCCTTCATTCGTCCGCCCACTCACTCACTCAGAGCGGGCCACTGACGTACTAACGCTCGGCAGTCGGCATATACGCAAGTTGATGCACGTTCGCCTTATTTATGAACTTCTTATGGGCGATCTATTTTTATGTCGAACAATTTTTATGAACATGCTCGCTTCCATTGGGTTTCGCGGGAGAGGAACAGACGTATGGAGAGATAGTATCAGATTCGGCGGGGAGCTACAGGATAGGATTCCGGGAAGGTTGGAGATCATCGCTGCTAAAGTCGTCATGAGTTTTTCTGTGCACGGTCGCTGAGCTTTTTTTGCTCGCTGACCAAAATGACAATGGCACATTGTACACGTGCATTGACTTCTACTTGACGACAACTGGAAAAACTTGAGGGATCAGAGGCACGAAGGAGCTGAGCTCATGGGGAAAAATGGACGAGGACAGGAAGCTGATGTGACACACACTGAGGGTCATGAGGAGAACTATTCCCCTGCCGGGCGCTCTGCTTTCGCGCGACAATCGCAGTTTCTTCGGTACTCACCATTTTCCTCACAACTTCTGGCGGGTACGCTGGCGAACGCTGGTCGACCACACCTGAAAGAAAGATCGAAGTCAGCCTCAAGGTTCTTCTTTCAAAGCTCTCGATGCAGTACGCTCTAGAAGAAATTCGCTTGAGTTTCTCGTTTCCGGAAAATCGCATCAATGGAGCATGAAGTTTGAGTGAATCCCAGACCCGGCTTCTGTCAAAGTTGACAGGCGGTTGCCAATCTGTGGCGGTCGGATTCACTGGGCTGGAAAGCTCGAACGACAACTGATCTGAGCGGAGTGCGAACCGAGCGGAATCGGCATTTTTCTGATCTTGGACTCTTTGGTCGAATTCACGACGACCCAATCGATGAGATCTACGCCGCCGCGTCGACGGAAATCGCTTTTTGCCTTGAAAAGCATCTCAGGAAAGGGGAAAGAGACCCGCCACGAATCGATCGCTTTTTGAGATTAGGAGGAAGGATCGAATGTTGCGGGAAGTTGGATAGAAACCCACTCGATTCGGACGAGTTCCGTGTGGGTTCGTGGGTCGTTTTCCACTCCGCTGCGATGTTTCGCTCGGGAAATTCCACCAGAATCTAAGATCCGATGGAACACAAACTCGTCTCTCGGCGGTTTCCGACGGCTCCCGATCCGATGTTGGGGAATATTCCAAAAAACAGATCATGAATCACCCAGGAGGCATTCTCACAGCTGATCGTGAGATGAATGCGAGCTGTGTCAAGTGATGGCAGGATAAGGAGCAGGCAGCGAAAACAGGAGCTCAGAACAATGCTGAGACGAAAGCGTCAAAGTTTATCCGATCGGTCAACATGCATCATCATCCTCTACGCCATAACCACCGCGACCACCATCATCGATGCGAGCAAAGAGCGAGTACTCGAAGAAGCTTCCCGGACGAGGGAATTCAATCCTTCATCTGGTCCTCGCTGCGAGGAATCCGCGAAGCAACGGTTCAGCTTCTTCTGGGTTTGCGGAACCCGATTCTTCGATCGACAGTGACATCATAATAACATCCAAACCTCCTCTCTCTCTTCTTCCGCTCACTAGAAACGGAAAATGTGGTGATACGAGAAGAAGAGAAATGAGGAAAAGAGAGTCAGGCAAAGGAGTAGAGTTACTGAGCAGGAGGAGAAGGAGGGGAAGAGAAAATCACATCAGGCTGTTATTGTAATCCTTCACGCCGTGAGTGGAAACTAATTACCAAGTAGATCGAAAAACCGACACTATCCCATCTGGTAGCTCGCTCGAGCCGCTCGGATCTCCATCGCCCAATCTGCTATGACTTCCTTCCTTCCTTCCTTCCTTTTTTCCTTTGTTTCTCCCACTTTTTCCCTTCCTCGTGCTTTTGGCATCCTCTTGCGAGACGGAAGAAGAGGGAAAATTCCTTCGATTTCGGTTTCCACCAATCTCTCCCAACTCTGAATCCTTTCTTTTCTTACTTTCACCCATTCTTCATTCATTTTCGATGAACTGGATTTTTGATCGGAATTTTTGAAAAAAATCAATTTTTCAACTTCGATTCCTCGATGATCGCTGCGGAATTCATGTTTCGCATTCCTCCTCTCTTCCCGCGTGATTCTCGGTGCCGCCGGCGCAGCATGAGCTGATTGAGGTCCGTTGAATTCTTTGTTTCATTACCGCGGGCGCTAACGGCATCGGCTTTGACCGACTCATGGCCGATACGAACCTCTGCCGCCGCGTGCTCGACCGCCCGCCCGCCCGTTAACCAACGTCTTGCTCATCCGCCTGTCTGTTAGAACGGCAAACCGAACCGCACGAAGTCTATCGCCCGCTCTCTCATCGGGGGGGCTTCATGTTCGCTCGTGTGCAGAAAAGATCGAAACAAAAAAGAAAAGTATAAGACGACTCAGCCGTCCAATCATGTTCCTTCATTTGAAGGTGTGCGAAACTCTTCAGTTCGATCGAATTCCCTTGGATATGATCTCTTCGGTAGCCAATCAGCAGTTCAGCCTTCGTCTGTGACCACGGAGCCTGGATTTTCCTTACCGAGTTGCCAGATACACAGACATCCCTTTGATCTCTTTCATGGAAGCAGAGGGCTTCTATTCCCATCTGTTTATCTAGTTGTTCATCAATCGGGAGTCTCGCTTAGCTCGCATTCGAGGCTTGAAAACAAAAAAATATTCAAGTGGCTCGTTCTGCCGTGCGATCGATCGACGAAAAAAAAATGATTGGCAGTCCGATTCCGTGCGATTTCACGTCCATCACGTCCACAAGAACGTCTATCACGTCCATCACGTTTTCACGGACCTTCGGTGGTCGTATCCCCTCCCTCCACGGCCTCATACGTTCGATCACCTGTTTAGTGGTTGCGGCAGTGGCGCAGTCAGAGATGGGCGTGCAAGTAGAAAATATTAGGAATCGGGAAAAGGCGTCAGGAAATATCGTTCGACAGAGTTCCGTTCCGACGATATAGCGGCACAGTTCCGTCTTGTCTCCGTTGTGATTTCTAATTTCAGTTCATTCAAAGGATCGAAATCGAAAGTTGATTCAGGCGATCGCGAAAAAAAGTAAAACCTTCAGTCCTTTCGGTGGCAACGAGATCTTAAGATGATTCCGGCGGATTATTCGATCGGAAATGGTGATTTCTCATTCGAACTCCTCGTTTGTCTTCTTCGAATTTCGTGTTTCTCTCTTGTCAGATCTTCTCCCCGCGCTCAGACGGACGGACAGCCGACCGGGCTTTAGTGGTCACCGGAGACTCTCGTAGGCGTCAATAAAAGCGATTTTATTACATGGCTGGCGGGGGTTCTCCTGAGTCGTGTCCGCTCCCTCGGAGCGATTTGCAGAAGTTTTCACCCTGATTCCAGTTCTCATTTCGCCGTTGTTCGGATCCTCCCGAGTTCACCACGCGCCGCTTTGCTTTACAATCTCATCTCGAAATCACTTGAGATGATTTCCGAGCGGAAGTTCTGGAAATCTTCTGAGAAAACTCAAAAGGAGAGTCGGCGTTCCAGAAACCACGCGAGATAATTGCTCGGAAACGGGGGAACTCGACTCCGAATCATGGAATTCGTGATCGGAACCGAAGAAACCTTCCCGGAGAGAAATCTGCAGGCCAACAACAGGACCGAGACCACGCGTTTGCTCTGATTTAAGGCTCACATCGAATTCGAAACGATTTTTTTTTGTTCGTTTCGGCCGTCCCCGGTCGTTTGGTCCTCGTTGGACGCGTGGTCGGAATCAAAGAACGGGGAAAAGATCGTCGTTCGTCGTCGTCTTCGAATCAAGTTGAATCCTCAGGGAGCGTTTTTCCAGCCAGTGGCATAAATCCGGGTACAGCGACATCGTTTCAGGCGACGGCGACCATGTTGAAGGATTACCAAATTCTCACTCACAACCGTTTTGCTTCCGACTCTTTTCGCTACAGATTCAAATCTGAACATTTCTCTTGGCTCGATTGTCTCGCTGTACTCTCCAAACGTTCCGTGTTTCCTCGATCCTTCGAGATTTGTAGGGAAAAGCGACCGGAGGAACGGATGCACGATGGATTCAGAAACTGGAAGATCCGGCAAGCGTGTAAAAGAGCTGAGTAACGCGATCTCTGTATTCTCGTCTCGACTCGGGTTAAGCTCAATAAAGGCGTTAGTTCGTTCACTCGCGCGTGGCTTCCGTTGCTTCAGAGGGGAACGAATCTGGGCAAACATCTGGAGGCGGCGAAAGCGATGAGAGAAACAAAAACTTGGCGAGGAAACAGAGCCATCTTTCAAGTCTACTCTTTCTCCTCGTGTTTTCCTTCTCTCTATGTATTCCCCGCGATTTCGTTTCCATCTTTCTCTTTCCTCTCGTGCTCATCTTGTTCCAGCATCCAGCACGTCCGGGACTTGAATGTGTTGGACTATCGCGCACGTTGAGCTTCTTGCCGCCACGTCTGGGACACCGGAGAAAAAATGCAGACGGAACACGAGCTGCACGGCTCGAAGCATGAGCTCCGAGAAATAAAAGAGTCAGAATCAGCACGGATTGTTGCCGAGCCGATTCCGTCGCTTGCTCGCCGCACCGCCACCGAGGTGAATTACCACGACGGGCGGCAAAACAACGATAGCGTTTGTCTCTCGCATCCACTATCTCTTCTTCCGTTTCTATATCGTTCCGTTTTTCGAGGCTAATCCCGTTTGAATAGCTCGGTTTAAAAGAGTAGCTCTCTCGTCGGCGCACGCCCGCCCGCCACGAATGTACGGCAGAGCGGCATACGAAGATAAGCTACTGCCGTAGCGACCACTTGATAATAGCGTCGGGAAGCAGCACTGCTACGTTATCGATAAGCACAGTATATAGGCACAGAATAAGCACACGCACATGCAGTGCGAGCGCCCGTCCACACATGAACACTACATAGAGATACGGGGTCGCTCGAAACGACGAAGACAAAAGGCCTCTTCACTTCGGTTCTCTCTCTGGTTGACTTTTTTTTAGCTCTTTGAGATCGCACACGGCTTCCTTTCGGCATCGAATCCAGCAAGGCGTACATTCCCGCGCACAAGTCCGCCGACCCGAGAAGATCAAAACAGTTTTCGGCATTCCGTGTTTTTTTCCAGATTGTCGTCTGCTTCGTGATTAGCAGACGACAAGATAATTGTCCGGAACGGATTCCTGGACCGCGATGAGGGAAAATAGAGGGAATTATTCGAAGTCGTAATTTGTCACGTCATGTCAGTAGCAATGATATCGAGAACGAAGCTCTTCGAGTGCTCTCCCGACCCGTGATTGCGGCCGTCGTCGTGGTCGTAGCCGCCACCACCACCGCAGGTTTGGCAGTCGCCGCAAATCGAAGCTTAAGTCTCTTAAAAGTTTTGCAAACTTCCAAAGAAATCAAACTCTGAAGTAGAACCTCTGGCGGCGGCCGCGGCGGCGGCGCGCGAATCTAATCGCAGAGCTTATCTTCTCTCGTTCGTCGGTCTCGCTGCTTCTCGGTACCTGCTCCCGCTGCAGCGAATTCTCTCTTCCTTTTATTGATATGGAGAAATAAAGAGACGGAGAGAAAGCGAACTCTCTCAACTTTTCTTATCTGGCTTCTCTATCGACGCGAACGACTTCGAAAGGGACCGACCAACTAATCGTAGAAGTTGTCGTCATAATCGTTGGGGCCCGCGGTAGCTAATAGGGAACAGATTTTTGGGCCTGAGTCGGAAAGTTTCTCGAAAATTCAGAGAGGAATGGGGAGGGGGAGGGGGGGAGGAGGTAATCGAGGTTCGCCATGGCGGGAGATCAGATAGGAAGCGAAAGATGGAGTTCTCAATCCGTATCGCTTCGCCGGGACGCAGGACACACAAGAACGGTGTTTCCGTACAAATCAGCAGGGCGTCAAGCAACAGTCGTTTAGGTCGAAAAAAAACTTGCCGGCGATTGCCGTCACATTCGAAGAGGCAGAAATCGTGACGATTTCCGAATCCCACGTCCGTCGCATCGGACCTCATAGGCCACCCCTGATTCGGGCTGCTGAAAACATCCCTGGCAACAAGCAACGGCCGCAACAACACCGAGATGAAGGAAACGTCATGCGATGCGACGCTCACTGAATCCAATATCTCTTTTGGCAGCCGGGCACAATACCACCGAACGGAACTCGGTCCAGGTCAAAGTCGTCTGTTCTTTGCTTGACCTCGGTCCGCACATCCCATACACCCAGCACCACTTTGCTCAAGCCCAACCTCATCCCAGAGCAAGCGAGTGAGCAAACCGAAGAGGAGTCGTTTGACTTGGGCGTCTTCGCGCGATTCGACCTCAGTCAGTGTTTTTGTTTCTCTTTTCCGCCATCCCTCTCCAGCAGGGTTTCTTTCTCCTCCGTTTCCTTGTTGAATCCTTGAGGTCAACCCGGACCACCTAATGATTCCTTCGTCCGAAGTCCCTCTGTTTGTTCTTACCTCAAAAACGAGGGATCGCAGTGAGCAAACAAGAGCTCATCGCTCTCCACCGCGCTTGTCGATCCTTCCGAATTCGGATCGTCTCCGATTCAGTCAAGAAACCAAGCATTATCTTATACGAAGATTCATCGCATAATCCACTTCTGACCGTTCACTACGACATGAATTGTACAGTTTATCACTTCTCATCGTGCACCGTATTGGCTCGGGTGCTTCGCAGAGAAAAAAGTGGAAATTCCGCTGGTTGCGTAGCAGTGGAAAGCTTTTAGTCGAGTGTGAGAACGAGGTCTTTTATTGAGCAACGTGAAAACGGATTCGTGTGCAGACGAATCAGCTCAAGCCATCAGCCACATTAGCGCTAATTTCCATCAGAATCAGACAATGCTCTTAGGTGGTTCGATTCTATCAAAAACAGTCCCGACTTGGCTGTCTCTCCGTGCATATTTAATCTTCCCTTTCCGAGTTTTCAGCAAGTTTGCTTCGTTTTTCTTTTACGCGGAAGCTCACAGTTCAGTCATCGTTGTTTTTTCAGGTGTTTCGTTTTCGTCGATAGTTTTGCGGGCCCAGCATCGGGCCTTTCCTCTCGGGTTCCAAGAGATGTTTACAAGAGAGAAACCGGAGAGTTCAAGACGCGGGGCTCCTCTGATTTATTTGCCTCCGAATCACGGGCCTTGTTCAGCTAGCCGGTGAATCAATAGACCAGAGGACGTAGCTGTCAAGCAATTTTCCATATGGTGCCGCAGCTGCAGACTAGAAAGGAGTTTTCTCTCGTTATAACGAGAAATCACCCACGATTATGACGAGACAAAACGCGAAGCCAGAGAAAGAGAACGCAGAACAGGCACAGAATCTCGCTAAGCCTAGCCGTCGCAGTCTTGTCTACGCTGTCTGATTAAGGTTGAGCTGTTAAGCCTCGTTCTATCTTCTATTCGCGTCCATATTTTCATTCTTCCTTCGCACCTTTCTTCTCTGGCTCCGATTGATTCATTCACCCAGCCAGCCATCGCGCCATTAATCATGCCTCCGATCAGAGGGTTTCCATAGTCATCAATCAGTCCATCAATCAGTTTTTTCCAGGAGAGAACCGATCGAGAGAGCCAGAATCGAATCAGAGGCAGGGCCCGCGCACCTAACCCAGGGGAGGGAAGGAAGAATCGAGGAGGCAAGATCCATGTCCCTTGCTCTTCTCTTTATTAGTTTTCCCAAACTCATCCGTCGATGGCGATTGACAAACAAACAGAGGGACGAATCATCAGCCGAGGGGACGATGAGGCATTCGCGCGACTATCCTTGTTCATGACATGCCCCTCCGGCTCGTAAACAGTATACGTGCGAGCACGCGGTCAGGTGTACCCGGCTGGCCCTGATTGCCCCTCGCACGTCACCGTCGCATTGCCGCCAGCAGTTGTTCTCGTATTCATTCGGCTGCTTGTTTATTTGTTCATCCATTCTCCTGATCCCTGTCAAGTACACGGCATTCGGTGAACATGATCATCGTCGCGATCTCTCTACTCCTCGAGTTACTCGAGTTGAAACCGAAGAAACGGACAGCGTCCTTAACGCAGAAGTTCTTGAAGAAGCGATTCATAGCGAGCGCATGCTCGGAGTCGTTCGGAGATCCCGAGGAAATTACCGAGCGTGGCGCCAAACGAGAGATCAAGAGAACATTCAGGAAGGCAAGTCGCTGGGGGGCTCAACGCGCAACGGTCACGCCACACAAATTGTGCAAGACACATCGCCATAAAGCACAATCATCATTCGAATAGTGATAATTATAGTGATAGCCGTCAAAACGTTTCTGATGCCGCCGGTGGAGAGCGAAGCCCGCTGCAGCCGCTGTAATGCAGCTGTTCTAGCTTACATTTGCGAGGAAGCTCCTGAACGAAGGTCAGACTGCGTTTCGGGAGGGGATCCTCACGCTGTCGGGTGTTTCAAAGGCTTTTTGAAAACGACGATGAAATATGACTGAAGCCTTCGGCGAAATTCCTCGGAAGTCGAGAGAGTTATCCATCTTCCTAGGGGAGCTTCCTAGGGGAGCATTTTGTAGGGATCGAACGGTGTCACGGAGTGCGTGCAAGCGTTGCGAATTCCGGCAAACGACAAGTTACACCGGTCGACTCTTCTGCACGCCGACTAACCGACGGGAAAAGAGGAAAGATAGATATATATCAAGGGGGCAAGCGTGAGACGGGGAATCAGAGAAAGATAGAGGGGGAGCAAGAGAGAGAGAGAAACGAGCTAGATTGGAGGAAAAGGAACGAGAACAAGGAAGACTTATTGCCTCTGGTGCCGTTGCCGCTATCCGTTCGTTCGTTCGTTCGTTCGTTCGCTTGTGTTCCCGTGTGCTTGCTTGTGCGTGTTTGCATGCGAACACTGTGCGGCAACGGAACAGACATTGGTACGGCTTCGCCAGCCTTTGGATCTTCCTTCCCGTTGACTCGGTAGTTATCCTTAGTCAACCACCGAGCCAAGCGAGGAAACGGTCGATGAACGGAGAGACAGACGGGCCGTCCTACGGGTGGACGAATAGACGGAGCGACCGACGGATGGACGATCAAGGTTTGAACGAGGTCTTTGCACGGCATGGAAGCGCGCCGCCTCGCCGCGTCTCCTTTTTTTCCGTTTTTTTCTCCGCCTTTTTTCTTCATCGTCGACAGGAGTCAAGCCAACAACGAGCGGAGTGAGCGACTTAACCAGCCCTACATCGAGGAAGTTAGGCGGGTGTTCGAACATGCGAGTAAGCGGGCGGGAACCCGGGTCGACGGGCAAGCCGCGCCTCTTTTTCATTCATTCATTCATTCATTCCTCTATTCATCTATTTAGAGACGAGCTCTGCGTCGCTTTGTCGGTCACTTGGCTCATCCTCCTCTGAACTACTCTTTTCTCGGCATCAAGCAAGCTGCGAGTCGGGGGAGCTGTGCAGTGGGGTAAAATAGGGGGAGGGGGATAGGTGAGAAACAACGGATTTTCGGAGGGGGCAACCTTACACTCAACTTGGTTCCTGTGACCCCTTCATCCCCTCCCCCTAATCGCCTCCAACCCCCCTCCCCCCGCGCCATGCTTTCCCCATTAACTTGACCCAGCGGGGCGACGGGCCACCAGGAGCTTAGGGAAACGCGCGGAGATTCTTTTTTCATTCTCCTGGGTCTCTCACCCTCTCCGCCCGTAATTTCGTCCTTTTTCTCGTGCTCCTGATGCCTTTAATGCCTCTGTCGCTAACGCGGTTCTCCAACGTCGCGTCATCAACGTTAGCAAGTCAGCGAGGTCTTCTTTCGGAACGAGATGCGAACTCGCGAAGAAGAAAAGCTGTATCGTCAGTAACGCGACCACGCAGTCGCTCGGTTTGTCAGCCAAGGAGGGCATAGAAGAAAGATGGGAGGGTCGCGGGTTATTCGTCCGTCCGCACATCGGTCTGTCGGTCATTCAAGGGGGGTGAAGAGGTGGCAGACTGGTGAAGAAGATGGGGGTCGAATGAGAAAGATGGAGAGCAGGTGGACAATGGAAAGGACGCTCGGTCGTTCGCCTGGCAGACCATCCAGAGCGGCGGGCTCGGGTCGTTCGTCCGTTTGTCTGCTGAGACTAGGATCTATTCGGTGTTGAATGGCCAAAAGCCAAAGGGGTCCTCTTCCTCGAGTCGCCCTCCTTTTTGTACACTCACTCACTCGTCGGTCGGTCGGTCGGTGGCACGCAGACACTCATACTCAGAGAGCGGACGCGTTACCGGCGGCATATTCTTCAACGAATTCAATGGAAGCACTCCGAAAGGGTCTCCTGCCGCGGCTGCCGTCGTTGAAGATTTGCTCAAAGGCGTCCGACTCGAAAAGAAGAAATGAGGAGAGCAGAAAAAAGAGGAGGCCTCAGGCATTCAGGAGGAGGAGGAGGAGGAGGAGGAGTAATCTCGTGATGTCGAGCGAGGAGAACAAAATATGGAGAGAATGAATACAAAGAGAAAGGAATAAAATGCGGCAAATGGGGGAAGGGATTCAAACGGGAAGCCGAAGGAACCGAACGGCTGAACGACTTGGAACTCATATTATGCATAATCAAATGTGAGTGGTTTCAATGATTTCCTGTCGCTGATGCTCTCCATCGTTCCAGTCGTCCCCTCTCCCCCTCGCCCATCTCTAATGGCTTCACTCCCCGCTCCCCCAAAATTCTCTTACCACTTCGGTGCCCCTCATTTTTTGCCTCCTTCCGCGATTCTTGGTCAATGCCGTATGACCCCCCCCCCTTCCCCCAGAAGAAATGAGCAGAAGGCTGTCAGATTCGACGGCGGTACGCTCGGGTCTTAGGGATCGAAGTGAGTGAAGGAGAGAACTGGAGTCGAGCTCCGTCCGGCCACGAGTGGAAGTCGGTCTCCCTCCTAAATACGACCACTTGAACGTCAAATAAGCCACTGCTCAACGTCGTTCTGTTTGTCTATCAGTTCGTTCGTCTTCTCTTCGTGCGTCTGTCTATTCCTCAAAGCAAACGTCCCCGATGACGTTGTCGGTAAAGACGCGAGCGTCGCCGTCCACAACGAGGTCGACGACCGCTACTGCCAATTGAATGAAGACGAAATGAAGCCGTTCCTCTCGTCCCGGGACGAAAATGGCGAGAGAGCTGCATGTTGAAGTTTGCGAATGCCCAAAAGATACCGGACCTTCCCTCATGAGCTCGCGTTCGAGTTGAAAAACTCACTTACTGAAGAACTCTGATTCAACTTTCGACCTTGGCCGCCGTTTTTCATCGTGACCGTTCAGCTGGACTTCTCACCAAAATCCGCGAACCCACGGTCGAAGGGTACGGGAGAACAAACGGCCTTCGTCTATCGTGAGGTGAAAGCGAACCGAATGGCCATACGACGACTTGAAAATTGATTATGATTCCCGGCCACAACAACCGCGACCACAGCCGCAACAAAGAGTGCGGCAAAAGTCGCTTGCTTGCCTTTCCATCCGTCAACTTGCCTCTCTCTTTCTGTCGCCCGTCTTCCCCTTGTTAGACCGGCACGCGTGAGAAGAAGTGAAAGTTTCTAAAAACTTGTCAACGTTGTTTCTTTTGATCTTTTTTTCTTCTCCTCGTTCACGGCGCTGCGCTGGTCCCACGCTTGCTGATTCTGATTTCCATTCGAACGAATCAACCAAAGGGCGAACCGAAGGAGGAACTGGGAACGAACCGAAAGGTGAGCTCACAACGAAGCGAATCAGGACCCAAGGCTCGATTTGTGAAGCGTCTCACGTGTTTTCAAGTCAAATCGCTTCAATGACATGTTGATATACAACAACAACAACAACAACAAAAACACTATGATTGGATGACATTTCAAAAGAAGAAAACAACTTCAATGCCTCCAGTTACCTACTCCAGGATTTACATCCGGGGGAGTCGAGTTGTAGAGCGACCCGCGGATAAGTATCTCTGCTTACTGAGTGAAGAATGTGTGATGCGCTCAGGGATCAAAACACCACAGCAAGTGGAGTAAGATGGCGTTGATAGATATTCGCTATTCTCGGTAAAAAGGTGGGTCGGACCTTTGGCTGCTGCGCAGGAAGGTCGGTAGGTTGCAAGCAAGCAAGCAAGCAAGCAGACAAGTAAGCGAGAAGACCGAGCAACATACTCGGTGCCATTAGCAACACTCAGCTCGGCTCAGGCGGTGAGCAACAGCGAGTGCAGAAGCCAACATGCAAGCAAGCAAGCAAGCAGACAAGTAAGCGAGAAGACCGAGCAACATACTCGGTGCCATTAGCAACACTCAGCTCGGCTCAGGCGGTGAGCAACAGCGAGTGCAGAAGCCAACATCAAAGACAAGCAGGCGGACGGGCGGGCAGGCAGGCAGGCAAGCGAGCGGATGAGCAGCTTTAAGTGCAAACACAAACACGCACACTCACACTCACTTATACAACGTGAAAGTGCACCGATTCGTTGTCGATAGTTGTTCTCCAGCTGCCGACTGTTTCCCCATAAGTCCGCCCGTTCGCCTCCACCTGCCCGACCTCCCACAACGTGAAACGACTGCTGTGCTAACGAAATTCGAAACTAACAGGTCTCGAAGCCTAATGCAATCCGAATCCTTTCAGTTTGTCTCTGTCTTTTCTCGTTTTTTGATGAATTCTGTCAAGATTCGGTTTTTCCGCACCACAGCTACGAATCGAGCTTTTTCCGAATCGATTTCTTCTTTCCTTCGATTACAATGATTTCGAGAAGCTCTGCTCGACCGGGTGTCCCTTCGTTCGTTGCTCGGTTCCGCCTGTGGCGGCGAACGTTCGGTCGTCTCTGGCTACCCGGGCGAGTTCTTCGGCAGACGGATCGACGGACAGCTCACTCACTCAGTGAGGGACTGCAGTTGAGCAGCAGCCGCCGCCGCACATCACAAGAGTAGTAGTAGTCGTCGTCGTCGTTGTTGCTGTTGTCAATTCTTCATTTTCTCCTCCTTTTTACTTTTGGCTTCGTTCTTCTCGTCTTTATAGTCGATTGACTCTCGGCGGGCGATGTGTGCTCCACATATTCGTTGGTTCGTTCGCTCACTCCTTCTGTCGTTCGTTCATTCGTTCATTCATTCGGTGTCGCTGTCTCATTTTTTCTTCTCCCAAAATTTCGTCGTCTCCCCTTTCTTCATTATTCTACTCTGTTCTCATCCCATCGAGCGGATGGTTGCTCGGTCAAAAATTTTCCGTGAGTTTTCAATCAGGCAGCTCGATATCGTTTCTTCTCTATTCTCTAGCTCCCGTTCTATTTTCGCAAGTGTCGCAGTTCTGGGTCGAAGACGAACTTGACGAGCAATCGAATTCCCCGTCACAGATTCGGGCAAAACTTCGAATTCATCGTTCTTGATGACGGATGATGATTTCATATTTTGTTGTCGTTGCTTCTTCTCATTCGCGAAAGAATTGTCAAATCCCTCTTTTTTCCCCAGAATTCGATGTTTGTTTCTGTTTTGACCGTTACGGTAGTGCCTTATTCGAAAACGAACAAAGCGTCATTGAGTCGAGGGCAACAACTACAACTCCAAACCTTTTTTTATTCTGGTGAAAATATTTGCTCGGCGGGATTCAATTTATTGTCAACCCGCCGGCTTCATTCCTCCACTTCTCTTCAGGCGCTCCATCTTTTGGGCCATTCATCGCACCCCAGGAGCAATGAATTCGTTGTTTCGTCGCAGAGAGTTCCGTCGTGACGAAATTCCGTCGTACCATGCATGAATTTACTCGATTCCTTCACCTGACCGTCGATAGATAAGATCGCGGAATGGGAAATTGAAGATCAAGTGATGAGAAAACAAAGTGTTCAGGTTTTTGAGAGCGGTTGACACAAGTTCTGCGGGAAGGAAAGGGAAAATCCGTGGGAGAAATGTGAAAAGTGAGCGTGAAAACGGTGAGCGATTTAATTGAGTGTGAACAAGTGGGTTTAAGAACGGAAACACGAGAAAAGGGGGAAAGCCAGATGGCAGGAGAGACAAAAACAGGGGTTGAGAGGGAGGGAAGCGTGTCCTCTCTTCAGGACAACAGAGGAAAAAAGCCATCACGAAGCATTTGTCTCTCTCAGAATAAAAATGAAAAGACCAACCCGAGCGAACGACAACTTGTTGGATGTCCTCGTCGTCTCTCGTATTGCGTCAATCAAAACATCCGCTCGGAGGGCAGAGAAAATTGTTCTCGATTTCTACTTGTCGTTACTTCATGAGTGATTTACAGCGGAGCTTCAGAGCGAAACCGCTTTGTCGTTGTGAAGTCGCGATGCTAGATGAGTATTTTTGAATGAAGTCGTTGTTGAAGACGAAGACGGTGTCGGACACTCGAGTGAGCGACCTTTTAGATGGCAACACCAGCAGTAACGGCCAGCGGAGTGAAAATGAAACGAGAGAAGTTGTTCGTAGTGGCTCGAGCAAATGGGAGGGTAGTAAGTGAGAATGACTCGCATGCTGGAAAAATGAGAAAACGCAAAACGAATGAGAGGCGGCAACGATCGAGCCCAAGGAAACAGTGCGACTGGACGAATGAATGTGAAATGAAAACGAGGTGCCGACACCCAAAAAGAACTGAGGGCGGAGCAGTGCGTCGTTTTGTCACTTTGGTTTGGTCGGGCATGGGTGAACCGCAAAAAACGGATGACAGAATCGTTTTCTCTCCAGAACCCTTGAATCCTTTCCCAAGGCATGGAGAGCGAGCAGGAATTCAGGATTCGGTTATCCTCTCGACTCGCCGTCGACCACAACGTCAAGAGCATCAGAAAGTGTTGTCAGGGAACAAAGAAAAAAAAAAAACAAATAGAGTGAAGTCCGAACAAGCAATCTGCTCGAACCGACGAGGCGCATTGGAAAACCAGGCGACTGACTGGTTCGCTTTGGGTTGATTGCGAGCTGCTTGCGGACGGGCGATTGGAATGTGCGGGCGGGTGGAGTCGGAAGCACAACAACAACAACAACGACGTCGGCGTCGACAACAGCGGCCGCCGCGGAAACAACGACGAGTACAAGCGACGGAACAGAATCCACAGCGGTGCTCGAAAAGACCGTTCAAGAGTAAATAAGGAAAATGGAAGAAATAGAAGAGGAGAACGCGAGTAAGTACAACAACAACAGCAACAAAGCAAGCGTGGTTTCAGGAAGTGCAGTCAGTACGAGCAGATGCTGGGAATGCTCGGAGCTGCATGACGCTCTTAGGGGACCTGAGGGGGACTAGAAGTGGGAGGGCGGCGGCGGTGGTGTTCAAAACAACGAGCTAGCTCAGGATAAGAAGCCGAGAAACACATTAAGAAAAACGACAGCGACAACGACGACAGAAACTCGCGGCCCATTCCGCCCCTCACACCGCTGGCTGGCCATCCGGTCGCTGACTTGGAAGCAACGAAAGGCGAAATTACATTGAACAAAGGAATGCGATGCAGCAATGCAGTGCAATGCGATTGAGTACGATGGGAACGGCGAACAACGAATTTTCTGCTTCTTCTTTCCTTTCTTCCTTTCGCACGCCCGTTTGCCCCCTCCCTCTTGTCGTCGTCGTTGTTGTTGCCGTCGACAACGTGCTCCTACTCTTCCGCTTACGCCTTTTTTTCCTTCTCGCGGACTCACATACAAACACACGCAGTCTCTCTTACAGTTCCTTGTGTGCTTTTTCTCCCGAGGGCTTCCTCTCTCATTCCTGCTCGACAAAGAAGGAGGCGATAGAGAGGGGCACAAGACGAAAAGAGAGAGGAGGAAGATACAGCTAAGATGAGAGGAGGAAGATGAACCGAGAGAGAGAGGGATATAATGGGCGAGAGTAAGAAAGAGATAGAGGGAGAGGAGAAAAACAACAAACCTCGACGATGACACCGGTCGACTCGCGTTTCCTCTATTGTCTGTCGCAGCCAGCGTGTACCTGCGTACAAACGGCGCGCTATATGCACGCGTTGGCAGTGAGAGTACATGGTGAATACTCATGTGTAGCAGACTTTTTCCTCCTCTTCTGTCCTCCAGGTCCCTTATTCCCCTCTCCCCCGCTGATTATCCTCTCAGGAGAAAGCCAGATCTGCGGGAGGAGAGAGGGATCGGAAGGAGAGGAAGAAACAGAAGGAGAGTGAGGGAGAAGACAGAAAGCTCAAAAATCCATTCGAGGTATAAGCAACGAACGTGTTGAGTGGAGCCTTCGAGTAAGTAATGGCTGTTCTGCTCCCCCTTCTCGACGTCAGTTCGCGAAACATGGCGATCTTTTTTTTTGAAACAACATCACTGATGAGGGAATGAGAGTTGTGATACACAACAGGATACCGGAGGGAAAAGGATAACGGAGAGAACACTGCGTATCCTCATGTTCCACACCTTGTCTGACTCGCGTTTGTAAAACTTGTTCCCTGTCGTTGAGGCTGTGAGTGGCGTGCTAGCGCCGCGGCCGTGTCTAGAAGAACTTCACGGTGGCGGGGAGTCGTCGACTGGCTTTGGTTCGTCGTGTGAGAAGAAACTGTGAGTAGGAATAAGGCGCAACTTGGGGAACGACAATGAAAACACTGAGTGAGCGAAACAACGCGGGGTAATTTGTGCTGGTGCGGCTTCGGATGCTGCTGCAGCAGCAGCTAATCGGCTCAAGTCGCACCCTGGGAAGGTTTTCGGGATTCAGCATCGCGGCTCCAGCAGCTCACACCAAGCCGAGGCTGTAATATTCTGCCCGGATTCCCCTGAGGCTCTTCCATATTTCCTCGTTCTCCTTCCCTCTCTTCCCGTGTATGATTCCCATATGTATCATTCATACATTCAGCCTCCGTGCGGGGATATTCCCATCAAGGAACCTCGATACTTTTTCCAGGGAGCCGATCAGGATCGACGTGAGCTACGTCATAGTGTGCATAGTGTTTTCATCGTCCTCGGATCACGATCAAAGGGCATTGATGAGCATATGGACCACATGCGCATGAGCGTCCTTTCGATTGAGCAACCTCGGCTTCCATCGCCTGTGTGCCTGCTCGCCTGACTAACTGACTGACTGAGTCGGAGTCTGCATGCGAGCAACTCTTCGTTTCTGCTGCCCTCCATTATCCCTCGTGGCTCACTCCCCTTGCTCTCAGCGGCTCGGGGGCCCCGGCCTTCTCTTCGTCGTGCCCTCGCCTCCTCCCTTCAGCGGTATCGAGTAAGCGACTGACAGCTTAATCGCCCGCCAATCCCGACCTTTTTTTTTCCCTCCCCCGAACGGCTCGTTGAATAATTCCGGCACGCACGCCGCTCCCACCGCCTGTTTCCTCTATCTCTCTCTCTCTGTTTCCCTATAGTTCTCTCCCAATCTCTCGGTCTCGGAGTTTCGCAGTCAGAATTTCGACGCCGCTGCTGCAGCTGACTAGTTAAGCTAATCGGGCGTATTTGGTTCCGGGAGTGTGGAACAGAAAACACCGTGATGACGACAGGAGAAGAAGCAATGAGCGGGAAGTTGGGGAACTCCGCAAGTGAGTGAGTGAGCAAGTCAGTCGGCCATCGAACGGGATGCAACCCGCGAAACCCACTTTATCGACGACGTTCCCCAAAAGTTCATCGACTTCGATCGATCATCTGGCTGCTCAACGATGCATCAACTCACTCGAGATCTTTTTGTTTTCCGTCGCAGAACTACCGGTTCCAGTGTCGCGTAAGACGACTCCCACGTTTCCATCGGGTTTTATGCCCACCCGGCGTGTGAGGAACACGTGTTTGTGAACTTGCGTTTGTTTGTTTATTGTTTGCTAGTTTTTATGGAGAGCGGTTTTTGTTTCCAAGCCCCACCAGATCAGTCTTCCTCCTCCTGAGGGAAGCAACCCGGGAAACTTGCGGTGGTCCTCATCTTCCGTGTTAAAAGTATTTGCATCCGCTCGTCGTTCTGCACTGACTTTCGTGTACACGGAGACAGCATCGCTGAGAAACATCCTCTCCGGACGATTGTTTCCTTGTCCGCCGCAGGATCGGACTGGAAGTCCTTCCTTCCTTCCCCAGACTTCCAGGTTGAGCTCGATGTTGACTTTTCGCGGGGTTTTCGTCTGCGATCGAACTCTTCTGATCTAGGGGACGTCTTGGATCTTGATCCGTTTGTCTTCCCGCGCTCAGAAGTCAGCTGAGTGAGCTGGTTGTGCCGCGATGGCGAAAATCGATCGTTGTCAAGGATGGCAACGAAGACATCGGCAGAAAAACAAGAAAAAATCGATGGCTCGCCTCTGCCGCTGTTACTGGGGAGTCTGCGAAACGGGTGGGAAAAAAGGCGAAAAAGTCGAAGGGTAACGAAACGAAAGCGAAGAGTCTGGACGCGTGCTTGGCTTACATTGCTCAACCCCGTTTCCCCGCTTTTCCTTGGCCTCTCTCGGCACTCACTCACGCAGATGGACAGACATGGGGGTTGGCTCTTGTCCCATCTCACGAATTCGATCCTCGGTCTCTGTTCTTTTTCTGTTCATCTCTCCTTTGCTCTTGATCTCTTTGACTCCGTTGCTGGTGTTATTATTCCATCCATCCGTCCGTCCATTCCACTCGAGCAGCACAGGACATCACCTGAACTTCGCGAAAACTCGATTCGTGGGGCAGAATTTCTCTTCGGGCTCCACGTTTCGAGTTTCTTCAGAATTCGTCGAATTTAAGTGAACTGGAACAGCGTCGTGCTCGAGAAAAGTGAAGAATTTGTCGAAGAAGAAACATTGGCGGGGACATTGTTCTTTCAACAAGGGAAACTTTTTCTCAAAGCATGTAGCGGTAGAGGAGGATAACAACTTTCATGTAGGCATAACAAGGCAATCAAGGGTGCCAAACTCGTGGAGTGACGAGCGGAATAACAATGGCTGGAGTCGGAGAAAACATTGAAAGCTTGTTTCGATTGTTCGCGCGTTTCATCGTTAACCATCCTCCCGCTTTCTGCCCCTTTCTCTCTCTCTCTCTTTTCCCTGCTTTCCTCATGTTTTTCCACCTCGGTCCTTCTGTTTCTCTTTTGTTCACCCCCTTTCTCTCAAACAACCATTCAACATCTGCGAGGATGAGCAACCGTTCCAGGAGTCGGGCCACTCCTGACCTGAAAACTGAAGTCGGAAAGTTCCCTTCTCCCTTAGGCTTTCAACGCTCTCGTCTTCATCCATTCCCTCTCCTTAATGATTCGATTGATGGAGATTACAACCAAAACTCTCCTTCGTCAACGAGGTCCTCGAATAATTCGAGCCGTCCTTTGATTTCCTCCTTTTCCACAAATGTCTCCTTTTTTTCCGCTCGTTCTCTTCAACACTATCACCTTCACGGCTCCGCAACCTCCTTCAACAAGCCGTTTCGAGCCTCTCCTTTCCTCTAGGAAAAGAGAGCATTCCTCGAAATCGAACTCGGCTCCTTCATTCGACAGAGGTGCCTTCCTGATTGGTTTTTTTGAGTGCACCGCTGCTTGACTGGTTGATACACACTGTACCGGGTTGCGTCGGTGGTTGTCACGCGGGAAGCGAGGCGAGCGACAGGAAGAGGAGTTGCCAACATTGGAAACTACAGGATCGCTGCAGAGCCAGCAACAGAGAGACTATTCAACAGAGCCGAGGTCCGTTCATTGAAAGCGACGCCGATTGGTTCGTGCTTTGTTCGACTACTCTCAATTTTCGTTTCTGCTGATTTTTCCTCGATGATCTGGATCATTAAAAGCCGCCGCCGATCATGGGCGGCCCTTTGTCACTCGTCACTCGATCCATTCCGTTGCCTTTCCTTTAACATTCCCGTCCGTCTGCTTCCATTCCCACCTCTTTCTTCTTCTCTCGATTCCGTAGTCCCGTTTTTCCCATCTTATCTATCTCTGAGCAATCTCCTCCCACAGCTCCTCTTGCTCTCTGAGCCAATTCCTCCAATGTCTCTCGGCTGCGTATTTGGAGACGAACGGAAAAAGGAGACCTTCAGGATTTCGGCGGAAAGAACCTCTCATTCAACAAGCGAAGGTCTTGTCGAACGGGCAAAAGACATTCCGGAGAGGAAGCAGACCTAAATATCCATCGAATCCTCCGCACGAAACAGAGAAGATCAACTCAACTGAGGATTGTTTACGAAATGGTCGGCGACGCTTTCCACGAGGATGTCGATTGACACAAATTCGTCACACGAGCGCAAAATCAGTGAATTCGGTTCATGAGACGAAATTTTCAAAATGTCTTCAGATGATCGTTTTCCTGCGTTTTAACCCGTTCACTCGAGGCGCGAGTTTCAGGCAAAGGCCAACAAAACTTGAATATGGCAACAATCGGAGTGAGCATCGTCATTCTGAATTACGGAATTGAACTTGGACCGCATTGCGCGATGGAAAGATGGTGTTCATGGTCGTTGTTGTTGTGGTTCTTAGTGGTCGTGCTGGTCGGCGCGGTTCATGTCAGGGCCGTCGACAAATAACGGTGACATCTCACCGACAGCCGTGAATGCATTGGTCATCTTTCCGGAATGGCCATGAACCCTTTTCGACTAGTTTTTCTTCGGTCAACGAAACTTTCGCTTTTTCTCACATTAAGCGATTTTCGCCCCGTTTCGCTTTTGCCGCGTCAACCCAGAAAACCTTCACGCTGCCCTTTGCGCCCATCCTGGATCCTAAACATTCAAATACCCTTCGCTCGTTCGAGAACAGAGCAGTTGGGAAATCCAATCTGAGCAGAGTCGGATCTCTCCGTGACTGACATGAGTGCGAGTTTTTTTGTTTCATCGAAATAAAAAGTAAAGTCTATTGATTTTTCGTCGATTCAGTGACTGGTGGCCTATGATGGATGCGACGAGTTCAATTATTCGTCTTTTCGTGAACGACGGCGGTAGGGCCTCATTTTTAGCGACTTCACACGAGCTGCCGACACACAAACCCGCGTATCGATCCATCGACAGAAAAGCAGCCGCACTCACGACTTCGCGTTGACTAAATTCGTGGCTGGCTTGCCAACAAACCGCGGCCAACAACAGGTTTTCTGTTAGCCTATGGATTTGTTGAACGAACCTCATTCTACTCCCTTTTATTTCTTGGCAAGCGTTTCATCAGTCTGCCGTCGAAAGATGTGCGATACAAAATGAACCGCAACCAAACATTCGTTTTGAGCGATTGGAACGAGGAGACATTTAAGAAAGTCCAAATGAAGAAAACGAAAACTGTGGAGGAAAAAGACCGGTCGCGGATCGACAGCAAACACCAGAGATACCGAAGCAGCGTAAAACCACTGAGGAGGCCGTAAATGGGCACCACATCCACGATATCTGCGGCCGAACCTTCCAAGAGCTGATTCGTGTGCCGTTTCTCTAGCGGGCGTTTTTCGTTGCCCCTACTTGTGCCGGACAAAAGATCAGATCATTTGACATTTCCGACGCGCTGGGAGAGAAAAAAATTACCAAGAGTATCGGGCACTCTAATTCGGCTCGATTCATCGCGCCAGGAATTGTCGCCGTTCATCACACGGATCACTCAAGAGCCGGTGACAGGCGACACACTCCGCTGTGGCGCGAACCATAACATCTTCTACGTGAGTGGAAACTGGATTCCCGTGGATGACAGCGACGTATACGTGAACTGCCGCAACTCGATCTTGTATTATGACAGCAAAGACGAGTGAGACGAGTACCAAATGAGTTCTAATGAATTAACTTCGCTTGAACTTCTGTCAGGTGACGCGAACGACATCGGATGAGAACGGGTTTCGCATCGTCGGTTAGCCGATCGAGCGAGTTCGAATCCACGTTATCGTGCCTTTACGATTTCGTGGCTTCGGCGTCGTGGATTTAATCGCTAGAACAGATCGAGCAAGGGTTTCCCCACCTGACAGAAAATGAGGAGTTTACTAATACAAAGTGAAGTATGTAGGAAAAAAAACTCACCAGTTTCAGAAGAAGTAGCGGAGAAAGGTTGTCATGATGAGTCGAACAATAACAACAACTTGTAGCCACACCGGAGGGTTAAGTAGACGGAACACACAATCGATCGGAGGAAAGAAAAGTCACTCAGATTTCCGAATCAGTCACTGGAGAACTTTAGCATTCAAATGGGGGAGTCCGCACCGAACACTTCCTTGCCGCTCGGCGTGTCAACTAAAACGCTCGACGTAGCCTTTGTTGTTGCTTTTGTTGCTGTCGGTCACTATTAACACTCACAGATGACAATAGCGATCTTGCTCGACAATATCTACGACAAAACTTTGTTGAATGCTTTCGGTTGAGGTAGTTTGAGACGCTTCTTAGGCTGGTTGTTGCTGTTATTGTTGTTGTTTTCTTGCTGTTGTTGCTTAACAATAAATTAGCAACAATCCACTGAATTGATATCTGATGTGTGCTCGAGCTCTTGTTGATATATCTTCTGCTGATATCGTCGTTGGCTAACGGTAAAGATGATATGTTCCTGAGTGCGCGTACGGTTCAACGTTATCGTTGCTCTGTGTTTACATCTGGACTCTCACGAGTGGCTGGCAAGCTGGGCAACCGAGCGTTTCTCTAGGAACTCTTCTGGCAATTCGAATTCTGCAGGAACGAAAACTGAGGAAGTTCCGATGGCATGTTCATCGACGACGATGACAACGATCGGAAAGGACGAGAGCGGACGAACCATCAACAATGAACTCCACGTTTTCCGGAAGTTTCTCCTCGTGTGCAGCTTGGAACTCTTTTCAATTGCTTTCAAAGGGCTCACACGGTCCGGACACCGGTCGAGGGGACACTCCGCGCGGAATCGCGCATCACGCGCTCACGTATCCACGTTGTTTTGATGTTCGGTATCAAACGTTCGAATGTTGACACCGCTTCCTTTCACTGTCGTAGGTCTTCACCAGGATCTTGACCGTTGCCTTCTCGGTGGAAGCCGTTTGTTGTGGGGCTTCTCGTGCAGCAACGACGAACCTCGCTGTCGTCGATCGGCTCAACACAACGAAACAACGAAAGACAACGTGCGGCCAGGTTCAGCCAGCTGCAGGACGGTCAGCGCGGAGCACCAAAATAAAGACTCTACGCCCAGGCACGCACAGATCAACAACAGAGACACAACGATGTCGACGACGACGACGACGACAGAAACGTCCGGCGTAACTGAACGACCATCTACGCGAGCAGTTGACGGACGATACGAACTAAGCGACGAACCGTCTAGCCATGAACACCTCCACAGTCGAAGTTAGCAGCCACCAAAGCAAGCAAGCGAGCAGCAACCGTAACAAGGGAAAGGGAGCACTGTGTTGTGGAGAGAACCGGAGCCAAAGGGAGGAGGAAAGCTCAGAGACTCCGCACTCTTTCCACTGTCCACGTTTACCCTTCCCCGTTGCCCACCGTCGGGACCGAAGACTATACCTACAGGGTTAGAGACAACCGATGTCCCGGTAGGAGCAGCTGGAAGAGATTTCCGGAGAAAATTCCATCCAGAATTTGAGTGGCCATTTCCAGCGCTGAGCAACGCACCGCTCGCTGAAATTTCGTATTTTTTTTCCGACGGAAAAGTCCGATTCCCCGAAGTTGACATTGACCGAGTAAAAAATAGAATTCCAGAGCAGAACTGGATCATGTGCCGCAGGATGCCTTGGATTTACTGCGGAGCACCGGGAAAGAGCTCGCGAACGTTTGAACCATGGACTAACTCGAAATGTGTCAAATGAAATGAGTCTCCCGAAGAGGGCCCCGGGAGGCGAATCGAGATTTTGACGGGTCTTGACATGAGGGATGGGAAAGCTCAGCAAAGGGACGCGATGGGAGCGGGGTAACCAGAGAGAGGACAGGCGTGGGAAGAATCGAAAGAGAGCGACCCTGGAGGAGGAAATACTACAGGGATTAGTGAAGAGTACGGGAAGTGGGATAAAAGCGCCGAGTGGCTCCTGTTCTGCGCAGACATACCCGCTAATGTCTGGATTTCTAGATAGACATGGAGGAGATGAAGAAGAGAGATCCACGGCGATTGGGGAGAAGGAAACAAGTGAGAGAGAGGATGAAAGAAAGGGAAAGAAGGAAACACCGAGAGAAGATGAAAAATATCTAACAGAGAGGGGAGAGGAAGAATATGCGAGAAATAAGAAAAAGGAGATTATTTATCAAGATTGGGAGAGAGGGAAGAAATTTGATAGGACGGCGAGTTTCGGATCGGGAAATAGTTCATCCAGATGGGATTTGAGCGACAATGGGGAAGAAAAATTCATGGAATCACAAATACCGTGAATACTAGATGGAGACTCTGAGAAAGTAACGGTCGCGAAAGTCGACAAACAGAGAGAGGGTGCGAATGCAGAGGAAACGACGATGGTAGAATGGATTTGGATTCGGTAGTTAGAGAGAGAGAGAGAGCGAAAGAGAGACATAGAGACCGTACGAGAGACAAAATGATGGCTGGAAGCGGCGGACTTGCCGATTGGCACTCGCTCAGGGATTCCTAATGACAACTGTCGGTGCCGCTGCCCCTGAACGACCTCGCAAGTAACCAGTAAAGCCGACGGAGAAACAAACGAATGAACGAACGAACGAGCGCTCGCTCGCTCGCTCGGCGAAGGGAGAGACGACCAGATGAGGAGAATGAACAAATGATTGAAGCCGCTTCGGTCGAGCTGATGATTCCTATGATGACCAATGGCGTAGCCGTCGCAGGCTCGTAAGCGTTTTGCCCTATTTGAGAAAAATGCCCTATTTGAGCTCCGGCTCTCCGCTTCCCCCTCTCGGTCGTCATCAATGCGAAGCCGAGAATTCGTTCTTCTCGCTGTGGCGACGATTACTGCAATAGCTTTCCGAACGACCGGACTTTATTTGTTGATCAAACTCCGACCCTGATGCTCCCTGGAGCGAACAGTTTCATTTGTCAATGTACGACTCGCGCCGGAGTCGACTGATGTTGGAATTTTCCTCCCGGGAAATCGTCGAAAGCAGGATCAAAGAGTTTCCATCGAGTATCTCCGGTCTTTGTTCATAAACGCGCGCGAGCATGCGAGGTTTCGAAAGTTTTTTTCGCCCACCCGGCGATTGAGCTTTGAGCCGGCGAAGGAATGTATTGATGTAATTTACTGCTTGTTAGTCAGTTCTCGAATCAATCGAAGTGATCGAAGTCGGCGACGAATGCAAACTCGACTCATGTTCAGGGAATCAAATTGCTTTTTGATGCGAACTCCGATCGAATCGAGCGTCATTGAAGCCGAGCGAGGTCGCATCCTGTGTTCGAGAACTCCTGCGAGATCCTTGAAAACCTCAGAAACTGGAGAGAAACTGGACGTGCTGCGAGATCAGAGTTGGCAATTGTTTGAAACAGAATAAAAGCGTGCAGTAGGCGTCCTCCGGTGAGTGATCACAGCCTAACGGGCACGTCACCCAGACAACTCGACTGTGGGCACGCTCTTCGCAGACAAAGACACAACAGGTGTCAAACGAGGGCAGAAATCCAAACCGCCTTCTTGTTGCGTGAAGAGCGTGCCGGAAGGGAGAGAGGATGAGCGGAAGGATCCGACACGCGCTACATCCCATCACAGCGTGATGTGAGCGCTGAGTCACCGTGTTCGAAACCGACTCAACATATAAATGGAAGAGAGGATGAGATAACGAATGACTAAGTGCAGATGCCATGCCAACAGCAACAGCAACAGTGACCATATCAGTATCATTCACAAAAGTGCGAGTACCTCAGTATGGGTTGCCACGACGACTGCGAGTGCGCCGCGGTGTTTGACCGCGCAACGTTACGACACGCTCGACACACTTGATTCAAGTGCCAGTCTGACATTTACACCTCCCGTGCTGCCGGCCACGGAGAGCGTGGAGCTTGTTGAGATGAATTTTGATTAGCTCGAGAAGCAGCAAACAATTGAAAAGCTCAGAAACAAAATGTCGCAATATGGGATTTTCACGTTATTCCTTCAGGAACAGTTCAGAAACGAAAAGTTTCGGAATCAGTTCCGTCACTATCATTAGTCTTAACATTTCGAATTTCTCCGCCGAAACTCCTGAAGAGGGATCCTCGACGAATTCCGGGTCCGATCGAAGTCTCTCGATCCGATTTCTGTCAATTCAAGTATAGCATTCAGCACGAAGTCATTTCCTAGAGAGAGGGAGAGAAGAGAGGTGCAGAGGTCGAACTTGCCTTCTAATTGAGACTGTTGAAATATTGACACTGAAACTTTGTCATCTGGGAGTGCTTCCCTTTCTCTGTGACACTGTTCGGAGGTTCGAAGCATCTGCTTCGATTTTCTGTAGAGAATCGGATTTCTGATCGATCAGCAATCAGAAAACTGGAATCGAGTTCAATGGCTCAATGCGTTCGATGGGCGGATCCCAGTCCTGCCTGAATAACAGAAGACGAAGCCAAATTAAAACCAGAAAAATCCGCCGACTTATCGTCGAGGGGGCAAACTACGTGATCGTACGCCGAGCAATGCGTCCACTGTCGAATAGGCTTGGCCAATGCGCAAATAGAATGGTTTCAGCTGAGCGCCCAAACCTCCGCCTGAGGGTCGGCCTCAGCCGGTTGACCACGGACGTGTCTCGATAAATTATATTGCTCACTTCCATCGCGGCTCGACTATCACGACAAACTTTGATTGCGATGCTTCGACATTGATTCGCTGTTATCGTTGTCGAATCTTCTGTTGTTATCGTTGTCGATTCTTAGCCATAACCATGACCATTTTTAGTGTAAGTGCCAAGTGGGCTCGGACCGAGAGTCCGTTTTCGCCCATTCCGACTTTCTTCCCCGCTCGTCGTGACCGGGGACCAGAAATCGAGCAATTCAGCCCCATCTGAACATCAAACGGGAAGAAACGAAGCATTCGAGGAAGACAAGCAGCTCAGTGGTTCACGAGACAAACCAGCCACAAACATCGAGTGTTCGGGAGCGTTTTGGTCAACGGGAAGGCTTGATTTCATGCGGAATCCATGCCCGAAAATGATTCATATCAGGTTTCTTTCGCGGAGAAATGATGCTCGACTGACTTGAAACATCTATTCTCCAAAGTGCCGGCATGAAACTTCTCCTAGAAGTTCCATAAAACGGGAATCTGGAATGACGAAATCGTAATTCCGTGTTACATGAAGCATCGGCCTATAAGAAAATAAATGTGAAATAAAGACGGAGCGGAACAGAAACTGGAACGGGAACGAACAATGAAGAATGGAGGAAGAATCGCATCGCGTATTTACATGAGTCTTCATTCGGAATCAGCCAGATTTCGAATAGGTGCCTCTTCCCTGGTACCATATCGGGATCATATCTGTTCTTAAGGGTATTTCGCTTGTTGGTACTTTCGACTCAAGAAGTATTTGACAAAAGAAAACTGAGCACAAGATTGGACGGGAAGACCATCACTTCTGAGTTGCCGACCTGAACGGACCGACTCCGATCGAGAGTTCGTGGACGTCATTTCTGAAGTATGGCGCAAGTCTGAACGGAATCCGCTTAATTGATTGTTTCAGCGACTGCTTGATAGATTGATGGAGTGAGTGAGTGCCCGTTGGAAACAACAAGCTCACCCTGTAGTGACGCTATGGTATTAAGGTTCTCGCTCAGATTTGTACGTCATGCATCATCGAGGTTTGAACAGGTCATGAATAATAGCTGCAGCTCATTAGGAATTCTTGAGTTGTCATAAATGGAGCAGCTGCCACTCCCTCCACTCATCAGTCATGACCCCCCGGCAAAATTCGAAATCCAATGGAATTCTGCTCGCGAGAAGCTCCTCGAGAAACAGGGCAAAGAAACGAATCTCCAAGGGTTCCTCCCACGCAAAGGAAAACAGTAGATAGGGTTCCCGATCGCGAAAGACATTTCCAGTTCATCCGATTTGGTTGCGTCGACCGATTCGTGAGAAATCTAGATGAAATCCGAGGAAAACAAAAGTAACCGTGAAAATCCACCGATCGATAAAAGCGCTCTCGTTGAAATAGGAAAAGTACAATCGAGGAATAGACGGCACTCATATCGATCCAAGTGTGGTCTCGCCAAATTTATGGCGAAGCATCGGTCAATGCATTATTTACGACCGCAATTATGCAATGAGCAAAACGATGTGAAAATGCAAGAAGACGCAAAAATGATGAGCATAAGAAAGAAGACATGCAGAGATAGACATGGGCGGAATGTTTTTGGCTCGTTTTTATCCGACTTGGTTGTTAGATTTAAACATCGTGGATCGCAGAGGTTTTTGTGTAGTGCAACTGGCCTGGTGAATTATTCAAGTTCTCACGGATTCGGGACTAAGCCGCTACCGAGCCAACCGCGGGGCGAACGAGCGAGCGAGCAGGCAAGCTATATCGTAGCCGTCGTATTGTCGTTGTCCGGATGAACATGACGTCGGTTGGCTGTGCGGTGCTTAGTTACCCGCTGGTGGCATTCGACGTGTTGTGAAAGCTTCATGTTCATCTGAAATAACACTTGAACAACTCAAATTTTTCCCTATCTCTGGAGAGGTTTTTTTTTTGCCTCGACCAAGTGAGAATCGACCTTGTCATTGCGTTCGGCAGTCTTCCAAATCACCTCCATGAGCTGCGATGCCGTCTAATTCGGAAAAACAACTGATTAGATAATGGAAATTAACAAAATAATTATGAAAATCATCAAATAGAATTACATATGAAACGAAATCAGTACGACGACTCGTAAATGCTGATGAAATCACGCGTGGCCGAACACCTAATAGAATACGAGCCATTGCTTTCGCTGAATTATAGCATCGATATAGCTTCAATGAGCTCTGTCAAAATAGTGGATTCAGGGTGAAGTTCTAGAGACGGAAAGCGAGGAAACAGTCTTTATTCGGGGAGAAGAAAGAATTTCTATGCTGATGACCGCGACGCCTCATTTGCTAAGTTCTCCGACTAATTTTCAAATTCGGCAAACTATGTCCCTTCAGATTGCGATTCTCGAATACAAATACATATTTATATTAATATATATAAATTTATTTATTAGTTGATATATACATTTATATTTATAAAATAAATATACATATATAAATATATATTTATATATTTATATTTATATAAATATATTTGTCTATCGTCCGTCAAAGTGGAATGAATTATCACTGGCTATAACTTAAGCCTGATAAACATGTCTGAATTCGAACTGTGAAATGAGGAAGCTTTGATCTCAGCCAACCTTGGAGCTCGGTGCGAAGGCTCGCGAATCAGAGAATATCCTCGTGAAAACTACAGGACGAAGACGGATACTCGGGACCTCATTTGCAAGAGAGATTCGGTTCTCCCCCGAGTTGGATCAATGTTCCATGTTCGTGCATGTCTCCAGCAAGCGCTCAGCGACCACAAACAAATTGTGTTCAAAACGATTGGGAGTCAGAGGAACTCGATGGAGTCAGGTAGCTTTTTGCAGTCTGGAGGCTGTACTGTTCGTTTGTGTTCGTGAAGTCTTCACGAAATCGAATTTCGAAGACTGCGGCTGAAACCCAGGTTGGCCTCGTCGACATATTCCGCTGTAGATGTGGATCTTTAATGAAATCACACCTGGCGCATGAACGATTAGAATCTAAAAACGTGAAGAATCTTTACGAATCGACTCACAAATCACTGCCGATGACTTCGGGTCTCTTGGCTCTGAATTCATTGGCTAATATTAGAATGGAATAAAGGTCAACACAATTTAGATTCACAACATTGCTTGGAACTATCCGAAAATTAAACGCTTATCTCACGAGTCTCAGGGTAAAAAGTTTGCAAATCGAACGTCAGGAATCGAAAGCTTGTGTTGCGTTTGATCGGAAAGCCGGAACTTATTCTGTTTGAGGAAGTGTGTAACATCTTGAGCCTTAAATAGTTTCTTCTAAGCTTCATGCGAAAGTCATTGTTTTTCCGCCGGGAAATATATCCGTGAATACGGTGGTGGACAAAGGTGAACGCGAAACCCGATTCGCGGAAGGGAATCTTTGTTTCTATTCGATCCGATGTTTTCGCATGCTTTCCGTTAAGTCCCCAGTAACCACAATCGCAAAAGACAAGACTATTTGGATCGTTGTTCACAATCGAATGAAGGAATGTCATCAAAAGAACTCGATAATCGGAATCACGAGCGTAATTCCATCGAAAGTGCGGTAGCTGTTGTTGCAGCTAAGCTTTCATTCGAACCGACGAGATAGCCGGGTGGCCGCACTGTGCGTTCCGATTTCCAAAGGACTCCAGAACATTATTGTCAAGTCAAGACCCAGTCTCAAGAAGAACCGCTTGAGCTCAATCTTCGAGGACAGTTCTCGCGGTGTCCGTCCGTTCTTTCTTTTCTCTCATCAACTAGCCGCTAAGGCCGACGTTTCCAGCGGGCACCAAGTTTCCGTGCCACCCGCTATCCGAGAACCCACCATTCACTTTCTTTGTGCTTTCGTTTGTGAACTCATGAAACCTGCGTAGATTTATATATTTCTTTTGGCGTCGTTCACACACAGGTGCCCGGTCAAATCCAACGGAGCGGCCAAAGATTCTTCCCGAAAGCAATCGGCTATCTGTCTGGAGGGCAACGCCGACGCGTTGCGGTCTATCACGAAACCGCCTGTTTTTCGCAGATCGCGGCACTACTCTCCAACGCTCCTAGGAGCACTCCAAACTATCACTGGTCTCACTCACACAGACACTTAGATTCACTCTATGGACTACGAGCGATGTCTGCCTGGTAAGCCGGCTGGGTAACCAACGAAAGGTTCTCCTCTGCAACGCTACATTAAGCATAATAGGATCGGCGTATGCACGTTTTTCCTCTCATTCGTGTTCTCCTTCTCCTCTTTTCCTACATTTTTTACTCCCCAACTCCATCGACCTCCTTCCCGGCGTCCTCCTGTCGTCCGACTTTCACTAAAAGAAGTAGAACCACTCCGGTGTAGTAAAGTAGGTACTAAAGTGTATCGACTATCGGTTGGGATTTCTGGTTTAAATGGATCAGTGCGGTGATGAATGTGGAGAGCATGAAATACCGGGGAGCGAGATCATGAATCCGTTTGGAGCTGTAGCGTGGAAGCGAAAGTCGCTGCCTGTTACGTGGAGTGACACATGAATCGCGAAAGGCGCTGCTGAGCTCTAAACCACAACAAGTCGAAACGCAATCGTCCAACGTCTATTTATCTCGTCGGAGTCGATCAGGAGCTCGATTGCCTTCGGTCGAAAAGAAAAAAACAATCTCCACACCCCGCTCGCTCGCGCCCCCAACGCAGAAGCCATACGCCTCGGGACCGCGCTATCTGGCAGTCAGAGCCAGGGTGGGCAGGCAGGCAGGCAGGCAGGCAGGCGCTGTACAATGAAAGAAAGCCTCACTCGTCTATGGCCTAGAGGCTGTTCCGAGAGAAGTCCACGACGACGTAGCAGCGAACCAGTCAGGCAGCATACCAGCGAGCCGAAGACTATTAGGTGATACAAGATAGATGGCAGTCCCTTTGTAGCTTGCTGGGGCTTTTTATGTTTCACTGTGTTCTGCCGCCGCCGCCGTCGTTCGTCGGTGCCGTTGCAAGACGGGATTGTCCTTATCAAATAAGGCACGGGGATGCTTGCTTGCCGACTTGCTAGCAAGCAGGCAGGCAAGCGAGCGAGCGGGCAAACTCCGACTGCAACGGCCACTGCTGTGAGATTGCTCCGTGATCAGCTGCGCCACACATCCCAATGCCACCTCTACTGTTCGTTCCAAACAACCGACGGAGGGACGGACGGACGAACGGCAATCAGAACAGAATGACCTGGATCTGGCCGTTCCAGCTGCTTACCGTACCCTCAGAGAACAGAACAGACCGAGCAAGTGGGGCCCGCTGGTCGGTCAGTCTCTCACTCGACCGCTTGGCAAGAGGGACCCACTGGAGCTTCGAGGCACCTTGTTTAGAACAGCATTGAAACAAATTACGGGGATTTGTTCGAGATTTGCAAGAAACTTTTTGGTCGGAGCAACACGCCGGCCAAACCCCACCTACGCGGACCACGTAGAGCTGTGTCCGGCAATCGACTCTTCGAAACCTCATGACCTCCCTCTTCGTTCGTGTTTTCTTACGCGTCTCACTTGTTTCCTGTTTCCCCGTTTTTCTGTCCTGAAGGCGAGTTCCAAACAAAACTAATGTCTTCTGCGGATCTAGCTTGAGCCCCAGGTTACCCCATAGTTGCCAACTGGCAGCGCATGATGTTTCACATTTGCGTTATCTTATCAGACATAGAAACGAAACTATAAATTTTTTAATCTCGATAGTCGAATATGTACTTTTTTTTACTTAATCATCTCCTGCTTGGATAAACGGTGTTTTCGTGTTTGACGATTCAGGAAATGCGTTCCCAAGTTTGTTTTCGAATGAGGGCGGCTGAGGTTTGCGAAGACGATTGAAACAGCGCAATCGTTCGACGATCGAACCAATTCAAGTATTTGACACTCTTGACGAAGACTTCTGCGGAAGATTCCATGACGTCCCACGCGCGCGCACGCGCTTGCGCTGAAGATTTTTATGAGGTCAGCAATTTCGAAAGTAGCTCTCGTCGCTAGAAAATTTGTCTTCATTCTAGCCGTCCTAAATGAACAAGCACACGCATAAAAGTTCTTCTTTCTGTGAGACGGAGAAGAAGAGAAAGTAGAAATGGTGAAACTGGTACCAGCGATGGCTCTGTCCCAAAGTAGTGCCTCGCACACGTTTCAGGAGATTGGTCCACTTTTCTTCGTTCGTTTGTTTCCCCCAGAATATTTTGTTGAATGAATCAGGATAACGTGAAATCTTCATTGAGGGAAAGGAGGAACGACGAAATCTTCGGTGGAATCGATCGACTCTGGACTCCGCGGAAGGGACTGTGACTTCTGCTGTGCAGATGACCGGATGTGCGGTGACTGAGGTTCCGCGCTTCTCGTAAGAGAACCGAATGAAAGAGGAAACGTGGAAAGCAAGTTATTAGCGTGTCCTCAAGTCGGAACGGGTGATCTTTTCGCGGCGAGATAAAACCCAAAACGACACTCGACTCGGACTGCGATTTCGCTGTCGGCTTCAATCGTAAGCTGCTTAAACAACCCAACGTCAAAGCTTAAACCCTCGTTGTCAAACCACTAAAACTTGTTCAGACACTCTTTCCATGGTCAGAGAATGTCTGTCTCCGCTGTGGAGCGAATCTCAATTTTCTCTTGTAGACCCGAGGAGCGAATTGTCCGCGGCCGACCTGCGATTAATTCGGCTCAAAATTCCCCCTCGCCGATATGAGATTGACGAAGACCCAGGAGCTTCACGAGAATGGAACGTTCCGGATTGACAACATTCGAGAAACTCAGAATCTGAGACAATCAACAATCTTCTAATGTCCCAAGACTGCATCTTCCGAGTCTAAACAAGGAGTTTTCTAAATATACGAAGCCTCACACAAAAAGCTTCTTTCAATGTCAAGTGCACGGACGAAGATAACTTCTGACGATCTCTCAGAAAACCGAACGATCAGAAGTTTCCGTTTGCGGAGCGGAGCGGATATTCCGTGGAAGCTACAAGAGCGAACGCTTGGGAAACGAGAGGAAAATGTGTTTTGTGGTTGAGAGGAGTAAGCATAGCTTGTTTGCTTCTCAACTTGCATGGTCTGCCCGTGACCCTAGTTTAGCAAACGGACGAAGCGACGCACGAGCTGGCTTCTTCAGCTAACGATTCGCTTTCGCAAACAGAATCATTTTTAGTATAATGAATTCCAGAGAGGGGAGAGAAGAATTGTCGTTGACAGTTCTGACACGCTTTGACGTCCTTCATTGTTCTGAACTCCACGGGTGCACGAGTCGAGCGTCGTCCCCATCATCGACTGACGCGACTGAATTCTATGTATGGCGCCAAACCGACCGTCGGGATTCGATCCAAACTTCTTGAGACCCTTGACGACTCATTTCAGTTTTTGGCCCCGAATTCATAACGATTGTCTACGGTCGGGAAGCGGTCATTCAAAGCTCTCGACTGAGGATCACGACGTGAGAAAACTCGTTTCAAAAACTCAGCACCTCATTACTTTGGTCATGATGAATTGGTTCACAACCTCTCTGTATGAAGTCGGAAGAGAGGAGACAAAATCTAGATTTCGCATGACAATTGATATTGTTACATTTATTTTCTTATCGATATTGTTATATCTATCGATGCTCAGACTTCATGTGGCTAACCAGACGGGCGAAGATCCCAATTTAAAACTTCAGGAGAATAATATTCATTCTTGACTTGGGAGAAATAGGTGTGCTTCACGGGAGTGACTGACTGATTGCCAAGCATCAGGCCGTCGCAGCGCGGTTCCTCACATGATGATCTGAGGCTCCATTACGCTCTCTCCAATGACTTTGTGAGGTAGAACCTTGCCTCCGTTGACGTAAATTTCGTCTTTCACTGTAACGTCCTCCCCGAGAACGGTGATATTCTCCATGCGGGCCCATTGTCCAACGGTGCTCTTCCATCCGACAATGGAAGACTCGAGCCAAGAGTGCGACTTGATAACAGAGCCCTCGAAGATCGTCGAACGCTTGATACAAACACCGTCTTCGATTACCACGTTTGGACCGATGACGACGTACGGACCGATCCGACAATTGGATCCGATTTTCGCCGTCGGATGCACGAGTACGTCGCCCACGATGCCTTCGCTCTGATAGAGGCGTTCAGGCGATTTCTTACTTAGCCATTTGAGGTAGAGGCACATGCCCGTCAGGAAATCCTTTGGTTGACCGACATCCATCCAGAAACCCTCGAGTTCGAATGCGAAGAGATCGCCGTCACCGACCATGGCAGGAAAGACTTCTTTTTCAATCGATGTCGGCCTTAGTTCGATTCGATCGAGGACAGAGGTGTTGAGAATGTAGAGGCCGGCGTTGATTCGATTAGAAACAAACTCGACGGGCTTCTCCACAAAGCGTTCGATTTTTCCATCACAACCATCGTAGACAACCACGCCGTATTTTGAAGGCTCCTCGACACGCGTCACCACTATTGTGCCCTGACGACCGTGCTGTTTGTGAAAGGAGATCATTTGCTCGAACGGGAACTCGCACACGATGTCAGAATTTAGAACGAAAAACGGTTCATTGTCGGCTGTGAGGTGCTCTCTCGCTAGCGCTAGGGGTCCCGCGGTGCCCAGAGGTTCCTCTTCGTGGGACAAAGTGATCTTGACTCCTGCGCGTCTTCCTTCTTCTGTGACTGCCTGTTCGAGGAGTTCTGCCCGATAACTCACAGCCAGGATGATGTGTTTCACACCCGCCTTGACCAACGCCTCCACTTGATGCATCATCATCGGAATGTTGCAAAACTCCACGAGGGGTTTGGGCCGCGACAGCGTGAGCGGTCGAAGCCGGGTCCCGTAACCGCCGACGAGTATGAGAGCTTTCATTGTCGAAGAGAACGGTGGAAACTGGAGAATGATCCTCGGATGATCGTCAGTTGACGAACCAGGGGGACAGGGGAGAATTCGCCGCTATTTCGGCGGGGGAACTGAAACAAAGAGCGCGCTCGATTAGGAGGGGTTCGTAGAAGGTAATCGTGCCGCTACCTTTCCTCTGCTTTGGCCTCATATTTTCGTATCTAAGAAGACATATCAAGGTTTTTAGGGTTATCGAGGACCTTGTTTTCTCCTCGACTCTCCCTATCCCGGTGGTCCTCGGTCGACAGTTGAGTCGTTTCTTCGAGAACCCTACCTATCTGCATTCGAACAGAGTCGAACACAGTTCCAGCATCTCTCGGACACCTCACAAAGATGCCCGAAGCTGGATTTGAACCCGGTCCTCGCGATCGACGGTCATAGTAACCCCGCTCACTTGAAGCAAGCGCGCTGACCCCTCCGCCACGGCGTCCTATGACGAACTTGACTCACCTTATGTTTGGAATGCAAACTGACGCTTGATTCCGGAATCGATGCAGAAATTCAGTTCTGATCAGAAGCCTTTGATGGACACAAGATAGAGCTGATGCGACTTTGGGATGTAGGCACAGGCACACCAGCTGAAGGTTCGAACTGGCAGGAACTTCACTACGAGCGAGGGGGTAGTCACGAGATTTTGGTGAAACAGTGTTCATTGTGGATTTTGGACCTGCTTTTGTAGTGAAAATAGCCAGAGTCTGGGTGAGGGATTCTACCCTTCCACAGAGGATGCCTCCAGGAGGAATCTTGAAGCAACTCATCGCTAGAAAGGGGTCCGAGAGAAGCCATTCTACTTAACGGGAACCTTGATTCACTGTTTTTGTGGTTTAGAGAGTGCCAGCTAGTTTTGAATTGGCTCATTCTGAAGTCTCCAGAATGTTTTTCATCGAGTGCTCGCGCATCGAGTCACAACTAGGCAGCGTTTCCGAACCCCAGAACCCGTTCTCGCGGTTCGCAGGTACCCGTGAACCGCAGTTCTCAAAAATGTGGGGATGAGCCACCCCTAGTTGCAACAAGAGCATTTACACTTCCTCTCAGAAACCAATGAGTTCGAGGCGGAGGTTCCTCTGCATCTTTCGTCGTGTGTTCGTTTTATCGAATATCGTAAACTATGAGTATTTGTTCATTTGAGAAGCGCTCCTCTCGTCGAATTCTCGCTGAGGAATCCACCACCATTCACCATTCGATAATCATCTCTCGGCAGCCATGTGATGAGCTAGCATGCGATAGAGTGAAAGATTGCTGTCTCGAGCTAACTTGACGATTTTATTCCGAAACAAGATTCCTCTGACGGATACGATAGCGTGATTGGACGTAGGAGGTCTCATACATTCCCCGTGCGTAACAAACATGATCGAACCACCTTATCGCGACGGAAATGTTTTGGTGTTAGAATATCGATATGTTACGACTTGGGAACGGTTCAGAGTGGTCTTTTAGTGATCATGGATCCCACTTGGCGTAAGACCGTGCTCATTTCCTGAGCGCCAGCAATCGCTCGAACTTGACTTGACATTTCCGACCAAGCGGTCCGTACGACGCACAGTGGTCTGAACTCACGGAAAATCATAACTTTTGAACGCCTCAACCGATTTTGCTGAGATTGTTTGAGGGAGTTCTGTGGGGGGTAAGGCAACTTTTGACCACATAACGAGCTCGGAAAAATTTTGCGAAGATAGCGAAATCGGAAGAATTTGCCTTAAATCGGCGATTGCGGCTAAACGGCTGGATGGATTTTGAATCTGCGAGCGGCATTGGAAAGCTGAGCCAATTTCACATCTTTTTCATTTTAGAAAAATTCTGTAGGACCGTTCGTAAGCGAGCTATTGATGACTTCGCAAAAGTGTCGATAACTCCTCAAAAAATGAGTTTATCTTGTCCCGCAAAAAACCAATCTGGTGTGAAATCGTCTGAACTATCCGATGCAATTCGCAGAACAACTCTCCGAAGCGAAAAAATAACGAATTCTTAATTTTTTTTGAAAAAAAACGCATTTTTTTTAGTTTTTTCGCCAAAGTGGTCCACCCTCCAACGCACCCAAAATCGCGCATGGCCGCGTTTTATGCCCCAGTGGCTCCCACACAATATTCAGTTCACAAAGTTTGCGTCCTAGCCCATTATCTACCTTCAAATAGGCTTTTTCTGTGGAGAAACGCTATTTTTTTGCTTTTTTCAACGAAATCGTCCACCCATCAGGGGCTCCAGGGTCGGATGCGGGTCGGAAGCTGTTGTATGTGTTGCCCCGGATGCCCCCGCACACCATCAAGCTTCTTCTGCCTCTTTCCAACCTTGTCATCTGTATTCAAGTTCGAGAAAAACCCTAAAATTAGCTATTTTTCTTATAATTCATCAAAACTTCACCAAATCGACCCGCGACGCCATCTTGGAATCGTTGCGGCGTCCATAACAACAACAGCAGCACTCTAGCGGACACTATGAACTTTATTCTGAACTCAGAAGAAGCTTTACATCATCGTCGACGTCGAGATCATCCGCGGGAACCTCCTTTCGATAACCGTTCACGAAAGGATCCCCGTGAACCATCAGCCTATGCATAACATGTCGATTGACGGAAGCTCTTGAACGAGAAATTTTCTCGGTAATTCTTGAAGAGCTTATTCGAAGCTTCCTGCGCTTCTTCATTCAGAGCCCCCACGGGCTGGCGGCTATTCTCCACGATCCCCTGGCCGTGACACAGGATCTTGTGCACTGTCACCGGCATGTAATACATACCACCCAAAAGTCGTGACGAACATGTTTGCCGTGTTCCAGCAGTACTCGCCGAACGCCGCACTATTCAACTGGTGACGAGAGCTTATAGCCTCCAAGATGATTCGGAATCTATCCAACAACTCTGGCTCCAATCGGGTTATCTTCGCCGTCATAGCATAATTTTTGAAGAACTTACGCGCCGTATTGCCATTATTACTGGTGCCTCCCCCCGGTCGAACGAAGGAGACAAGCAGACCGAGTTCTTTCCTGAAGTCATCCTGCATTTCCTGCAAGCGCTCGTCTCGTTTTGATGCATTCGCCTTGTCGCAGCGCCATGTTTTGAAATCCAGGTGACTTGCGATCTTGATGAAACACTCCATGCTATTGATCCTGGCGTGGAGTGGGGAAATTCCCAATCGCAGAGCCTCCGGGTCGCGGGTTCTCGCACGAATTCCCGCCAAATCGTTCATTTCCTTTGGCGTCGCCTTACAAATGAGGCACACTTGTGATGCTTTATTGTCAAGTAAAGCATTGGCGACCTTGCCGTCGATGCCTGTGACAGTGCACAAGATCCTGTGTCACGGCCAGGAGATCGTGGAGAATAGCCAGCAGCCCTTGGGGGCTCTGAGTGAAGAAGCGCAGGAAGCTTCGAATAAGCTCTTCAAGAATTACCGAGAAAATTTCTCGTTCAAGAGCTTCCGTCAATCGACATGTTATGCATAGGCTGATGGTTCACGGGGATCCTTTCGTGAACGGTTATCGAAAGGAGGTTCCCGCGGATGATCTCGACGTCGACGATGATGTAAAGCTTCTTCTGAGTTCAGAATAAAGTTCATAGTGTCCGCTAGAGTGCTGCTGTTGTTGTTATGGACGCCGCAACGATTCCAAGATGGCGTCGCGGGTCGATTTGGTGAAGTTTTGATGAATTATAAGAAAAATAGCTAATTTTAGGGTTTTTCTCGAACTTGAATACAGATGACAAGGTTGGAAACAGGCAGGAGAAACTTGATGGTGTGCGGGGGCATTCGGGGCATCACATACAACAGCGTCCGACCCGCATCCGACCCTGGAGCCCCTGATGGGTGGACGATTTCGTTAAAAAAAGCAAAAAAATAGCGTTTCTCCGCAAAAAAAGCCTATTTGAAGGTAGATAATGGGCTAGGACGCAAACTTTGTGAACTGAATATTGTGTGGGAGCCACTGGGGCATAAAACGCGGCCATGCGCGATTTTGGGTGCGTTGGAGGGTGGACCACTTTGGCGAAAAAACTAGAAAAAACGCGTTTTTTTTTAAAAAAAATCAAGAATTCGTTATTTTTTCGCTTCGGAGAGTTGTTCTGCGAATTGCATCGGATAGTTCGGACGATTTCACACCAGATTGTTTTTTTGCGGGACAAAATAAACGCATTTTTCGAGGAGTTTTCGACCCTTTTGCGAAGTCATCAATAGCTCGCTTACGAACGGTCCTACAGAATTTTTTTAAAATGAAAAAGATGCAAAATTGGCTCAGCTTTCCAATGCCGTTCGCAGATTCAAAATCCATCCAGCCGTTTAGCCGCAATCGCCGATTTAAGGCAAATTCTTCCGATTTCGCTATCTTCGCAAAATTTCTCCGAGCTCGTTATATGGTCAAAAGTTGCCTTACCCCCCACAGAACTCCCTCAAACAATCTCAGCAAAATCGGTTGAGGCGTTCAAAAGTTATGATTTTCCGTGAGTTCAGACCACTGTGCGACGGATCTCTAGTATTTGGGTAGCTCATCGACGTTAACTCCAAATCTTCCGTCCAAATCAATGAGACTGTTGGAATGAAGCTTCTGCACGTTTCGTTTCGGATCTTCACCTTCGGACCTTCACCTGAGCGTGAACTTCAGCTGTCGGCTGGTTTTTTGGATGCGGCCAATTCTTGGGGGCTGCCGGATGAACTTGGAACTAGTCAGCCAATCTCTTTCCTCGATTTCTTGGAAGTTGCATCCATTGCTGACCAAGTCTGCCAGGTTCAGTAATCTTCACGGTTTGAGTCAGCTGCTTGATCTCCTTTATTCGGTCTTTCGTGAAAGTACGCAGTCTCTCCAGATGCTACGGAGTGATTCGGGAATAGACGCCTGAATCATGTGTCCACATGTGCTCTCCGTCGAACGCTGGTTGCGACTCCTTGCTTATTGTACTCCATGACCATGAGTTCGAGTCTCGGAATCATTTCGTTTTTGAGTGGTGTAACTCTCTACTTTGAGAAGAGGAACGTGCAGTTTCCATTGGTCTTGGCTACAATTTTCGCGCAAAAACCGTAGTCTCAGGGAGGCGGATCCAGAATTGTACCGCAATCCTAGCTTATTTTACCGCTGGGCAATGTCCTACTGTTCGCTCCCGTCGTCGTTCTTCTCAAAGAGCTCCATCGAGCTCGTCGAATTGAAGAGCCCAGAACCAAAACGTCGCAAATCCATTTTTCCCAAAATCGAGATTTTTGCTCCATCGACTAGATCTCGACGGTCCGCACATTTTTGGTTTTTTGAAAAAAAAATCTCTATGGGAAATAATATGGCGGAAAAAAATCCAGAACCAAAACGTCGCAACTCCACCCTAGACTTGCTCGTTTCTGGAAGTTCTCGATTGAGGCTCCGATGTCTATCCCCTGGAATCGATAGCTCTCTACGGATCTGAAATATTGGGGTAATATCAACAAGATCCTATCGGTTAGATTTTCTCCCACAGTTTTTCGCGGTTTTCTCGAAAATTAGAAAATTGGACTTGCGACGTTTTGGTTCTGGGCTCTTCAGTTGGAGACCCATTCTTGAGATTGGAAAATTCATGCGAGAAAATTTTCTTTGTTTGCTGATACGGTCCGAAGGCGTCTTCTTCCGTCGCTGTTTCAGTTGCCAAGTTGTCGACGTGATAATTTTGCTTGATGGCGTTCAATGCTTCGGGATATTTGCTTTTATGCCACTGAAAGAGTGTTCTAATGCAAGGCGCCAGAACGAAGTTTCACGTCCGCCGGAAGGCCTGAGCCGTCAAGATCCCAGAGGACTCGCAACGCGTTCCGATGGTGCCCTCGGATGACAATCTGCGAAAAACTTTCCTCGATGTCTCCGAGATGAACAACCCGCCGGGTTCGAGATCGCCCGAAAACAGAAGGCATATCTGTTCATCAGAGAGCTCTGCATATTCACTGGCGCCATTTTTCGGACAGCGCAAAGAAGACATGAGATCTGAACGTGATTCACTCAACTGTGCTGTTGCTTTTCATGAGTTCTGGAACCCCACCAGGCTCAACCGAATGTGGTCTCGACGAGTTCGAGTGTTTTCTTGAGTTGTTTCACGTTCTGTGTGACTACACTAAATAGCTGATCTGCTTCGAATGGGTTGCCTCTGATATGTGGTTTCACTTTGTAACCACAAATATCTTCCGGAGTGAAGAAGTTGCACCATCCCACTGAATCTCCTCCATTGCTCTTCAGTCTCGAGTCGACCAAAGATGTCTCCCTCGGGATCGTTGCCAGGTTGAGCGTCTTCAATGGCACTGGAATCTTCCCGATTGTTCTTTGGTTGATTCCGAGCTAGTCGATTAGCTTCTTCCTGAGGTCCAAGGTTCTTCGGTGTTCTAGCAGGGTGGACCGAATGCCTGTTTGAGGTGCTGCCCCTCCTCGGATTCCAGAATGACAAGTTTGTCGGTTCCCGGTAATCCACATCTGGAGCGATTTATTTCTATGGAAGGCCCACGAGTGTGAGCCAGTGATGTCAAATTGGCTGATGATTGGTTTGATTGGTTCGCTCGAGAGTCGCCCTGTGTAGAAATTTCTCAGTTTCTCCACATTGCCATAGTCGGCTTTCAGTCGACTCGAGTGAGTCGAGCCGACTCCCTCTCGTTGGTTGAATTGCCGGCTCCAACTCCTCGCGTTCCAGAGTTCCAGAGTTTGCAGATCATAAGGCGGGTCTCTAGTATTCGCCTAGTCTGAGCACTTCTGTCGTGGCGGACCTCATCGATGTCGGCAATAGCAAAATTTTGCTAATCAAATCCTTCACCTGACCGGTTCGAGAAGTTGAGAATTCGAGATTCGATTGTAAGATTCCCGAGTGCAGCTTGGAGAACTTGCTTAGAAAAGCCGATCAGTTGACGAGTTTCTCCTACAGTCCTCATCATCGAATCTCGGTTGGATTGCGCAAACTTCGCTGTCATCACTACCCTTGTTGTTGCGACGCGGAGGCCGGCGTGGACGTTTTCGGTGGTTGAAAAACTTCGTACTTTTCGTCCCGAATGCTCACGGTCTGGAAGCCACTCCGTCTCTTCAATCTACGTAGAATGGAAAATAGGCACACGCGGGTCTAAGGCGCTGTGGCGATGAGCAGATGGGACAACAATTTAGAGATGATGGCTAGCAGCACCAGTGGGACGCCCCTGGCGCGATTTTGGCCTCCCCCCCTCCACAAAACTCTTGACTTCATACCTTCTTGCTATCTAAGTTGGTCCGTTTTCTAAACGGACTCGCATAACGAGTCCCGCGTATAATGAACTCCACTCACAATGAATTTTTGTATGAAAAACTTTATTCCAGAGCCAGTCGTAGCTTCTCGGCGGTCTCTGAGGATTTTGACGACAACTTCGAAATCTGAGTCAAACAATGATTCATTCAAAAAGTCTATGGACGGAGTTGGTTATCCGTGGGGTTCGTTTTACGAGGCATTTCAGGGTACGTACTTTGAAAATCGTGTCATCACTAAAGGAGACGGCTTCAAGACAGGAACAGTCGATGGCGAGAGAATCGTTAGCCGGGTTCCTTCGATGCGGCATTGACAGAAGCGTATCCAGAAGGGGAGAAGGGGGGGGAGGGCGCAAGAAGGGCGAATGCCTCGCCAAAGATTCTCTGTCCGCAGTTGGGAAGTTTATGGGACGACAACTCTCTTGAAAGTCGTGGAATTCCTACTTGAGTTGAACCATTGAACTCAATTGAGTGTTCATCAGCTTCATTTTGAAGGAGTTTCAATTCAAAACGTCTCAGTCGGAAGCTGATTCTCAAAAGAAAGGTGGATAGACGAGGCTCTCGCCGAATAACATTTACAGAAATTCACCGTGTCTGATCTCATGAAGCTTGATCTGCGTATACAGGACCGATTCATGCTGTACCTTCTCACTTCATTCTGCAAAATACTGTTATCTAAAACCTGCTGCCTTGCTCTCAAGAATCGAGAACAGAAATAGCGGGCCACACCCAGTGAATGTAAGCCCCAAAGAGTGTCGTGAATGAGATAGCCGGCCAAACAGTTGGCGTTTCCCTTCACGTATTTCTCAGATTTAGAGCAGCGGTTCCCAAACTTCTTTCACCCGCCGCCCTTCGCCCATGAACGTAGCAGTGACACCCTCTTCTCTCCTTCTCCAAATACAAGTTTCGTATTGATGCTCACTACTACCGACAGCCCCGTTCCAGACAGTCACGAGGAGGCTGATGGCTGGAGGATCCAAGAATCTCCTCTGGTGGCGGCTATGTTTCTCGAATCAATAAGCAGGAATCAAACAACCCTTTTTGAACACAATTACGACAATTATTGAGAACCTTGAAGGAAGCGGTTAAAATTTTCATCGCCCCCCTCCGGAGCGTTAGAAACTTCCGAGGGGGGGATGCCCTCCTCCTTCAGGAAATGCAGAGGTAGAGGCAAGTGATTAGCGGATTCTGATCCGTTTTCACCGTAATCTCTGGATGTTCGAAAATGTGGTGATTGAACCTTCTGCAGGCGGCAATGGCCAACAGTTCTTCTTCGATCACTTGTTGATCCCTTGTTGACTTCGGCGGGATTGGCTTTTTCGTATCTAAGGGGGACTCAAAGGAGGGGGGAGGGGGGTTTGGGAACTTCGCGCGCACTTCCTTGATGTTTCCAACTGCGATTTTCTGGTTGTCCATCCAACAGAAGTCGGTTCCGACCTTCAGTAGGTTCCGCAACGATCTGATGAGTTCTGAATACCCAGGTATGAACTTGCTGAGCTAAGAAGCGACTTCTTGTCCTCCAGCGGCTGACACTCCCGTAGCACTTTCATCTTTTCCGGGTCAGGCAGCACACCTCTATGTGAGTGTACGTCTCGCATGTACTTCGCTTGTGGCATGCACAATCGTAGCTCGCTTCTGTTGAGACGTAGGTTTTTCTCCCGACATTGCTGGAAAAACTTTCGAAGGTTCGACAAAAGATCCTTAAATATTTTGCCTTGTATCAGGATCAGTAGCGTACCCAGGGGGGCCACGGGGTCATTTCCCCCTCCTAAAATTTTCAGCCGGCCCATAAGATTCTGTGGCAATCATGAGAATGATCAGCTCCTGGCCCCCCTCAAAACAATGTAAAGTGGTCTTGACCCACTTGGGTACGCCCCTGATCAGGATGTCATAAGGTCATCAGCTGTTACCTCAATGGTTCTCAAATTCTCTGCAACTTCCATATATTTCGAGTGGTAGCGACTGAGAAGTATTTGGCTTTAGTGAGACGAGTCAGGATGTCCGATAATACCAGCAGTTGGTTATGCGATCGTTTCATTGCCCTGTACAAGTGAAAGGGATCAAGTGTCACAAGGAGCTTCTTGTCTTTACGAGCGACCACAAGAAGTTGGCAGATCCTGTCCGTGGGCTCGCTTACCACTACAATAATGCCTTGCCTTTCAAGCTCCCTGATTCTCTCAATCATCAGGGTTTTTTAAGAGATTGGAACTCGTCTTTGGTCTTGTGGCTCGATACAACCCGGCCAATGATGTAAAAATTTCCGACAACGGTTGTTCGAGGTCTACCATCCGGAATGTGACTCGGACCATATTCATAGAATTAAGTAGCGTCGCTAATACCTGACCGATTGAGTCGGTCGATAAGGTTCGTCGCTGGAAACCGCACCTGCATGGGAATGAATATTGTTTTATTTATTCTTAAACTCATTCTTGTTTATTCTTAAACCGACATTCGAGTCGAAAGTGTCATTGATGTCCAATCGACAGTCGGATCCGATATGTTTACAATAGAACAATAGCCCTAAAAGTGTAGATCACACCGAGTCTCTATATTGGCTTGGGATAATCTGGAATGTAAGTCGAACGCTGATACCTGACTGATCGAGTCGGTGAATATCCGCTGTACAACCTGAGCCTTTGATTTGACTTGCTTATTGTTAGAAGAACATTCTTTTCGCGTAGATTCTGGTATTCATCGTCGATGGATTCGCAACAATATGACAATAAATATTATGACAATAAATACTATGATATTTATTCCAAGTCCTTTTTTAAATAAACATTCGAGTCGAAAATGTCATTGATGCACAATCGACGGTCGGAACCGATATGTTTACAATGGAAAAATAGCCCCAAAAGGGTAGAGCGTACCGAGTCTCTAGTTTGGCTTGGGTCATCTCACTTTGAACAACTTCAAGGACCACGTACGGCTAAACAGAAGCGCAAAGATCTCTGTCCAATCCAAAACTTCGGAAGAATAATATTCACTCTTGACATAGAGAATATATATATATATATATATATATATATATACGTGCGCTTCACGGGAATGTCGAAGTTATGAACTGACTGATTACCAAGCATCAGGCCATCGCGGCGCGCATCCTCACATGATGATCTGAGGCTCCATTATGCTCTCTCCAATGACTTTGTGAGGTAGAACCTTGCCTCCGTTGACGTAAATTTCGTCTTTCACAGTAACGTCCTCCCCGAGAACGGTGATATTCTCCATGCGGGCCCATTGTCCAACGGTGCTCTTCCATCCGACAATGGAAGACTCGAGCCAAGAGTGCGACTTGATAACAGAGCCCTCGAAGATCGTCGAACGCTTGATACAAACACCGTCTTCGATTACCACGTTTGGACCGATGACGACGTACGGACCGATCCGACAATTGGATCCGATTTTCGCCGTCGGATGCACGAGTACGTCGCCCACGATGCCTTCGCTCTGATAGAGGCGCTCAGGCGATTTCTTTCTTAGCCATTTGAGGTAGAGGCACATGCCCGTCAGGAAATCCTTTGGTTGACCGACATCCATCCAGAAACCCTCGAGTTCGAATGCGAAGAGATCGCCGTCACCGACCATGGCAGGAAAGACTTCTTTTTCAATCGATGTCGGCCTTAGTTCGATTCGATCGAGGACAGAGGTGTTGAGAATGTAGAGGCCGGCGTTGATTCGATTAGAAACAAACTCGACGGGCTTCTCCACAAAGCGTTCGATTTTTCCATCACAACCATCGTAGACAACCACGCCGTATTTTGAAGGCTCCTCGACACGCGTCACCACTATTGTGCCCTGACGACCGTGCTGTTTGTGAAAGGAGATCATTTGCTCGAACGGGAACTCGCACACGATGTCAGAATTTAGAACGAAAAACGGTTCATTGTCGGCTGTGAGGTGCTCTCTCGCTAGCGCTAGGGGTCCCGCGGTGCCCAGAGGTTCCTCTTCGTGGGACAAAGTGATCTTGACTCCTGCGCGTCTTCCTTCTTCTGTGACTGCCTGTTCGAGGAGTTCCGCCCGATAACTCACAGCCAGGATGATGTGTTTCACACCCGCCTTGACCAACGCCTCCACTTGATGCATCATCATCGGAATGTTGCAAAACTCCACTAGAGGTTTGGGCCGCGACAGCGTGAGCGGTCGGAGCCGGGTCCCGTAGCCCCCGACGAGGATGACAGCCTTCATTGTGGACGAGAACGGTGGAACACTGTAAATGATCCTTGGATCGTCGTCACTTGACGAGCCAAAGAATAGTGTTGGCCACAACCAATCTGATCGATCACCACATGTAGAGAACTACTGTTATGCCACGGCTGCGGTCACCGGGTAGGATTCGCCGCTGTTTTGGCGGGGGAACTGAAACAAAGTGTGCACTCTATGAGAATCATCGAGGGTTCGTAGAAGGTAGCCGTGCCGCTATCTTTTCGCTGCCTCCGCTTCGTATTTTCTTGTTCTTGGAGATCTATCGAGGTAGTTACCTTGTTTGTAGATAAGAAGATAGAGCTGGTGCGAGGTGATATGGGTACGGGCACGCTAGCTGGAGGTCCGAAGTGGCAGGAACTTGAGGATGAACCAGAGAATATTTACGAGATTTCGGTGAAACACTGTCAATTGTGAGGTGTGAGGTGTGAGCTTGCTTTTGCAGCGAAAGCAGGCAGAATTTAGGTGGGGGATTCTACCATTCCACAGAGGCTGTTATTTGTAGGAATTTTAAAGCAACCCAAACTACAGGGGGGTTTGAGAGAAGCTTTGCTATTTAACGGGAACCTCCCTAAGGTACAATGTATTTGTGGTTTTTCGATTATTATTCAGTGAATGCCAGCTGGGTTAGCATGGGCTCAATGGGAATCTGTTTCATGAAGTCTCGATCGAGTACTGGCATATTAAGTCGCAACAAGGGCATTTACGCTCCCTCTCCTGACCATCAAGTTCAAGATGCTTCGTTCAAAAGTTATGGCGAAACACAGGGGTGCGTGCATGATGTTTCAACAGGTTGTATAATAATCTCCTTTCGGTGACCACGTAAATGATGAGCTGGGATGTGTGAGACATCGGGAAGGCGCTCCGTAATGCCCATGGAAAGAATGCAGCAAAACATGGAAATAAGATCGAACAGCAATTCCCGTCCGCGTTGAGTCAGCTGCGTTTAAAGACTAAAGAATTCTATTCGTTGTCAGTGCGGCATCTGAGAAACCACTCGTATCGTTTCCTGGGGTTTTTCTCCACCCTTCTCGTCGACTATAGTTGGACCGACGGCTCCTCCAATCAGAAGATCTCATGGCATACCGTTTGAGCCAACTGACGAGCTGTCACAATACTGATCATGCGACGTTCGCCCAATGTGTTTTGGACAAGCGTCCTCCGTACAACTTATCCAACTTTCTGAGAAGACAAACTCGCATTTATTGAGCAGCGTATGACACGTGCTATCTCTATGTTTACTCAAAGGGATCCCGTTGATTGGAGGAGCACTCTGACAATGAGGCAAGCTCTATGCCCACCGCTCCCTAAACCAGCGCGTTCAACGAACCGTCATACCGGCGCCTTCTTTTCCCTTTCTCACTCTCGTGCTTCGCCGCCAGAAAGTCCATGATCCTCCATTTTGGATCCCACCGTCTGACCAAAACTCTGTTGCTTGTTCGGCTCGAACCGCCAGCTGACTGCCAACGTGGACGGATGGATGCATTCCTGTTGTCGCACTCGGAGTAGAGTTAACGCCGGGCGCTCCTAGCTCATGCGTTACGAATCGCTCTGTGGAGGTACAGCAACCCCGAAAGTATCGCGCAGATATCAGGAGCTCATTCGAAGCCTGCACAGTTCTCATGTCGCGATAAAACTCATTGCATCACTGTGAAAAACCAGAAACTGCGCTTTCCTCGTATCGAACTTCCTCAGGGACCTCTTCTCAAGATCAAACGCTGGTGGCAAAGATACGCCGATAAAGAGCTTAGAATTATATTCCTTTCCATCCGAATTGGAGTCAAAGGTTGCAGTGAAATGGCCACGGGAAATATCCAATGACCGACAGGGACATGTGTGATAATTAAGAGTTTTGGAGCATTTCTACGACTGTTCCTAATTTCAAAACTCGTGCCAGAAAACTCAAGGTGAGAGGCGGCTCTCGGAGCTCACTCGGTGTTCGGCTTCATCTTACAATCAGTTGTACCATTAGTTCCCCGCGGCAGTTTTACTCTTATATTATCTTCAGAAACTATCATCCACGACGAACTATATTCTTATGTTTACCCAGACAGTCGAGGCGGCACGAGAAACCGGGGCCAGTACGGTCGCTGGTGGCTCACTGGAAGTGGTGCATACGCCAAAACTTGTTGACTCGCGTGCATGACTGATGAAGATGGATCTGTGCATCGAGTGCGCCGAGTCGAGATAGGTGAAGGCCGAGGACCTCGTCGGAGCGACACATCTGATGGATATAAATTATTTTAGTTACAACGGAAAATTAGCCTCAACGAGGAAGGAGTGATATATCGTCCACTAAACCTATGGTTTATCCAATCGTGGCCGTGGTTTCCCATGCCAGTAATTGGATGAAATCAAAATCCAGGAAAATATTCCCCAGAATATCCCACAGTCAGAGAAACCTGAGCCGCGACCAGGTCAACCGCTGTTCCTGCGTCTACAGTTCGAATCTCCACCAGTTTTCCGTAAAAATTAGACATTTCACTCTTTGTTTCGTTTTTTCGTTTCGAGCCCGACATATTGAAATTCCCGAATTCATTCGGCTCAGCGCAACAGTCGTCGATTACTTCTATGGGGTCAAGGAATCGGATTTCGCAAAGTGCGCTTTTTTGAGTCTTACAGATTTCAAAAACTGCTCGTTCCCAAACTCAAACTCTTATCTCTTCGAGAAACATGAGGTGGGTAGAGATGTAGGATTCATTGGAAGTTTGGGACGGCAGGCATACGAAATCGATCGACGGCGAAGTGAGTCTCCAGCAATTTCGCCAACTCACCGTTGGAACAGTCTCGTATCATTCCATCAGTGGAATTAGATGCGCGGAACCTTGTCACCGCCCCACATGCGCCGAGCGCTGGATTGACAACCTCGTAACGCAACGAATCAACGCCTGTGATCAATGACCTTCCCCTTCATGTCGTGCGGGCACTCATCGTTTTGAGAAAAACGAGAACTGTTGAATCCATTTCGATGGGATCGAGAATACACAAGACAATCTGCTAGCGAGGCTGCCTTTTCGCACGCAGAGCATAAACAGTGGCCATGAACTATCCCTCGATGAGCTCAAGAAAGAGGACTTAGAACTTGAGCCCCAATATGAGAAGTTTTTTTATCAGCCGGACCTTTCAAGAAGCTTTTTCTCGCGCAACATCTGAGCTCATTCTCGCCGGGACGAAATTTTCATTCGATCCGTGAGTGTCCTCGGTCCTAAGTATATGCTGGAAAGAGTTCACTAAAGAACCAAACTCCGGGACAACAGTATGCAAAGCCCTTCGCCGGTACTGAGCCAGCAATTTTTCGCAAAGAGTTTACAAAGCGGTTCCGTACAGTATTCTGAACGAAGAATACTATCATCAGCATCGGCGATGCCGCCACAGAGGACGACGTGCGATTCATACAGCTTGATATAAGGCCATATATATGCGCGCAACGAATATGAGCAGAAAATATGCGCACAGACTCCGACTACATCGAGCGTCAGAGCAGACAGAGTTCGTCCGGTGACCGTGGGAATTTACATAAATAATTACAAAGAACAGACACCCTCCTCAACCGCGACTGAATCCACTTTGTTTGTTATACGTGAGCCACAGAGCAACCTCGACCAACTGGTTGGTCGAGAACGTCAGACCAGACTTCTTGTCTGTATTTCTCCGAAAATTTCTCGAGACCCTGAGAGATTCTTCTCCGCCTTCATGAATACGCTCTGTTTAGGTAGTCTTTGAGTGGCTCCGCAATAGTGTACATAGATCGTCCGATTATGGGACAGTGCCCAATATAGGATATGTGGTGCGGTTTTCGAAACGAGCTGTGAGTCGAGCTCTCCGGTCACAGAGATAGACTCGCTCCTTGATTCTCACATGATGCAATCGCTCAGAGGACCATTTTTTCTCCGAATTTGAGTGAATTTTGTAGATTTTCCGAGTTGTGGGGGCGGCGCTCTGCTTGAGTTCATTATTGACTGTTACAGATTCTAGTGTAACTTGGTGACGAATCGAGTTTCCGTCCTAATATTCTGTATTTTGATCCCTCGGAGAGTCCTCTACAATACGCAGTCACTGATTCTCGTCTTCAAGAATTCTGACTAGAATCACCCTCATGATCGAAAAACTAGTAGAAAACCTAATATGGGATACGGAGGATGCTCTGATATGGTAACGGCTTATTGTTTTGATCTATGCGAGATGTAGTATTGCTTGCGAACGTTGTCGAGCTTGGTTGAAATGAAGCATACTTCTGCTTAACCAGCTGAGAATGAACATTGTAGCACCGATTTCTCGAACCAAGAGATTACAACAAGGAACGACTTCGCCGGAATAACTACGCGAGACGACAGATCTCGGCAGGGCGATCACCCGTCAAACGTGGTCCATTGACGGACGAAATCGGATCGAGTTATCTTTCGGAGATCAACTCGCTCCTGTTCTAGAAAACGCAACTCGACCTAAAGTATCCCATGAGCGAACGGTCTCGTCTATCATCGTTTATCGAATGAAGCACGGGGGATTTTTCAAGTGCTCGCGGTGGATCTCCAGACGGCGCACTTCGTAGTTTAGGCGCAATCGTCCAGAAAAGTGGTCACACCATGGATATCAGAGAACCGCAGCATAGCTTTGCATTGCTTCAAAATCCGAAATACGCTCCGTGTGTTCCCCCGGAGCAGAGTCGAAGGCTCCGCCAGCTTCACCAGACTTTTTTTCGGGAACGCACGGACGCGTGACGTTGTGGAGTTCTCAAAAGATGGGAGGAGCTTTTCCAGACCCAGAACTTAGAACGAACGCAAAGACGAGAAAAAGATGCCTGAGTCAGACCGGTGTTCAAATCGCTGCTATTTGCTTCTCGAGGTCTAACGTATTCCAGTCATGGAGCCGGTCGGATGTTTTGCCGGTGTGTTTCTTCTCTCTACTTCTTGTTGGTTGGCCGGAGTAAACGTTGCTAAGGTCGGCGCGCGGTGTGCGGTTACAGGACCACACCCTAAAACTCCGGACATCCCGCAGAGAAAGCCTAGAGAGCATTAAGTGAGAAGGTTTCGCTTACATGCTGAGCCGTGGCGTTTCGACCTATCTATCTATCTAACCTCTGCGGGAGTTGCTTCCTACCCCGACACCAGCCTATCCACCCACCCACCCAGCAACCCACTCACTCACTCACTCTCTGCGTCTCCAGCACATAGTACAAGCAAGACCTCGAGACGAACAACCGACCGAAGCGAACCACCACCAAAAACGGAAGTATCTTTCGGTCGATAGGATGGAAAAGGAAATGTTGCCTTTCTCTCAATCCTTCCAGCTCTCCATGTTTGGCGATCGAGAGCCGGCGCTCCGACCCGGGTTCGAAAAAGACAAAGCGGGGATCCAAACACTCAAGTGTATTGTTTAGGATTTTTCTTTTGCCAGCCGCAGCAAAGGAAATGTCGCGTGCTCGGAAACTTCCTGCGGCGACATCGCAAGGATCTGTCGCCGATTCTCCCGCGATCGCAAGAATATCATCGGACCTTTACCCAAACTACTCCCATTGTTGCTCCCATTGTTCGTGAATTATGAAATTTAGCGTTTTTCCTTCGCATAATCCTTTCTTGTCACGAAGAGAACCGAAATCTACGACATCAAAGTCGAGGCTCTTGAAAACGATGGGAAAGGGATGAAATCAAAACAATTGAAGAAGGTTTGTAATCGAGCCAAAAACAGCGCTAATCCGTGATTATCAAACTTAGTGGAGATTAAAAGCGGATTCCGAGCGGAAGACGAGAGATTAACGGAGCCAGATGTAGATGCAGCCGAAGCCTCTACAACGTAATGCTCTGTTTTTTACGGTCAGTCTCGTGAGCATTGATTCACTCTTCGGTCCTGGCTCGCGAATTCCGACTGTTTCAGAGAGTTTCCGGCGGAACGAAGCCTCGCCAAGAGTCGGATATCCTGCTGCTCTGAGCTTATCTTGATTGAATTTAGAGGAGAAAACATCGAGAGCTGATCCACCAGAGAGTTGAAGGAGGCAGAGAGCAGCCTTTCTTTGTCTCTGGAGCTGTAATTGGATGAAATAATCTATTTAGCAATCAACACGTTACCCATTCGAGAAGCGACAATTTGAATTTGCGTGCCTGATCCGATTTGAGTTTTTCCTCCCTCCGCTAGCTCGTCATCGGGCCCATCGCTTCCTGTCTCCGACTTTCATTCTTAGAGCGTAGCAGTGAAAGCTAGATTCCGGAGAGCTTCGTCAACAAATCTTAATAGGACACTGACTTGAAAGACGATTGTCATGACCGCCGCCTTCTTGTTTTCAACGAGGTACCTCTAGATCATCCGGGCAATGCCAGAAATCGTCGATTACATGATCAAAGATTTTATAATTCTCGGTATGTTCCGTTGATAAGGCTCTCGCGGCAATCAGTGGTGCCGAATCATCTTTTTGAGATTTGGTTTTTGATCTCGGGATCTCGAGCGACTCTCAAAATCGCTCCATAAGATCGTCCGAAGAAAAGCGACAATATCGAGCAAGACAACGATATACCCTGAAAAGTGACGTGCAATCGTCGCGTATCGACACCGCCATTGTCGCCCATCAGTGAACTCTCTCGTGTCTCTTTCTCTTCGAGAATTTTCGGAGAATTTTACATCACGCGATCGAGATGGTTGTTCCAATATGCCACTTTGTCAACGCCTCCGTGTTTTTTTCTCCTCTACGATATTTAGGAAACTTTGGAAGACAAGCTTTTGGTCCGATGTAAACGCTGGATCTCAGTCAGAGGTTTTGGCCTGAATCGATCGGGCGGAACTGAATGATGGAAGCGCTAAGGTCACTGTCTTATCTATGATAAGCTCCGAGAGATGGAGATCGGTTCTCTCCCTAACCAAAAGGAGATTCCGCATAGAATTTTTTCGAGCGATGACGACCTCGATACAGAAACCATCGAACTCAATCACAGTGACATTTGTTTCAATCGATTTCTTGGTTTCATGATCGAAATAATGTTCGTTCAAAATTGAGCCACAGGAGGCTTTCATGACGAGATTCTCTCGCCGCCTGCCCAGTGCTTGGCAATGGAATCGAACGTCATCACTGGAACTGTTGTATTGCGACGCGAAAGCGCGGGATGAAACGAAATGACATGTTGTCCACTCGCATTCGGCGTTTGACCTCATCGGTCATCCAGCTGCCAACCTTTCCTCTCCTGGAAGGAAGATGTCAACTGTACGACATGAGGGAAGCAAGTGAAAGCAGGGGAGAGAGGAAATCGGGAGAAAGTGCACGAGGCAGAGCTACAGAACATTGTTTCGCTCCCCCGTTCTCCTTGCCCGCTACTCCCCCCTTCCCTCCTTGGCGGCCGTCCGACAGGCGATCAGAGTTCTCCCGACGTCATCTCCGTCCTCCTTGTTCCTTCCATTCTCTACATCCTCGTTTTCTGCTGACATACGACTTCACCTATTGCCGCCAACACCACCACCGTCGCGCCGCCGCTGCCATCGTAGCCACCATGATCCCCTCAAGACGAGTGAGAACGTTCTATCCAACACTTTTCAGCCAGCCTGTCATCTTCGCAGAGGTGAAAACGTGAGAGAGTTTGTGTGATGTTTCTTATTCTCTTCTGTCGTTCTTAGCTTTTTTTTTTTTTCTTGTCGCTCCTTGTCTTGTTTCCCTGGCCCAATCCCTTCCTCCCCCTTTACCTCCTTGCTAGGCCTCCCGCGCTGTTCCTCTCGCGGTCCAGGTCGTTTCATCTCGTTCAAACTCTTCATTCGAATTTCGCTCGTTTCCCATTTCAGTCGTTTCTTTTCGTTCGTCGGTTGCTCTGTCCGTCCGTTTGTCGGTCGGTCCGTCGGTCGTTTCCTTCTCGTTTTCGTCAGCGGCGACGGCGGCGCCGGCCGCAAAAGCTTTCTTCTAAACCTCTTTCTGCTTCGGGCAATGGACACACATACATACACACAAACCACCCGACTACACGCCGTGCAAGCACAGCTCGTCTGTGAGAGGATATGCAGAGCGTGCGCGCGCGCGTGCATGCATGCAAGCAAGCAAGCAAGCAAGCAAGCGAGTCAGTTTCTACCAAGAAAGCTACAACGAAAGCAGCAGCGGCAGCATTTCCTAGAGTTTGGGTCATAGATTGAAAATTGCCAATAGAGTATCGAGTCTGCGTCCGGAGGGCACAGGCAGTCGCGAGCCGCGACCATCGCGCGAAAAGCAGCGGCAACGGAAGGAAGAGAGGCGAAATTTAAAAAGACTTGACTGTGGCGATATTTTGAACTTTGCGCTCGCTCGCTCGCCCCCTCCCTCCCTCCCTCACTCGCTCGCTCGTTCATAAATCTTCCTGGCGGCGGCGCGAAGGAGAAAAAAGATTCATAACTCGAGTTCACTTATCTCCACGTGTGGTTACGCGTTGTGTTTGTGGGCTTGACTGACTGAGGCTCTCCATTGCCCGAAGAACCGCAGGAAGAAGGCGAATAGATTTTTTTTTGTCATGAACCCTTCGCTGGAGAACCGCTACACTTGGACTGATGGTCTAAACGAGCGTGGAGCGAAATCTTCAAAATGAGAACAATTTCGAACTCGATTCCTTGATCTACTTCTCAAGGTTGTCCTAATTGATTCCTCGGCAATGGCACTGTCAGTGGTTTTCTTTTCGCAGATCTAACACAACTAGGGGTCCCTGGAGAAAGATCGGCGGAGAATTTCGCAGAAAAATCATCAGTGTTTTGAAATCGAGGCGTTGAGCTCGATCACCCATATCGACCGGGGGCTCGAAATATGCCTAAAATGGTTTCAGGGTCGTTCGATGGAATCGTCGAGTCTCGAGTTTTGAGCGATGATCACCGCACATGAGCTCCTGCAAAGCATTCATCGAATCAAGACCCACGTTTTCTTCCTGTCGTGCACTCTGATGACCTTACCACGGAAAACCCGATTGAGACTATGTTTTGAGCTTCCATCCATCACCGATCCCCGAATCATCGAGTTCAACGGTGTTTGATCTCAACAAATCATTACCCGCTCCCGATCACGATCTCGAGTTTCTCGTGATCCCTCTAAGTATGGATTTCGGAAATCAAGGTTTTCGTCGAGTCTTATCGGAACTATACTCCCAAATCTCCGAAAACAGCTCATGGAATCAACTTGGTGGTGGGAACGGCGCAGCCACATGACGTTGAATCCGTATCTGGTAAGCAGCTTACGACCTGTCCAGCTAGCGCGTAGCTTACGTCGCGTCGTCGTATGCAGAGAAAACGCCGATGCTGTTTTGGCCGTTAACGATTCGATGGTGGGCACAACATGTCAATCGGCATGTGGCCGAATAGGTGTTGCCTCATCACCGGTCGCGACTCGCGAGTAGGTCCGCCCACCCGCTCATTCGTTCGTTCGCACGCTCGCTCGCTCGCTCGCCAACCAATGCTCCAGTCGGCCAAATCAATGCCCGACGCAAGTAAACAAGCAAACGACTCGGAACACCGAAGACGGACTGACGGTCAGACTCGGTCGCGACCAAACAAGCCATAGAATCACACGGATTACAACGAATCGGAGTTATTTGTGTAACCCTGCCTTCCTTCGTCCGCTTTCCAAGCCCTGTTCCTCCCGACCGACGCTCCTGCCTTATTCCTCGGATTCCCCGTCGCAGAAATGCAAACACGTCGAGCAGACGTGACGTGCACTATCTCTATCTTCGTGGATTCGAGGCGGACGGTAACGCAAGCAGCATTCACTGCGCAACGAGAATATTGCCATACGGCCTCTATCGTGCCGAAGACCCATCGAACGACGCCGCATCAATGTTGCAACAGGTTCTCGAATCTTCGACGGAACGAGTCGAACAACGAACTTCGGCCACTGGACCGCAACTGGCGGCACCTGTCGAGCGACTGTCGGACGGGAAGGCTAATCAAATAAAGCGAAAGTTTCCATACGTCATTTTAATGATTAATACTCCTCGGAGAAACTCTCGGTCGTCGTATCCTTCGCGGCTCTCGTTGTTGTCGGTGGTGTTTCACCAGCAAGCGACCGCACCTGCTGGCTCCGATCCATGCGAGGACGAAAGTGGGAGAAAATCCGATACTTTCTCCAAGAGTTGCAATCAATCTTCACCGGTTTAGAGTCCCGTCTCTGAATTCCAATCGAATCACGAAGGATTCAACTCCTCTTGTGCCATTTCCCTCAAGCATCCGTGGTTATCGATAAATTATGACAAGGTGCCATTGGAGAGTTGTCAGTTCTCGACGAAGAAACTTCCGATCGTTTCTGTTGTTGACTGAGCGCCAACGAATCTGGTTGGAGTCATCTTGAGCAACTGACGGATACGAGCGATTGAGATGAAGGAGTCACCAACTTGTTACGGTGTGGAGACCGCTTCCTCAATCCGAATCCCATACTCCCTCACCCAGGGGGGGGGGGAGGGGCAAGAAGGCAATTCCATATTCTTAACTCCATATATCACTCTAAATATCCGACCGATATAGAAATTGAGGGGAAGCTTGTCCCCTGATGCCGCAGTCCTTCAGAGGGAACCAGATCAGATTCGGATTTGGTTAGGCATCGAATAACGAAAGAAAATCGGGCATAAATGACGAACTACAGATTGCACCCACCCCTAGACGTTTCAATGTCAAAATGATTCCGGTGGAAACCGAAAGAATATATTTCACGTTTTGAAACGGAAATCGAAAGGCTATCCTCAATATTCTCGATCTGTCTCGTCAGGTCTCGATTCAAACCGAATTTCCCGGGGATGATTCCCTGCACCCAACTCTACTTCTCTATGGATTGAAAAATTGAATCCTGGGCATTCAGTCCTCTAGGGTTTGTTTTCCGCCAAAGTGTATCCATGGCATAGCTCCCTCCTCCCCTCCCCCCTTTGGATACCTACTGGTGGCCCGCAGGGTTTCTGAATCTGAAGTCGCTGTCGTAGAATGAGTCTATTCGCTCCATCGATTTGGTGAACAATCAGCTAGAGCAAGATGTTCCGAACTCTTCAGAATCGTCATCAGACGACCATTTCTCCAGAAACAACTTTGCTTCAGTTTTTCGTGAGCTGGAGATTGTTTCCGAAACAAAATTAACGTTCTCCCACGCTGCTTGGAACAAATTCAAACATCCGACGGAAAATCACTGCGGACACGAAACTGAAGTGGATTCGTCGTCAGCCAAGAACGCTTTTTGACTTCTGCAGCTCGTGTGTAGAGCAATTTCTAACGAGCATCGGTCGTCTGTCGTCTTCTGGGGCTCCCGAATAGAATCTTCTGCCCGGTTCGTCCAAGCGTTGATTCGTCCGTCCGTCCGTCCGTCCGTCAACGAGTTGATTTCTTTTCTGCCTTATCCCCTCTTTCCGCTGCATCTGAGCCCGCGTCTCCCCGGTGCTGTCTCCCTCTCCCCTGGACAGCTCACTGCCGTTTCCAGCAGCCGTCAAGCAAACAATGCTGAATGTCTCCCAGGGGATCTCCCATGCTGTTGTGCAAAGACTACTCGGAACACCGACCGAGGTAATATCGTGTCCAAATGAAGCCTAATTGTTGAAGTGGCTATAAACATGACATTCTCCTGCAATTCAGACATGCTCCCGTCTGTTAGCAAGGAGTTGGATGCTCGGAACCGTTCCACTGCGATCCCACCGAAAAGAACAACCGTTTCTTCGCGGAATGTTTCCGAACAGAGAACCAATTTCGAGGAAAGTGTCCAACGTTCGGAAACAAGCTTCGAGAAAAGTCCCGAAACGGAACGTGCGACATGTGAAAATGCCACATTGTGACACGATAGTTCCCCTCGAACATTTCCAGAGTTCCTCATTTGCCCGGGGTCATGAGGTTGGGCTGCCTCTTCCTCCACGTTCTGTCGTTGCCGAACCGAGGGAGACCTAAACAACTCCTGGAGGTCTTGACAGCTCGCTTGTACCTCACCGGACGGGTCCTAAAAGGTGTCCAGAGCCGAAGGTTTCAGCAGAGGAGCAAAGTTTCGGAGTAAGTTTCGAGGGAGAGCTCAAAAGGGAGTAACTGGGGGTGAGTTGTGCGCATGCGCAACCCAAGCAGACGAAGAGTTGGAGGAGGGAGTGAAGGAAAGTGACGACTACGGCAACCACCACCGCCAGCACCACGACGAGGAGGAGGAGGTCCTGCGTGCACAACGATCAGCAAAAGCAACTTACCAAGCGAGAAACCAACTTTAAATGCAAGTTCCCAAGTGCAAGTAATCCAGCCGGCTAAAAAACGAGCCCTCGAGCGACCCGAGGAGTGGTGAGAGATCGAGGAAGAGGGTGGAACGCGATCCTTGGCAAAATAAAAGCACGCTGCTCCAACACCCAGCTCGACCGCCTCTTCGGTTGTCGCCTTATTTGTTCGTTGTTCCTCCACGGAAAAGCAACGCGGACAATCCACTCGTTTTTTCGACTGAGAAGTCGCTTATCCTCGTCATCGGATTCGACACCGACCCTCGAACAACAAGGCTGCGAGTTGCGCGCCGCGAGCCCGCCAAGAGGAAAGCGACGACGACGACGGCATCCATCTCGTGACAAGTGGACTCGAGATAGAAGTACTTCAAGCATCAAACCAACGGAAGACGAAGCAGTCGCTGCTGATGCTTCACGAGGACCAATACCAACACTCCCAGCAGCAGCAGCAGCAGCAACAATAACAACAACAACGACACCACCCGTGGCAGGAGCAACAACAACAACAAAAACCGCGTTGGAGAAATGGCAGGAAAACCACTCAGGATCCAGTTGATGTTGGAGAAGTGCACCGAAGGCCATGGAGCCAATGGGGCCGCGGCCGAACAGCCGGGAGAAGCGACGACGCCTCCGAAAAATGAGGTTTTCTACAAGGTATGTAGGTCTTGTGGGGTTGGGGGGGGAAATGTGTAGTGGGTGGAAAGAAGGACGGGAAGCAAGGGATTCGTGCATGAGAGTTGGCTGCTCGTATCCCTTTGGAGAGGAGCTTTACGCGAGGCCGCCACTGGGAAATGGATGGATTAGATGAAACCATTTGGGCTTCCATCCATTTGCACAGCACTACAGTGTGAGACCGATAGAGAAAAACAGGCGCGGGAAAACGGAGGAGATCTGAGGGAACTGATTGGCCGCCTGTCGCTTATTCCTCACCAAGCCCAGCTCTCGAGACTTGTCATCCCTCCCATCCCCTAGTTCCCCCTCCTCCTCCAATCCGACTTTTCTGTTCTCTCCCGCTCCCATTCAAGTGTCCGCTAGATTCGAGAGAGCGATTTTTCTCTTGGAATCTCTGCACTTCATCTTGCTGTTCTTGTCTCATGTTCGTCGTCCTTGCCGGTTGCCCCTCTGTTCACTTTTCTCTTTGAGAGCGGTTCTCGCCGGTATCAGTGAGAACGGGAGTTGAGAATAGTCTGAAATTCTTGATCGATATCTGGATTCCTGGCTCTGGAACGAATCCGAGTACGACAAAAACGATAGCTTTGAAATTTCATTGTTTGTTTGACCGCTGTGTTCTATCCATGGTTCCAATACATTCTTGCTGCCGTCTGTCTCTAGGACAGGCGATTTACATAGTCGCATATTCCGCTATGATTGATCGAGGGACGGGTTTATAAATGATCAGATGTCCCTATATTCGTCGTGAGCTAAAAACGTGGATTGAAGTGATCGCACACAGTTTGACGCAGTGTTGCTCTCGTCATTGCCGTCTCCATGGCTACCCTGGTAGGAAGCAGCCTCACGCGACCGTCTCTCCTCCACTCACGAGACTAACGAGCTGGACAAGCCCGATCAGCCGTATCTTCACCTCATGAAGTATCAGCCTAGTCTCGCGGAGTCGGATGACAAATCATCTCGAGATCCTATTGCAAAAAGATCCGACGACCCGTTTAGGAAGGGAGCGAGGACATTTTCATCCTGTCGCCTTTTTATGCGCAAAACGATCGAAGTTGGTTGCGGCTACGAGCACTTTTCCGCCTCATTGAGCGCAGAGGACCTCCGGTACTCCACGCAATATTACGTTCTGACATTCTGAAAAAAGGCTGTGAGAGGATCTTAGACGGAATGCCGGAACCACGCGATGCGGTTATGTTTTTGCACTTCGCGAAAACTGAGCCACACGGTCCCGATTACATAACCAGAGAGGCTAACTCCAGAGTTCCGAAAGGCCCCGTATCGGTCCAGACCTACTATGAGACCCGATCGTAGTTCATGCATATCGAATCGGTTGGGTCTATCGCGATTCGTTACTGAAGCGATGTAACCCAAACGCAATTATTGGCCGCAGGGTTGTCAATCGTCAACGTAGCGAGCTACTGTTTTCGAGGCATTATTATCAGAGCGTTGCTCTGCCCTCAGTTTGGATTCAGGCTCGAAGGACTCGAGCGATGTTTCTAAAAACGGATTTCCCCACATCAGTCAGTCGGGTGTTCGCCCGAAGGGTTCGCGCTCTCTGGCGGTCTTCCAGTAGCGGCTGAACGTGTTGGGTGGAACAGTGTCCAATGTAGTCGTAATAAGTAGTTCTCGCGATCGAACGAACACACACACACTCATCTTCAATCAAACAAGAATTAATTTCGACAGAGCGAACAAATAAGAGCGCTGCTCTCGTGTCGGGAAATTGCTTCCGCACGACGGCACCCCTCTGGCCTCTGGCTACAGAGGAAAACCAAAGCCGTCGCAAACATCTTCAACGAAGTTTGCATTCTACCGCGAGCAAGACGGGCGGAGACAACAAGCAAAGATTCAGATGAGCGGTCGTATATTGAGCGCATATTGCGACACGCGGTGGACGGGGTGAACTCAGGACAATGGCTCCTTTGTTCCTGGAGTCTACATGACCAAAGCCCTGACCTTGTCGGAATTGAGCTCTATCTTCAAGCTGAAGGTTCGCAACGTGAGTCGAAAATCTGCTCGATCCGAACAGTTCGTTGCATTTCTCCGGAACCCGGAGCGAGCCGTGTTCTACCTGTAGCTCTGTAGGAGGAGAGGAGGCACGGCATCGAAAGGAAATGAAAGTGCCTCGAGGGTTTTATCGATGTAGGAGGTTGCAGCTCATATAAGTTGCATTAGCTAATTCTACACAGGTACTGAATTTCCGGTAAGAGCTGCAGAGAAAGTATGCTGATTTGAATTGAGTTCAATTTCCGTGTTGTTTTATGCAAAGGCTTCCCCGTCCCCGCTGGCTGTTGGTGCCGGGACGGTCGGCTGCTCTCCGTTACGCCATTTATGCAGTTCACGTCCAAGCCAGCGCGTCCTGTGAAGCGAATAAGCAGAGTTTTTCCAGACTTTAGATACGTCACTCTAATTATGTGGAAGTTCAAGCTCCCGCGCTTCTTTGCAGAGTTTGTTTCGAGGTCAGAAGTCTATGAACCGGCAACGTGCTGAGATTCCGAAGATGATTCTAGTATGCTTCGATTGCGAATTCGTCATCGATGTGACGGGGCATGATTTCGTTGCCCCGTTTGAATTCCGTCGTTTTATCATTCGCGGATATGAGGACGAACATAGCCGCGAGCTCAGCGACCGGGATAAAACTCTATCTAAGCCGATAACCTTCCGTTGACGGGATGCCAATTTCGCGTATCACTCAGCTTGATCCTCCGCGATCAAAGACGGCGCGAAACTTGTCGCGAGCTATGGGGATTACCAAGTGCCAAAAAACCCACGAAATTCGACTATGGAACCAGATTCCGTAGACGACGGCAAGGGATTAAGACTTCTCGAGTCACCGCTGTGGTTCAGCTATCGCTCAGCAGCGACAGCCCACACTGTAGTCGGTCGGAACCGTCGAGCTTTATCCCTCTGCCTGCTGTGCTAGAAGTCACAGTTGAAAAACTCTCAGCTCGCTGGACGGCAGACGCATTCGCACGCCCCTATTGTCGAGGCGTTTCAGACTGAGTTCGTCAAGGTGGAAAACATTAGTACACGTAGTGTTCGTAGCGCTCGATTGTTCCTCGGAAGATTCATCTAATCCCAGATCCAAAGAAAATCGAGTGCGCTGACCGCTGCAGCGAGTCGATCGGATGATCCGAGAGTTGGTTTCGTTGTTCTGACGGGAACAAAAGTCACCTTTTCCAAATCGAAAAACGAGGCCGAAGCCCCAGCGATCCAGGAGACCGCGTCGATCAAAGATTCGTCAAAAACCTCACCCGGAGCTCTAAGGTGTCACTGAATGGATCGGCCTAACATGTCGATGAAGCTCCGTGATTTCGCTGGCCTCGGTGAAGCCAACTTCGGGAGTCAGACTACCTCGTCAAGCGAACCGATCGGAACTTTGATCGATGATGTGACTGCTGGAAGTTCTCCAGAAATTCTGCCGGGCGCTCCCGACGAACTCGATGGTCTTACGAGTCCAGGCGCGCTCAGGTCGTGGCGCAACGAATCTTTCAAACTCAAAACGCGAATCATGAAAGTTGTGAACAACTTTGAGTTCGGAAAGGATCTCAGACCGGTTTCGTTCAAGGTACAGTGGCTTCAGAATCGACGGTGCTCACTTCAGACCAATATCCAATGCAACGGAGGAATCGCTACAGGTTTTGGAAATGTGTTCAGCCTCAGAAGTTGATTCTTTCGGTAGTTGTGTGGATTCGTTGAGAAATACGATTTGTAGATGCCTTAGAAGCACTCGATACGACTAAGAATCGAGTCGAAACTCGCGATACTAATCCGAATGAGCTTCAACAATGCCAGCTCCAGACGGCAGTCGTGAGCCTCAATTATTCGCTTGGTAAACAAGGCTTCACCGTTGGATGATTTCCGAGCATTTTTCTTATTTATTGCAGACGGACGGATCGCGATTCGATCTGGACACGACGATCAAACTGAACGTCAACGCCGCCTACCAGATCTCATTCAATTTTCGTCCCGTTGTCCGCATCGAGTAAGTTGGAGCATTCGATCAAGAGGTCGAACTAGATATTTGAGGTCTTTCCAGCTTTCCTCAGCAAGTCACAACTCGAAACCATTCGAGCATACAGCTGCACGGGAAGTTGACCGTGTATCAAATCGAGAACATCGCTATCTTGTGATATTTTTTGATCGTTCGCCTGAAGTTTCGTGAATCTTTTGTATCTTCGATTCAGTGTCACAGGCTTCCTTTGTGGCTCTTCTCGATCAGAGCACTTCCGTAGCCAAAACTTGGAATTTTCCGTTTCAATCATCAAAGACCTCCATGAACTAAGTCGGGTTGACAAGTTCCCTCTTGGAAGCCTGCGACGACGATCGGAAGAGTCTTTGCTCCCGTTCGTCTTTCTGATCCCACGCGGTACATGTCATCGAACGTTGTCTTCAGCCGCTGATGTACACGATGAAAAGCAGCAATAAGTAATTAGAGGCTCGTGTCTGATCTGGGAGCTACATCCACGCGAAAGTAGCTCCCGTCATCCGTCGCGAGTCCAACTTGTTACCAGTCTAACTCCGTGTATTCGAATCCCTGGAGCGTGATGGGATCGAGGTTGAACTCCTTTCGAGTCACTGCGGAATTCCGTCTTGAAAAAATGAATCCACCAAAGATGCGGTTTGCTCGTTGTGCAAGAGTTTTCCGAGGAGGTCGTCGAACAGAATGAATCTAACGACGTATTTCACTCATCAGACGACTCGAGATCATGGGCGAGGTGAAGTCTCCCACAGAAACTGCCCGAGACATCGAGAGTATCACTTACATGACGTACTTCGACACCAAGGCGAAGGAAACCTCTAAGAAAAGGGAGCGCAGCAAAATCCACATCACGCTAGACGTGAGTTTCCCATTGTTCTTCGTTTCCGACGATTTGTTAGTCGAATTTTCTTGGTTCTCTCATAGCGATAGGGGGCCAATTCGTCTGACTCAAAGAGGGTTTTTTCGATCACAGCTTGGGGAACACGGCCACTTGAATTACGACATTCAAGCGAAATTTTACGCGGAGAAGAACGACAACCACGTGTCCTGGGGGAACCCTTTGCATCAAATCGAGTTAGAAGCTAGCTGCGTAGATGGAGAGGTAAGTGTTCCCACTTAGATTTGACACAAGAGAACGATATATTCTACTTCGGAAAACAGGAGTGTTCTCGAGATAGTCCTTCGATGAAAACTTTTCTGTCGATTCTCCTTCTCTGATTCTGGATCGGAAAACTGCCTGAAAGAGACGAATCCATTGTCTGCGCTGTATTTCAGGTGAAAGTTTCGAAGACTACCTTCCGATAGGATGAGTCCGATCATCGTCAATCTATACATCGAAGATTTTTGAGCGACCCTCTCACACTCTGAATCGATTCGAAGTCTCAGATTCATTGGAACCGAAACCGAAAGAGCGTATTGTGCAGATCGACCTAAGAATCCCCTAGTGTGTGTGTGTGTGTGAGGTTGTAGATCTGCGTCGCCACTGCCAAACCGGTAACCGATGGAATCTATCTAGAAAGCAGAATCGACGATGTCTGTTGAAGTCGCCGGATTTCCAATCAAGCCTAACCACAGGAAAACATCGAAATATTCGTAGATATAAGAAGTTCACCGTGCTCGAAGAAGCTTTGTGTGAGTGATGTGCAATTTCGAAACGATGAAAATGTGTGAGGGTTCTGAAACAAACGCCAAGCATGTTTGGTACAATCTTCTTGAATGACTCGAAGGATAATCGCGCTAGGTATTCGTTTCTGGCAGGAGAAGATAGGTTCGATGGTTTGAACCAGAGCCCCGCGAGCAGATGATAATCCACGACTTCCAGAAAGTTGACGTTGGTGTAGGCGTGGAAGGTTCATGTGCCGTCACTTAGAGGAAACTGCATCACGCATCTAGAAAGCGCGTGATAGCATATGCGTAATGAACTACCGTTGGGTCGCGGCCCCTGTACAGCCCGAATAGATCCACCAGACACCGAATAGCTAGTTAGCCCGCGAGCACTCCATGAGCGAGGAGAGCGTTGTCGTCTTGAGTCTCTGGGGAAACCGACGCCGCCCCCGTTGCCACCAACGATTCAAGGTGGCGGGCGCCCGAAAAAAGAGGAACTACCTTCCCGTGCTCTATACTTCTGTCCGTCCGGTCGACCGAGCCGCCGCTGATTTCGTTCCTCCATTGGCTGAATTATTCGCGACCACCAGCACCATCGGGAGCAGGGACAGCGTTTCTGCAGATCGATTCTCACGAAGCGCTAAAGTTCAAAATGCAGGCTCCGTTCACCCTCCTCGTTAACTATTGACAACCAGCCACCCCTGCCCCGGCGTTCAACCGTCCTTCAGCGGCCCTGAAAATCGAAACTCCCACTCAGAGCAGAACTTTTGGTAGACTTTCCGCTCCCATTATCTATTTGTTTCGGGTCGCCTGTTCCTCTTGGACTCACTCTCTCTGTTCAACTCGGCTCGTCAGCGTCATCGACAGCTTAACGAAGTACCTAAACGAGTGCTCCGATTAGCAATGGCTCACGTGACTATTCTCGCAAATATAATCGACGCAACTATTGTCATAGAATGAAATGCGTCCATCGCTCGCTCTCTCTTGAGACGAAAAGACCAAAACCGGAACGCGAAGGATTTCTCAAGAAGGGAATAAGAAAAAAACTGGGATCTCTCCTCGCTCCACAGTCGCATGAAGCCAACAGTCAAGCCCCTATATCTTCCAGACCGTGTATATTACCTACATTTTAATTGACGATTGATGGACATTACTGTCTTGGATGAGTTTTCGGTCCAGTCGGAGACGAATAGATTGAGACGTTGGTCGGACTCTCAAGCAACTTACACAATGTAACAATTAACGTATTCCTGATCAACCTCTGTTTTTCTGCACCTCTCCTCTGAGAATAAACAAAATGTTAGGAAGATTCCGAAGCGATAATACATCATCATATCACATCTTAGGCCATGGAGGCAAATCTTATGTCAGCCGAGAACTGGCTGACGTAACGAAATGTCGGCGGAGATTCCAGTCATCTCGCACGAAATCATTCTGCAGCCAAGAACGTCGGTTTTTTGAGAACATCTTGTACCTAGTTCTATTGTGATATGTGAACGCGATAATAACTGTCGTATTAGACCTGCAGTCAGTATCCATAATGGAACGTTCGATAATAATGATGAAACATCAAATACGTAAGCTAGAACTCGAGAGCATGTTTTCCTGAGAATAAAACTCAGATTTGGAAAAACTCTTCAATCCTCCCTTTCTTTCCAAGACTCATTCTGCGACCGCCCTAAAACGCTATATCGCTTGCAGGCCGGAAAATGAATCAGATAGAATCGTGTCGGCTCGAAATTTCGTAGTTTCTGAGAGGGAAAAAGATTCTTCTCAAGATCACCCGTTCCGACAGGAGAAACGTCCGATCTCGAATCAGAGTTCTCAAATTGATCTCCGACGTTGATTCATCTGATGAAACGAGCGGGCGGGCAGTATTTCGATGGCCGGTAGGGGTTTCGGCGTATCTTTCCTGAGCTCGTGCCTCCTCGGTTTAGAACCCCGGACGCCGCCTCAAATGAAGCAAGCTCTCCAAAGGCCTGACCGAGACCCAACTCAAGCTCTTGGAAACGTTGATCAATGATGGATTCCACAAATGGGAAAGCTGACCCTGAAATTGGTTCGCCCGTGAAGAGAAACATTTAACACGAAGATGCCCCGTTTCGTACGGAGCTCGGACTCCGAGTCGGACATTTACTCTTGCATATCGTAGCACGACGAGAACGCATTGCAAGTAATTCGGAGGTAACTTCCTAAGGCGACAAAATTTTTGTAAAGTCGATTATTCTTTTGATTCGAATGTCCATTTTAGAGTGGCTCACCATCGAGCCTTGAGTTTGGTGGTTTCGAGTTATAACGACGGAATAACAAAGAGAAATGAGCGACACGACGACGTTGAGGACGACTGCATTCTTTGTTTACTTCGCTCCAATCTTAACAATGAGGAATATTCAAAGTCCTCAGCGAGACTCTTGCTTAACCGATTCCGTTCGTGACGACGTCTCGACCCCTCCGTCTTAGTTTTCGTTTTCCCAAAGATCCGCTCCGACTTTATCGAGTATTGTGTCGATGCAAAGTTCGGTGTCTCAAGGCTCAATTTTGCTTCGAGTACGTGCGAATCTGCGCAAAGATCTAAAACGACCTTAAAGACACCGGCTCCGTCCTTTCACTTGATGTGTTTTTCACTTTTGCTGTTTATAAACCTTGGAATCTGCGGGATCCGTGAAATTTCGGGAAGCATTGACTGTGGAGAAGAAAATTCCACCGTTTCCAGACGATACGAAGCCTCATAAAAGCTTCGACGGGATCGATGGCATGCGGATAAACGCTGCAGCGGAAAATGTCTTGTCGCCGTCATCGTTCCAGAAAATGAGCTACTTATAAATACTACCGAGGTGTGTGTTTTCGAAACGGAGCCTCACCCACGGGGAGCGTCATCGATTTCCACCAAGCAGGCATCCGGACGCGTACACGAGGCCGGGTGGTGACATTGAAATCCAAACTGTTGAATGAAAACAGTTTTCGTTTTTGTGCCAGCTCGGCGACCGAAACCTCTGTCCAGCCAAATCTTGCAACAAACTTTGGATACATATGCCGAAGCTTCGTGCCTCTATGAGCGGGCGATGCAACTTTGATCATCAGACTAGAAAACAAGCGAGTGAGATCATTTAGCCAACCTTGCGTCCAAGTTAAGCCATTCCGGGCAGTTAGCGCGCGTGAAATTCCGAGATTGCGTTCTCCGTCGTCACGGTATCCGGTCACAACAAACTCGACCAAACAGGAAAAACACCCGTTAGGCATTCATTAAGTCCTCTTGAAGATCGAGTGGAATCTTTTATAAAAGAAACACAATGAGGTCAAAAAGCTCGATGATTGCATGAAACCAGAGACAGCCGTCGGCAGATAACTCCGGCCACAGAAAGGAAGAAAGAGATCAAAGTATCTAAATAATGAGTAATCGTCTATGATTTGGAGGTTTCTCTTCTCCAGTACTCCCGCGGACACCCTTCATTATCGGATACCTCGGAAGACCTCGAACTAGAGCATTGAGACGGAAAAGGATCCGGCTGGAAACGCAGCCTCAATGTTTTCGTCGGTGATGAGGCACCCGATTATTGTTACCCAAGATTAGGACGAAAGTGATCATGACGGAAGCGATGCTCGAGACAACGATGGCAATGATAGCGTCGGCGTTGATCAACACGATCTCGACGCCGATGGCTGTGATGCAACAGCCAGTCCAGTGTCGTGCGATCTGTTTTAGTTTGCTCAGCATACACACAGCAGACAAAAACGAATATGACAGAATACTGGAGGTCGTCGTGGAAAGAGTTTGCTCGGCGAAGAAGTCTACGTAGTACGTCGTGGTCGATGGTGGAAGAAACACTAATGGGCAAGGAGGCAATACAAGCTTTGCCATTATAAGACCATCGCTGATCGTTGAGAGAGAAACGCACGCGTGAAACTAAAAGCGACTCCGCACCACACAGAGGTATGTAAGAGAAACTTTTATTCTGATGAGGACTAACTACGCTCGGCCTGACAGTGTTAAACTCGGTTGCTTACTTCCACGGATCCTCGGAGGTTCTCATCGAGTTCTGACTCTATTCCGCCACGAGTGATGCCTGCAATTGTTCGTTGTGATTCACGATGGGACCTTCCGTGAGAAATGGCCGGCATCGCCTCCACCCAGTGAAGTCCACGGTTCTTTTGAAACGCCCTTCTACCCCGTTGCGATCGAAGTATTGTGTCTCCTCCTTCGCTGTAAGCGGGAAGAAATGAAATTTCCGCCGTCGTTTCCAGAATGGCTCTGACTTCGAGAGTTCTGGATGCGCGCAGTTCATTCCACGCGAGTCCCCTCATTGCTTGCGCGATTCGATTTCTGATATCTGATTCTTTAGGGGCATGGACCCCGAAAACCGGTTACCAGGAACAGAAAGATATACATTGTCGAGTTTCAAAACTGAGAGTTCTAGAGCCACTCGCTTAACCCCTAGAAATGCCCCGAAAGCGTGACCTTCAGTCTCTATTGACGAGTCGCTAGTTCACGGTCCAGCGTCGGTCGCCATCTTCAACATCATCTCACCGGTTGCATTCACCTTGAACTTGTACTCGGAAGCAATCCGCTCGAGGGAGTTTTTTTCCGCCTCGTCATACCAGTTCCACCCTATTTTCCAAGGGATTCAAGTTTGAGAGCGTCCTGTCTCCCTCGAATCGATTACATTGATTCTCTCCGAGATAATAATGGGGCATGACGGACACACCCGCTCGCGAAAGTGGTTCGGCGGTGCTCCATCCGTAAGAAAAATGCAACGATCCTTCGACAAATGCTTTGTGTAGCATGTTTCGACTGTTGATTCGCTTGTTCGCCATTCCATCCGACGTCTATTGAATCCGCTGTGATTCAATGAACACATCCTGTTAGTCAGGTCTCGCATGATCTTCTGGAGAAATGAAAACATTTGATTCTTGGCATCAGCCCTCTTCACTGACAAGTGGCCGTGCATCGCGCAGGTCGCTAGATTGACTAAATGATATAGGGGCGAAAATCGACAAATCTGGAACCGACTTCTGTATCGAAACACATCAAATAAGTCGAAGCAGCCACAGGCGATGAAACGATGCAATGATTGGATTGTGGTATCTTGAGAATCTGGGGACTACAGGCGCAACGTACAGATGTTTTCCCAAAGGTCGACTTGCCCGAGAGACGTTCATATTGTTCGAGGCGGAGAATCACTTTTCACATTTTAGGTACGAGGAATCCATTCGTTTTTCTCCCTCGATTTCGGTTTTCGTTTACAACGAGTTTGTGAAACGGAGTGCCGCAAGCAGTACCCTGTAGCAGCAGCTGATGAAACTGCTCTGTCCTGGTGACTGACTGCTCGTCTGCTCCATTATTTCTACGAGTTTCGCAGGAATTTTCGATCGTTCCATCCCGCCGATGGACAGCGAGATGACGATGACCTCATTTCACCGAATGTCGATACTTTCGTTACTCGCCTCCCCGCGAAAGCGGAGATAGTATGAATGTCATCAGGAAGACCCGGTTCTTTGTTTCACCCTTGGACGTCTCATTCGGCTTCTCTGTTCTGAATCTTTCAATCTGTTCTGCGCTTCATGAGCATTTACCACGACACTCGGCATCATGCTTGTTTTGGAAAACTCAAGAGTACAATTCGCTCGAATCTTGAACGATGGCTCTCGACGAAGGCGGCTCAGAGAGAATAAATAAATGAGAACTTTCCTCCGTTGCAGCTCGGAATGACCTCTGCAGTTTCAACTCCAGCTCTTCTGATAATGTGGCTCGCTGTCTGTAGCCACGGATTCCCTGTGCTTGACCAACCCATTTATGAAGCTCCCGGTCTGCCGAAAGTCGACATCTACTATCAAGGAGGAGTCACGTCTCATTTTGACAAGCAGGTCAGTTCTTCCAAAAACTTCTCCCCTCGCTAAAATCACGAGTTCAACGGCTCAGCAACTAACGGCGCCAATGATTCTCACTTCAAATTCGTTTCATGAAGATTCTTCTCGCCGCCGCCGAGCGACAACAAACCCGAATGATTCTCAAAAGACAGAATATGACGCTGATTTTCTCGTTCCACCCCTCAATGGTCGGCAAATTTATTTCACTATTCACTTGAGTGTTAAAAACGCTCACAACAAACGACAGTGGGCGTCCTCGATTGGGCGTTCAGGTTCTGTCATATAAAAGTTACAACGCTCGACCAGTTTAAGTTCACATCGGACGTCTGCGATAAATTAAGTTTCTTTCTAAAACGAAGAGAGCGAATCGCGGAAACCGCCCACCTGTTCGCATTCTAAAGATATGGCCTCTCGTCGTCGATTCTACTTCTTTCTGCGATAGATCTTGTTAACCAACAGCTTGAAAATATCCGAACTCAACGGAGTGCCGGCATGATCCAGTTTCTCGATCTCATCTCTGATCAGTGCGAAAGCTTGGTCCTCGGCTTCGTGGAAGACTTCATCCATTTTGAGTTGTTTGTAGATCTCCTTAACATTGACCTCGTCCGGACCGCCTGGACTTCCTTTTCCGTAGAAGCTTAGAAGAAGGTTCCTTTCTTGTGGAGTTGCTATCTGAAGTGCTTTCACGACGAGCCAGGAGCATTTTGCGTCGGTGATATCTGTCCCTACCTTTCCGATGACTTCAGGATCGCCGTAACAATCGAGAAAGTCGTCCTGTACTTGAAAGATGTGACCGATACGCAGTGCGAGTGTTTCGCATTTCTTGTGGCTAGTCTCGTCAGAAATGCCCGCCAGGTACATTCCTAGACGGATGGGCAGGGCGAATGAGTAATAGGATGTCTTATAGAGAACAATGGAATTGTACGTTTCCTCGGTGAATAGGCCTCCTTTTCGTTCGGAGAGCAGGTCGAGAGACTGTCCCGATGCCGTCTGTAGTGTCACTTCGTGGAAGAGCTCCATCATATCAACGTAGTTCGGATGGGTTCTGAAGAAAGTTCTCAAAAGATGATATATGGCAGCTTCGCATAGGAGCGAGTCGTTGATTGCCATCATATTGACTCCGTCGACGAGGTACCAGCACTTGCGACCGCGTCGAGTCAAGCTGTTGTCCATAATGTCGTCGCAAATCAGGAATAATGCCTGAAGCAGCTCAACGCACCAGCCGAGTATAGCGGCCTTCTCGAGGTTCTCTGTGGTGATTTCACCTTTCTCGAGGCTCTGATATGCGAGCATCACAGCGACGAGTCGATTCCGTTTACCCTGGGGAACATTGTATTCGATCACCTTGCGAATCCACTCGGGGAAATCCTTCAGACGCTTGTCATGTGCGTTCGAAACTGTTTCCAAGACTTTCTCGAAAGCCGAATCGACGATTGGATGCGCGCCACTTGTCACTTCCAATACGTGGTGCTTCTCCACGTCGGTGAAATATTCTGCCACTACCGGTTCCATGGTGTTGTAAAGTCTGTTGAGTTCTATCTGACTGTGCTTGGTTTGTCGCGAGAGCGACTAAACACTTTTTCCACCTCTGACTGGAGATCCACCCTTCTTGAAATCCTGGGAGACACTAGAACGTCGGTGAACGCTGCGCCTGGGATGTGCTACGGTACATGCACCAAGTACACCACGACCACCACCACCACCGGCTGCAAATGACACTGATGTTTGCCGCTCGCCAACCAACGTTGGAATAGCCGCGACGGAACCTATGTTTCTTCGGCGTCTGGGCCCGGCTGCTCGAGTCAAGTATGTCAACGAGGAAAGTGAAGGGCCGAAATGTCGGATCGCGGTGAGCATCCCGAACTCTCCTCGCCCTCAACCCACAAACCCATTTCAGCCAACCCGGGCGAGCATTGATTCCACTCGCAGTTCACCACACTGCAAGCCAAATCGACACACCAGAGGCGATGGAGTGGGTGTCTGGGCTTTTCCAACTTCCACTCAGCGAAGGATGCGCGCCAAGTTCGGAAAGTTGCGCGCGTTCCGCCGGCGTTCGGATTCAGTCCTCTCAGGAAACAGTTATCGCCGGAAAAAATGTTTCCACGGAGATCACAGGATTGACTCTGTTGATCGAACGTCTCTGTGCAGCCGGTAGAGCTCCTCGGATCTCGTCGAAACCTGATATCCGCCGAAAAATACCGTTCTACACGTGTGGCTTACGCGCGATTTCTTAATGAGAAGAGGATGTGGTCGGAACGACGATGGTTTCTTGTGAAGCCGACGGAATCAGGCACAGCCCGCCTCTCAGGCGGATCGGTGGAACGCTTTGACAGAGCAGGGAGTTGCGTCGACTTTGTAACTTGGAAATGGTTTCTGTGGTCAACTATTCCTCAGTGATGTCGGGCGCCGCCGCCGTCGGGTTACACTCGGACACGTAGTGATGTTATCGTCGATGTTCAAGACGTCAGTGGCGCTAAGAGTCAGAAACAACACGCCGCTTACCCGCATGGTTCCACACGCGCTGTAATGATTCACTCGCAAAGAAACACAGACAACATGTTTACTCGTTCTAGTTCAGCTCGGACACTAAGTGAAGCTCCAGACGCGATCAAGTCTTTCTATTCCAGCAGTGATTTCCCCCTTCCTTGATTATTACTAACTTGGATGAGTTTTCCGTGAAGATCGGCGTGAAGCGACGACGGCCTTCAATGTGTGACATCGCATAAGCGAGGCACCTTTTTCGTCACGGGCGTTTTGCTTCGAGCCCCGTCTCGGTTGTGTGGGAAATGATTACCGTTTGACTCGGTCAATGATGGTGTGTCAATTAATGACTCGTGGACAGATTGTGGAGGAAGTTGGGACGAAGACATGAGACTGTCATTAGATCTCAGGCAAACTGATCTGTATCCTAGGAATGTTATTTCCAGATTCTAGAGATTCGACAATCGGAATGATAATTATTCTTCTTATCGGAGCACCGTTTCTCCCACAGCTCGCTCCTTTGCCGTTCGTCAGTGGCTCCAAAAATAGCTTCAAGAAGTCCGGCGATGACTTTCGAATGATAACCAGCAACGAGATCCAAACTGGATTCGAAGATGCTCGCGCTGCAGGAAAGCAACGCATGAGCTTCGACAAGCTGCCCAGGGAATGGTCTGCGACTGAATTCAATTCCAAACCGGTCTCGAGGTAAGTTGTGGATGCGGATTCGGTGCCCGACGCAACATTGGATTTCCGATTCGACCCCCGTTGCCTTTCTTCTTGATCGGGAGGACGCCTTGTTTTCAGACAAACTCCGCCAGCTTTTGAGAGTTGGGTGGTCTTCAACGGGGATTTCCAAGAGAGTTGAGCCTTCAACGATTTGGAAAATACGTCCTGTATATAGACGACAGACTGAGTTCATCTTCGCTGACAGATCTTTGATTGATGGATGGGAAAATACATCGTGATTATTTATTTATGACTGACAATAAACAGGAATGAACGCTAGCCGCAACAACCACTGTCTGTTCCTCTTTTCTGATCAACCTGACTCTTTGAAATCCTAGGAATCTTCTTGGATACCGTTATCACCAATATTTTTGAGAATTACGAGGCTGCTCCTACTGGGGAAGTTGTAACTTAACATTTCTTACTTTATTGTATACACATTTCCATTTACAGGCAAATATGAGACAGTCTCTTGGAAAGTAATTGTGTTGAGAAGCGTTGAAGATTGGCAGCGCAAAAACAATGGCGGATACCTACTCCAAAAAGCGAGCTTCAACGACCGAGCTTGGCAGCTCCCACTCTACTCCCTATCCTAGACACGCGATTACGGCCCAAGACTCGGACTTGAGTCGGGAAAAAAGTAGGAAGGAATCGTTATGTAGCAACTAATGAACCGTCAAAAAGTCTGAGTCAGAGATGGGCCGAGTGCATAAGACACTCAAGAACGCCCCTCAGCGACCTACAACGTCGTAAGGGATGAAGACTTTCGTTTTGATGATCTGTTGGGAACTCCAGCCGAAACTATTTCACAAGTGAATAAGCGACTCACGAGCCGATGGAACGAATGAATGTTCGCTCAAAAATATGTGCCTCGGATATGGAGAGAATCGGCGTCCAATAATATGTATATGATGAATGATGAATGTATAAAGTATGACGCATGATGAGATGAATGTGGGTGAACGGCTCTGAGGCGTACGGGAGATCCGAGGCGGCTATGGGTCAAAACTTTGCCTCAAGTCGTTTTCACCGCAGTGTGGTTCGTCTTGGCCTGTCTCCGCAGGGACACCCGACGACCGACGGAGGAAACCTGTGGCGTGGATCCGTTACTCGCGGCTTGGAAATTGTTGTTGTTAGGCGTGGACGACATTTGCGGTGGAGAAAACGTGTACACGGTCGGAGATGCTTCAAAGGACACACTCTTCTGGGTAGACACGAAGCTCTGGTGCGGCGTCTGAAATACGGAAGCGTGGTTTCAATCAAGAGAAGTCCGACCCGATCGAGGTCTCATCTAAACTGCCGAATAATCCACTAAACATTCAGAAACCTTTGATTTCCTCGTGAGTCGAATCTTTCCGCAACTTTATCGGCATCTTTGGATCTCTCGTGACACTCCAGTCCCCTCCCCTGGCTATTCTTGATCTCTCCCAAAACTTTCTTTCGGCCAATTTTTCCGTTGAAAAACTCTACACATCTCTTTCCTTAAATCTCTTCCTTCCTCTCAACGTTACAAGCCAGTAATCAGAATGGAATTAGAGGTGAAGTTCTTCACAGTTTCTTGCGGTGGACTTTAATGCTCTATGCCATTCTACGTATTCTCCCAGTGATACCGAACGGCGCAATCTTTACCTCAGGTTCCATGTTGCGGTAGTTCTCGATTGTGTCCCGCCAAAAACTCCGCACGTTCTCGATGAAGGAAGCGCAATGACCTCGAATATTCATCTTCTCACGAAGAGCAGCGAATAGCAGAAACACCGAGAACACTAAGCGTTCGATCAGTGAAGCGCTCTCCGAGGCACCCGGAGCTCCGTCTCTCAGATTGCGGTAGTGCCTCAAGGTGTTCTTGAACTGAAATTCCAATGGGATTTTGCGGTCTGATCATTTGCCCAAAGATCACTCCTATTTCAACTGTTCACCGAATTCGATGGATTGAGGAATTGCCCGCGTCATCGACGCACTAAAATAAAGGTCAAAATCTTACCGCTTTCTTCATCAGAGGATATATGAGCTGGACTCTTCCACGAAAGAGTATCTGGTGACCTTCGTTAGGAACCGATGCGAGCCAAGTGAGCAACGTCAAGCCAAGGAACACCCACGGCACAAATCGAAACAAGGCGCACCACACAAAAATGATCAGCATCAGGATCTCGAACTCGCTTCGCCATATCTGGTACCTTGAAGGAAATCAGCAGTTCAGTTTTCATTCGAAGAGTCGTACCCAGCTCGAAAGAAGCGGTGTCCCATGAAGAGCATCAGGATCCAGGCACATTTACAAACTTCACCGGTAGGAGAAAATCCGGAATCGGTCGGAGACTTTTTCGGATGGCGGAATCCGGATTGAAAAATTCGCTCGGATGTTTTAAATCAAGCTCAGAATATATGAAATCCTCATTTGAAGCTGGAAATGTAAAGATGCAGAACACCACAGAGCGATCTCAGATTGCCGTTTTAAAAACCGATTTGTTGTTGGGCCCTCTGGAAGGCCAGACGGAGCGACTGCTTATCCCAGAGGGGCTCCTGCGGTGAACTATTGACGATCCACGTTTCTCTAATAAAACTCGAAGCTGGCACAGCTTATCATAGTCCACTGGCAAATATCGCGGGCAACTTATCTGCCGCAATCCAGATCACTGTTCTTGCGTTTTTTTCCAGAAATTCCTACGATTGTGGTTTCGCGACTCAGTTTGAGCCGGCTTTGATTCTTTGCAGGAAAGTCGCCGATACGTCAGGCTGATACTGAACGGGCAAATCTCATGCGATTCATCATGGTGGCAGGCATGGAGTTGCCGGCGAAATGCTCTCGTGACGCGCGCAAATCGATTTCAGGTTTGACAGTACGCTTCGGACCCTCGACGGCCGCTCTCAGTTCAATAAGAGTTCTCATAGCTCTATTGACAGGTCTTGCTCGGGTGAACTCTAAGTTTTGAAAGGCGCTCTTTCGGAAGCGCTGCTCACCTTTTATCGTAATCTCGATCAACGTAATATTTGCAAATGCGATCGACGACCCAGAACGCGGCGTACTGGCCGCCCAACCGCATGCAGAATTCCATATCGTCAACAGACGGTCTGTCGACTTTTTCGCCGCGTTTGTGTACACTTGCGACTCGATATTTCGGCCAAAACTTTAAAAAATTCAAACAGAACGCCTGCCTCGGCGGAGAGGGAGGCGGCAATAGTTCCCACTGTTTACACAATGTTTACAGACTGAACGATTGGATGGATGCATTCTTCGCTGCCCCGGGCGGTCCAGAGAGCCGGTGAATTGCCGTGACTTGTGAGTCACATCTGTGATATACATACGTACATCCCGCTTCTAGACGGCCGCAATTTTTCCTACAAATGACCGATTACCCTTTGAGCTCTCCTCGTGTCTCTTCAAATAATGCGTTCATGGTGTAAACAGCGGGCGCTTGCAAGCGGCAACCTCCGATTTCGGATGGCATTCATAGTGTTCGTCTCGTCATTTTGAAGACACTTCGTGATGAACTGCGAAGTTCTTATCGCTGTCGTGATGGTGTGGACGATCAGAACCGTGAACGCTCAAAGATTTCGATTCAGTGAGCATCAGAACGAACGTGGGTTGAACGAAAAATTTGAATGATTGGTTTGAAAGTTGAATTCATATATTCTGTCTCCATATCCTCAACAGATTGTCGTCACATCGGAGTGTCTAGTGTCACTTCAAAGCCTCCCATATCACCCAGACCCAATGAATGTTATTTTCGGTTATCGATATTCTCAACCATCTGTGAAGCCTTGTTTGCTTTACAGTCGACGTCTCCCAGCTCTGTCCCAGAGCTCCAATTGAGCTGAATTTCGGGCAAAGTCTTAGACTGACTCTTGAGAAGACGTCCTCGAAGACGGTGAACTGTTCGCTTCGAGTCACCTCCGCCCACCACCGATTCGCGCTGTCGCTCTTCGTCGACAAACTGAACCTCGGCGAAGCGACGAACTGTGTTCAGGTGAGTTCCATAACATGGTTTGAATCGATCATGTGTCAGATCCTGGATTTTTCTCGCAATCAGAATCACAGCCCGAAATTAAAATTTGATGCGCGGAAGGAGTTTAACGTTTAACTATGATCTCTCGTTCCTTTAGGTCGGGTTCGACGACGTTGTGGGGAGCCGATACAGTGGGTCGGCGATAAGCTTACCACCCCGCGCGCAGCTGCGGTTTAACGCTTCGCTGGATGTCAGCGTTCAAGTATTGAATGCAGAAACAGACGCTAAGATGGACCGAATGGATCCGAATCTCTGTCATCAGTCAAAGTGAATAGCGTGTTCGAACGATACGTGCAGTACGAACAGATTCGACTATTGAATCAGATTAGTTATCGGTTACATTTCTGATTTCCAGGTTGCATCTTTGGCCTCAACGAGCCGTAGTTTCAGCGCGAAAACTACCTTTTCAGCCATTCATGGCAAACGTGTGACGGGGTGGACGATTGTTTGGACAGGAGCGACGAAAAACAATGTGAGCTTGATTCGAGGTGTACGATGGCTAGGAGAGCTAAGTGTAGGATTTTTCATATTTTTTCCTAACCTCATACAATCACCTAAATAGGTGACCGAGAATCTCTATCCGAGAGTTGTTCAAATCTACGGGTGACGGTTGCAGTGATCGTCCTCATAGGGACGTTGCTCCTTGCCGGTGTCATCTATGTCGCTGTTGATCGTCACCGACTCCAGAACCTGTCCACGGGCACACTTAAAGCTGCAGATAAACGCACTGCGGCATATATGCTCAACCGGTGATCTCGCTCACTCGGCTCCGCTCTTTGAGAAGACCGGAACTCTAAATATGCAACAGTCTTACATCAAAAGTCTAATTCGGACTACCAAAGCTAGCGAGTCCGTCACATGAGCACAAAACTAGATTTAGAACGTCCGATAGGCTCTCAATACCTCGCCTTCGGAACGATTTCTCGAGAAGATCGCCGACGACAAAGCTCACGAAAATGTACAATCGCTTTCCTGATGACGTGAAGAAAATTTTCCAAGCACAAAACTCAGCCGGAAGGACCGCACTGTTTCGAATCGTGAAGGAGTTCGAAGAAACCGGGTCTGTGATGGACAGACCGGTACCTCTGGAAGCTCGACGCAAGAGATCGACAACGACAATCGAAGCTGTGAGGGAATCCAGAGACCTCGACACGACATCGAGCGCAAGAAGTTGGCGTGTGTCATGAAACTGCGCGAAGAATTTTGCGCGACGACTTGCATCTCTTCCCATATAAAATACAGCCGCCGAAAATCCCAGACAGACACTCCAAGTGCCTCTCCACTGTCCGCGAGTGACCGTTTGGTGCGGATTTTGGAGCGGCGGAGTGATCGGGCCGTTCTTTTTCCAAGATTCCGATGGAAATCCTCTTAATGTCAATGGGGAGCGATATCGGAGCATGCTGAGGTCGTTCTTGGGACCCGAATGTGAGCGTCTTGGTCTCCGGAGTTACTGATTCCAACGAGACGGCGCACAGTGGGAGAAAACGCCATTTCAGGAGGAAAAAAGTAGGTCCGGCTTCCACGCTCTGCATAGTGTGGGGTCGGTTCTAGACAGGCTCACGACTCAGATGTTACCATCGCCGTTCAATTCCTTTGCTTCTATCCAATTTTGGAGCTCTTGGAAGTCAGTCGTTTTTTACCCCAAAAACCGCCTCATTTTTCGGTCGATTTCCACTTGTGCCCCAAACTCGCCCAAAGTGAGACTCGATCGAACCCGAATGAACTTAAAAAATAAGATGGATGTCGAAACATGGTATTCTGAACGAAGTCGGACCGAAGCTTGGAATTCCGGAGTTTTTGTGACGCGTTCCATTTTGACCAAAAACCCCTGATTTCCGCGATTTTGACCTATCGAGATGAAAATGAACCTAGCGATACCGAGAGCTGATATTCATGCCGTTATGCTCGCCAGACACCCTACTCTCCGATTCCGTTCGAAAACATCTCGCAAGTTCTCGCAAACGCGTTTCCGGGAGGTTTTTGTAGACCGTTCGAATTCAGTGATTACTGATTTCGGAAAACCTCAAAACTCCGCGAGAAAACGATGGAGGCGGCGAAACGCGATTTTGTTTTGCCCGAAGTGCTTCTCAGCGTTAAGAGCGTCCCAGATGGTCTGACTTCTACTGCTTCGAGAAACTCAGACAGCGTTGTTCTTATCGTCCGCTTGAAACGAGCACTCGTGTATCCAGTTTCCTCAGATTCTTCTGAACCTGTGCATGATCCTACAATTCGACGCGCGTGCCTTCTAGCAGGCCAGGGTTGGGCAACACGAATGACAGCGATGTCGCAAGATTTTTTTCCAGCTGAGAGCGCCAGGATCACTGACCTCGATGAGCCCCTTTTAAAAAAAAATCAAATCAAAATCGCGCACTGATGTGAACAAATTCAAGCTCTATGTCGCGGAGACGAAGAAACTCCTGGAAAAGATCTACGGCTGGTATGGACTCACCCCAACCATCCATATGATTCTAGACCACATTCCCGAGATCATCAATACCATCCGGTCCCGATGGGTATTCTAACATAAGAGGCCCAGGAGGCACGCCACAAGGACTGCCGCTTCTTCAGAATCCANACAGTACGCTTCGGACCCTCGACGGCCGCTCTCAGTTCAATAAGAGTTCTCATAGCTCTAATGACAGGTCTTGCTCGGGTGAACTCTAAGTTTTGAAAGGCGCTCTTTCGGAAGCGCTGCTCACCTTTTATCGTAATCTCGATCAACGTAATATTTGCAAATGCGATCGACGACCCAGAACGCGGCGTACTGGCCGCCCAACCGCATGCAGAATTCCATATCGTCAACAGACGGTCTGTCGACTTTTTCGCCGCGTTTGTGTACACTTGCGACTCGATATTTCGGCCAAAACTTCAAAAAATTCAAACAGAACGCCTGCCTCGGCGGAGAGGGAGGCGGCAATAGTTCCCACTGTTTACACAATGTTTACAGACTGAACGATTGGATGGATGCATTCTTCGCTGCCCCGGGCGGTCCAGAGAGCCGGTGAATTGCCGTGACTTGTGAGTCACATCTGTGATATACGTACATCCCGCTTCTATACGGCCGCAATTTTTTCCTACAAATGACCGATCACCCTTCGAGCTCTCCTCCGGTCCCTTGAAATAATGCGTTCGTGGTGTAAGCAGCGGGCGCTTGTGAGCGGCACCCTCCGATTTCGGATGGCATTCATAGTGTTCGTCTCGTCGTTTTGAAGACACTTCATGATGAACTGCGAAGTTCTCATCGCTGTTGTGCTGGAGTGGACGATCGGAACCGTGAACGCTCAAAGATTTCGATACAGTGAGCATCAGAACGAACGTGGGTTGAACGAAAAATTTGAATGATTGGTTTGAAAGTTGAATTCATATATTCTGTCTCCATATCCTCAACAGATTGTCGTCACATCGGAGTGTCTAGTGTCACTTCAAAGCCTCCCATATCACCCAGACCCAATGAATGTGATTTTCGGTTATCGATATTCTCAACCATCTGTGAAGCCTTGTTTGCTTTACAGTCGACGTCTCCCAGCTCTGCCCCAGAGCTCCAATTGAACTGAATTTCGGGCAAAGTCTTAGACTGACTCTTGAGAAGACGTCCTCGAAGACGGTGAACTGTTCGCTTCGAGTCACCTCCGCCCGCCACCGATTCGCGCTGTCGCTCTTCGTCGACAAACTGAACCTCGGCGAAGCGACAAACTGTGTTCGCAAGATTTTTTTCCAGCTGAAAGCGCCAGGATCACTGACCTCGATGAGCCCCTTCTAAAAAAAAATCAAATCAAAATCCATATGATTCTAGACCACAATCCCGAGATCATCAATACCATCCGGTCCCGATGGGTATTCTAACATAAGAGGCCCAGGAGGCACGCCACAAGGACTGCCGCTTCTTCAGAATCCACAATACAAAGAAGAATTCGAGAAAAAACTGCATGCTCGATCTGTTCGCGATGCTGATCATCTCCTCCGACCCTTTCCTGAATGCTTTCCGCGAGCAAGTTCCAAAAAAAGCTGAGCGAATGAAAGATCCGGAGGTGCGATCACTGCTGCGCGCGGACACGAGCTTCGAAGTCGCTGAATCTGAACAGCTCTCAGAGGACGAAACAAACTTCACAGCTCGTGAAGGTTCTTTGAATGAGGAGGATAGCTTGGATGGATTCATAATGACAGAGTCTGAATGAATGCGATTGACATATCACTTGTCGATCACTTGTGAGGCGCCCTATTACTCTTACTCAGAGAATAAACCTATGCAGGAGCCTTACGGATAGGTGGACCGGAGGGACAGCCGTGCCTTCAAAATGGGAATAATGTTCTCTCGTCTGTAAGTAACTGACGAATTGTCAGGAAAGTCACGGTACTTAACCGTAAAAAGCGCACAGAGCGTCCACAATCGGACTTTCTAGAATCGGGTCCGGACGAGCGTCGTTTCCGAGGATCGACATCATTCTGTACGAAAGTTATTCTTAAACGGATTTTCTCCTAATAGACCAATCTTTCTTCCGTTCAAAATGAACGTAGTTTTTCCGTCTATTTGAATACTGAACAGCGAGAGCATATGTGGTTATGGAGGCAAAATTGTCCGATGGGGCTGGACGCGGCGAGGAGCCGGCTCGAGGGCGCCAAAATTTAAACTGCGCGTCACGGCAATGTTCGATTTCCTCGGGATTCCGCGGTCCGGTGTGGCGTTTCCAGACGGGATTCCTGCTTAAGCACAGGATCGAATACATCGGCAACCACCGGGAGCCGTAAATACTGCAGAGCCCGGGCCAAACGGCTACGGCACGACCATTCGTCTTTGGTGTTTCGGCGTTGTTGTTGTTTAGGTTGAAAACCAAAACAAACACACGTTCCATTGCTGCACGTGCTGTGCGGGCAGTCACTCTCTTCGCAGCTCCTGTGTTCGAGCAAGTTCACAGTTTCGACAGATAATCTTCAAGTGTCGTGACAGTTTGTCTGGTATTATTTGGAAACGCTCGCAGGACGCTAAGACGTTCAAACTCAGAACGCGGATCTATTCTTTTGGTTTCCAAGATGAAGATTTCGCGCAAGAGGAAATGTCGTGAAGATGAAGACGTGGGAGAAATGTCTCTAGGCGAGTTCATGCAGAAAGGACTAGGTTCGGGAAGCGATGAGGAAACAGCACCGAAAAGAGAAAAGGTAATGTCCACAGCTCTGTATACTTATTCTTGAAGTGACTTCGAATGGATCCCTTGTGGAGACCATTCACTGTACGCGCGTGTAGCTTCTAACTCTCATTCGACTTCTCTGTTTTTAGAAAGCCAAAAAGTTGGCAAAAGTTCCGAAGAGCAATGCTCCAGCGAATGGAGCAACGAAGAAGTCAAAGAGAGATCAAGACCCTGGAACAAAATTGAAAAAGAAACGCGAGCGGGCGGCCAAAAAGACAGCAGCCCCCGCTGAAGTAAGTCACAATCTGAAGAAGCAGTAACATTAACGGAACCTGAGACACATTTATTCTCGCTGTCCCGGGTAATTCCTGGGCTTCAACCGCGGTCAAATAACGTCGAAGAAATGCGATTTTTGAGCAGTTTTTCTTTCGGTTATCGGTTGACCATAACCGCGGTTTTTTAAAAAAGCGCTCATTTGCAAAACCTTTTTGCTTCCAACAATTCTCAGGAAGAACCGGTGAGGAAGGTCAAAACAAAGAAGACTCTCGAAGTGGTGTCACCCGAATCGGAGAGCGAAACGAATTCTGGATCTGAAGCAGAATTCATCGATGATATTGACGAAATCCAATCAGACGATGAGGTACGTTCCATATGACGAGAACTCTGAACGGATGACTCCAGGAAGAGATTTGAGTTTCGCGATGGATAATTTGAATTCCGAAGTGCGTATACCGAATATTCGTTCCCTTGTGAACATTTTAACGAGACCTGAATCATCTATCAGGTCATCGCAAAACCTCGTCCGGACGCAACCTTGGATGATGCGGATGAAGATGAGCTGAAAGGAATCGAGCTGTCGGACGAGGACGACGATGAAATCCTCGATGAAAATGTACAGATACTAACAGAGAAGAGCCTTCGTCATCTCCTCGAACAGATGAGGAGTAAACCCGATACGAACCAGGTGAGTTCCGCGGACATCAACGGAGAACACAGCTTACATCGACAGAAGTGTGTTTTCGAGTGGTGAGTTTTCCATCATAGAATACTCGATTTGACTCTCTCAATTTTCCAGGTGAAACGCTTGACGCAGATGTTCACCGGTGCCGTCACTGAAGCTGCCGGGGATCGGACCAAAACGAAGTACAGCGTACGCGGTCAAGGACTCTTCAACGCCGTGGTCTTGGCTTGTCTGCAGGATCTCTTGCCAGCCGTTCACAAGGTAAAGGAGAATTCAAACGCTTCGACCTAAGACCTCCGAAGAGTGAAGTTCTTCAATTGTCTCGGTGAAATGATGTAGGTAAAAAAAAAGCAATCTTTATCGAATGAATTTCATCCCAGGTCATGAAGCTCCCACCTCCAGTCGTCCCGAAGGACGGTTCCAAAATGATTGATCCCACGAAAGGTATGCGAGTGGAATGTTCCAGAGCGCCGAGTCGAAAAGCGGTTTTTTTTCTCTACTTTGAACTCGAATTTCAGCTTCAGAACGTTTTCATCTCAAACGATATGTGAAATTAACCCCGGCTCTGTGTCTCTTCCAGGACATTGCTGGAAAAAGATCAAGAACCCAATAAGTCTGTATATGATCGATCTACTCAAGCTTCTGGGCTGTATAACACAACAAAAACTTCAGCTTTCACTGCTCAGACACCTTCTGCTTTTGCTGCCGTTCGTTCGCGCACGACCACAGGTCTGGTTCTGCTCGACTTCTTATGAGCGATAGTGAAATGATGACTTTCGACGAATTTCGTTCAATCGACTGCTTTTTTCCACTTCCAGGTTGAGAAGAAGGTGCTGAAATGCCTGTCCCGCCTCTGGTCCACGGGCGAAGAGAGCGTCCGTGTCGTCTCGTTTCTGTGCCTGATCCGCCTCATCCGGGGTGGCGATGACGCGGTTTTCCAGGACGTACTCAAGCAGATGTATCTTTCTTACGTTTCGAACTGCAAATTCACTTCCCCGCAAACGTGGCCTCTAATAAGTTTCATGCGTCGGAGTTTGGTGGAAGCCTACGCTCTTAGGCCCAATATTGCTTATCAACACTCGTTTTTGTACATAAGGTGAGACCCTTACACTGGATCTTATAACTGAATGCGTCATCGAATCCTCTCTGGGAATGACCTTATCTTGAACTTGTTCTCCAACATCCGGTGCTTCGCAGGCAACTCGCAATCACACTCAGAACTGCGATGACCGTGAAGAAAAAAGACTCTCACAAATCTGTGTACAACTGGCAGTTTGTTCACTCGACACTTTTGTGGTGCCATCTTCTGGCGACTGTCCGTACCAAAGCAATGGAACCGTTGATATATCCAGTGATTCAGGTACCTCGCTCGTGACTCAAGAAATCCGTGCAGTCTCTATTACTCAAGGCGTACTTGCTTCCTGGAAGATTGAAAATCGTTCCCTCTCAATACTGTAGGTGGTGACCGGAATGCTGAACTTGATTCCGAGCGAGAAATACATCCCGCTTCGATTGCACGTCGTCCGCGGAGTCATCGAGCTATCGACAGAGACGACGACTTTTGTTCCAATTCTACCGATGCTTGTTTCTACACTAAAACTCGTTCGTTGGGATCAGAAGCCAAAGGTACTCTCCATCGCTATAGTTTCAAGTTCACGGCCCTCGAGGGAGGTGTTTGGACTCCCGACGATTGATCGAGGTGGAATCGTTTTGTGCTTCAGGTGGTCTCCATGAAGCCGATGAATCTATCGTGTGCTCTTCGCGTGAGCGATAAACAAGTCAAGGAGAGCGCCTTCAGGGATGCGGTCATAGAATCTTTCCAAGACATGGCTCTGGGATACCTCGCGGGTGAGTGTCCGTTAGGTTTGCAACGATTGAAAGACCGCGAAACTCAAAGATATTCCCGGGAAGATAATGTTGAATGATCGAGCTGGTTTTTTTTGCTCAACGCCTCACTTGATTTTCTCTCTCACTCCTAGGGATCAGCCATCTCCTGTCGTTTCCGGAAGTTGTCGTTGCGTCCTGTATTGAGCTGAAGAAGATTAAGCTCAAAGTTATCAAGCACCAAACAACGGTATCACGAATTTCTCGATCTATCCTCGGATGTTATCGGCGGCAGCTCCATATTGCCAAGGTGATTACAAGCTGTCGAGCGAATATTCATTCCAGGTGAAGCAACTTCTGGAGAAAATGAACGAGAACTCCAAGTTCATTGAGAGCACACGGGAAAAGGCAGGCTTGGCGATAAAGGAACTTGAAAAAGTTGCCGCATTGGAGCTTCAGTTACGAGGTTCGTGTTGAAAAGGTTTCCAGGATCCTTCTCTTATCGATCCTCATTCAGAATTATACTGTGCAGTCTACGACGAATTTTGTCTTTGTCCTCTCCAGGCACCACACCGCTCTGCGCTTATCTTGAGAAATTCGAGAAACTCCGAGAAAAGAAACTTCGTGAGGCTAATGAAGACGTTCTCGAGAACTACGACAGCGACGAGGACAAGAAAGCTAAGAAAAAATCCAAGAAAGCGGCCACAGAAGCCGAAGAAAAGGATGACGAGGACGAGGAAGGAGAAGAGCCCGACAACGAGGAAATGGAGTCCGAAGCGGAAAACGATGCAGCCGACCCGCGAGGCATCGGAAAACTCGATTCAGACCTCGACACTGAAGAAGAAGGAGACGACGAAGTCGGCTTCGAAGTTGCTGACGACGACGATGATGATGATGATGACGATGACGACGAATAGGGGCGACAATTATTGTTGTCGTCTTTATGGACAACGTTCTCTGTGGAAACCAAGCGTAGTCTTCGATATAAATAAAAAAATGTTTGTCCGCTGAATGGAAGATTTACGAAATCTGTGATTCTAGAACCTTGCCTGCATACTGTGAAACCGAAGTTTTGATATCGTTATTAAGCGTCCAATCAGACACTGGTTGGCGATACAGGAAGACTACTGGAACGGCAGCGTAGTGGTTTCGCTGATTCCTGATAACACTTTGAATTGCCCGACGAGAACGCGAGAGATGGAGCCTTTACGTCGCCTGACCCGTGATCAATGACAAATGTACTGAGCCGAAAGCTCGACTCGAGGCATAGATAGTCGTAACCCGATGATTGTGCGCCGTGGTGGAATCCAACGGAAGCTGATGTGGATGAACCGCTTCTTTTTGGATATGATTGCGATCCTCAAGGGTAGGCGTCCACGTTCAATTGATTCTAACTGACGCCAACTATGGATGCGCGCCTCACAGTTGTCATTTCATCTTCTTCCCAATCGCTGTAACCGCGTTCGCTCTGAGTTTTGAAGCAAAAACGGAAGTGGTCGGCTTGCTGGTGGAGTCTCCAGTATTCGTCCAGAGACGTCCCCGAACGTGAGGAATGATCAGTCTCCGTTCTTCACATTGTTTGGAAAATTCTCGGCGCCCTTGGAGTCATATGACCGGAAAGATGGCCGTGTTAGCTGGCGTCACTGACTACAATACGTGAATTACGGAGAGGGAAAGAGACACACAAAATAGTACTCAACCAACTTCACTCCTATAGTATACCGTCGGCAGTAGTGGACTACTCTTTCTATCCGATGATTCTCTCTACTTCCGAAATTTCCCGTGATGGCTCTTTGAGTTCCCCAGAGATTGTTGAGGAACGAATTCCCCAAGAAATGTTACCCACCGACCGACCGACCGACCGCACGCCATCATACCGCGGAAGTGTGCTCTCTAGCTCACTTTCTGGATCGACATTCGATAAATCCCGGTTCCCTTAGCCGAGTTTGTTCCCTTCCCGAAAACCGCCTCGTCGCACACCTTTTCCCGCACAGAGCAGAGTTTCGCCTAAACTCGATGAGGCCGGGGCTCAACGACACTTAAAAACACGTTGCCTCCCGGCGGCCCCGAATGCTGCCGGCCGGTGCTAGATCCGAAAACACGCTATCATCGGTCAAACACACGCATTGAAAACATGTGTTTCCCAAGGGTGACTGGCAAGAAACAGAAGAAAGACTGCGCGCACGCCGGCGCCCCAACCACGACGATGACGTTGACGGCAACAACGGCCCCGTTTCTTTTTTGTTCGGCTTTGACGAGCATCGTCTCCCTCACCAGCTCCGCATCATCTCCCCTGCTATGACGTCCCGAAAAAATTGAACGTCATTCGCAGTTGTTTTTTTCTGTCTTTGTCTTTCCATTCCCTTCGAAGAAGTGTGATTTAGTGCGACTGACAGCGAACAGCGAAACGAGTCCTCCGCACAGAGTAAGCGGAGTCTTGTTCTCCGGCGCGCCGCTGTCGTTAGGAGCTTCGTTCCCTGATCGTCCGTCCCTCTACTCCATCTGTTGTCCTCCGAACCTCGTCGACACGCTTCTCCCGAAGGAGAATGCGGCTGCTCCCTTCAATTTTTTTTCGTTGAAAAAAAACCTCGAGTTTTGCACCCGCCCGCCCCAACTTGCGGACCCTTTTCTAGCCCCGAGTTCTCCTCGATTTCGGGCCCGCGTCCCGCTCCGCTTTTCATCCTTCTTTTCAGTTGAGGTGATGGTCGAGAAGCCAAACATACTGCGCGACAATATGTTCTTTGACGAGGGACAGTTTTCCCTGATGAACCCGTGGACAGGTCCACCGCTATGACATCGAGAGAATCAGAGCGGTGTTCGGGAAAAAATAGCCGAGCTCCATCCTATCAGTCTCCGCAGGCTGTCTTCGCATCCGTTATCCTATTCTAGGTAACGCCATAGCCTGCTCTCCTGGCTGCGATCAGGAGAGCAGCCTCCTTTCTGCACCCCTAATTATAATATCCGAAGATGCTAGTCGAAAATCTCTAAAGTTTGCATCCTCTTGGGATCACGGCAACGACACACCGTTCTCTACTTCTCTCCAGGACGAGCCGCTAGATTCAGCGGGCTGTGAAAAACACCGCGGTTCCAGGAACTTGAACCCAGCATACACTCGACTGGTTTCGCGGAACTTCAAATTCTCTCTCTCTCTCTCTCTCTCTCTCTCTCTCTCTCTTTCTCTCTCTCTCTCTCTCTCGTTCTCGAGATTCAATGTCTTGCACAGCAAAAAGAAGCGTTATTGATGAAAACGAAAACATGATCTGAGCTTGTCGGAAATCTAAACACCTATAACAGTCTCGTTTGCGCTCACTGCGTGCAGAGCCGGTCGGGGCGGAAATCGGACTTGTTCTTTCACGGCGGCGGTGCGAGCTCTGTTGTTTTTGTTTAGCTTCGACAGAGTTTGTATCATCGGAGTTGTCCTTGACAACGACAGTCGTGTTACTCGCTTCGTGAAGCGGGAGGGGGGGGGGAGGGACTGTCGACTTTAGAATTCTCGACTCGAGCGGTGGGGGAGGCGACGAGTGTGAAGCAGCGAACGAACGACGTCAACACTTTCGGCGAGAACAACCGTGCCTGAATAGAGTGAAACTCGTAATCTACTGGGATCCGGCGTTGTCATAGTGACGTGGATCGGTGAGCTCTGTTCCGACGTCTAGCCTCACCGGCTCGCATTCGCACGGAAAACACTGAAGTTTCTCTCCCGCAACCGAAATGCTTCTCTCACGCACAAAACCAGACCTCGCAGTGAGTAGCGATGGAGGCTCATCAATGGCACTCTCGGCTGATGGAAGAGTGCCGTCACTCGAGGAGTTTCTCGCTCGTCGAGACTTCAGCGGAGCTTTTGCGTTTCTCGAGTTTCAACGCACAGCAGGTAAAAGCACACTCGAATCCGATCTGTGGGTTGCGTACTGCGCCTTTCACCTCGGCAACTACAAGCAGGCCTCAGAGGAGTATCACAAAATCCTGAAGCGGAAAAACGCACCGAAAGAGTGTTGGACCTACTTGGCCTGCTGTCAATTCTACCTGGGCCAGTACAAGGAAGCCGAGAAGTCGGTTGGCAAAGGCGTCAGCGGTGACTTGCAAAACCGAATCCTCTTCCATCTGGCCCACAAGTTCGGCGACGAACAGAAACTCATGACCCACCACCAGCAACTGCAGGACATTCTCCAGGATCAACTGTCCTTGGCATCGATTCACTACTTGCGCAGTCATTATCAGGAAGCAATCGACGTCTACAAGCGAATCCTCCTCGACAATCGGGAATTCCTCGCACTCAACGTTTACGTGGCACTCTGTTACTACAAGCTTGACTACTACGACGTTTCACAAGAGGTTCTCGCCGTTTATTTGCAGCACTATCCCGACTCGGCGACAGCGATAAACCTCAAGGCTTGCAATCACTTCCGTCTGTACAATGGCAAAGCAGCCGAAGCTGAACTCGGCCATCTGCAGGAGTTGGCCTCGCCCTCGTTCTCCTACGCCAAAGACCTAATCCGACACAACATGGTGGTGTTTCGAAGCGGCGAGGGCGCTCTTCAGGTGCTTCCGCCGCTGATAGATATCATACCCGAAGCGCGGCTGAACCTCGTCATCTACTACCTGAAACAGGACGACATCCAGAGCGCCCACGGTCTCATCAAGGATCTGGAACCGAGCGTCCCGCACGAATACATTCTCAAGGCCGTCGTGAACGCGGCTGTCGGACAAGAACAAGGCGCCTATCTTCTGCAGCGGGAGCATCTCAAAGTGGCGCAGCAGTATTTCCAGTTGGTCGGCGGATCGGCGACCGAGTGCGATACCATTCCCGGCAGACAATGCATGGCCTCCTGTTTTTTCCTCCTGAAACAATTCGACGACGTCCTGTTGTATCTGAACTCTATCAAGAGCTACTTTTACAACGACGACACTTTCAATTTCAACTACGCCCAGGCCAAAGCGGCTGCGGGCGCCTATAAAGAAGCCGAAGAGCTTTTCCTGCTTGTTCAACATGAGAAGATCAAAGCCGACTACGTCTACCATAGCTGGCTTGTCAGATGTTACATCATGAATAAGAAACCCCACCAGGCCTGGGAACTGTACGAACGGCTGCAAGACTCCGCCGAGTCATTCAGTCTGTTGCAGCTCATAGCCAACGATTGCTACCGCATGGGACAGTTCATGACGTCACTCAAAGCTTTCGAGCAGCTGGATTCCATCGACCCGAATCCCGAGTACTGGGAAGGCAAACAGGGCGCTGCCCTCGGCACACTCCAAAAGGTGATCGCCGGCCACGAACCCAAGGAGTCCTTGTCGGTTGTTTGGCAGATCTTGCGTAAAAGCAACAAACCGCACGCGGAGCCTATTTTGAAAGCCTTGCAAGCGTGGGCGAAAGAGAATCGAGTTTCGCTCCAATCTTAGCCCGGAGGCCGCGACCACTAAACTCCCACATTCCGGGAAATGAGTGCTCGTACTTCTCAAGTTCGACTCCTAAATTTCTCGGACATCTTCCAAATCGTAACAGAGAACCCGACCCAAGCGGAGGTCATCGATTTCATTTCTGGAATTCGAGTTTTACAATTCTAAGTTACATTTCCGTATCAAGAGCATACCATGATTGGATTCGCACGAACTGTAGGTGGGCAAGCGGCCTTGGGTCGTCCGTCCATGCTGAAGAATCGTTCGACTAACTCTTCTAATTGAATGTTGAACCGCGAACCTCATCGACGCACCCTAGGGACGGCTTTTCCGCTCGGAAGAGTTTGACCGAAGCCTGGAGCATCGCGTGGGCGTGGAGGGATTACGGGAATGAATCTGTCCCGACAACCCGCCTGCGATATTGTTGCGAATGGTCGAACAAACTCTTGGTTTGTCGCAATCTACTGTTTACGACTTGAGTGGGCAATAAAAAGAGTGTTTTCCCAGACATTTCTCTTCTCAGACACCGCCGGCATGTCGGGACACGAAACCGACGAGTGGACACGAGCGAGACGCATAATTATTGGGGGGGGGGGGGGGGACGACGACGCGACGGTGACATTTAGGGCAGAGTCGAGGACGCGATGGATGAAGTTTGCTCTGTGAGAAAACTCTGATCGTTCGGATGCTGGAGTTCATTGATCACGGACGGCTCATTTGCGAGGCTTTATTGAGCTGAATTGGTTGCTTTGGATTTGGGAGAGTGAGGCCGAACTGACTAATCATTAATTCCAGTTCGGAAGAATTCGCCAACTCACCGAGAGTCTCGGTTCCCGGTCATTAGAAGTCAATCGAGCTCCTAAATCGTTTCGATATCCGAGAACAACTGACGGATGGTGGGTCGGAATTCCAGTCGGAGACGAAATCCCCCGAGACGAGAAGAACTTTCCCGCCGGCTATTTAGCCACCTGTTCTCAGCCTGCTTTGTCCGCTATAAAATAGGCCGGGACTTTTGCAAAGTTTTATTGGCTTATAAAGAGATGCCATGGCAAGCTTCCCAGCGGTGCCGACCACCGAAGAGAGGGCCCTTACTTTAACGGCGCACTCTTGTTTCCCGAAACCAACGGTAACCCAGACGCACTTGGAGTCTCTTTCGTTGTACCGTAAGACGACGATTTGAACTCAATTTCTTCGGTCCATCTCCCTGCTCCCCCGGCCCCAGTGAAGAGTCATCAGCATGATGAAGAAGATAAATAAGCAGTCCGCGGGAAACTCGGTTCGCGCCAAATCATCCGATTCGTTGCCGGCAGGCTTCTGTTTTCGAATGCGGTGGAATGTTTCCTCTGTTCTCTTACTTGAGAAGTGTGGCGCAACGGGGGGGGGGGGCGCACGGTTTCCTTGTTCTAAGCCGGTGCGGGAGAAAATGAATTGTGGCTTCGAGGAAAACAAGTCTTTGTAATTAGCCGAAGAGCAAGAGCCGCTTTCACGCGTCTGCAGAAGACAGCTCGAGCTGTTCGATATCAATAAGTAGCAGTCGGTTCGGCACACGACGACTCGAACAGTTTTAAGCGCCAACCTCGAAATAATACCTCGTCGGACGCTTTGAGCTTTCGACCGCATTCCAGTCACGATCTTCTGGGAACGGGAAGCACCCGAAGCGAGCTGGAAACCGTTTTATGAAACGATAAAAACTCATGCACAAAAACCGGCTCAACTTTCTCCCGTCTCTAACGCGCGTCATTGCTTCAAGGAACTAGAACACACCGATTCGAGTGGGAAAAACCGCGTGAAAAGAACTATGACTAGAAAACTTCTCTGTTGGAGGCTCAGGATTGCGTGCGTCCCTTCACCCTCACGGTGAACAATTTTTTCATGAGAAGAATTGCGGGATCTCACCGCGGATCTTATTCGAGATTCCCTCGTTTTCTCGGAGTCTGGATTCCCGTTTTACGTTTCAGGATCTCGTGTTTCATTTTCGATCGAAGAGAAGGAACTGAAATTCGATGAAATCGAGGACGGGATCGAGCATAGTCCTAATGGGATGAACTTCATTTAACGAAATTATTCATCCTATTTGCAAAGAGACCTTGCATAAAGAGTCCTTCCGTCTTTGAGAATGCACGCCCTGACATGTGAGAGCTATGCAGCCAACAACTGAAAAACCTGTAATGAATACGAGAAAATACTTTAAATAAGAACACCTGATCAAAGAAATGAAGGAGACGCGGACTAGCCCAGAAACGGCGGCCTCTCCCCTGACCACTGACCTCAGCCACTTCGTCGGGAGTCGCTCTGCGTTACAGTGAGTGAGATGAGGCCCCACGACCAGTGGCGTAACCAGGGTGGGGTGGGGGGTAAGGGACAACGAGTCCGAGGGTTCCCAAGCAGTATTTTCGGGGTTGGATTGAATTCCGAATTTTCGAACCAAAGGAAAGGGTTCGGCCGGGAAATCGAACCTCAAAGGGATCGGACGTGCTCTCCGTGGCCACCAGGCCCTTCTCTTTGCCTTATGTGCATGCGAACAGGCCCGATGAACATCTTGCGTCTGCGTTCGTCAATCAATTTGAAGTCCTTATTGTATTCGCCCCTTCTTGTCAGACATGATCGAGGAGAGGGGCTTCCTCGGGGATGAAAGGTTGGGACCAGTGGTGCTCAAACCGTGGCTCGTGGTCCAAAGTTATAACGACCCTCATCGTGGCTTTCAATATACGGGTTGGTAAGTAAAACCATTTCCCTGATGAGGTGCGTATCTCGATGGAATTCGGTTTTTCGGGGTTTCTGAGGATCGTTGAAATCAATAACAGAATCGGATCTCGGTGGGAGTTTTGCTACGCGGAGTAGGTTACATCTGGTTGATCTAATTGCTATTATCCTGAAGTTTTGTGAGATTTGATTCAGATGCCAACTCAGAGATGTTTTCGTGAACACGAACACCTGCTGGCAATCTCGTTGTCCTGGTTAAAGGTCAAGTCCGACTGTTTCCGAGGCAGATCGACACGCCATAGTTCGGCGTGTCATTTCATGAACATTGTCGTCAAGTGCGTGAATGGAATAATGGCTCGGGCATTGAACCACAGGGAGGGGCTCCAAGTTATGCCAGAGGAGATCGACTTGCTGATCCACAGCAATTTCCGGTGGCCATCTCGGAATGAAGTTCTTGAGCGATTCTGGACACTGAAAGAGCATGTACATATTCGAGCTTCTTGTCGAGGAATATGAGTTAACTGAATCAGCTTTCTTAACCGATATAACTGCGCATCTCAATCACTTGAACCTCCGCCTTCAGCTTGCTAAATCACTGGGATTCTGCTTCAAGGAGACAAGATCGGGAGATCTGTTCCTGGATCCATTCGCTGTTCCGGAAACAAAACTTTTTGAATAACCTACTCACCTACAGCTCGAAATCCTGGATCCTGAGTGTAATACCGCTCTGAAAGCGCCGTTTTCGAGGACTTTTCTCTCCGGTTCTTTTCGAAACAATTTGGAGAAAGTTACCAAAGGCTTGTTATTTGAATCTATATGCGAGCATTCCCGCAACCGAAGTCGGCCGATTCGGAACCGTCGCAATCTTCAACTTCCCTTTTATCTCGAATTCTCGGCTCCGACCCATGATCGTGGAAATCATGACCATTTAGTCAAGAAGTTTGGCTGCAGTCATTACTTGCGACTTCTTCATTTACTAATTCTTTCATTTGCTGATCATGAACGTACCCTGGAAAATTTTGGAAACATCGAGGCAGAGAACACCGAGAGCGTGAAAGGAAAAAAAGAGGAGCGAATTGGAACAAATCGAATGAAGAACTCTCTAGAGACTTCATAGAAATCACAAGGATAACAACCAGTTCGAAAAGCGAACTCCTTGAACGCTTCACTTGCCTTCACGTTGACATTTACGACTTGATCGAATTGTGTCTCGGATATTTCTCGCAGAAATCCATCGCGAGTTATTCCGGCGAGATCGAAAATAGCATTCGCTGACCTCGAATGGAATTCCTTGACCTTGGCAAACAGCGAGGCAGCCGAACTCCCATCGGAAACATCCACTCCAACTGCCATCTGTGTCGAGTGTTTTTTGTTTCGGACGGAAAGGTTGATGTTGCGCGACTGATGTCTTCCGTGGATTCGTCTCTCGGATTCTTTTTCTTCTCTCTCTTTCCCAAACATACCTTTCTTTAGAGCGCTACCCTTTTTTTTGCGTAGTCGAAGCTCAAGTCTGCCACCACGCATTTGGAACCGTTGCGCGCGAACAGTTTCCTCGTCGGTGATCGACATCTGAGAACAGGAGGTCATTTGAGATCTTCTTCCGACTCCCACCTCGACCGCAACTCCGACTGGAGTTCATACAAAGTGAGCGTGCATTTGACCAACACTCGAATTCGAGTTGAGAGTTCGGAACAATATCCGCTGTAAGGTCGCGAAAGGAGAAGTATTTCAGGACTCCTCGGAGCCATCAGTTCCGATTTGCAACCCTCCGAGTGTCCATGCTTATCGTTCAATAAAATCTTCGGCCGAGTCGCAGACGTAGATGGGATTGGAAGTGTGAGCATAGTCATAAAACGATCTAGTGTTTTCCATCGCGTAGAGCCTCCGAAAAGATCAGATTATCATCATAAAAACAGAGCATCTTATCAACATTCTTTATGACTTTCGAGTGTCGTCTGATTGCTTTCATAGGTCCGGACGGGCAGCAAGGGTTGTTTGGTTCTCACAAACCGAAAATCCAATATCCGTCCGGGGGAACGTGGTTTCGTCATTTTGTTCATTCAGTTCACCGCGCCCCGGACAGTTCCGACAAATCCAAGCGTCTTATCTCACCGAGCAAGAGCGGTTCTGTCGACACCTCGGTCCGTGCAGGCCACCAGGTGCTTTCGTAGCATTGCTCCGGTGTAATTAAATAAACTCTCAAGCATCGCCTCTCATTTTGGGTAATGCTGTGGTCACGTTCAAGCATAGAGCTCGCAGCCGACGTCACGTAAGACCGCGGTCCGAGTAGTTTCCGCACTCTCCAATCAGACGGAAACATTAGCTGCTGCTCGTACGCGATGCCGCCAAGTAGAATGTGGACGAACCCGCTACAAAAAACGGGTTGAGTGAAAAGGAGCGTAATTGCGGGACCCCGGTGGGAGTTGTTCACACCGACGGCAGCGGAACCACCTGCTCGGCAAGAACTAATTCCTGATGTCGACTGCGCAAAAGCATTATCCCCAACGAGGTTCTCAGATTCCGTTACATTTGCACTACTCATGCACAACAGATGTGTCTCGCAGTAACACACTCTAGGGGGAAGGGACTGAGGGACGAGTTTGCATCCAGTCACGAAGCTGCCCCGCTGCAAACTTCCTTTCCGGAAAAAATTTTGCGCTCTCAACTTTGTCTTTTGAGAACTGAAGCAAGATTACAAGATTCTACGAACACATGGTTCAGAGTACGAAGTCACGATGATGTCCCCGAAACCGTCTAAAAATCTATCGAAGAGACGGAACTACACAGGGTGGTGAGTACAACATTTCTTCGTTGGTTTTTTTTTCCGCAAAATCGACGTCTAGGAAAAGAAATGATGATTTGCGCAGATGAATCACATCTCGATATCGAGGAAGACAATCGGTAAGAGACACGAGGAAGTATCTTCATAAGCGAGAATTGGTTTGTGAGGTCGGTTTGAATAACGCATGCGGAGAGGTGCCACAGTAGAGCCCCATCATCAGGATGCGGAGCACGTGGCGTACATAAGCACGTACGACCTCAGCCGTCTAGTCAGACTCATTCATAATCACACGCCTCGGAGACATTCTGGACACATGAGTCATCTTCTCGTGACAACTCGAGGATTCTGGAAAGATTTCCTATTCTGGTCTCTGACCCGGAACAAATATTTTCCGTCCGACGTCCACAGGCTCCAAATCCGTGCTCGGATCACCGACTTGCACGTCCGAGACCCACGTCCAAAGAAAAACAGAGAGAATTCGAGATCGTTCGTTTTATTTTCAAAACATGGAACATTGTTCAGTAATTCTGTCTGAGAAAATATAGAGTTCCAACGCCCACAGATCGTCGATTCACGCTTAGGTTCTGTTGATCTTTATAGGAATAAGACCGTGCTGCGGTTTGTTTTCGATAGCGGGCTTTATCAGCGGTGCGGTGAGGACAAGTTTTCCGTTGGGACCCATCTCTGCCTGGAGCCGTTCAATATCCGCTGTTTCCGGGACGGTGAAGAGACGACGTACTTCCCGGACTGAATAGCTGTTGTTGTCCTCGGATTTCTCTTCACGTCGCGCCTTGAATTCCACGTCCCGACCCGTGATGTTCACTTCGATGTCTTCGGGTCGGAAGAAGTCTCCACAGCCGGTGCTGAGCTGACACTCGACTTGATTCTTCGCGGAGTTCACATTGAATTGGGGGTGCATGTTGGATGCGGTCTCCTCATCGAACAACGCATCGAACAGCCGCGATCGTCTTTGTGGATCGAAGGCGACCCTCGCCACTTGGGGAATGCCGAAGAAACGGTGGCTGTGTAGATCCTCCTGCAGTCGGTCCATCTGGTTGTCGAACCAACCCAGCAGGGACATCCTGGGAGTCACCTCTCTGCACTGATCGATCGACGGGGACCAAAGGGACAACCTTTGATCGAGATTCGGACGCCGGCAGCGGCACAGTAATCTGTTTTCGTCGCACATTTTCCACCGAAACACAAACGACCAACGTTCTCGAACTTTCTTCTCCGACGGCTGTCACTCGGTTCTGAGCTCTGGCCCGGGATGTTTGTGACTCGCCATTCTTATAGCCCACAGTCTCCGCTCATGAGCTCTTCTAGAAGCTTCAAGCTCATGACGTAAGGCGAGATGCTGATCAGCGAGATGACTCATTCAGACTCGAGATTCTACTCGTGGGAGTTATTTGCGAAGAGAAACCGATTCGACGAGTCTTCGGTGTTGCATTGAAAACTAAGATTTCCAAGATATCATGTTGCCGAATATGCTTCCGTTAGCAACGAAATAGCACCGTACCCGATTGTCTCCTCGGAATTCTATAGAAGTAACTTGGGAGTTCAATTCTTTACAAAAAGGAACTCGCAATCTACGAATGAAGGCTGGATTCATCTCGGCTGGCTCTTATACATCGAATCCTTCTCCGCTCTGTACGGTTGAAAGGCAGCGGCCATAAGCTTTATGTTACGCAAGCAGCTAAACCGCGATAGGCGAGGCAGCGCATTCTGAATCCGTCGCGCCGGTTGCGCACAAGTTTGCGTCTCTGTCTGTTCGGCATTGGCTTTTGTTCGGAGACCGAAGCTCAACGGTCGCTCGGCACGACGAATTGAAACCGCTTGCACCGCACGCCCGTCGTGATGACCCGCTTGCGCAAGAGTTCCTGATTGAGAATAATGGAAGAACTCGGTTTGTACACAAAACACGAGCGCAATCCATTACTGCGATTCTTTCGAAAGTCAGAGCTCGGAGAATGAATGTGCAACCTTCAAACTAGTTTAGGTCATATCATCGAGAAGTTTGATTCACTCTGCGGAGCTCAAAATTCAACTCTGATTCAGGTGAGCTCCGAGGCGTTTATTCATCACAGGCGGATACGCGAACGCGTGCGGCACGGCAGGGAATCTAATTTGCTCGAACTCTTCCAATTACTTGTTGCTGTTTGGGGACTCGCGCGAACTGAAGTGGACTAGGAGAAGTTCAATAAGGGCTAGGTGAGCGTGTCGACTCGCAATGGTGCGTAGGCAACGATCCCCAAGAGAGCGAGCGTGTCGAGTTGACGGGAAAGGATTCGAATTGTCGAGGCGAGGCCGCTGTGGAGCAACTATCAAAGCCGAACGTGCGAACGCGTGCTTCACAATCGGTCAGCTCTTTCTGATACAACCGCTTTGAGCATAGATGAGTTCTCTGGAATTTTTCAGCAGATCTTCTTCGATTCCGAGGGCGTTTAGTTCATCTGTGAGTCTTCGAGGGTGGATTGTTCCAAGTGCCTCGTTCTCGCTGAACACCTTGCGAAGTGGCACGAAGACGGCTGTGGAGAATATGTGTTTGATATTCTGAGGAACACACATAGCCTCGTTCGAAATAGTCTAGTTATAAGACCTGAGTTGAATCATCGTCAGCATCAGACGGATGATCATCGTTCGAATGGATACGATTAGATTCCTCATTTGATTCTACATCAGAGCAGCTTTTGGCCCCCGAACGGAAGGGAGGCTCACGTTCTTGCGCTTCGGTATGATCGATTATCTTTCAAAACAGCATTGGAACCCGGGAACGGACCGTCAGCACTATTTATGCAAGCTCGCCTTGGGGAAACCCGGGCGAACGCTTGTGGGAAGTTTTATTTTCGATTCAAAATACAGAAGGCGAATCGCTTCCAAACATGGGATGGCGAATTTAGGAAATATGTTGATCGTTGACCCTGCAGACGATAGGATAGACACACTTTACCCTCGTCGCTTCCATCAGTTCCACACTTTCGGCGAACTGTGAATGTCTCCGTGCGAAGATGACATATCTGTCTTGCTCCGGGTCGATCGAGATCTACGCCAACCAGTTTTGCGCAGTTGAATCCAGCGCTTTGCTACGTGAAACGCTGAATGGATACTTTCTTGGAGCACTGATTCATTCGAGAATGCTTCGATCGATCGAATCATCCCACTTTGACCGGTGGAAATCGCAGCGATGAATCTTAGGACTGTTGAAACTGAACATGCTCTTCGAAGTCGACGGCGAATTCCAAGCCAATGCAGGGGATCGGGAATCCGCAGTAAATAGGGTTTTCCAAACTACGGCGGCGCGGAGCTCACGGCCGCATCAGCAGGAGAACTGCGTTGGACGATGTTTACTGACTGAGTCAAATCTATCCGTGCAGAGATCACTGCTTCATTGAATGCGGCTGGCGCAGGCGAAGTAGAAAGGCTTTGTGTGAAGCCCTGTTTACCTATGTTGCTTCGGCTCACGGAGCGCCGTGCAGCCGATATGTTCGATGCAATGTAAATTAGCCAAACGCAAAATCGATGCGCCGATAATGGAGAGCGTCGTCGTTCCACTTCCCTCCAACCTCGGTTCCCGGCAGCTATTTCCCCAACTTTTAGAAAGCAGGAATGAAGGGGGTACGTGGACGATGGGGAGCTTCACGTCATTTTGTCTGTGTGTGAGGCTGTGTGTGTTATCAGCCAGCGAAAAGCGCTAATGATACTTCTATTGGAAAAGTCAGTAGACGGTCGACATTCTCTGCTCTACAGTGTAACAGTCAGTTTCCGCTTCAGGCGAGCCGCGTTCCCATCAGTTGAATGGCAGCCACCACAACGCGGTATTCCCTTCCATCCGCCAGAATAGAGCTTTGGACGAATTTAGTATTTTCGCGTTTTCTCGTTTTACGTTCTTTCGAGATTTCATCTGTAGTGGATCTGAAGGCTCAACAAGATCATCTCCTCTCCCTTCCCAAACATGACCGATTTCAAAAGGAGGACCACGGTGTTACAACTACATTGTCTGCAGACCACTTTTCCCTCCACAGAATGGATGAATGCGGGTGGAGTGAGGACCTCGAGGGCCGTTTTGTTCATAATCGCACTGACCACTGGCCATCGTGTTCTTCTTGTCCACTTCGCATCCATCAAAACATTGTCGTGTCATTCGTGGGAGATGCGGCGGCGCTAGCGACAGGGCGATTGGCAGAAGCGACGCGGAAGAAAGGGACAAGCAATGGCGGGGAGAAACGATGAGGGAGACGTCCATCGAACGGGAAGAGTTGAAGCGAAGCCGCGTCGTTCCATTACTCATCGTCACCGCGTTCAATCGCTAATTAAAAGTTCGTTCTGACCGACATCTCATGGCCGGCTGGACGGGCATCGTTGTCGAACCATTCACCGTCCGCTTTTAGATCCCGTCCACCGGTCTCCGCCCACATAGTTTGAAGAGAAGTTGAAGGTACATCAATTGCTCGTCTGACTGCCGAAACTCCTCTCTCAATTTCACTCCCCAGCGATGTCTTTTATTTTTTTTTACCTCAATGTTCGCTTCCAATTTTGTAATTGGACGGACGACGATCTGGCCGTTCTGGCTGATAAGATGTTTCCAGGGTTAGAACCATCCGGCTATGATCGATCTCGAAAATTTTCGGCTTCCTAGCCATTATCGAGTCGCAAAGTTAGCTACGGTTGAGCGAGCCCGCGAAAATTCGATGACTCCCTTAGCCAATTATTTTTTTTGAAAGAGCCAACAGTGACGACCTTCCCAAGTGATTTGTCAGGAAACAATCGATCCATGACCACGAATTCAATCGACGCTGACTAATTCACGGATTCTGCTCGCTCCGGATGGTTTGTGTCAGGCGGACGAATCTATTATCGATTCCTGTCCACAATTAGGTTAATTGGCCGACATATCAGCCCACAATTTTGGCAACGACGGCAAGACCGCAATAGCCGCGGATAAATTTATGTCGATCAATTACTTTGCATCGATCTCACTCGCTACAGGGGAGCTGCTCTGGTCGTCGTCGCAGGCGGGCGCCTATGTCGTCCTCGTCGTTCAATAAAGACTCGAAGCTTACGAAAACGATCTGTTTGTTCCGCCGTCGCACGTTGTCCAGCAACCCTAAATGAGTCGCTCTCCTGACTCCTGTTATCAATGGAGTAAAGGCTGCTTCGGCACCGTTGTTGTCTTCCTTTCTTTCCAATAAGAAGTTTGTATTGTGACTCAGTACTGATTCTAGAAGCCGCGAGAAACCTTTTAATGTGTGACGTTATCGCTGGAATGTTCGCAAACAGCACCTTGAGTACAGGCGTGCTTTAACCCGTGTGGGAGGTTTCTCGATTCTCGCATGATGCGTGTTTTTCAGTTGAGTGTCCTCGTTGGAACGGTTCAACGATCGTCCATCCGGCGACATACCTCATTTATGGCAGGAAATTGTAAAAGCAACGGAAATCAGAAATTATGCCTGCAGGCATTGCGTCCCCCTCCATATGGTCGTCTTCATGTCGAACTACTTCCACAAAACCGTTCGGAACGATGAGATCTGGGCAGTCGAGAGATTTGTTTGCGCGTTCGCGAAAAAGTGAGATTTGATTCTCAATATTGGATTCGAATCGCTCCCCCTGCGGCGACCTCCCTTGCGTTCCACCAAACGAATGCCTCCACGGCGCAAATACTCTTCCTCCGACTCTCGCTGTTCGGATTGGAGAAGATGAGCGCGTCCCGGAATTCCTTCATTGAGCTTCGAACGTCGGAGGCGCCTGTCCTGAAGACACTTCATCCGAACGCGTCCTGTTGTTTTAATCCTTTGAGCCGCTTAATCCTCGCGTCTGTTTTTATTGGCATGTCTCCTCTCACGACAAGAGCTGTTCAGACTCGAGCTTGAAAACAACACGGTGGCCAGATTTAGCGAAAGCGTCCAACCGCTCGTGAAAAATTCAGTTTCGAGAATTTCGATCGAACCCACCACAGGACTGGATTGCGTGGGATCGCCGTTGTGAGATTTCGAAATCGAGCCATTGCGAGATCTCATTGTTTCCACCTGTTGCTCTTGTAGTGCGCCGAGAAATCGAGAACAAACGGGAAGAATCATTCCGGAATAATTAGCAGCGATGACGAAGAGACCTTTGACAAACAGGGCCTCGTGTTTCATTTCCCGTCACTTGCTCTCTCGCTCTCTCTCTCAATGTGGACATATCCATTTGGAAACTAGTTGATCCCTCTGTACACAAGGGTCAACAGTCGAGTCGGGTTTGAACTCGAAGAGTACTAACGAGTCATCGCAAGGGCTTCGATTGACGACGCGAGGAGAAGCTTCTGAGGCCGGCAAGGCAGACGTGTCGCCATGTAATACCACCGGCGCGGCGTTCCAACAGGAGCCTCCCGGCCAAGGTCCTGAACGGATTATCGGACATCTCGAGTTACTGCCGCTACACCCAGACGTTTGATGTCGATGAACATCATGAGGTTCTCACGGGAAAATCGAGCGAGGGACGAGGAACAACGAAGAGGAGAGAATGCTGTTTTACAAACTCAATGACTTCTGATGCAAGCGGGAGCGCGAGAGAGGAGTCTACGTACAGAGAGACAGGTAGAGAGAAATGGAGCGGGCTTGGATTATACGGTGGGGAATAACCGGAGAGGGAAGGGGTAATCCAGGTGGAGAGTAAAGCGAAGTCTCTCTGTGCATCGGGAACTGACTTCGTCGTGGGAGCTAATGCATTGCAGTTGCTGCAAATCACAAGATAAGCCCGGAAGTATGAGACTGTACTCTTTTTTTATTACAAGAACGGCAAACCTCAACTGTGAGTAACGACCAAGTTGACAAAACCAGTGATCCCAAGCTCCGTTTGCGAGCGCGACATCCGGGAGAGCGTCGCAAGTTTCGTTTCGGCATACTCGACGTCCCACCCTCGGTCCTGAGTTCATTGGGTTTGATCCAGTTTGCGCGAACTTTCTCCGCTAACCCCGATCCTTGCGGCCCTCCTTTTGTTCTTCAACGACTCCTGGTCCCCTGCAAACCACCGGATCAACCGTTCATTTTGAAAGCGTGCTCGAGAGCGAGTCCTCTACTCAGGTTATCGAACGATGGTTTTATAACCGCTGTCAAATACAAGAGCAGAGTCGGAGATGGCTTTTAGCTAGTATTATAACACAAGCACAATAAGATGGGCCAGATAATAATATTCCGAAAAGTGGGCCGAGAACGGCCCTGTCATAGATCACTATTTGCGACGTCCGGTTCCCCGATAAAGTGAACGCTTGCAAGCAAGGCACGTCTCGTCGTCACAGCCTGCGTAAGTTTTTCGCTGGAACAAACGATGCTCCGATTAGCTCGATGGTAACCATTGGGAACAAGAGGACAGAGCGCGACTTCATTGACTGTTACATGGACTCGTCAATAGTTCAAACGAGTCAGACTTCGTTTAACGAGCTTTCGTCTCTTCAAGAGGGCACTAATTCAAGTTTCCAAGTGCTCGAGAATTGTACACTCGTTCATGCCCAATGCATCGTTCGTCCTTCCTTTTGCGAAACCGCGATTTTGAATTCACGCGGTGAACGCTCTTCTGGAGTGAATTTCCTCTTTTTTGATTTCAATGCTGGGAGTGTTGTGTTCGACGGCCGGAAGCATGACTTCCTCGCGAGAGTCCTCTCTGATTCGAAACGACCATCGATACGGACGTGTGCTCCACGCATTCAGCCGGAACCCAAGCGGCAGAGAAGCACCACCGACCTCGGTTACACATGCATTGATTCTGATTCTTTGACGTCGATGCTGCCGACCTTGGATCCCACTCCTGTTCTCGGATTTGTTCTCCCCTCATTCTAGATCCGGTCTCAGTTAACTTTTAGATAATCGACACTGTTTCTCTGAATTTGGGAATTCCGGGCATGAGCCGTCTACTACTGTCAACTCTCATCTGGAAACTTTACATAGATTTGACCTCCACCTGCTCTCGGAAGGTCGGACGCGGTCGAAGACCTCGGAAATCGAACGCGAACGAGTCGGAGAGGTTTTGAATTTGCTGTAGAGTGTACCGAAGGTACACAAGTCGTCGATATGTTATTCCTCCATCTGCTCAACTACGCTGTCTGCTAGCTATTTTCGACGAACGAACGACCGGCAGACCAGCCGTCGGCAGAGAAATTTGCATTTGTCGTGTTGACTCGAAAGAAGTAGATTTTTGTAGCGAGCTGAACTCAAACATGGCGATGAAATTTGCATTTCGCAAGAAAGTGAAGAACTCTGTGCCCAAGGCTGCTGAAAACAACAATGTTAAATGTTCCAAACTTGGAATAAAATATTTCGTCTGATTAGGAGCTGACTATTTTCTCATAGTCCCCTGGGATAATACTCGAGTTCGCCTACTCCATACTCGGGTTGTGACATCCATCGGCGGACCTTGCACAAAAGGGTTGAGAACAAGACTCGGCCGAGAGCGGCTCCTTTCAGTCGAGAATCTCCTCCGGGTTCCGACGTTCATAGCAAGAGGTTGCTCAAAGTTGGCTGAGATTTCTTCAAAAACCCGCCATAATGGAATGCTCAACAGGAGCTGCTTTAGGCAGAGCACGTGGATCGAATTCATGGTGCTTGAACAGAATTTCGGAGGAAGCTCTTCATGGGTTCTCATGGAAGCCTTTGACTTTGAGCCCCGAGACGACAAATAAATTGCGTGGGATGGTTCGTAGTCCTCAAAACGTTCAAAAAGTGGACTCGGGCTATCTTCATAGTACACGATTCTACTTTGCTGACTTCTGTCTCGATATCCAGCGTAAGGAACAACGCTGGAAATTTCTATTTCGCAAATTTGATAGAGAAATAATACGAAATATCCTTTGGGCTGAAAATTGTCCTAGTCCAGATTCCGGGGCTTAGTCCCTATGGACTCCCCACCCTCAAACCGTTGAATCGTGTGAATAAGTTCCTTTGTGAATGGGAACATTGAGCGTGGGCGCTACCAAACCCTGCACGGAAATAAAAGACACGTCCGCCTGAGGCGATCACTCACCTGTTATTATTAGGTATCATAAAATGCTCGGCCAGGCATCGTACTCGAGCCCGAGTGACGATTCCACCGCTCAGCTCCCATTGCAAACGGGTGCACAATTCACCTCAATTGCTCATTGTGGGCTCCAGGGATGATGAGCAGCTGTCGTGTACACATCAGCGATGGGTGCTCAGTGGGAGACAGAAGTTCATCTGAAGATCTTTCCGTTTCGCCGAGTTGGTCGGCTGGTTGTTCCGTTGGTTACCAGGGTTCTGGTGCCGGCATCGTCAGGTGAGAGGAGTCTGATCCGAGCGCGCGACAATGGCACTTGAGTACTCATTCGTCCTCGACACATCCCGTACAAACTACACCCTTAGCGCTTTGCGCATTGGTGTTCAAAGGAGTCCTTCAAGTTGGAATTTGATCCATTCTTCGGGAAAGTCTCCACCAGAAGACTCAATATCAGGTCTTCGCATTTTGCCGCGACGATATCTCACTCATGTTGGAAGAAGTTGAAAAGAAATCGAAAACGCCGTCAAAAGTTCTTCCCTATTCATTGTGCTTGATGCGAGCATAATTTTTCACTGTTCTCACAGAATCGGATTTCATCTCAAGAGAGCTAGAAAATGGCGAAGACAAGAGAAGAACATCCAAGGACATCCACTTGTGGGCTCCACGGTTATCCCGTGTTTTATGCAACAACCGGTGACTTTAACGAATACTCTCATTCTCATACTATTATTGTCTTGTAGGTAGATTGATTAGGCCTGTTGAAAACCGTTGCGAGTATCAAGGTGACGGTTGGCGAAGCTTCCGCGACGATCTGAGTGATACAATCACTGATGGATAGAAGGCAATATCCACTTGCATTGACTCATTTGGACGTCTGGCATACGGGCATGTGTTGGGTCAGATTTGCTGCCTCTAGCTGAACTCCTAGAGCTTCACAACTCAGAGTCGAGAATGCAAAACTTCACCTTCAGAAGCTTCCTATCCTTTGAAACCACATAATCATGAAATGCAACAGTTCTTCAACAAAATCGTTTGAAATGTCGGCTAAACCGACCTAACGAAGACCCGAAGAGAACGTGGAGCAGTCGTCGATGTCATCCTTTGTTCGTTGGAGATTTCGTCCTCATGATTGAACTTCATCAGTGTACTCTGTGTATACCCTGATTAGTTTGGTTGAATGCGCGAGAAACTCCACCTGAAAAGGAACGGCATTCAAAAACAAAGATTCGTGGTCTGAAACAAAGAAGGCAATGACTCGAACCCATTCAATTCCGCGAGCTACAGAGACAGGTTTCGATTCAGAGCAATGGAAAGAAGGTTCAATGGGGATTCTTCAGTCGCTCCAGATTGCGAAACGTCATTGAAACAATATTTGATTCAACGCAGTGGTCGGATTCTATGAGCGGCATCTCTCAACTCAGAAATCAGATTCGATGAAAGAAGCCAGTGCCACAGACTCTTTTTTGTGTCTTTTACTCAATGTTTTCTTGCTGTGACGTTGAGCTGACTCCCAATTAGGCATCTCCGGCTTCGCATCCACTTCCCCAACGGAGTCACAGTCGGACTGTGGGCGGACAGGGCTCATGCCAGTGTCAATCGCACATTCCCTGCATTGCTACAAAGATCTGTGTAATCGACTGCTAATGAGAAAGGGACTTGATCGCTGATATTCCTCTCGCCGGTGATAGCAACTTTCCTAACGCCTACTTTCCGCGTCAACTTCGTTCAATCATTAATAACACCACCGACCACGATGTTCCATGAGTACCTGGTGGTGACTCGCTACGACGGGAAAAACTCCTGCTACCGCTTGGGCTTATCTAGTCGGAAGTCTTCTCGCAGAGCTAGAGGAGTTTGGGACCGGGGACGAGAACAACGAGGAAGGGAATTATGATTTCCGACGGAAGAAATACACAGAAAGAACAGCCCGATTCTCCCCGAGGGGCTTCGGCTTCTCGTATTCTGACGCCTCAGCCCGATAATCGCACGAGAGCGAATGAGCGATCCGGATCGATCCGAGCTCGAAATCGATACTGTGCTCCCCCGCGCATGAGACCTGGTGGATTCCTGGACCTGACACTTCACGTGACATCCGCTAGATATCGTTTTCGTGACAACGCAGCTATGAAATGAAAATGAGGAGTTTCCGCGCCGATCCGTTGAAAGATGTGATTTTGTTTCTCGATTTGCAGAAAGTTCTGATATTTTCGTAAGCCAGGAGAAGCAATCAATCTGCAGAGATGTTTCCATTTCCCGTTTTGAGTTCCAAATCAGAAAACTTCTCCTTTCCTCGGGAGAAGGAAGCCACTTAGCTTTCGGAGACAAGCCGACGAGGGACTTGAAGTGGAGGTGAGCATTGCGGCTTCGTCACGGAGCCTCTGAGCGGAAATTAAAGTAAACACCGCACTTGGTCATCGCCTCTTGAGGCTTCCGCCGCCGTTGTCGCAACTGCATTGACCTCTTTAGGAGTTTACTAAGCAAGAGCGTCGTCTCTCTCGGCTCTCCCGCTTTTCAAACTGAAACGATCCATTCGAAATCAGGAAAGATACTCTTTTTTCTATTTTTTTTTTTTTTTTTTTCCCTTTCAAAACAGGGGATAGGATCTTGCTCAGCAAAGACTCTTCCCTTCAATGACTCCTCTAACGAATACCTCTATCGCATGTCTTCTACGAGACCGGAAGAATCATTTCGAGGAGACGCTCTTAGAGAGAGAGGGTTTCGTTTGATTCAAAGTCTCCTGAGAGAGTCGTCATGAAACGCTGATTACTCGTTCGAAAGATCTCCGCGTCGACTCGTCCTCCGTCGACTGGAGTTCGTGTGAATGAAACGAGGCCGAGCCTTTCCGTGGTGTCTCTTACGCGTAATTCCTTTGCGCTGACTTCCAACCGGGATGGATGAATGGATGGATGGCGGGCGGGCGGGCGGACCGTAGTGAAAGAGCGTTTGTAGCGGGGGAGGGAGAAGAAGCAGAGGCCACTAGGGTGGCAAAGATCAAAGTCTTGAATGCGACGAGCATGGCTCTAGTTCATTTCTCTGTTTTTTTTCTCGCCCGTCCGTCCCCTCGGATCTCCGTGCTTCTAAGCAGGGAACGAAACGAAGCAGAAAACGAAATTACGATTTACGCCTACAGAATCGCCGGCTAGGCCATTCGGCGCTTCGGACCGAAAGGGATGAGCGTCTCGAGTCGTCGAAAGAAAATTGAGTTAGAACAGCGCCCGCGTCTTGCCCTCCTTCGTCGTTCTCCTTTCCGTTTGTTCGTTTTTCTTCGCTCCTGTCGTCGTCCTGGATCTGCCTTTTCATCTCTCTTTCTTTCCTCGCTTCACATACGTATGTCACCGTGGCTTTCAACGAATAAATCGCGGAGAGCGGAGAACGCGACGCCGCGCTTTCTTTCTCCTCAAAAATTTACAAAATGACAGACCCTTCCAAACGGAGAAAGGAACGAACGAGACAAGCCAATGGAGGAGTTCGTTGTTCTTCAAGCTCTGCTTTCGCCATCTGCTCCTTCTCCGTCGCGTTTTCTCTTCTGTTCCTTCGCCGGAAACCCTCAACGAGATTTTGGAGACGTGAGCTATCTCGTCTTGTCTCGACTTGTCGGTAGCGACCTGTAATCAAACGTTGAATCGCATGGTCCCCATTCATTTCACCGTGCGGAGAATCACTTGGAAAACCACTAAAGAAGTCATGTTGGACAGAAATTTGTTGCTCTCAGGAGGACATTTCCACGTTGACGAAACTAGCCCTGGGTCGTTTCGCGGGATTTTGAATACAACAACACGAAAGACGAAAACCTATTCCGTTCAAAATGAATTCAATGACAGCGCGGAATGATAGCATTCCTCGAAATGTCTCATTAGACCTTAGTTGGAGAAGAGGGAGCAATCGCCGTTGCTCGGTGTCACATTAGAGAACGGCTTCGTTCTCGTTGGCCGGCCGTGATAGCTACTGGATGAGGGGAGTGAGGGAGACTCATATCTTCGACTGAGTTCTTGCTAGCAAGAAATAAGTCGGCCGCTTAATAGAGCGAGGATGTCGTTCCTTATATAAAGGCAGAGCGGAATATTAAATCTGCAGCCAGGAATCTCATCTAATTCGACAGAACCAGCATTGTTCCGCAGTCGATCAACGCTCGCTTCGCCTTCTATTCACGATCATTTTTCGCATCCGAGCGGACTTTCCAGTTTCCGCCAAGTTCTACGGAGCCCCGCATTAGGGCATGATGAATGCGTACTTCAGATCCACTCCGCGTCCTACACCTGACGCCGTTCCCACACTGTAGTGCTCTCGCTCTAAATAGTCGAAATTTTATTTACAATCCGCCGCATAACGTGCATCCCCCACGAACCCATGTGGGCATCAGCGAAGAGGTAGGAGAACAGATACGCCTGCTCAACGGTTGTGCCCTGCGCATCTTTAGGAAGTAAGGAAGTATCCTGAGTCGATCGTCTTTCCTGAGTTTGCATTCTTGATATGCAGGAATCAGGAGTCCCATGTTTCTAATTCGTGTTGAATTTGAGATTAGCGATCTCCAGGAGGGATCGAACTTTGAGAGATATCATACAACGGAGAATTACCTGGTTATCGACTTTTATAGTGTTTGGAATCGAGGAATTTCTTGATATTTCGAGGTGGTAATACCGAAATTCATTGGAAACTGATCAGACGAGTTCCCGAGAACGACTGCCTCCCTTAGTGAGATCGTGACATCGTGATTTATCGTCGACGTCATGTTTATCACCGAAAGATCGTTATGGGAGTTGCTTCAATCTTCATTCTCCGGGACGACAGAGCTGTCTTCGGAAGCGAACGTAGCCTGCAACAGGCATCATCAACCTCCGTCTCCAGAGGAGCCTCGTCGGTGACAATATTCGCACGACAGGGCTGTTTTCCATCCAACTCCTTGCATGTGATCGTGATGCCGTGCTTCTTTGATCACGTATACTCTGCACTTTTGGGCCCCCACGAGGTCGGTATTCGATATGGAAGAAGCACACATCATGATTTCGCATCAGTCCCGCTGGACTGCAGTCCATTCGAAAACCTCGAGGTATGTGAGACTTTTCTACAATTGAATGTCACAGAGTTGCGCGCGTTAAGAGTGAAATCTTACGACAACGAATTCCCTCATCTTCGGAGCAGAGAGCCCGAGCGAGGAAAGTGAGACCTTCTCATATTCAAATTGATTCGTTTCTTCTCGAGTCGGTGCTTTCACTATCTTTCTTCTTGCGTGATCCCTCCAAATCACTCGATTCTTTGTCGCTAATTCCGAGGTGTTCTCATCGGATCGACACGGTCCGCGAGACTTATTCCTTGACCCCTATGCGTGACCCCTAAGAGGACCTCGCACCTCTGTATGATATTTCGAGGAAAACTGTCAGTGTAGTGAGTGTCCCGCGGCTCCATGATATCCTGGAAAACCAAGATCGAGATACAGGATGAGGAAAACGTTGATAACACAGGCATGAAACGCCATTCCAGGTCTCGCAAGACTGCCCTTTGATCGCTACCGCGTGCTTCGTACCCGAACGAACAAAGCTTGGCGCTTGATAATTTGATTTAGTCGCGGGGCCTCCAACAGCCAGACATTCACTTCCTGCAAGGCTTCCATGGGACCCGCATCCCATCGCTCTCGCAACCCGCTGAGTCATCGGCTTCCAAAGACCCCAGCGACCCCTAGGGCCCTGAAGACCTCAGAAAGGCTCTGCATGCGAACTATGCACAAACTCGGTATGGCATAGTTGCCAGTAAACGCCAAAAAGCTCGGAGACTGTGGCCTGCAGGCAAGAGTGTTACGAGCAGCCGCTGACTGACACGCTCCCTCACTGGCTCGGAGTGGAATGCGGACTAAATGCCTCGCAAGGCCACAGGCTCGCTTGGAGCAACACGTGATCCACGGGCATTTGGGATACGTGACCAATGGAACGTACTTGTTCGGATCTTGATGAATGTACGTGGCGCTCCTCTCGGGTTGCTGCCGCCTTACTTGCAGATTGCAGGTCGTCGGCGCAGTGAATGCAAATTCACGAGAACCATCTCCATGAAGAATTAGTTCTTTGATCCGTGGCAGAACATGGTCTTTGACGTAGTCGTCCACAGGCTTTCGAAGAGGTTCCTCTCAGTGCGCTGCTGCACAGTCGACCGAAGTTGCCATAAAGCTCAATCAGCTGTTCCGCGATCAGCTGCTTAGCTTTGTCCTCGTCATATCCCTCCTTCCTCAGCAACCGCGCTAAGGTATATGGAGATCCTCGTGAAGGAGAGGAATGTATCCGAGACAGAGGTCAGGGCAGCGTGTGAGCGGATACGGAATGAAACAGAAACGGAGGCGTTTCGATCAATGTTTCAAGTGGGGTCAGACGACAACCCGCAATCGAAGGGTCTCAGAGTGAGTTTATCTCAGAGTAACATCCTCGCGGATTAGATCGCGAACACGGTTCTATTCTGTTAAATCCTTCCCGAGCGATGTTGTTTCTGAGCCTCCGGATGCTACATAAACTTCCGAAGGGAACGATGATCCCCCACCATGAACTTTTCATCTTTCCTTCAACAACAAGCGGATTTGTCCCACGTTTCTTCGATGCGATCGGGTGGGTGACAGATAATAATCGATGGGAGGAGGACAGAACTCGCTTCGTACGCGAGTCCCACGATTCCGTTCGGAATCTGTTGTTTTCGCTCAGCAGCGATGGTGAGAACGCTAGAATACCAGTGTCGCGTCAGGACGAGGTCGCGCAGGAGGACTCGATGGCTTCTGTGACGCAACAACAGGCTCTGTCATTCGGTTCGCGTCGATTTTATTGCTCAACGAAACAATTCGCTCAATCAGAGTGTCACAAATGAAGTCGCGGAGAGTTCTTCGTTGAAAGATCGTTGCGCAGGAGAAAAAAACCAGTCTGACTCACTGACTGGGACGGTAACGGACAGACAGTCCTCAAAGGCTCAAAGGACGAGAAGGACCGATCGACTTCGCCTGTCGCCGGGCAACAAAAGTCGTACGGAAAGAACTTCTTTCTAACTGAACATCGGCTCACAAGTAGCAAATCTCGAGGGTCCTTTGTTGCACTGATCATTGTGCTTCTTACACCTACCACCTGACCAGCTCAGGACCCAGCCCCTTGTCGGATAAGTGGTACCCAGTCCTAGGCATTACTCTGCTACCAGCAGGCGAGATCCAGAGAAGAAGCTCCTCGCGTTGGATGAAACGAACCGTTCGAAAAGAATTCGTTCCTCGCCGTCGACGAGTGCGAATGTCGATCTGGATTCGGATTCAAGTCGGGGAGCTGAGTTCCTGGAGATCCTTGCATCCGAGGTTCTCCTGGTCCGGAGATCCGAGGAGTTCGCAGAAACGACCAAATATTGTCGTGAACCCATCATGATCCTTCACGAGAACTGTCCCCTCGCGGAATTCGCGACGTTTGACGTGATATTTTGTGATTGTAACGCCCATGAGGAAATGAATAGTCTGAGCTAGCGAGCGCCATGCGGAGCTGTGAATCCATGAACAACAGCTCCGGCTTGGGTGTTCCTCGAATGCTTACTGGATGGTCGCTTATTCGCCCGGTCGTATGTATGGAGTGCACTTTCTAGGGCGGAGTCCGCTCAACAAATCCAACTTCATTCTCGCGATACCTCATCAGCCATTACTCTCCAGCCTGGTGTAATTTGTATATCGTGTTCGTCATTCCGTTGCCGTGTGTGTTTTTCCTCGTTTCCCTTTTGTGAGACCAAACGATCGGAGCGATGTCAACTCTGCCGGCTCACCGCAGCGTCGCAGTCTGGAGAATCGGAAGAAATATTCGCTCAATTTCCAGCATTTCCCGTTGCCCGATGGTCGGGAGGCGGGCACGCTGTCGCTCCGGAATGCACAAATCAAACACAACATGTTCATACCTATATCGTGTTGTGAATGCACTCTGCATAAGCAAAAGCAAGATACTCAACGGCTGGACGTGACTCCTGGCTGGAGTCCCGATCGACAGCTTCCTTCCCATCCCTGGAGAGGTTTAGTCCGGGTCGTCTTTCGATCTCCGGAGGAGAGGGCGAAGGAGAAGCTTGTGTAAAAGAATCTTCTCGGATGTCACACTGCTTGCCCAACCGGTGAGGCAGGCAGCAACATAGGCCGGCTTGCCAGTCAGTGAAGACATTGGCGCGACGGATCGTCGGTCGTGAGGCAAACAATGCTTTCCCTCTTCCTCGCAGCTGAAATGCACCTTCATCTGGACGGTCGCGACTCCATCTGCGGCGCGGCGGCGGGGGCGGCGATTTCGTTCTTCGAGATTCTGCTGAGAGCGAAGCAAGGCGGATTGCTGAGCAGCCTGAAAAGGATCTGAAAGACTTTTTGCGCCGCAGCTGGCTCCTTTCTTGTCGTCTCCTCAAGGATCGAATGACCAATCCTGTTTCCAATTCAGGTGATCCTTCTCGTCTTCTGAGCCGGCGCGACGCGACGTCAGCGGCATCTGATACTTTGCTGCGCACGACCGGCATTCCGTATTCGGGATTCGTTCCCGTGGCTCTATTACCATTTATTTTTTCCCCGTAGCAGAATGCGCTCCGTCAGGCCAGCTTTCGTGAAAACTAAGTCCCACTACCCCGGCATGAGTTATCATCTGAATGCATCGCTGTCATGGCGTGACGTCTCCTTTACCCAGACAACATGCTTTGTGGGAATTCGACTGCAGCGCCCGGCGAGCTTTCGTTTCATCCCTCGACGAAGATTTTCGCCACTGCACCGCGACCATCGTCATCGTCAACCACCGACACCACCGCCACCAACACCACGAGCAGAACGTCGACGTCGCTCGGTCGTCGGCTTACATATGCAAATCGAACGAACGAACGAACGAACGAACTCGTTCCCAGCAGAAGAGACGATGCGGTCGGTGCTTCTGAGAATCAAGCGGTTTTTCGTGCGGTGCGTTGAGCAATTGAAAAACCGCATATCATGAATCTGACCAATCATGCTGACCGCTCGGGTCAATAAAGCTTCACGGGTCGTCACGTTCCGGCGGGAGAACTCTCGAGGAGCTGATTTCTGATGCAGATTGCCTCATCCGATGTGGCGCCGCAGTAGAATTTCGAATCGGCGCCTTTTTTCGGAACGATTTGAGAGGAAACGCCGTGTTTGTGGTCATGACACGCGAAACCGAGCGCGGAAGTGGTGCTTTGTCGCGATGTTTGACCGCTGCTCGTGCAAGTTCTGTGATGTCTCCGGTGCCAGACATCAGATATGAATGATCAATAGCACGATCTCCACCTTGTCAAGAGCCACACCTCGAGCACATCGAACAGTGTGTTGATGGAGTCGAGATTGCGCTCAAGGTGCTCTCTCCTAATGGTCCCAACCGCACGCAGACAAACCGCTGGATACGATCCGAGTAGGAGTGGGTCGGGCAGCACGGCAGCAGCGCAAGGACTACGGATAACGGATAAACCACTTCATAAACCACACCCTGGTTGCTCGCTTGGCCAGAGCTTCCTACACGGCGGGTTCCCTGGCAGCCAGATGGATAAAGCTAGGTTTTGACCGGCATAGTGGAAGATGGAGGTACGAACTAACTATCGATCGAGCGAGCGAGCAAGAGAGCAGTCAAGGGAGGAGTACATCATGTAATCACACCATCTACGCGTCGCTGGGAACAGGCAATGACGATTCAGGCTGGGAAATCCATCGTCAGCGGCTCCAACAGAAAAAGCTGAAAACATGGAACGTTCTATCTGGGATGACTTCACCTTCATCATTTGCACCTGTGTCCTGAAAAAACTACTTTTCTCGATAAAGTAAACGTTCTCGAAGAAGGCCTTGAACAAAAGTTTGGGCTCTATCTAGTTGAATCACCCTTTGGACTGATTTCCGCCGCCCTGTGTGCTGAATATCATAGCCGAGGGCAGGCAGCGATCGAGGACAATTGTTGAGTTGGGCCGTCTGAGCTCCGACCGCAAAACTCGCGGTGTTAAATAGGATTAGGCTGTCAATAGCTCCTTTGTGTGAGGTCCTATCTGTGTTTAACAGTGTATTGACGTTACTCTGAAAAGCTTCGAAAGCTTCTCGAGTAGAAATGTTTGGAATGCTTTTGAAGTTGAGGAAATACGATAATATACGGGATGAGCTGTGTTCAGTACTAAGCCGACATCTTCTGAGGATATTCATATTTTTAGGAGAAATGGGGGTAATCACCCATGACGATACTTGGCGGCAAAGCATGATGCACTTCCTTCAACGTTTGTAAGCTTCCCGGATAATGGAAATCCCGCACCTGGGCGATGATCGAGAATGTCAAAGGATGACTTTTGAGATTTAATGTAGCTTTCCTGGTATTCCAGGACGGCTTGCTCCTGCAGGGGTTCCGCGTTGTTTTTTTTTTCGTTTTTTTGTGTTAAGTTTCGCTGCCAGGAACTGGCTTGCACGATCTGTCATGTAACGCGGCATTCCAAAGGCGTTGCAGAACTCATAATCACCGGCCTCGAATACAGGTGTTTCGTAATTAAAATCCGCGTAAACATCCTCGGTTATCAAATACATAGTTTATGTATAGCGGACCTGAATTACATGAACACTGAGCTCCTTTCAATGGCTCCTACAGTGCTGTTTAAATTTCGTTCATTTCCTCTCTCTGAGTCGACCGGACCTTGGGGCATGCTTGGGGGGAATGCGTTCATTCCATCAGTTCATCGAATCAAGAATTCCTGAAGCTTTCTCTGCTTGAAAGCAGCAGCACAGCACACTCTCGATTGGATTACCGACAAAAGGTAGACAAGTTCTCTGATATTCATCATAGAGGGCAAAAATCAATAATGAAACCCGGGGTTGAAGCTATCTAGCGCCAGCTGAACGTTCGTTGAGAAAATCCTCCGTGAAATTCAATTTCCTTTGAGTTTCTCTTCGAAGTTTCGCTGAGTTGATCCAAGGACGTTCTGTTAACTCACGCCGTCGTTCCATTGATTTGGAGTCCTACATCGGCTCTGCAATCCGGAGCTATCGAGTGCCAAGAACATGGAACAAAGAGTAGATTTCTCAAAAGTGATACGAAGATTCGGTCTGAAGTGCGAACGCGTGTTCTGTGTCTCATCTCCAGAACTAAGCTAGAGAGTTTTGTACGAAGCCGGAATCGGGTCCTCAAAACCCTCCGAGATTCTGTTTCATCCAGGAACGTATTTTGATGATGAGCAGCGTGACAATTCCGGATTCAACGCCCAATCTGCTTTCACTCAATTTCAAAATGGCCTCAATCTAAATTGAGAGATATGGTGGACTCGAGTCAAGTGGTAAGAAGAATGAGAGAAGCAAATGCTCGCGACTCACGTGCATCGATTCATACACCATCAGTCGGAGTGGGCCCGAACGATTGTGTTACCTTTTCGCCTTCGGCTGTATGTTTTGCCTTTGGCATGTATCTCGAGGTCTTGGCAAATTACGTGAAGTGTCTACTGCAAGAACAGCCTCCATCCAATGAGCAGCGGAAAGGAGGGCGGAGACCTTTTGCCTTTTGACCATCCTCAACCGAGTAGGCATCTGCCACTCTCAATGGGATCTTGATGATGAGAATATGAGAAGACGAAAACAATGGCCACGAGCAGTTTCAGTACCTGGAGACATGTGCGATTTCGTTTCCAACCTAACTCCTGGAGCAAGTATCCTGCGTCCTTTGAGTTCTCCTGAGCGGAATCTTTTGATTGGGTCAGGACTCTCGAATTCGACTGATCTCTCAAAAACATGCATCTAAGAAACGAGACATCGTTCATCTATTTAATTAACAAATATATTTATTTACATTTCTTGTCTGTTGGTTTTTTAGCTTCTTCCGTTGATGATATCTTTCGTGCCTCCGGCTGGCGACGATCATACATTCGTATAAGGCTCGCTTCGTTTCGATTGTGACTATTTGAACTCTTGAACAGAACAATTGAAAGAGAAGAAACGATGAAACGAATCTATTCGGTCGATCATATTGCATAATTAACGACTGCGAGACGAAGCAAGAAGGCTGAATAGGTGGATTTGAAAATAAATATTCGCTCAATTTGTACAGACGGCAAGGATGTACGGTCTTGCTTCCCTGAGTTAAACTTGTGGAAGATCATTCGAGAACAGAAGAATTCGCTCTTGATTGAGCTAATAATGAGAGCGTGGGTAGAAAGAATGGATAAGTTTTCCTTCGCGGAGGATCGCGGGCTGACCGGAGAACTGAAGAATTTTACCCGTCTGCAGGGACCCGTCGGAAGCAATTCTGATCTTCAGTGGAAAGCAGTTCTCGGATCCCGAGAACATTCAATTTGCATCATCGCTACACGGGGTGTTCGGCGAACGAAGACCGTAATTCATCGAATAGAGCCGATTTGATTCTGCGAATGTGAGCGCGATAACCTCAGTGTCCAATGTAATAGCGCCGCTGGTGGTTTGCAGGCCACAGAAATGCCAGACCTAGAACGTTGCTCAAGTATTCGTCTATCAAACGCAACATTCACCATGCGCGGAGTCCATTTTCTACTCCGAGCCTCCATTGTTAACGTTCCGGTATCGTCGTCATCGATTCGTCCTCAAATACTTTCGTTTCTCGTTCGAGTTGAAGAGAAAATGTGGCAGCTTGAAATGGCTTCTCTCGTTCCGGAACCGATATGGAAAACAAGTTCCGCATTTTCGATGAAAAGTCTGCACCCGATCGAATCTATCCACTCAGCCTGATTAGGCGAAATCACACTTTGCTTCATACAGTCCAGCGTCTCGTCTATCTAGGCGTCATGATTTTTCTCTGATATGTGTCGTTAATAACTCCTGCACCGCTAGCTCAGTCAGTTGCTTCAATGATTATTCCCTTCCACGCTTTCTCTGTCGCTCACTCGAGTTCCTATAAATAGTTTACGAAATGACTCAGCAGGTTGTGTGGTTGGTGGGAGTGTCGAAAGTTCCTGGCAGCAGATCCCCATTTTCCTTGGCTCCAAGCATACATCCTTGAAAAATCCATACTTTCTTATTTACACGCTCTGTGCATACATCAAATACAGTGAATCAATGAGCCGGTCTCGACCGTCCATTCGCTGGTCGTCGATGCAACGGTTCACCGGCTCATCATCCATTCATTCGTTTCCAACAATCGTCGTCGTTGTCGTCGTTGTGGTTATTTGAATACAGTGCTAATCGAGGCCTAGATGTCGGAAGAGAATTCCTCGTCGAGTCCGCTTCGGGACGAAACGAAACAAAAGCGGGAGTTCTTCGCTTCGAGGCAACGAAGTGAAACCTCTGGGAACAGTTTACTTTGCGTCAGGTAGCATCGTGATACCGCTTCCAGCTCGTCCGACCGTTGGCCGCCGATACCGTTTGGAAGATTCAGCGGCACACGAGGAACGTGATGCTGCTACGAAACAACGTCGAAGCACACTGACTCGCGGTGGTTGGCTATTTCTCAGTAGGGCATGAAGCGCACGGAATTTTTATAGAGTGCGCTCTGCTGCAACGTGCGCGATTGCTGGATTCGTCGAATAATTTCCGCCTGCTGAGAAAGACTTTCTGAAGATCCAGCCGCACAGGACGCCGTCGACGAGGGCGCCACCCCCGCCGAGCCTCCGTTGGCTGGGTTTGTGACCGTATTCACATTGCCGGCGACGAGCGGCTGAAAAGAATTCAAAAGAAAACCTTTCGTGAGCGGGTTTTCTCTCGTTTTCATTCACGAGCGCAGTCCACCGACCTCTTCGTCCTTTAATCTTGGAAGAGAAAAGGAGCGAAAATAGAAAGAGAGAAAACAGCGCAGAAATGAGCTCACCGAGTAGCCTTGCGACAATGCGGACAGTCCATTGGCACTTGCTGTGGTAAGATATGGGTCAAGACCCCCGTACACCGGGGCTTGAGCCGTGGCTTGGGCCACAGCAGCATAATACATTGCAGCGGGATTTCCAGCCATTGGCCCCTGTGGGTAAGCTCCTAGTTGTGCGGCGGGTTGAGCCGCGCACGCCAACTGAGCCGCCGCGTACTGACGTGCAGCCGACACGCCGTAGGCCGCCGATGCCGCATACGATGCCTTCAAGAGAAAACGTTAACTTCAACAAAGGTTCCGGAACCACTGGGAAGCGACTCGACTCGATTCTTTTCGCTTTCGTCCTTCTTTTCAACTTACCGGCAGGGCGCCTTGAGCGGCCAGAGCAGCGTTCGCCGCGTAGGTTGCGAGCAGCGGGTCCTGATAGACCGCGGTCAAGGCCGCTAATGGCGATGCGGCGAGACGGTTGGCCGCCGACGCTAACGCCAGCGATGGCGGCGTTCCCTGTCCGGCCATGGACACCACCGGTGACAATCTCCGTCCCGACAATACAGCGTTCCCACTGGCCGCGAGGTTCGTTCCGCCTTGCGCTGCGGCTGCAGCTGCCGCAGCCACTGCGGCCGCCGCTGTGGAGACAATGTACTGCTGTCAGTGGAATCGATGGACGAATCGAAATAGGCCTCGATGTCGGTTCGAGGAGACAAATATTGGGAATCGGTGTGCCACGAAAACTAAAGGATCCAACGGACAGCGGAACGGACAACACGCTTCAGAGTAAACAACACTTTGCAGAGGAGAGGGAAAACAGCTCGAAATCCTGGGAACAACGAGTGGTTGGATCGGATGAATCGGAAAACTCCATGCTGTGATCGAGTGCGAGGAAATGGCAGTTTGGAGAGTTTCTGATTCGCTATTTCCAGGATTTCGGCATGAAAATGCTCGGGTGGAGTGGGAGGAAGGTCAGGAAGTACGAAGAGAGATACTGACTGGAGGCAGCGAGTGAGGCGGCTCGTTTCGTGTGCACTCGAGCAGTTGCATTGTTCACCTGTGAACATTTCAAACGGATTCCGATTAGAGACTAGGATGATGCGGGTTCGCTAGAACGATTTCTAATGCCCAGATCCACGGTGCTCGTACTGTCGGCCTAAGTCCCGACTTACTCTATAGTTGTAACCTTAACTCGAACGATTCAAGCGCGTCTGAGCCCCCACCATCCTCGACCTTTATCTCTCATTTGCTAATGAATTGATAAGAAACTTTCCGAATAGCATCGCTCGGGGGAGAAGCCGCAAAGTTTTGAGGAGAAGATGAATCATGGAGGGTCCGAACGGGCGACCGCTCAAAACCGCGCGGTCACAAGTGCGAAAGCACACCTGTCATACAACCTCAGTGGGAGAAAAGAGTCTACGCTCGAGTAGAAGAAGGGAAGCACTGGAAAAATAGATCTCACGAACGTGTGTTTTCACGGCACGGGTGAATGCTTGATGATTCTCGCTTCGCTCGACTGATTCTGTCGAGATTCGAACGTGTGTATAAGTCACACCGGAGGGAAAAGACAGGACGAAACTCTGCTAGCCCCATGCAGATCAGCAGTCAAGACGCAACGCTGCGCTCACTCAGACGCTCGTTCCCAATCTCTAAAGTCTCGAACGCAGCAAAACGATTCGATTACGAAGGAGAAGAAACAAGAAGCCACACGTCCCAGCAAGAGAGAGCGTGCAAGGGACTACGTCATGATCGAAATCGAGGAAAATGACGACGGCGACTGAAGATGGCATTAATTGCGAGAATCTCCAGCTCGTAAATTATGTACAATATATTAATAACAGTGACAGCGGAAATTGTTCGGGGACCGCCGATGTCAAGGATTAACAAGAGAGCACATCGGCACCGGGAAGAGGCTGAGTCTCTTCGGACATTCTGATGCTTTGCTTGACAGTCGATTCGATTTTTTTTTGCATTATTTAGAGGGGTTATGTTTGAACATGCTGCAAAAACATCGATTCCGAACAGGAAACGACCGCTGAGAGGCCGTTGACTCGCAGGCTTTGTTCTTGTCCTTCTCCGATGCTCTAATGGACGGGCCACAGCTTTTCAGGTTGGAAATGCTGAACCGTCCAGTGTGTCCTATTTTGGTTTTGACACGCTTCCTCTCACTCGTGACTTGAACTTCCTTGACAAGACTTCATCTTCGCTGATTAAATCTAGTCGGATTCTTTTCATTCTCCCCCAAGGCATAAAGCTCGAAGCGGTCACTGAGCCGAGGCCCAGCAGGTGTTCAGCTCTAGAAATTTCCGCGACGTGGCCTCTGCGAAATTCGATTCTTTTCTTGATTCGCTTGAGTTCGACACCGCAGCCCTAAAAGCTCAAGAGTGTAATCTTTCGCAACGGCAACACCGTCGTTCCACGTTGTGGAATCTACGACGAGCTGCTCGACGTCGACGACAATGATGAAACATTCACCGTCGAGGCCTGCTAGGCCTTTGGCATGATGGGGAAGTGCATTCCTCTGCCGTAATCACCCACTGTTGCAACGACAGCGATCTGGGTCTTTATTATCACTCCAAAAGTCAATGTGAACAGAAAAGTGACGAAAACAACACCAATAAGAACAACAACAACAACAACAACAACATTCAGCAACAATGCTGCTTTCCGTGAGACGATGCAGTTGCTAAACCAAGGTTCAACTTTCATTCATTCTCATGTGTTGCACAAAAAAAACTATCTTGTTTCGGTCTCAATCAGCGAATGTATCGCTTCGACAAGAACGAGAGGGTCCTCTAGAGCAAGTCACCGAAAGATTGACAGGAGAAGAGACAGGAGCCAAAACCACAAATGTCCGCCAACGCGATCGATCAGTAACAGCAGTATGTAGTAGCATGAGCAGCGGCGGCAGCGGCGGCAGCAGCAAGAGTACAGCCGCGGCAACAGCAACACCACCAAAGAATCATTTCGAGAAGAAACTTACGCTCCGAGAAAGAGGGACGGAAATTGGGTCTATTGGTTTTGTTGTTTGGGAGTTTCTTCAACTTCGTCAGAAGCCTCGTCAAAGCTGACTAAGACGCCTGTAAGTTGAGCAGCCTGCCTTCGAATGTCAGAAGTTTCGTCTTTTCTCTAAAAGCTGAACACGCGTCTCATCTTCTCAACGAGTTCATTAAACTTTGTTTTGCATTCATCAAACACTTTCATTAACTGAATGATTGATTCACTCACTCACTCACTCGCGCGGCTTCTATCTTTCCATCAGTCGAGTCAGCGCGGGCCTGATTGTGGATGTACCACAGACACTAACAGACTTCCCAGGTCGCTGCCAACAATTTCATGTGACGAAACCAACCGGGATGAACAAACGAACAAAAAAATTCGGTCGATGCGGACGGAACATTACCGAGTGGGATAGAAATAGAGGAATATTGGCATGCCGAGCTCAACTCACCTCGATGGTACGGCCCTCAACGACTACTCCGTTGAGGTTGTCACGGGCGTTGTCAGCGTCCGATCCTACTGCGAAGGTGACAAAGCCGAAACCCTGGAATTGACGTGAACTCCTGTATGCACAATAGAAACCCGAGTTCCGCTTCCGAACAATACAAGCTCGGCCTAAACGAAGCCTGATCGGAAGTCGGAAGGTGCTTAGAGGATACTGATTAGTCAGAGGTGGACTGTAGCGTCGGCGAAGGTCTCATACAAGGATGACCCGATGTTCAAAGGCGGTTGTTACCTTCGATCCGCGCTCGTTGAAGATGATCTCGACGTCGAGAATACAGCCGTAGTCTCCAAAAAGGTGGCGAAGATCGGGCTCCCTGAATCGGAATGGTATGTTTGATACATGGAGACGTTTCGGGCCGTTGAGCGCCTCCAAAGTGGCTTCTGTGAGCTGCTGGTTGACTTTGATTTCCTCTTCGCTTGGACCTTCGTCCGTGGGAGTGTTTTTCGTAATGGGTGGCGGAGAATGGTCGTCCGCCGTAGCCTGGAAAGAGAGAAAGGATTTATCGACATCCATATCGTTCGTACGCTGTGACTTGAGCCCGGTCGCATTCATTTGAATTTCTCATAGATAAAAGGTTTCCATCTGAAGGATCCTTTTATTCGAAGCGCGCTTGATCCGGGTTTGCTCAAAATTTATTCGATCTCGTTCGAAGAGCTACTCTCTATGGTTTCCCTCGAAACTCTCTATGGACCGCAGGAGAGGATCGAATGATGGAATTTCAAGCGAACAAGTTTCCTATCCCGAGCTTCGTTGACATATTTTGTTCACAAGGGTTATCTGAGAGCTCTGCCGAACGGGGTCGGAAAATGCCAAGCCAACTCATTATTGGACATCCGCATCGAAGGACAGATAAACGCAACACCAAAGAGTCGGCTTTGGCATTAAACACCGGATGACGTTCGTCAATTAGGCAGCGAGAGCATCAACGACGCCTCGTTGTCGATTGGAAGCTCCGTCGGTCGGTGGCAACAGCGCTAGAGGCCATTAAAATTATTACAACCAGTTAGTGCTGATCAGTCGCTCCTAAGTTTCCGTTGTCCAATACAGCAGCACGAAGTCAGTGTCGTTCTCCGTATGCGACGTTATGTAATCTACGAACACGGACTCCCGTTGAGCCCCCACGACATTGGCGCACTTCCGACGCTGAGCTTAATGACGAGGCTCGTGTTCTAGACGATGTTAAGAATTCATCGATCCCGGAACTTGATTCCGAGCACGAACCTGCCTTAGGATCCTAGACATGAGTCAGAACCTCGGTTCCCGAACGGGTCCTCAAAAACTCGGAATATTCTCTCAAACGCCAGAATTCGCCAGATTCCTGTATGTCAGAGGAGATGAGTGCATTCAATCAAGTTCAAGTACTTCATCATGGCAACGATCAAATACATTGATTCCCCTCCCCCCCCCCACCGAATGGTGTCAAACGCGGCCCAAAAGGCCAGAAATACACTTTCTCCATTCGAGACCATGCCCCTCTTCTCATGTGTCGATGCCCCCCCACCCCCGCCCGCGGGGCAAGGGCCGGGCCGAATATGCTAGTGACTGCTACAGAGAGCCATGAGTCAGAAGCCAGCTGCGAGCGAGGCAACGTCCGAGTGGAAATATCTAGTAGGCAGTCCTTAGTAGAGTGAATATTGTCCGAGCCGCGAAGAAAAGAAAACAGTCATTAGTCAGCGGTCTGGCTCTCGCGGCCACGAGGGAAGCGAGAAACGCTACGTTGCAGTGAGTTCCAGCTTGAAGGATGACAGACACACTGTCTGAACGCGTCCCGCTTAGTGAGAAATATATCGATACGAAACGAATATTTATGATGCGCCTGAAGAGTCTTCCCGAACTTCTCGGTGGAAAACTGAACGAATGGATGAATGGAGAAGCCAACAAGAGCAAAGCAGATTCAGGTTGGACCTCTCTCTTTCCCCGGCGCGGATTTCGAGCAGGGAGTCACACTCCACAAGCGTGCTCGATGGAAGATATGCAAATGCCTCAGTAAGAGACTTCTGGTTCCAGATAGTGCCGCTCAGTTTCCATGCAGAGACTTTCATGACGGAAGAAAATTTTCCCATCCGCTCAAGCTCTGTTCACGTTCACCCGTGCGGGCAACACCAGTGAATGATAGGCGTTTGTTTGTCATTGTCGCTGAGAAAGTTATCCATCATTTCCGGCCGATGCTTCCCCCGCAACCAGAGCTCAGGCTCAGGATGAATGATGTCTGACAAACGAATCTTTTCGCTCATTTAGCAGAGCCGGAGTACTGGGATCTGAGTTCTTTCTTTCTTTCATTCTCGCTCTCCTGTGAGTTATCAGGATCAGATCAGCAGCAAACAAGCTCAACAGGATGATGGCCTTTGGAAACAGCATCAAGTGCTGTCGCGCTAGCTAGCCGGCGGGAGAGATGGATAGAGAAGAAACTCGGGTAAGAAAGGAGGCAACAGGTAAGCACACCATCCGGCGGACCTGACTCGCAGGCCGTCGGAAGACTCGCGAGGCAAAAGCAACAACAAAAGGCCTGAGAAGCATCGGCTGCGAAACAATGGAAGACAGCGGCCTCCCTCTTCTCCTCGCAGACCATCTCACACACACTCATAGACACGCACACACACTACTATGTTGCTCGCCTGGTTGGTTGGTTGCCTGCTCGGCAAGTCGACCGATCGTCCAGCTGTTTGGCTGGTTTGCTGCTTGCTTGCTTGCTTTGCTGGTTACGCTTAATAGTCGAGTAAGCGACCTAGCCGCCAAGAACAAGGCCGGACACCGGAACACAACGCGACTCTACGACACAACTGAGGACAAGAGAAGAGTTGCCGAGAAAACGAACTGATCAACTGTGTCAGACGGATGCCTGAGCGTGAACGGAGAATCGAGAGGAGGATTTTCAGAATTCCGAAAGATCGAGTTCAGATGCCGTCGGGTCATCTCGGATCGCTTCTTCCAAGTGGGAACGAGTTCTGGGCCTTAAATAGCGGGGCCATTGACGCGGTCGAGGTTGCGTGGAACGATGACGAAGGCGCATCTCACGCGCGAACGTTTGTTTTAAACTCGCTCGTTGCTCATTGTGAGTGAAGTGCGCAGCATCACGCAACTCGCTTCTTTTGCTCGCGAATTGCGTCCGTTTCCACGCGGAAATCTCCAAATCATCAAAACGAGAAGCTCCCCTCAATCATCACGCTAATGGCATTCGCAGCCGACTCACTAACGGGACATTTTCGTTCAACTGTTTCCAATTGTTGTGTGTTTCCAGAAAAAAGACGCGGTGGAACGAAAATTATGTTCCAGGGAAGAGTTGAAAACAGAAAAACGTTGCCGGGCTCCCGTCCTCAAACAGCGAGAATCAGTTCCTAATAGTTCTTGAGAGAGCGAGATTATTTCGAGCGGTAGCGAACCGTTCCAGTGGCGAGTACAACCTTGAGCCTAATCAAATTCGAGTTGTTCATTGGCAATCGTGATCAATCAATGTTTCAGTTGGATGAAGCGGAATATAAATGAAGCCGGACGTCGATCGATATTTTCCGCGTTCTCATCCTGCCTGCCTGCCTGTGGCCATCGGGGATCCCAATATTTCAGCTCAAATATTCAGCATGCCCTGCAAACTCCAAAAAACTGTCGAAAAAGTAAAAGGAGCATTTTGGTCGACAGACGGCTAGTGTTCCATGTCGGCAGCTGGACACTTCGGGAATTGGGCCCATGGTTCGTCTTTTTGGGACGAAAATCTCTCACAGCAAGTCAGCGCCTCCGTCACTGGCGTTCCGGACAAGTGACAATGAGCACTCTCGGTTTCGAGTTCTGATCTCCTCGACGAAGGATTCAAAATGAGGAGACATTTCTCGATTGATACGATCCAGCCGCATGTTTTCAGTGACCTCGCGGTATGCTCTCTATGATGTGAAGGAAAATTCATTGACAGAAACGAGACGCAACGCTCGAACGAGGGTCTTGAGCTTCTCTGCAGAGTGGCTCTTCGAAGCGACTCTTTGAGGTGACTACAGGCCGCCATCGGTGAGGTCGGTCGAAGTGTCCTCGGACGTGACGACAGGTGCAATCAAGCGAACGCCCATGTGTTTGGTTCCATTTCAGGGATCATTTACTTTCACGACTTTGAGCGACACGATTTGTGCCCTCGAGCCCTGTCGTTGGTCACCGAATAAGCCGTGAAAAACTTCCTCGGCTTTATTTCACCATCGGAGGATCAACCCGGCGCGGCGTGAATTCACTCGTTCCGCGAGAGGCTCTGACTCCGGAAAAACTTCCGCCCGTGGTCGGAGGACGACGACGAACAGAGACACGCGGAATGTATGGAGTGAAGCAAGCAAGCAATACCGAGCGAATTTCAGCGCTACACTCACTTACTCACTGCACGCTCTTAATACACTGTGGAATGTAGCTGGCTGGCTGGCTGGCTGCTCGGTGACACGCAACATCTCATTTATTGTGACATCTCTCGAAGTAAACGCCGCCGCCGTCGACAACGACGACGACAATTCCGGCCGCGGTCGCAAAATGCAATTTCGTTATAAATTAATTTGTGTCACGGAACGACGGAGGATTTCTTGAAACGGCGGCAGCCATCCGCCAGTCCGTCTTCGGTCGGTCGGTCGAGCGGAGAACGTTGCCCAAGCTTCTGTCTGAAGAAGTTTTTCTTTTTCGGGGTTTGATGTCGACCGTCTCTCGCAAGTTTGAGGCCCTGCAGTCGACATGTAAGCGAGCGAGCGAGCGAGCGGATAGATCCCCGATGTCGAGTGCCGGATCGCCGGCTTGCTAAGTCGAATCTCATTCCGTGTCCCGCATACAAATGGCTTCACTAACAACGAACTTTTTGATAATGGAGAAACACTCCGTATTTCCTGGCTTCCCTCTTCTCGCGCACTCCATGAAACCCTACAGCGAGCTGAACGGCGGCTTCGCCGAGCGCGGACGGGGATCTCTTGATTCCCTCCTGCTCAATGATATTATTGAAAGCAGACATATCAGATCAGGCGAAAGTTTTCGTTCTCTTCTCGATCAATCCGACATGTGGTGCCCACGATACCGTTGAATGGAGAACGGTTTCAGGAAGGGATTGAGGGAATCGTCTCCCAAGTCCTTGTTTTCTCAGCCGCCGGAACTCACAATCCGCTCAGGAAATCCAGGAACAGGACAGCTTTCGATGAGACGTGCGCCGGCTTCCGGTTAATGAACCAAGACGGCTTGGTGATGAAGCCGGACTACAGTTAAATAATTAGAGGAAACGGCATAGATAAGGAATTAGCCACCGAGAGAAGAATAGGAAGACAACGAGGGAGAATCCGTGAATGACGGACGGACGGACGGGTGAAAGAGAGCGCTCAGAGCGTTGGTCCCACTCGGGAATCGACTTCCGCGAATCAACGAAACAAGAAAGACATCATTTGTCATCGCGCCGGCCACCGAATACGCAAATGAAGATGTCGTCATCGGACAGAGGACCAAGACAGGAAGGAAAACCACTGCGCGAGCCTGTTTCCCGTTGCCGCCGCCGCCGCCGCCGCCATTCTACTGCTAGTTCTTTTATGCTCGACTGGAGCTTTTCCATTTGCATTGTAATTGGAGCACGTTGTGATTAATTTGCGGAACGCTCGTTAAACGTCGCGTTGCTCAGTGCCAACATCGGGACCGCAGACCGGATGAAGACTCTCCGTCAGTCTAAGAGTTCTATTCCCCCTTCCGAAGCTTTTTATCGAATGCTCGCCCTATTTTTGTTGTTGTCGAGTCTAAAGTGTCTCAATCAGCCTTCCTTCGATAGCTTCCTTCCCATCTGTCTCGCCGCCAGACCGTTTAATGTTCACAGAGCGAAGGGAGAGATACATTTTGATGGATCGTGGCCGTTTCGCCCGACGACATTTTTCATGTTTCCCCGCTGCTGGTTGACAACAGTGAACCGCGGCTCGTTTTTCTCTGCGGCTTTCTCTGTCCCGGAACAGTAGACAACACTCGAAACGCCGGTGTATCTGACTAAATGGGGTCCTTGTATCTGATCTTGATATATTGATTGGTCAAGCAATCGAGCCGCGGCAGGAGAGTGGTCGAGGCCCACACTTCAAGAGACAAAGAACTTTTAGAAAACTCAGCTCGCTACGCTCGGAATTCGAAGAGGAGGGAGATGGAGAGAGGAGCACGGGCATTGTCTGAGTTAATCCGTCCGCATATGCCTAAATGGGAAGAATGCGAACGAACTCATCTTTCTGCGGGTGGCTCGTTCCGTCGAAACTTGATTAGACTTTTAATGACGACGAATATGACGACGAGGACGACTCTTCTCCTCTTACTCTTTAATGAACTGCAGCCGCCGCACATCCTTCCACGTGCCCTTGCTGCTCGTTCTCCGCAATGGGGCAAGGAGTGGTAGCAGTTATCCATATGCTCGTCTTCGCTCACATGATTCTTTTACTTCTTCATGAGTCGAGCGAAGAAAAAAAACTTTCTACTCCGTCAACGAGGGAAGAAAAAAAACTCATTATCCACCATCAGCCACGTTCTCCTGTGTCACGAGATATGTATATATCCCCCTCCACCTAGAGACACACCCTCGCGCGCATACTATACAGCAACAACAACAACAACCACCACCATTGGCGGGCCGGAGGCTGCATCGTTTCTCACAATCTGTCAGAACGCCACGCTCGTCGGCTACAATGTTTCAGCGAGTTTGAAGAGTTATCCGCCGCTTGCGAATCGCGGAAAATCAAAGAGTTATCACTCGAGCACACCGGCGGCGGTCTCCGACGAGAAGTTGCGGGAAGCCTCGGATGCCGAACACCTATATTTGCCCGCCCGAGGCCCCGGAGTCCTGAATTTCTTCTCACGATTCCCTTAAGTAACTTCTCTTCTCGTTATTGGGCTCAGCTGCAACGACGACGTGCTCGTGCCTCGCCTGAGGAGCATCGCTCGTGAGGTAATTCTTGGCGCGCGCTTATCAACTCGAAGATCAGTCGATATTGGAGAGAGGAGTGGACACGCTGGCTCTCGATTGCTCAACGGAATTCCCTGAATTTCTCGAAGAAATCCAAGAAACTTCCCTCTCCGGTGTTTCGCAAAATCAACGGACCCGATTTCTAAACAACAGCGACCCCGTTCCGAGTTCATGTGGGGCACAGGTCTCCGGAGACACGCTGCTCAGGTATGCGGATCCACACGTGAGGTCCATCGAGGAGATATGGTATCCACCAAAACAACTCGAATCGACGGGTCCAGCGAAACGAAATTCGTCGAAAATTCGAGGAGCTAGAGCAAACAGCCGGTTGTCGGAGTTTTGTCCGCTCCAATGTTTGCTCGAAATTCACGTGGCTCGGAGCGGCGGACAAGTTTTCATCGTGTAGCTGAGCTTCACGGACTTGAGCGAAACAACAAACTTCCCCGTTAGTCCGAGGCGACTTTCGTCTCTCGAGTTCGTCACTGCGACTCCTCAAGTCCGAGCATCGTCATCTTGGGACGGCTAGCGATGCATCCTTTTTGAGTGTGTGTTTGTGTCCCCGTACTTCGTAAGTGGGCTCAACAATTCCACGACGCATGTTGAATATAGGTACACAGAACGAAAGTGGAAATGGGACGACGGGATCGTTTGCTTTCTCGACGATCCAGTGGGATAGGGGTTCCTGATCAAAAGTTTCCAGCCGATTTCTTCCGGGAAATATTGTGTACGATACACCCGTTTGATTGCTCCTCGAGCTTTTGTTTCGAGCTTCGGCAGCTTCGCGCACTGCTGCCCAAATTTCTGTTGCCACTCAAATGCCTCATCGTCCGTGGAGGGCAGTGGAGAGAGATGATAGATCAAGACGGTCGGAGGCAGACGGCCAGGAGATATAATTAGCAGGCGGAAAATTCGACACATAAGGCTCAAGCCGTCAGCGATATCAAGTGCGGAAACGCTCCTCTGTAGAACGAGGGCTCGGTCGGTCGGTCGGAAGCAAGGAATGAATGCAGAGGTGCAGCAGCATGACAAAAAGACCAACACGAGGACGAATACGACGAACTGGGATTGAGAGGGAGAGAGAGAAAACAAATAAGGGAAGGCACCTCCGGGATAAACAACAACGGCCCACATGAAGATTAAGCAAAAACCTCCCAGGAGAACCCGTCGGAGATAAGAAGATCCCATCTGCCTCGGCGGTGCCGGTTCCAGAGCTGGGAAAAGTGCGCATGCTATGCAATGCGAACGACCGCCTCGGGCACCGCATTTCCATCTGGCTTCGTGAGAGCTTTTAGAGCTCTCACTCAGAAGCCAGGCCCCCGATATCCGTACTTCCCGTTGTTGTTTCAGATCAGACGCGAATTATGGAACACGTGCTCTGAAAATCACGGGGGTCGAGGTTTGTAGCTTCCTTCCTTCCGATTCAGAAACCGAAGATTCCTTTAGTTTGGCTACTCGGGCGGGAGGTCATCGGACCCGGGGTCCGCCTCTGCTCTTCGTGTCTCTGTTTTTTTTTCGTCGGGAAAGTTTGCTGAGTCAGTAACGCTGAGGTCAAGTCGAACTTCGGTCGGGATCAGCCTCATACGAAGTTCTGTCGCGACGGCTCGCAACTCGCGACCAATACTCGCGGGTCGATCGATCCCGCGATCCACACGACACCGCGGGGGCTGTCGTCGAGGATTTATATCCAGAGCCAACCAACAATCTAATAATAAAAATATTAATATCGAGTTCCGCATGAACCGCCCCCAAAACGAAGTTGACGGTGGCCTGCTGCGGGCCATGCGGTCGCTGGAGTTGTCATCACCTCAGCGGAAGCCTCAGCTGGCGGGAGGGCTTTGGAGTTCGTGCTCGTGAATTCTGATGGAGTTGAGTAAGCCGCGCGTCTGCTCTGGATATTACTGAGCGGAACGCACATGCGGGGGATGCGCGTTGGAAGCTTTTCCAGGAGAGTAATCCTCCCCGCCCCCTTTTCCTTCTTCCCGCCCGCGGAGACAGGGGAGCGAGCCGCAGTGAAACCGATTGCCGAGACTACGACCCCATGAAAGGATTGCAGATCAAGTTCGTTCATTCGTTCGTCGTCGTCGTCACTTGTTTATCTTGAAGTCAGCGTTTGATTGAAGTTCACCAGGGCCTGCTTCCTCGCCAGCAAGAAATGCGAGGAGTCCATGAGGCAACCTGGTCTGCCTTCCATCGCGAAACGAGCCGAATGTCCTGGAGAAGTGCCGATCAGAGAAGAAAACAGCCGGAGGGGCAAATCAATTCGATGAAAACGGAGTTGGAGTCACAAACAAACTCGGAATAATGACAACATTAGCTCTGTTTGCTCCTCTCCCTTCCAAAAGTCATGATAAGTGACGTCCGCTGCAGAAACTTTTGACTTCCGCTCGATTCAACGCTCTCAAAACTCCGACGAGCTTTTCAACCAGAGCCTTGCCCGAGTTTCCGGCGAGCGGATCGCACTTGCGCCCCGTCGTTCCGACGAGGAACATATGTTCCCCTTCCTCGGTCCTCGGCGCCATATGGGGAAGCTTTTCGAAGACTCTCCTGGGTGACTGACGAAACCTCCGGAAAACACGAGGCGACTCTTCGGCATGAACCGCGGTCTCGGGGTCTGTTTTGACCGTTCGACGAAATTCGTGCCTACCTTTATACGGGGGGGATCCGAAGAAAAGACCTGATCAGCTGAAGTGGCCGATGGAAGGCCTTGGTACAGCGTTGGCTGGGTCGGCATATTTAGATTTGCCATGACCAGCATGCTGATACTGTCGTCTATTTTCACTCGCGTTGGCCTGACGATAATCTCTTTGTGGACTTTCGGTGAAAACACGCCGCCCAAATGCACGACGGCCACCAGCTGTTTCACTGCAACACTGTGACGGTAGCCGATGTTCGGAAGAATTTCACTTCCACCCACACTGGTAGAGCACCGAGTGGTTGACACCGAATTTTCACTCCGTGAACAACATGGACAGCAACGAGATGAGCGATTCCGTATGCGCGCTTTAGGGTTAGGAGGAGATGGAGGACAACGAGGTTAGAGTCGGCGACTTCGAGCACTCCACATGGCGCTACGGGAACCGACAGGCCACGTGTGAGCTCAGAGCTCAAGGCAAGCCACTCTCTACGCTGATGCCGCCACCGCCGAACCAGGAGGGTAAGGGTAGAAAGCGGCTGACCGGCCGGCCGTCCTGAGAGAAAGGGACCAACGACCGAAGGAGGAAGGAAGAAAAAAAGAAAGGAAAGGGGATTCGCCGAACTGCAAGCGAGCCACGCAGTGTCATCATTGCGGTCCGTCGCACGTTGCACGCGCAACTTCAGTGAACCTGACGATCATTTGGAGAGCGTCGTTCTCTTTTTTTTTTTTTTTCTCTGTCAGCTGATTAGAGTTTTTTGTATCGAGATGGATCGTCCTCATCGGGGTCTTTGATTCAACTCATCGAATAATATCGAAGCGGATTGTTGCGTAATCGAGTCCCTACTTCTCCGGGAAGTCTGAATCGTGGAAATCGATCGTGAGATGAAGAATCGTGCTCGGTGCGAATCATTATCCGCTCCGAGATGATGAATAGTGTCTCGCTCGGAGATTCTTTTCGATTCCTAAACGATATTCCGACTCGTAGTCATCACCTGTTTTTTTTTTTGTTTGTCACTTGTCTATAGGGAGAATGTCGGAGTTTCGACACCGGGCCACAAACGATCGATCGGAAGCACTTTAGGCAATGCAAAGCAGTGCAGCAGCTCTCGCTGATGGCATCGTTGATCGCAGCCCGAGCGGAGATAAGGTTTAATGGCCATAATCTACCGCGCCGCATAGAGGGCTAAGAGAGGTAGAAAACACCCTCCTTTGGTGAGGAAAAAACGAAAAAAAAAACAGAGGACACCACGACGCAAATCATTGCGATCGAAAGTGTTCTTCACTTTTGTCATCGATTCGGTTTTCCAGCACAAAAGAACATTTCTTCGACGTTGTTTGCTTCCAACTTGGAAGAGATGGAGTAACAGACCACGGCTGAAATCTTCGAGCACCGTTCGCCACGCTGTCAATCGATGGAAGGCTTGAGTTTGATCTTCCAGAGCGATTTGGTCGAACGACCTGAACAGCGTTGCCGAGACCGCTCGCAAAAAAAAAAAAGCCCAGCTCTCAATACAAACATCGAGGCAGGCCGAGTTTCTCTTGCTCACTCCCACTCTTAGAGAAGACAAACGAGACGTTTTTCTATAAACAAACAAAGTGAATCGAGAAAAAAATTCTCTTCCTTCTCTCCTCTTGTCGCTTCGAGAGCAGAGCAATCGCAATCTCTGTTTTACTTCAGCGATTTCGATGAGATTGAATCTCGAAAGATTCCGAGCTCGATATTATTTAATGGGCGCCTCGAAGTTCCAACGCCGATTGTTCGAACGAGAACAGAGGTCTCCGTTCGAGTTTTCCTAAGTTCGGTTACAAAAGTAACGTTCTCGAAGAATATCTCCTCGAGCCTACTACGTTTGAAACACGAGCGGCTCGAGCTACGGTTGAAACCTGCGGCGCAAAATGTTCTCGTATTCGGCCACAATTCTCCCAGGCCGTTCCGCTTAGCAAAATGATGGAAAGCAAAAGACTCTCGGGGTTTGAGCGTTAATGCACGCCTCACTTTAGCGAGCCGTTCGTGGCTTCCATCGAGAAGAAGAGAAAAGTGTTTCGAATTTGTTTCGTTTTTCCTGTCTCCTGGCCAGTGGGAAATCTCCGAAGCTATTCTTTGATCCTCGAGATGTTTTCCTTCCTCCCGATCCTCGTTTTTATGTTTCTCAGACGAAAAGCGCGCGCTTTTGTTTGCGCCTTGCGTCAGATTCAATGGTTGCTTTCTTCTGGCGCCGAACTCCAACGAACGACACCCACTCTGCTCAGTGGGCATTCGATGCGATGTCGGAACGAAACCGAAACGCGGCCAGAGAAAACAGAGAAACCGGAGACGTCTCGGCTTCGTGAAGACAGACAGGCTGCGGAAAGATCACGCGGGGCATTCCTTCGATGCGTTCGGTCAAGCACACGCAACAAACTCGAGTGTTTGTCTATTCTGTCGGGACAAAACTCGATCGGGAACTTCCTATCAATGGTGGTTTGGAATGCCGCGATGGTCACAGCGTTCTCCCATTGAACCAGATAGGAGTTTGGTAACGAGACCGAGCGACCAAGCGAACGGGCCAACGGGTCGGCAAAGAATCTTGTCCGTTCTTCTTTTCGAGAACTGAGCATCGCTTCTAAATAATGCTCTTTTGTTTTGCGCTTTTCCAAGTGAAGCAGCCTCAGAAGCGAGGCGACAGACACGAGCGGACTCCTGCTGCACTCGATGAATGACTTGTTCTCCGGCCAGCCACCGATTCTAGAGGGAGAACCTTTTGCGTTTCTCGTCGCGCGGCAACTGGATGATGCGATCAGATTTTCGGACTCGCTCGCGCTCGATCTCGCCAACCAAGCGCGCGCTTTGTACACTTGAATAGAAGAGTCGATGCTCGCTCTTGTCTCGTAAGTTGTCATTACATCGAGGGAGAAACCCGAGATTCGCTTACTTGTGACTGAAACAATGAGTTCCTGTTTCTTTTCCCTGCAATTCTAATACCGTGAGTGAGTTTGTATGGATGTTTGTTTGTCTCTTTGATCGCTGGTGCAAATTTCGAAACTCTCATGCCGTTCCTGTTCGACTACAATAGATTCGTTTATGTTGAGTTTCTTCGCATAGCTTGATGCGACCTCCGCTCGATCAAAACGCTTACGTCAGGCGTGAAAATCTTCAACCGGCTCCGGAAGCTGACACTCTCTGGCTTTCCATATAAATATCTCGTACTTTGTGACGCTCTCTATGAGCTCGGCTCTGACGAGTGACATCGTTGACATTATTCTTCTCAAGTATCAATAGTCCCTTGACGGTCATGAAAAACCCATTCGATCGTCTCCACTTCCTTCCAGTGCCACCATTCAGTTTCTGATCCAGTCGCTCATTGGAAGAGTGGAATCCCATGATGCAAACCTACATGAGAAATCTCAGCAGAACCACAAGATTCGGTTAGCTATGAAGATTTGCGACAAATACCTTTTTCCGGAAATCCGGTGGCAACTTGGAATTCGCTTCGATTCTGGTGGAGCGTCGGAGTTCTCAAATTCCCCGACACGCCGCCCACATTCAGGGTAAGGAGAGCAACGCCGCCGCGCCGTTGCCTGATCACAATTGTCGGGCAACAAGACTCGCGCTTGAGGCCGAGCCGCCTGCGGAGTTGTCTTCCTGTGTGAAGTTTGTGAGCAGCAGCAGCTCGACAACGGTATCGATAGACATCGCTGGCCGGCCGGTTGTTGGCAAAGCCATTGTTGGCCAGAAATATCGGACCTGTCACGGCTAGCTCGAGTGAGCGGCAAGACGACGACGACGACGAACAACGGGCGACCGAGAACGACTTACAACGACGACGACGACAACATTGTAGAATGTGCAAATCAGCATCGTGTCGATCATTGGCATCGGTTGGGCGAGCGTCCCGTTCGTTCTCGTTGCCAGAATAATCAGTTCCGGGAAAATTATATAATCCGACAAGAGTGACAGCGAAAATACTAATCGTTCACAGATTTGCTTCGAATGCAGTCTAGCTCGGTACGTCGTTCGTACCTGGTCGGATAATTAATGAAGCCAGAGCTTTGTCCCGCCGAGGAATCGCTGCGCGAGCTGTCATCCGGCGACATGTGTAATGAAACATTGTGACTCCGTCGGCCATCCCTCATTGGCTGCTCGTTTGGTCGTTCAGTCGGTTGGAATAAGCCAAATTCTGTCAGTAGATTTGAGCAGATTGCAGAACGGAGGCATATTCTTCTCACGCCGCCGTCGAGCGATGTCGTTCGGCTGCGTGAAGAGTTGGCAAGGAGGCACGCGTTCACATCACTGATGAGTGCATCTACGTGAGCCTCATGCCGATCTGGTGTCCATAGTGGCCGGGGCAGTGATAGTGGCTGTGGTGGTGGTGGCCACGACCGAGCCGTTCCTCGGCCAAGTAATTCGAAACCGAGAGAAACCTTATCCAAGTCGTCGAAGTTCTAGAAAACTCTGCTCTCCTGTAACGGTGTTTGTTAATCAATCTGGGTTTGTTCGTCCCTTTGTCCTGATCCTGTCGTCGCGGGATTCCGCATTGAAAGCAGGAACTCCCAGGCGAAGTTCTCATATTTTCAGCTTAGCGAATCATTTGACTTACTAGGAGTCTCTACACCCTGACTCTAACGGATTCCAAGGCAAGTTCTCATCGCAAAATACCAACTTTTGTCGGCGATTCGTGGTTTCTGAGAAATGAATCCCCGAAGTTCTTCCGTTCCAAGTAGACATCAGATCCGTAATTACGGATTACGGAATTCGGAAATTTACAAGGGTGCTTGGGAGAAGAAAGAGACGAAGAGGTTTCTACAACTTCAGTCGGATCATTTTTCTCTTCCTCTGAGTTCCGAAATCCGTAATTACGGATTTGATGTCTACTTCCAAGGCAGCATGTGTACAAACATGGCGCGGGTTCGAACTTCAGAAGCTCGATGCGCGCCAACGCCGAATTTGTCTAAAAAATCCCTTGACAGAAGTTTATTTTCCGTCGAGGACTACGCATTTGCCAAGTTCTATCTGAATCCAGAGAGTCCAGGGTGTAGTGTCTCCTGGTGAGAGTCTAGTTCCTCAGTATTGCATTCAGACTCACCACAGCTCGGGTTCGCAGCGTACAGAATAACACTAAAGTATATTTTTGCTGATTATCCGGAACGGATGGTCGCATCTCCGGTGAAGAGGAACATTCTCGGGTGCTGGAAGCTCGACTTCTGGAGAGCGTGAGTCAGGGACAAAATGTTGCAAAGCTTAAACGTTCGCTACAGCGTGGGCTGCGGCTGGCACCGAGTTTATATTTGCGCGATGTTTATCCGGACGTACTTAACGTGTAAAGTTTCAACAGGTCGCCTTTCGCCGAGTTGTCGAAATCGGAACATGGTCCGAAACAGGGTCAAAGTGGATCTCGTATTACCCTCACTCAGTTGCTGCTCTACGAGTGTTTGACCTCACCGTTTCAGCATGTCCTCGACGTCGCGAAAGTTCAGCGACAAAGAATTTCTGTCGCGGTCATCTCGAGGACGGATGCTCGACACGACAAACTTGTGAAGCAAAACACTTGAGGAGAATAATGTTATTCCAGCCTGATCCCGACGAGCGAGAGTTTTGATCGAGCCTTTCTCTCTCTCTCTCGTCAGACAACAACAGTTCGCGAGAGCAACGTTCTTCAATCCAGAATGGCACGTAATAAATCTCCGCGGCCGGGCCGATCTGGCCAGTGTTATGAGAGAAAAACGAAGTGTAAAGTTGTGCATCTCCCGACCCGCCGTTCGTAAAAAGATTCAGATTTGTTTAGCCGAAGCGAAACACGCCGCCGCCACTCCAGTCTCAGCCGCACAGCTCTCTGGCGAGCTTGCCCATCAATCACTGCGGTGCCTCAGCTGTGTTTCGAGTTGTTACGAATCTTCTTATTTCCTTTGATCACATGCGTGAAGGCTCAAGAGCTCTAACCCCGCTTTCCGCGGAACCGCGTCACGGCGATAGTCGTTCCGAGAACACAATGTCTGATCCGGAAATCGATCGAGTCATCATCACGGGGATTCTCTAAAAGTGAAGGCGTTGTGCTCAGAATTCTTCTCGGCGACCGCAGAAACTTCAAAATCTCTCCCATTCCAATCTAAAAGGTCCACTGCGTCCATTTCAGAACCTTTTCGATTCCACGTGTGCGAATCGATACCTTGCCTCTGAGAGTAACCCCTAACCACCATCCGCAATGTCCAAAAACGCAGCACAGTCATTACCGCGTATATCTTATATCTGATCGAGCGCAGCGCGTCCGAATTCAAAACATTCGAAAGTTCCCTCGTAATAATAATAGATCCGCGATCGATTTCACTAAGAGGAGAGTTCCGACCTCGGCTCCGAGGGTCGGGGGCCGCGAATATCTGAAATGAAATTCCAGTTTCGCGAGGAGCTCCCACGCAAATGCTCGCTATTGATGTTGCAAGAAAGCACTCCCGAACTCTTCGAGCCCAAAGTCATCGGCGGTTTCGAACTGTGCTAAGCCCCGAGGCATCGAACTTGTGCATCCATAGCCACCGGCCACGAATCGCCAAATTCCTCAACTAATTGAAATGAGCTCAACTCTCTCTCTCTCTCGATCTCTTTCGCTAAACATCGAATTCGCCGTTCCCGAGGAAAACTCGCGGCGATATTTCGCTCGAACGGTCACCTTTATTGGATCCTGATGGGCGAATGCTGTTCGCTGTCGTCGAATTCGTCTCCTTCTGAGCGGAGTGAAGGGGCCGACCACCAGATGCTTTTAGCTCTGCGGCTCCGAAGTGTTTTGGCGTCATGCGAAACAGTTTCGGACTTCGACTCGTGATCGATCCGATCTCTCGGGATGATTCGATGTTTGGCTTTCCGGAAATTAGGCACTCGGCGATAAGTGCTCCTCTCATGCCACGCTGAGCTTGCGTCATGTCGTACTTACGAAGTATATGCATAATTTGAAAGATTGTGGCATTCGCGAAATCGGATTGACGGATCGACGAGATATCCCACAGCCAACGGAGACAGGAAGAAGGCTCTCGGCTTTTTCAATGAAACTTCGTTCGTTCTCTGAGAGCGGAGACTTGAATCAAATCTATTGGACCCTGGGTCGGTCGGTTGCGAGCACGGTGCCCGGTTCATCAGCATGTTGTGGTAGAGTAGGGAAACGTTGGATGACAGCGAAAATCTTTGTTTGCTCGGCTTGAGATCGAGCTGGACGTTGAGAAGAGCTTGATTGAGGCATAAATAATGGCTCGGCGTTTGAGACTGGAACGGTCGTTTAGCTTCGTGCAAAAGCATTTATTGGCCGCCGGGCTAAGCTTCGCATTGGCCTCCTGGAGGTAATGTCTCCGGACGACGCATGAGTTGACCGTTTGGGTTCCATGCGGGAAATGGGAGCGATCGAAGTATTTGGGTCGACGATTGCCGGTTTGGCTCTGTCGGGGAGAGACAGAAACGGGCTAGGCAATTGAGCAAAAACTGTCCCCTGAGGGTCACTAACCACGCCTGCATTGGAACCGGCTCGGATTACTACGAACCGTTCATTTGTCTTTTCATTCGTCCAGAATGTTCAGCGAGGGCTTCTTCACCTCGCTCGCTGTGAACGCATTTGCGCACACAGCTGACACCCTGCACAGGTACGCTCACAAACCTCGAAGTTATCATCAGAGCGAACCTTGCTCCGATCCTCTCTCAGCAGTACACGTAGGGTACGTATTGGCTTCGCGCAGTGTCCACGCGTTGAGGGTTAGTAGATTTAAGGAGAAACAGGAGAGAACTTCTTTGACGGAGTTCGAGTTCGGCCGCGCAATCCTCGGTTCTCATCCCGATAATTGGATGTTCCTCGAGACTACTTCCATCCGCAAACTGTTCAAACCAATAGAGGGTCGCTCCTCGGCTCCAGCAGCTGTAAAACAACTTCTTCATCAGAGATTGCTTCCCGCCGCCCGCACCTCGGATACCCGCAGTTTGGCAGCTTCGTAAATGGGAGAGTCACGTTGCTTGAAGATCGATGGATCGAGCGAGCGAGCGAGCGCGGTGGATGAATCGGTGGACGACAGCGAGTTGGGGAAGAGCCTGAAGCGGACTTTTGGGCAAAATGCTCGCGTCGGTTGAATTGTGGCGGCCATAAAACGCTGCGGAGTTCTTCACCTCGCTCCGAGATCCAGGAGTACATCGAAGGAAGGGAAAAAAGGAGACATTTAACGGAAACTCGGAAGGCTGAGTACGAGCCAGCTGCTGTGCGTACTTTGGATGTTGATGTTTCCGCTGAGACAGAGCGGATTCTAGTGGTTGCCTATGAAGTCGTCAATAATTTAACAACACTTCAGACGCCTGACTTTCGAGCTCCGGGAAGTTTTGCGGGACGCTCCTCGATTAGATGATCTTGAACAATCTCGAAAAGTCTGCCAGGAGTGGGACGACTCGCCGACGAAATACCGAGTGCTTGATTCTGAACAACTTGATTTGAAGTCCTCGACGGAAAATGAAAAGATTCGGTTGAACAGCAGGAAGTAGTGTGCTCTTCAGTTCGCTGTCCAGTGCGCTTCGTGCGGAGTGAGGTCGCCGGAGGTGAATTCAACCGTTCTTTGAACAACATTTTCGCTTTCGATCGCGGGATTCCGAACCTCAAAGCAGTGCGTTGATTCGAATCAATCGCTGGGCAGTATGTGATTCCTTATGATCGGAATATCCCTAGGGGCCTCTCCGATCAGGGAGAGAATGCAAACACGGTTTCTGGACCTTCGCGATTATTTTCATAATACGTTCATCAGGACTGCAGTGGTCCCGAGTCCGAAGGCCACTTTCGATGGAACCATCCTCCTTCATGCTTTCCTGTCAGCTCGCTGGCCGCGAGGAACACCCACGGGGAGGAGTTTCCACGATGAAACAAATCGCTACGAGTTTTTATTGGAAAGTTTAGAATAATGACAGACATTTGTGCCTTCGCTGGCTCTACGTTTCATACATACAGATGAGTCATCGAGAAAAATGTCAATCATGTCCGCTTCTCTCGACAAACCGATCCGACGACCACGGGAGAGAATCCTTTCCGACTGCCACGCCTGCTTCCCGTGTGAGCCGAGCTTCCAGAGACGGAGACGACGAGTATAATTAGTGATTCTAACCCCGGCGGCGCGACTCCGACCCGGCCGGGCCCTTCTCACCCAGGCCCAGCTGAGCCGTATGCAAATTTGTACCGCGTCTAAATAAGGCTGTATATGAACGGCGTTGCTGACAGGACACTTTTAGGTCACCGCCGCCGCCGCAGCCATCTTTCCCGCCTCACCGTTTAGTGGTGAGAGCAATTTAGGCCTAGGAGTAAGCGGCTTGGGACGAGCTGGGAGAAGAGGAGCACGCACGACAAACTACCGAAAAGCCAGCATCTGTCGATACGTTGAGCCGCCACTTCACATCGTCCTCGCTGCTGCAGCTGTTCGGCATCTGCTGTTCCTCCACCTGCCTGCCCTTGGGCGGTTCTTCTTCCTCTTGGGCGTCTACTCCTCCTAAAAGCGGAAATGACCAGAACTATCGGGCCTATCTCGTCGAAAGGGAAGTTTCTCCTCGAGGTCGCGACACCACGGAAAAGACGATCAGATGGGAAGAGACCTCACGACGAACATTATTCAGAAGTTCGAACCCTGGAGCCCCGTGCTGTCCGCACGAACCCGATTCGTATTCCTATTCCTTTCTCCCCCGAAATTTGAGAACTTCGAGAGATTCGGATCTCGATTCCCAGTCTCAAGAGCATAGAAACTGGAAAGAGTTCGAGATGGAATTGATGAATACCCTTTGTGAACCTCGGAATCGGAATGTCGCCAAGGCCCCCCAAGATCAGGGAATTCGAAGCGAAGCGAGCACAAGTGTTCCGCCCAACATCATGGTCTACGGGGAGTTGTTTGAAGCAATGAGGCTATGGTTCGGGCATCGAATTCATGGCACCAGCAAAAATATCGGCCCCGGGGTCTCTTCAACGTGGTTGGTGACGCCCTCGGCGACACTAAGTATCGTGCGATACAAAGTTTCGTTGAGTGCCTCCTACAGGTGTGATAGGAAACGTCAGGAAGTCACGGACGAAAATGATCGTATCGGATAGGAAATGGAAGAGGAACGAGGCAGGAGCTGTGCAGAAAGTTCGAAATCGCGCTGTTCCGTCGTCGTTATTCGGCTCAGAGATCTTTTCAAAGTCGGAGCTGAGCTCTGTGTCGGACGAGTCGGGGTATAATACATAAAATACGTCGACGAGGACCGAGGAAAGCTATTCTCCGACAGTGCTCCTAGACTTCCTTCGAGTCTGCCGGCAACGAGGAGTTTGGCATGCAAATTGAATGCGAATGCATAATTTTCTGATTATATCCCTATTATCTTCAATCTTGGACGTATCAAGATGTCAGATGCACGCTCGTAACGCATGCTTAAATACCCTCCTTGCGATGGAAATCGCAGTTCCTATATGTCTGCTCCATTCTTTCGTCTAACCTAGTTGATCCGCGCTCATGCGGATCGGTAGCCCATCAATGACGATTTCTACATCGCAGCTCCCTTCCAGCCGTTCATCGCAGCGGAGGAGATTAACTGGATTTCGGGAGCATTCGTCCATAGGTTGTTTCACAGCTCATCACATTAAGCTCATCCGATCAGCTTTGAATGAAAAAAACACGTACAAGTATTGAGCCACCTCTTAGGGACTTCATTGAGCATACTGTCATGTCCGCGGTAAAGGGAATGGAAATATTTGTTGCGGGTCGTCTCTTTCGTGGAACAGTGTTGAGTATCGGAGTGAATCGATTTCTCATCAGTTGAGGCTAGTCCGAGTTTTCAGGAGCGAATAAAAAGTCAGTAATGAAAGCTCGGCGTGTGTCCGATGAAGCCGTCATCATCGTTGGTGGTTGTTCGCTCAAAGAATGTTCGTTCGTGGGAGGAGGGTTCTCTTCCAACAAAAACGGTGCCATGTTGCTACACTATCGGATGTTCGTCCCGTCGACCGGCTGCCCGGGTGCTTTTCGCTCGTTCCACAGTTTTCTTCATTCTCCGGTTCCATCCATGGTTTGTTCCTGCGGCAGCAAGGATCGTTTCGCCCTTCCAGTTCAACGCGCGCATTCAGCCTTGGACGCAGCGTGAAAAGAAGCGACCGCAGTACCAAGCCGAGCATTGAAAGGAAAATAAGAAAAATCATCCACAAACGACGCTCGACCGGAGCTGTGGAAATCGTCGTCCCGGCCAGCGTGTCGCTTCAACCAAGCAGAGGATTATACATGACACCCGCACACACACAAAAATCACCGCTAAAAAGCATAAAATGCTCGGGTGGCAAGGGGGAGGGGAGGGGGGGGGTGATTTGGAAACTTTGGGAAGAGGGTAACGGATCTGTTCCCAGGCTCTTTTCAGGAACACGGATTTCTAACGCCCCGCCCTCGCGTGCAAGTGAGTTCAGAATCTCCTCGCTGGATCTCCGCTTCATTTTGCTTCTTCTAGAAATCACAGACCGAATCATCGACATTGACTGCAACTTCATGCTCTTGCGTTCCAGCGACCTGTTCGCTGGAAATAGTGTGAAACTTTCCAAGTACGAGTTTCCCTCCGAGTGGATCAAGTTTCGATCATCAAATTCCATTAGGGTTCGCTCACACGGGGAGTTCACGTTCAGGTTTTCGATAGAATGAGAAATCTCTGGCGAAACATCTGGAGACGACTTTCTTGACATGAGAGAACCAATCGGAATCAGTGGAATAAGAAACTGATTGAAAACAGAACATCACGACCAATCTTCCAGAGTAGCGACACACGTTCGTGGGGCGAAAAGCTGGTTGAACGAGACGTTGGCCGATCGCGAGTTTCTCGAAGTCGAATCTTCGCATCTCGAAACGAAGAAATCCAGGGAACGGGATCATCGAAACTGAGCTCTCATCGGAAGCCTGAACGTATCCGGGAGTCGTTCGTTCATTGTCTCCACTTCTGATCGAACCGATCTCCACAAATTCCCTCGACCTCGACTCAAAAGCAGACGAGCTAACCGAGATTGCGATGAATTTAAAAGGGTCAAACGATGTCGTCCCTTCACATGGATTGCTTCCTCTTGATTCGAAGGTGAACTCAATTGGTTGGATGCCTGTTCCTCGAAACCCGACCACCTTTGCTGTCAGAGTGCACTCAAGGGAGATGCTCGCTCGAAATCTCAAACTACACGAAACCTACTCAGGTTGCGTTTCAACTTCGTTCTTGAGTGAATGCCACCTACTCTCGCACTCTTTGCGAAAATGCGGTCTTCCACCGCACCCGATGCGCAGATATGATTGAGTCTGATTCTATCCTTGGCACTCAAAACTAGATTGGAACTCCTGTCGGAGCGAAAGTGGAGTTCTTCTTTATTTTTGTAGTTTCCTTCCCCTGTCACGCGATGTACGACCTTGTTGCGCCAAAGCAGACGGACCGAGAAACTTAGTTTCCTCTGATGTTTCATTTCAGAAGTACTTGCTGATGTCGAGTAAGATCCCATGCAAAGCCGGGAGTACAAACTGAAAAAAAGCCTCTGAAAAAAGGCTTTTGCCAAAAACGACGAAACAACTGGGAACGCTGGCGGATAATCAGGGGTCGCGGAGGGAGACGACAGCAATACCGAGAATGGAGAAACTCCACCTGCTCCGCTTGGGATTGATTGCTACGTTTCTGAAGCACGACGAGCCTGCAACGTGTCGACGCAGCGAGCACGACGACCTCGGAAGACTGGCTGATGTCGTGACTAACGGAGGAAAACTTCATGACGTGGCAAACTGAACAACTTTTGTGGACTCCGCCCACTCCTCGTCAACTGTGTAAGATGAACGAAACGGAAAAACCCCTAATCACGTTCTCTTCCCTGTCAGTGGAGCAGTGCCGGTACAGCCAGCAAGGAATTCATTTCTTATTCATCAGCCCAACCAATACTTTATCCTGAACGTTGCCTCTCCGCCGAACTCTTCCCGTCACCTCTAATAGCCCAATCAATGTCAAAAGAGTTGTAAGTTAGTCTGTTCCAATCGGTGAAACTCGATGTAGTGTACATCGACATCGATGGAGTACAATGAGGTCTCATTCTGGCGGATCAAACAGAACTCAGGAGTTCAGCGGTATAGTACTTTGAAGTTTTGGACGGAACGATTCCTTGTTTGATTTTTGGGCTTGAGAATAGTTTTCGTCTCGTTTTTCCGGAAAACCTTGACAACTTTCTGGAACGAAGTGTTCTTTTTTCGTAATTGCTCGGTATCCAAGGGAGCGAAAGTGAGACAGTGGGACTTGAAACTCGACACAAGACGAACAACGACAGGCGAACGAGGTAGAACACCCTTGGGAGCACTTACAACAAGGCCTACTTGAATCCAAACGAAGAAAAATTCCATATCTGTTTCTCTATCGAGCTGCTTGAGTCGTCTCTGGCGGCGGTAAATCGAGAGATGAACTCTTGAGATTAGCTTCACTTTTCACTGAAAGTCCTCGAGCGTAAAAGAGTCGGAATGTCGACGGTTTAGGATTCCTTCGGGGAGTCCCCTCTGAAGCCGTGGAGGAGTTCAATCTCACAGAGATGGGTCCTGAAATTCAAGTTACAGAGTCGATACTCGAGGGCAGTGTATCGACCTTTGGAAACGCTCGCCATTAGCGAATGAGTTTTCTAGGTGAGGTCCGCTCTCCGGGTGACTGCGCCGGTCCGGAAGCCAAAGAATCTGAAGCACGTCGAGGCCTTTGCAGCCCTTTGCTCCCATTGGTAAACCCGAACGGTAGCGGAGCAACGATTCTTGGCTCTCGAGAAAAAATACAGTCGCTCCGAAGTTCGGTGCGGTGACACCTGGGAGCTTCATAACACGTTTAGACCTCTCGCGTGAGAAGGCGAGACCGAAGTTTTGGCGGCGGCGCATTGAATTGCAAAAGCTTCCCACGTCTCTCAAGGAAACAACGACTGCAATACCGACGCGTAGGTGATCGAAAAAATGAGCAGTTTCCGAATAAAATTTTACGATGCAAGTGCCCGTTCTCCGCGAACGAACCTACAGACTTGGCACGGATTCTCGTTGGGATCGTTCAGCTCAATGGTTTTTTATTGGATTTATTTTTTCTTTTCTGATTCATTGCGGCTCTCGTGCGCAAATCTCGTAGCTCTCGCATGAATTCTCGCTTTCATTTATAACATTGAATCAATTTCGACCAGGTATGCGTTTTGTACTCAGGATTTCGTTTATTCTCCTTAACAAGTTCGTCGGGTTCCTCCGACCTGAGCAGGAATTCTTTTCATTTTCTGTCCATGTTCGTTCTCGATGGACCGAAGTCGCTCAGGAGTTTCGAGAAAATAGTCCAGGATGCTTGACACCTGTGCTTCCTCACTCAGTCCTTTCCTCTCTATTCGAATTCCGATTCCTGATCCGGTTTGTCGACCATTGATGAGATTTTGCTTTTCCGGGATTTGCTGCTGAACGTGTCAGCTGACGAGCTCACCGAGATTTGAACTCGAGACGGACCGAGGCTACGAGAGAGAAATGGACAGATCTTAAGATCGTTGGATCAATGGTTCGCAAATCGTGGATGGATGGCGTCGCCTCAGAACCCCAAGCTCTCAGCAGCCGTAAGACACTTCTTTCGTTCTTTGCTGCAAGGCTGAGTATCGCAAATCGGGCGACCGCGATTGCTCCCTTCAAGGCAAACTTTTCGGATCTTCGGTGTTGAATTCGAGTACGAAGATGAATCTACTCCACGCAATCGACGTCATACTGATTTGGGGGCAGCTGATCCGGTGATGCGACATTTCGCTTCTCTTTCAGAACGACCCCGATGGTTTGTACGATGTTTTGCTCCATGCCTCACTTACAACAAGAACAAAAAAATCGGTGGGGAATCTTGCCCTGAGAGAAAAACGACGCTGTTTCGAACTGACGATCTCGTTCAGTTGTTGGAAGCATTCTGCTACAGATACAAATCGATGTGTTGAGATCTGCTTTCGTCCAGAGCAGCGTTTTCTGACGGTCGGTCAATCGAAAGGGAGACGGACGTCGATAAGCCTTCGAAACGGTCACAACAAACCAGGAACTCTACCCACATTTTGTCGAAGTTTGCTGGAGCCGCCAAGAAGTTCGAGACATCCGATGTATCAGACGAGCTCACCCACATTGTTTTCTCCTCCTAGAAAGTCAGAAAGGATGAAACTTGAGGCATGGCTCATCTTGCCGTCCGAAAAACTGAGTTGGATCATCTAGGTGACATCAAGAAACTATGACGGTGTCTGTTTTATTAGATTGGATGAAAAAAATATTAGCGTTGACACTCGCTCGCAGTTTTTCCGTCTCAGCAGAATCTTCTTCGCCTCGACCGGTCACAAAGTTTGCTGCTCGTCGTCAATGTTCGACAAGTTTCTAAGCGCATAACAATGACGAAATCGATCGCTGATGAGCCTCAGAGTCTCACGGGCGGCCGCAACGCCGACACTGGAAGCTCTAGCACTAGCGAGCTGAGTCGCGAGAGCTCAGGATACGGCGAGATCTTTAACGAGACATCTTTCGACGGAACAACTCACTTGGCCACCCGGGTGCTATAAACAACCCATGTTGAGCTTCTCGCTCATGTCGAGCAGCCGCCAGTCGCAGTGAAAGTTTCGAAGGCGGCCACCCAACAGCAGCAAACTCCGACGTAAAAGCAGCGGTTGTGGAGCCTGAACCTCACCTTACAGTCGTCTTCGTTAGGATCCGAACGAAATTCGGCGGAAAGTTCGCGCGAAAGAGGGAAAATGCAGTGACGCAACTCGCGCTTCACTAAAGTAGCGTCTGGTGCGGTGTCCGAATGAGCCATGGATTCATCATTATTCCCACTTATCATGATTTCACAGCTTGGGATATCTTCGTCCAATTTTGTTTTTGGCGAATTTGGGAGATTTCCATGAACGAAAAACCGACAACGTTGTCGCAACGGAGGAGCAGCGGCAAGTTTGAATCTCCAATCGAACGGTGCTCCAGCGTTCTTTCCCTCTCTCTCTCTCTCTCTCTCTCTTCCACGCGTCGGATGCTGAAACTTCGGCTCCAAACGTTTCGGCGCGACGTGGTACATCCAGATGAAGGCGGGCGGGGCCACGTCTGCGCTTCCTCCCGAAATTTTATGGGATTTCACAAAACGACGGGGTTCGGCGTCGAAGCCCGATGCCGTCGAAATGTTATTCGCGCCGAATCGAACAACGTGCAGGTTGACCATCTCTCGGAGGCTGCGATGGACTTCGGAGAGAGTCGATCTCCACCTTCTCAGTCGATGTCCTTTTTCTGCCAGGATGTCAAAAAATATTGAACTGCGTACGCGACGTAGAGATTTCGTGGGAGCGACACTCAGGAAGGCGTCCCACGCGAGCGGAAAAGCTTCGATGCTTGAACGAATGTCTATGATCGATGTACTCCACCTTTTTCCTCGAAGTGCCTTTAGTCAAATCGCCTGTCGTCGTTTGTCCACCCGACCTCCTTTTCACCGAAACAGGTCATGGTATGGTTTTGTCGGACGGCCGCGTGCATAAACGATGAGCTGGAACTCGCTTTTAGCGGGTCGACGTCTTACTGGACTAATGGTTAGGTGTGTATGTACGTTTCTCTTTCGAGGTTAGTTCTAGTCACGCGACGATGTTTGACAGCTGCGACCGACGCAACAGGAAGAGACTTTGTACAACAAAGCGTGACGACGTTGCCTCCACCGCCATCTCGGCTCGTGCCGAGCCCACATCTCCTGAGTGCGGAGGTTTCCTCCGAAGGAATTCGAACGCTCTGTGATCGAGATATCGCCAAAAAGAAAAAAACGGGGATACGGAGATGCGCATGCCGGTATGGCGACGGAGGCTGGAAAAGAAACTTCGGCCGAGAGGAAAAGAGATTGCAAAGTTTGCCCCGAGGACGTCCTAAGTCGCCACAGACGTCAAAAGGAGAATAGGGAGGAGAGGAATTGAGAGAAGTATCCGTTCGGCCCACCAGTGAGTGAAAGGCAGAGATTGGTGTTCAGTTCTTGCGAAGCCGATCGCAAATTCAATCAGCTTATGAACAGATTGCCGAGTGAGTGTTGGCTGAGAGCGAAAGAAGCTGATTCGGAGGGAGATTGATACCGTCAGACGCGAATTCTGTCGCGCCGAAGTTATTCGACCTCGACTTGAACCCCGTGAAAAGGGATGGAATGGGAGTGGGTCGCGAACGATGGCTCTTGTCACGAGAAAGTTCCGCGACCCGTGCATGCTACGATGGTCATATGGCGCGGAAAATGTTTTTGTGTCGCTGCAACATGTTTGGCATAAATCGAGAGTCATCAGTAGAACCTGCATGTTGCATCGAATTTCCTTAGAACCGATTGATTGATTGATTGATGGATGAATGAATGGCGTAGCTATATTGGGACGGGCTCTGGTCATCAGTCAACATCATCCTTGAATTCTACTGCCGCTTTCGTCCGTTCTTACTTCCTGAGTATCGACTGGAAGGAACTCCTGGGTTGCATTCAACCTCCCGCTAAGCTGCGCTCATGTGGTTTCTGTTATTCTCGTTCCGTTTTGCGCGTTTGCTAGGGCTACAGAAGACGCTGGAGGCTTTCAATCGACCGAATGGAAGCGCAGAACAGGAAGGCTGGAACAGGAGGAGCCTCCGGCAAGCGGAAAGAGAAACTCGTTCGTCTTCCGGCCAATTTGGCACTGGCGAGTTTTTGCGCGATCGAATAACCTATGGTTCCACGAACAGATTCCCACCCTGCACTTTTCACTGAGAGCATTGTGGGTGGAAAGATTCTGCGGCTAGGTCCGATAATCTCACATGATTCTGGATTACAGCCGAGTTCACCGATTCTCACTTTTGGCTCCGTTCTCGCATCCCGGTGTTGAGGCGGATCGCCTTGTCTTTGATTCTTTGTTTCTCGCATCGTGTGAATTGATTGTCGATTGGGAACTCGACTCCGCTGTGACCAGAGAGTTTCTCGAACAGAGCGACTTTTTGGCCCGAGAATCCATCTTGGCTATTCCTGTCCGGTCCTCGTACGCTCCCCTGCACCGTGTAGAGTTTCTATTCAACCCGAATAATATTGTTTCGGCGTAAGGAGGGAAAAGTCCGCTGGCAGGCAAACGTTTCGAGGATGGATTTCGTGGAGAGAAAGTTGGCTTTTTCGTCAACGACAGAGCCGTGTTGGAGCAACAACAAACTCGCTTCCCCCTACATTGCCAATTCGATTTGTGGATGTCACCTCCAGTCCTGTGCTCGAACAATATCCCCGTTCGGTGACCGATTCAGCCTCTTCTCGACATTTTCATAGCGATCATCCACCACTTTCAGGTCGAAACGATGCTCTTCCTTTGTGATATTCTTCGACTGTTCGTTGATTCGAGCAACCAGAGAGAAGAAACGTAGCTCTGGTCGGGCATGAATACCCTGTCGGCATCGGAGCTGGGTTTTTGTTTTCGCGTAAACGGGTCTCTTTCAAATAGCAGTAAGGAGAACAACTGGCTTTTGTCATTAGAACAGCTGTTTAGGCCCTCTTCCCGGTACAAGTTTACGACAGATCCTCGAAGAAAGCCTCACTTATTGCCTCTAGGAGAAGACAAATAACATCGCCTCTGGCGCCCGAAGGTCTCCCGTGGAAACAATTGAGTCCAAAAAAAAAGAGCTGGAAGCGGGACACACGCTCGAACAGGAACGTTTTCGACAACAGCACCGATAGTCGCGCGCAACAGCAGTCTCTGTGAGGATTCGAACCATTCTGAAATACTCTCGGACTGAGAGAGAACTCGACCGAGGTGGTGAAGTGCGGAAGGTTTCCCACATTCGGTGGACTCCAGACGCTTCTTCGAGGAATCTCAAATGCTTGACGTTTGTTCAGAGTTTGTCATCGCCCTGATTCGAGCTTCCCCGATCTCGAGGAGAGGGAGGAGCGAATGTTCTTATTTCAGGCATGCTCTTGGCAAATCAATTTAGCGAATCCCCTTTATTGAATCTTGAGACCCTCCTCGGGACAGTCCTGAGAAAACTCCTTAGCTCCGAAGAGAAGATTTTCCTGAACGGACACTGTAGGGAAAAAAACGAAACGCTGCGAAAACAATGATACGGAGAATAAATGATTTTCCACACAATCAACAGAGCCTCTATCTAGCAGAGCTTCTCTTTTCGTTCCGGCAGAGGCTGTCAAAATAAATAAACACCGATGTTTGTCAACATCGCCTGAGAAGAGAAGAAAACTTTCTCTTTCTACGAGAAGAGATAATGGTAAGTAAGAGAGGGTAAGGAGGGAGGCGCTGTCCTGAACAAAGGTCTACATCGTCTGTCCGGTCCTTTCTTCCCGAGTCAATTTCGAAGCGTGGCTTCAGCAAACGAAATCTCGCCCCAGAATTCTTGGACACTGTGGAGTAAGAAGAGAATTGTTGAGAAATTTCGGGACACGAGTCGACAATGGCTCCTAAGAATTCATTAAAACATGGGATGACTTCATTGTGGCATCGGTAGCCATCAATCATCAATCACAATCCACCAACTGATAGGAGAAACAGGAGAGAATCTCGTCACCACAGTCTGTGGATTCATCTGCTATCGAAGCTGATAGATGAGTTGTCAACTATGATTGATGGATGATCTTTCAAGCTACAACGTTGTAAATATTGAGTTACACTTCAACAAACCGACCAATGGTAAGAGCGATTCTAATCGTTGCAATCCAGGAGTTGCGGAGTCTTGCTCCCCAACCTGGAAATGTTCCCTGCAACTAATTCATCCTCGCGAGTGGTCGTTACCCATCAGCCTTCCATCTTATGCGGTTCTCCTTGCGGCGATGATAATGATGTTCTCGTTCTGCGTTCCTTCGCTGTCCTCGTAATTGAATGACGAAGCGTTTTTTTCCTGTCCTGTTCTGTAACTCTTTCCAACTCAAACAATTGCAAAACTAATCTCGCTTCAAACTACGACCACGATTCATGACATCTGGAAAACGCGAGGAGAACCTGCGACACGCGAATCCTTGCGTCACGCGTGATTGTGCGTATCCCACGAATCGATACTCGCTGAGATAATGATCCCCGAATCCAGGAGGACGCGCCGCTGATCGGAATGTCGTGGAACGATCCGCGAGCTTGCTTCCTAATCAAAGTTTTCACCGGTGGATCCAATTGACAACACACACGGAGCAACACGAACTCAGAAGAGTACACTTTGTGAGTTCGGCACGTTCCATTAATTAGACGTAACATATTGAATTGGCCCACGGAGGCATGGACAAATCAACGGACTGACTCGCTGACTGACTGACTGACAGCTCCTCCGTTGAATTGGGCCTCACCCTTTTGGTCGGACAAAGCTCTCTCGAACGTGGCGTTGGATTACCCACATCAATCGCCAAAGCTTCTGGTGCTCCACGTTCATTACTTTCTCTCGGACTCCGATGTCAACGAATTCGTGGAAAGGAAGTAAAACGATTCGGAAAAAAGCTCAGGGAAATGCAAAGTTGCAAACCCGGGGTTTTTCACAGATTTTCCCGGAACCCATCGTTTCCAGGATGGACTTTCTCGTTGTGGAACGATTCAAGGATACCTGAATTCGATTATGGAGCACAATCGATCCGATGGAATGAAATGCGTTCGACGAACATCAGCGAATGAAAAAGACGGCCGAACAACCACCGACCGAGCCACCGAGCGTGAAGGAATTTCAGATTTGAAAGTTCGCGGGCAGTGGAATCGAGCGGGTGTTCTTTAAAAATGTCTAACTTTGTGAGGGTCAGGAACCGAGGCGGGTTCGTTCCTTTGTTGACGTGTCAAAGATATCGTTTCCAGTTATCGTCCTGTGTCCGAGCCCCTCCGGCAAAGGGACGGGAAGATCTGAAATCGATATCGGTATTCGAGGAAAATAACACGCTACGGTGGAAGGGAGTTCCTCTTCCTTTCTTGTCCTTGATGGCCTATCTCAGTGTGAGTAGAACGGCGAGGAGAGAGTTTCAGGAGGTGGACGAGGAGGGGGCGGGTAAGAAGAATGGAGCCGCGGAGAAGTCGATTTAGATGTGTGTTCAGTTGAAGTCTGGCGGCCGATCATTTCTCGCCGCTCCTCTTTCTCCCCTCCATATCTCCCTCTCTCTCCCTTCTATTTTCCGAATCGTCTCCTGTGAACACGAGTCGGGCGAGGATATCACAATGGTCCCGGAGTCGAGAACGAAAAAGAGAATCCATCAAGGAACACCACAATCATCTTGCAAGCCCATCGTCGGAACCTGCATACGATGTGTTTGTGCACCTCCCTCGTTAGATGCTGGGTGGTGTCCAACGCTTAGCAAATTAGCTTTTACCTCGCCACGGGCTGAGGGCTCGAGACGGAATACAATCCCCCATCCACGAGGCACGAAACACGTTACGCACATTCGCGTATAAACGCAAATGATAACTACACTTGTTCATCACGCAGAGTGGCCAATTCACCAAACGGACAAACTTCAGTTCCCGTATTTCGCAATGAGCACGAACATTCACGCTCTATCTAGGCTGCGATCGGATGAGCGTTCGGCGACATGCACGCAGCTGCCCGTCCCTGCGCTCATAAATCACAGTTTGCAATTCTTCATGCATGCTCGAAAAAGGGATCACAGCTCGCTACCCAAGGAAAACGAAACAGACAGCGAGACTGAGCGGATTTCTTCATGAAAAGGCGGAGTTCGACGAAACTCTTGGGTCTGTCCAAACTACGGAGTTTAGGCCTTAAAAAAGATTCTAGGGCAGCTACGATGATCTATGTGAATGATCGGAGGAGCAATCCTTGTCTGTTTCGAAATCTGCGTTGAGCGGTTATTTCTGAGGAGTCCCGCTCTGAATCGAAGTGGTGAATAAGTCACACAACGGGGAGATGTTCCGCAACGTTCCTGTCCCGTCCGCATATTTATTTCTTCCCTTCCAAATGTTCTGTCGATTTTCGATTCCACGCCGTGAGGCAATAACCTACGATAGCCGGCGCGGCGTTTCCTATGGGCCATTACGGGCTGGCGCCGCCGACGGCAGCCATCGCTCGACTGCAATCCAAACGTTTCCATCCACTCGGGGCGTAAAAAGTTGAAGCTCGAAGATCTGGCTCCGAAACGAAACTCCTTCGGCATCCTCGTTGACGACACGCCTTGACTACATGGAAGACGTCAATTTCCCCTCCCCCCTTTAACTTTCGACCCCCCCCCCCCGCTTCATTTCCGGCCTTGGAAGTTAGTTTGTGGAGAAGTGAACTTCCAAGAGAGACGCCCAGAATGAGGAAGGTAACGTGTCCAAGACCCAGTCGACTGGAGTTGCTCCCTAGGGTCGAGCAGATTTATGCGTTTGTAGCCTTGATGACCAGAGCCTAGCTTGAAACACTCTCGCGCAGCGTCGCTTGGGCGCCATTTTTCCTCGAGATGGTGGGCACGCAAGCATTCCCCGCCCCCGGAAAAACTGTCGCCTGACGTGGCGTGCGCTGATGGATCAACAGGCGGGGGTTGATATTCATGCTTCACAGGTCTTCTATTCATTGGGAATATCAAAAGAGTGGAGTGGTGACCAGTTATCTGAGTGAGCGCAATGGATTCTTTACGGCGAAAGCAGCGTTTTGCGTTCTGGACATGGATTCAAGATTCGGATTTACTGCCGGTACTCCAATCGCCGTAAAAAAAAGTTTCAACATCGACGGCCTGGCTCGATATCAAAGTTCTAAATGGTTGTTGGAAATCTTTCACGTAGCCTTCAGTTTGGACACATCCATACGTGACCCTTGAAGGCAACTATAAATCCAGTTTAGAGAGCTCGCTCATGAACCTGCTGAAATGGACGAACTGATCGTGGTCAGGTACACGCGCGCAAACGCTTTTGAGTGATATCTCTATGCGGTCCTTGACTTTGAGTGAGGGAAGGGAAAATATGAGATTCTAGAGCAGTTCCAAAGGATGGAATGTCCCCCGTTATCGATCTGTGAGATGATTCTATGTCTAGTCGTCGAAGAATCAGCTGATGAATCTGCGAACAGCGAGCCATAGTGAGGACCCCTATGATCTCGTCCGCGCCACCTCTCAATCGAAAATGTCGTCGAAGGATTGATAGTCAACTTCGGGTGAGGTCTATTTCACGATCGGTTTGTCGGGATGGGAGTTCATCGCAATCCAGGTCTAGATCGAAATCCTCATGAAATTCAGTGGAATGTTTATAAATCCAGTTTACCATTTTTCAAATCACCGGAATCAGAAACTGTATGATCTCTGAGTTGAAGATTCTCGAACAGCTTTTCATTATTCGCTGGAAATCATTGAAACTCGCGTATGAACTCGCCTCTGACCTTGAATGAGGTCACGTGAGACGGTGGCAATGGGGAAGCTACAGTTGCAAGGATTAGCGACATTTTCAGCTTTCGTGGTTTCCCTAATCAGAGCCTCCCGTGCATACCCGTCGCAATTAGCTCAATCCTTGGCCAATACCTCTTAATAATGCTCATTAAATATTCTTCGGATCGGACTAGCGGATTAGTTCCGTGAAAAATAAGTTGATAGAAAATCAGTCTCCTCCTCCCCGAGACTTCGGATCTCACAATTTCATGTAATCGCACCTATTATGATCGAAATAAGTTTCGTTCTCGTCTACAGCTAGTCGATCATAGATCCAGTCGCAGGTCTTGGGGATACATGACATCGTTCTAGACTCAATTCGAGCCATGATAAATGAATTGATGGTCGCACATCCATAGTTGCAGCCTCTCAAGTTCATCGTTTCGCGTGAAATGATCCCAGAAGAGCTCCTTTTCGGTAACATCCCACGAATTTCCATCCCGAGAATTCATTCGGTTCAAAGTGGAACTTCTCTTCGCCAGAAGTAGCCTCCAGCGGCTTGTGTTTTCTTCCGTCGATGAGTACTTTTCTGTCTCCGAAACTTTCCAGAAGAGTCAGCCCCGTTTCGAGCGAATCGCAATGGAAATCTCATGAATTCGCGATCAGGATCCTGAGAAGGCGAGAAACAGCTAGCCCGGAGGGAGATGAACGAACGAGATATGTTTTGTACTCGGGTTATGTTTCGTTGCGGTCGCTTTCTCCCATAGATCGAAGGGCCTGTAGATTCGCCACTAAGTTGGCCACGTCAAGAAAGTTTCATCGTCGGGACATCTGGTTGCGAGGCTTGCCAACTTGATTCTTACTAGGGAACGCTTCCGAATACTCTCGGAGAACTTACACGACAGGAGAAACCGGAGTTCGACATTGAATTTCCTAATGATTCGTTATCATGTGAACCGAGGTCGCCGGGTTGCGCAGATGGTTTTTGTTTTGGATTCCACTCCCGATACTCGACGACTCAATCCTCAGACTTTTGGTGTCGCAGATGGCGGCTTTTGCTTAGAAAATTGAAGGAGCAGTTGGAGGGCAACTGCTTCTTTACTTGGGTCGACTGCCGAGCGGTGCCTGGCTCTTCGGTTGGCTGCAGATGCAAGCAACGAATCGCCCGTTTGCTTTTTTTCTCCTCCCGCACAAAGCCGCGCGAGTGTTCTACGGCTGCGTTTTGTAATTTTCTCTCGAGCGCAGAAGGAAACAACACAGCCAATCGAAAATTTACACCGTTTGGTCTGATCTCGGACTGCGTCAAGGAAAAGAGAGGGAACGATTCCTCAGAACGGAGTTTTCCGCTCAACAATATCCCGACGTGATTCCCTCAAGCCTTAGCTCGGGGTTTCCTCGAAAGTCCGCTTGCTCCGGAAACGAAATAGCGAGCTCCAGAGTTATCTCCCCAAAGTTCGAAGTTTATCCGAGTTGATATCTGCGAGCGACGCACGTCCATCGATGATACAGATGGCATGCGGGCGACAGTTGGGCTTGGAGCGCATTCATTCAAACCTGGCTGCTTCTAACCCTGAACTTTCTGACTCCAACCCTGTCACTGCAACCCGGCAACGCCCGAACGATCAAACATCTCGATAGGTTCGACCATCGTCGAGGCCCAGCGGGTCTCGCGATTCCCGTTTGGGGAAGGTTTGAGAATTTCGAATTCCTCTCGATGTCGGAAGCAAGTTTTCGTGGAAATGAAAAGAGAAAGTTAAATGCGAAACTTCTGGAAAAGCTCTCGTTTAGAACATCGAGTGAGAAACTCGTTTAGTTTTGGAGGGAACGCCAAGTTTTGAGGTTTTTCAGGTCTTGCACTCGGCTGATTCGGTTGGCTGTCTGCTTGTCTTTCTGCTTTTCGTGTATTCGGAATATTTCTACCATTTGTGGCCGCGGGCGGAACACGCCACAGCTCCTCCCTGATAGTTCCCTGGCGTGACCATCCCGTCCATTTTACTGCACCTGTCTGATATTCCTTCCCGTTCTCTTCGTCTTTTCTTTGATATGAGATGTGGCCGGTCGCGGAGGTTGTAGGCATTGAAACGAAAGTGAGAGGAGAACTTTGATAAGGGCCGATAAGGATGTCGGTCGGTGGGTCGGTGTTCCTCAAGCCCCGAGGGCGCCAGACCCGGAAAGCAAGAGACATAAAGACCATCACGGCTACCGCCGCCCCCACTGCTGCTGCAGTTGCAATCACCGATTCCATCAGGAGCGCGTACCTCTTCTTTCATCGACTCCTTGATCTTCGCGGTGAATGTCTTCGCGTCAGATAACACTCGACCCGCGAACAATTCTTGAATCAGAAACGAACATGCGAAGCTTCCGACAAAGAGAACAATGAACATTTCAGTGAAACTCTTTCCGAGTCTCGGATCTTCGAATCGACAAAAGTCAGCCGAATGACTCGTCGACTCCTTGGAAGTCGATTCTGCCGTCGGAGTCCTAATATAAAAGTCATGCAAAAGCTCCGGTCTCCTCTCAAATTCTGAAGAAGCTTTGGTTTCGAATCGTGTTCGAGAAATGTCGCTTCTGATTTCCGACGGAATAGGCGCCCAGGACAAGAGGAGACTACGGACTTCCTCATTACGGACGGCAAGCGAGCGGAAAGCAGGAGACGAACACTTGATGTTGAAGCGTGACTTCAAGAGCTTGAAAGCCATCGAATGAGAAGAGCGATGGTAAGCGCCGAGAAAGTGGGTTTCCCGCTTTGAAGAGAGAGCAGCTAGGGAAGAGGAATGAATGAATGAATGAATGAATGAGAATGTTCCGTCAGCGGAAATATGAAAACATTCTCGGACCAGAGAGCAACGCGGTCTACCGAAGCAAGCCATCGGTCAACCCCAAAAATCGAAATGAAATCGTGCGTAGGAAGGTAGCCCGGGAATATGAACCTCGAAATGCCGGAATGTCCACCGTTTCTTCTTCTCTCGCCAAAATACATTCGATCCCTGAAAACCAGTGCACATTCGGAATCATATTAACAAATGCAGTTCCGACGCGACAGTCGTGATTCTGTGGGTGACAAGCTGGCTAATTGCGTACGCCGAGGTTTCGCGATGACGCTAGAACACCTTTCAACGGCAGGCATCGCGCAAGACGTTTCTTGCTGGTCAGGATAATTGCTTCTCTTCAACATGTTGAAATCATTCCCACTCAGGACGTTGTCATTCTCCTGAGCGGGTTGCCAAAACCCGTGGTCGCCATTTTTATCTGTGTATGCGTATCTACTTTAGCATACGCTTTCGGTGTCAGCGCCTCGAGTCGGATCTTATCCCTCTCTGTGTCGCGTGTCGTTGCTCCGACTTCCCGCAGGCGTGGCGTTCTAACGTTTTGTGATGTGTACTCTACTAACAACGACGACGACGACGGCGGCGGCGGGAGGGAAGGAGACTGTCAACGCCAAATCAATCACGTTATCTCGGCGTCGACAGCGAGCGGCGTCGAGGCGGGGGAAACGTGAAGCTTGTTCATCCCCGGTCGGTTGGGCTCGCGGTCGCTTATCTTGATATCCCTCCTAGGGCGAAATTGAAACATATCTCGGAAGGGAGCCTTCTCTGTTCCTCTCACGCTTCCACGCCACTTCACTTTTCCACTGATTACGCCTTGTATCTAGCCGAGCGATGTCTTTTTGAGGAAACAACGATGACGAGCCAAAGCGCGAGAAACTACAAACGAACATTCATAGAGTGAAGAGCAGCCTCTCAGATAAGACTTGAATACGGGGCTGTTTCGCCTTCCAGACCGTTCCTGAAGTTGAGATAGAGTGAGTTCGAAAAGTCAATGCTTCGATCATCCGTCGATGGAATCGTCTTCTCGGTCAGGGCAAAAGTCATCATCGGTTGGTAACGTCGATATCTGGAGGTAAACCGAGTAGGTGGACAGGATGCCGTGGCCAGAACCCCGAGAGACCTTCATTTTGACGGACCCCGTTGTTGACGTCTGCGGAGAAACGATATGAGAAAGTAAGAACCGGCTGCAAGCGATGATGTCATTAGCTTTGTCCGGACGGAGATCGTTGTCGAGTGCCACAAACGACGAATGCATCTCGTCAAGGCAGTTCGATGGCTCATTGGTAGTTCTCTTCTACCACTGTCTGCGAAACTCGTGTAGCCGGAGTCCATGGGGCTGGCAGACGGGCGGTTCCTCATTTCCATAATACCGACTTCTGCTTCGAACGGTTCGTTGAGGACGATCATCACCTGTCAAATCGCGACCATGTAATTCGACCGATTGCGTGATCAACAGAAGTCTCCGCCTCGACCGTCCTCATCTCCAAGTTGAGAATTTCAAGGCGGCCTCGAAGGAGGATGAACTAAACAAAGATCTCGACGAGCCCGAGAACGAACACGGCGCTGTTTCGTCCCCTGATTTTCATTCAGGACGGCGATGACGAGGCATTTCCGTCCGCCTCGAACCGCGGAACAGGTCACGCGATTTTCTTAGAACGACGACGTCGACGACGAGCTCAGATGCAACAGAGAATCAAGTTCGCTGATGCCTCGTTCTGTTGTTGTCGCCCAAGCGAAGCATCAGTGAGAAGAGCGAGTCCTGTTATGCGTGCACATCACGCGATTCCCGCATGTGTAAACTGCGAAGACAGATGACTTGATCGGCCTTGTGTCGCAAAGTCCCCGACACCAACAGCGGTGGAATGATTTCAGATATATCGACTCCGACATGCGACGACGGCAACCAGACCCTCGGCGGCCTCGCATGCCGAGACATCGGACGCATCAGGAAAATGAACTTCGTACGCGAAGCCGCCCTTTCCTCGAACGAATTCCCACCAATGCGAGTCGCGTTTTTCTCGAACAGAAATGGACTCGAGTCATCTCGATACTGGTCCGCACAGCGATTCGATGGAAATGAAGAATTCCGGAGTCTTTTTAGCTCGTTGTTTTGTGCAAAGTCTCGAAGAATTTCCGGAATCCGGAACTTCGCACTTCAGATCCCGTCCGACGATGGAACCTGAATTATTGTCTTGAATTCAGTCTCTGAAGCGTTCAATCCTGTTTTAAATTCCGCCTTAAGCCAATCATGGCTTGTGAGCACGTGGGAACAAACTTGGACTCGACGAAGTTTTTGCCGATGCCCCACAGAGACTCCACTGAGGTTCCATTTAGGAAAGTTGGTGGAGCCGGCATGACAACCGGCCCTCGAAGCGAGACTTCTCCTGGATAGGTCGTTAAGCTGTGTTTCGTTCGTGGACGCGAAGATACCTAATCTCATTTGAGTCGCTGTAACGCTCGGGTCCCCCGACCCTGCCCTTCCCCCCTTTTCCGATGTGAAGTTGCCTGAATGGAAGTCGGAGGATTCAGCGGTTTTCGAAGCTTCGCTTGGTGACGTCACCTACTAGAATTCATGTAAATGAAAGAAACCTCGAGCTCTATCTCGATTATAATTCATAATAATTATACCCGAGGCACACCTGGAAACTGAGATCGAGTTGAACGCTGATCAGGTTCATGAGACGAATGTGTGTCGCACAGGAACAGGACAAAATCACACTGTCTAGAGAAAGCATTTTTGTTACTCTCTCCCGGAGAGACGCTCGTTCCTGGGTGGCACGAAGAGGACCCTCAGCTTTTAAGTGTTCTCTTGAGACACTCAATCTCAATTCCGAGCGATGGGACGTCTGCTGACTCTCATGGAGGAATTGAGCTTCAATGTTGCTCAATGTGACGAAGTGTCTTCACCGTCCTACTACTGAAAACACAAACAGAGGCTACCGAACAGATGTCCGGTCGGTCTTCATGGTCGAGGAATGAGAAGGAAATCGCGAAATTTCTCTATTCTTCCATTGTTAGGGAGGAATCGTTTGCCACCTGACCGCTCCACTTTTTGGAAGACGTCCCGAGAAATCTGGCGGCAGGGCGGAGAGGAAACAAAAGTTCGGATGCATTGGATCCTTTTTTGGAGCCAGATTTAATCATTGATTGAGTTTTCCCTTTTCGGAACAGCAGAACCGTTAGGAAGCTGTTTCGCTGCAATTCCCTTACGGACTGCTGCTCGGATAGGGGAGGAAGCGACATAGAAGAGGAGGAGTCTGGCTGACTTCTCATCAATTCTCTGTGAGGCTGTTCGGCTGGCTGGCTGGCTGGCGAGCTCGACCACAACCACCACCATCACCACCACTACTGCAGTGCCTTCCTGTCTTCGAGCTCGCCTTTCCCGAGCCCCGTTCCATGCTTACCGGGTTCCGCGATCGTCTGCCCCGAAGTCGGCTCTCTGCTCGCTGTTTGTAACCAACGTTTTTTCTCATTCGTTTCTTCTTTATTCCACGCGCGAACATCCATCCGCTGTTGTCTACTACGACTATAAACCCTTCCTCTCTGCCCTTCGATGAGGCCTACGCGATCAGGCAGAAGTAAACTTTATTTAGGTCTGCGCAGGATATCGACGTGAACCGCTCAGCTTTCTTTCTCTCTTCGGTCTGACATCGATCGGGTGATTGTGGACAATGAGGCGGCCTTGTCGACCATGAATCACACGGATCTCTCGATGTCCAATGAATCGCGTCTCACCGATTCGGTTCTCTACGAGCCACAACAGCGAACAATGTTGCTCCGAACGAAGGATGCGGAGGATTTGAATACAATCATAAAAATCAGAGTCCCTTCGAGACGGAATCCTTGAAATTCATGACGGTGGGATGGGTTCGCAAGCCGGCGGCCTCGCTGCGTCAGCGAAGATTAGGATGCGGTGAGCTCCGGAGAGGGACTTTCTCCCGAATCAGAAAGAGGCAGGCGACCAGAAGCCATCCACTTATCAGGACATAAGCCCCATGATAATGCCATCCGTTATCATCCATCCTGATCCGTCCTGGCGACCGCTCTAGAATTTACAGCGAATCCCGAAAGTTCATGATAATGACAGTCAAGAGGCACCCACGCAAGGCAACATCGCAACGAGCATCTTGTTTTTCCTCCCGGAAATCGAATTTGATTCGGTTTCTCTTCATCATTTTGTCACGATTCGCATTCTGCCCGAAGATGGCGTCACATAGATCTCGTGGCAAGGCCTTCATTTCATGCGTTTTCGACAGTGCTCTTTCCCTGAATATATCTACCGTCTAACGTTCGCAAGAGAAAGCAAGGAAAGTCTGAGTGAGGAGATCATTGTGGAACCAATAACGCTCGCAGTAATTTATAATCGTCACTCACATGTCCCAAGCACTCAATACCAGCGAAGCATCGTGGACTATGCCGTACGGGAGAACACAGGAAGGGGTCTCATATACTCCTATCGGCAGACATCGATGCTTTTCTCTTAATATCTCAGTTGGCGATACTCAATCACTGCCGCCGCCAGCCTCCAGCAGCAAATACTCGGAAAAGCTACGTAAATACGGACATCTACTCTTGCATAAACAGACCCCAGCCTGCGAGTATACTCGCCTTAAGTTAGTGGCTTTCCCTCTCATTTGTGTGCCTAACCTGAGCTTAGGGAGTGTCATGCGGACAGCACTCGATAATGTCGGTCCGGCTATGATGTCGCGACTTGTCAACAAACCTCGCGCGGGGGTTATTTTATTCGAGAAAAATCTGCGGCCTGAGACCCCCAATCGTGCGTGACGTGCACGATACAGGATATCAGGAACTGCGGTCCTGGAGCTTTCCGAGTCGAAAATTTTGTGCTCATTTTCCGAACACCGGGTTCTGCTCCGCGTTTGGCTTTCCAGGATACGCTTTCCAGTTTTTGTTCCTGTTCCGCTGGCCGCTCGGAGGTTCTGCTTCATGCTTTTTGTTTTGCCGGAGCCAATAGTCTGAAGGCAAACTTTGGCTCCGTTCCCATGTCCCATATCCTATGCCTTGCGCGATCTTCTGCAAGCGGTGCTTCCGCAGTGATTCGGAAAGTGTTCGGTGGCGTCGGACCGAGATAACGGTCGTGGTCGGAACGTGACGCTACTGGTTGGTTTCCCTGGTCGTCGAAGATAAGAGCCGTAAGGCGTGATAGCGGTCTGGAACAATTTCCCGAATGAGGGAAGGAACAGAGCAGCAAACAAACGAACAAACAAACAAACAATGTTCTTCTCCTTCGACTTTGTCTACATGTTGTCTCCATCAGCCATTTTTAGGGAGCGCCCCGAATCATCCGAAGATTGCTCTTGATGTTTCGACTCCATTGCATTTCCAGGAGCGAAGGACGCGACGCGAGTGAGGAACTTTGCCGAAACAATTCGAGATCCAGGAATCAAGTGGTCGCACTTCAGCTTCCGAGAAATATTGCGAGAAACTGTGGGTCGTTCACTCGATTGAACGAAGTCTCTCGATGTCCTGGTTTACGCTAACGCAACACTCATCACAATAGAAGCTCGTCGCAACGAAGACCGATTTAACTAATTTTCAGTCAAACGAACTGAGAACACATTTTTGAAGTGGCAGCAAACTTAGCAGAGAAAACTGCCAGGACGGCTAACTATGTCAAGGGTAAATCAAGGTTCTTGACATTCATCAGCTGAATCTAATTCCAAGCGAAAACGGCTGAGAATGTGGACGATGCCACCTACATCTGGTTTCAGGACGCTCGCTCTGTGCAGAACTTGAATGAATTACGTAAGAAGAGCGATCTGTCTTTGATATTTCGTCGAAGAACCGAAACTGCGGGCTAGAAATGGAAAGTTAAGTTGAGCCCGTTATCGCAAATTTTCGTTACAACGAACAGATGTTGCCAGTCCCGAAGGTTCGTTGTGAGGATCTTCTACTGTGATTTGCTTCCGTGTGCACTCCACGACTGTCAAAGATGTAAATACACTTCCGCCGAGAACAGCGCTGCGCTATGAGCGTCATCGATCCGGTATAAGTTACGATTTCGGAAAGAAATGAAACGCGAACCTTATCCAATGAGTTTCCCAAGCCCCCTTTCTTCTGGACTGGGCGGTCGATCGTTATTTATGGAGCCCGTCTAAAAAAAAACGCGATCTCCTACAAACGAAGTGACACAGATTTCTACCTAACCATGAACGATCTAGTCGTCAGGACGAACTAACAACGTTGTCTGTCAGCAAGGCCTTCTCCGGGGGCCAGGGTTCCGACTTGATTAAATGAAACGTGTATCCGGTAGCTTTACGAAAATCGCTGTTCCGACTCCCATCGATTCTGATTCACCGTCAAGGTTCGGTCGCCGGATTGTTATTGGCGTACGATTCTAATATCGGGATTCGACTGCGAGACTAATCCCGATCATGCCACTCTCGTTTCATTATCGATGCGCGAGTAGCAGCTCGATATGATCTCTTCTGCCAGGCGCGGATGTTCCGAGAATGAAAACAACAGAGAGACTAAAAAACCATTCTAATAATAAGATCAGTGGATCTGAGGGTTCGATGAGCATGATTCAGATTTCGGCAAATAACTTCCCTCACACTCAATCGATTCCAACAACAAATGAGATATCGAACTTTTATCACGGATGTTCATTTCAGGGACGGATCACTAGTGAACTCCAACAAGGATGTTCTCGGGGACCCCCAGAAATACTTCACAGGACTTCCAAGGATCCGCGGACCCCAAGTTGAGAACCGCTGGTCTGGAAAGGCGAGACGTGGGATTCGCTTCGGCCAAAAACCGATTTCCTAAGAAGAACGGAATCTGTTTTCGGACAAAATTCCGGTGGAACGACAGACCTAGCCGCAGCTTTCGGTGCAAGGAGGACGCCGTTTATTCATTTCCACGAGAATATGCGCAGATTGATTCCGAGAACGATCATTGGACGCAGTTTTGCTTCTGTCGGGGTTTCGCGGAGCTAATTCGATCAATTCGTCGTGAAGTTCCGGAAAGCTGTTGAGTTGGTGATGTTTTCGATATGACGCCGAATCGGCCAGAAACTACCACATGAAAGCTGCACGTTCCCGGCGATCAGATAGAAATCGCATTCGTTATCCACCCTAGATCGAGGACGTGTCGTGCACAACAACTCTGACACAATGAAAAAAAAATACGATCGAATCTCAGAGTCGATGACTTCATTATCTGGCTTTCAGACACATCGAGCGACATTTGATACGACGCTTTGATGTATTGCGTTGTATTCTCTGAACACTACAGTCGCTCGTTCCACAGAGAATGTTTCACAGAATCCGTGAGTTACCTAACTAGTCTTGTCATGGTTGAAGTTGTTTGTCGCCCATTTCATTATCATCGAGTTGGAAACGCAGAACAAGGTGAAGACGAATGTTCGAGCGTCCAAGTTTCGTTTCGCCAAGAATTTCCGAGCACGCAGACTCTGGTTACAGCCGACGGAAGTCTCAGCGGAGGCGATTCATTGATTGGAAGATCCCGCTTCGCGTCTTCCGGCTAATCGATGCGGCCGTCAACCTTTTGCAACCAGATCGCTTTTTGAACTGAATCTATCGCTATCAAGAGCGAGGTCGCCTGCTTCGCGTATTGTTCTGTACGTGTCACCGCGACAAAACGCGTCGTCGAAATCTGAGAATCAACGGAATAGCAGATTGGTTCATTTTCGTTGTCGTAATTGATTAATAGCTCGTCAGCTTCCGAAGGCTACAGAGTTCTAGTGGCCTGGTTTTTCAAGGAGAGACAATCAACGAACATCGTAAACACAACAGGATCCCGTCACAGAAATCTTTTTTTCCATGCCAAACTTCAATTCTGGGGATCCACAATCTAGTTTTCATCCAGATTCCCTCATGAAAGAAGAACCGCATCGAATCAGGGCAAAATCATTTTTTCTTTTTCGAGAAGACTCGGCGAGTACAATTCATCCTTGAGAGCTCTCTGCTGGATGTTCAAAAGGTAAAATGACCAAATATGAATATTAAGGAATGCAGCTCTTTGGATGATGCGTATCGCAGGTTCGCTCCTTGGAAGTTATGCAGACTTTTCGAAAATGAGCGAAATCAGTCGTGGAGTGCGGGCAGAGATATCTGATGGTCAAATGTTTTCAAACATCCGATGGAGTGTTGTTTCGCTCTTTCTCTTAAAGATGTGAAATCACTCTAACAGTGCTTTTCTCAGTGAGTACGGAAATTTCGAGAGGAAACTGCTTCGGTGAGAAAATATCGAATTCCAACATAAACTCTGGAAACGGAGATGATTCGTTCCAACCGATTCGAACCAGCATCCAGATTAGACCTTCCCCATCCTTCAGTCGTTTAGGAACAAGAGTCTTCACGTGGAGCCTGGATTAGCTCGCGCGGTGTCTGCCTAAAGAGAGCCGTTTCGCGACTTTCATCACACAACGTCAAACCACTGCGATGTTCGAGACAACACCGAAAATTGCGCCTTTCGGCCCAATAAATCACTCTCGTGTGTTAGCGCGCGAAAACGACGTTTCCGGGTCTTTGCGGGAGAACTACAATTTCCGGAACGAAAACAAAAAGTCAAAAGTTCAGAGTGCGGGATCCAATTGCTGGCGGGCAAAACTTCTCGGCCGTCGTTCACCGGTAGCGCCCCCATTGGACTCCGATTCGGTATCCACCGGCCCGGCACTGTTGAATTCACAATCAGTCTTTTGGCGGGCTGAGTGAAGCTTCTATGAGATCGCTTCGCTCGTTGCTAGTTTGTTGTTTTGAGAGGAGTGGGAAGCCGCCGAAAGCATTTCGTTTTACTCTGCGATACAGACAACCGTGCGAGGACCTGTTCTTGCGTAGCTCACGTGTTGGGAGCTGCTCGTAGTGAGTGAATTTCGTGGTTATTGTCAACGAGAAGCTCCGTGAACGACACCGGTGTCGGCGCCATGTACAATGGTATCGGGCTGCAGTCGTCTCGCGGCAGCGGCACGAACGGCTACGTTCAACGTAATTTGGGCTTCTCCAACCGGAATCCGCAGCAAGTGAAGTACAAGACCGAGCGGGATATCGAGAAACTCGAGAGCGAGCTAAAGCAAGGTCCGAGTCAAGAGATTCTCGATCACTACCGGCGCCGCAAGATCGAACTCGATCTCGCTGAATACGAGCAAGAACTGCTGGATGCGGGTTTGTCCCAGGACGAAATCGAACACAAGGTTAGCCGGTACCGTAAGAAACTTATCGAAGAAGATGAGCTCCAGACGAAGAAGCAGCAGCAACAGAAGAACTTCGCAGCGCTGAAAGACACTCACGAAATCGCCGAAGCGAACCAAATGAAAAATGACAAGCTGCGTGACGCCCTCGGAATTTCCAACAGTTTTATCGATGGTTCGTCATTCGATCAAAACGCCCGCAGAGAGCGGATGGAGAAAGAACGAGCTGAGCGGGAGCTCCAGAAACAAAAGCGCCTCCAAACTCTAGTCCCGATGGATGAAGAGGAACCCGGTGAAGGGAGTCGCAAAGAAATTCTCGACGTTTCGTCGGCTTCGAAATCCAAGTCCAAGAAGAAGAAAGCAAAGCTGAAAAAACGTAAATCCTCGAATAAGAAAGACAAAAAACGGAAGAAGAAGAAAGCCGCCGCGAAGTCGAGTTCGTCGTCATCCAGCTCATCGTCAGACTCTTCATCGTCGAGTTCTTCGAGTTCGAGTGAATCTTCCGACGAGTCGGACGACGATGGTAGCAGCAGTGACAGCAGTAGTGAAGATGACAAGAAGAAGAATAAACAGAAGAAGAAGAGGAAATCGAAGAAACACAAGAAAGACAAGGACTCTTCCGCGAAAAGGAGAAAGTCCTCTCACAAAACCGACGCCAAGGAGAAATCTTCGAAGAAACGCTCCCCTTCGAGATCTAGCGAAGCTGTCAAGGCCTTGGAGGCTCCCTCGAACCAAAGACATCAGAGTCGGAGGGATCATCCTGAAGAATTACGAGAAGAGACGCGCGAATCTCGGTCACAGAAGAAGACACGACGCGATTCCAGCTCAGATGGCGAGTCTGAACAAAGACGCGACAGTAAAAGCAACAACCACGACGCTCGCAACCGTCAACCGAGTCCGGACCGGCGTCGCAGACCTCGGGAGGAGGATCAGGATCGAAACGGTGGCAGGAAGCGTCATGTTCCCGAGAAGGTTGCGGGAGAAACGAATCGCAGAAGTGATAGGAGGTCGGATCGTGATCGCTCTCCGCCGCGCCCACGTGGCCAGCCCGTGAGGGAACGATCGCCTCCGCCTCAGAAACATCGGAGGAGGGATTCGTCAGACGACTCCGACCGTAAAGTGGTTCAGGGAGGCCACTCGCGACGTCGATCGGACGTCCCGGTAGAACGAGCATCTCCGGCTCCGAAACGTCGCAGGAGAGACTCTTCCAGTGGAGACAGTGATGCGCAGCGGAGCAAGAATCGAGAGACCCAGCCACGAAAACAGCCTGAGAAACCGGTTGAAAGATCTCCTCCAGCTGCCAGACGTCCGAGAAGAGACTCTTCCAGCGACGAGAGCGACAAAGGCCGGAAAGTGAATCGTGAAAACGATTCGCGCGAGCGAGTTGTGAAGCCTCCAGAGAGATCCCCTCCAGCTCCCAAGAATCAAAGGAGAGATTCTTCCAGCAGCGAGGAAAGCGAGCAGGAACAACGGAAAGTAGATCTAGAGATCGCCACTCGCAAACCTCCTCCGAGAACCGAGTTGGCAAAACCTCCGCCTCCCGCTCTTGTGAGTCGACGAGCGGACACTTCGAGTGACGACAGCGACGACGAACAAAACCTCAGCAATGAGCCGATCGCACCTCCGGGATGCAGTTCACCTCACGAGGGCCCTGAAAACCACGGTCGACCTCCGAGTCCCGTCCGCCCTTCGAACTTCATTCCTCTTCCTCCGCAAGAAACGGTCGTTCCATCGGCCCCGGCGATACAAGCTCGGAGTTCCTTGAAAGACAGTCCCAAGAAAATGGCTCCTGCTGCAGATGCCCCACGTCACAATGATACCGCAAGTCCGCCACGAGTCGCTCCTTGGCAACAAAAGGATCGCAGCAGGAGTTCTGGCTCATCCAAGAAGGATCCCACTGATCCGGTGAAGGATCGCAGCGTTTCAAAAGACAAAGCCAGAGACCTTAGTGAGGATCGCGATGACACTCGCAAGGAGCGAAGTCTCTCGAGAGGGAAACGCGGCGGTTCCCGAGATCGACGGAGCTCGTCGAGTCCACGAAGGAGGAGCAGGAGCGATTCGAGGAGGCGAAGGAGCTCACCGAGGGGTCGGGGAGCTCGCAGTCCCGACAGACGGGACCGAAGCAGATCTCGTGACGACAGGAGAAACCGAAGTCGATCTCGAGATCGTAAGGATCGTAGCCGGTCTCGCGACCGACGGGACCGTCGCAGTCGCTCCCGGGACAGACGGGATCGAAGCAGATCACGAGACCGGAGGGTCCACCGCAGTCGATCCCGCGATTGGCGGGACCGCAGTCGATCTCGAGACCGCAGGGACCGTAGCAGGTCCCGATTGAGGAGGGATCGCAGTCGATCGCGCGACAGGAATCGATTCGGAACCCGATACAATCGAGACAGGAGATGGCGGAGCCGGTCGCCTGGCAGACGGTTCCAACCTCGGGGCGGCTACGGCTACGGCAAGCAGCGCTCGCCGTACCGCCGCATATCTCCTGTTCAACGGAGAAGATCGCCTTTCAGGAAGTCCCCGATCCGTTCTCGATCTCCTGTGAGACGAGCATCGGTTTCGCCGATCAGGCGAAGTCCGGTCTCGCCGGTGCGAGCCACGAGCGCCAGTCCTCTGAGGAAACCGAGAGAAACCGCGTCGAGGTCTCCTGTCAGAGAGACGGCGGCTCCCGCGCGGGCAACTTCTGCAGCTTCGGACAAGTCTTCGGTTGGAGCTGCACCGAAATCTAAAACGAGGAGAGATTCCTCATCGTCTTCATCATCGTCTTCTTCGTCATCCTCCAATGACTCCAAGGGCACATCGTCCACCGAGAGTTCTTCGTCCAGCTCGTCGTCCAGTCGCTCACGCAAAGCTCCGAGCGACAAAGAGAGCCAACGGAAGCGTCTGCTCCCCGTGAAAAGTTCGCCGTGAAGTTGAAAAGAAAAGAAAAACGAGCCATTGAATCCTCGTTTATGTATTTGATGAACAATCCGAATGTCGGGTGCCCTAACGAATATTTCATTCGTTTCTTGAACATGCCGTAGCCTCAAGTAGTTTGTAAATTTATCTCCCGCTTATAAAAACGTTCTTGGCGGTCAAAGAATATGACTCCTTCGTTGCGGTATTCTGTGTCGCACCCATACTCTTAATTGAAGATAGGCTTCGATTCTTCAGACACGAATAAAACTTCGCCTGTCAACATTATCTGCATTTGATGTCAACCGAGTCTCTTGCTTTTTTCGCACTCCTCCTTTATTCAAAGCAATATTTGATCACCACTCGAATTTCTTTGTTTTTCCCCTCATCTAGTTCCCACACCCGACATACTTTGAAGTGCATCCCAGGAACTTCCAGGAAGAGTTCCCAGGAACTCAAACCTTGATTTCACCTAGATCCTTTCAGCAAGCTCTGTGTCATCGAGCAAAACCGCGATTGGAAAGTTCCGCCGTCGAGTGGGATTGAAATCAGGGAATGTTGAAAATTTTCAGATGATTTCCTTGCCGCCGCTGTGGTAGAGTTCGAGGCAGCGGGTAGGCTTCTATGCGGAGAGGAGTAGCGCCGTGTTCGATTCGTGGTGGGCTTCGCTCTCTTTCAGTCCTCCGAGCAAAACACAAACAAAAATCGAACATCCAACGAGCGAATAGCGAAGACAACAATAATAGACAATCACATCGTGCAACCGTGGCCATGGATCGATGTGCACCACCATCCTGAAATGAACTTGTGACAGTTTGTAATTGTTATCTGGATAGATATTATTTTCACCGGATTGCAGGTCCATTCGATCTCAAACGATGTCTATAGAACAGACAGCTTGTGAAGGTGAGTTCCTCCAGCGATAGTTTTCGGCAATTTGTGGATCTCGACGGAACGATAGCTCTACGATATTCCGATTCTTTTCCCCAGAACCAAGCAATATGAAAGTTGAAATTGAAGCAATATGAAATGATTCTTGTTCTCGAATGAAATTACTTTTTTTTGTTCCAGACTTGAAAGCATTTGAACGTCGTCTCACAGAAATCGTTCAGTTTCTGCAACCGCCCACAACTCAGTGGCGAGTAGGGTTAGCTGGAGTTTTCATCTGTGCCTTGTTTGGTGAGCCCGCGATTACGCTGAACATTCATCCAGTTCGAATATTTTGTCGACCTTCCCTCCTCCTGATCGCGATCATTGTGTCACGAGAAACTTCCAGTTTTCTCTTTCGGAACAGCTCGAGCTCCACCCGCTCTCTAAGCCCATGCTAAGATTCTGTTTTTTCGTCTTTTCCAGGAGCCTACAAATGGGTTTTCGATCCTGAAACGTCACGCGTATCACTTTCGGAATCGCTTTGGATCCATTGGTTCTTCTCGTTGTCCGTAGCTCTTTTGTTGATTCTCTTCGTCTGTGGCGTGCATCGGAGGGTTGTGATGCCACAAATAATCATCCAGAGAGCTCGGACTGTCCTCAGCGAATTCAACTTGAACTGCGACGACACCGGGAGATTGATTCTGAAACCGAGACCTCAACAATGATGATGGAAATGACATCAGAGAAAATATTGGAGCGATCCTTCCCTGAAAACATTTCTCGATCCAACGAACGAGCTCTCGGCCGAATTCCAGAGCGCTCGATCTCGCGATGCGAGACATTCGCAATCATGTGCGAGAAATATGCGGCGAGTATCGAAGCCGGCAAGCACTTCAAGATGCCGATGTCGACGATATCTCGACCGTAATATGAAACACGCGTCTCTGAAAGCATGCTCTAGGCAGAATGTTCTCTGGACGACGGGGAGGGCATAGCACAAGTGGACGGGACGAAGCGAGTCATTTTAGAATAGAGCCTGAGATTTTCTCGTGATCTTTGAGAAGAATTAATTCTATGAATAAATGAGTTACACTTTTTCTAAAACCCATTGCTGTCATTTACAAACCCTCGCGTGAGCAATCCTTAGGTTGTACTTCGTTCTCGATAGTCGAAATGAATCTCGAAAAGGACGTCGAGGTTTTGTTCGCCTAAAACTATTGGGCGATTGCAAATGCTTCCGACCCCTTTTTTGAATCGGCCATATTCCGGCATGGATCAGTCGCTCGAAAGTGTGGAAAAACACAATTTTTTCAGATTCAGAGATCAAAAGTTTTCAGATTCTTATTCCAGGCCTGGTGCCGGACTTGCAAAAATGTCGGATCAATCGATTCTAGATCTTATTCTTTTCTTGTGAATCACACTCCAAAATGGATAGAAACCCTCCCGCCCCCCTGGTTCCTCGACGCCATCGGGGAGCTCGTTGAAAATGCCATTGGGAAAAAGAACACTATTCCATTGATAGCTTTCCATCTCGCGATACATTTCTCAGAAGCGAGCGTGATCACGGTCAGCTCCTTTCTCATGCAATGAGAACCGGGACTGAAATCAAGAACTGACGATAATTTGAATAAAAACCCTTGTTTCGATTTGGATCAGGACCATTACCAGTTCGCTGTGGGATTGTTATTGTGTTGCAGCTTAAAAACCTTAGTTGTCGCATCCGTTATCTATGTCCATCACGCAAATTGTGTAACATATTGATTCTCTGTCCGCGTGGGAACCCTCATCCAAGACGTCTCAATCACAAAGAGGTCCACTGTATGAGAATAGCATGGGGACGATTCAATTCAGAAAGCCTTCTAACGGCGGATCCCCAGGAGACGCAGCTAATCATTGGGTTCGGGGTCACAGGTGGTTGCAGAATTCTTTCTGATCGAGAATTTAGTGAACTGGTGTCGTTGTCCAGGGGCAAAATTTCAACACGTAAGGCATCCACGCAAGCCGACTGGCACACATTGATAGCGCTCGATTGTGATAAGCATGACGCCGGATGCTTCACCGCAGTCTGCGCGGTAGACGCTCCCGCGGCGCGGTGTCGCACACTTGCCCAGAATATAGTGAAGTTTCGTAAAAAAAAAGTTGTGTCTTATATTCCGGTGATATCCGACAATCCCCCCGACGTCGATGATCACCGGCAAACTGATAAACTACTGAAAAAGCCTTTCCGTTCGACAGGTTCTCTCTCCCTCGTTGTGTCGGAGGTTTTGTTCAAATACAGATCCAACCCGACCCATTGTGGGTTTTAGTTTTAACCAGTGTTGGATTAAGATTTTTTTTCCGACGGACTACACGGTGAAATCGCTCTGTGACTGTAGAGTTCAGCTTGGTCCCTGGAGTTTCGTCACAAAAGTGGTGTTTTCGTTTGTGTAAGACGCTCTACAGTCATGTTGAAAGTCTTCCTTCTATTGGAGCTGCTTTTTTTCATCGTATGCGTAAGTTTTGTTCCTCCCGGATCAAATTATTTTCATGCCGTATAACTTCGGATAAGATGTTCTCGCGTGTGCTTTCCTCCTGTGCAAAAGTCCTTTCGAAAGTTACCGAGAATGTGTTGTGATGCCGATGAATTCTCTCACGGTCAATCGATCAAATATTACACGTCGGAAAGGCATTCGTTCGTACCAGGCAGGATTCCAGAGCTTGTCCCAATTCTCAAAAACTCGAGCTAGCAAAAATATTTTCAAAATAATTTCTCCGTGTTTAACTCTTATAATCTATTGTCAAAATTGTCTTCGACAGAATGCTCAAAACGATCTCTATCCTCAACATCCCGATGAAGTCCTAAGGCAGGTTTCAGAACCCAGTGCTGCGGCAGTCGCAAGGCGAGCGCTCCGAGGTCTTTCCATATCTGAGGTAACTTATCGCGTTGTTCTCGCGTTTCCTCCGATTACATCGCCCATCTCGCATTCTCATCAAGCATCCGATGATTACTCGAAAACATCCACAGGTTATCAAAGGGGTGTACCCGACCCTCCCCGCTCCTCCGAGAAGCTCCCCCACCCTTAAAAGCGTGCCAGTTATTGAGCAACTTCCTGAGCCGGAACGTCTGCGACAAAACGTGGAGCCTCAAGTTCAATCGCTCGAGCCCCGGATCGAAGCTGGAATCCGTGTACTTCAGAACCCCTCTACGAGCAGTGCTTCTATTCCCTCGTCGAACATAGTTCAGACTCGCGTCCAGCTTCCCATCTCTTCGAATCGAGCTCCACCGGCTCTGAACATCAGATTCGTCTCGTCTCCCGTCCAGAGACCCGCAGCGAGGCAGAATGTCTTTGATTTGAATGTTCTGCCGAGAAGTTTACAGCGTTTGTCGCAGCGAGTCCCTGAAAGAGCAATCGTTGCGAACAGACCGGCGGCCAACATTCGTGTCGTTCCTGTGTCGCCGCCTTCCTCGGGGCGATTGAGGGCCGCGGCCGTCTCCGGACGCTCTCAGGATTACAACGGGGCCGTCAATCAGCGCTCAGACTCCAGTGACGACTACTATGAGTCCTACGAGTTCGGTTACGAAATTCGCACACCGGAGGGTAGGTCCGTTCGAATCGAGCCCTAAGAAATGATCTGTTTTTCCTCCCAGTATTGTATTCTCACAAGTGAATCTCGTTTAAAGGAACTCATTCGCACGAGGAACGCAAAATTCCGACGGGACAGGTGTTTGGGTCCTATAGTATGGCATTGGCTGATGGACGGCAACGGCTCGTCACCTACAGCGCGGATAAAGATGGTTTCCATCCAGTGGTAGAGACAAATGAGCTCGGCACGCTCACTTCGGAACCAGCAGATGCGAAAATCATCTCGTCAGCGACAGCACCAGGAGCTGAAGTCTCTGCGGAGCCCGCAGCATCGACAGGAACCTTTAAAGGCATTCGAAGAATTCGGAAAACCAAGACAAAGAGAACTTCAACCTGAGAGATCCAAAAAAAAAAAACGAAGCGGAAACCGACCGTGAGAGCCCTGGTTTCCGATGCCCTTCTTGGGGCTCCTCACGGCTCCTGTAAATATTGAACGACGGAAACTTCGGAGTTTCTGTGTATTCCAAAGCCAAATGTAAATTATTGAGCGGGCTCCTGTTCGACTTAAGTGCCACTATTTATTGAGAACAGCCGAAGTGGAAAGCTCCTAGGGATTTAATGAAAATAAATTCAACAGCGAAATATGTGGATCCATTTTCTCTAACTTTCAAATGATTAGACCGCACTCTAGATTTTTTCTGTCGTAAACTTCGCCTCTTAACTTTTCGCTCCCACCGATCTCTACAGATGAAACTAATGAAAATATCCGCAATAAAAGACAGCTGGATCAATCGACGGCTGTCGAGGTTGCGGACTCGATGACTTGAAAACGTTTAGTCAGGCGATGGAAGACCTTGAGAATCGCATCCACTGTTCCTTAGAGGAGCTGTACGCTGGTGATACCGATGCAAGCGCCGATGCTCCCTCCCAGATACGCGATCACCTTTTCAAACTATGAGAAGCCGAGATTCGGTAGAACGTTCAGCGGATTCTATTTTCCATTCCTTCTAATGGGAAAATATTTCAACTTACTATGAGTCGAGCACTCACGGAAATGGCGGGATGATATTCGAGATGCTCGACGCTGTTGGTGGCGAATCTCAAAGCGACCTGGAACGCCGTCTCCCGATGTCTTGGATTTACATCTTTCATGAGCGACATGCGTGCCAGGCGCAGATCGTACCGTAGCTCACTGAAAGATGGAGTGATTTGCGAATAGGAAACCCCACTTCAGCTCCGACCCGACGACGGAGAGAACTCGGGGTCGCGCATCCCACATTTCTTACCGACAAGCTCTCCGGCATGTTCTGTAGCAGTTCACGGAGGCCGATGAATTGGACACAATATCGCGACAGTATTCCACACCCCTCTCAATGTCGACGCAAATCGGATGTTCCATGTTACCGATGAACTCGTGTCCGAACGACACGCAGCCGCAAGCTTCCATCTCTGCTCGGACGAAACACTCCTGAAGACAGGATTCCATGCTGTGGATGCCTCCGAAAATCTCCTTCGAGAGAAACACCGGTCAATTATTTTTCGAGACTTTGATTCCATTATCGAGACTTCGATAAACTGAAGTATTCATCGAGAGAGTTAACGCACTCGATTGCCCATGGCGTCGTAATCTACGCAGTTCGACTCGTACGGAGCTTTGAGGCTTTTCACAACTTGCTGTTTCATGGCGAGCTCATGTCGGAATCCTCGTCGCAGATCGATCTGAATATTCTCGGTCATTGGTGATACACCGGATTGGAGGACCATGAGAGGAATTCTCTCAGTCCGCACAAGGACCATTGTTTCTTTCGGAATCACTTGCACTGATAAGTCCACTCCTGACGAGAGAACATTGTTTCGATTGATCATAATGAGTCAACGAGCAACGAACGAACAGGTTTTCGAGGAGAGCTCTCAGGAGGAATTAGTTATTGGATTCAGTGATTACCATATGTGGACGGGTCTGCACACTTCAGAGAAACTCCGCTTTTATGGAGGTCCAGCGTGTAGCACATCTGTATCGGTCGGCGAAACGTACTCATCTGGATGCTGAAAACAGCTTCTCAGAATACGAAGCTTATACATACATATGTATATTGAAAATGTTATATTCCGCGCAAACTCAGAACTCACTAAGGAGCGCAATCGATGTTTTCTGGACAATTCGGATCCGATGAATATAGTCTGCAGCGGAACAGTTCCTCCGGCCTTCAATCGAAATTTCCAGAATTATTGGAATTGAGTCGTGAACTATGTTGAGATGAGGTCGCTCCTCACGATGGAGGACAAGACAAGGTGGGTTTGGATTGGCTTCGAACCTGAAGGCAGATTGCTCACGCAGAAGAGGTTGGATGCTCTGTTGGAAGAACGCGTACATCACGATCGTCTGTAAGGTCATCCAGCTCAATATCTCAAATCACTTCGATCAACAATCAGGGGAAGGGCCGAGAGGCGGTTTCCACGGTGTTGGAACAAGGAACCATCGGATCTTTCCATTGTTCAACATACCAATGCTTTCTTTGAGCAGTTTCTCTCCAGGACCTCACAAAGGCGCGTTTTGTTGGTCCTGAAAACATTCCCATCTTAGGAGGAGTCACCTAACCTGGAGTATTTCTAGGAATCCGAAATATCTAAGACTTCTTCGTCTACTTCTCACCAGAAATCCACACATGTCGTGACGCTAGGGTATTCCAAGTCCTGATTCGGGATTTCTTGCTGTGAGACTCGCGTCCTGTACTCCCTATACTGGATGTACAACTCGGACATCTGCAACGCCGACACTAAACCTGAATTCTCGAGTAGAATCACAAACAATAGTCACTCTGATATATAATCTCCCGTTACCTGAAGGTAGACAACCACTGAACAGACTAAGTGGAGCACTATTTTGCTCAAAAGTTCCGTTTTCGCCTTCATCTGTGCGACAGCTTTACGGAACTCGAGCTGACGACGATAGTTGGCGTCTTGTTCCAGATCTCCGAAACTACGATCAGGAAGGTCTCCAGGGCATCGAGATTTTGCGCGATAATTTATTCCATTAGTGGCTTCGAACTCGACTCTCTTAAGATTTTCAAAAATGCGGGGGATCAGCTTCGCTGTTGATTTGTAGCGAAGTGCGCTAATTATGATAAACTAAACTCAATCTCAACGACGAGGATCAATGCAGCAAATTATTGAACGATGCTGTGGCTGTCGAGAGACGCACATCGTGTCATCACAGAATCTACTCTCAGATAGTACGCCTCCTGACTTGCTGAGGATAATCTTGTTTTGATTCAGAACTCTCCGCGATCATAGACGATTGATCGGAGAACCCCAGTTATGCACCTTCATATTTCTGACGTAATGAGGCAAAGGAGTGTTCTCTGCGGCAAACCAGCAGATGCACGCTTAGAAGATGAACGCGCTGGCAGTCAAGAGGACGTGGGAAGTGGAGTAACGCTGGAACGTCGAGTGACAGCGGCAGTCGAAGAGAGAATCGAGTGTGCGTGTGTGTGGAAGGTCGACGATCGTACTCTGCGGTCGGCGGCTTCTGAATGAAGAATAAGTGAAATAAACCGAACTAAGGCTGCCATATCGAGTGAACTCCCTCCCTGCATGTGCATCCACTAAAAGAGAAGTCTTCTGTCCCCGGTAGTCTGTTACAGGAAGAAGCTTCACCTGCAGACACTTGGAATCTTCACCTCTTCTCCAAGGTCACGGCCGGATCCTTCCGGAGCGCCCGCCTTCTTGTAATTCGTAATCATGATTTGGAAATACTGCAGGTGCCCACGAGCGCGCAAAACTTCTCTTCGGGGCTGGGCAATTTTTCTGTGTCAAGGGCGAACCCTTGCGGAAGGATCGAAAAATCGAGACTGCGGCCCGAAACCTCAACTTCTACACCATGAAACACAGAGCTTGGGGAGCGGCTAAAGCCTAGCCAGCTTCCTCCTGTGTTTGCAACTGCCTACGAACCCAATGTAACGATGAACTCAACGAGCATCAGGAAGGATTACATCAGAGCTTCGTCCGATAGAAGTTTGGAACGCGTTGTTAAAAGCTCGTCGGTCGCGTTACGGATCGAGAACCCGCATCGAAATCTCCCCTTGAGGTTACTTATAGCAGAAATCTCACTGAACACTTCATGGTCGTTGAGCTCTTTCAGAAATTAATAGAGAAAAAATGGTCTGAGCTGCGGTTACGCATCAGGGTATCAAGCTATAATTATCTGCATTGTGGTTCCTTGGACACTCGACTAGGACCTCATGCTCACATCATTATTATTTCTCTCGCAGAAATCTGGACATACAGGTTAAGCATTCTCGAATTCCAGTCCAATTCACCCCCTATTTCTCGCATAAGAACGTGGCGATAACTGAGAAGTTCTCGGGTAGTTCAATTAATTAAGAAGATTCAATTAATTCCGGAGCTTCTTTATTAAAATTCGGGGTCAAGTCGCGCCTCTGTTATTTGAGGTTGCATTCCCATCAAGAACCCCACCGAGTTCGCGCCATTCAATGAGAGAGAGAGAGAGTGAGTGAGCTCGGGTCTCACCAAGATAGAGGTGGGTATAAGAAGGATAGTCGCTGCTTCGGTGAGGCACTGTGAGAAGTGTTCACATCAGTGACTGAACCTCTACCCGTGAGCACCGTAATCTTCGATTTCTTCAGTGTGGAACCAAGTCAACTCCCAGTGATGTCGAAGCAGCAAGTTCTTGTGAAGCTCGTTGAGCAAGCAGAGCTCACGTTTTGTGGCTCTCCTCTCACCAATGGAAAGCTCGTGCACTTCAGAGAGGCAATCGAAATGGAGAACTTTTCGGAAGTTCTTCAGTGGGTCAAGTCCCGCTCAGCTCATGACCTCTTCTCGACTTTCCAAGACATCGAATCAATGGAAAAGGATTACCTCAACGACAAGGGATCTGAACTTGTTGTGCAAAGCTGTTTGATACTAGATCTGGCCGTGAATTGTACCCATCTTGTCGACGAGCGGACGTTGCTCCTCCAGCGATCGTCGTTCTTCGATCAGTGTCGTAGCCTGGAAGAAATCGCTAAGCTGCGTTTTCGGCTCAGATTCGTCGATCCTACCGGCGATTTTCATCCGATTCTTGGGATGGACATGTTCGACGCGGTCACATCGCACATGATGAATTCGACAGTAACTTGGCAAGGGATGCTGTTGATCTTCAAGGTGGCAGATCCTGATCTAATGTATCGCCTGTTTTTGGAGTTTTCTGAGTTCCTTGAGGACAGATCCTTCGACATTCCCAAGCCAGCGGCGACGCTGTTCCTCAGCTTCGTTTCCGACGCCATCCTCGGTGAAAGCTGTCCTTACGGCGAAACAGTCGTCAAGAGACTTCTGGAAATTGGCGCGTCGCTGATGATATCAGTTGATGGCCATCCATCATTGTTCAGACTGATCCACCAGCAACATTTCCCTACGGAAGCCGAGCCATGGTGGCTGGAAGCTGCGGGATCAGAGCCGAAGACCAACGAGCGTCGTCCAACAGCTCTCAGAAGGCTAATGAGGAATCAGTTGAGCCCGGAGTTCAAACTCGTGCTCAGCCAGCACGTGTGTTGCAATCTTGACGTGGAACGCGCGTGCAACAAGATATTTCCGACGAAGCTCCCCAGTCTTTCGTGTATCGCAGCGCGACATCTCAAGGAGTCGGATCTGGCGACTCTTTCGGCCCGTTTGAAATTCACTTCTTCAAAACATTTACCGTTATCTCAGTTTGAATAAAATTGCTCCTTCTTATATAAACATAACTGATTTGCCCTGTTCTTATCGTTCCGATTTGAGGACGCGCAGCACCTGGTGCACAATATCCAGATGACGATTTATGTGAATCCTCTCTGGGATTTCTGGATTGACTTGGCGTGATCCGTTATGGGTAAACATGAGGTAAATCGCTACGAATTTGCTATCGGATCACTTGATCCCGCCCTGAGAGCCCTCCTCGAGCTCATTAGGCCGTTCTGTGAAGTTCCCGGCTCTCGGTATCCGAAACAGCTGCGGGAATGACAAGAAATGTGAAGTCAATCGAGATAAACCACCAAAAGAGTTCTGGGTTCCGATTCGCACATCAATCCGCGATCGAAAGAGACACATGTGCCTCACGCTACTCGATGGAAGACTTTCAATTCCGAACATCGAATGAATAGAGTCATGTCAGCTTGGATGAAACAAAGACATCAATCGATTGTAATACCTCGTTGCTGGGAGGATTGACTGCGGAGGCATCGATCACGGAGGACCGTGAGTGACTGTGGTGGGCCACGAGTGGTGGTTTACAATCTAGCATTGAAACTCTCTGAAGTCTCTAATAAGATCGTTGTTCGCTCAGAGGTCCATTCTCGTGCTCAATTCACTGGTACCAACAAAGGGATAAGAGGTGTCAGCATCCTGGAGGATCTGGTTGAGCTTCTCAACCAACTTGTCGATGGACTCCGACCCGTGACGGCGGATGCAAGCAGCCGAAATATTATGCGTGGGACCTACAGTTCTACCCCCACCAGGTTGGCCCTGAGCCGACTCATCTTTTGGGTGAAGCAGTGCGTGGCATGAAGATTTGGCATAGTGAAGGGCTCTAAAGCCTAGGTTTCACTATAGACAAGAAAATCTGCTCTATTAGCTGCTCCAACCTGTCGAAGAAGATCGACGCGTTGTTTCCAGCGTTTTTCGCGATTGGCTTTATTGGCCTTGCAGAGTACTCATTAGCGAAATTCATTAACGAGATAGACGGAACGCCTGAGCATTCGCATCTTGAGATCTCGATTTCACGATTAAGAGATTCTGGGCTCTCCCCGCGAGCTGTTCCGGTAGCTACCTCGGGAGTACAGCTCGCTTCACCCATTTGGATCATGGATTTCTGAGCAATTGGCAAAGGAATGAGGGAGGAACGCGAGTTGTTCGCTTCACTGAAGACCGGAAGTGACAGCAAATACAACTTACACTCAAAAGGAAGGGTCGTCTGCTTTCTTTGGACTCCTGCAGCACGGTGATGAGTTTTATTCCCTCAAGTTCCGCACATTTGTGGCAGTTTGCTTGAATGAAGGTCTTTGCGGGTCCTTTGATGATCGAGACTTTCCTCTCATTTTGCATAATCTGCGCCGACCCTGGTAGAGCTTCTTCAGAAGGATTTCTGAGCGGAGCTCTGTTTTGTCGCCCTCCCGTTGCAGGATCTTGGATGTCACTTTCTCTGGCGGCGTAGGTTCCGCCACGACCCCCTGTTAACTTGAGGCTCATCCGTGGACGAATACCGACAGGAGAGGATGCTCAGATACATTTCCTCCAAATATGAAGACAAGATCGTTGGGCGGAAAAAACTGAGATTTGATACGCTGAAGCGGGCATAACGCACCGCTTGCGCCGCCACTGCATGAACCTGTATTCCGGAAGCCATCCGGTTTCTTGAATTCCTCCCAAATTTGAGGGAATGGCAGCGAAATTTTGAGGATGAGTGAATTTTCGGAAGCTCTCCGAATGATCGGATGCATGATGCAACAAAAAGTCATGGCTTGGCCTCCGAAAAATATGAACGAATGTCTCTCTGCCTTTTTTTCTCTCGAAAAGTTGGCTTTGACCATATCCCTGTATTTTTGAAAAGCTCGGCTCGCATCCAGAACAATGTTTTCTCTTCGGGAGCAATGGTTGATTAACGTCGCGAGAGCTTTGAGATCTTCAGATCTTGTCACGCCGACGTCTGCATCAGTTTCGTCCTCAGTCGAATCATTGCTTTTGTTCTTTTCCTTGAGCTCACTGTCTAGTTATAAGTTAGTGAAGCTTTCTAATTTATGGAAGTCTAAGTTAGCGAGACTTCACGAGTACAATATAATCTCCCTGTGCATCCGAGATCCTGAGCGCGCCAACAGGTCATGGTGGGCGGTTTTCAAACTTTGGCGCCATTTCCCGCCAAAACAGAGGCTGTGTTCTCGCTAGCGGAAGAACGTGTATCGCCCGAAAACTGTTGTGATTGTCGAGCGGCTCCTAGTTTGTCAAAATTTCAAAGAATTCTCTCTGCTGCGCACAGTGTATCCCACTGTGACACGCACACTAATCCCCAGTGTCACGTTCGCTTGAGAACATCGTGTAGCTCGGCATTCTCGAGCCATGTCTAACTTTTCTTTCGGCTCAACGCCGCAGAACCAGAGCAATTTCGGATTCGCTTTCAACCCAAAGTGAGTTTCTCAAAATTTTTCGACACTACTGATTTCGGAATTTCAGGTTCATAAGGTTCGATTCCAACCAAGAAACGGTTGACATCGCCCAGAACCGATCGCAGTGGAATCAAATCGTAATCAGCCTCATACCTGAAAAAGATTCGCGCGTCGTAAGCTGTTTCGCAAGAATCGAGCAAGTTTTCACAAGAATGCGCTGATGCAAGGGTCCATTCATCAATTTCTGTTGTGATTTCGTGCGAGATTCTCGAACCTCGGAAGCTCCGTTGAACATGTCGAGCCATTTTTCTCAGCAAGAAACCCATTGATCTATTTGGCTTTTCCCATTTCTGTATCTCGATGAATCTCCATGATGTGTTAGCGCTGAGCTCGGGGGATCCGGCGGGATCAGTTCCTCGGGATTATTTGATGTCCAGTGAACGCTTCAAGACGTAAACAACTCCACTCTTTCAGCACTTCTGCAGCTCCCGCTTTCGGACAGTCGGCAACATCTCCGGCGAATACGACGTTCTCTTTTGGATCCGCAGCCGGTACTTCAACTGCTCCAAACGCCAATCCGTTCGGAGCTGCCCAAGGGGCGGCACAAAACTCTCCGGGGAAATTCGCATTTGGTCAAACGACTTCCGCCTTTGGTCAAACCTCCAGCGCTCCCGCGTTCGGATCTACTCAGCAACCTGCAACGAGTACTTTCGGTGAGCTCCACCCCCATCGTTTCAAGAATATTAGCTGACTCCTGAGGAAACGCATCGACCAGAGTCGACAAGACCTCAATCCTAACCTGTGCTCGGTTATCTTCCAGGCGTCCAACAACCAGCCGGTCAAGGATTGTTCGGTTCCACCTCAACTTTCGGATCACCTCAACCGAATTCGACCTTTGGCACTTTTGGGCAGGCCCCAGCTCCGGCCACGGCGCCTAGTTTCTCTTTTGGCAATGCGGCCCCGTCGACCGCAAGCAACGTATTCGGTTCGACCAGCACGGCGTCAACTTTTGGTTAATATCACGGAAATATGTAACCTGTTCCTGTAGCAAACTTTTGAGTAGATTTTGGTGATGATGATGTTCGTCGTGACCGAATACACTCTCGGGTCTTCATCTATCGGTAGCGCCACCTGCGATTGTAAAAACATACTCTCAGGAAACATTATCCTGACTCACAGGGGGTTATCCCGATTGATATACTGATTCTTCTTTCCCTCTCTAGGTAATCCTCAAGCGGCGCCTTCGGCGTCCAACTTCTCGTTCAATCAGGGCGCGACAACAACTCAAACGTCGGCATTCTCGTTCGGCCAACCTGCGGGACAGCAGCAAACACCTGCAGGAGGAACCGGTTCGGCCTTCTCTGGTTTTGGTTCTTCAACGGCACCTGGTTTCGGGCAAGCCACATCCACAGCGCCTTCCATTACCGGCTCGACTTTCGGGAGTCCTGCTCCATCTGCTTTCGGTCAGCCAACCGCCACGACAAGCCTGGGCTTCGGTCAAGCAGCTGCGACGACAACATCCACCTTCGGTCAACCGGCTGCAACGACAACGTCTGCTTTCGGTCAACCAGCTCCGACGACGACATCGGCTTTCGGTCAAGCCGGTACGTCAGCTTTCTCTTTCGGAGGGGCTCCGGCTGCAGGTGGTATCTCATTCGGAGCACCTGCTGCACCTGCGCCTGCGTCGACAGCGCCTGCAACGGCCTTTGGTAGCTTCATGCAGCCCACGACTCAACAGAACACGCCTGCAACGGGGTTGAGCTTCGGTGAGTAACCACGATGGGGGTGAAGTGTTGAATGAAGGAGGAAAAGGGGTGGATAGAGAAATTGAATATGAGCTGCGTCGGATATTTGAGTCATGTCGGATCATTCTTGATGCAGGACAAGCCGCCAACACTGCTCCCGCAACGACTGCTTCAAGTTTCTCGTTCGCTCAGCCAGCGTCAACGCCGGGGGGAGCATTCGCCGCAGCAACACCGAGCTTCGGATTCGGAAGCACAGCGCCGGCGACAACTACGGCCACAACTTCGGCGCCTTTCAGTTTCTCGTCAACCACTAGCCAACCTGCAGCCGCTACACCTGCCGCAGGTGGATTCTCTTTTGCTGCAGTCCCCCAAGTGCCCGCTGCGACAACGGCGGCGACAACCGCCACAGCTGCTCCAACGATGTTCACCCTGGGTTCGGGTTCCACAGCAGCTGCCACTACGGCTGCCCCAGCGTCGTCGGGTTTCACGTCGACAGCAGGGTTTTCCTTCGGCAGTACCGCTGCCGCTCCACCTGCTGCGACGACCGCAGCCACTGCGCCGACAGGTCAAGCTGCATCTGCTCAAAGCTTGGGGGGTTTCTCGTTTAGTGCTCCCGCTACAAACGCCGCCACCACAGCCTCAGCACCTGCAGTTCAGTTTTCGTTCGCATCGGCACCAGCAGCTACGAGTGTGCAATCCACAAGCACTACTTCCGCCCCTCAAACGGCCGCGATATCAGCTGCGACGATAGCCCCAGCATCCTCGACAGCTGCTCCTCCTCTTGGGACCTTCAGCTTCGGAGCTTCGTCAGCGGGTGAGTTCCTTTTGAGCACATCGATGAAACTTCTGATAATGCTCTCGTTCTTCATGCTTTCTACATGGACGGGAAAAGAAATGACATATTTCATATCGCTCTGCAGCCCCAACGGCGACAACCAGTGCTCCTTCAGCCCCGGGTTCCTTTTCGTTCGGTGCTCCTACGACAACGGCTGCCGCCACATCAGCTGCCGCGCCCACCGCCCAACCTGCCCCAGGTGAGTCCGTCATATGCTGAGCATCTCATCCTCATATCTAATGCCATGTGCTCTAGTTGAGACTACATTTTTAGCGGATGCAACGAGCTCATCGGTTCAAGTGCATCTCTGCTGTTTCATCTTCGAAATGTCGTCTTGATCGATGTCCATGATGACATGAGCTGCTTCTTTGTGTGAGCCAGTAGTTTCAAGAACTGAACTCATTTCCAGGTGCTGCAACGACTGCTGCTGGAACGAGTGCGACAACGACTGCGCCGATTACTTTTTCGTTCGGGGCACCTGCCGCAACACCTTCTTCGGCTGTGACCACCCAGCCAGCTGCTGCTCCGACGACTTCAGTGACCTCGGAATCCGCAGGTAGTGCGACTACGACAAGCGCGGCCCCGACAACAGCCGTTACAACAATGGCTTTCGGAAGCGGAGCTCTCGGCTCGACAGGTTCCGGCGCAACCACGTCCACCACGGCAACAACGACCACGACTCTCACCGGTACGACTCCGGTGTCGACTGAGCCCCCGAGACCGAAAACCATCAAAGACGAGAAATTGCCAATGGAAATTCAGCAGTTGGTGGAAGCCCTTGAGAGACACCTGCAGCAGCAGAAAGCCATAAGAGATGAGCTCGACAAGAATACTCTGATACCGGTTGAAAAATCACAAGCAGAGATCGACGCTCTTCGGCTCGTTGCGGGACGGATCGAGACGACGCTCCAGCGAAATCATGGCTCGCTTTGTAAACTCAAAAACGACACCCTCGAAGAAAGGAACAATTGTGAACTCGCGATCAAGACCAATCAGCTCCGGCTTTCGGGAGGGACTGGAGTTTTCGAGGATGGCAATCAGAACGAATACTTCCAGAAAATGGTGATGCAGTTCCACCAAAGAGTGCGGCTCTACCGTCAGCAAATCTTCGAGCTTCAGGGCCATTTCGGTAACAGTGCCCAGAATTCGAACAACAACGGCAACATACACACAGCTAACGACGTTTCCATGATCCTGAAAAAGTCGTATGAGACGTTCGTTACACTCGCTTCGCAGATCTACAATCTCCATGAGCAGGTTTGTGTTCATGAAAGACATCCAGCGATTTGCCTCCTGTTTCCAGAATCGGGAACAGTTCCTGCTGCTAGGATATGGAGACATTTCTCAAATCCCCCCTGGCTAGATCCTGTTGAAGAATGAGTTTGCACATTGTCGGCAGCGTTGTCGGGAGGAACTTCATCGAAACAAATTGCTTTCAGACTTTGCGTGCCGATGAGGACTTCCAAAAACGACGCCGTCAGCCTGCCATCACCTCGATTGCATTGGAAATTCCAACTGCTCGGAAGACGAACTCTCCGGCAAGACGAAGCCATCATGAAACCAAGTCGATTTCTCCCAGCAGGATCTTCTCGCGGAACAATCAGGTGAGATTTGAGACGTGGTTCGAACCTTTGAGTTTCTCCGACTCTTCGCCCCAAAGTTGGACATTGTATTCGAAGTTCTCTCATGACTTTTCTGTCTTCCAGGTGGCCAACGCTTTACACAACATTAGTCTGAGAGCGGGTCTCGACTCATCATTCGACCCGATTCAAGCACCCATTTCTTCCTCGGCAACTTCTCCACCGGTAGCGTCCATCTTCACGCCGCAGCATCCGACGGGCGGCATGGGATTGTTTGGTAATTTCTCCGAAGACCACTCGAATAGATTTGCAGCTCATCTCAACTTTCGATTGTTTTGCATTCGATTATAGTGATAGTATGATTAAATGTAGTATTTTCCCCCAGGAGGCAGCACGACGATGAATCAGAGTGTTCTCGGCCCGGGACCCACGAATCTTTTCGGAGCCAACGCGAGCTTCAATGCAACCCAGTTTGGAAGTCCGATTCAACTCCAAAGTCCACCCGTCGGGAACAAGCGCGGGAAACGTTGATAGTTTGATAGCGATAATTTTGAAAGCTAGTGAAGGAAACGTTGTTTTAGCATTTCTTACAAGCAGTTCGTTCCCGGCGTTTCTGCCGCGGGCCACAATTTCCATCCAAAGTTTTTCTACTTGTTTGTTTATAAAGAAGAAACGAAGATCCATCAAAGCCGTGTGCTTGAATCCACGAAATCTGAGTTCTGATTCCGCTCTAATCGATGATATCGTTGGTTATGCAGCATGGGCTCATCATTCGGTCATGCGTCGAGGGTTTATAGGTAAACTAAATTTAGGGTAGATTTTTTTTGCTCGGTACAATATAATTTGGAAGAGAATTCCCATCTCAATGACTCAGGGAACGACGGTCAGGTCGCTCTTTTCATTTCAAATAATGAGGGAACGAGCAAAAGGAGACATTACAGATGAAGATTCAGACGCCATCGACATTTATGTGAGAATATTTCAATGTACAAAAGACATGTACGCTTACATCTCGGAATGACAATGAATCGAACCGTTGAACTGTACAAGAAACTTTTTTCCTTCAACTCCTTCATTGTTGTATTCTGGAGGTTTCTAGAAGTCCGACCCGCAGGTCTCAGGGATTTCACAGAGTTCCGGCCAACACAGGAAGCTCGCTCTGAACTCTTTCAATTTTTAGATTCAAGTTGAGAAAGATTCGATACATGCCTAGCGATCATGAATGGGTGGAAATCCTTCGACTCGTCGACGTTGCGGATACTTTTTTCCGCATTCTTGGTTCTCAGAGTTGGTAACCGAGATAAAGCTGTACGCTTGCGTTTGAGGTCGGTCAAGAACGACGCCTCTAGACCGCGTGCCGTACCCGTGATTTGGGGGTTAGAGCACAACAGATCCTGCGGGTCCGCGAGGTCCTCTGTGTTGCGCATGGTAAGCCTTACAGGAGCGGTCCAGGGTCGCAAGTAATGTATTTGACCTTGAAGAGTTGAAATTACCGAAAACTGATGTAATCGATATGGATGCAGGCTGTAATCGGCACACTATCAAAACTATGAGCTTCCCGTGCAACTGGCGCGACGTCACCTTATTAGAGAACGCCTGCCCCTCTCAATTGACAAGCCCAGTTCCAAAATGTCACATCTCCACTTTTCCGGTTTTCGAGAAAACCGAAAAAAACTGCAGGAAAGATTCTACTCGATGGATTTCCTTCATATTCCAACACTGGTGAACATCTCTCGATTACAGAATGGATACTCGGAATCTGACCAGGAACCATTGAACAAGGCGATGGCATGATGGAGGTGTCTTGTCTTGGAACTGGGAATCCGAAATTTGGTTAACTTGGAAGCGATCTTGGATGACTTTTTTTCTGGTGGAGAGCTGAGGACGAGGCGCTTCTATTGCATACCGATCGGCGCGCTTCGACTCAATTTAGAGAGAGTTGACTCGGGTAACAGCAGAAAGGGAGGTTTTTAGGAGAACGATTTTTACACCCAGAGGTGCGAGCTGTTGAGATATACAAGATTCTGCAGAAATCTCAAATTCAGAAAATTCGGAGATGTGACGTTTTGGAACAACTGAGCTCTTCGATTCTTCTGAATGCCGTGAGGGAGTAAAGAGGTGGCAAAATGGAACCTTACGGAAGTTTCACCTCCCACGCATCCTCAGCGCACAGTTTTGGAAAGCCCCATGCGTGCGCAAGATTGCTACCTCTCCAGTTCCTCCCCTGCTTAGAGAAGAGAACGGGATGAATATCGATCTAAGCTTCGGGAGGTGGAAGATCCACGAGGAGGATCTTCGCGCTAGCGGTCGTTCGTCTCTGTCGTTGTGAAGTAAGCGAGCACTTCAATTTTCCAAATCCACGTTTCAGGGCAGATGAAAGTCAAATCAAACTTCGAGTCAGAGGTCTGCAGCCTCAGTGGTGGTCATGAAAGCGAGTTGGAATGAAATTTCCTGGTTGGGTCGACGGGAAGGAGGCAAAAGCTTACATCTGATTGCTCAAAGGTGAACTGAACTATTTTTATATTTGAATCCTTCAAGCAATGGTATTTTTATCAACACTAGCGGCGGAGAGTCTTCGATGATGGCTTTGCGAGCACTCTTGAACTCGAGAGCCTCGATAACATTTTGCGTTCGGGTCAAGTGTGATTTGAGCCGAGCAATCCAACTGCAGAAGGTGGAGCATTTCGTGGCTCCCCCTCCTTTAGCCGTTGAAAGTTCTTGTGACTTTTTGAAGTACTCCACCTGCTATTTCGCGAGATGCAAACTAACTTCGTGAAAACACGCGTGATCTGAACGGAAGGATGGAGCTCAAAGTGTTTTCCAGGGACCTTTCCCGTTGGCGGCTTACATCCAGCTGCGTGCGGCTCCGTTTGGAGCCATGCTCTGAACTCTTTCTCTACATCGGTCGTTTGGAACTACTGTAGCAACCTGTGATCACCGCGCGGAATCGTTGCCGCAAGCTTTTTCGCCCCCTTCCACCAATGAGGTTGCTAAGCTTGGACGTCATAAGTGATTCGGTCGGTACTGGAGACCTTTTTCAGCGGACGTCAGCAGAGTCGAAACCACGTTTTAGCCGCTCGTTCCGCCCGAGAAGTTTGCTAACGACTTGAGGAGGAGCTGTCACGGAAGCGAACAGCTAATGCAGTGGATAAATATTTTGCCCAACGAGAGAGTTGGATGTAAAGAATACATTGAGTAGAAGTCACAACTCCACTTTTGTTTCTCAGAACGGAACTGATCCGGATTGAAGATGAAGCTTTCGTAATCCTGAAGAAGATCCGTGTCAACTATTGTCGTCCAACGAGCGCTATTCTTTGTGACAAGACGATGCGACGGCACCGACGAATTCTCGGCAGGTCTGAGGACGCATTCAACTGGAGCGGCGCTTCCACGACACGTCCTGATCACCGTGAAGCCCCGAGGTCGTGTTTCCGCCACCGAAGCCCCAGTGTTCCTGTTCTATTCGAGGGCCCCGAGCAGTATTACATCGGATGCTCGCGCGGCGGAGTTCCTTCCGATCCGTAATCAAAGATGTTCCAATCTTTGTCGTTGTTTCTTCTCCGCCATCGTCATTGCTCACAGTTTCTGAATCGAGAAAGCTGGTCTAGTCGAGGAATCGATTATTTCTGTCCATGGGGAAAACTCTCTTCAAGGTGATGAATCGCCCGGAAAAGACGTGTTTTTGAAAAGCCGAGACGGCTTTTGTTCAGAGAAAGAAAGCTCCTTGTCCGCTCGGTTGTTTGGTTCCCTCAACCGCGTTCACCTTGACACAGCTGCTTCTGACACCAAGATTCTTCGAGCAAACGGAGAAAAAAAAACCTTCGTTGCTGTGGCAAGATGAACCATCAATAAATTGAACACTTTTCAAAACTTCTCCTTTCTCTCCTGCGTGCACGCCGATAGAATTGAAACATCGTTCGTTCTCTGAACCATTCGATGAGAGCGTAATTCGGCGCAAACGATGGAGTTCCGTCACAAATTATTCCTCGTGCGTTCGATCGACGGGAACGAGGACACTTCCGAAATGGTCTCGAGCGCCAGAGGCGTTTTCGATTCAGCTCGACGAGACTTCGCACATTCTTAGAAACGCTCACGTGAATCAGAGTAGAGAAGTTATCTCGCCCCAAGTCACGAAGTAGACGATCGTCCGAATAAGAATTACAATGAAATGGAATTTGCGTTTCGACATTGATTCAAATGAAGTCAAAACACATGGAAAAGACATCTTGCTAAATTATGACGCTCGGCCGGGACACATCTCCATGAGTCCTGTTGAGGCTTTGTATTGCGAGCTGTGACGACGACGACGTCGCCCGATATTGGTGATCGAAGCAGAGTAGGTAGGCGGTAACTGTGGGGAAAGGCTGCGAGAATAAACAGAGACGGTCGGCAGACGAGGATATTGGGAGCGAGGGAGGAATAGCCAAACACCAAAGGCTCTTTTCGGACTTGTCTTGGCGAGGGCCGTTGGTCAGAGGAAAAAGTCATCGATGCGCGGTTTGTCGTTGTTGTCTTCGAACATTCGAATCTTCCAATGCTTTTCCAAGTGAGGAACCGTGAAGCCGCATCACCGATGCACTCGAACCGATGGCTGACATTATTACAGAGTTTTCCCATCTTCCTTTCCAGTCCGTTTCATTCTCTCCGTCCCGGTTCTCATTTTCGTCCTCTTCTCCGACTCGAACGCATGATATAAAGTCTTGAAACTTGTGTCCAAGGTCTTTCGATTTTCAGAGAGCATCCGAACGCACGTCCCGCGCGGGGAAATTCCTCCCGCGAGATACGTTTCGGATTCCAAGGAGTTCATCGGAAACGGATTTGAAGTTCACTCGGAAACGTCAGCCAGGTCGTGGATTCCATGTCAAAACAATGTATTTCGGATTCGCTAGCTAAAAATATCCTACTCATCGGACTGCGGACCCGTGATGAGGTCTCGGAGACCCTCTCGATGACGTTCGGCATCCAGAATAACGGTTTCATCCAACCGAAGGCTCAATGTGCCGTGGAACGGGACCCTTCAGAACCCCCGTCTGATTTTTGTAACTCTTCCATATCGTTCGCTCCGGTTCATGTCAAGTTTTGACGCGCGAACTAAGTGATTGAATGATTGTGAAGGGATCGAATTCGGAATCGGTACCGGGGGGGATCCGAAATTAGGTCTCTGGAGGTGCACAGGAGCTTTTTTGAAGCTTCTCCTAAATAGATATCGATAGGATTAGTCGAGCCGACTCCCATCTGCCCAGTGAATGATTGAATTCGCTCACAACTCATAACTTGTTCTTGAAAGATGGAACTACGAGTCTTCACAGGATGCTCCAATCTAACAATTTATATGAGGGCTGGAAGCGAACACGATTCCTGCGAGAAATGATTCGATGAATGAATGGATGAATTAATGAAGAAGAATGGTGGGACTTAAATAAAGCTTGTTATCGGATGCTCGTTGATCGGGTGAGCGGCGTCGGAGGTCGATGGATATCCCCCCGGAGGCGATTCGGTGGAAATCTCGTTGATAAGAGTACCGACCTCCCGACAACAACCGATTTCTTTTCTTTTCCCCAGTTCTTCTCCCTGTTTTCCTTCGATTTCACGGTCGATCTCGCAAACGCTTCATGGGAATCCGAGAGACCCCTGTCTCGGAGTAAATGCTCTGACTTCATGCCGACCACCAAGAGCGATGTCACCGAGCGACCGAGTTCCTCGTTGGAAGACGAGTTTAATAAGTGCAAAAGGCACTATCTCGAAAATCCGTCGGAACTCTGTCCGAAAGTCAAGCGGAACGAGCACTTCGACGGGTTTATGTCGATACGAAGGTCTCACGGGAGCCATCGCGAGTTGAAACGATTGTGACCGTCTGACAGACCGACCGATTTTAGGACCCTCGTTTGCGGATCCGATGCGCATTATTGCTGGTGTGACCTCGCGAGATTTTCCGAGCTTTTGCTTCAAGAGTCCAGGATACCGGTTCGGACCACCGAGCGCAATGGAATTCAAGAGACGGTAGGAACTCTTTTGGCAATGAGTGCTCCTGAAGCTCAGATCGGAGAGAAATCCCTCCGGAACGCGGTTTGAGCCGAGGTGTGAAATTCTCAGATGAGACAAATCCATCCGTCTCAGAGGTAACGATGACGTCAGCGTTCTGAATCTCGGAACATTCAGCTGGAAGAACACATTCGTAGGAGCGGCGAACTCGGATTCCTTAACGAAGGCTTCCTGCGGCACCTGAGCCACAGTCGTCGACAGTATCGCTGACGTTGCTGTGGAAGCTTTGTTAATAAGATTTGCTCGAACGGATTCAAGACAACCCGCTTCCTGCTGTCGCAGCTCAAACAAACATTTCCTCTGCCTGGTCGCATGCTTGGCGGTTGGGACAAGTTTTTATTCAGCTCGTTCCAAAAATTTGTCGGATGAGCTCATCGCTTGCAGGTGGGAAACTTCAGAGCCGGGAAAAGAGAAAGCTCGCCGGGATCGTATCTCGTTGAGTGTGTGTCTGCCCAATCAATGTCCCCATTCTCAAAAGTTTGATTTCGGCCTTTTTTCTCCCCAACCGCTTCGTCCGTTCCAGTCCCCCGGAAAGTCAACTTCATTCTCGAAGCCTTTTTTTGAGCCTCGGAGCGCCTCGGGCTTTTCAGCGCTACGTAAAGGGAAGCCATCCGATCCCAGAGGGCGAAGGTGGATGGCTCAGGAAATTGGCTATTTTAACTTTGAGCTAAAATCAACAACATCTTTGTCGTTAACTACACTCGAACCGGAGACAATTTTGGAACAACATCGATTCATTGGGAGAAGGAATCAGACGATCGTGTGACTTAGTTTGGAAAGATGCAGAGGTCCTAGTCATGAGTGATTCCAGTTGGAGTCGAAGTCACTCGCTTGCGTTGGGTGCCGCTATTAATCGCGAAGTTCCCTTCGCTGACGTCGGCAATGATGCAGAAATATTGGCGTTTTGGCAAGAGCTCAGGCTGCAAAGCAAACCGTCGGATAAGGTGAACGAAGTCGCGAAGGAGTGAGGGAAGCGGACGGGAAAACTCGGTAAACGACGCGAGAAGGAGAAGAAAAAGGAATATGAAGAAATCCGGCCACTTTCCCCAGAGCAAGAAACTTCCAACCTTGCAGATGCAGAGAATCCATTAGGACTTGGGCTTAACTCGATGGCAGGCAGGTAGTCTGACTGTGAGTTTCCGAAGCAACCAATCGCAACCCTTGGTGATCCGACTCCAGTTCACTAAAAGAATGTCGGCGTCGTCCTGAGCTCGGCTCAGAGTCCCGCCGACGGGCTCATCGCAACCTGCGATCCCAGGTGTCTCAAGTGGACAAGTTCTTCAAGGTGTATGTACAAATCTGTCGCCGACGGCCGGCGGCGGCAGCTGAAAAACAATTCTTCAGAACTAAAGCTTGGATCTTAGGATGTACATTTCAATCTGCAGGGAGAGAGGCAGAGGAAAAAAACAGTCGAGGAGACTCCGCCGGATTCTCTTTTGAGACGGCAAGTCGCTAATCCAAACTGTCGGCATCGAAATCCTGAGAGATGAAAATTGCGTGCATCCTGGGGACCCAGCATAGCAAATCTCATTCCCATCAGAACCGAATATGCATATAGATTACGCTCGGGGTACTCAACTTTCTCAATCTCTCAGACTGAGATTGCAATATTTCCTGGCTCCTCTCAATAATCCCCGGCAGAGGAGAAGACGCAGTTCCAGTCGGCGCCGAGCCTCTTAATCGACATCCTCCGACGATTGATGATTTTTTCTCCGGTCAGAAAATTCCTCGGTTGTACTATACCTACCTGGTTCCCTCGGGGCGATCAGTTGGAAGGATGTTCCAGCATTTTCAGAACAGCACAGCGACCGACGCCGTTTCTCGTCTCGATAACTGGATGTCTTATGAGCTGGAATAGTCTTTTACGTAACACTCAAATTCTAAAGTCATTTCAACATATAAGTTTGGAAATCGGCAAAGGATCCATAGCGCTCACCGTCACTCTATCGTTCGCCGGAGATACGCTGTTTCGAACCAAGGAAAGTGGACCAAGATTCGATGATTCCGGCGCGGCAATTTCGTACCCAGTATTTACAACTCCCTCGTGGAGGAAGTGACCTCGAAGCCATTGCTATTCCTCTCGAAAGTCGCAGAAGATTTTGAATTATATAAAATGTAGAATATACTCCGTCAGATTCCCGATGATAGAAAATTTAATGTACGGATAAGAGCGCCAAGGTTGACTGAAAAGTAGAAAGATATCAGGTGAAACACAAAGTCACTCTAGAGAACTTGAATCGCGAGATCTACTTTCCCCTGCGCATGTGGACGAGAGAGAATCAGATTTTTTCCTGCATTGAAGAAGTTTTCCGAAGAAGTTTTGCCCACCAAGCGCGCGAATCCCTTCGTCTCCAATATACACAGAGACTCAAGCGATATGAGCGGCGAGTGCATGAGCGAAATCGAGTTCGTATTGTCGACGACATTCAGCTGATCGCTCGTCATTCATTTGCTTCTTGAGGATATTCTGCCAACGGCTCAACTTATGTCAGCTTCCGAATCACATTCTCGGCCTAACATAGGAGGTTGATATAATCGAGAGGGAGAAATCGCAAAGGTTGATATAATCGAGGTTGTACTGTACGTCCATTGAGCTCTCGACTTGAGAGATGTAAATCGACGCAACGTGCTCTTTCCATTGAAAGACCAATGATATGGGGCCGGGACGGAGCGTACGCACAATGTGAATCTTGGGTTGTTGGAATCTTTTGAGAGGGATTCTTCAAATTCATCGGATCTGACTACCATGGTGGGACAGTCCAGGCGTCGATGAAGTGGACCAAGACATTGTCAGCTATTGTCGAATATGAATTCTCAATGTAGACATCGCTTCCCAGCTGTCTTGAACTCGGTGAGGGGGGTTCGGGCCCTCCTTCAATGCCCCGTCGAGGTCCAGAGTACCCCAGTTGGCTTCTTTCGAGATAGGAGCACCGAAATAACGCCCAGCTGATAGAGCGCAACGACACTCGAACGTGGGAAGCCCGTCCAATCCTTGTTCCGGTCGCGTCCACAATACGGAAGCGATGCTCTCTCGCGTTTCCAAAATGAAATTCGATGCATCACGTAAAAATCCAGCTATATTCTACTTGGTTCCTAATCAATCATTGCGCGCACCTGCTGATGGAGGTACTACGAGGGTTTGATTACGTTGCGACGTGAACTCGCCCGTTGTCCTCAAAAAGGCTGACTTAGTTTGGCTCGAGTTTGTGTTGCGTAGGATGGTAATTAGAGTCTTGATTGTGACCGGCTCTCATCATGTCTGACTGAGCGGCACGGAAAACGCCCACCTGCACGCAGGCTGAAGACGGCGCGCCGTACGCTACTTTCTGCTCCTGCCGCCGCGGCAACCGTATCTGCAGCTGCTTTGAGAGGGAGACTCGGAAGGAAATCCTCCTCTTCTCCGAGGTGTATTGCATTGTTTTGATTCAGTGTAGAGGCCCAGAGTTTCGCGATGCCTGCCTTCGAAGCCTCGTATTGGAAGCTCCTCTGGCCCGGCCGAAGAGGGTTCAGACTTTTGGGACGGAGAAAAAACATGCGATGTAATTTCCTGACAAGCTCTCAGCATTGGACTCCAAATGGCATAGTTTATCTCTGAGGTTCCTTTCTGAGCGCCAGGTGAACTCGAGCCGATTAGTTATCTCACTCGCCTGCGGGCGTCTGGTTAGAACTCCTCCCAGCAAAACGAGCTGCTGTCAGTGAAAAGGACGTCTTGGAACGGTAAAATCTGAGCTGTCTTACGAGCCACACTGTTTCTCGTGAGGCATAGTGTGGATCGTTGACTTTATCTTTGCGCAGTCCTCGTTCTGAATTATTCGCTCGATGTAGAAGACTCTTTTCCGGTCTGAATGATTCTGCTCAACAGTTCAATGAAACTGTGTCGGGACGAAGCACGAGCTTATATTCCTCCTGCTCGGTTCAAATAACAATAAAAACAACAATGGTTCGCGTGGCAGGGGTGTTGGTCATAAAGGGAGGTGGGGCCGCGGATTTGGTGAAAAAAATCGACCGATATCTTGGAATGTTCCAATGATATCACCATCAGACAATTATCACTCGTTCGATTAAGGATTCGGGAAGTATGCAAATCGGTGGAGTCGGCTGCTTGGACGAACCGGGGTGCATGCGACAGATGTTTGACACAAGAAAGGTGCATATTGTCGCGAAAGAAGTTCATTGACTGCTACAACGTCAATCAGAGTAGATTCCACGTTGCACGCTCTGTGACCAAAACCATCAAACTGAGGCCGAATCCGTGGGAAAGCTACTGCCGAAAAAGGAGAATCAATGTAAATCACGAAGCAGCCAGCGCTTGCGTCGCGGTTTCACGCTAAATGATGCAGCAATCCCTGACGACAATCAGGTTGCTACGACAGCATCAAATGAGTTTTGTTCTCATTCAAGAAATCCGATTGTCTCGAGACATTTCGCCGTAGCGGAGTTCGGGCACCGTGCCAGAAAACATCGGTGTTAAAATTCCTCTAATTGGTCGGTCGTATCCTTGCGACGAGTCTGAATGTCGAATGACAGGCATTTCGGAGCGTCGAGCATACGCTTTCAGAAGGCGCTGTCTCGTTCTGGAGTCCTATAGTACCGACTTTTGTCCTTTGGAATCGTTTCTTTTCTCAACTCTTTTCGGCTCGACTTTGTTTCGTGCGCTTTCTGACACCAACATGGTCCATCGGGTTTTCTAATCGTGACCGGAAACCAATGTCGGTCCGCACAACGAAAATTCAGAGCAAAACCTCCGAAGAGAGAATTGCAATATTCTTAAAGAACGGCGGCGGAATTGGATCAGATCCACGCGCGTGCATTCCGCTAGCTTCCAAAGTTGCGATAGATACGACCACAAGCTTACGAGATCAAGCATTTATTCCCGCGGCAGACTACATATATTGTTCTGGAAGTGAACGGGCGTCGGAGTTGCGATCGAGCTCATATCAGTTGGCTACATGCCCTGAATAGCGAGCAAGGATGTGTTCCCCAAAATTTGCTGCACCACCAATACCTCTCTACCGAAGCTCGTCGACGCTTTTGTTGAGCCTCGAAAGTTTCGCTTGACCACTTCCCTTGCTTCGAGTGAAAGACAAAATTTATGATCTCATTGTTAAGACAAGATCTGTCCACGTGATGATTAACTCACTCAGGCTTTGACATTGTGTTCAGCTCGTGGAGAGTCCACTCAGAATTTCGTAGAGGGGGACACGAATTCTTGACACGATTCAACCTTACTCTGCCTTTTTCGTAAGTCTCAACAGAAAGTTTTGAGCATGAGATGATGGACAAGCCCGAAATTGCTCCGACCCTTTCCGTTCGAAGCTTGTCCAACATAGGGCGTGTCTTGCCCGCAGCCGGAATTACACGTACACAATTCTGCGTTTCAACAGTAGAGCTTCAAGTCGAGTCCCGAAATGATTTCATCCGACACAAATTTTCCAAAAATTAATTTCCAGTACGCAACGAGGAAAGAAGTCCCCCCGTAAGTGGCCGTCAGGGGAGACTAGACCCATTGCGTACCGCGCGGCAACGAAATGTTGAACCGAATTCAGCGCACGTATTTTAGTAATTTCTTCTTATCGATTCGAGTTGATATATTTCAACTCAGACATTCAAGTTGAATCTCGCTTCAAGCTTATCTCAATTCAATCTGTTTTCGCTCCGAGATGTCGTTCCTGGGAAGTCACAAGTGGCCATCGAAAGATCGTCCATATATCATTTGGAATAACAATCACAAGTCGTGCAATATATTGGGCAAATCGCTCTGTTGCAATTACTGACGGAAAACCGTTGAAAACTGTCTCATTGATGTCGCTTTTGTCGGAAATTATGCTTGTCGTCTGCTAAACTTACACGCGTCTGTCGAAAGAGGCCATCCGCAAAATGGAAAAACTGTCCGATGTTGATGAATGGAGAATCAATACGATATTTTGGAAACAACTGGGGCTCCACGCCCTCGGTTCCCACGAGCGGGCATTCTTCAAAGCGACCGAGCGACCGACGGAAGAATCGAATTCCATATTCTGATGTACGAATTCCCGTCTCTGAAAGAGTAGCGTCTCGAATAGAATACAGGAGTCTCCACTGTTTCAAAGTTCGAGTGATGTAGAAACTAATTTCATCATCGGAACTGCAAAATGCTTCGCTTTTTCTCGAGGAACTTCCCTAGGCTCAAAAACTCATCTATTTGCTGCAAAAAAGAACGATGCGCACGCTCGGTAATGCATTGTGGCTTGTTTTGGAATGGTTTCGGTTCATTTTCCCCAACGCTTCATCTGATGGCACCGGCTCGCTTGTCTGTGTATCAACAGAGCTTCTCGTGAACACAGAGGGACCTCTTGAGGGTCTCTAGAGGTTGCGTTTCAGGTCATGGCAGCGACCAACTCGAGTTTATGTCATCGCTATAGCCAACGGCGATGCCACCTGCGACAACACGGCTCCGATGTTCGAGGGGGTTGCTCACCCGAGAGACAACTGTCACCATTTCGGAGCATCAAGATAGGGGAAAGAGCCTCGCGAGCATCGAGTCGACATTTCCACGGCTACTTGGGGATTATTCGAGAGAACTCGGGGAAAACGCGAACCTGACTTCAGAATCACAAGTTGTGACGTTCGAGCGGCAGGTGCGCGCTCACTTAGCTGCAGGATGTCAACAAAGTTGATCGCTTTGAATGTAACGATGAATTATTTATATATTGAATAGAACAGGAGTTTGTGTTAAGGACAGCCACACGAGAGGAGACACAAGAGGGAAATTAATGGGAGGGGATGAGCTTGAAAACAGGCTGTCCACCGCGTCGCCCACATTGTCAGACTGTCGCGTTTGATATGTATGAAAGATTACGTTCCGTTCCTGCCCTTCATTCATCTTCGTACAAGGACCCCCACTCAGAAGACAGTCTCTTAAAACACAATTGCCGGTTGGTGTAATGCAATACCACATCACGACCACGATCTGCGCTGTCTTCGGACGACTTCGAGGGAGAAAAACATCTGGACGCTTGTCCTTTGTACGCCCCGTGCTTTGCTCTTTGTGTCCTAGCACCCGAAAACTTTTGCCCTCGAGCATTCTCAACTGATCGTTCTCCCCTGAGGAGAATACATCGAGTGAGGAATTTCGCGGGGAAAACACATCAGGTGCACTCCAAGACGAACACGAATGTAAGATCGGCTGTTTCTGTTCAAAACAACATCCCAACTTCGGGCTCTGAAAACTTTCTTTGTTCTTCGGTGTCGATTCTGTGCGCACGAATCAAAATTTTACATGACTTCCATTCCTGATTCTCGTGCGCATGGATGGCGCTTGAAGGTTTCGATGGAGTTTCGGGGGATGCTCGATTTCTTCCTCTCTGAGCATTTAGCTCTTGGAATATATCGTTCCCTGCGTCAAGATGGAAATTTTCAGATTTTACGAGCAATAATTCGCATGTACAATGGATTATTCTTGCGAACGATCGCAGAGGCGGCTGATTTGAAGCATAACAACGGAGTACAAACTCGTAACGAGGCGTAAAATGGTTTCGCTCGGAGCTCGAAGCGACTCAATTCATCTGAGAGGAAACTTTGGGACGACCAATCCAGAATTCGATCGTTGAGGACGCTTTGTGTTATCACCGAAGGAAGGAGTTCCGCGCGCCGGTGTTGGATGACTCTGAGGAAGCGAGGTCCCGTTGTGGTTGCGCAGCCAACGACAAGATCTTGTCGAGAGCGCCTATGGCTCGCTGAGCGGGGGAAGTCCGAGTGGGATTAAAAATAGCGGAGATTAATAGCTGTCGGACATGAAATATTCAAAGGAATTCCGAGTTGGGGAGTCCTTTGAAGGAGACGTCAGCTCCCCTGCCGCGTAGCCAGCAGGTCGACAACTCGAGCGATCGAGTCCCAATTCGCCTCTGTAACGTCCTTTCAGCTGAGAAAATTTGTCACAGTGTTCCACTTGTGAAGTTTCTGAGTCTGAAGAGGAGTCTTACAAAGACGAACTGAAGATCACTTCAAATTCGAAGATTAAAACGAAAATTCAGCAGCTGAGAACGAACTCAAGAGGACCTCAAACCAAAACCGCGCTCCGAGTGCTCTCGCTGATGTCGCTTACTGTCGCTGCGAGGGCTTTCTGAATTGATTCCTCCGCAATCTGAAACTCGGTTCTAGTCAGCAGAGTTGGAGTTCTCGTCATGGCTGCTCAAGTCAACATCGCTTCAGCCTTCCGAACTTTTAAGGATTCTTCCTTCCTTCCTTCCCACTGTTTCCGCTATCATCGTTCCGGTCGTTTTGAGACGCTTTGACCGCCTCTGGTTTCCGTCATGGTGATAGGCTTCCGAAGACGTTGCCAAGCGACCTAGCAGGGCTAAACATCCAATTTGCACTGCTATTCTCGTGGTTAGAAGAATTTCGTGTAACTTTCGTTCGTTCCGACCTGCGTTCACCGAACAGTGCGGAAATTCAACGGATGGCTTCCCAACCTCTCAAGTAGTGGAACTTCGTATGATCCTCGAAAATCTTCGGAACAAACTCAGCGGTTTCAAACTCCGAAGGAGTCAACACAATGTTCAGTCGCTGGATTCTCGTAAACGACGCCGTGATGGAGTTCGTCGAGGGCAATATCGCGCAGATGCCTGAGGCGATAGTCGACAAAAATCAATAATTTATTCCTTCGGCTCGAATTTTTCTCCTCGAGCTATTTCAGAAGGCCATGTGTGAGAACAATTCGCCCTTCCGTGACCCCTCGTGTATTCGTTCGTGCTCCCCCATTCCCTCACACCTCGGTCGCTAGAGTGTAGCGCCCCTCTAGTGACGCAAGCGACGCATAGAACGTCATTTGACTCCAGTGCCACGCTCAGCCCGTTTACTCCAATCGACTGCGCTTAGCAGCCGCTCAATTCGTCGGTGACCTGATGATGGAACGCAAACCTTGCCGAGGCCCATTTCGAGCACGGCGGCAACATCTCCGAGAGCCAAGACTCTGCTTCTGAGGAAGTGGTTGATGATTTATCTCTTCGATTTTCCTTAACTCAGTCTCCAAACGGAGAGATGTACCCGACCCCTTTTTTATTCGATGATATCTTGACAACCACTTCATTCATTTGTCTACGAAATCTGAATATCTATCCTGAATGATTCAATGTCAGACCTCACTCTCAAAAACGGGAATGCCCCCATTCCCTCGAGCAGCATCTCGTCCAAATAGTTCTCGGTCACGCAGATAGGGAGAACAACCATCATGTAACCCGAATATAACATCATCCAGTCCCAATGACAAGTCAAGTAGCAATTGAGTTTGATGGCGATCGGACCTGAGCCGAATGAGCGGAAAGTCGCGGACGAAATTTATTCCGATCGCCTCCGGACGATACAACGACGTTCGATGCTAACTCGATTCAGTCCGTCATTTTTGGAGCGTACGCTTTCGCAATGTCCACTCGACGATCCGTTCTTGGTCCAACACTTCGCTTCTGCCGCAAGAGACCAATTCGAAAACTTGGCTCAAAGCCAACAAATTCTCCATTAGCATTTTTTCGGTTTCAAATGGCGACAATGTCATTCCTTTATTCGATGGGAATATTTCCCAGATTCCCCGTGAGATCCAGTTGGGAATACACGGCGAAATGGCAATCGCGATTGTTTGAAAACAAACCTCGCCCCGGATCAAACAAGGACAGAACCCAATCGAAACGAAGCCTTGGAGAAAGGAAAATTGCAGGAGTTGCAAGCGGGCGCTGTTTCCTTTTTTTCCTTCTGTTCGTTCGCCGCTCGGTTTCTGATGCGACGGAGTTCGATCTGAGAAACCGATTTTTAGACAGCCACCAACGGCGCAGTAACGAACGTTTTCTTCCGTTTATCGAGTTTTTGTCTTCGAGCTTCGGCTCAAGCTCAATCCCTGTTCTGGCTGCACTAGAGTTGTATTAAACTCTTCCCTGGTCTGCAAGTAGCATTTTTCAGCGTTTTTTTAACTGCCGAGGCGGAGACAAAGGGATTTCTCTTACTTCCCGTCCGCCCACAAGCCACTCGGCCATTGTTCGCTTATTCCTCAGTTCCAACTGAAGAAGGAGACGGATCGTCGACCAATTTTCCGCAAGAGTTCGTTCCGAACTTTGCAGCCTGACCTCTCAAAAACATTTCATTTTCTCTCCCGATTCTCGCGGCTGACCACAGGGTTCTTCGCTCTGACTTCGACTGAGTGAGCAGATGATCTCGAAAAAAAAACTTCCGTCGATTTCTACATCGAAGCATCAATGACTTTGAACCTGAAAATGAAAACCCTTTCGGACCGACTCTACATGACCGTGATCGTGAGGCTGTCGCCTGACGGGACCATCTGCTGACGGCACCATATTTCATGCTAGAATCTGAATAGAAAGCCAGGTCCGATGCAGAGCCAGTGGCCGAAACGCTCGAAGCGACGATGGAAGCTCTGATAAGACACGGAACATCTTGTCTTGACTGCGCTCGCCTCGGTCGCTCTTCATTTCGTGGATGTCCGCCTTAGATTACTCGTGAGTCGCAGTTCTGAGAGCCGAACTGGCTCACTCGATAATAAATCAAACAAGGATAACGCATTCTCTTCTCAATATTTCACAAACCAAAAGAACCATAATGGAGTGGCCGCTGACTGTGTCTAGACCCTTGAGATTAGTGGCGCTGCTTCATTTGTCAAACTCTTGCATCAACGATTCTGAGCTCAATTAGAACCTGATCGATGCAAACTTGGTTTTTGCAAAGATTCTTCTTTGGATCATCGTTTCTTCTCGCACTCCTCCAGGAATATTCGATGGCATCCAACTTGAAGTTTGTTGATCTCCATTTCGAAAATGAAACCTCCGCAATCGTGGAGCATTTTCAACCTCCGAACACGATTTCCAGGCGCTTTCCAGGCATCGCCATGAATCAGATAGCTCAGATGAGCACGACAGTGGCTGTTCTTCCAATCTACTATGAATCCAAAGGCTCTCAAGAATCTTCTTTTTTCGATTCAGACGCAGCCACGAATGTCATGCTTTAAAGCGAAATAGTGCGGAGAGCTCGTGAATCGTGAGGAGTTTCGCTAAACAAGAATAACACAATCAACTTAAAGAATGCTGTTCAAGAAAGGAATCCGTGCTGAATGTTGTTCTCGGGAATCTCAGCGTCCCTGATTAGAAAACTGTGTAACTTGTTTTAAGTTCCGAAAATGATCTTATAATCAAAGCCGGCAAACATCAAAATGAGAAGCACGTATAGATAATTCAAATTTGGAGAAAGACAGGGGAGAGGAAGAAAGTTATCCGACTCTGTTTCGGCCGATTTGGATTCCACTGGGTTGGGATGGACAAGACCCTCAGCAGATCCCCATGTTCGGTGGTTTCCCAATTGAATCGTTCGCGTTGTGCTCGTGGCATCGTCATGAATCGTCTTCGCTTCGATCGATCTCTGAACCAACGCTCGGCAACCTGTGTCGGCGAATTCGCCGAGCGTCACTGCTGCTTGAAGGCGGTGCCGACTATGTTGACTTATCCCGGAGAGGGTTTTCAACCGAGGAGGTATTGAATCTCGATACACGTGATGGGTGGAAGGAGAAACACGAGGCCTGGTCTTCTCCGACCTCAGAGCACTGGAATTTTGAATGCATGTTGCAACTATCTGAAAAACGTCTCGCGGAACTAAATAATCGCCTCGGTTCTGTCAATGTGAAGTCAAACTGTCGTGCACCTTTGACACGATCGTATGCGAGAACAGAAGAGGTTGGTTCTTCCTCGGCGACTGACACTCGGGGGCTTCGAGGCAGCCGAGTATGGGCGGTCCTTCGGGCCCCGAGTTCCCTCACTCTTCCCTTTCTCCTGCACGTGGGCCTAGCGCGGGCCGGCGCCCAGAGACTCAGTGAGCTCTGTATGGGGTAGATGTGCGGCATTGTATCGGAAGTGTGTTCTGAATCGTGTCAACGGCATGTCGCGAGAGCGCGCAGGGCTGGAGCGCCGACGACCAGACGGATCATCATCGCCATCATCGTCGTCGCGGCCCTCGTCGACGTCGTTGTCAGCGGCATCGAACATCGATGAAGCTCCGGAAAGGCGTCTATGAAATTGCGTGAAGTGTTCATCCCTCTGCTAGAGCCGGAACTGCTGACCGTTGCTTCCATGGACTTCCCAGATTTACCACCACCAGGCTCAGACGCTTGGTGTGATTACTTGGCCGAATGGAAGGGCAACATTTCCAGATTTCCGACTCTTGTGACCGATGAGTTGGTGCAGCAGTGTTTACTCAATGACGTCTCTAGGGAATACATTGAAACAACCACCACCCACCAGTGGCTGGCTCTTGTGCTCCTGGTGATACCGTTGGCAGGAGTTATCGGGAACAGTCTCGTGTGCATAGCTGTGTGGCAAGAGAGACGACTTCATAACGTGACCAACTTTTTCCTCGTATCACTCGCACTCGCCGATCTCATGGTGTGTCTGGCCGTGATGCCGTTCGGGGTGCTCGAACTTTTTTACGGTAAGCAAGCTCTCTTCTCATTCCGATACAAAGAGAACCTCTTTTGAGATTTTTCGAAATTTGTTTGATTCCGATCCCGCCACGCTCGCAGGGTGACAGCCGTCTGATGGATCGTTCTCGTTCCGTCGATTATTATCTAAGCTATTCGTTGAATCGTGCTCGGCATGAAAAAAGCCTCGTCGTCCACACGAACCACCAGAGCGGTAATGCGATAGACGATTCATGAAGTTACGTTCAACTCGGTCGTTCAGTTTCCGGAGCTCCTCCGTTCAACACTGTGAGTGTGCACACTGGCAAACTCTCGACATCGGACATGGTCAATCATTCACAACTCCTAGCCGCCTCGGTGGCCATCGACCACTGTTGATAACGTTGGCATGTGTTCGTCCATTATCGAGAGAGAAAAAAACATCCGCACAGCTTTATACTTACACTAATGGAAGGACCCGTGAAAAACACGTTGTTTATAGGGGGGAGGGGGAGGGGGGTTGTATGTCGCTCCAACAACGGAATGCTAGAGGGGTTTTTAGATCGAAATCTGTATCGTTGAAAGGACGCGAGAATTGCTGGAGTTGCGCTGACGATTCGAAAGTTTCCGACGAACTCTCAAAGGCAAAGTTCGGAATTCCTTTCGCCGACGGCCGTCTTTGAAGCCAAGTTTTCAGCCGAATTTTCAAAACTCGGCAGAGTCTTCAGATCAAATGATGAAGCGTCCCCGAGCCTCGAGTCGTCGAGATCAAAGGTAAATGTACTCGTTGTGCTAGACGAGCTATATTTGTGTGTCTTTCGCTTGTGGCTCTGTCGCTCTCGAGGCTTTCTGTGATTTCTCCTGACTCTGTCAAGGCTTGATCAGGGCGGGGGATACCAAAGAACATTTCTAGCTTTGTCTTCCGCCGTTCTGTCTCAACATCAGCGTCGATATGGTCGAGACGGAGGAAAGCTGATGTTGCCGTATCCGTTTTTTCGGAGTCAGTTTTTCCCGAACTCGAAGTGCGGAATTTCCGGAACATTGATCCGAACTCGATCCTCAATTTGTCTGACGGGAACGATAAAAATGTTTGTACGATCACATGCAACCACCACTTCCGAACGTTTTTAGCTCAACAATGACCCACTGTAGCGGAACATTGAGCAGAGAGAGAGCGAGAGAGAGTGAATTTCCAGAGAGGGTTTTGCCGCGAGGGCGAGCGGTTGAGACCGGTTCTTCGGAAGAGTACACCTAATCGTCAAAATTGAATCATCATCGTGGCTTAAACCAAGGCGGCGCGGCGGCCGGCCAGTTTGCGTTAGGCATCACCGTATCTCAACGCGATTGAATCGAACACCTCGATGGATGATTGAAAGAGCTTGTGTCGCGACCGCTATTCATGAAAGTAGACCTATCGATGTGGTCTAGCCGAGGCGATGTTGACACGCGAAGAGCTTCGCGGGAATACGTCGATCCCGACAATGAGTTCCGAGGAGATTGTCGTGATTTCCCCGATTCTTCCTCGTGATATGTCCTCACTATCTGTTTATTCTCGGATCGAATTCGCAGCTGCTCGTTGGATTCGATGATGAAATCTCATGGAAAAAGATCCAGATGCACCAACTTCAATCGAGCATGGATCAAGTGCTGTGGTGACCTTATGTCGAAGTGAACAGCTATTCCATTCCGAAGTCGTCGTCATCTGAAATTGGAGTGAAATCGAGTTATCTCGATTATGTCAACACAGCTGGGAAACGCCGTCAATCCTCCGATGTTGAAGGGAGAAGGGGTTGTCCCGGATGGCAACCACACTCTCGTCAACCTGTTCCGCCACACTCCATAAACGAGACACGGTGCGGTTCAAGAGGTGTCGGAAATTGCGCAGTCGCTGCGGCCGTGCTGTCACTCTTGACATTCGGCCAATCTTCCGCCACACAAAGTGTAAAAATCGCCCGAAACACGGTTTCCGTTTGCGAGCTCAACGGTCAGGCGTTATATTAGAGAGGTGATGAACTTTGGAGTCAAGACCTCTTCAGTATCCACACGCGGAGCCAGGCGAGATAAAAATTCCGGGAAGTTGTTGCCCACGGCTTTTGCCACATCGTCTTCGGATTCTTTTCAGTTCGAGACTATGACGCCTGCTGCGTGGGTCTTCGATGCTCGATACTTTGGTCATAAGAGAGCCTCGCTCCGCGCCTACGAGCATTGTGTGAGTCGATGTATGAGTGATCCCGTGCATACCAAGGAGTCATTTGAAACTTGAGACAGAAATTCGAGCTTTTCTTCGATGCCTGGGGCTATATGCCAAGCGGCCGGAACAGCCAGAGAGCTGGCCGACCTCTCTCAAACTCTGAATTGCGACACTCTCATATTCCTCCTTATCGAGAACGTGACAGCTGTGACGCTTGAATCGATTTGTAGCTTTGCCGAACTTGCGAACGAGTCAGTCTAAATGACTACATACAGGATGGGCCGGATGAAGGAAGGAAGACAACTTCCTGTGTTCCTGTTTTTGCAACCTTGTGGTGTTTAGTGGAGATAATCCGTCTCCGCTGAACTGACTGAGACGTCACTGCAAGGCCCTCGTGTTCCTTCTCCGTCTTATGAGGATTCGTACGGACCACTTGTTTCGTTGTTTCGGGCGTGTAGTCAAGTGCTTGTGTGTTCAAGCACATGCGAACGCTTGTTTTAGATTGCCGTTCATCGAATCGAATGCAACCCGCTCAGGGTTAGAGAGCTAGTATACATATCTGTCTAGTTGGATGTCAACGGTGGAGGGAGCAAGCCGCCCTCAGCTCGTCGCTTTTTTCTCCGGTGGCAAATTGAATATACGCAAGTATGACAGTCACCATGATACGCTTGAATAATCCGAGCGATCACAGCACGGTGACACCCGGCTCGAATGAGCTACGGCGGGCGGCGGAAACAGAGAGATGATGTTGCTCTCCGTGAGAACTGACATGTTTTCATATCACGCGGTCGTGTAGCAAGGGAAAACGTTTCGAAAAGCTCATGGTCTGAGAGCTTTTCGCATGCTAGTGGAGCAGACGTCCGCGCAAAAACATCTAAGCCGCAACACCGACGCAAAGAGCTTCCGAGAATCACTCAGGGAGTTCTGTTTGGTGTCGGAGGTTGGCGAGAAGTGACTCAAATCGCTTTTGCTCACAACCTCGCATCCTAGATCACGAACCGTAGAGCTAGCTGGAAGGTGCCATGAGCTGATGCTCCACAGCCGTAGACGGTTGGCGATGCTGCCGCGGACTTTTTTCTCGACAAGTCCGGATGGTAGTATCTCGGAGTGATCCTCGCCCGTCCGATCCGCCATCCTTGAAGTGTGTTCCACAGCTGAGGGTTCTACAATTCCAGACAGAGGTCGATTCTTAGTTTATGACATGAACTTTTTTGTTGTTTCCACTCCAGGAACCTCAGAACTGCAGAGGGGCTTTCAAAAGCTTTCCATCAAATCGTTTCACATCCCCTCAACGTGTGTCCGTCGATCGATGCAGTCGAAAAGGGTTTAGCAGTTCCTCCTCGCTTTCTCAGAGCTGTGATTCGTTCCGTTCGCTCGCGTTCAAAAGCAAAGGGTCGTCCGAGACCGAAGCTGGAAACGTCGAAGCCTGAGTAGAAGTTTGTGTTTCATTCTCTCCATAATAGACGCGCGTGAGTAAAAATCTCGATTGTTTCCAACGACGTGGTTTCGAAAGCGTGCATGACCGAGAGCGTGACACAGGGGCTTATATTCGGTCATGTCTGTGGCAGCGCTGGCTTTGGAACTTGGCGGGATGTGAGCCTTTTCACTACGCGTCACGTCCTTTTAAGAGAAGCTCTTACTCACCGGTGGCGCTGAGTATCTCACCATCGGTCAAGGGATCTCTTCCGGCCGAGATGGATGGCGTGATTGCACTGTGTGAGTTCAAACGAGGGGATCCGCCCGCCAAAATCAGCGGCCGCATCCAACGCTCCTCGATTCGAGGTTTCATCATTTCATGGCTGCATGGTGTTGCATCAGAACTCAATAAGACCTGCTGTTCTTGCCGAGAGTTAACTCTGGATCTTCTCGGCGGGGACTTCTCACAAAGCCAGTCTCGGGAGCAGCTCAATCTCAGACTTGGAATGATCGATCAACCGGAACGGATGGAGACCGCCCGGCTGTGTTCCAGCAAAGACGACAAAGCTGACCTATTGTGCGATGTCAAGGTGTGACCGGGTCCGGAAGACCGTGTGAGATGACGTTTACTCACTGCCATCGCGGTGATGACCTCGCCATATAACACATTTCTCGCCTCAGATCCTTCCATTCATGGGCGCTCTTCCACGAAACAACAATCGAGAAGCGCAGAGACGCAGAAGAAAAGGCCGAGAACATTCACAGAAAGACCACCGCAGTAGTCGTTAAGGAAGGTCGATTGTTTGCCGCTGCCTTGAGCAAAGACGCACAAGAGGGTCGTAATAAGATGCAGCGTGAGGAACACCAGTGGCGTCTCTCGAGGGAACACATCCCGCTCGCGAACGACTAATCAGGACACTATCGATATTTTATCGGCAATTGAAGACCCTTATCGAATTGAACAGTTCGCGCGACGATTCGAATCCAGAGATCTCGATGATTTCGTCCGCGAGAAAGAAATTTTCGTTCTTTTCGTATCCACGGACACTGCAATTCTCATGATCTCTGATTCTCATGATTCATCCTCATTTTCGCGATACTATTCCCATGACTCTCGGCCGCGGGCGGCGTTTTCAGGAGGTGAACGATGAAAGTCGTGCGGCGCCGATCAACCGAAAATTCGTCCCATGAGGGCTTATGTTGAGACGAACTGGACTACGAAATTTGAGAATAATCCGCCGGGCGCGTCGAAAGTCATTAATTTTTTCGCCACCGGGTGTCGTCATCTCATCCATCCTCGAACAAGGATCAATATAGGGTGATTTTGCTTTCGAGGGCCCAAACAGCTGCGGAAGTTCATATCGGGCTAAAACAAAAAAATATAAGTTTCGGCGATCTCGCTAATCAGAGCCCTGCTCGAGGCCCGATTTCATGAGAGAAATAATCACTCTGTTTCTCCCGATTTATTCGGAGCTTCCATGAATAGATCATATTCATCGCGATAGGCACTCGTCCTGATATGGCCTTCCACCTACACAACAACGAACCCTCGGTCTTGGACTTCGAAGCGGAAAGTAGTGCATCTGACATCGGTTGTTGTTGCTCGCCTCGACTTCCTGACCATTCCGACCATACGACGGACAAGGGAAGGGATCACAGCGAATTATTCACTCACTATTTTCATTCACTGCCTAAAGCGGTGCACCAAACAGCGGTCACGCTCTTCTGAATATTCATGCGTTGACCCACCGTCCCGGTGAGTGGACGCCGCATAATAATTTGAGTTTGCGGAGAATCAGCTGCACGGCCGGCCGGTCGGTCGCCTTGCTTACAATCAATTTTCAATTTCCTCCGCCTGTTTCCCGTCGTGCGTGCCATTCAAACGCAAGTGCCTGTTTACGAAATGAGCTCGTGCGAACGATCAATCATAATGAAACGTGGAAGAAGCGCTGAGTCTAACATTGTATCGATTGTGGACGTGGACTCCGTGTTATATCTTTACTCAACTGTACGAGTCCTCCGAGCGGAACACCACGCTTCGGTTTCATGAAGGTCAAATGGCTACCTGTAGTTGGTGAGTGGTCATAGTCAGTTTGTTCTGCATCGGAATAACCGACCTGACAGGCCATTAGCCATAGAATCGTTGATCCAGTTGATTTTGGAGAGTGCCGTCTCGAGATTGGAGAAGAAAACCCGAGCGGCAAAGGACGAACCCTTCAGCGATGGCTCAGCCGGAAAGGAGGACCTTTCTCGTTTCGTTCTCTCAAAACGAAGAACTTTCTTCGAATCAAGTTCCACTCGAATCTGAATCGAATCTGTCCGTGTTCTAGGATGGAACCTTAGGAACAAAGTCATTTTTCACCCGGACTCACATTGATTTTTATCTTCCAAATGGACATCGTCACGTAAGAAACACTGTGGGCAGAACACGACCTATTCCCTCTCGACAAAAGATCCACTCTGCCGATTTCAAAGTTCGAGAGCTTACACCAGGAAACTTCCGCGTTTGTTTTCCGGACATTCTCTGGAATCTGATTCGGAGATCTTCGCGGTTTCTTCGAGATTATCAACCTTGGGGATCTCGAAACGGGATATTTTCGCTTCAGCGCGGAAGAGGCGAAACGTTTTAGCAAAGCGACGGCGACGCCCACAATCTCGTCGTCGTCGACGGCGGTTTCGATTTGAATACAATCCAAACTGTTGAGCTGTTGATTTGAGGGTTGCGATTCGGTAAAGTAACCACTCGGCGACGATCGATAGTCGCGTATCGTGGAGGGGCGTATCCATTCGGCGGAAGCAACATCGGGAAGGCGTTCACGCTTCTGTTGCCCTATCACATTGAGAGCAATAGTGCTCCCGGTTATTCAGAGAAACTTTTCGACCGAAACAAGGAAATCGAGCGGCCGGCGTGTCGCGCTTTTTTCCCCTCTCGCTCTCATTGATTTGCTGGCACGAATTTCGACTCGTGCGTCGTCCATCGCAGTTGCCGACAGCCGTGGTCTGAAAAGCGGAGGCGCTCCGCCGTAAATTTCGTCCTGGCACGTCGCGAGTTCACAGGATTTTGTACGACTGCCATTTGCCGCGCACTGAAAGAGATCTCGCCGATGATAATGAGCAAACTTTTTAGTTGAGTTTCGTTCTGGAAGTGTCTCTAAATATGAGCTCGCCGCTCGGTGGACCTTCCTCGAGCACGGGATGCCGGAACCCATGGCACTATGGCTCTTCATTTCGCGCAGGGTTTGAGCTCTTCGACATCGATATAGAAGAAGGAAAAAAAACCAGCGAAACCCGCCAAAATGTAATTATGACTCGGAATCCCCGGAGTGTTTTCGACATAGCGAGATCCCGCGCAGGACAGAGGGTGCAAACCCTTATACAGTCAATTAACGAGCGACACGGCTCCTGAGCACTCTCGGAGAGAGTTCCCGGACTCTCCGAGGAGCGCGTGAATCGTTTCTTGACGTCAAAAGCAGTGTGGAGACCCGCCTGTGTACCGAGGCGTTGAGAGGTGATATCGTCACATGGAGAGAGACAGTTTTGGGCGTGGAGCACAACCTCTCTCTCTCTCTCTCTCTCTCTCTCTCTCTCTCTCTCTCTCTCTCTCTCTCTCTCTCTCTCTCGGAATCGAGGGAGAGCATAATTTTTGTTGTTGTTATTGTACGAAATCGAGCCTCTTCTACTCGGTATCTAGAGAACAACCTCCTCGGTATCGTTTCAAAACTGTTTTTCAGTCTATTTCGAAATTTCCATCATACCGGAACAAAACGGAGCTTTCGGCAACAAGAACGTCCCTGAATAGACTCTATCACGCGAGCATGGAATTCACCCCGAATTCTTCAGTGCTACGCGAAAAAAGACTCGACGAGAGTCGTGTGTATTGTGGAAATGAGTTACGACTGCGGAGAAGCGCAGCCATCCCGCTGGGCAGTTTGATCTTATCAAGCGTCGAACATGGGCTCCGTAGAGATTAGTTTGAACGTGCCCGGGCTCGACATCAAGACAAACGGTCTTGTCACTGAACAGATCGTCAGGTCCGATTCCGAGAAAACTTGAGAGCAGTCTCCATCCGAAGTTCATCGAGATTTCCATCTTGTCCAGGCTGTTTCCTGAGCGATTCGATGCGGCAGTCTTCCCGAACAGCTTGAGCTTGATTTTTTTCTCGGAGTATGCTCGGTCTCTTTTGTCAATGACACGGGTCCACACACGGACCGGGAAAGTTTTTGCGTAGAAGTTTCCATTTTCATTGAGATGCTAAGCATGATGATTGGGTAGATTTTCAAGATTTCGTTTCGGATGTGTTCTTCATCGTTCGAAGATTTATAGTTGGAGAAGAGCAGAATGGATTCGGTGTTCGAAAAAGCCGCTTGAATACCTCCAACGGAACGGATGACGTCAATCACTATTGGGACCGATGATCCATCGTCGGCGTTTCTTACGAGCAACGTACGCCTATCACTGAAAGTGCCGGCGGCCCGGGTGTCACGACGCGGTATTTTTAGAACTTTGGGTAGAAGGATCGTTCGCAGCGCAACAGTTTGACATCACGAGGAGTGGCGACCGATTCTGAACAATTTGTTGCGTCTTGGATCAATCCATTCCCCAAATGGAGACCCCGGGAAAAACGGCAGCCGTTGAAGTGCTGATGTTGACGAACGTCAGGCTTTCAGGCACCTCTCTCAAGGAGCGAAATCACCGCAAATGATTCAGAGGCGTTGACGCGTTCTCAATTCAAATGCATAGCTCCATCCATCCATTCATTCATTCATTCGTTTCTCCCCCCTCGAAGCGAATACGTGCGACCGTGCTGGAGCGGTTTTCTAGTGCCGAGAGACAGGTATGCGACGATCACGGGGAATGATGAGTTTGGGCCTCCAATACGAAGCTGGGCTCGATTCAACTGTCGACTCATCACGTTTGGAATCAATATTCGGCTTCGAGCGATTTTTGTCCTCGAACCCTTCGTCACCAACGCTCGTATTCCGGATCTCGAAAACTAAAAAGACTGGTTTCGCGCGCATGCGCGCCTTCCTTGCTCTCACGGAGGTTCGCGCCCGTCTCCTTCCGGTGGAACCACGTAGACAAGCCTACGTGTTTCGCTCAGGATAAGCCCTTCGTCCGCGCTTCTACTGTGCCCGAAGTGCACGACCGGTGGTGGATGCATAGTTTAACCTTCCCGCCCACCCAGGTTAGCGGTCGTGGGTTTTGTTCGGGCAAAGGTTCTCGGTGAAAACAGCCGCTTTGGGAGCGGGAGCGTCGGTGGAATTCAAAAATCGGCGGAAACGGGAAGGAAACTGATGGCGAGGAGCAACGATTCGACAAAAAGTTAGACTCTGCATTTGAAAGGAGCGCCGAACCCCAACCGAAGCGAAAAACGTCGGGAACGAAGCCGAATATCCCATTCCGGCTGTAATCTTCCATCTGGTTTCGCAAACTTGGCTAGCTAAAATAACCTATTCCTCGCTTTGCTCCTGAAAAACTCCTGTTTACCCCATCCTTTTCTTCCTTGGAACCCGCGCCGCGTTCGATGTCGTCCCGACTCGTACGACAATACTCAGGAGACTAGAGTCTCCGAGTGCCAAACAGTAAAGGTACAGAAAAACATAGTTACAATGAAACACCTTCCTTCGCAGAGTCCGGCATTGATCAGTGACTGAGGCTCTTCATTCATTCACTTGGAGAGTCTTGGAATATAGAACTTTTATCGGATCGAACGAAAACGTGGCGATATCCGATTTCGCCCTGAATCCTCGTGTTTAGAGCTTCATCAATCTATCAACTCATGAATGAATCGATCGAAGGTCGACCAGATCGATGATATTCGCCCAATCATCAATTCATATGGATAGATGAGGGTCGAGAATGAATTATGCCCGAACTTACAAGCTCTAGTCATAATGATGCTCTTTGGCGGTTGGAGTGGTGTCATGTGGCAGGATGCCGGCTCTGAACGAAGGTCGCTCAAGGGCTGCAACTTAGAAGTTCCTCCTAATGTCAAGGTCTTTCTTTGCACAAAAATGAAGTCCCAACTTGGTTTGAGGCGGAATCGATGCAACTGGAGGGAGTTCGTGTTGATGGAGCTTCTTGCCATCTGATGTGAGGCTTTTGACCATTTGATTTTCGGCTTTCCAGAGAACTGAACCTCAACGCAGAGTCGGTGCTTCGGCGTTTGAGAATGACTTCCGGTGTGCAATATGTGTTTTCCGTTCTGTTGTCGTCGTCAGAGGCAAGGGGTCGGCTTTCGGCGGAACATCGCAGTTTCGAAACCGAGGAGGGTATCGCTGCGTCATAATTCGTCGTTTCTGGCTCAGCATCGTTCGAAATTGCTTTTCGGTATGTTGGCGCATACATCCATCGCGCCTTTGCTAACACAAACATCATCAACTCGCACCGCATGGTCGCGCAGGTTTTGCGACGCTCCGTGGCGCTCAAGTAGTGTCCTCGAGTTTTTATTGTCGCCAGTGGTGGACTCGCAATCTCTCGGCAGTGCCTTTTCGCCGCCGTATTACAGCTGTTGTTCGTCGTCAGCTTGGTTCCGTTGTTGCAAACATTCATCGCACCTCAGTGGAACTCTGCTGCAACGGAGCATCTACCTGTCAGGATGAAAGCTAATTGTCGATTAAAATGAAATTTCCTAGCTCTACTTGCCAGTTTTCAATGATGGTCCACTGTATCCAAGCCACTTATGACGACGTTTCATCATACTGCAACGGAGGTCGAGAGAACGAAAGGAAACTCCGAGGTCAGCGAGACCTTTGAAGTGAATTATTAACGTCTTCCGCATCCATTGACTTAATTTCCTCTCCTCTTTCGCTCGTCTCAGGCCTCTTCCTACTCCTCAAAAAAATGAACAACATTGCAGATTTTGAAATCGAACTGCCGAACCGAGACGATCTGTGGACGATCTCGTTATCGGTGAAGGCGAGTGATCTCGCCTCTCAATCCTTTGAAAGCGAACTCCTCCGGGCTTTTTCTGCGCGAATCTAGGTCCAGAGGTAAATATGGATGAGTTCTGGAAGAGTTCGAGTTCTGCTTTGCGCTCCGCTCATTCCGAATCTCAGAAGTGGTTCGGCACCGCGAGTTCAAATGCCAAAAACTCGTTCGCTCTGACGAACCTGATGATACTTGACTGATTTGATCCCCTCCGAATGGACTATGTACAGCTGCACGTTTGAGGTCAGGGTGACTGGAGGAAACGAATCAATTCAGAGTCGGATTAGCCAACAACGTGGAGCGTTCGTCGACTCTCTGTGTCTGATGTCATTCGGTCTGACTGAACTGAATGGCCAGGAGTAAGAACTATGTCTTTCTTAACCTTTTATGCACACACACTCTTGCAAATACACAATACGTCCCAATAAGCATGCCGCGTACACTGTACGTTGACGAACGGACGAACGCTCGGACTATTGGGCTTATAGTGCACATACAGAGCAAGGACGGCGACGGCGGGCTCTATTATGGAGCACAAATATTTGTTCTACTCTACATCCATCGAAGCAACGAGCAGCAAATGAGCGAACGGCACGGCGGTAGCCTTTGCAGTAGCGGCAACAACAACAACAACACGGTGCTGAGCAGCCCGCCCGCCCGGCCACGCGAGCAAGCAGACAAGTTGTCAAACAAACCGTCAAAGGCCGATCATCAAGTAGCATTGGATTAGGAACATAACAAACAAAATGATGTTCACCGATCGATGAAGGGGATCATCGCCGTTCGTTTTTACTTTGGTAAACGGCTCCGAGAAAACATCGGATCAATATATTGAAACTGAGGTTCGACGAATGCAGAAATTCCGTTTAGCAAAAGAATACTTAGAGCGGCAGTTCTCTTCTAAAAGGCCTCAGCGGTGTCTACTTCTCTCGATTCGTTTAATATATCTATCTCTGTACGTGTCTGCAAAACTTACTCACATGAGACATGAAGGACTCATCCGCGAATAGACGCGTCAACGAGTGGCGCATTGGAAGCCCTTTGTCGCTTTTTTCGATGCACAACTTGAGGTTTTCGCGGTTCGGAATCTCTTGACTGAAGAGGAGAAATATTCACTGTCTGCCGCTCACAAAGGGAACCTGACTTCCCTGTATGGAACGAGGGCTTACGTAGAAGATGCACTTGTTCGTTTTCCAAGATCCGCTTTTCCCGAACGCAGCTCTCGAGCCTCTATTCCCTGTGTATAGTTTCTCTTACGAAAATGATGGAATCGAAAAACGAAAGGGACGCACGAAAAAGCTCCTGGCGCTAATACCCCGGTCCGACGGCGGCGCCTGACGTACGCCAGCAGGGCTTGCGTCGTTCATAAATATTCGGAGTCCGAATATTTACACTAACAGTTCAGAATGAACAGCCTGATGTCAACCGTCCAAATAGCGGCGGCGGGTCGACCTAGCCAGCGAGGTGATGAATGACATTGTGTCGGTCACAGGAGACCAGCTCACAATATCACACGACGTCCGGGAATACGTCCAGCCAACATCGCGACAAGGGGCCTCGACGAACAGAAGAATGGATGGATGGATGAATGAATGAATGAATGAATGAGTGAAGGACTGAATGAATGACTAGCAGTTCGAATGAATGGAGGTCTCCGGATGGATGGTTTCGGACGACGAGACGGTAGAACGGTCGGCGTGAGCATTGGCCGTCATGATGATACGAAGCGAGCCGCGACCAAACGTGGAAAGGCGAAGAACGAAGAGGAGCCGGCAAGCAACTATCTGAGCCAACATTGTCGCTCAACGAACACTTCTCATAAAACACCGCTCGGTCCCTCGAGGAAAGAGCCAGGCTTAGTCCCTTTTTGCTTCGACTGCACAAAAGAACACAAACAGACTGGGAGGCCCTGCCTGCTCCCGCTGTAGCTTTTTTTTGATTTTCATTTTAGTTCCTACCTCCTGTTTTTTTTTCTATCGTCTGATTTTTTCTTCTCCCCCGCGATCCAATCACAGCATGTGCGGTGAAGCGGGCTCCTCGGGGCGCGCGCCCTTTCCTCCGTCTCTTTCTTCCGCTCAGTCTTTGTACTGTTCGGGTACTCGAGCCTCTATCACTGAAAGTTTTTATCTCGTCCATTGCAGGTTACTGGCCCTTCTCGACGTTCGTGTGCACACTGTGGGTCACTTGTGACGTCCTCGGATGTTCGGCGTCGATTCTGCATCTGTGCTGCATTTCGGTCGGTCGCTACATCGGTATTCGGAACCCTCTGAGAACTCGACAGCGCACTCAGTACACGAGCCGACGGAGCGTGTTGACTCGGGTGGCCGGAGTTTGGATCCTGGCCTCGGTGATCAGCTGTCCCTTGCCTCTGCTGGCTGCCCACGATATCGAAAACGTGCGGCCGACCAACAACTCGTGTGCGATTAACAACCGATTCTTCCTCGTGTTCGGCTCAATCTGCGCCTTCTATCTGCCGATGATTGTTATGGTCATCATTTACTTCCTAACGGTACACGAGCTCCACAAGCCCCCGGATCTGGCGACGGGCGACGAACAACAACAACAGCAGCAGCAGCAGCTGGAGCCGCGGGAGCAGCAATCGCCGACTCCATCGCGTTCGGCCGCCGCGGCTGGCTCGGGCGGTTTCTCTTCAAACGGGAATACGGCGTTGGGAGTTTCGTTTTCGCGCATAACGTCCACCAAAGCGAATGGATCGGCGTCAAGCACGGAAACGTGCCCTTGTATTCTTGCAGTACGTACGGCACGCGCTTTGAATGAACGACGGGCAACCAAAGTACTCGGTGTAGTATTCCTCCTGTTCTTCGTGTGTTGGTCGCCGTTCTTCGTGTTGAACGTAGTGCAGGTTCCCTTTGGGAGCGATTTCTTCCCGAGCTACATCGGCACCGGCTTCTTGTGGCTCGGCTATCTCTCGTCGACCGTGAATCCTCTCGTGTACACTGTCTTCAATCGGGTGTTCCGTTCGACGTTTTGGCAACTTTTGACGTGCCGTTGCGGAAAACGACGTCGCCGCCTTCTCTACACAAACACCATACGAGGCCAGAGTTACGGGACGTCGAAAGACGTGGTTTCGTGGTCATTTCGTTCAACCTATCGTCAGAGGGCGGACGCCGGCCTGGTTGGCGGACCTACTTTGCCTGGACATCCCGAGAGACCGTGACCCGAAACCTTTCCCACAACAGCGACGCCACCGTCAGCTGCTGGGGAAGTGGAAACTTCGTTGTGAGCAAAGTTTTCAAACTGCACAGTGACCTATCGACTCAACATTGACAGACAACGGTGTCTGCCGCACTATTACGGTAGAAGCTAGCGTACGGGAGCCATCCGATGATCCGTTTGCTTTTTCAGGCACAGACCCAGACCTGTGAGTTTCACGACTCGCAGCGCTGGCTGGATCCACTGTGCCAATTGATGCGTTCGCGAGCACAGAGCAAACAATTTCAGCAAAAACTCGAAAGTATTACCTGATGTTGTCCTCGGAACGGAGTCCTTTTCAAAATGAGGTCAACAGCGTCCCGCAGGAGGAGCGAGCCACAGGACGTTACGACATAGGATTGAGTGTTGAAACGATTTTCAGGCGGAACGTATGCGCGAGTTTTTGATCGGGACTCGGGAAGCTGGCACGAAACCGATTGTTGATATCTGTTAGAATGAAGACATCAGAAGGATCAGCTGTGTTCATCATCAAACACTCGCTCCGGATTTCCCTCGAGAAAGCAAACGCGACCTCGAATTCTGGAGATTTAAATGATCATTCCGGTAGTCCAGGTCAGAGGTTTTGGCTTTTTCCTCAAACCGGTCCGCGCAAATTGATCGAGGGAAATCGGCTCTACTCACTTTCAATTTAGAAATGTTCGAAACGACTGTTTCCAGATTTATTTAGACGGAATCGAACTGTTTAGCAACGAATGATAACTTGAAGTTGCAGTACCGACGGTAGATTGAGGAACCAATGGTGCCACGGTACCCATGATCTGAAAAGTACACAACTGTACATACGAGTCGAGTATTGAAGCCAATACTGACCGTTTTTAGAAACCTGCCAGGAGACAGTTCTTAGCCCGGAAAAGTGAAAAAAATAAAGTTTTCGAGGGGAGGGGGGGGGGGGCGATATCCCCTCCCCACGTGTTTCTGCCGAGTCCATTGGCAAGGGCGCCTCGAAGGAAACGGCTGTCTCCGGTCGATGCAGGCCGTGATTCGACTGCGTTTATTTGTTGTTCTGTTCGTTATGCTTTCGAATCCAGGGCACTCCTGTTCCATTCGAGTTTGTTCGGTAGGGTTGTTGTTGTTGTAGAAGCCTCAAGTATTTCCATGATCGCATTCGGCTCCTGAGCTCCCACTCACATCAGAGTGTCGCACAAGTATCTCAAGCTCAAATATCGGAGTCGTTCAGGCATTTCTAAGCAGAAGAGAAACCCCAAGGAAAATGAATATCGATCCCACAGGAATCCTCAGATTGAATGCCTTATCTTCCCCTCTGTAATCAGCACGACCGTAGATCAGTGAACATTTCCTACATTTTTATGTGAAACGATAAGGAACTGTATAAAGTACATACCTACATATGTACAATATATACATCATCATGTGAGATCGACGATGTACATACACTACATTTTACATGACCACTAGTGTACATATATTGTTGGATTGATCAGTCAAGTCATATGAACAATAAACGTTAAACTTCAAAACGAATCCTCCTGTTTATTCACTTCTATTAGATGGAAGCAAAAAAAAGTTTTAAAACGAAGAAAAACTTTTTTGATCCGACCCCATCGAGTGCTAGCACCTTCACATTACTTCTCCCCCTTTGCCACTGTGATTTTTTCCCTAAATTTGCTTTGGGTGTTACCGAAACTTCCCTGAGAGATCCTTTTCCAGAGGAAGTGCGCTCTCGTAGATGATCCACCAGTGTTTGTTACGAGATTACTTCTCTAACCAATTAGAGTTGAGAGTTTATCGATCTTTTGGGACGATTGTACGAAACTCAGTGAGATCCACGGGGAAGAATTTTCGCCGTTTTCTCGAGAAACAAAAACCAAAAGCCAAATGGAGAGTAGCTGTTTCGTATCCGGGCTATTCGATTGTCAGGGGTCGTTCTGTTCATTCCAAAGACTTCGCCGTTTCGAGCTGAATCATTTGCAGAATTCAAATTAATCTACGACCCCCATCTCAGAGAGTGGGGCAAGGGGGCTAATTAAGGTGACTCGGCGCGTCCATTCGTTGACGCTCATTGTGGCCACAGAATCGCCTGATTTCGGAAGCTGGTTGGTTGTCGTTGATGACATAAGCGGTGGTCTGCTCGCCGGAAATCGGTTCCAGTTTAGATGAGCGCGGTCAATCACATGACCCACAGTCTAATTGAACAGCCAGACGGTCGGCAATCGTCCGCGCTCTGCATATCCGGATGGGGGTCTAATTTTTTATTCCGGTTTTTCATGGTGCTTCTACGCGCACATTCGCTATCTTATCACGATCGGACGAGCGGCAAGAACACGTAGCGCTCTATGGCGTCATCGCGTCCCGCCAGTCTAGCGACGGAAAACCCACCCTCCTGACCCGCCGGCTTCGTGTTTGGATAATGACCTGGCAATCGATTAATAATCCTCGATCGCCATCCATTTATCACGGCTTTATTCAGGAGATTCTCCGCACTCTTGACAGCTGATGAATTCCACGAGCACCTCGGGTTACGAGCGCCGCTCAAATGATTGCGTCGGATGTTGCGGCCTTGAAAGGATTTGAAAAATGAGTTCAATATAGTCAACTGGAGGCAAGGCAAATTCGTCCGAGGTGGCGAAGCGACTTTCATAACGAAACAAGTCACAACACGCCATTCAGGGGACTGGTGCCCTCGCCGCGTGAGGAGCGTTTCAGTGGACGAACTCCAAGAGTAAATTCCTCGTGAAGCCGAGACCGGAATTTCGTCTCGAGCCGGGCTTCGATAACTCTCCGAGAAAAGTTTCGATTTCGAAGAAGTTGCGAAGTTATTTTGCAAGGAAGGAGACTCGGCACGTGGTCGGCCGCTTGGATTCTTCCGCCAAAACAGTCGAAGCGTCCGGAAGGAAATTTCCGTCCACTGGATCTTAACAACTGGAGAGGATTGTTAGCGGAGTTTTTGTAGATCCTCCACGCTTGGATCAATCCTCGATATTAGGTTCGTGCGCTGGATTTGAGCCAATATCGAGCCAAGAATTGGCTAACGTCTCTTTATTCGCACGCAACGTTGCGTTCGTCGATTCCTCTCTCTCTCCTCAACTTATTCTTTCAGCCACCCATTCTTCGATGCACCGTTCATTCTCCGTCGTGCTCGATTTTTTCCCCGTCAACGTCACCGTTCCTCTCAACACAGGGCACCGTGCTCTCCTGGGAACTCCTGAGACACTATTTTCCCTTCTCCTCTCTGCTCCTCAAGCTTCATTTTCTTTTGTGAAAACACGAGTGTACGAGTGTTGGCAATATCGTTGCGGGAAGACCTTCGCTCTTCTCGAGAGGGCGAACGATTGTCGTCAGAACGGAGAAATGAGAGGTCCTTAATAAGGACAAGCGGGACAGCACACGTTGTCAAGAACAACCCCCCAAGAAGAGTCGCTGAGACTCTTTCGCGGTCGCAGTGTAAGCCGGGTTGTCTTCGACTGCCTGTGGTCGATTTATCTTCCGTCCTGGCTTATCGCCGAACATCCTATTCCGGTTTCTTCACCAAACGACAATGTCAGACTCCTGGCTCTAGTCTGCTAAGCCACGACACCTAGAAAACGAATCCGCCGCCCGGAATGGCCAACGTCCAGGCCTGCCGTCGTTAGGAGCGAATCTGTACATCGCAAGCATCTCGGAAAATGTCGCTAGATCGACAAACAAGTAAGAAAATGTCAACGAGTTTCACAGTGAGAATTATTCACTTCAAATCGTGGGCAGTAATCAGCCGAGCTTTATTTTTCTTCATCTTTCGAGACGATCATAGAAAGTCTCTTCCGACCGCCACAACAGGGCACCGGATCGAAAATCGCCTGACAGCTGTCAACCTTGGCGACGATTCCCCAGAGTTGACGACAGCAGACATTCTCTGAAACGAGAAAGACTCCTCCCATGGGGCGCGGAAACAAGAGGAAGGTAAGCAACAAGCTTCAAGGAAATACTCCGGTCAGCCCAAATTGAGTAGCGTTCGAAAAGTGATGCGAAAGTTCTTCTTCTCTTCTTATACGATGTCGATTCGAACGTGTCCTCGAAACAAAATGCTCGTCAACACTTCCAATCGCCCAAACCTCTGAGGAGGCTTATGGAAAGCAGAGTTGATGTAGGGTAATAGCCGTAATTATCACGAAAATATCAATCAGTGGCCTCGATCTGAAAATCGCTGACTGGGTGGACATAGGTACGAATTATCTTCACGAATCAGTGTCAGACTTACTGCTCATTCAGTGAACGGAACACCCAGAGTCGCTCACCGGAATCATCTCGTGACTGGTACGAAGGGCACCCTCGGCTCAGCTGACTGATTGGAGGGCCGTAGCGACCTTGAAGACACTTCCGATCGGTGACGTCGACGTTGGACGAAATCGGAAGGGACTGGGGAAGAGCTTTTCCTGTTTGGCCCACGGAGACCAGCGGACACAGGCAAAGTGTGGTAAGGTCAACAATTTTCCTCGTTTTCCCGAGAAGAATTCCCGCTTCCTCAGGAAAAATGTCGGATGGTTAACTTTAACGCCATTAATTTCTAGTTATTCCACCGTCTATTCCTCGTTTTTCCACTTTTTTCCAGTTTTTCTCGAATATCATGTATAGTAGGGAGAAATCCCTTCGGATGAGAGGCCTAAAAATCCGATTCCACGTTGCATCGGATTGTCAGAGACCCCGAAACACGCGGATTCCATTCCATGTATATATGTAAAGTGCTGAATTTCAACCAATCCATTAAAGAACCACGACTTCGCAAACATCATTCGGCCTCCTGTCCTTTCGCAGGAGACTATTCTCGTCCGCGAGTATGAGATTTGTTTGCACGTGCAGTGTATACGGCGTGCTCTCCGCTTCTGTCGGTCTAAATTCGAATAAGGAGTTCCGAGTCGCAAACTCTCCGTTTCTCTCACTCCCAGAACTCGTCGTTTCTGATATCAGTCGAAACTCACATTCGATCAATCACCCTAGATATAAATAGGTGCATCGATAATGCAGGAATTATTCTCGACTCCAGTTTTATTCGCGAGGAATATTCCGGGGCATTTCGAGATTATTTCCAAATCAGAGGAATTGGCACTTCAATGTACTTTATTAAGAGAGAATTACGAAATGTCGCGAAAGGCTGAGATTCACAGCCACCCTTCTCTTGTCCACTCTTTGTACTGATGGGATGAGAAGGACGATGATCAATTCTTGAGATCAGTAACCAGCGCAGCAATTTGACATTCGAGTCCGCTCGTGCGAAATCAGGACTGAAATCTCGTTCTTGAGACCTGACTCGGAACCACGATCAGTTGTGGTTCGAAATCATCTTCTCATTCTAGATTCTCGTCAGTTCGGCCCCAAAGATCGGGTATCAGTCTCTGGTCGACGTTCAAGGTCCGTTGTGTTGCAATTATTTTGAAAGTATCGGACCATAACTTCCACAGATCTGCGAAATTTTTCTGGAGCCGCGGTAAATTCCGTCGAAAATAAGTTGAACTATTCAACCAGCGCGTTCCGTTCGGACAGTACACCTCTCCGGGGTCCGCTTTATCGCCCACCGACTCTTTTGGGAACGGAATCCTGGATAGTTGGCCAGCACGCGTTGTTCTCCAAAATGAGGTGATTCCGAGAGTGGCCAATGGTCAATAGAGCCGGTTTGACTGCGTCTCGAACCTGAATATAGTCCGTTTGCGGAATACTCGTTCCAGAGCACCTTTCAAAATCTATTCTGGAGCTGGCCGCTCGGGAAGAATGGGTCTGCAGTGAATTCCCATGATGTGATTCGAAACTCTCGCCGCTGACCTGTTTTAGAGGAAACAATTTCAAGCTACAGTGAACTGATGCCCCGGAAGCCGGCGCTGAAACGCACACGATTGGCCGCGAAATGGATTGGGGAGGATTATTTCTCGTCTGAAGGAACATCTGTCTTCTCTCCTAGTTGCTTCCTTTCTCCGATGTTCTTCCGTCGTCGCCTTTGGTTCTTCGGGCTCGGCTTGCCGGGATCAGCCTGAAGTTTAGCTTTACTTGATTCTCAAAGTGGCATCGTTTTTGGAAAAGGTCATGATGTTGTTGCTGCGGCAGTAGCAGCGGTGATCGTGTGCGCAATGGGAACGAGGATAAGACGGCGTTTTCCTTGCTTTCGCCTTTCCAAGTAGAGGTGGTTTTCGAGCAAGTCAATTTGTCTGCGCGTCTCTTCGGTGGCCAGCCACTCGTGAACGCTCTCAAAGATATCCCCTGTTCTCTCCAAGGCAGTGCTGCGGCTGCGGAGCGAGCGTAGCGAGCACCGCGCTCCACCGCGCCTTTCGAGGTCGTGGGAGATGTGATGTATCCTTTTTTTTTTGACAGCGAGACCGAAAGCAACTTCTGCGATAAGATAATGACTATAGTATGCAATTAGTTTCTGCGCTTCGTTCTCGGAAGGAACGACCGACCGACCGACAAACTTCGGATGGCTTCGTGGTTTTGGCCAACCGAAACTTTGCGCGATCTCTTGCAACGAGGCTACTTGGATCCGAGTGAGTTAACACGGAGTTCGATAACATTACAGCTCGCCGGAGCGAACGATTTCCCCCTGGAAAGCATTCTCGATCATTGAGCGTCTTTTACGGTCAGTTCTGACCTTTAGCGAGGTGATGCCCTGCTTATGGCATCACATTTGTCAGGACGAAAATCAGATCGATCGCTTCGTCGGATTTTGGGGCGGGATGCCGGTCGGTCGATAGATGAATCAATATTCTTCGAGCGGCTTTCATCATTATACGAGATACGACCCCGAAATAGAGCAAGAAGCTTGCGAATTTATTTTTGATGTTCTTCAAATAGAGTGGGAGTGGCTGAACGACCAGTTTTCCATCAGATCGAACACTGTGTTCAGAACCTCCATGAACTCTCTCCGACGTTGCGAGATTCGCGTCTTCCACTGAGAATGCCGCAAAAAAACGCTAATAACATCATGGAATTCATCAGCATGGTGTCGGAGTATGTACATACCCAAATCGAAATGTTCGACCTATCTCACGTTCGGGGATCAAAAAAGGTTCTGAAGACATCTAAATTTCAACTTTTCACTTCAGGTGCGATCATGCTCACAATCAGCGGAGTCCATGCTGCTGCGTTCACATTCCGCAAGGATATTCGAACTCTCCGAATTAACTTAGTTCTCGAGCCCGACGGATGCCGCACTATACTTCCATTTTGAATTAGTTGCATCGAGTTGTTTGATCGTCAATTTGATTCAAATCAGATGAATTCCTAATCAATTCTAAGGGGTTTAAAGGTTTCGGGACGAATTTCCATATTCGTTCCGCTTCAGAGAGGGAGCGATCTTCGGCGAAAAGTGCATTGCGCGGCGTTTCAGTGGAATGACTGACCGCATCAATCTCTTGTCATCCTCGTTTGGAAATATTTCGTTCTCGCATATAATATATGAAGCTTTGAAAATCTACCGGAAGTCGGAAAATGGCAGAGCCAATTGCTTAGGAATGTAGGAGCCAAGGAATTCGGCTTCGATGTTCAATGTCCCACCATTGTTTGTAGTGTCAGACGTCAAATACCGTGAGGGATTATTCTGAAGTCAGCTCTAAGCAAATTGAATCTAGGCACATATTTACATATTGGATTATGTCGGAAGGAGGAAATTTCGAATTCCCACAGGCCCGATATGGAAATTGTGGGTTCGGCCACAGATATCGGATGGAATCCGTGTTTTTTTTTGCCAATGTCTAGATTCTAGATGTTCTAAAGCTCTCCTCACCTTGTGAGTAGCAGTGAGTCATTTGAAGGATACCGTCACTCTGTCGGATCAGATACCGATCCTGTCGCTCTTCTAAGTGGCGTCACGTTTTCCACGAAACGCTTCGAAATTGTGCTCTGACTTCCTAATCGTCCGTGTTGAGTTTCTATCTCCCTGCGTTGGTTGAATTAAATTACATAACATTAGTTAAGACATCGCGAACACGCCTCGGGTCCTTCGCTAATCGAGAACCTTCGTCAGAGGTCCGGGTGGAGTTCGCGGCATGGGGCTGACAGATTTATTTAACTCGTTGTTTCCTCCCAATCCATCGGTCGAATCCTATAAAATACGCATCAGATCCCCTCCTAAACATCGAACATCATGGAGTGGCTCTAGTGCCGATAGCTCGGTCGTAATCTCTGAGCAGCTGCCGTGTCTGTCGTAGCTTCACCGACGCTCGTTTCCGGATCTCCATTTGGAAAGTGAACGACGCCCAACAGGATATCCTCAGCATTGTCCCTGGCGTCACGTAGCAAAACCGAACGGAACGGCCACCGCCGAGCGAAGCGAGTTCCAATCCACGCGATCCCGTCGCGTCGGTGGAAGTGACGCTTCTCGACCAACACGGTGTAGATTAGGCGAGCGTGTCGGTTTTATCGCAATTAGAGCAAGACAATCACTAATTACAACAACCAGAGAATGAGTAAGCGACTCGAAGAGAGAAAAGGCTTGTTCCGCCGTCGGAATCAGGGGCTCCGCCGAACGAGTCTCCTGAGTCTACGTGACCTGTGAACGAAACACTTCACCCCCGAACAACAAAGACACCGTTCCTAAATCCGAGTCTGTTCCCTATTTCTCGACTGTCAACGGCCGCCAGCTGCCGAGGTTCTTAACGCGTCGTCGGCGTCGGCGGCATTCTGTTTGTTGTCAATCGCCGTGTCCTGAGACCTCCTGCAAGGATTTCCCACCTGATGTCCTTAGCCGGGCTCATTCGGATTAGATTCAGAGCGTTCGGTCGGGCATTTGGTCGCGAATCTGAAGCAAACAGATTGAAGTTGCGTTTCCGAATCATTCGCGTCCATTGCAAGGCAACCGAATCGTCGTCCGTCTCCCCGAGAACTTCATCCAAGATCTGTCGATGGACGCGAGTGGTTCCCGGACCTGTACTCGGGTTCCCGCGACATCCCAGCCTGGAGGATTGAGATTTTTTCGAACTTTCCTGAATGTAAATTGCGTTCAAGAAAGTGAGCCACGCATGCACGCACGCGCCCACTTATTTCGTATGAATCTGAATTACAATATTTGAGCCCGGAAGACGCGCACGGCTGCAAGGTACGATAGAGAAGAACAGGAGAAGAGAACGGGGGCAGACCAGGATTGCGACTGGAAAAGAAGAACGGAACGGGAAAACTGTGAAACAATGTGGGACGAGAGGAAATAATCTTGGAAGGAGAGAAAAATTTAGCTGTGGGCGGGAGGGAATGAAAATGAAAAGGAGTTGTTGGGTGCAAACTGAATGTGTGGGCGAGGAGTGAAGAACGAGATGCTCCCCCGCGTCCCCCACATTTCACTCTCTCACGGTTTTCCCATCAGGAATGAAGGAGGGGAAGTTTTCACAAATTGCAAATCATCCTTTAGACACCGAGTTTTTCGTATTCTTTCGTGTTTGAAAGAAGAGAGGAGATTATCGTTTGCGCATTGGTGTAGTAGAGTGGTGTGGAATAAAGCTTCAATCTCGTTAGTCAGGCCCGATAAGGGGAACGGGGAACTTGGAGAGTTCGCTGACGCCACCGCTGTTCCGCTCTGATCCGTCTGAGTTGACGGAGTTTTTAGCGAGTCTGAAATCCTCCGCATCCAGGTCGAGCTCGTCGTCGTCGGCGGCGGCGGGGAAACTTCCCTCCGGGAATGTTCGTCGAGCCTCGAGTTTGCTGAATGAGTGATCTGGTGTTGAGGTTGAGGGAGAAGAGGACGGATGGAGAAACCTAATTCATTTAGTTTCTCGTTCACGCTCGAGGGAAACCAGGGCGGAAATCGCAGTTTATGTGCGGTGGCTTTTTTTTCTGAAAGCGGAAAACCCCATCCATATAAGCGAGTCACGAGGCCCTTTACTGAAATTCGAGGTGCAGCATCTAGCGAGATCTGCTCGTGAAAATACTCGACATCAAGGATCTCATCAAGGAGATCGTTCTAACGAGACTCTATTCGGAACTGGTCGACCGGTTCCTTCTTCCTCTCGGTTTTAGTTCAGAAACGCAGATCCACTCCGTAAAATGGAAATTCGAAACGAGACTTCGATGTCTCGAGTGCGAAAATCGTTCGGACGAATGGTTCCGAAGAGTCGGCCCGGTCACGACTTCACCTTAAAGACTCTCGAGTTCTGATTGGGTCCCGGAGAAATCATTCCTGACTTGAAGAAAACCAAATCGTCAGTGTTCAACGCTCATTACGCTGAAGAGCGCTTGGGATCACGCCCGATTTCACCTCCGGTTCACCATCGCGAGAGCATTCCGTCGACGAGAATCGCGTTTCTACCTCACAGGGCCATTGCGAAGCGTGTCTGCTTTCTTGGATCATGCTCCACGAGACAAATCGAGAAGCTAACTGCCCTGCCGGAGCTTCCATTGAGAGTTAGATGAAAGAAGTTGCTCCCGGACGAAGAATCTACTCCATTCCCGTTCATCGCAACAAAGCCTTTGTGTACCTAATCCGATATAGCATGTCAGCCGGCTGTTCGTTGGTTCGCTCGCTCGCTCTTGGTCGGCTGGCTAGCTACCCAGTCAAGTCGGTCGGTAGCTCCGTTTCCCTACGGACGTCGACGGCTGAGGAGACCTGTTATCTCGATTCCTCTCTCGCACCGCGTTGTCTTGCCATGTATATGGATGGGGCGAGCGGACGCATCGGTCGTTATCTGTCTGTGGGTATGTCGGTCGTCGGTGAAGCATCAAGGCTCGCCGCAAACGGCTCAGCTACACCGCAAGCATAAGGATTTCTCGGCTTCTTTTTTCCTGTCTCGAATTCTCCCTTTTCCCCCTTTCTCGGCCTCGCAGACAAACACACAGTGGCAGATAGACTCGCGGTGGCTTCACCACATGAGATAAAAGCGGAGTGCGGAGTATTGTGGAAACATTTCCGAACACCCAGATGGGATTCGTATCGTTCCTCCCGTGCCGCACGCCGCTTTCTGACAAACAATGCGGATCACAACGGTTCCACAGATACGGTTGACACAGCTCAGGGCTCGCGCTGCCCGGGCCGCGTCCGTTGTGATCTCGCAGAAGATAATGTCTACGTCGCATGAGACCTTGCCGTCCTAGATAATCGATCGTCGGAGCTCGTGAGGCCTCAAACACTTCAATCGCTCGTTTCCTCGCAAACGTTGGACGTCACCCTGTTCTGAGGGAGCGCAGTGTAAGAGCTCTCCAATATCGTCAAGTGGTCAGAGAAGCGCGGCCCAGACGACGAGTATCGAGGGAATTTGGCATCCTGAAGAATATTCTCGCAGTTTCCTCGCTTCTTCTGGAATTATGGAGTGTCCTCCGATGTCTATTCGTCTTTGATGAACGTTCTCCTCCTCCATACTGTCTCTTTGTTACACTCAATGCAAGCCGTAGATCTGAGGGAAGTTTCACATGGTCTTTCTGAGGCTGTTTTACATCGCATTTCGGTCAGTTTTCCCGAAGTTTGATTCATCCGTGCCGCTTCAGATAACGTGAACAGGAGACGCCGGAATATCATCTATTGGAACAAACGGCGGGCGGGATATTGAGAACGATGTTGCTTCTTACGCCAGGCCTGGGGAAAAAGCTGTCGCATGTCAAGTTCTTGCCACTGGCGTGCTCGCTTTTTCCACGGGATCGACGCCGAAAGATGCGCGACATTCTCAAAAATGCCCGAGGGAATGTCAGGAGAGCAGCGGGGAAGATGCTCCGCTCGAGTTGATTTCATGCATCGACCAAAGCCAACTTCTCGAACTAATTGGGTGTGTCGTTCCGGCGAACGGATTGAGAGGTATTGGTTGCGGATCGTTCGAATTACGGAACGCTCCGTCGTACACGCGCAGTCGTTTGACTGGTTACATACATGTTCTTCTCGCTCCGAAGCTTCTTTCAAAGAAGTAGAAGCGGCTGAATCCTATGGATGAAGAGAGCAGAAGGCTTTTCTCCGCGCGACTTAGGGGATCTGAGCAGAAACGGATTCAGGATTGAAGACAGCGGCCACAGGGACCAGTTGGGGACGTCGCCAGAGAAAGAGGAAAACGCTGGAGTTCGGAAAAAGGTTTCAAACTTTTAAGGCATCGAACTCCGTCGGAAACGTTCCAAATCATCGCGGGTAATGCTGGCAGCCGATCCACAATAGAGCTCCGAGAGCCGGAGAACCCGACAGCCTAACGTTCGTCAGTTGACAAATAACAAGAGTTTTCTCATCAACTGTCGACTCGTTTGTCCAAGGGAAAGATTTCCTCTCCGTCTCAGATCAAAGAAAACGCGTCCGGGTTTCATTAAAACAAAATTTCAGTCACCTATGAGATCATCAAGCCGAGAGATCTTCTGCAAGTTGAGAGAGGAGAGAATGTGACACTTTATTGCTCGCCCCTAAACTTCGAGCTGATCATTTTCCAGAAAACCGACGAATCTCTTCTCGGGGAGTCTAATGATCCCGTCAACTTATTTCAGTGACGCAGGAAGGCGACCGTTCCGCATGAAGCTGCTGCCTCTCGGGAACGATTCACGCAAACACAAATTCGAACTCGACTCTCCGAACGGATCCCGGTTCCGGATCGAGACGAGCTGCATTATTCACAAGGCGCGAAGGAAAGCAGAGATAAGCCGAGTGCTCGAAGCATTGTTCACGGGGCGAACTTCAAAAGTTACTCCATTATAGACGCTAATTGAGAGCGTCCCGACTCGTTTGTTGCGTGTGCACCGCCCGCGGCTGTTCGAGTCTGTCAGTCTCATACGGTCGAATCCGCGTATAAGAGACCTCTTGAGAAGCCACCAAAAAAAAATCTCTCTTATCCTGGTGTCTCCTCGATGCGGCGGGCATTCCTTTTCGTAAATACTGCGTTTTTCAACTTCCTGTTCTCTTGAATGGTCAGAGACTCCATCGCCAGAACTACGAACTTCCATTTCGGTGGAGTAGGACGGTGGAAAGACGCGAAATCGACTACTTTCATTTGTTGCAAAATTATGCGCGCACCCACATTTTCCTACAAAATGTTTGTCTGAAACGTCCGATCGCGTTGACTTTCTTACTCTACTGTGAATCCTAACTCCGGTAAAACGAGAATCCGATAGGTTTCATTTACCGGGTGGCGTCGAACAAGGAGATGTGACCGAATATTGATTAATAGCGGTGATATTTATTCTATAAAGTTTTGGATGAGATACAATTTATTTTTGATCGAGTTTTTTTTATTTTTTATCTTTTTTTTTTTTTTTTTTTGTTGTAATTTTTTTGTTTTTTTTTTTTCTTTTTTTTTTCTTTTCAAATTTTTTATTTTGGTTTTTCTTTTGTTTTTTTTTTTCCTTTTTTAATGGTTTCTTTTTTTTTTTTTTATTTTTATTTTTTCTAATTTTTTTTATTAATTTTTTTTTGGTAAATTGGGGTTTTTATTTATTTTTTTATTTTTTTTTTCCAAATCACCCTTTATCGTGCTCAGTCGAACTCTTTCAGATCCGACTAAGTGAAGGCGAAGAGTACAAGCCGGAGTCAATTCTCTGTTGCGGGAAAAGACGCGGTTTCCGCTGTGATGGTCGAGCGACCTTCTTGTCGGAATGGATTTCGGAACCGGAACGCATCGAACACTTTCAGTGATATTGGCAAACGATCTTCGGTATCGAAAGTTCCGCTTCTGTAAAGAGCAAATTGCCCAGTTGAGGGTATAGTCCAGCGAAGAGCAGGAGACATCATGCGATACCGCTGAAAACTACTTTTCCGTAGTTATTCGGAAACTTCGTGGTATGCGCCGTTGGGTTAGGTTTATGAATATGTCACGAGATTGTTTTCGTCTTCTCTGGATGACTATTTCTTCTCCAGCGCTCTCATCGACTCGTTAAAGCAAAACAGCGGGAAAGGAAGGAGTTTTGCGCTCCTAGACCGGACTCTAACTACATCGAGTTCATCATGCCACGCTACGGTTTTCCTGGATCCGGGGTTTTTCACTTTCCGAAATCTGGAAATGATGGCTGGGGAGTTGAAACAAAGATCTCAAGGCAGTCATGTCGTGGACTCAAACCTCTGAGCTCATTCATTTGATTTGCGACTCGAGCTTCACAAGCTCTGATATTTCATCGGAAATTGGTTTCTCTAGAGTTGTTTTCCTCGCTGAATCTTTGGCAATGAGCTTCAAGGCGTCGATATCGAAGTATTCTGAAACTCTAGCCTAGCATTTCATTTCCGCCATGGTTGGACATTTGAATTCGAATCGTTTCCTCCTCGGAGTTCTCTTGTAAATTGCGGAAATGTTCTATTTCACCGTCAGCTCAGTATCGTCGGCGCCCGGGAAAGAACCACGAGCGGAGCGCCGCGCCGCAGAGAGTGAACCTTTCGGATTACACAAGGTTTCAGGGCTCGCTACCGATTGGTTAACTCCATATAATGAAACCCGAACTATCTTCGAAAGATCCACGGCACGACGGAGCTCGAATCCCTACTTTTCCTCTCGTCGCACTCATTGAAGCAGAAAAGGTTTCAATGTCGTTAGTCTTTTCTCCGTCCGTCCCGTCAGCGAAGCAATCAACACTGGATTGACAATGTGAGTCTGGAGGGCGGGCGGGCGGCGTGGCGGAACAAGAGTTCAATTCGATGAGGTTGATATTGTTTTCCACTTTCTTCTGTTGCCTCGGATTTTCTCATCTAATTTTCATACCGTTCGCTTCATTCTGTCTCAAGGGAACTTTCTTTGCCGAAAGAGGCGGAGAAAAACACGGCTCGCACTCGAATTGTGTGCTCTGAACAAGAGATGTGCGCCTGTCCGCTTGACAAATTGGAATCATGTAAGAAAATGAATATTCTCTGTGGACGTAACACTATTTGCCGTTTCAATCTTCGGATCTCAGACAGTGAGGCTGCAAATGCGGAACGAAACAGGGAAAAAACGCCAAATTCATTGAGTTCCCAGGTCGCAATACTCTCTCCTTTTCTCCTGGTGACGACTTTCGAATCCCATTGGCAGCAGGTCTACGTAACGTCTGTCTCAATTTGCCCGAAAAAGGAAATGACAAAATGAAGGAGAAGAAGATCGAGGAACAAACGCTATTTCAGCCCCGTGAGTGAAGAGAATCTGGCTCCCTTATCGAGAGGATCCTGACGAGCAATAAAGATGGCGCCTTTGTGATAAATGTCGGGGGATCATTAGACGCGCGCTGCTTTCCCGCTCGATGATAGTCTCTCTAGTCTAGGAATGGCCGAGCCGTATATTTGACCGTCCGGCTGGAATATTGGACATACATCGTTTTCTTCTCGACACGATTCGGAATCGCTCCAACACGGGCGGGCGGAGAACAGCGAAGGCGGCTTTGAAGGGATTTTCGGAGCTCATGTTCGAGTCAGAGATCTCGATCCGAGCGGAAGAAATTCGTCCAGAATAAAAATCGAGGAACTACGACAACAGGAAGGTGTCACTCAATCGTCGATCTTGGCGGAAAGCTGCGATCCCTGTACAGCTTTCGGATTTCTCGTCGCTTGTCGCGTAAACTGGGATCCAATGGAAGAACAGGACGACATGAAGGATGGGTATTCTCTGTAGTCCGTATCGGAACGCGCGAACGAACAGCGATAATAACCAACGCCTCTCGAAACTTGCTTGAAGGCAGCTCGCAGTCGATGTGTGTGAGTGTTTCTTTTCACTTTGTTCCTTATCGGAACACCGACGCAGCTTCGGAACGGCATTGTCTTTCGACTTCGAGCTCTTTCGGAAACGCAGTCTCGGCTTCGGTGGAGGACTTCGTGTTCTATTCTCGAGCCGAGTGAATGAGAACATTCAACGCTGCTTGAACATCAGGAGAAAGGAGAAAGGCCGCGGCTTATCCTGTGGCCTCCGAAGGAGTGCAATGAATTCCATCGAGTAATGCTATTGGTAGTCCAAGGATAACCTTGACCGTTATCATCCTTTCGGGGAGGTTTTCATTGAGTACGGTTATTGGTTTGAACAAATGCCCCTTGAATCTCTGGCTGGTATCATGATGGGAGAAATTCATCGTTTGAGGTCAACAGCCACGATTGAAGCGATCTGAGAACCGAAATGTCGATGGAGTCGTTAGCACTTGGTCTGTCGCCTCGGTTGGAGTTTCATTGAAAAGTGAGTCGCTTCGCTGCGGCTCTTCGACTTCATTACACAGAGGCGTTTCGCGGGATAACCTTTCTAAATGTAAATAGGATTCTTCAGGCGACGCATTAAACTCACACCTCGAAGAACAGGATTCCAGCCAAGCGTCGAAGACAAACACACGTTCCAGATCCTGCGATCGGCCTCACAGAGAGAGACTCGGTGGTGGATTCCGATTTCGTGAGCTGTTTCACTCAGGAAGCCTTTCGAGGATGTCCGTCCACTGACCGGGGAAACGTCGGCTTCCCATTCGCTCCTGTGTTTCGTCGATGACGACCTGCAGCAACATCAGAGATTCGATGTCGTTTTCTCGATTGCTACGGATACGCTCCACAACAGAATGGAGTCTGGGAGCGGTGATGAGCGAACTTTTTGATGTTCACGGGAGGGGTCGAGCATCCGCCGCCAAAAGATGCCAGTGTTCCTCAACATGTACAATATGTATGAGTCCCACAAGAGATGTTCTTCTTGTCCCACAAGTAGAACATCACGCATTTTCCTATCGGCCGACGGACCACTTTGCTAACGAATTCATCCTGGGTGTTCGTTTTGATTTTTTTCCGTTTTCTCGTTTCGATTCGACTCTTCCTGTTTGCTCGGAGTTTGAGAATTCACTGCAGTGGATTTATCTGCCACCTGTTGTTCTCTCCTCGACGCTCTGCCAGAGTGGCTCATATGTCTTGGGTTCCTGTTGTCCCCTGAGCATTCATTCGCACACCGCTGCGGTACTTTCAGCCCCAATCTTTTATGCGTCTCTCACATCCGACCGAATCCATTCCCGGATGGGCATAGGGTCGCATGCGTAAAAAGAGCATTCTCTTTCGGCGCCGCCGCGGACCGTGAAACCGGGTATGTACGCAGCGCGGTTCACGGGGGGACTGATTCAAGTATGAAGTTCAAGAAGCCTCGGCATCTTGCTCCAGGCGCTCCTTGTGCGCGGCTCCCGCCATAGCCAGCTTGGCATGCACATGCGGAGGATTGCCATTCTCGCCTCGTTCTGACTTTTCGATCCGCCCGAGGGCTTGCGCGACCTACGCCACTGGATTACCGGTGGTGCCTGATCCGAAATTCAAGAGATGCGACCGAGGCGGGCGGGCAATGGCCTGCTGTCATGGTGTTGTGTGAGTAACAACAGCAAAAGGTGGCGTGCTCTTTGAGGCATCCAATTGGGTCTGAGTGCTCGCCACTCAGACGCGGTAAGACGCCATGTGATCATCATTTCAGCCTCGAGGTTTCCGGATCGCAGTGCTCTCCTCGTCTGATTGAGAAACAAGAGACTCCATTTGCTTCCTGGCATGCTTGATAGTTTCACCGCATGTACGGCTACAATCTCGCAGGAACCTTCGCGAGAGGAAAACAAAACAAGTCTCGGATTCTTCGTTGCACGTCATTTTCGTTATTTTGCTGCAAGCGATCTCATCCTGGATGTTCATCAGGGAAGCAGTGATGCTAAAAATTAATCCGTTCCCAGCATGAGTTGTTGTTACTCCTCCGGTCCGCCTTTTGCTCGCAACGTGAACTCGGTGCGTTTTGCCCGCTTGAAGGTTCTGCGTACACCACAAAACTGGGAAGAAAAACTATGTTTTTTTCCTTTCGCGAATCTCCCTGGTCCTTCGAGCTCCACGACAAAGCCACTGTTAGCCGGACGGAGCGTCGTTTTCGAGGGTACTAGTCGAGGTCTCCCGAAGTGAATATGGGAACGGAAGCAGCAGACAATTTCCCAGTAGTAATATTGGTTCGATGTGACAAATCCATTCACATGTCCCTCTCATTCAACGGCAGCGCACATCTGCCGCCGTTCAACTCGGTCGCTTTTGCCCACAGTCAGCGAGCGAGCAAGCGAGCGAGCGAGCGAGTTTGTCTGTGGACCCCTTTATCCTTCCGTCAGATTGGTTTTGGTCGAAGGCCAGACAACTCCGCTCGTCGCACGTCCTTGCTTTGTTTGTTGCTTCTACCTGAAGAAGGTGTACGCGCACGTGACCGTGCTCGTTCCACAGCCTATTCAAGTCTGCGACGGGCGTGATCGACGCCATGCTCTCTGCTTGTCAGTCTCAATGAAATGTGCGTGAGACGCCGGCAACACGAATGAAAAAAAGAAAACCGCCGGAGTTCAAGAGAAGAGAAGCGAAGCATAGCGGCGGGCCAATGGAAAAAGAGAAGACGAGAAACAAAAAAAGTCCGAAGACAAGGAGGGGTTGTAGTGGCCATGCAGCAGCTGATGAGGACAAACGGGGTAGAGGCAGAGAAGGTCGGTAGAAGGGAAATTAAGAAAGAAGTCGCACGCTTTCGCATCGGTTCCGTCATATGCTTTCTCGCAAGGGAAGCAGGCCGTTCGGAACGCGCGAGGTTGCATCGGCAAAGCCAACGCCATCTGTCACTCCCTCGAGCATGAACGGCTTCTCGAGCCCGGCACGTGACGGTTGCGAAAAGCCGCCCTGTGACTGGCCAGCATCCGCCGACCGACGCTGACTGAGATGCATTCGACGACGTTTTCAAACGATGCCTGGTGACGACAGGGCTACAAACCAAACAAGCGGGCCCGAAGCGGACGACTCGAAGCGAAAACATTTGTTTCTCAGGAGAGCGTTTCAGCGAGTTTTCAGTTGGCGGCTCGCGAGTTCGACCCACTGGAACACAATAAGTCGTACGAGCCTTTCACCGTAATGCAGAGCGCTGTCATTTTGAACGACTCGTTCCTACGAAAAATAATTGTTCCGTCGCAGACGCCCGCGCCGGCGAAGATTTCTCAAAACTGGATGGTTCGGTGAAGTTATCACGACTGTCAGATGCTGCTCGACGAAAATCACCGCTCGGCGCTGTGAAGCCACCGTCACCCAATCCGGTGAAGTCGCCCTCTAATCTCGGGATGCGGGAGGAAAACGTTTCCGACGGCGGCCATGTGGCAAAGCGATGCGGAGGAGCCGAGGAACACCAACGAACATCTAATGGCTGTTCCAGAGCGGCGGCCGTCATAACGACATAGCTAACGCGGAGCTCGTTAAGCAGGCAGGCAGGCAACATCACGAGCGACGCTTCCAACCCACGGACGACGGGACGCACAGGTGGACGACTCATCGCAGGGACTGTTTTCGAAATGTTGAAATTTCACCAGAGACCAGCCGTAATTGCGTTAGAAATCACGTCGCAACCGATCCTCGACGACGACGCGACGGCGGTTCATCAGAAAAACTCGACTTCCAACCGCACGGAATGCTGGAGACGCATCCGTCTGGAAGAACACTCCTCCGAAAGATGAAAGATCCAGAGCTGCATTTCCCCGACCTAAGCCGAATGTCGATGACGGGGAGTCGATTCCTCAAGCGGGACTCGTTGCCGCCATCAACGAAGCAGAAACTTAATTTGATATGTGTCTTCGATAATGAGGCTCGGCTTGTTGAACTTTTCACAACATCGAGGGCGTCCCGGCAACCCTCGACATCATCAGTTTGTATCAACAACCATAACGTCACCGGCTCTCGATGAGCGCTCCGCGAGCTGCTGGCTAGTTCCGGAGCACATCACGCTGGAACAGACTGATGTGAGTGAGTGAGAGTGGAACTTTCAGATATTCTTTCGGAATCCGAGGGACAGATCGAGATTTATCGTGTTTTTTGGTCGGCGATTGCCGTCATGAATATTTACCCGCCGTCGATACGACTTGTCGAGCGTTCTTTTGACGTTCGTTTTTAGGTGTGTGAGAACAAAGGAGCGAAAACTGCATTGTTCTGATCGCAGTCGCCCGAGCGGATTCTTCCGTGGGACTGGACGACAGATCCCACGTAAGAACAGAAAAGGATTTTCGTGATTTAGGAGAACGCTTGTCAATCGGGACCAAAAGCAGACGCTTGAGAGATGGACTCCTGAGACCGAGTTCAGAATTCGGAAGGAAGCGGAGCGTGATCTGGGATCCTCAAGGCGTCGATTCTCCCAAAGATCCACTGCAGACACAGAAGAGCCAGTAATCTATGACTTTATTTACTTGCGGTCCGGTTTCGTTTCAATCTTTACCCACAACGCTCTCTGTGAGCGTCATCATGCATTTCTCGAACGCGTAGAATTTCTCGCCTAAGGCCATCCTTTTATCCACTTCGGCTGCTTTGTTCTGAAGACAAAGGAAAAAGCAAAAGTGTGTTAGGTGGATGATCGAGTTCGCAAAGCTCGTCATCCCTCGACGAATCCAACCAAGAATCATCATACACTACATCCCTCAGTATGTACAATGGTCTAGCAAGCCTCCGGAGTTTTGCGCATTTCTCCGTTTCTTGTTTTTCTCTTACTTTCTTATCGATCATTTCCTGCCTCTCGTGCGGTTTCGCTTTTCTGAAAGCCTCCTGTTCGGCGCTGGTGATCCGATGCTTGAACGTGGCTGCGTGAAGCCGTCGTAGGTCGGTGATGTTTAAGTGAATCTGCAAGGAAATGGTCAAGCTCTGCTCGAAATCCTGATCGAACGTCGTGCTCGGAATCCGAGGCCTAATGCGATCCGCGAATGGGGTTTTCTCGACGTCCCGAAATCCCAGATTTCGATACAGAAATGTCGGCACCACGTTCTCACTCAAGTTTTACGGTTTCGTGGTTTCGAGTCGTTGCGTGACCGACTCCACTAGCTGCTTATGGTCGTTGGCCCGAGACCGAAATTTTCCGCACTCTAGCTCTCTCACCTCGTGGGCACAGTTCTCATATTGAGCTTCGATTTCCTCGTTGGTGAACTGTCCACAAATCCAAAAAGTCTGAAGACTGAGAACGAGTAAATTGAGATCTTTCATTTCGAGAATGCAACAAACTCACAGCAGACCGCTCCAGGGTCACTGTCGAGCTCACGTAACCGCTTGCTCTTGCAATAGTGGCTTTGATAGCCACCGCGTTGTCCACTTAGACGAGAAGCTCGCGAGGCAAAAAAAAAAACGCATTCAATGCAAGAGGACGCGGAGCCTCTCTGTCGCAATCAAATTCAATGGACACCAGTGGGCAGGTAAGGTCATGGACTTGCATTGAGTCATTCAGCGGAACGGCTTTCAACGGAACCCATGCAAGCCAGAGACGATCAGATGACAAAGACCTATCCATAGACCTGCATTTGAAACGCGATCTTCGGCTCTGGCCGGACGGGAAAAACAAACGATCCGGGCTCAAGCTCCGATTCGCAGGATCGTCAGTGGCGAGTCATCAAAGCAGGCATTCTCCTTCGGAGAATTTACTTTTCGGAGAATCAGCGCTTGTCGATGATCGATCCTCCCTGTCAGAAGTCGCGGAGTTCGCGCCTGGTTAGAAAAGGATTCTTGCAACTGAGAACTTCGGATATCTTTTTGGAAATTCGAACTTGTGAAGTTGGATCGGAGTAAAACGAATTCCGAGCAACCCTATGTTGGCCGCGAATACATCCAAGATAGAATCAACGAGAACAAACCCACGTTCCATGTTGACAAGAGAGGTTTTTTTCTGTTTGTGAGTGGTCAAACCACTCTGCGCGCCCTGCATGTTTTGATGACGCACCAGTGTTTAGATACTAAACATTATGACTACATTGTTCCGGCGCTGTTTCGCGTGGAAGCAGAGCTCGTAATCACGCTGTCCATCAAATCAGTTATTAGGGAGCTCTAAGCGGATAGAAAGTGAACGAGGTGGTTTAGGGGGATGGTTAAATCAACTCGACGAGCTCGAAATATACATAAAAAGTCATCCGTACTCAGCGGCTTTGGACCCAGTCTGAAATCCATGAATGGATTTGACTAAGCGAACAAAGTGCATCTAATTCACGTTCTTTCTCGATTCTCGATTTCTCGTTGGAAACGATGACTACACGGGAGCCATCGTATTTGTTTGACAATCCCTTCGCTTCGACTACTCACCACGACAGACGGGAGATCTCATGACAAGTGGTCGACTAGTACGGTGGTGAGATACCCCTTCTTCGGTTCGGTGAATATTCCAAGGCGACGGTTCAATCTCTTGTCACAGTGATGGCTGAATCCTCGAATCTTCGGACAAGGCATGGGTCACGAGACCATCGCAGGTTCCATTTCAGTGCTGGACAGAACTCCTCCCCGTCTGTTACGTGCTTATCGGAGCCGTAACTCAATTAGGGCTATCATGAGCCTGCGCAACCACCGGACTCCGACTGGACTGAACATGGACGTACTTTGTTCCACTTGACAATCGAGCTGAGAAGGGTCCGGTTGTCTTCCCGCTCGTGTCAGGACCAGAGAGGTTTTGTCAACAGAAGCCCTCGAATCGTCTGTCAAACTCGGTGGCTGGCCATTCGCACGCAACGTGAATTCAAAAGAGATCCTCGAGTGAATTGTTTGTTTGTCTGGAAGTGAGTTGGCGCGGTTGTCTGTTGAAATTTCGAACTAGCCATTCAGATTCTCGGAATTCGAAAAACCCGTGCGATTCTCGAGGCGAGCAGTTGAAAACCTCGACCCTTCCCTTCATCGTATGCGAGCACTTGATTCATTTTCTCTACATAGAAATCTAGAACGTTCCGACTTTGCGAATGTCTCGACAACTCCACAACATTTCGCTTCTGTGGAATTCGGAAACTCGTCGAGGAAATGCTGTTTTGGAATGAAAAATACTCAAATCGGTTTCGGATGACAGAGAGGGGGCGGGATTCGAGGTGAATTGATTTCCGGATTTCGAGGGCGAACAGTTTTCGCTCGTGGAAACCTCGACACCTCTCGCTCTTCGTCTAAGGGAGCCAGCGACGGAAAGGCTAATCTGGGGATCTGGCGCTCACGGACGCAGAACAAGCTCTGCGAGCTTGCTGCTATCGCAAAACTTCTAAACGAAGCCACTTTCCGAAGTTTCTGAAACATTTAAGAGCGATATCGATATGAATGCCAGCGTCCAAGTGCCTTTAGAACAACTCGAGTGGATTTCAGAAATTCTTCCGAGACCGGATGATAAGAATTATCATGTGTCCACTTCGGAAGGAGCTGTAGCCAACCTTCTCTCCGTAGAAAAGCTTGAGATGTCTGTGAACGCACCGCTTTCTCTCAGGATCCGCTATCTCTTCAAAGAGTTTGTTGACAGCACCGGACGGAGTTCCGCATCCTGCTGTCATGGATGAGGCAAACTCATTCCTTGACGTTCTCTATCTTTCTCCGCAACTGTCCGATGAAGTGACCAAACATTGAGGGCGATTGAAACCGACGGCGAGCGCCATCAAACGTTGAGACACGTTCGCTGGGAGTGATCAGAGCTAAAGGCCGACCAGCACCGACCGTCGTCCCGAATGTCGCAAGGACGGCGACATTTCTTCGCGAAGTGTCCGAAGCGATGAATCCGCCGCTCATGTCAGAACCGCGGTCTCGTCATCTCGGTCTCGTCCGCCGCGCTTGACGGAAGTTTCAAATGCCTTGAGAAGTGATCTCGGGATTGTTTCTCAGGTGACGGGAAACCCCAGAAACAACCTGAAGCCAAAGAAACTTTGAAATATAATGAATCTCACGATAACGCATAGCGAAGCGATCCTCGAAGTTCCGAGCAAGTTGTTCAGGCGTACGGGGCTCTGTAATAGGAGCTTGCTTGCCTTCGTTTTCCCATTGACTGACGCGTCGTCGTTAAAATCCTTGCGGAGGCATCCGCCGCGCCGCACGAGACTCGAAGTCTGGAGGAAATCCTTATCTGTGCGGAGAAACCTTCCGTAAGATTGTTGAGTTTCAGAATAAGATACAGCGCGTTTAGTTCAATAGGCATAGTGAAGAGCCCTCGCTTAACGAGCGGGAAACTTTCTGGAAACTCATCGTGGTGACGCACTGCTGTCATTTTGCAGCTCACCTGAACTTTCGCTCTGTAAACCGGAACTAGTTCTTCACTTGAGGCCCCATCAATTTCGGGATCGACTTACCAGTCACTGATGTCCGCCATTTTCCGTTTTCCAAAATTTGCACTCTCCGAGTCTTCAGTTCTTGGTTTCTATAAGGGGAAACTGCCGAAAGGGAAACCGTTTCTGTTCTTTACATTTAGTTGTAAGTCCTTAAATTAGTTCATATAGCCAACCTTCTTGAGATCTTGATGCAGGATGTTTTTTTGTCAGCATTCAACGAGTTGGAGATCGTTGTGACTCTGAACGAGGCAGCGACCATTACGGCTCCTCCGTTGGGAGGAACAAGTTTCCTTTCCGCCAAGGTTTGCGCGTATCGCAGGCTTGCAGCACAACGGAAACTTTGCCGTTTTCCCCTCTCAGATTCACGAGATTTCAATGAGTGCGTCACACTGGTCGATCTTGGTATGCTTTCCAATGACGAATACTCTGGCGGAAGATGCGCACAGGTCGGAAAAAGGAGACAGGAGTCCGCGTGCACAAATCGACGCGATCAAGAACTCGCTATTCAGAGAAGCATTCGCCTTCCGGAACATCAGGTGTAGGCGCTCGTATCTTTTCCCGAAAGATTCCTGTGAACTCAAATTATGGTCGCTCTCGGATCGCGGAGGTTCTCTGGCTGAATCATCTAAATACGGCTGCGTGGCCGCGGCATCCACTCCTGCGCAACGCTTCCCGTTCTTTTCCGCATCGTTTTGTCTCCCAACAGATTTGAGGGGATAACCGGCTGGAACTTTTTTTTCTCTTTTTCGAATTCGAGAGCGGTGTGCGAAAGAGGAAATCTGACGCAGTCACAGAAAAATGAAAATTCCCGCCGACGTTTCCACTGTCTGCTGGCAATCCGATCAACGATGCAGAATTTTTGTTTTTTATTTCGGCACGCATTCCGCACAGCTGGCCGTGACGTCGGGGAGGGGGTCGGACAATCGAATGAAATCGATGCAGAATGACGGAACTCAGTTCTAGTGATCCACGGCTTCCGCTGGCCACCCGACCCATCAGACAATCGGAATCCGCCTTGGGCGTGAATGGACGCCGCGGCTTCCGAACTCTCAGCGGACGAGTCGACGTCCGCATCGATTCTTCGAGCAGTTCCCATCGAGAGAGTTCCCTGGTGGCCTGAAGCCGTCGAAACTTTGAAGATGCATCCTTGAGCGTATCTCAGTTCTCACAATATTTCCGTTCGTCTCATCGACATTTCTTCCGATCCTTTGAATGAAAAGTACGAAAAATTACCGTGCCCATGAACCTGCGTCGGACCGAGGGCTTCTGCGAAAGCAATCCTAATCTCCACTCTTGGCACAACTCTTTTAGTTTTCTCTCAGATTGTCGAGAATTCGCTTTCTTGGATGCCATCGTGTGTGAGCGCCGACTTGGAATTCCAAGCGTCTTCGCTCCCTTGACATCCTTCTTGCCGAGTTCACAGTTTCCCTTGGAACATTTGACCGTGTTCAAACATTTCGCTTGTCTAGCATTCTTCCCTCCGCGGAACCCGACGCAGTGAGTCAGTGCCCTCAACCCGTAACGGATCGGGTGATCACAACCGCGGAACTCGTTCTGGAGCTCAGCTGCAAGAATGCACACTCTCTTCTCGAAACAAACGATTTCGATCACGCAACCGCTTCCAGACGAATCTCCAAGTTTCGATGGCTGCGTCTCGAGGAGTATTTCTGAGACTTTGTTCCTCCAGCCGGGAGAAAGTGTCTGACGGAAAACGTGACTCGATCGATTTGAATCTGATTGATAACCCTCAACCCTGATCGACTGCTCTGCGCATCGAAAGCATGATTCCAATAAAGCTCTCGACTACTCGACTAATTGTAATTGATTCCGTAGCGTTCAATCTTCCGCACGATAACGATGCTCACAGTTGTTCTCTTGAAGTCGAGAACAGAGTGTTTGACTTCGCCGGAGTTCTATGACGACAACCGCGGCGCGCAGAAACGGAGAACCGAAGAGAAGCAATGCAGCGCGGTCATTCTGAAGACTGTCCCCTCGGTCGAATTCATCGCAGCGATCCACCGAGCTCGAGATCTCATTCTTCAGACTCGTTCGAGATCCGAAACCTTGGTTTGGATTCCCTCATGGCGATGCAGGACATAATCGACTACAAGAGTATCTCAGTCGCCGATGCGCAGATGACAACGGCTCAACGGAACTATGAAATCCGTAGTCAGGAGAGAGCTAGGCTTCGGAAAGGTTGGTCGGAATGAATTGTTTTCAGACGGGAACGACCGTCCACTCGCATACTCTCGACGAACGCGAGCCGCCGGCCGAATCCACAATAACCAAGAATTGCTCAGCAGGTACTGAGGCTGAGAGCCCAAGCGGTACCGATGGTGTCTCCGGGATGCGATATGACAATCACAACCACAACAACTATCGACAGAGAATCGCTGTTATAAACTCAAGAGTTTGTACTTCATCGATATCGAGTGAGCCACGGTATCAGCGTCGGTACCGCAAGTCGGGCGCGTCTACCATCGAGACCGTGACGCAGACCAGCGATTGTCTGAAGCGGAAACTCCTCGCGCCCGCACTGAAAGGACGCCAGTTCGCCCCTATTGAGCTGGGGCCGGTTGTGCTTGAAGAGGGATCGAGCGACTTGAACAATCCGATTCATCATCCCAATCTACCGAGGTCGCTCAGTGAGCTGGAGCAGCCGAGCGAGGATCCCCGGAGCAGATATGAAGCTCAACAATCGAATCAGAGAATGGGAGGAGCGCGAGCCCCGACGGAATGTCCTCCGGAACCGCAGGGAGCCGTAGCGTCCGTCAACAACAGCGACCTGCACGGGATCATAGCGAAATCAGTACCGGTGAAGAAACGAACATCTCGATCGACGCGGCTGGCGGAGGTTGAACTGAAACCTCCTCGAGTTTACGGCACGACAGAAATCGGGAAGAAAGCAGCTCTGGCGAGCTCCTCTAAGGTTGAATGAGCTGTCTGCGCGTGTTGGGTGTCCCACGTTTTGTCTGTTGTCGTTAGAGGATGGAATTTATGAAGTTTGCTCGGGAGAAATGATCCTCGAACAAGTCCAGTATCAGATCGATCGATCGATAGCGGGATCTTTGCTACCACAAAGCCGAATCGCACTTACTATTTATAGTACGATACTAAACAATCATTGAATCTTTGAAGAACTTCAGACGATTTCCCGATTTGATTTGCGAATCTCGAAGCAATCCTGTCTCTTTTTCCTGATCGCATCGAACAGATGGGCCGTTTCATCACCGGCACCTGGGGCAAAATAGCTCGCGGCAAGTTAAGCACGAGCACGCTCGTGCAATTGAGTAGGCTTGCTCACAGCCTAGCATGCCTACCACGCGGCAGCAGAATAGCCCGTGGTGGAAGTTTCGCCGCATAACAACTTGCGGCGAGCCGCGTTCGCTCTTGGCATCTCTAGAACGCTCGATTTTGAGTAAAAGAAAAGAAAAATCCTCGCCCTCAAAACCCCGTTACAGCAGCCCTAATATCGGATATCTCTGAGAATTTCCCTCCATGACGTCAGATTGGAGGAACTTAGACCGAGGTTGAGGTAGATTGCTTCGGAAGGGAATCTCGGGATTATTCAGGAGTCCCATGAGATGACCACAGGATACATAAATGAGCATTCTGAGAGTAGAAGTCACGCGCAGTCTTCCCCTTATTGCCCTCGACAGGTTTTCAAGGAACTTCGCTGTATTTCGTTTCTGCAGCGGATCCTACTCGGAAGCTAAAACATTTTGTGTCAACAAGGAGGTCAGATCCGGGAACGATTGACGATCGAAATCACAAACTCGACTTGAGGAGTGGCAAGCTCATTGAGTGCTCGCAGTATCGTCCGCTATAATGACATCGGGACGTTGCGGATTCGACGGAGGATTTTCAGCCCGAGGCGATTCGATGCAAGATGAGTGAAGTGGGAGAGTTTCCAAATTCTGAATAGAAGTCGCCCATGAACTTGCCGAGCCCTTCGTTTGTTTGCTCAATTATTCCGCACGGGCTCTCCGGTATGCGGCAAACAAGGTAATCCGCGCTCGTCGGTCCACGGCCATCAGACCGCCCGACCTCATTATTGTTGCCGTAGCTGTCAACTCCGGCGAAAGATCTCAGCTGCCAACTTCCTGCGGTCAACGTCGTCGTTGTGATGATTTAGGAGATGGGAAGCGCGCGGGACTTGATTCCCGATTTCTAATGAGCAAATTGCGAAGTTTGTCAGTTTGCTGGAACAGGCGGAACTAAAACTCTCACACACTGTCGCAGTATTCGAATCACGTATCGAAAGTCGCATACACGTGCCACCGTTCGGCGCCCGAAACGAAAGATTTCAAGCACGCCACCGTCTGTGTGACCATACTTGGAACTCTGAGGAAAAATTTGCATGGGATCCTTCGTTTCGTTTCGAAACATAGTATTTGTTGAAGAAAACCTGCATGCGAGAGGCTCGAGATACCTTCTTCCAGACATCATCGAATCTGTTCGATCGTTTTCCCTCCGACTTCCAACGAGAGGCTCTCTCCCTAATTTCTCTTGGTTTCAATGTTTCAGTCTCGAAGTAAGAGTCAAAAACACATCGAAAGTGAGATAGCTAAGTGGCTTGTGTGGTCGAGCCATGGGTCAGGAATCGATTCGATCCCCAGCCTTGAGTCTCAAACCTCTAGGTCTGCCTAGAAGGACATATTATTACAGTTTTGACGCCGTTATAGCCGTTTCCCGCGTTCCGAGCGATGGAATCAACTGAAATCAACGAGTCATCTTAGGGGGAATAGTTTAACAACTGTACAGGAATTAAGTAGGCTGCGCTATCGGACCGATTGACACGGACACAAGTCAACTCACTTTCCATCGACGATTGATCATCTTTCCGGCGGCACGCGCCAGAATGTCCTAAACTCTCCGCGGAAGTCTGGAATCTGACCTCTACTCTAACGGTCCAGACCGTGTCTTCGAGTGACCATGAACTGAGCAACAAGGGGCTTGATTCACAACGTAGGAGATTGCCGAGAGTCATTGTCGAATTCCGAATTTCGAAGCTTCAGGGCACTCACGAGAGCTTCGGTAATTGGCAGAAACCACCGAATGTATCGGTCGGCTCACGCGTTTTGAGTGTGCGGTTTCGATCAGACACTCGATGACCTCCATGACTCTCGATTCCAGTGGAAGTTATTAACTTCGGCGATAACGATGCATCGCTCCCGTGGTTTCTGAAACATAAATGCCAGGAGTCAAAGAAGCGGGACTTACAATCGGAGTTGTGAATTCGATGAAACTGGTTTGAATCTGAACTTCGCGGATCCTCAATCACGTAGTAAGAAGCAGAACTTTCGTTCATAACAAAGTTTCTTGGAAGCCGACATTCTGAGTGATTGACCTCATCGACACGAACATTCCTCAAGGTGAAGCCAGTCTCGAACTGATAGAGACCGCGAAGAGAGTTCAAGCTCTAATTTAGATGAAAAGATAGCCATAATGAGTAGCAGCAGCTTATCGAAATATTGCGATGCTCTGACGACCGGAAGCGAAACCATGAGCTCGGATTCCATATCAGGCCTCGGATCGTATTGTGTCAAGAAGCATTCACCCTACGCAGCGGAAACCCTACACGAGGTAGCCCACAGCACGAGGGGTTCAGTCACCAAAGGAAGGCAAGCAACCGGATTACCCCACGCGAGACAAAGCAATGGAATCCTCGATCGGGAGACACCGGCTGAGTCTAGCGAAGGATCCGATGAAGGTTCGTCGGAAGAAAAACAGCGTTTGTTCGGAGAATCCGCGAGAGCTTTATTATTCGATTCGTTTTCAAATGCAAATGATCGCTCTCTTGCATAAAACTCTCGTGAAAATCATGGAATGCCTTCGAAGCAATATTCGAATCCCAAAATAACCGCGCGTCGTCGTTCACCAGGTCCTGCCTCCCAGGAGCTGCTGATGGATTCGGAGCGACAGAGGCCGTTGCGCATCTCCGCGAGAGGACTTCCCGTGCGAGATCGAGTTCATCACGAACCTCATCAGACAAACGAGCGTGGCGTGGGGTTTCCGACACTCGAACAAGGGATGGACGATGAGGACCCTCCCGGTAGCCCGTTTGGGTCTGAGTCGTCGACGCCGAAGAAAGAGAACTATGTGCCTTACGACCTGCTATCGAGATTTCTCGAAGCAGCCGCTCAGCATGTTCCGAACTCGTTCCCGATACGACACGAGCCGACAGGCCTTCCATCGGATGGGAATTCCTCTCCGCGAGCAGACGAGGATTTTGTCGATAAGGAAAGCTACGCGGAATCATCGTTGTCAAGCGATCCGTCCGACCGTGGGCCCGATGTCAAGTCCGTGGTGGCTTTCAAGGACACCGAAACCCAAACAAATATTCCCCTTGAGCGTGAACGCACAGCACCTGCAGTTGAAGGACGCAAAGTTGACCCGGCGGAAGAGCTATGGAGCAAAAAATTGGCATTCAGTGACCGGAGCGATCCGGAACAGCAGCCGTGTGGGCCCGATACGCTCCGTGAGTTGGAGGGAACCAATACAAATCCCAGAAACAAACGTGCGGTCGTTCAAACGACTCAAGGATAAGCAGGAGAACAGAGCCCGTTTCAATGGACCGAGGTTCTACTTTTAGTGGAACAGCGTACGGAGAACGCACTCGAAGCCTCGAAAGTTCGAGACACCGTGGAAGTTGATCGACCGAATGACTCCCCGCAACAGGAGATGTCTCCTTCACGAGTTCGAGGTCAGTTTCATCAACTTTAGTCGTTTGGGGCCGAGTTTAACATAATTCCCTCATCCATCTCGTGAGAAACGGAGGGATTCACTTTTTTTCTCATCCATTTAAGCTCCATCAGAAAACGCCGAGGAGAAGACTCGTCCTCCGCTAGATCCTGGCGTTGTGGCCGACGACGCCAGGTCGATAGGGTCGTCATTATCAGCGGCCACAGCTCACGCCGCTCCCGGCGCTGAGAAGAACGCCGCAGAGTTTCAAATGCGCTCTGAGATCAAAGGAGTTCCTCCGGGTGATGCATTCGAAACACAGAGTTTGAAACCCGACTCGTGAATCGAAGGGAACGACGCGCGGACTCCGAGTCCCGCCAGACGTGACGCGTCACCTGTGAGTACGACAAGAAATAAAGCAGTTTTATTGAGGTCCGTCAGAGTTCCCGTTGTGAAAGTCAAAGCCGTCACGAATAACGGGGCGCCACTGAAGACATTTCGAGTGGAGGACAGCCATTTGTTGACGTTGAATGTCGACGCAAAATTGTCAAAGACCACCGGACTAGACGGAACGTCGCGGAATGAACGCGAAGAGGCCGATGCGATAGGCGAGTGGCAGACTGAAAATTTTCCAGCGAAGTTGCCACCGAGTGCGATCGGAACGAGCGCTTCGAATTTCACCGGGAATATCGATGAAGGTCCGAGGACGGGCGCAAAAGGTCCTGTTCATCCCGTAGATTCTGGCGGAGCCGACTTCGAGAATTCGGCTTCATCGCAGGAGAAAGTTGCAGCCCCGAGCAAATTCTCGAGAATTCCCACAAGGAAACCACGATTAGGCAACGATAGTGTGAGATCATCGATCCCTGTTGAGAACAACGAGAAGATTCCGATGAGAAATCGACAATTCGACGGAGAAGCCGACGCAGCACGAGAACCTCGAAGTTCAGATCGAGCTGAGAGGTCGGGATCGAGCGCCGAGAGATTGAAGAAGCTTTCGATAGGAAGGTCCGGGTACTCAAGGATTCTGCTGACATCACGACTGGGAAATGAAGGCTCAGACATCAAACAGAAAGAAAGTCGTATACCAAGACTACAGAAACTGAAGACCTTTGAGGACAAGGCTCGAGGAACCGAAGAGCAGCCAGGCGTCAATGCTTGTGCGGAAGTTCAGCAACGATGCTCAGGTTATATGATCAACAAGAAATCCGGGAAGGTGCTTGCCTCTGTGAGAGTCAACGAAAAAATCGCAAAGCTGCCGCCTTCGCGTTTAGAGCTGCGGAACATTCCTCCTTCGAGTCGCCAGACCCGTCCCGAGCCGCGGCAAGTGATACCATCAGGTACCGTGGCCTCAAAAGTCAAGGCTCTGGAAGCACCGACACCTTCTCGAAATGTCCCATCGATTAAAGGTGACGGAGCGATCGGGAACTCGGACGCAGGGAAGCGTTTCAAAAGCTCGGAACGCCTGGTGGAAGCAAAGAAAAGTCCTTTCGAGAGGGCGGCCACGCCGTCCGCGCGAGCTGTCAATTCTAAACAACAAACGGGGAACAACAAGAAACCACTTGATCCGTCCCAAACGAAATCCGAATTGAAAACAGCCATCAGCGTCTCAAGAAAATCGTTCCCACCGAAGAAACAGGAACCGGCGCCCGTTCACGAGAAATCAGGAACACTCACCCCTTCTCAATTGTCTTTGTCGGAGCTCCTGACGAAACTATCGGGGAAACCTCAGAAAAAAGCGGAACCAAACATCGTTCTCGTAGGACCCGATCCGATGGTGGTCCCGGAGTCGACTGTATCGAAGACATCACGTAACTCGATAAAATCAAAAAAACTGAAAGACGAGACCAAGAGCTCAGCAAGAAAATCCTCGAAGGGTCGTCGGAAAGAGCGTGAAGCTTCCAAAACCTCCGGGAAGTCGCGAAAGACCGCCGAGAAGAGTCCGATACCGATATCAATCCGAGCGGAGCCTCTGCAAGACAATGACGTCAAGCCCGATCCCAAATCTCCTCAGCCGAATTCCAAGACTAAGTCTGCCCCGGGGAAGATAGACACCGAAGATGATGATTCTGAAAGCGAAGATGAGGAGGTCGACGAGGACGAATCGGTCGAAATCCGGGTCAAAGCACAGCAGCATGGAAAAGTACAAGACACTCCTGGCAAGGCGAAAGAAAAGAATCCGGAAAATCAGCATGGGAGTCGTGACAGGGAGAGAAAACACCGGACGCGCAGTCGACACGCCGACAAGAAGAAACATCGAGAGCGTAGATCTCATCGAAGTTCCCGAGCAAAAGCTGAAGGGTCGCACGGAAGGCGTGATAGAACTGGGAAGAAAGAGAAAACGGGCAAGGAGATCAGAAGAAAGAAACACGAAGAACGAGAAGTTAGGGTGGGGAAAAGTGGAGGCAAATCACGGGGGAAGAGAGACGAAGACCCTCCGAGGAGAAGGCGGGCCTCGGGAAGGACAAGTGGAGAGAGGAGGCGATCATCGGAGAGCCCCGGCGACGATGATCATCGTGAGCACAGGAAACATCGCGTAAAAGGCAAAGGAGCTCGTCGAGAACGTTCAAGCGTCGAATCTTCCCACAACTCCAAACGTCGTGAGAGGAGACGAGAACACGATTCGAGGAAAGGTTCACGAAAACGCCGCAATCGCGAAAGATAACGGAAGAAATTGTTCCCAAGAAAGGTCTTTGCAGTTGGTTGAATCGACCAGTCTGCGTGTTTCCTGCAGTGTGACTGGAATGGATTGTATATCACAAATGAAAGAACATGCGATAGCTATAGTTTCGACTCTTCTGTACTTCCCACGAAAGTATCTCTGGAATGCTCATCGAGTCTTCGGTCGCTGAGTTTTCGGACCTTTTGACACAGGATTGTGTCAGGACTTCCGATAACGTGGACCGATGCACGAAGCTCCATGGCATTTTAGCCCGCCCTGGAAAGCCTACAGGACATTTCTGTGTCCTGTGGGAACCGCAGATTTTTGTTAATACCTGTGGTAGCGGACTTCGAGGAACCCAGAAAAGATGTCCGTCATACTCGAAGTCAATAATATCCGACCAGAGGCTCCAGCGGGCCTGAGTCAAGCCGGAGTCCGCGGAGAGTGCTCACGATAGAGGGGATACTCTTTCACCGATTGACAACACTGAATAGTGCTCCCTAACCACAGCTCAGTCACCGCTGAATTTCGGCTTCGCGAACTTGGTGTGTTGTAACAGTTCCCAATAACATGGGACAGTTTGGGGGCGAGATTCGGAAATCAGTCCGTTATAACCGAATAAACGCTGTATCAGGGTCTGTGTATCCGATGGCGGAAAGGGACAACTAGTTATATCCCTGCGGCTGCTGCAGAAATCGATCGAAAGACAGTACCCTCGTATTGGATGACTGCCGGAGCTCTCAAATTGTGGCAAGTCATGCAGAACTTATCAAGACGGAAGTCGATATCCTGTGACATTTCCAAATTATTATTCCCGAATATTAGACTGTCTTCCTGTCATCGAAATCTGCGAAATCGCTTTGACATGTTACGAAATATTTACACAACTAATCATCAAATATGTCATCGAGGCGGCATTTCCTCAGCTTCCTCGTGCCGGATCCAGATTTACAATCGGAGTTGAGTCGTAAATCGCGTGGCTGGAAACGATGATGATTATTCACTGCTGGGGTGATGCTTCAATTTCGCACATTGAGTGGCAGAAAGGCATGATATGATGAGATTCCGTGAAAAGGGTATACTTCATGTTGGTCGAATGATTTTTTGCTCTCTCCGTAGTCATTTCCGGCTTACGATATTCCCTGGTTCTCGAATGCAGTGGTATCCCGATTGGATGAATTTGATTGGTTCTAGAAAAAGTTGGTCGTTAACCGGGAAGTGCTTGGTTGACATTCGATTCCTCGTCGTCAAGAACAGCTTCTCAGGCAGAGTCGGGAGTAACTGTATGAGTTTATTTGAAAGTGATGAAATGAACCTTTCAGCTTTAAGACTTAAAATTATGCGCGCACCCCCGTTTTTCATCATAACTTTTGAACGAAGCGCTCGATCACAGTGGAATTTGTCACGAAAGTTAGGTCTCCGACCTAGGTCAAAGACTCCATCACCAAAATTACGAACTTCCATTTCGGTGGAGTAGGTCGGTGGAAAAACGCGAAATCGACTACTTTCATTTGTTGCAAAATCATGCGCGCACCCCCATTTTCCGACAAAATGTTTGTCTGAAGCGCCCGATCGTGTTGAAATTCGTACTCTACTGTGAATCCTAACTCCTGAGTCCGGACTGAGCATCATTGCGCCGCTGGAACAGTCGATTTCGAATGTTTCATGGAAAAAACGAGAAAAACGAGAATCCGATAGGTTTCATCCACCGGGTGGCGTCGAACAAGGAGGTGTGACCGAATATTGATGAAGAGCGGTGAAACATATTCCAAAAAGTCTTGGAAGAGATAGAATTTATTTTTTATCGAGTTTGCGTAGTGGATAACGTGTTGGACGGTACTCGGCGGAGTAAACTCGTTGAATTTGCGTTTTCCTCGGTTTTTCCATTCAAAGAACTCAGAATTCAGATGCTCCAGCGGTGGAGTCATGCCCGAGAGAAAGGGATCCAGAGTAGAGTACGAATTTCAACACGAGCGGACGCTTCAAACAAACATTTTGTCGGAAAATGGGGGTGCGCGCATAATTTTGCAACAGAGTGTAGTGCTGCATTTGAAACTAGACTTGACGTTACAACTAGGTCCGAAGAGCGTTCCAGGTGCACGAGGGATTTATCGTTGCGAGCTAAAGAAAAACGTTTTTGCGTCCTTGCTAGGAAGAAGATACTTCTCGAAATGAACGAGAGCTTCGATTTCCGATGAAACATGATCTTCCTGATCTCCCGCAGGGGAACCCACGGGGCTTGGTTGAGCAACGTGGTAAGAGAATAAAACGGAGCAGACCGCACAAGGCTGTTGGTATGCTTTTCCTCAGCTCTGAAGACATAGTATTATGTGACATCGTCGGCGGGAAGCCATTCCTGGGAGCTCGGTGCAAGCATGGGGACATCTTGACCTCGACAGCCGAAAGTACGGTCTCGAAGTCGAGAATTTTTCCCCCCAGCGCTGCCGAACTCACGATCGCCGGGGTGGAGTTCCGTGATTCCTCGCTATATGAGCGCTGATGTTCACATTTATTCTCGAAACTGATCCATTCCGCATCGGAGTTCACGAATGGGAGAGGATGGCTTACTTTCATCGCCGTTTCTGCTCCAAATGGCATTATTTTCAAACACTAATCTCGCAGACGGTAGTTCTAAGCATGATGTGTGAAATGAAGGTTTCCGAATGACGAGTCAGCCAGAACTGTGGCGACAGGGCTGGAGGGAATCGACGCCTACGAGCGGACCACGGCTCATCCGATCGATAACGGCTTCGATTTCGAATTCCGGAGTGGAATGTGCGCAAGAGAAACCCCAATTTGAAGACTATCGATGGAAATTCCTTCGCGTGACTCTACAGTCTCCGAATTCGCTGACCAGGATCTAGCGATGTAAGGTCTGAGCTCAAGTCACTCGGAGTGCGCGTACCCGATGACGATGTCCACATCGTTGGCCGCCCTCTCCCTTCTTTTTCCAGAATTCAGCGCGAGTTTTGTTGAGAATTCCAGGATTAAGAGTCCAAGCGGTTTGTGTGAAGTCGAAAGTTGTTCTGATCACAAAGCTTCGTTCTGGCGAGAGAATTCTATCTGAATGCGAGATGTTCGCTTGATACGACGGGGCTTCCGACTTCGATTCACGTTGCATCGAGGCCTCCGCTTGCCTCTGGGAGAAACGAGGTTCGAAACGAAATGTGATTACATTTGTGGGAGGCGGATGCGGTGAGAGACGTGTGACGTTTGGGGACAGCTCTTATTGGAAACGTCAGACGATTTTATTGACAGTTCCAACTCTCGTGTCGCTCTCACATCTTCTATCAGGTAGACACAATTCTTGCTGGGTGGGTGTGTGAATGGCTGGCTGGCCGGCCGTCTACCGATTCCTTCAGCCATCTATCCAGCAACCAGGCTGGACGGCTGATCTTTTGATCTTTAATATGAGAGCAGTGAATCGAAAAAGAACGTCGTAACCTCAAGCAACACCACGTCCATGGGCTGATGGACGTGCGAAGCCCAAAGCCCCATAGGTGATGATTGACGCTGCGCCGCCTCAGCTCTGGCGCTCGAATCCTGGTAGCGAGCAATTATCACTGAGAAGTCTCGTACCCTCGTTCCTGTCCTCGAGTTTCCCTTGAAAGAACGAGAGCGACCTCTTCGATGGCCGTCCACCTTTTGGAACGTGAGCTCAAACGATATCCAACAGTGGGGGCTCCGTCGATGAAGTCGGAAGCTCACAATGGCTTCCTGGACCATTTTTCCATCATGTAGCGGAGAAAACTGAAAGAGCAAACTTTCATAGATCACGGGTAACACAATTTCGTCTCATGTTAGGTACTTTTCATTTTCAAAGTGGTCGTTCTGCTTCTTTTTCTGTCGTCGTTCACTTTGTTCCAAAGAGGATTCGAACTTCTCTTTTCTTGCAACAACTGTTGCCAACGGAGAGGCTTGAAACAAAAGAATGAATGGCATCATTCAAAAATTAGCATCTGCTTGACAAGCCGCAGACGCGATCTCGGTCGGTATCGCCCGAGGGAGTCGCTGTGAATAGAAGAGTAGTCAGTTTCCACTTCTGAACAGCGTCTGAATACCAATGAATCTTGCTCCATCTGAATTCATGCTCCCTTATCAACTTCCAATATCATCTGCCCAGAACGGATGCATAGCTTGATTCTGGAATGCTAAGGGCGGAAATGCAAACTCCCAGAGAACTCGCTCCCGATTCGCTTCTATCGGAATCGAAAAGCTTGTGACAATTGTATTCCGGGCACTGTGTTTTAACGCAATCCCTCGAATCGGAAATGTTCCCAGGATGGAAAATGTACGGATCTCTGAAGTGAAATCAAGTTGGATTGATTGAGGCCACTCGGCTGCTGACAGATTCTATTTTCGATTCTCACGAAAAGATTCATCTTCATTACGCAAAAGAGGACGACAAACGAGGTCCTCCTCGTTGCCATTCTGCCGAGCACGGCGTTAAGCTCCGAGTGAGAAACGTTTGGAAAGTGTGTCTCACAAAAGTTAGAGGACGGTCACGTTTATTGCCGGAATTGGATTGTCTCAACGAGTTCAAGGAAAGCTTCTGCTCTCTAGAGGTGTCCTCCGAAGAGTAAGTAACTCTTCCAGCTTGTGTTAGAATACACTGTTCACGTTGAGTCGGAAACTTCTGTAGCCGAAGGGCTCGGACGGCTGCCGGTAGCACAATTATATTGTGAGCCGACTTGTTCCGAGGCGAAGCCGGCAGCTGCGGCCGCATTGTCCGACCCGTGGTTTGCGTCTCTTGCTGGCAACGAGGGAGGTTAGAAGAGCAGACCCGCAACGGATCGGACCGGTCACGGATGTGGAGAGCTGACAATAAGCCGGGGCGGCGATGGCACATTCTCGATCAGATTCTTGTCAAAGATTCCTGGTGGCAATGTTGTCGCGAATATTACTTCCCTCATTCCTGTTGCCTCTTCCCGAGGGAAATCCTGATCCTATTTTTGTCATACTCGAAAAATGACAAGTGAAACTACCGGGGGCGGGGTACAAGTTGACTGTACCCGCTGGCGGTAGCTTTGATGCAGACCACTTTGCAAGACATTCGAATTCCATAAAAGGGAATCAAAGTAAGAAGCTTGAAATACTTTCAGGCTTCGCAGTGATGGCTTCCCTTCGCCCACGCATCTATCAGCCTCGTCCTTGTGTGAACGTTCAGAATATAATGACTGCTTCAAAAGCTTGCCAGTATGCTTTCTCAAAGGTCTCCTCCTCTGCGATCACACACCGTTTTTGGTAATACAAAGAAATGGTATTGCCCTTCTAGCTCGGTGCAGTCCAAGGAACCCCGAGCGTAGCGAGGGATGTGCACTAGCCGGTGTCTATGAGCTGAAAAATGAAATTACAATTCTTCGTAAATAGGAACGAGAAATGCTCTAAGTACACAATTTACATCTTAATCCGGAAGTTTGTTCTCCTGAGCATTGCTCCCTCTAGAACGCATCCTTCAATTCCAAGCAAAGGGCCTCAGGCGAAGAGGGAAGTCTATTATTCCCCTTCCACCGGAGGGCAAGGTGAGCTGCCCGGTTCCTGAAGGTTCCAAGGCATAGGGAGACTGCAGTTGGAGCCTGTGACAGGTAGCCTATTGGCGGAGACCAGGCGTCAATGAAGGATAGCAGATTGAGATTCGGTTCTCTTATTCTTCTCAGGTGGGCGTAGGGCTGCAACTTGAGATGATTATCGATTTCCTTGATCTTCCCTCGCACAGCGATCTACTCGGCCAGTCAACGAGTGAGTAACTGAGCGGACAAGCGAGCAGAAACGATATCGATATTCTGCCTGCTTCATCTTCGTTATCGCGGAACGTAAAGGCGATCAGCCATATTGTCCCATTCCCCCCAGAGTTCCTTTATAGACTGTGTTCGGTCTCTTTCATGTTTCCAATATGTTTGCTTGGCCTCTGCGTGGCTCTTTTCTCAGCCACGTCGATCTGCTTCTTTGTCCTCATCTAGGGCTCAATTCGACTGCATTTTATCACTTGAATCGTTTTGCTGATGGTCCCTCCGTGAGTTGTCGGTTCCACAAACTTCTTGAGCTTCATCCAGCGCGACGGAAACCCCATCGCCAAAGTATTCCGAAGGGGAAAAATCCGCGGAGAAAAGGGAAGGAGGATGCAAGTTGCGCGCTGATTCTACTACAAAGACATAGACTTCCTGAAAAGTGGGGTCTCACGAGCCAGGATGTCTTATCCGCGAGAAAATGTGGTTCGTTGCTGGAAACATCACATGTTTGAGCTCCACCAGGGCAGCAGGATGTCAAAAACGAATAGCTTGCTTCGATTGCGGGAAAGATAGGCGCCGAAAGCGAGGGCGAGAATCTGCTTACGCTGTCGTCGTTCCCCGCGCCGCGCCGCCCTTCCTCCGAAGAAGGAGCGAGCGGAAATGTGCAGACGATTAGCTCCCATGAGCTCGGCTTTAGGATACGAGCCGAACTCGATTTGTCTCCAAACGACACATGAATATCGAGCGCAGATCTCATCAGAAAACCTTGCGAAGAGGAGGAATTCGACTTCCCAATGAACTCCTAGATGGCATTTCCGGTTTTCCTGGGCCCGTTGGACTCCTGTGCCGTGTTCCGAAAACCTTGGACGGATCTCCAGAGAAGATCCAAACTCCCCGCCTGTTTCGAACACGCTTTCGGGATCCTGATTTATCATTGATTCGATTCCCGAAGCGATTCCGGAAGCCATTGAAAGATATGTTCTAGGCTATCGCATGGCTCCCACAGGAAGTACGAGGTCGTTGCCGGCCTTGTGGAGCGCTCGAAAAAAAAAATTGCCATACATGGTGGGAGCTGGCAAGTTCTTGCGTCGCCTTGTATCACGAACACGAGCGCAGTTCGAGGCAGCCGTATCAACGTTGGCCACTACGGATGGGAGTGAACTTTTGGGAAATGTATGATTCTTCGTGGATTGAACGAGTGATGTGTTCCATATTGGTATAGGAGGAAACTGGCAATTTGTCAGACCCGATTAACGTCTCCCAAGGAACGATTCGCGAGTGAACCGATCAGATTTCATCACGATTCGCTCGCTTAAAATGACAATCTCTCTGAGGAAAACCTACAACATATTCTCTTTTATTATGACTTCATTTGACATCGATCGTTGACATGACCCTGCTCGTCGTGTATTATTGGAAGAGATGTTCTAGAACTCCTTCATTTTTTTCGGTTGATGCAGCGACGACTCTTCCAAAAGGAAGATGCGGAGAAAGCCGTAGCGTTCCATAGATCGTTCGTGCATTCCGATTCTATAACTGATGTCAAGACATGTGCTATGTGTCGTCCTTCGAAGAAAACTCGGGGTCGCATTGTTCGGGGCCCCAAATGATATTCGGTCACTGCCTGGATGAAAAATCGCCAGCTTATCCAGTTATTTTGCGACTCGCTGAATCTTCGGATGCATTCATGCCACGAGCACTATAACCTTGGACAGTCAGCGTGAGATACTCAATAAGTCGGAAACAACAATTCCTCGATACCGCGAATCGGGAACCGGCGCGGAAGGACACGCTTTCTGTGTTATCAAATACCTGGTCTCCGAGTTCATAATACACTCCATGCTACCCCCTGTGCGCTCTCAAGTGAGTGAGGGGAACTTCGAGGGGTTTTCCCGCCAAATCAAGAATCTGATGCATGCTGAGCGCTCCCCCAGATTGTCTGTCATTTTTGCGGTAGCGCGAATTTTATGATTTTGGTCAAGCCAGTTGATTGAACCTGGACGCTGATTTGGAGCATGGGAGATCATGAATGAATCGGGTACAATCGAAACCACTCAAGTCCAATCGAGTTGGCTTTGAGAAAATTGAGAGAAACGCGACCATTTCAGAATAATGATTTTAGTCATCGTTTTGACTTTGGCGGCATATTGTGGTGCAACAAAGTGTCTTTCAGCACAGGGAGACCGACATCTAATTCTCTCTTTATTGGCTGAGTTATCGTCGATTGAAGGTGGTGGTTTTGATTCTACATCGTTTTTTCTTCAACCAAATTCGAGTGCAAAAATGAGCTTCATTATAAAGATCATTGAGAGATTCATTGTATTTAATATTGCGGAACAATATGTGATCGATAAAATCACTTCGAATCCCGGTCTGCGCCCCAGTCGAAGGTCGAGTTTAAAGTGGTTTTGATTCTAAATGAGTCGGGTTATCGAGTGAGGTGGATTTTTTTTCACAGCGGACATTGTGTGGAATTCCATCTCCGTCGAATTTCTACAAAAAACGCAAAATCGGAAAAAATGGACTTCAGTGGTTTTGATTCAACACAACTCAAATACTTTCCGATTATCGCCGAGAGAAGCTTCCTGATACCACAACGCACATGATACGCTACTGATCGTATCTGGAGAGAGGTACTGTCCGAGTTTCCAGGTCCAAACAGCAGATGCAAGGAGAAGGGTCGAATGAATGAATGAAATCCCGCTGGATCTGCAGCTCTTCCTTCTTTCAATGTGGCTTTTCAGGATAAATGTTTCTTGAAGAGTCTCCTTGAGGACGCACAATGAAACTCTTGATTCAGCTGGGCGCGAATACCGTTCCCCTGCAAAACGGTCTCGTAGCCTGTCATCAACCTTGTTTGAGACCGTGTTGGGGAAACGCCGAGCCGCTAACGAGGGCCACCCTTGTCCCAGGCGCACCGCCACGCCAGCTCGCCGCGGCGGTCGCCGCTTCCTTGGCTCATTAGAGAGAAGCTGACGTTTAACTGACTCAATCTGTGGTCTCGTAAGGCCTTCGCGGTCTCAACTTTCATTCAATATTATTTTGAAGCCGTTCTCGAGCTCACTCGATCGGTCTTTTCCCCCAAATCGTCACGCGGCGTAATTTCTCGGATACCGACTTTGAGTTTAAAGAAGCCGAGGTGAGTTCCACCAGATTGTTCTTGCTGTCAAGGAAGCTCTTGTGTTATTCATTGGTTTCTGATGAAGAACGCGGAGAGCAGTGGTCGAAAGAGGCCTGGAGTTTTCCGCAGCATATTCCGCGAGTGTTCCGATGTGATTGCCACCGCCATCGAGGTCAAACAAGGCTTTGGTTCTCCCAATGCGGGAATTATTCGCGATACTTGGAATCGTACTGACGGAATAAGCCTGTCGGTGATGGATGGGTCGCCTTTCCGAATGCGCGTTCCAGTCTTCGCAAAGAACCAAACGCCTCGACTTGTATATCCGGCTTTCTCCCGTATAACTTCAGCGATGCTAATTTCCGGCGCGGTTCGGCAGAGAGCGTCAGATGACATCGAGAAAGGGAAGAGAGCCGAAAGAAAAAGGAGTCTAATCGATGAGATGAAGATGAAGAGGAATTAACGAAGTCTGGAGACAGACTCAAATTATGACGTGTCTTCGCGTCGTGATTCCATCCTAGCAGGTGAAATGACCACTCTTTCTCCCGTTAACCCGAAGCAGAGCTCTCTGAGGAGATCCTCCTCGGTTCCTTCAAAACCAGTTCTTTCGTTGAGTTCAGAATGGTATCAGGATAAAGCTTCCGCGATCAAACCAGCGTGTCTGCCAGAACCGATAAGATCCCGTTCGCGAGCCCTAATCTGGAGCCCCTTGTCGCAGCAGAAGCCTTGGACTCGAAACGGACCTTGAATTCCAATCACTTCGGTTTTTCTAGGAAGCAGCTCTTACGTACCTCGGAGTTCTTCTCAAGAATGGGTGTCGTCTTCGTTATACGGTCACATTTTCGAACATTTGTCACGCGGAACTCTGGGGAAGACGATAGGCGAGGACGTTGACGACGACGACGGCACAGAGAACGTTCCGTTCGAGAGAGTCGAGACCGTTCTCCATCCTCATGCGATACAATTTCTCTTCCGAACGAGTTTCATGTTCAAACCCCTCGAGACGTCGATTAGCAGGAACAAACTCGCGTCTATCTCCACAAGTATTGTAGTTAGCACAGGTTTCCGCACCATTCCACAAAAAAAAACCTCAGAGGTCGTGTGATTACACTACTGTCCTGGGTCACGCGAAAGCGCGGAGCCAGGCGTTGATTTTCCAAGGAGTCAGGGTGGGTGAAACAATATTCTATGGAATTGTTGGTCGGAGCAAGGGTAGGTAACGGGGCACCGTGTTTTTGTTCATTTGATTAGCAGGAGGCAGTTCATCAAAAATGAGACTTTCCAGTGCGTTATGTTGACCAGGGGCTATTTTCCTAGAGCAGCGGTTCTCAACCTTTTTTTCTCCGCGGAACCCTCGGGGAGGGACAACCCAGTCTGCGGAACCCACACCTCAGATTTCCTCTCTCTCTCTCTCTCTTTCTCTTCCCGATTCCCTCGAATGCTAGTCTTTACGAAGGCAGAGAGCCGTGTGGATCTTCATAGCGCCGAGAAAACGGCGAGAAATGCCGACGGCACCCAAAAAATCGTCCGCGGAACCCGCGGGTTCCTCGGAACCCAGGTTGAGAAACGCTGTCCTAGAGAATGCTCTTCATTCCACACGAGAATCTGCTGCATGGAATGAATGAGCTTGGACTGGGGCACACCACCCGTGTTCAAAAATTCTATAACGTCCTCCGACGAATCTTGTGCATTCGCATCAGTTTGACTCATTGATAACTGAGCAATCAACAGTTATACCGTAGCGTTTGTAAAGTGGCGTTTGGACCAAGACCCAAAACCATCTCTAGACATTAAACTTCTTCACCAAGCTACTAAGATACGAAGATTTGTGTATTATGTTCTTCTTGACATTGAATCAAAAATCATCGTCTAGAGACCGATGTAAACTCTTCACCGTCGTATCGACGTCGATTGGAATGTTTGTGGGCTGATCAACAATACCGTAAGAACCGACACGGAGCAACTCCGGGTCCACATGGAAGGAATCCACGGAGAGATGAGTCGCTCAGTCAGGGGATCTAACTTTGTCAGATTATGCGGACTACTCCTTTTCATTGTTGGAATTTCGTTAGGCCGGGAAGTTTTGAAACAGTTACCGCAGAGGTCAAGCATAGGAGTTTTCTCATCCAGAAAGTGTTCTCTCAAGTCCAAAATATCAACCGATGCTGTCGGAATCATAATTCTATCGTTACCGGCCTGGTCAGATGTAGTGGTTGTTGGGGAGTGTGTGGAATCCGATGGATTGAAGCGTCGCCGTTTCAGAGTAACTTGAACGAGTTCGTTTGACGTTCTAGGCCGTTTCAGCGACCTTTAGGCTCTCTCAGCTGCTCTGCGCTTCTTCTGTTCCTAACTTCGGGGCTTCGGACGCACCATTTTCGAGATCCGACTGTCACAGGAATTAGAAAATCAAATCTCCTGGGTGTCTATCGCCCTTCTGAGAAAACCGTAACATGATCAGTTCAACCTGGACGCTGTTTGACGGTGTTATTTTGCCACAGAAAACCTCAACATAAATGACAGAGTACAATTATTCTGTTCCCTAAACAGAGACGCTTCCGCGTCAAAATTCTCCCAAGGTTCGTTTCTCCAGTGACCGTTTCCAGAGATTTCGATTCAGCAATCACACAGCGGGACGCCTGAGAGTGCAGCGTTCGACGAATTGGAAAGTCGTCGAAGGCCCCGAAGAAACTCTGAGGCACAAATTCGAATGAGGAGCTCAACTCTCACTTCATGATGAAAGAAAATGACGAGGATCGGGAAATAAGAGGGGTCGCCCCTAAGATTTCCAGAATGCATTCATTGACGGACGGTTATTCCGGAGCGTGGTAGATCTGGAAACGCATCCTTTCAACAAAAAGCGTATAACGATCCGTGACGAACTAGGTTCAGGAAAAATAAATCCTCCACGTTAGGATTGAGGCCTGAAATGTGAATTCCGCCTCCGCATTCGGCCATCCAGAGACGATCCGGGTAGAAGCGTAGCACATTCTCACCGCAGGTTTTGGAAATCGCTGCAATCCAGGCCGACGCTTATGAAAGCCTGTTTCGACGATTCGGTGCTCGCTTCGAGCAGCTCACCCGAGGGGCTATTCTGCGTGAAAGCCATGCAAATCAGTCATCCAACTAGGTAGGATAACTCTAACTCGATGACTTGTGTTCCGTTCTTATATGCATATAATGCCCCCCTCCCCCCTTTTTGAAGGAAGGAGATTTTGAAACTTTGAAACTTCTCACGCCCTCAATGCGGCACGTTTTCATATCCTCGTCATTCTCGCCGCGCGGATCAGTTCGGATTTTCGACTTGGCGCAAGTAACGAGCGTCACTTTCCGCAAAAGCTCTTTGATCTCACCTTCGAAAAATTTACCTCAGGAACACTGGGCCTACCCAAGGGATTTTCGAGAACCGGATCGAAGTCATGGAGCCGGTTCCAGAATTCTGGACTCGGTTCCTGTCTCTCTTATCTTGGAGGATCTCTTGAACTCTTACTTAAGATCCCGTTTGAAAAGTAGAGTCGAGGTCTAAAACGATATTCCACCTTTCACATGTTGGAAAGAATCAAACTTTATTCACCTAAGGAACCGGCCGCCCTCCTCCTGCAACCGGAAACGTATAGGCTGGTACACAATAATATATCCTACCACAACATCTTTCGCCCCTCTATAGATAAGCTGAGTCCCAGTTCCTCCGTCGTCCTTTTTGGCGAGTATTTGATCGTGCGATTCCAGCTTTCCAAAATATCCGGGACATATGCATCCAGTATTCTCCTGACATCATTCGCTCAGCCAGGAGAGCGAATCAGACGAAATACTTCGTGATTTTCACGGATCTGCAGATTGCCAGGAATCATCGGAGGATGTTAACCTTCTCAGATTTTTCGAAATCGAGAGCTCTTCCAACGTTGGCAGAGCGTCGGCTTTGTCCCTCGTGTTCTCCTGTGAAGCGAGAAAAAACTATGAGTGTTTTTCCGACAGACGCTGCGTCGGATTATGAAGTAAGATAATCTCTCTCGCTGTACCTAATCATCTTCAATCGCTCGAGCCTGGAATCAAAGCAATCAGTCTGAACAAATATCCGTAATTTCAAATTCCCAAGCGCCAGAGGCGAAAGCGATCCGATTTGAATTCTTGACCGAACCTCAATGATCTCAGGTTTCACAACCTGTGCGTTGTCAGCTTCCACGGCGAAGGCTTTCAGCGTCTCTCTGAGCATCCGGTTCTTTTGAATCTCCTTTTCGAGCAATGAACTTCGACTCTGTGGAGCGAATACGATTTCCCAGTTATGGAGTGAAACCTCTGAATCTACAAAGCCACCACAAGAATTCGAGTTGACGGATGCTGAGAAGTTACACACTTGTTCTTGCTGTTTCATCAGGAGAAGACAGCTCTCCAAACACTTCAGTGTCGCTTCTGCCGAGCTTGAAACCTGTTGGAGTCGCGTGCGTAGCTCTTGAGAAACATTTTGAGCTTTGAGGCTGTAGTCGCCCGATTCGAACGAGGTCGCCAGATAGGTTGTATGTAGTTTCGCAGTTTCTGAGATCTCGCTGGATAAGAGTTGTTGCTGTGCTTGAGCAGTCTAAGGAAAGAAAACGCGTTTCTGAGTACCCGAAAACAGAGAATTTTTCCAAGAAGATGAAGAGATCCCATGGAAAGCATCAGTTACCGATAGTGCGTCTTCGATGCAACCGAGGGTTTGAGACGAGTTTGTCGCATTCCGAGTGCCGGTTTCCGGGTTACCCGCTCCAAAGTCGATATGATCTCGGAAAGATTTGATCCATTTGTTCTTGTCCAACGCGTTAGCGACCGACAGCCGTTCTGAGCAACCATCCGACAATACGACACTAAAAGATCGTTCGTCACGCGGATCAGGCTGTAATCAGTCTCGTCCCTTTAATATTCATCGTTCGAAGAGTGATCATGAATCATATCATTCTTCGTCGTTTTGTCCACACAGAACTTACAACGACAATAGCTTTCTCGAGGTAACGGAACGTTTTCCTGTTGGTTCCTGTCGACGCGTCAGCTCTGCTTCTGAAGAAGGATAGAACTCCTCTGTCCAGCACCGCCCATAACGTCTGGTTCCTCAGCAATTTCTTTTTCTGTGCAAAAATTTGTAGGAAATTTACACTCATGAATTGCAAGAATAGATTTCGTGTAATTTAGACGGAGTGGAAAAGATCTCAGCGTACCCGAACTACTGCACCCTCAAATCGGGAAACGTTCTTCTTGATTTCTTCTATCGGCGCGACCTGGGAGAAAGAGAAACTCCGCGTACAACCTTGAATAAGATCAAGAATCCGATCGAAATGGAAATCATGAACTTCGTTTCAGCCGAATAAGAATTTGTGTTCGTCTTACCTCGAGAATACTTTTCATTTGTTCGGAATGCGCGAGATCTATAGGGCGGGCCCCCATGCGGTTCTTCAGATTGGGGTCGGCACCGCACTGTAACAGGATGATGGCAATCGCTCGCAGGTCACGGCGCGCAGCTGAATGCAAGGCTGTGTTCCCAACTACGTCGACGCTATTCACGTCGGGGATCGCGCCCGTGCTTGTATCCGTCAACTGGAATGTGAGGGGGATTTTTGGAGTTATGTTCTCCGTTATTGAAGCGATTCATCGAGACCCCCTAAATCCCGATGTAGAATCGAGACCCGAAAGCCGGATGGGAGGGACAGAGAAAACTGAATCATTCCAATGGAAAACTTTAATGTCGAATGAATGTTCGACTGACCATCTGCTGGAGTGAGCTGTGATCTCCGTCCTTCACGGCTTGAAAGAAGCGCTCCTTCTTCCGTTCTCTGTCGGCGATTTCCGCTGCAGATAACACATTCCGAATGTACAGCTGCAAGGAAAGTTACGGTTTTGAGTTCGAAAGGATGACTGTAGCTCACTTGCCATCAATGAACTCAATTATTTTGCAATTACTCAAAAATTTTGTTCCGAGACACAGACCTCACTGGCGACTCCATGCGCTGTTCTGCCTTCGTGATTCTTCACGAAAATCTCAGCTCCCTGAGTCAAAAGGAGTGTGACCAAGGACTCTCGATTCGTGAGAGCCGCCTAGATAAAAGAAGAGGACGCCTCAGATTCAAAGACTTGAACTCGATCTCTCCTGACGCAGCAAAATCGATTCTTTTTCCATCTCGGGATAAGTTCGGACAATGACCAATAGATGCACTCGGGATACCTTATGCAGAGGCGTATCTCCTTCTGCGTTTTGTTCGGATGGGTTGGCACCACGTTTGAGCAGAACTCGCGTAGCTTGGATGTGGCCTAAGTATGAAGAGAGATGAAGAGGTGTCCAATGCAAGTTCCATTTGTTCTTTCCTGCGCCTAGCCACTAAATGAATATCTTGGATAAATGTTCGATGGCAGTTCGGAGCTTCGGCCGAGTGCGTCGGGGCTCACCTTTGCAGTTTACGTTCAGTGTGGGATTTTGCTCCATAAGATCTTCGATTTCCTCGTGTTTCCCCGATCGGGCAGCGCGTAGCAACTGCTCCTCCTTGTCGCCGTGAGTCTTCTCGTTCTCTGATAAGTCACCATTCTCGGAGTCAGTCATCCCTGAATCCTGACAGATATCGTGAGAAACTTTAGAATTTCGCTCACACAACTCTCCAGGATACAACTCCTCTTTCTGGTCCAGAAAAGGACTGGTAGATAGACAAACCAAACACAAGTTCGCCGAAACGATCGCTGGGTACGATCACTCGCGGAACTGCGCTTGGGAATATTTCACTCACTCACTCGCCGGCCGTCGAATATTCGGGACCTCACTACCAGCACGTGGGCAAAGCTGATTTGCTAAGTGACCGCCGTGTAGGGCGATCGGAGCCTCACATCGAATTAGAAAAAAATATCAAAACAATTTCTCCGATGTCTTCAAGTTCGGCTGTCAGCACGACCACGATCCGGCACCTGAGCAGTCAGAGGAAATGTTTGTACGGAATGAAAGTTCTGTAGACTCTTAAAATGAAGTTGAATATAGCTTTACGTATTTTGTTGTTCACTTTGCTGGACCAGATGATCGAGCGGGCCTCTTTTCCACAGGGGTTTATCTCCGGGAAAAGTTCCCTCCCCCTCCATCAACCGCGTCAGCTGTTGGTGCTCAAATGCTGGTCGACCGCCGGGCTCTCACATCACACGGGTCTGGGCGCGCAGAACGGACCCAAATTCTACAAACTGTTTACATTGATGAACGCATTCTGTTTGTGGAGAGAGGGACGGATGAACCCGCGCTCATTCAAAGTGCACCTCGGGCCTTTTTGGAACTACGAACTTTTTCGAGGAGTTTCGCAGGACGTTCAGGAGTTCTGTCTCTTCGAGCAGTCCAGTGATAGCTTAGGAATTTCACTGTGTCGCTTCTTTTCTTCAGCGCACTGTTTTTACAAGCTCGCCCAGTTGTTTTGTTTTATCATTTTGCCCGCCAACATGTCGAAGTTAAGATGCTCGATGGTTATTCAGGGTCAATTTCTTCACTAGAATATGTCATAGTATAATTCCATGCCTGCTCGACCGCCAACCCGGTTTGTACACAAAGTTTGAATCTACACGGTGATATCGTTTTTGACTGGGTCCCGGATAAGCTCCCGAGCATGTGTGGGATTTTCGTTCGAGGTTCCTTCACGCCGCACAAACACGCGTAGTGGAGGAACTGATTATTTCTTTTTGGTTGAATGATTCAAGAACAAGACAAATAGGATTCGAGCTCAGAATGTGGCGACGGTCCCTCGTGAGCGCTGTGGGAGCGTTCCGTGGGCTCCACAGCGCTTCCAACGCCGCCAGAAATGCTGTTCAGCCGCCACCGCCGCCGGTACTGCTCAGCAGTATCGTCCAGGTTCCGCGCATCTCACCTTTGGTAAGAACGATTCGCAGTTCCATCGAGAGAAAGACATTTCAAGTTCCTATTGAGCTTCCAGATCTGGATGCGTAGAAAACAACTCAGTCGTGGCCTTTCAGATCACGCCGGCTCGGATATTGCCCCCTTTGAACAAAGCTGAAATCGAGCTGCCTTACCTGCGGTACAAAGAGATCACTTTGCCAAACCTTGGTATAAAACAAAGCCCTCTCGAAGAACCCGAATCTCCAGCAAAGACTGCGATTCGCTGTGAATCGATGATCCGGATTCGGAGACGAAAAATGAAGAAGCACAAGCTCAGGAAGCTTCGGTAAGCTCATTTCAGCCAGCACTAAATAGAATGAATGGGGTTTCTGTAAATGAACCATCGACTGAGACATCTCTCTCGTTATGCAGCAAAAGGATGCGAGCCCTCTGGGCCAAGCAACGTTTCCGACGAGAGAAGGCGAAGGAGGCCGTATTCAAGGTGGGTATCCCAAACTGTTGCAGTTTATTTCGAAATTGCGAACTCGATGTCGAGTTTCTCGTTCGAATTTCGTCGCGATGTCATCGATGCGCCAGAACTAGGGGTCCTGAGCCCATGCGGCAGTGGAGAAACGACAGTCAGTTTAGTTTGGTGCAGAGGTGCTCGCGCTGGGATTCGAGGATGGTCCTCGGCGGCATTTTGCTCAACAAGCCAGATGGATTTATCCGTCGAATGATATTTACTAATCGATTTGCTCGGTTCGGAACTGCTGGACATTCTCGACGGAGTCTGTATCGATACCACCGTCCAACAAAGATGGCTCTTGGGTTAGACTCCGAAAAATTTGTTTGAAGGAAAAATTATCGGGGGAACATGGCATGTCTAGGAATTTCTCTCGATCAGGGAAACTTTCAAGGAAGCAAACTCTCGATTCGACACCGTCGTACCTTTTTTGACGTCTTTTCACGCGATATGTTTCGTCGCTGATTTTTCCGTCACGCGCAAACTCTTCGTTGTGTCTTTCAGGCCGAACTCCTAGCCAAAATCAGAGAGGGCGAAGAGTTCAGCGCGGAACAATACGTGAAATCCGTGCTGCAAAAAATTCGAGACCGACATAAGCACGTTGAGACTCCAGAGCAGAGGCGAGAAAGGTCAGTTCTCTTCATTCTACAGACATCTTTTGATGGCATAGATCGTATCGATTCGAGGCTTCTTGGCCACTTGGATAAATATTGATTTCCATCATCGATAATTAGCTCGAGGTTCTCGATATGTTGAGCTTGACATTGATTTCGTTTTCCAGGATATTGGACCTACGACGGAAATATCGCAGCAATGTCGAATGGATAAAACCCAAACTCGACTAGAGAACTTGTCCGGAGAGGGATTTGATGTATTTCCGGGTGTAGATTATATCGCTAATAAATTTATAACGTTTGTCCTTATCTTCTGCTGCAAACGGCATCATAGATTCTTGAAAACCCCATGCTGGACAAATTTAGAACATATCGAAACTTTTTTCGGAACATTATGCACGTGATTATTCAAGTAACCATCTCTTGTCATTTCGGTATAGGAAGAAGTTCACATCAGTGAAACGCTGAGCTCCTCCCCGGGACGTAACTCTCGGATACCTAGGAACGTTTGGATGAGAACAGCAGCTTGATGCCAGCGCTACCAGTTGTGATTCCTACGATCTGCTCTAAAAAGAGGAGAAAGCCTCTCTCATGACGACGATCCAACAGTAGGACCCAATTTCCCGGATTTCCAACACTAGAACAAAACGCCACAATCTCTCGGATCCATGTTGCGGAAAATGAAGCGCCCCCTGCGCTCGGGGAGCGACTCCAGTTTGAGCATGGTGTTGTCTCTCCGGATGTTGAAGACGTCGCTACTTCAGCTGGCGTCGGAGTTGAATCCGCGTGGGAACTTCGTCAAAGGACAGTTGATCACAACGTTAACCGATGTCTTACACGTTCCTCAAATTCATTGAAATCTGATCTCGATTGGTGTGTTGACCAACTGGGGCTTCGAAGCTTCGTTCTCGAGTAGTGGTCCGTCGGTGTTTGCAATCAGGAGTGCGTGTGAATGTAAACAGGATAGGAGAGCCGTGCACAGCTTGTCGAACTTCTGTCATTCCAAAACAAAAGTGGAATCTCCATTCCATCGTTCATTGGATTCAAATGTTTGTTTCTAGGGGGCGTGTGAGTTGAGCCACTCGTGAGTTCCGAATTCAAGTCGGGTTTTTCAAAAATACAGGGATATAGTCATAGCCGACTTTTTGAGAGAAAAAAGGAAGAGAGACATCGTTCTTATTTTTCAGTAGCCAAGCCGTGAATTCTCCGGTTCACTCGTTTGTTCTAAACATAAGTAACAAATGAAAGTGACAAAAAAGACATGTTCTCATTCATCTCTGTAATCATATTTCTCCTTCAGAGATGATTGCGATGCACCGCTAGCTTCAAGATCTGCATTTTGTTCTCAAAAGACGCCAGGGAGGCGCCTTAGGATTCTGTCTTCTCTAACTTTTTACTCGGAATACTCGTGAGAACAGTCCGCCCTAGAGAAAGAATGGTTTCGACGATTCGAATGTGAGCCTTCTTTTCGGGATGCTCACTTGCTTATCGTTTTCTCGGGGAGCGAAGTCATTTTCCAAGTCCTAACCATATTTTCTCTCGTTCGCATCTTATTCCAACTCTGTAAATCGGTTGGCGCTTCTGCTCATCCGACATACCGTTCCCAGAATTTTCAGGGGATTCCAAAACCAGACAGAACTGAGAGAACTTGCACTCAAGCCTCCTGAGCGATATTCTGAATTGACGCCTGGTGGGGCCCGAGTGTTTGGGTTAATTCCAAGTGGGGCTTTGGTCAAAAAAGTTTTAGAAACACTGTACTAGATTCATCTCAAATTCGATTTCTCGCCGATCACAAGAGGAGCTCTCTGATTCGCGAACCCCAATTTCTAAATATCTCATCTCCAGCCATCTAGTAAAATACCAGAAGCTTTCCCATATTCAATCGTGTAACGGAAGCGCTCAAAGTTTCTGTCGGAAGAAACCGTTCGAACGGCAATTTGAACGGCAATTTGAACGGAACTTTAACCGTACCAGAACGGAATCTAATTCTGAGTTCTGGAGGTCCAGCGACCTCCGTTCTCGAGCCGGTTCACATGGAAACCATCATTTGACAGGAGACTCCTTCCTTCAGGAATATTCAGCCGTTCGAGTTCCGTTCAAACCGCCCCTTTTCCCGTTTGACAGGATGCATGTCTAACCCTGACACATCTCGAAGATTCAGGAAAATAGGTGGGAAATCAGCGGTTTTGAACGAAACACCGCACCACCCGATGTCTGTTTTCATTCCCCTCTCGGAGGAGTACAATTGGCTCTAAATCTCGGAGCAGCTGCGGACATCTAGTCGCGTAGCAGAGTTTCATTCCTCTGGAAATACCTAATGGCGGATCGATTCTGCGGACAGCTAAGAAAATCAAAGAACTGATTCATTTGACGGAACCTTTGGGGCAATAGAAGGTTTACGCGATGACACGCGTGTTTCCGAAAGATTCGGACTCCTCCGTTTAAAGGTCGGATCCTTGGAACTTGGGAAAATCTAGTGTTCATCATTCGATCTTGTTTTGACTTTGATATAGTTTTACCGAGAAAATCGGTGAAAATGTCGCACATCGTGAAGCATACCATGACGAAGGTGAAGCCGGTGATGAGTACTTCTATGCCGGAGGCTAGACGACGAGTGATCAACTTGTACAAGGCTTGGCACCGAGCAATACCTACCATCCGTGAGTATCTTCTCTGCCCTTGGAAACAGAGAAACCTCCACCAAAGTTCCATCAGAAATGTGCCGTTTCGTGGAGGAGGATCTTGAGACACCTTACATTCGGGAAATGTGGCGATGAAGAACTCCTAAGTTCATGATCTCGCTCTTGGATGGCCTCGAATTCTCAACGGTGTCTGTTGTTGTTTTTTCCAGTGAGCAAATACGACATGCCTGTGTCTCCAAAGGATTGCAAACTCAAGATCCGCGAGAAATTCATGGACAACAAGAACGTCAGAGACATTCGAACCATCGACCTGCTTGTACTCAAGGTGAGCGCCGCGTAAACGTGGAGCAAAGTGTTCACAAACGTGAAGAGCCCCCTGAGCTGACTCTCTGTTCGTTCTTTTCAGGGTCAAATGGAACTCGTAGAGACGCTAAAAATGTTCAAGTCAACCTGTACCGTGATGGCTTTTTTCAGAGATTCGGTAACCGAGAAGCCGAAGGATTTCTTGTCGAAGTTTCTGGACGGTCACTGAATTCTTTTTAGTCCGTAGGAGATTTGAAGTTGAAAGCTCGTTATTAAAATCGACGGTAATTGTACATAAATTAAGAAAAAAATGTCTTCTATCGCCTTTGCATCTCATCAGGTCTGTGAGCATGAAACGAGATACTTCTCGTTATGCATGTCATTCCGGCGCATAAATCGCTAGCGGCGTGCATTTGTCGTCACTCTGAAGCTGTTCTTTCTGACTACAAAATGACGAAAGGACCAGCCGGTCACCTCACTACCTTACGATTTGGGAGCACTTTCTTACCGGATCGAAAATGTAGATCTAGCGAAGATCGTCGAAGCTGACGTCGATGTAACTTTGAAGCTCATCTGTCTGTCTAAATGTTTGTTTCCAGTTGGAATGGAGCAAGATGTATGAGCTCCGATGTGACATCGAGATCAGATCAGTAGCATTGTTTTAGTGCGAGCTCTTGAAATCCCCGCTATATCGAAATCCTCGATGTCCGATGCTCTGAAATCGTCAAGTCAGTTGGTGGCGTCATTTTCAACCAGAGACACAAGTTTCGAACTGAAGACATGCGCTTCATGCGTCGGGATTGCATGCTAAACAAAATGTGTCTCATTTCATCTTCACAGACCCGGTACGTAATTAAGCCGAGCAGAACACGACGCGGCTAACGTAGTTGAGTGGGGAGAACGGAGTTCGTCACGAAGATATAGAAAACGATGTGTGAATTCTTGGTTTCGTTTAATACGACGTTCATCGAGGAGGAGCTCCAACAGTTATTGCAAGTGTTTGAACGAACCTATGATGACAACAAAAATAACAGAAAACTGGTTGCACAAAAGGTACAGAAGGCGATGTGATGTCAGATTTGTCACGCCCGAGAATCGAAAGCTTGCCAGAACGAGAGACTTGTCCCGAATGAAAATTTCCTCATCTTGACAGATTCAATATTCGTTCATTCCTGGTTCAAGATTTGCTCCCATGTTTCGAAACTCCGTAAAGGATACCGGTGGATCTTAGCGTGTGGTTCGGATGTTCTCGCCGATGACGTTCATCAAGATCATGTAGACGTGGGTTTATTCGGAGTCCTGAAACCTCACTCGCTCGCTCTGCTGATAATCAAGGGGGCAAGATGTGATGGGTCCGTCGCGTGAGTATTTCTCAGGAAACGGGCAGGGAGTGATTATCCGCTTTCCGAGATCTGATCCGATCTCGAATCCTTTCAGGCCCATCTACGGCTGTCTCACTTCAACAGAGCACAGTGGACCTCCGAATCGTTTCAATCATTTACCAGAAAGGTTCGCAGCGATCATTCGTTCCATGATCGTTTCAACGCAAGCAACTTCGGCCGCTGTCGCTTCTGAAATCCATGACTACATAAGAGTTGTTCTTCCTCGAGATAAATTCGTAGTGGTGGCCGGTCGAATGTTCACGTGTGATCCGCATGCAGACTCTGTGGTTTTCTGGGCGAAGTCGGCTGACATTTGGATTATCATCTTCAAGCTCGGAGCTCGTCCCGAATCTCCTGGAGATGAGAATCCTCTGTGATTGAAGGTTTTGGAGCTGATTTCAAAGAGTGCGAAGATGCACCATGAATCCTCTCCAACGTTTGGAGGCGTTGGCAAATGAAATCAGTTCGCGGTTCCCTCGTGGAATGAATTCTCCACTGACAGCGCACAAAACTTGAAGATCAGATGTTCCTTATTCTAAATACAATGAATGGATCCAGTCTCCGGTCCGAGACATTTTAGGGAAGATCATAAAATCTTATTGGAGGCATTCGATGCTGAATTTTAGAGATCCAACCCAGGAATGGGCTTCTGCTTATCTGGTGCCGAGCCTCGACGAAACGAAAATAGTTTGTCTGTGTTCTCGTCTTGAAAACGGATCTTGCATTCTTTCCCGTGTTTTCAGAGGTCTCATTGTACTCTTCAAGATGGCATCACCTGGGGAATTCTTATCCGCTCTAAAACTAACGGTATCTCGGTGAATCGCAAGCATAGGCGCTTTGTTCTGTATCGAGGGCCCGTTTCCCTGAGGAAGATGTATACCGTATTTCTTCCAATCGAAGGCCGTACCCGTCTATGTTTCGAAGTTTCAACCCTCACGCGAGGTACCCGTATATGTTTCCGTCCACCTCGAGCTTTCAGAAAAAGTTGCGTTGAGTTTCGAGAGTGCTCTTCCAAGTATCAGCAGTCCCATCCGGAGTGTCATTGATAACGCTATAATACAGAGCTCATCAAACACCTCAGCACAAACCTATTCTCTAATCTACCACGTCCGGGGAGTACAAGCCCCGATTCCGCCATTTCTACTATGTTTGCTTGAGGTGATGTTGAAGTGAAGTTCTTCAGTAACTTCACTTTCAATGAGATCCTAGCCACCTTTCGAGGCTTCGACTACTTGGAAGGGTCAACTTTCACTACCTAGAAATTCGAACTACCGATGTCAAGGTTTGCAACATGTTTTTTTTCATTTTCCATGACCAAAAGTTCTGATTTATCCACTTGTACCCAACCGCTTGAAAGCTCAGTTTCCATGACTGCGAGCTCATCAGTTTTTTTTTGCCCCGGAGAGAGTTTGAGGTATTTGAGGTCTCCTCTTTGATCTTCTTCCAATCGCCTCTAGATTCTACCCAGGCGTCTTGCCTCTATCTCTCTTTTTTCAGCCCTCCCCGAGGATCAGAATAGCATAGAGTTTATCAGGCAAGAACTCGCAAAGCTTTAATATTCCCTAACGAGTGCATTAAAATTCCCGAGCGCCAACCTCCGGGGCCTTGACCAACCCCGGAGAACATTGGCCTCTATGGACTCAAAGTTCTAGCCATCGGAAGGAGAGACATCATCGTCGACACTTTCCACAACGGGATCTCTGCATTGAGTCGTCAGCTGTATCAGTGCAGACTGCGATGGTGGGAGCCGCTTCCGGAGAAAATAGCCTACTTTGTGATTCCTTCTCTTCAACTCTCTATCCACCTTCTTGATTTCCGATGTCAAGTCGGCGAAGGCGGAGAAACGTCGTGAGGTGTGCTCATGAATCTCGGTGCCAAAACCCTGTTTCACTTTCACCCGATTTCCAGGTTTTTCCACTCTAAGATCTCATCATTCTGCTTGCCGTAGCCTGTTCTTTGGGGAACCTTCATAGTAGACCCGAATCTACCAGAAAATCACCATCGGAAGTCGAAATCCCACAACGCAGACTTTTCCATTCCTATTTTCCAACCCAATACTCCGATCAGAATTCCAGTGAAAACTTTTTAAAAAACTTTGCAGCGAAATGAGAAAATCATGTGTGGGTTTCAGGAACCTGCCTTATTCCCGAATGCTTCATAATTTATGGATGAATATCACGAGATTACAGAACATATTCCACAAATTCATCGTTTCACAAATACATTATTTCATATCGTTACAGACTCTCATTATTTCGCGATCAAATGCGGTTGTAGCCGCAGTTTTCTCGCCGTTATAAGTAAATTGGGTACTCGGCGGAAATGCGCCCGGCGACTTAAAGTACAAAGCGCCAACACGCCGTCGCTGTAGCTTGAAGCGGCTTTCGGTGCGTTACCTCCCAGGACTCTGCTGACGTGTGCCGCTCGCTACGCTCGCGGGTCTAATGATTCTACCTGCACCAGCCACAGCTGTCGCAGACGCCTGAATTACGGCGGCAGGCTTCCCGCTCAAGTCGCCATCCATGTGTTCACGCTCACTTCCGAGTCGCCGGGCGTGTTTCCGCCAAGAACCGTAAATCATGTTGATCTCGAGTTGTCCTCCATGATGGTTCTGGGCAGTGATAGCCCGCACACCTGGAATGATGGATAATTGAATACTGGATACAGGAATTTTTTATGCACGTCTCGAGTTTGAAACCATCCCGTTCTTCGCATTGTTAAGAGTTCAATTCGAAATGTACCGAAGAATCCAATAACGCCGTTGAGGAAATCAACGGAGTCGAGATTTGAAGTGTTTCGGATTGCTTTCGCTTGTGAAAGATGTCCATGGACAAGGGGTGACCCAAGAACACTTTGAAACAAGCCAGTTCTCCACTCATTCACGAATCGGCACTCAAGAGCATGTCGAAGCTTCAACTTGACTCTCAACTAAAGCTTTCAAGAAGAAGGCACCAATGAGCTGTCTTTGTTCTCGCTTGTCCGAAGAATCCCACATCTCTCAAGAGATGCAGAACCAATACCCAAGCTTCAATCATGATTGACAAAAAGAGAAGGCAACTCAAGGAGAGTTCTTTCCTGGGCTGTCCTTCGTCCACGGAGAGAGCTCATCTGCGGGATGAGCTCAGTCTCCCAGACGAAAGCCAAGGTTGGTTTTGCTCCTTGTGAAAACCGTGGCATCTTCACCGGAATCGCTACGGTTTGTGAAAGGGCGTCATCGCCTCCAAACATCCGAATTTCTTCTCTGATGGTTTTCCTGTAGCTAGCATTGTCTTTCCCCACCTTCGTTGCTCGGCTAGAGCTCGGAGACGATTAGGAATATGCTTACTGAACGTTTGGCGCTCCATGTCTGTCTCGTTTCCCGAGACCACAGGGGCCTCGTTCTCCGTTTACCACGTTGGGAGTGGAGACAAGCTTTGTTAGGCTGCCTACTCTATCCCGGAACTCTGCCGACGGCCGAAGTCATCAAGGCAGCTTCCATCGCGTGGTGTTTTGAGATTCATGCGAAGTCATTGTCGTTTCCGGCTCGAAAATCGTTAAATCCAGAGATGAGTTCGCCGAATAATTCGGTTGTTGCGGTACAATCAGACACGTATGGCATTCATGAGGCCACAGATGTATAAATATACTGCAGTTCAGTTTAGCTTAGGTTTCAGATGCTCGCCACAGCAGGAAGGTGACGAACACTATAAACTGAGCATCAATCCGACACTTCGATCCCAAAACGAGTTTTCCCCCGATTTTCAGACGTTGCGTTGTGCAGTTTGTAGGAAGCCGCGAGTCCACTGAGAGACTCGTGGTTTAAGCAAACTTTGAATTTTGTTTAGCTCTGAATGGCAAACGCAAAGGGCCAGCTATTAATGGTCACAACACGCTCGAGCGTGATCCTTCAGAGCAGTTACTTCATCATCGAAAGTCTATGGTCGAGATACTCACACTTTGTGGGACATGAAATGAGCGCAGCACAATTTAGAGTTGGACGATTCCGTTGCCGGCGCATCTCGTTTCCTTTTGCCTCACCGAGGTGAAGTGCCGGCTGTAGCACCCGTGAAAAAGGTCATTCTAGACTCTCGATTTTCAAGCTCCTTTCTTCCGTGTTGTTCCGAGTGCGAACTGTTGAAACAAACTAAGGATTAGAAATACGCTCCACACAGAAAAAGACTCCCGAAAAGACGCGGGCAGAGTTCACGTATTTCACTCAGAAAATTGTTTCATATGAATAGTTTTCGAATATCAAGTGTTCGTGAGAAGCTGAGATCTGAAAATCGATTTATTCGGGTTCTCAGGCAACAACTCCTTGCGATTTCGTTTGAGCCCCCATGACAGGAAGGCGCAAAATTTACTTCACGACTCCAGTTGTAGGGGCTGGAGATAGTCTCGCGAACGAAATACTCAAGTTGCAACCGAAAAGTGGCGACTCTCTCGGGAAAACTCCCAAGTTTCAAGCTTGTGTTGAGAAATGTACGCTTCGAAGGTCAACGTTAACCTTTGAAGTTATATGATCTCAAACAGTAGTTTAGCTTGCCTCATTGTAGAGCGGCTCATAGCGAGTGACGTCTACGCTGTAAATGTCAAGCATGCGAATCGCATTGACGGCAATGACAAATCTGGGAGTCGAGGAAGAAATGTGTGAGTGGTGCATGTCCGAGTTAGGGTCAGCCCTAAAACGGTGACATTCACTCCGACTTTTGTTCCTCACAGATTGTTCGAGCAGACAAATTATTGGTCAATGTCCGACTTGGATAGTGAGGCCTAGATTGGTATCGTATCAATACGCAGGAATGTGTGGTGAGCTTAGTTGAAACATGTTATGTCAACATTTTCGGTGGGTCCCACCCCATATTGTTTGCTTGTTCCAGGCAAACGAGCGAATCGGGGCTCGTCTGCATTTGTGTCAAGCAGTGAAGGAAATCCCGATAAAGGCCACCATGACCGAACGGATAAAGTTTCAGAGGAACACAGCTGTTTGACGAGACTAAACGTCACCAATCTCAAGACAAGGAGCTCGACCGCCCTCAGACTTATCCAAAGCAGGAGTCTCTACGTCGTCTAAAAGGATGGCGATGTTTCACGATGGAAATGTTTTAGAATCGAGTTGTTTCAACCTTATACCCTGAGAACGACAACGGTCGTGTCAGATCCTGAGTTGATATTGTTTCGGCTTGGAGCGAGATGCGAGGAATGCACGTACAGACCACGTCAAATCGAAATCACTCCAGCCAGGAATCATGGATCCCATCTCTAGCCGATAAAGTGATCCTCAACTTACTTTGAGTAACAAATTGGAGGGCTCCGTTGACATTGGAACGCGGCCGAACCACCGCATTTCGTCCCTCCATCATTTCATCCAAGGGGATCCGTCATTCAGATCTAAAATGAGGGAAGATCGGAAATTAGTTTTGGAGGAGCGTCATTTCGAAGGGCGGATCTATGGAATCGCTCGAGGTAGGAAGGCCCTTGAAAAATTCGGATGCGATCATTGGATGTAGCCCGGGGCTTCGTCCGGATGGAGCTGTCGCACCATTCAGCATTTTAACCGGGCTTGAAATAATTTATCGACACTGAAAAACGCATCAGTCCAGAATGCACTGCTACGGCCTTGGCATCGATAAACAGCAAACCGAGTTCCGCGGTCTTGTAATCGTTAGAATTCAGTTGTAGCTAGCATTGTCTTTCCCCACCTTCGTAGCTCGGCTAGAGCTCGGAGACGATTAGGAATATGCTTACTGAGTTCTTGGCACACCAAGCTCGTTTCAGAAGAACTGACGCCCTCCCGAAGCTAACCGGGGCCGAACTCTTTGTATACCACACTGGGAGCGAGGACGGCTTGACTGAAGCGGCCCACGAGGTCCCGGAACGCTGCCGACGACCGAGATCATCAAGGCAGGCCCCATCATGTGGAAAATTTCGTCAAAATCTTCGTAACTACGATGGGCACTCCGTGGAATTGACTCATCGTTGACATTCGGTCAGTATAACTCAAGTCCAATGGGAATCTCGAAATAGATGGTCGACCGAACGCCTCGTGGTACGCAGTTCGATGTCCCAGCAATAACCCCGGACGGCTCATATTTGCGGAATAGTCTCTAAGATATGCTAACTAAGATGCCGAAGCTAAGAACTTACATTTCAGTCATTTGGTCCAGTGCGTGCCTCGCTTTCCGAAACGCTTCGGACATCTCCACTCTTGAGAAGCGGCATGCTCAACGAGCTCCGAGACGAAAAGGTCGTTGAAGCGATGAACGACCACGTTGTAGCTGGGACGACGCGAGAGAAAGAGTGAAACGGCGGACAGGAATGCGAGGAGGAAATCTAATGCTAGATCCCGAGCCTGAATCCGATTTCTTTCCGACATTTATTCCTATCAAATAATGAAGACTGATAGATACTTCGAGCCAAAACCCTTTGTGAATCGTCATGCTCTCAAAAAATTGAGATTGGAGTTGAGAATCGATTTTCGAGAAGCCCGCGCGGATTCGAACGGGGAGGGCTCCAAGGGAAAGGGTCGATTTAGGCGCGAAAAGTTGAATTTTCTGTTTACCAACAAGTGCGGTCAGACCTAGGGTGGGACCGAAATTCTTATGTCAATTTGATAATTCTCCTAGAATACTATCTGGCTTCACGCAGAGTTTTCGATGTTGCGACATTTTTGGCCGTGAGGTGAACACACGCACGGTGGCCTTCATGACAGGAGAAGTTCCGAAGAAGTAGTGAAATCGCCAAAAAAAAAGTGAAAACGAACATGACGTCCGCCAGATCGAGTCGTGATCAGGATCTGAGCGGTCTGATTTCGCACTTGACGGGACTGCGCGGTCAACAACTCTCACGGGAAGTGACCAAAGCCAAGGGCGTGATCCACAGAGTACGCAGCATCCGTCCTCTTCGGAGTGAATTGGAAGCCAGATTCTGGGAGCAGATCTCAATATGCCGTCATCATGAGCACTACGAGCGCGCGGAACACTTGCAAGAAGTTTCCGACGAGATGCTTGCGCTCGTTGACACTCAACCACCATCCTTCTCGGACACCATTCACTTTCTACTGGAACTGTCGCCAAGTCCGCTGGAATTCCAGCAGGTGGAACGTCGACGACCTTTCGAAGAAATAATTCAAGAGGTTTCGATGCACGACATCATGGTGCTGCAGCAGGGTGTGCCCGGAGCTCTCGGGGACTCGGACTCTTGGAGCTCAGCAGATTCGATTGAAGGCGATTGCAGGCAGTCTGTGGATAGCGGTCTGACAGAACGAGACTTCCTACCGCCTTGTACACAGCACATTGTGGAAGTCGGACAGAGAGACCTGATCCCGTTCTACACTATCCAAGAGGTGAAAACTCGAGCAGCGTTCCACAAGGTCAAGGGCTACCCTCCCGAAACCGTGATGAACAAGGACAACACAGGGCCCGTAGAGAAGTTCCATCAGAAAATGGCATATCTTCGAAAATGGCTGTCTATGCCGATGCAGGGTAGGAGCTTGACTTTCCAAGCATTCGCAGATGCTATCTCCGAGGAAGTCAATGTGATTCACAAAGAGCTGACCGAAATTGAGAAAACACCCGGCCTCACGATGCTACAACTCGTTCACCTTCTTCAAGCTCGAATAGAGCGTCCTCTGAAGCTATGCCACATCTGCGAAACTATCACCCCGCAACCCGAACCTTGGCTCGAGGCTGTCAACGTCCTTTCTCATCTGAGTAACGAAACTTTCTTCCTCAAAACGGCCAAGCCAATGCTGCGGCAAATCTGTGATCTCCTGGTCAAAGGGGAATTCCACGACGAACTGTTGTTCGACAAGAGTCCTCAGGGAGACGTCATCGTTCGAGGGCCTATTCCGGAGAACATGTTCTTGCATTCCTACTTGAGCAGAGTGAAAACGTCGGCTCAGTGCGCATTCCACTATAAAGAAAACACGGGGAAACCTCTCGTGGACGCAGACGCCGACAGAGAAACCGTCGATATCATAAAACGTTTGGACTCGCTACTGAAAAGGAACATCCCCGTGCAAAGAGCTGCCAAAGCAGCCATACTGCCTCTATGTAAATTGGTGAACACGGCGCTGGTGGATAAACTGAAAACCGAGTATGACACGTTCACCATTCTCCGACGATTCCAGTATCACTCGTTCTTAGTGAGCAACGAAATGCACACTTTTGCTGAAATGGTTTTCGATAAACGATGCGCCAGGGAGGCCAGTGCCCTGGAGAGCTGTTTGGAAGATATCGTCGGTCCTGAATGGAAGGCGAAACCCGCTGAACCTTTTGTTCTGGAAAATCTCTTGCCCTGGCCACTAACAATGTTCACCTGCTCCGGAGATGACTACGCAAAGGTCCGAACGTACATCTTTCGGTTCAAAGAAGCCGTTCACGCCCTTGTTCACATGAATGCAGATGAACTGAGTCGAGACGAGAGGATCATGCGCTTCAAAATCTCCTCTGTCATGGATATTCTCAATCAGCACATCACGATGACGGCCCAAGAGTGCATAACGAAATCGGATCTGGCTTCTGGTCAAGACATCGAAGAGATCACGCGAAAACACACCAAATGGTTCGAGAAAACGCGTGAACGGACTCTTATGCACCCCAAAGCAGTGAGGAATACTCTCGATGACCTCGCTCAGGCCTCACTCCGATTCGCCCGCGATCGGAACATCTCAGTGTTGGAGAAGAAATTCATTCCATATTTGGTTTTCCTCATCAAATCTATCAATGAAACACTGCCGGTGCTCGCTGCCCGTCTGGCGGCCGCCAAGGCTCACTTGTGAGCGACCAACATCTAGATATTTGTAATAAACTTCCATCGACGTATTTATGCTTCAGACTTTCGCAGTCTTGTTCCGGTTTCGAGGAGAAACGTAGGTTTATAACAGCTATTCTTTATTACAACACCTATGCATATCACCCCTTGGCCAAGTTCTCGATAGCTCCCAAGACCTGTTCTGCGTTGAATCCCGACACACTGACGTGAGCTTCTCGTCCCGCCACTGGAATCGCAACATGGAACGATACTTAGTTTCCTACTATTATGAGTCGTCAAGGAAGGAATTGAGACTCATCAGTCAACAATTTCTCCGATAGTTTTAGATACGATTCGATACGCGGTTCCTCCCGCGCGCAACTCACCGTAACGAGCGTAAACTTTGGGTTGCACTCCACTGCACTCTCGGATAAGAATAGGGAATTTCGGATTGTTCTCTTTGATCGGAACGTAAAACTTCTCAATGAACTCTCTGAAAAGAGAGCATTCGTTAGTTCAGACATGATAAATTGACGCGGGGCAGAGGTGGGAACTTCGGTGGCCTGGAACAAGTTCCACAAGTCTATCTCTGTTTCATAGCATTTGCTACAGCTGACGCCTGTTTAGTGATACGTTCCAATTATACCAAGTTCGGCACAAGGAGCTCGAACCATGGATCTGAGATCGTGCCGCAAGTACTGAATCGATAGAATTTCCGAGCTTTCTCTTCAAATTTTCAGACCAGCCTAGTGTCTTCTCTCTCGTGAAAATCACTCGAAACTCGCAAAAGCAGTCAATGGAGCTGATCTCGACAGACAACGACAACTTCATCGCGGAACCTTACTTCACTTTTGTAGGGAAACATAATTCCAAAACAGACTGAAGCTTAGATTCAGTTAATGCGCCCACGAGTGACTTCGATTGGTTTCACCGAGCTATGGCGTAAATCACAAGCAACTTTATTCTCTCCAGTCTCTCGTCAGACTGCAGGCTCACCTAACTCCTCGGGAATCTTCTCCCCGCTGGCATAAGTGAAGCCGGAGCTCGCGGAGGGGCGAAACCAGCTTTAGCGCTCTGGCGGCCATCCTCCACGAATATTATGAGTTGACTTTGCTTCGAACAGGACGCAATCGGGTTGTTATCTACCGCACGGCTGATCGGTAAATTCTCACCCAGGCCACCAAGTGGCAAACTTCAAAAGTCTCGACTCGACACCACTGTGAATCGACAATCTCATGATATCGGATACATCCTCATAAACGATTAACGCTAACGAATTAAGAATCGCCGTCGTCATCGATTAATGTCAGCGACAAAACAGGACCTGCTCTTGGTTTTGGTGATGAATGTATACTTCGTACCACAAAGCGGCGAACACGACCTAGTTCTGAAAGCTCTGCTGGGAAAACGATCCGACAATCATCGTCAGAATCGTATTGTTTGACGGAACTCATCTGAAGTTCCATAATAATCTTCGGTCTAGCCAAAGGAAAACAGCTGATCTCTCAGAGTCGCTTGTGTGACCGCCACAGTCTTGATTGTGTTGAAGTTGAAGCTGTGTTGAGAGAGTGTGAGCGTGTGTGTGTGTATCTGTGGTGCCTTCCACCCGTCGGCTTGGGTTGGTAGCCAGCGGACGACGAATTGCAAGAGAGCCGAAGCTACACAAAGTCCACTATCCTTTGTCGTTGGTTGGTGCAACTTATCCAAATTTACGAGTCATTCCTGTGTCGCTCCTGAAATCATCTTCTCAAGCCAGCCTTGGTTTCACCCGCTCACACCATGAGCGCCTTGAAACCGGGCAGAAAAGAGCCCAAAATGCGAATTCGTCATTTTCCCGTGAGTACTACTCTGTCAGCTGTCCGCACAGGATTCTACGCAGTTTCAGCGAAAAAATGATGAAAATCGGCGAAGAACCGCACTGTATGTATTCATGCGACCACTGGGCATCGAGTTTCAATCGAACCAAGGCCATATGAGGTGGGGCACCAACACACGGCTGTGGCAAACAGCGATACATACGTGAAGCCTGTCGAGAAATCGTCTATATTTTCAAAGTTCGCGAGTATGCTTGATTTTGTGCATACCGTGATCGTTTCGGATGGGAGGGAAGAAACGAGGGTCGGCGCCCACCACGCAGGCCAGCTCGTGCCTTGGAAAAAAAGATTCAGTTCTTGTCTTTGAAGCAAAATTCTGGTAGCCTCGACAACTGGCTGTTATTCACTTGAAGAACCACAGATGTCGCTCATGGTTCGTGTCGTTGCATTTGACAAACTCCGGTGAACATCTCCGTTTTGATAAGATTTCGCTGTCGATGGAGTCTTTTCTGCGAATCATTGGATAGCTAAGCGGACTAGAAAAGTAGCCTACCCTCACGTTCGATCCCGTTCACTTTGAACACTAGAGCTCGATCCTGCAATGTTTCGAATCACTGAATATGGGAGCTGAAAGTGTAAACGTTCCACTCTTGGGAATGTGACCGGCACTCTTGATCCGAAGCAAAGCTTCAGCGCCTCGATCCCATAACTCGGAAGGAATATTCGATACCCATTTCATGTCCTTGCATCCTGAACTCTTTCTATAGTATCCTTGAATCTGGCATTGAGAACCTTTCTGATGATCTTTTTAGAGGGGACCAGTCCCGGTGATCCGGTTCACGTAGAAAGTTCGTTCGGTTCCGATTCAAGGTCCGCCGATACACTGCGACCTTGATTTTAGGCTAGGTCTCAAAATCTGATATTCTCTCATCGTAGGCTTTTCATTGTTGGGATGAATCCGAAATCGAAATACATGTTGCCCCGTTACAGTCAACAACAGATGATGATATAATGTGTGCATGTCGAGTAACCAAATGTCATCCCGTCCATGAAACTGTTCCTGATGTTGTAGCTGATGGAAGTCTTGGATTTTCAGATGGCGATGGATGAGAACTACGTTGAGGAAATATGGGGTTTGCTGAAAAATGCCATTCAGCAGATCCAGAAGAAGAACAACTACGGCCTCTCGTTCGAAGAACTGTATCGCAACGCCTACACAATGGTGTTGAACAAGCACGGTCAAAGACTATACGGTGGTCTGCGTGAGGTTGTAACAGAACACCTTACCACAAAAGTTCGCGTCGATGTACTCAGTTCTCTCAACAATAACTTCCTACACACGTTGACGAACGCATGGAACGAGCATACAACCAGCATGATGATGATACGGGACATTCTCATGTACATGGATAGAGTGAGTACTCGAGCGTCTGCTCCAAGAGATCGATTGATTGCCCGAGAATGCTATGCTGTTTTTCGAGTGAGTTGTTTCCCAGCGATCTCATGAATCCTTAACATTCGTTTCTTCCTAAGCAGGTCTACACTAAGGAATACAACGAGGAAAACGTCTACAACCTCGGTCTGATTATTTTCCGTGACCAAGTTGTTCGTCATGGCTGCATTCGGGATAGGCTTCGAGAAACACTCCTCAGCATGGTTATGAAAGAAAGAAGAGGGGAGGTCGTTGATCGGTCGGCAATCAAAAACGCCTGCCAAATGTTAGTTGTGTTGGGAATCCAGAATAGGAGCGTTTACGAAGAAGATTTCGAGAGACCATTCATCCAGCAGAGCACAGAGTTCTACAGAAGTGAGAGCCAGCGTTTCCTGGCCGACAACAGTGCGTCCTCATACGTGCTGAAGGTCGAACAGCGAATCCTCGAAGAAAGTCAGCGCGCGAAGCACTATCTCGACGAAAGCACCGAAGAGTCAATCGTGAAAGTCGTTGAACACGAACTCATCACCGTTCACATGAAAACCGTGTTAGAAATGGAAAATTCGGGAGTTGTCCACATGCTGAAAAACCAGAAAGTAGACGACCTCAACCGGATGTACCTCCTGTTCGCGCGAGTTCCTGAAGGGCTCAAGTGTCTCGTTGAACGCGTGTCGGCCTACCTCAGAGAGCAGGGCAGGGCGCTTGTGACCGACGACGCTAAAGGTGACGCGCTTACCTTCGTGCAGAGCCTTCTCGACCTGAAGGATAAGATGGACTTGTTCCTCTTCAGATCGTTCAATGAGGAACGGCTCTTCAAACACATGATCGCGAGCGATTTCGAAAGTTTTCTCAATTTGAACAAGAAATCGCCCGAATATCTATCATTGTTCATCGACGACAAGTTGAAGAAAGGTGTGAAAGGCATGACAGAACAGGACATCGAAAGCGTCCTGGACAAGACGATGGTTCTGTTCCGGTATCTCCAAGAGAAGGATATGTTCGAACGCTATTATAAGCAGCATCTTGCTAAGCGACTTCTCCTTAATAAGAGCGTGTCGGATGATGTGGAGAAAAACATGATATCGAAGCTCAAGACGGAATGCGGGTGCCAGTTTACCTCGAAGCTCGAAGGCATGTTCAAGGACATTTCGCTCTCGAACACAATGCACGATGACTTCAAGAAGCACGTGGCCAATAACAACATCCAGTTGCACGGAGTAGAGCTCAGTGTGCGCGTGCTCACCACAGGTTTCTGGCCCACGCAAACGCTTAACTCGAAATGCAACATTCCCTTCGCGGCCATGCAAGCGTTCGAGGGTTTCAAGAAGTTCTATCTCAATAAACACACCGGTCGACAGCTGACGCTGCAACCTCAGCTGGGCTCTGCTGACCTCAACGCCATTTTCCATGGACCCCGGAAAGAGGAAGACGATTCCGAAACTCCCGCCGGCGGAAAAGCCGGGGCCCGGAAACACATCCTCACGGTCAGCACCTATCAAATGTGCATTCTCATGCTCTTCAACAAGAAGGAGAAGCTCACATTTGAAGAAATCAAGCAAGAGACCGACATCGCCGAAAAAGATCTCGTTCGGAGCTTGCAATCGCTCTCGCTTGGGAAGGCAACGCAAAGAATCCTCATTAAGAATCCGAAAAACAAAGAATTCCGTAAGTTTCCGCCTCGAACTACAACGCAACGATTTGTCGCTTCTTTCATAGTTCCTGATGATTTCCATTCGAAAATTAATGTTAACATCAATTTCGTTGCATTTTCAGTGCCAACGGATGAGATCTCTGTAAATGACTCGTTCTCCTCGAAACTCTACCGTGTCAAGATTCAGGCCGTCACAGCGCGAGGCGAAAGTGAGCCTGAACGCAACGAGACCCAGCGTAAAGTTGACGACGATCGTAAATATGAAATCGAAGCCGCCATTGTCCGAGTGATGAAGGCACGGAAGACGATGCAGCATGCGGTTCTGGTGGCCGAAGTGACCGACCAGTTGAAGTCACGTTTCCAGCCGTCACCGAATCTCATCAAAAAGCGCATTGAAGGTCTTATCGAGCGTGAATACCTACAAAGGGCGATCGAAGACCGGTGAGTCTGAATTCAGATAGGTTCCGCTTTTTCCTTTGCACGCCTCCTTCAGGGTCGGGGAATTCGGATGCGTTGAGATTCTGCCATCATCCAAAATACTCACTTCGTTCTCTCATGTAGCTCAAGAATTATTTACTTCACGGAAGACCTTTATAGTCCTACTCCTTCGAGTGCACTCAGGGGTGGTCGCATACCAGTGTCTCAAAGAGTTCAAAGAATGTTCAGACACAGAGCCCGGCGAGCTCACGATCAGCCAATGGACTGATTTCACTCATTAATCACTATTTGGTGGACGGACCTCAAAGAACGGAATTCAGCGATCAAATCAAAAATGACGATGCCAAAATTTCGTAATAAAAGCGAGAAGAAAGACTTGGTGGAACTTCGGTCACTTCTCCTTCAGCGTTTGAATCGACCAGGAGCTTGGCGGAAACCTTTGCGTATTCCTCGATGTTCCGTCTCTTCGTTCGTGATTTCAGAACAATATCAAATGTAAGCTAACGCGCGTATTTTTCTCTTTGCAGGAAACTGTATATGTACGTATCATAATTGTATGAATGGAAACTGTAAAGGAAATACTTGGAAGGCACGCGTCGCGATCACACCAGACCCATCCCATGATTTTACCGGATGGCTAACCGGAACACACCGACCAGTCCGAACAGGAGTACATAATTTGTTTTCTCTAGTAGGAATAAAGTCAACAATTTGTATCTCGATCGAAATCTATTGATACGAGAGTCGAGAAACAATCTTTGAAGGCCGATATAGAGATAGAACGACAAAATACTGGAATTATTTCACCCATGTTCATATGTTTCAAATAAAGCTAAGCGATTCCTTTATGACTTTCATCGTCGAGTAAATTGAGCTCTCTAAGCAGTTGAGGTGAACTATTCAAGTTCCAATGAAGAACCGGTCTCGAGCCTTGCGTTTTCTCCCGCTTTTATTTCCTCTATGTGGTGGATTCTTTGGTTCCATTCTGTGGAGATAATCTAGAAATAATGTCAGGAAATAAGAACCTGAGAGTGATGACCAATTCGGAACGACACTAGAGGATGACTTGAATCCAGAGCATTCCAAATCAGAACCCACAATTAAGAGCGGAAGCTCGATACGGTGACAAAGGTCGCCTTTCTTCGGCTTTGCAGATGAAACTAGCCTCCAGAATCCGTATTTTTCAGCGCGTCCGGCCCCTGAGGTCCCACAGCGTAACGTTTCCAGGCCTCGTGGATCTCTCTTGGTACACTGTGGCCTCTCGGAGTCCCACACAGCCCACTATGCGAATTTCCTCGTCTCGACAATTTTAGACATCAAGGAGTTGATAGTCTCCATCGAATCCTATGAATGATTGCCTCGAGAAAGAGCCGGATAAGTTTCTTACAAATGTGCTCGTTGGAGGATTGGTCGTTTCATTAGTCCGCAGGGAGTTGTATTGGGGAACTTCCGGGAAGGTGCGGGTGTAAGGAGTCCGCGTGGCCTAATGGATAAGGCGTCTGACTTCGAATCAGAAGATTGCAGGTTCGAGTCCTGTCGCGGACGAAATCTTTTTATAGAATTATTTTTGGGAATCTTTTTTTCTATTCAAGGCTGTTCATGTCGTAGATTCTTTTTATTAAATCTATATTCGATTTCTCGAGTTAATCGCATTCTCGATATTCTCTCGCGGCGCATGCGCGTGCTTCAAGTTGCGAATCCGGGGCGATCCTCGATGGTACAGCCAAAGTGTGGGCGCGCTGAAAAGGAAAGAGTCGCAGAGAGAAAGCAGCGCTCAATGTGATGATGAGGCTCCACCATGCCGGCCGGCTCACTGCTGCTCGAACGTAGAGAAAGCAGCGGAGCTGTCATGGGGTATGACACTTGATGAATAATGGGATGAGCCCTCCTGGTGAAATGTATGTGCGCCCATTTTTTGTCGGGTCGAGGACAGTCGTTCGTTCGCAAGACAATGAAGAGCAGACAACGGATCTCCGGAGTCAACCTTGAGGGAAACGGAATCTCAAGTCAGAGAGGATACTTGGACAGACTCCACATCGGCTATCGTTTCCTCGTTCTAAACTGTTGGGGACGGGAGTCTCACTCCCGCCAAAATATTGAATTCAAAATCTAGAACATAGTTCCGGCGCATCCGGCCGCCATCTTACTTTCAATAAAGCAGTCCAGTTCCATCTCTTGAGAGTACACGACAAGTCTCTTCCTTCTCAGTGACTAGGATAGCCTTCAACACATAACATAAACATTCCCCGATTCCCAGGGTGACGAAATCCAATGAGAATATGATGACTGCTCGTACGATAAATAATGCACGAAACTTGATTTTCGGTCAGTTATCGAAGCAGCCATTCGAAAGACATTGTGGAACGAGATGATTGAGAGTGCCGGGCAGCCTGACTCAGATTCTCTAGTTGGAATACGACACATTATTCACTCATAGTAGAAATTATTCAGATCACCGCTTGTGGCTTTCTGGATTCATGATGGAGTTTCTGATCGATCTTCTCGCAGGGAAAATTCTGATCCTTGAGCCTCGGAATTTAAAAAGACGGGTTCATCAACGGGAGATATTTAAGGGAGATACGATGGAAATCTTAGAACATTTTTGGAATTTTCCTCGAGCCATCCAGCGTTTGGGAGGATAGACAGTGCGATGTTGTGAACCGAGAGTCGAACAGGGTGCCTGGAGCTAGCGCCGGCGGATAGTGACCGCGAACCCCACTAGGGGGAGTTCAGTGATGGTTTCACTCCTGCTCGAAGATGCGAAATTTGGCGCCTCGGGCTCTCAGTTGCTGAGATTCGTGGGGATCCAGCTGATCTCTAGCTTCTCTGTCGGATTCGATTTGGATTCTCAGTTGTCCGAATGCAGTATGATTTGCTGCCGGAACGCGCGGCTGCCAGGAGGTACGGTTCCACGTTTTCCCACTTTTCAACTAATTCCAAATCATGCAGGGATTCACCGCGCCGGTCTTCTCGGTTGACGGTTTGTGTGCTCGATTGAAGGACTCGCGTCTCATATGAGTGGGTTGATGGTTTTCGATCTTTCAGGAGGATGCTCGAGGATAAAGTCAAGTACACTTTCGGTTTGACGTTACTTCGGATATTGAGCCGAGAAGAGAAGAAGAATTTCGTGATATCCCCTCTGAGCCTGGGAGTGACTCTCTCGATGTTGTTGCCGGGACTGAAAGGAGAAACCAAAATAGAACTCCTGAATGCGCTGGGAACTCTCGATGAGTATGCTCTCCATATGATGTACTTCAAACTCTTCGCGCACAAAGGACTACCGGTGAAGATGGCGAACAAAATCCTTGCGAACAAGGACTGTGCAATCAACAAAGACTACGAAAGTCTTCTCGAGGTCAGTTACTTCTACGAGAGTCTCTCTACGTCACACACTTTTATATCGGCTGTTGAATGATTCTTTCGAAATGATGTTGGAGCGAAAACTGAATGGAGTTTTTCCCAGGATAAATACGGTTCCAGGATTGAAAGTGTGGACTTCGCTAACGACGCGAGAACGATTGAAACAGAAGTGAACGCGTGGGTTTCTCAAGAGACCGACGATCTGATACTGAAACTCCTCCCAAAGAACTTGATCGGCGAGGATTCTGTTCTAGCACTCCTTGGTGCAACATACTTCAACGGTCGGTTGATGCAAGAGAGAGAGATACAATTTATCGTATTTTGTTCGTTTGACGTTGACATTTGCAACACGTTGTGCTGACACTCCGGCCTTTTCAGAGTCATGGATCGACGATTTCACAGCACTGCGAGAACTACTGAACTTCACCCTCGATAGCGGCGAAAGGGTACAGAGGGATTTCATCGCAAAGAAATCTGAACTTTTCGAATACATCGAGTCAGAGGAGCTCCGGTTTGTGAAGATCCCCCAAGATGCCGGGTTTCACATGCTTTTAGCAATACCAAAGGACGCAACGAAAAGAATTGGTGAGCGGACGCCCTGAAAGTATGCTCGACGAGAGCTTCGCTCATCGGTCGGCCTCTGCCTCAGCCATGAGATTTGTGTTTCAATCAGTTTTCCAAACGGAGATCCGAACTCGTTCATTTCAGCTGATGTTGTTGCCGCAATGCAACCCGCTGACTTCATGACCGCTGTCAAGAAATCGAGGCCTCGGATCAGAGGCGACGTCGTGGTCACGTTGCCCAAGTTCAAAATTGAGTATGACTTCCTAACAGCTCAGGTGATCCTGCGAGAACTAGGCGTAAACAAAATATTCGATCCCGACCTGTGCAATTTCGACAACCTCTTCCCGAGTGTAAGTTAACGATTGTTCGAAAATCTCCTCCCTTCAAGCGGATCGAGTCTCTGATCGACCTCGTCGACTATCATTTCAGGTGACTCGGAGACCGTACGTGGATAGAATCATCCACAAAACAGTGATCGACATAAACGAAAAAGGCGCGAGTTCGGCAGGCGGTTGTACAGATTTGGCCGGCTGTTGCGGTCATCGACCTTCGATCATTGTCAACTTCGATCGACCTTTCTGTTTTTGGATCTTGTCCGGAAACCACATCGTGTCTCTCGTGGGAATCTGCGCGGAGCCTTGAGCATCCTTGTACATATGAGTGATTCGAAAAAAATAAACCTTCTTGTGAATACCCAACTCCACGGAACCCGGAACTTACCCAAGGCGAACGATCAAGCTCTTTCAGTTTGAACTTTCCTCAACGTTTACCGTTGGTTGGTCTTGGGGTTTCGACCGATCTCGAGTTCATATCACAGCTCGAAATGATGAATTCTGATTCAAAGAGAAATCACTTCCGGAATGGTGTTCTGATGTTCCACAAATGACAGTTCTTATTTTCATTCCGTTCATTTATTTTCTCTCCTCTCTTCTTTCATCCTTTCAAAGTCCGTCACGCGTTCTCAAGTCGTCGGAGTGCTGTTCTTTCCAAGAGTGCGATCTTCAGCACCGGAGTCAACCAGAAATTATGATCGAGCACGAGAGCATTGGATACACGAGGTGGGAAGCTTTCTGTGCAACTTTCAACACAATGCACGGCGCAGAATTCGTCGGGCATCGCGCACTGCCGTTGGATTAGTGGGTCGAGACAGTTTTCCTCATCATGGAATACTTGTGAACAGTTCATAGATAAAAAAAATCTAGAAAACTCTTCACAACCGTTCGAATCAGTGGATGTGAGCGTGCCCGTGGTGATTGTGGTGTTGGAAACGGTGTCCGTTGTTCACAGACGCGCGGTGACGGTCGCAGCGGTGCGTTCCCCCGCAGCAGCCAGGTGGAGGTGGGGTCATGAGACCTTCAATGAAAAGTTGAAGATCGTCTTTTATGTGACTTTCCCCGATTGGACAGTAATGCAACCGACGGATCAGTGTTTCGATTAGCAGCTTCTCCACAGCAATGAGCGCGATCACCCAGAACGGACAAGCTTCGATTGTGATACCGATCGATAGATCGATGTAGATATAATAGCACAGCATATCGATTGTGAGTACAAAAATCAGATAGCAAACACCGCGAACTACGACCGGAATCGAGAAAATGTGGAGACGAATGTACAAGAATTCGATGGTCCAAAACACAGCTGTCATCGTCAGAATCCGCAGTGGGAAGCCGGCTTCGAACGGTAGTTCTCCTTCTGAATCTTCTTCAGGTCTGGCACGGTGGCGTAGAAACTGAAATGAAAAAAAGATGACGATATCGACGAATTCACTTCTCTGCTTGGGGAATCAGTCTTCCGGGGTGGATAAGACAGCTCTATGATCTTGTTTCTGATTGTGAGCCATGGGCCAAATCACTATTGACAAGGAATCATTGAGCGGCTCCAATAGATACGCTTTGACCAACCTGAATGTATTCGTACAGAAATGCGTGGATCACGTAGACGTACGCTCGGAAGTACCATGTGAGTGTTCTGCAAGAAGTTTCCGCTATGTGGGGCTCATCCGCGACTTTGTTCATTTGATGCAGTCTCTGGAGTTCTTCTTGAGGCGAGACGCGCCTTCGTTGAAAGTTTTGCATTTTGAGTCGTCACACCTTCTTCACTGAGGGAATTTCTTGAGTCGACCACGGATAAAAACAGAAACCGAAGAGTTTGGCAAGCGATCGCTGCTTTTCGAATCGTATCGACAAACACGTCTCCGAGTCAAATAGAGAGGAAGAGCCGGAGGATACAGAAGAGGTGGAAGAGGTCGGGGCGAGGGCTCGAAGGAGGAGGGACGGTAGCATGCTTTATTTCAGCGGCTCTCGTGCGACAAACAGCGTGCATGACAGGGACTGCGTTTCCGGAGAACAGAACATGCTTTTCGGCGTCACCCCGGAGAAAATCAAGGACGAGAGTTTGCATTGGACGCGGAACATCTTCAATTAGATTTATTGAAGTCGGCATTTCCTCGCGAACGCTGCTCTCCATATCCGTCGTATACACCATCTTATTCCTGAACGATTAATTTCCAGGGGAGAATAAAGTTTCGGAGTTTTGAAACCTTAAAACTGCGCAGGTCACATTTCGCTCGTTTCGATGAGTACAAGTAACGTCAGAAGTCAAAATTAGAACAAATCTTTTTTTTCTAAAATCACTTGTTCATTCTAAACCTAGATATCATAGATTTTCCCTCAGCTCGGAGGATTCGTGGCGCGGGAGTCTCCCGGTCTCGGAAAGAGTTTCCTCAAGAACGTGTGATGTTTACTGCAAAATAACTGGAAACAGTGAAATATACTGCAGTCCCAGATGATCCACCTGTCCGAGTTTGCGATCGATGGACAAATTTTCGAAACGTTGGGATCCTGGACCTGAAAATACAGAGGATACGAGAATGCTCTCGATACCAGTAGAATCCTGAGAAATTGAGGAGAAAGAAAAGTACCTCATCGCCATTTATTGATGGCAAGGGCGATGACCTCCGTGGAATTTGATACACTGGAAGCTGAAGCGATGTCACGACCGCCATCTGAGTTGCTGTGGTCCAGACTCCGGCAGCGTCAAAAACTACGCCCTGGAAACGGAGCTTTCGTCTCATTCATGCACAAAGGTTTCTGCTCAACTCCTCATGGTGTTTCCGTCCTTTCTGAGCCTTCAGCTGACATGCACGGCAAACTTCTCATTGGATCTCGTAGCGGAGGAAACGGGAGGTTTCTTACTTCTTGAGTTTCGTCGACATCTGAGGTTGTTTTTTCATTCGTTGAGGATGAACTCGCTGTTAGATTGATCGTGTCTAAACTGAAATATTCCATCTCTGGACCACTCAAGTCTCCTGAGAGATCGACCGAAAGCGGAACACTATTGTTCTGAAGTACTCCCCGATGTTCGACTGTTTACATTCATTGTTTTCGAAACGTCGGCGTCAAAGATTCAAAAACTGGACATGCACGTGTCTCCGGTCTTTTTCAAAGTTTCAACGTCACTTTGGCGCGAGCTTTCTGAAATTGCTCATCAGACTCGGAATGAACTTCCAGTTGAATCACTCTTGTCCTTTCTCTCCCATGGAACCGACGGGTGGCGCGGGGACACCAAATTTAGACGAGTAATTGGGCGATAAGCGAATCGAGCTCGAATAGCAAAGAACTTTTCCGAACACAATGGCCAATGTTTCGCCATGTGTGGTTCAAAGTCAGCCAACGGCGCGTCTTTTCTCCGATTGAGACCGAAAGTTTTCCTTTGTTTGTACGTCTCAGTGATGGTCATTCTCAGCGTGGTTTTCTTCTTGCTAGGTTCGTACACGAGGCACGTTTTCTGGAGTTGTCCCGCGTTTTGTTTTCAGACAATTGTTGGATAACTAAACTGAGTTTCGATTCCTCCGATGACAATCAGCGGTGATTTTTTGGCAAATAACTTCCGACAACGCAGGCGCCCGGCAATCCTTCGAGCAAATCGAGCCGCTGATCGAGTCGGCTCGATGCCCGGACGCGAAAATCAACAGAAAGCTCTGCGGACATTCCTGGTTCCTCGCTTCAATTTGCTGGATACTCAAACGGGACTGAGGAAACGTCGCCAACGACTCCTTCAGGATCGAGGTAAATGGTCAGCAAATTATAGAGAATCGATTCTCCAACAGATCGCGGCATTTTGGCCATCAACGACTGTGATTCATCTCAGTAACATTCGGAGCGTTTTAGTCTGCAAGGTCGCTCTGAATTCATATTCCACCCAAACGGTTTTAGGTCTGCCCGATTGAGATACGATGTGAATCACTTCTCGTCACCACTTTTCGATTGAATGGGTCGAGGTCGAGTGAGATTTCACACGGACCGATCTTGGAAGGCGCAGAGAACCAATGGAGCTCTCAGTCACTGTGAAAACGGAGAGAACTAAGTAAATTCTCAATGACCAAAATTATGGTTCCAGGACGGTTCTCCTTTTTGGCCTCGGTCTACATTGTTCTCACAGTCAGCATACTACTTGTGAACTTCTTCTGCGGCGCGTGGTGGATCATCGATGCAGGACTGACAATCATCGCGAGCGAAACTTGCAGGACATTTTGACAACCGACGAAAAACCCGAGCTATCGAAGTGAACGTTATGTACTCGTCCTGGTTCAGCAATCGAGCGGAACACCAGTGAGAACCGTCTTCCCTTGTTGATAATTTGATGACTTTGACGTCATGGAACACAGTGATGACACGCTTCCAGTCCGATAATTTGTTGAATAAAAAATCTCTGTGGTTCGACTTGAGATGACTTCGAGCTCTGTTCATTGACCGTCTGATCCCGAATCATCAGACAACGAACGCTTTCCGGAACCCGGCCAACCCGTTAGCGATTCTTCCGGCGAAGACGTCTAGAGCGAAGATAAGAATATAAAATCTCGAGAGGCACAATCATCCTCCTCTCCGATCCTCCAATCTAGACGGAGCTGCAACCGTGAAGTTAAAGAGAGACCAGCAGCGGTGTGAGATAGAAGTATCGGATCTCCTCTTTCTGCACAGATAGAATCGAAGCGGATTGACTGCGATTACATTGACTCTGCCACTATGGAAGGTTCTCGTTCGACTCTCTGAGTTTCATTTCTCCTCCGTGGAAATACTCAGGTATTGACAGTATTTACAACTCTATTGTAGAACTAGGACCTGTTTAACCTATGATGCAATTTCGAAATCGAGAGTTTGAAATCTAAAGTTTCTCAAAACATCTGGTTTCGGAGCTGACAGCACTGTTCGCGTCCAGGTATCAGTGTGGAGTGCCCGTCACACGAATTTAGCGGCTACTGACACAATGTGACCATCTTTCTGGATTCAGGCTGGACTTCCACGTTCAGCACTTAGGCAACAGGTGCAGCTTTTAAATTGATTCTCTGACTGCTTGAACTTGACCTTGAAATTTTGACAGCTATCGAACCTCTTCAAGTGTAGAGTTAACAATCACCAAACAGAAGAGTCTATCACCGCTCGAGATTTAACACGGAGAACGGATTCTAATTCGGAAAAAGCTTTTCTCCCTTCTTTCCCACGAAGCTAAGGATTCCTCTCCTTTTAGCGACCAGCTGTCCTCCCTGCCTTACCCTTAATCTAGGTGTGTGTGTGTTTGAGTGTCTGTCTGTTACCGCGTTCCTCTGTGTAATCCAGTCGACTTGTGAGTGGAGATCAAAAACGCAAAGGAGTGCGGAGCCTGCATCACCACGCAACGCTGTTGGATTTCTCTCACAGGAGTAAGTTCTATCCGAAACTTTATTTCCGCGTTCCTTGCCGGCTGAGGCAACCGACCACGAATCTGACAGAATCGATGACAATCGCCTTCGTGGAAAACGAGCGTTGGTGACGATTGCGCCGCGAGAACGGGTCGCTGACTATAAATACGATTAGTCCTCATATCGTTGATGAGCGATTTTTCGCCGAGAAAGTCGACTTTTGAGATTAAACAGCGGTTTGCTGAATCGAAAGCTCGAAAACAATCGACTGCTCCTCGAGAGCATAACAGTTACAGTTTGTGGAAGAGTTGGATGGACGTTTTGAGTCTCGGAAAGTTTCCTCCGGGCACCGAAATTGAGACCGTTTGATCAAACTACGTTTTCTTGGGATGATATACGAGGGTTTCTTCGCAGATTCAGAATGAGTAACTTCCCGGGAGAACACGACAAAAGAATGACAGTTTTCTGTGCGAACCGACCGTGAACTTTTGTTGAGGTGAGCTTCTGCTTTCTCTGACGTCTGCCTTGGAGCTCGATTCTTCGTATATGATGTCACTTTGGTCGTTGTCCCACCTTCAAAATTCTTGAGCCACTCGACGAAGTTCTCGGGGCAAGGAAGGGGGGCACTCGATATTGATGTCGTAGACTTTCGGGTTTCATTCTCGGATCACCCTATCAGCTGAGCTCAAATCACGAAATCCGCCGCCTCAAGATCTCAAAAGTGTATGTTTTCGAATATGGCCCATGTCTCGATCAGGCTTAGAAAGGCTCAGCTCTAAAATGATGAAGGTCTCGACAGACCGCGCGCACCTGTTCCGAATTTCGTTGCTTGCGTCAAGCGGCCACAACAACTGAGCCCTTGTCTGTTTTTTTTTGCGGAAGTCCGCGAATTGTGTCCGGGGGATCCTTGGAAGAAAAGCGACTTGTGAAGTTTCAAATCCAACTCTTCGACCTCCGTCCCCGTGAATCACGGGTGCGAGCCCTGTTCTTGCGTTGGACCGACTTTCGGACCGACTTGTTTGTCGGCTGGATAATGATCTCAATCTAAAACAAGATTCTACCAGTTCGAAGGATCCAATGACAGCTCAACGTCGTAACAGAGACACCAGCCACTTCTTCATTATGTTTTGATTTTTTCGGCCTTGACGTCGATCATTGGCTAGCAGCGTGATCGCGACGCGCGATCCGCTGCTTGCTCTACAGCACCTGTCCTCGTGGCTATTTGCTGCCGCTATGCACGGACCTCAACTATTAATGTTAACGCTTTGACGTGGGAAGTGTCTTCTTGCCTTTGCGCATTTATCAACCAACAAATCATGCAAGGGATACCTATGCGCCAGACAGGAAAGCACCGCGTCCAACACACGAAACGGCATAATCAAGAGCTCGGGCAGATGACCACGGCGACTCACGGACAGACAATCGACTTGCGAACGAGAGAACAGCTCAGATGTCCCAATACACTGTGTTAAGCTCTCGACTTGTCGAATCTCCGTTCGGTTCTGGGCAGATCGGTAGGCACTTGACGCATTTCCGCGCTCAGTTCAAGAAGTACTTCTTCGTGACAAGTTTTCCTCTTTGTACCAGACCACTGCTTAGAGTCGGCCGCCCTTTCCGAGATATAAGTACATATTGAAGGCATTTTGTCCTGCTTGGCAGTTGGATCACGAGTGACGAAATTTCGCGAAGATGTTCTCTGATCATCGTGATCTAAGGTTCGCTTACTAAGAGGAAGCTTCTTCTCGTTGCAGATGTGAAGCATCCTGGGAGCAGAATTTCCAGCGTCAAATATCAGCCAAATTCCAGTTGACTTCGAGCACAATGCGGCTCCTAAGCTGGCTGGTTCTGTCGATTCTTCTCGTTGAGTCGCTGCAGAAGAAAGACAGCAGGAAGACGACACCTGGCGCTCTCAGGACGACCGAAGCAGAAGAAGGCAGTGGAGAAGATTCGAGCGAGGAACGAACAGAGGAGACAACAATCGAGAAGAAATCGAATGTGCCCATCGTGCCTCTCGACGACGCTACAGATTCAGATGAAGCGATAAAGAAGGCGCTCACTCGGAACTCCCCTCGGGAAAAACCCGAAAACTCAACTGAAAGGAAGTCTTCCGATCTTGTGGTGCTTGGAGAGAACTCAGCTCCGGAAACGGGAACGGATCTTGGTGAGAACTCATCTCAAACTTTGACCCGGAACGATGACCCCATGCCGTTCCGAAGCTCTTTATCGAACGGAAAACTCCGAGTAGAAATCGTCGATACCATTACCATATCTCCCGACTCAGGTGAGATTCAGGATGAGGGGAAAATACATTCGCACAAAGAGCCTCCACTGAATCATGGCAAGAGTGGGGCTGAGGTCGACGACGGAGAACTGTCCGACAACGACGACCAAGTTCTCGATGGAAAACTTGGTGGAGCTGTACGTGAAGCTGCCGTCCCACCTCTTGACAAGATCCAGAGAACAACGATCGTGGATCACGAAACGTCCACTTCGACAACCACGGTTCCCAGTGCTCCGACGACAACACCCTCTAAAGAAGCAACATCTGCCCAACAAGAAACAGAGATCGATGCAACCGCTTCAACACTTTCTTCGGACGTAAAGACTTCGACAGCGCAGACGGCATCTTCCACTACCTCCATCACCCCAGTGGATCTCGACAAACCCGGTATAAACGCGGAGAATATCGATAAATTCAACAAGATGGATTTTCAGGGAGGAGCACAGGCGAGCTGCAAGTCTACTGAAGCGTGTTCGCAGAATCTCACCAAACTCCAGTGCGTCGGAGCGTATTGTGATGAAGTATCAATAAGTTTGCTCACTTGCAATCGAGAGAAGAACTTTGAATTGAGCAACGTTACTTCTATAAGATTCACCGTACCCATCCAGTGGTCGTGCGGCTCCTCGGACTCAGAGCCGGACTTCCTGATAAGGAACTCCAGTGTCGTTTGCGAAGGCTACAACCACCCAGGCGACCATTGGATTGTTCAGAACTCTTGTATTCTCCATTTCTCCCTGCATCCCGGAATGAATAGTTCAGCGCTGAGAATCAAAGACAATGGATCGCGCAACAGCGCCGTCGCCATCATTCTGATAATGCTCGCGATGACCGGCATGGGTTATTTCATGATCAAAGCTGTTATTTTGAAACGCAGACACGGTCACTGGGTTCCATCCTACTGCACATTTCCCCTAAAAGCTCGGATGAACTTCCGACGCAGAAGACAAACGAAGTACGACGAAGAACCCGTGAACGTTCATTTCGATATGGGAGAAGAACAAACGAACATCGGGAGAAATCGCGTCAGGTCCTACGGTCCGCAGTGACCCCATGGAGTTGTAAAATAACGTCGTCTCGTCTGCGTGTCGGCTAGGGTGACGAGAGAATCGACAGATAAGCAGTGTATATTTGATGGGTTTAATAAATCCAATTCTTGTACAAAATTCTCTTCGAGTTGTGGTTCAAGCTCCTGAGTTGACGCCTATTTAGCTTTTGGGCCACGAAGGCAAGAAGGGATTTTCTTGATTCAATTTCATGAGTTCAATAGAAAACAGCTTTCGATCGAGTAAGCTTAATTTATTTCGTACGAAAACTCTGGCCTCATCATCCGTGCACTGATCGCTCCATGTATTCGGGAAACACACTAGCAGCTTGGAGCCACGACGCAGATGGCTTTTCTTCGAATTTGTCCTCTTCATCCTGTTTTTCGTTCGTTGCTGGCGTCTACGGCTTCAGAGATGGATATCGCAAAGTTTGCATATTACCGAATTCTGATTTTCAAACTTTGAATGTTTCGCATCATCATCATCATTCGGTTGGGGTGAACAGATCAGTATTTACATTGAATTTATTCACGGAGCTCGTTGAGGAAAAGAAGGAGACCTTTTGTTGATTCGGAGTGGAAAAAACTCGAATATACATCGTTTAGGGGTTGCCGCGGTACGGTCGTCGTTTAATCGTTCGATGACGTTCATATATTACAAACTATAATAGAAGAGAATCATGTTCGATTCGACAATAATCATCGAAATAATAATGGTAATAATCTTGTTATATTAAGGTAATAATATGGCGTGACTATCACTTAGCGATCCCCTCACGTGGGCTCACTTAGTCTTGCTTGATATATCTTCATCATCGAAATTGTTTGTTCATCGAGTTCTATTTTCTTCGAAATCGTTTTTCCATTTTATCACGAGGTGTTGGGGTTCACGGGGATTTGCTGAGGAATAACGAAATGGTGCGGGAGTTGACTGAACGCCTACTTCTACGGATCTGAATTCAGCTGACTTGACTCGAGCTCTACGAATCGTTTTCTCGCGAGCTTAGCGAACTCTTTCCCTTTCGGTTTCTACGGACGTTGATCGTTTCTTGCAGCGACGGTATTTCGAAGAGAATTCGTCTCCGAACACGTCCCCTGAAAAAAGTAGTTCATGGGAATAACCGTTCTTGACGTTGGAAAGGACACCTGGACGTGCGACCCGGAAATCGGTAATCGTTGGAAGTCGACAAACCTGTTCGCAGAGCCGAAATGAGATCATCGAATTCTCCTTGTTGCTGAGGGGCATTCCCGTTTTTCGAATTTCTGCGGAGACCTGCTAAACCGCTTCGGTTCACCTCGGCACCATCAGGAGATTGACGTTCCTTTGAGACTTTCTCTTTGCGTTTGGCCTGAAATCGAGACGACAAGTATTAGATTGCACGTTCCATCCAATGAGACCCATCTTGGATCTTCAATCACAGAACGGAGGTCCTACCTCGAGCTCTTTCTGTCTTTCCATCTCTTCTTTGCGTCGTTTCTGGATCGAATCGATTTCGTTTTTCGCATCGTTAAAGCTAGTGAGGAAAGCGTCAAAAATCGAGAAGAACTCGTCGGGTTGCACGGAGCTAGGGTCTTCGCCGAACAGTCTAACAACTTCGTTATACTTCGACTTCATCTCCACAAATAACTCATCGAGTTCTTGGTACTTGTAGGTAGCACTGGCGACGAAGTTCTTCATGACCGGCACAAATTTATCTTCGGGAATGGGCTCCGCCTGCGCGCGAAGGAAATCGATTTCGCGCTGCACCTCCGTCAGACCGTTTTTGAGACTCGTCATCTCTTTGGTCAGCTCGGCCAAACTGGAACAGATCGTCAGCGATCAGTGAGACTGTAAATGTTTCCCAAAAGTTGGACAAAATCGAAACCATATCAAATCAGCGAACACCAAGAGAAGCTGGGCCTCACTCACTTGACTTTTCTGCCTTGACGGACTTTGGAGATCTCCTCATCGATCTTGAGCACTTCACGGAACCTTCTCTGGCAGGTCTCGATGACGTAGTGGAGGAGGGTGTAGTTGCGGTTGGAGGAAGCTTTCGTGTCCGTCAATTTGTTCAGGGAAGCGATTTTGAAACCGCACGCATTTCCGCGGTCGCCACGATTCATGTAGTTACCAAATGCAAGCACCAGTTCGAGAAGTCGTCGAAGTCGTCGGGAACGCTGGAGGTCTTTCGATGCTTCGGTTACAGCTATGATTTTCGGTTTGATGTCGTTGAGTTTCTCCTTGAAAGTTTTCTTGTAGCACAATGTTTTGAGTCGTTGTTCGTAGTGGACGATTTTCCCCACTTCGTAGAGGAAGCGGTCGGCCTTGGCGAGGAGTTCGAGCTCGTGGCTGTGCTCCTCGAGACTTGTGCGCTCCTCGAGCGTGGGCACGAACTTCAGCATTTGTTCGATCATGTCTTTCTGAAGTTGTTCCTTCGAGTCCATCGATAACAAACAACTAACGATCTCCTCGTTCGACAACTTCAGCCTCGTAAGGAGGATCTGACAGTTTTGCGCCCGTCTGGGATCAATGACTGAGAGTTCTTTGATTTTATTGCTGCCCCTCTGCACGTCGGCGACGTCCTCGTTCGACGCAATCATGCTCTTCTTGAAAGCAGCGAAAGTTTTGTCAACGTCGTCGAGGTCGATCTCCTTGTAGAGTTTCTCTTCGTTCACTTCGGACCAAATGGTTCCCTGGAGACGAGCCTCCGGTAGTTTCGACCAATTGAAAGTTTTTAGTGGATTCGAGGGCTGTGGCACGTTCTTGATTACTTTCTTCGGCATTCCGAACATCGGAGGAGGTGGTGGCGCCCCGGGCACGCCGCTCATCGGTGGCGGAGGCGGTGGGGGTGCTCCAGGAATTCCGGACATCGGAGGTGGAGGTGGCGGAGGTATCGCACAGCCTCCTGGTGCCATTGGGGGAGGAGGAGGTGGTGGGGGCATGAATTGACTCTCGCCTTCGGTGTTCGGGGCTGGGTTGGATCCGGCAGATGATGCTGCCTGAGCGGCGAGAGCGGCTCGTTGTTGAAGCTGGAAGGAAGGAAGGAAGGAAGCATCAGCTCAACGGTTTCTCGAAAAGTCCGGAAAGAATCGATATGTCTCGAGTTCGGCTGGGTCACTTACCGCCGTCGTCAACTGCTGGATGTTGTATTCGAGTTCCTGGATCTTCTGTTGGGAGTTGAGGTGCGAGACCGTTTCAGTTTCCAGTTTGGATTTAGTCTTCTCCAAAGCATCTTTTAGATCTTCTCTCTCCTGGCTGGTTTGTTCCAACTGTTGTTCTTTACTAGCGATGCTCGTTGATAAATCGATATTTTCTTTCTCGAAACGCTCTGCTTTCTCCTTGGCCAGACGGAGCTCCTCTTCGCTGGCGAGGCTGAAGATTCGGAAGAGGTTTCGGTAAAGTGACCACTTATCGGCACATTGTTATAATTATATATTCCTCACATCGAATCTAACATCAGACTCACTGTTTTATTATTTCCGCTACGTTAATTTGAATAACAGCCATGTCATGGTCGACTCCCTCGCACGTGTCCTGCATGATGATCTGCTGGACGATGCGGTCGAACAAGATCCAGTGCTCGACAGACTTTCCCTTGGCTTTGAATTGAAAAAAAAAATATTTCATTTTCTCGTCTCGAGAGATTCCCCGGGCTCAACGTCTCGTTTTCCGCTTCAAAGCGCTTTTCCTCGAGAGCGTTGCACATTCCAATTGAAGTTGAGATTAATTGCAGGGTTTCGGCACCAAGGACACAAAAAAAAGTTCAAGGGACTCCCAAAGTCCACACTTACAGGGCATGAGGAGAAGATGCTGCATAAAGCTCAGGAAATGTGGGATTGCCGGTGAGAAAGTGATTTTCTGTTCGAGACACGCCAGCATCTCTTGGGGCTTCGTGGAATCGATGTGATCGCAGTTGTATCGTTTTGAAAGTTCTCTCTCGTCTTCATTGCGTACCATCTCAAATATGTCCAAATGTCTGCAATTTCAAGTTCTCTTTATTCATCGTCGATTAGGTTCTCGATCGTCAGGGGGTGAGAGAAGGCAGCGATTTCAGCGATATGAAATTCAAGAACGAAATCCGATGGCGATCATCTTGAGAGGACGAGAACCGCTTTCATCTGCGGCGGCTTTCTCCCTTCTCGAGAACCCATAGCGAAATCGGAATCCACTAGCAAGCAAAATATGAGAAAAAACAAACTTCGCAAGAAGCACGAAAGAACTATTTTGGTCAAGGATCCCACTCTCTTTTCCCGCGACGCAATTTGACATGTTGAAGTGCGCGGATAGACTTTTGAGCGCTGCGCTAAGCGATCTCGAGAGGAAATATGGGGTGAGTAAACACGAAAGTGGATAACGTAAAAACGGTCTCATGGTTGGAAACGATATCGGAATTCCTTTTTTCGACAAACGGTGTTTTCAGAGAATGGAGAGTTTACTTCTCCGTCTGACAATAACAAACGCGATTAGCAAATCACGATTCAATCAAGAAAGACTGAGGAGGTCCGGAGTCCGGTTACGAAACAAAAAGTTCTGCGCAGAGGGAAATTTATCTTGGCGAGTTTTTGGGAGCGAATGTCGTTCGCTGATAGAAGCACGGAATGTTGATAAGGAAATGATGCGGAAAACGACCAAATGACGAGATCCTTCCCATTCGACCGGCGAATTCCAAGAGTCATAGGACCAGAAAATCCCCATCTCTAACTCTATTCATTCCTGTCGCTCGTCGGCTCCATGGAATGTCTTTGAGATCGCTCATCCAAAACGGTGCCTCACGCTCATGTCAGCTGTTTCGAATGACGAACCAAAATAGCGTAAAGCAAACTCTCATTTCTCAAGAATCCGAATCCACTTCGCCGATCGCAATATTTCCACTTCCCAACTTTTTCCCACTCCCAAGGCCGGATTACGTACCTGTCGAGTAGAGCATTTTCATATTTCCTCAATTTGTCAATTATCGGTTGAATCCCGAGCATCAGGAGCTCGAATCTCAGATGAAGTCTGAACTCGAGATGTTCCGTGCCGGGTCCATAGTTTAGAACGGCGTTCACAAACGACATGATTGCCGTTTTGAGATTCACATCTTCTCGGTAGGGCCCAATACTGCGATCGAGGTCATTGATGATTGTCTGTAAGAACGATGAGTTTGAAATATCGATCCGCGAGCATTGATGAAGGCAATCAGAGCTTTTTGATCTCGTTGATCTCGAAGAAGCAGAAACGATGTGGGAAGAACTCATGAAGAATAGACGAAATTTTTTCCATAACAGATCCAACACGCGTTAGTTTGTCTCGATAGCGACCTAGGCAGCTGTCTTCGTCCCCTATGGAAGCTGTATGCTTCATTAGCGACACTACTCAGCAGCTTGTGAGGTACATGGTCGAGGGGAGCGGACTTATTTCCCTCAGCTGATGGGTGTGTCTTTGCTTCCCAACGAAGTAGACTTCACACAGAGGTCACAGCGGTGCGTCAGTAAACTAGCGACCGAGTGGGTGAGCATGCCGAGCCTCTGATGAATTGGATTGCTCTCTAGCAGTCCAGTAGAGGCTGCAGCGGCAGCACAGGACTTGTTTGTCCACATTTTCGAGAATCGACTCGATGGAGACCAAAACGTTCCATGGTCAAAAGTTTCAAAACTCGTCTCGAATCTAATGCGTTGATGCTCTTTGGTTTCTCTTCTCATCAGAGCACGGTTTCCTCGAAAGATTTCGCTCAAAACTTGACGGATCCTGAACGAGATACCGGGGATCCATGCCAGCCTGACTACTTGGACTTTGGAGTCACACCGGAGATATATGTATGTGCACCTAATTAAGAAGATTGCAGTTTTTTTTGTCTCTTTTATCGGCAAAACCAAATAAGCGCTCCGCCCTGTCATCTTGAAAGACTCCGCCGGTCCCTCCCTAACAATGTTTTTCTTCTCCTAACAATGGAAGAGATTGAGATAATTGCTCGATGATAAGAGCTCTGCGTCAGGAATCGTCGGAAGGGACACTTGTCATTGAATTATTATCTTCCGACTTCGATGTCAGGGACCGGTCCACTTCGTTCAGTCGGCGGATCGGAAACATCGTTACAGCGACAAAGTATCAAACAACACTCGTAAAAGCGTACGGCTCGCTCCTCGGAGACGAAGTGGTTCCCGAAATTAGTCGGGATTTCGTTTCCGTGATTCACGGCTGGCACGTGCTCGCCAATGTTGAGGTTCGACTAGAAACGTTACGCGTCCGGTCGTGGATGCTACGAATGTTAATTGAGTAATCTTCGATATCGTGGGATTACGATATCGATCCAACGAGAGAATGGACGAACCGGCTGATGGTTGACGTCAAGTCATAACGGTAATCCCGGAGGCATCATCTGCTCCACAAGAGTCATTCTTCAAGACGCGGCATTTCGCCACGGTACTCACCAGAAAGCGGGTTCGTTCACAAGCGAATTTCTGAAGATGATACATCGCCTCCAAAACTTTCTTGTGCCCACCGGGCACCAGACAAACCGCTCCGAGAATTTCCAAAACTGCGATTTTCGTTTTGACATTCCACGTTGACAGAGACTGGGCAATGATGTTGATGGCTTTTGGATGAGCTAAGACGTGTGAGCGACCGGTCTGAAATGGAATTTTTCACGGTTCAGTTTCTTCAAGGCTCCTCCTGGACATCAAAGTCACTCGGAAGCCGCTTTTGTGCGGCCAATGTTTCTTGAAGGGAAAAATTTCTGACGCTTCCCAACATCAAAGAATCAGGCAACGCTAATTGCCGGGGGCTGATGAGAGAAATATCGATGATAGATCACGAGGAAATCCGCTTCCGGCTGAAAGTTATTCTTCTCCGATTACATCTATCGAGAGGAGAAATCATCGTTCATCGATCTTTGCATTTGGGAGCATCCGGACGAGGGAAGAACAGAGAACATGGGAGGCCCCAATCGGCACTCTCGATGGATTCCCTGAATCGGATATTTATTTGGGAGAGTTCCGAAGACAAAAGATCGATTCCTGACACGGCCATCCCCTTACATCGACATTTCTTCGTTTCTGTCAAAGTATAGATACATTTTCCCTCTTTCGAAGACGACGACCACCTACCGAATTGTTCATCAGGGCCTTGATGCATCCGATGGCTGAAGTGCAGATCGGACTCTCGAACGTGTCTCGATCCATCGCCGTGAGGAAGTCCAGCAGTCGGATGAGGCCTTCGTCGTCGAGGAATTTCGTGACAAAAGAGTTTGGCTGAGTCCTCAAGGCTGTTTTGAGGCTCTCGAATAAATTTGCCCTGTTCTGACATTCCTCCTCGTTACCGTCGGCGTACGGCAGCTGCAACGAGAACAAACGAATTCGTGTTATTTGTGATGGCCACGACTGAGCAAACTACGCTTTCACGACTCGTTGCACCGGAACGTTGCCACTTCGAGAAAGTCGATGCGTTCACAGAAAACCTGAGACCTTTTCTAGAATTTCCGAATCACGACACTGTGGACCGAGGGCTCCAGTGATGACATGAAGGCCCCCGAGAAGGATGGATCTTATGCGAAACTTGTCCGGGAAGATCGAATGGGCCACCTGCTACGGAAACTCCGGCGACAGTCGCGTAAAGGGACGAATATCGCTGGAGGGCTTCAACGATCCGCTTTTACTCAGCAGCCGTTGTCGCAAAGAGTTCTCGGTGGGCCCAGAGTCCGGGTACGGAGACGTCGAAAGTCGAGAAAGAGCCTGGAAGGCATTCGAAACTGGCAGCGAGCAACTGTTTTTGGGAACGTACGCAATGCAAATGCGTCGTGGGGATAATATGCAGACGTGGCAGCTGTGAGCCGACACGCCCGCACTCCCGCATACCTAGGTATGCGTGCCGGCTGATTCGGCGCAAGCAAAACGCGAAGCACCGAATGCTGAGCGCGTACCGAGCCCCAATGATTATGAGCCCCAAACAGACCGACCGCAGAGCAGAAAAGGGACAAGATGAAGAAAAACCGGAGAGGCAGATCCGTTCTGACCACCTTGTGGAGACAATTTTCAGGCTGGGTGCCAATCCGGAAGTCGCGAAAACCGCGAACCTCAAATCGACGGGATCTTCAGTTGACTGAACGATGAAATTGTCAAGTCAGAATTGAAGAAGTGCGCGCAGGTGATGCGCTTCGACAAACAGATGCACATCGTTTCAGCAGATATGCATCAATTGACCCAAGTGTCAACCCGAATGGCTACTTTTCTCGAAAATGCTACCGCCGCGCCCTTCCTCTAAACTCGCTCATCATCGAGAAGAAGAAATCATTCTCGGCACTCGGCACGCGACATCACAAACAAAAGGAGCCGACGTCAGGACCTTGAACCACTCTTGATGACACTTTTTGCATCGATTTCTGGGCTCCTTCAACATCATCACTTGGCCATCGACTGTTGTCTGATGAATTCATTCCAATCATCTGCTCCAGTGCTCACATCCTTCGTCACTTATCCGAGTAAATGTTCATTATCCAACATATATTCGTTCTACACCGTTTTCTTTCGCAGTGCCACACAAAGAGTTCTCATCTCGATCATTCCAGCTTACCTTCATGATGACTACGATTTTCTCTAGATAGACGTCGGGTTGATGGTTCCCGACCACCGCATGTTGCATCTGTTCCATTTTTCGAGATATATACAGCTGCCATTTTTTCTCCGGAGGAAGACTGAACATTATCTGAAACAAGCGAAAACATGGTCAGTTATCGGTGACGAGAAGTTGACGGAGTTCCCACAGAAATGAAGCGGTTTCCAGCCCGCCGCCGTCCGGGGCGCTTCTTCGGAAAGTCAAATGTTTGCACTGTGTACGTCCCCGAATTGACCCTGTCGCCTAGAAGCCTGGTTTGCTCATTTCTTCCAGCCGGAGAATGAACAGTTTTTAAAATTGACAGATGTGACCGCGTACGCGGTCGGTTAGCGTGTCGGTCTTGAACGCTGCGCGACGGATTATGCTTTTATCGGGGCTAAACTTTCGCGATTTGACCTTTTCCTCGAGCCCGTCTTCTTCTTTATCAGCACCGTTTCACTCTCACCGTCAGATGAACCGCGGATTCTTGTGACGTTTCAGAAATACGTTTCGATTTCTCCGTTTTTTTTTCGTTCTGGGGTCGATTCTCCTCATGTTTGGCACAGAAACGAATCAGCTCGTATGATCAACAAGTCTCAGATGTCTCGAAATTTCAATTCTAAAATTACCTCTCTGAGAAAAAGAACGCGCGCTTCGAGAGGAAATATAGTATTTTCGAAATCCTCGAATCAGCGGAATGCTGGAATCGAAGATTGCATCTCACGACTATTTCCGGAATTGCCGGAGATTCCGAGAACGAAATACCAGCGCAAACCTACCGCTTTCTTGGCGTCAGTCAAATCGAGCTCTTCAACGATTTCCTCGAACTTGGCGTTGAGTTCTGCTTCGTCAGTTGGCATCGGGGGAACTTCGTACCCACCCCCGACCAACATGGACGAAGGCGGCAGGGTTATAACTCCGAGCCCCCCTCCTGCGACGGCTCCGTTACCATCCACGACCTGTAAGTTGAGAGAAATGGGAATTGAGTTCCTGGAAATTGTGTTTGACCTGAATCCTGGACGTTGAGCGAGATCAACTGTTTTCGTCGCTTAAAGAGCGTTCCATGGCGGCCTGCTGTGCGCGTTGCAACTCTATTAGCCTTGCACAGCGCAACAAAAAGTTAGTTATGGCCACCGTAGGAGCCGTGTCAGGAACTTTCCTTCTATCCCAAGGTTCGGAAAAACTACATACACACTTCGAACTAAGAAAGGCAATCAAGCTCGCAATCTATGGGGCGGTTTTGCCAAAAGCCATGAGCACAACTGGCCTTCCGAGAATGCTTGGATCGATCTTTGAGTCGGAGCCCTCGGTGCCCCGTGTGTCGATTGCAGATGGTTATTGATTCACTAGCGCGTGAGCGGCCGACAATATATCGAGCGTCCCATTTTTTTCCATCACTTCCCACTCCGAATGCAGGTAAGCAACAAGCGTAAGGTGACAGTGACAAACAATGAGCGACGTCAGCGTTCCCATGGCCGAAAGTAGAGCTCCGCTCCTGGATGTCCTACGTGCAGTTGACGCAATCTGTAGTCGAGCGAGAGATCGATATCCTCAGTTTGTTTGTTTGTTACTTGCTCCGCGAATATCTGTGTCGAGAGGAACTGAACAGATTCGGGACATCGAGTTGTCTGATTCGAGTCGGAGGAGAGAGACATTCCGCCAAATCGCTTTCTAGCAGGTGAAGCTCGGGGATATCTTTCGTTTTCGATAGCCCTTCGACCGCCAAGAAATGTTATTTCAACATTCGGCTTCTCGCACCCAGACCACCGACTTGAGATTTCTTCAGAAGAGCCAAAACGTGCCCTGATTCTCGCTGAAATCGAATCCGACTCGTCTCTCGCTTTTCCCCTTCCCCTGTTTGATCGTTTCTCCTCTATTTCTACTTCCATTCGAAAAGTGAGAATATTTTCGAGAGCGATCTCGGGGCAGTGGATGTGTTGCGACATCAAAACTTTTTCTCGTTTCGTTTAGCCCCGAAGACCTTGGTGCCACGTCATTGATCGATGAATTCACAGAGACCGCATTCGAGCAATAAAATGCATCCATAAACCGCTTCGAGGAACTCTCAAGGGTGCTTTTCGAGTAATTGATGAACTCGCACAACAGGAAAGAGAAAAAAAGATGGAGGTGCTCAGAAGTGATTCAGCGAAACACTCCGACTTCCCGAGGGGACCCGCGGAGCAATTAGGAGAAGAACATCGCGAGATTCAACGAGAGAAAAGTTGAATCAGTGAACGTGGAATCTCGGACACGAGCTTCCGGAACGTTATGCGCGGAATCGATCCTCCACTGAGGTTGCATCGGACCCGACGATTCAACGGTTTGTGTGCTCCGCTCCGCAGAGCACCGACGCCTGGTTCCCCACGTCTCTCGGATTTCGCCCTCGCTTCCTCCCTCCCTCGCATGCTTGATGTCCCGAAATGACATGCATCGATATCTGAAGCCCCTCATTGACGCTTCTTCGACGCAACCGGCTATTGGAAGCGAGGGCGGAAGATGGGCAACGTTTCAGGAATCAAAAATCGTTGAACCGTTTGCCGAAACCCAGCCTCGAATTATGAATTCTGGAAACGGCGCGGCGCAACAACTGCGAAGCTATCGAATGTGAGAAGGAGCTCCGTTAATGGTGATGTACTGGATGCAGCAGCAGAATAAAAACAAGAAGAAGGAGTTCCAGCGAGCCCGCCGCTAACAACAACCGCGGCTAAACGATTGGAGGAGGGGCTCGTGGCCCAAATAAAAATGAACGACTGCGATCAAAAGCGACGATTTGAGCCGAACAGTGTTGGTCCGCTGTTGTCTATCTGTCAGTCATTGCGCGTGGATCAGCTGATCGTAAGCAAACGCCCTCTCGTACCTCAGCTCGCGCAAACTGTTGGCACTGTGAGTGTTTTCATGTTTCTTTCGAAGAACCCCTTTGTTCGGATAACGCCGGCGTTTGTGTTTATGTACAGCCAATCAGATCGAATTCTTTCTTAGGGATTTTGTGATGCTTCCCACGCAGCCTGTTCTTCGCGGAGCGGCAGCACTCGAGCTTTCATGGAACGATTTGTAAAAACTCGGTTCAATAGCGGCAACAACTGCTGCTGCTTCTTCTCCTTCGTCTTTTCTTTTTTGAATGGACACCTACTGTTCCTATTGAAATGATTGGCGACTAAACGCAAGCTGTCCGCGTCTCTTTGTTGGGAGCAACAAGATTCCACAAGAGATTTACAGGAGCGCACGATCGCGGCATTTGTCTCTTTTCAAGTGAAATTCCTTCATTTTTTCGATGAGGACTGTTTCGACAATGAGCCGCAGTACGAAATCGAATGTTTGGGCGCCGAATCAATGTGCCGCGCGGGTTTATTGCTTTCGCCGAATGAGAGCTCAATAATAGAGACCGTTAGCGAACTAATGGAGAAAGTAAATTCTATTTTCGCTCTCCAACCGCGAGGCACTACGGTCCGCGCTGATGTAGCAACTTCCTACGGCTTATCTCGAAAAGATGGAAATTATAGACATTCTGCCGGCGATTCCGAGGCCCGCACACGAAAGAGCGAGGACTCCATCATTTGCATATATTGACGGAAATGCGCGAGCTCCGCAATATCATCGGAACATTGTCGTTTCGGCCATTTGTCCGCTTGTCTCACCCGCGAAGCCTGTCGGAACTTTCATATTAAAAGGCAAGGGACCCTCGCCGACAGCCGGCAGCTGGCTGCAGGACGTCCTAACTGGTCAGTTTCGGCCGCAGGACGCCGCAACTGGCGCTGGGATCTCCTTCACAGAGTTCGTCCACCATCAAAGTGGAACTTCCAACAATCCCGAGTCGGGTTCTGGGAGTTGATCGCGCCCATGGCGAACTCAGTCCTCCATTTCGTTTTTTTTTATACTTTTGGAAGCGTTACACAATGAAATTTATGCTTCTCAGAGTTGAACGAGCGATTAATTGTACGAAATTAGCGTAAAAAAACTTCGACTCCGCTCGGGAAGCTGTTTGCAGAGCTCGTCCTTAAAGGCACTCACGGAGTTTCTCCATGAAGTCGCAGCTACATATGTCCACTACGTATTCGAGAAGGTGGTTTTTTATCCCCGAATAAACTTTTCTGCTCAAGCAGTAAAAACATCTCAAACCCGCCGTCTAGAGCCTTGCAGAGGGCGCTGCTGACGTTGGGTGGTAGTAGCTGCATCGGTGGCTGCAGCGGGGAGTTGGGGGAGTGGGGGCGCGGAATGGCCCCAACAAGAGCTGGGCCCCATGAGGTCGATGAAGCGAGGGCATCATCCTGAACTGGGTTTGTAACTCAAGTTAGGCGAGCCTACAGCTCTTCGTTTTGTTCCTCCAAAGTCAACATCCGCGAGTGTGGAGTAGAGTTTTGCTCTTTCAGAGATTTTCCCGCGAAGTTTGAGGAATATTCACGTCGAGCTGAGGAAGACTTATTTTCGAGGCGCGTCCAAAATCCCTCTCTCGAATGATATCCAGCCTGATTCCCAACGACTTTCAGTGTGGTAAAACTTTCATTGGGACCGAGGGCGGTTGCCCCGGATCAAAGTGTCTTGGTTCGTTACTCTCGGGCGACTCCGTGATCCTCTGAATGCGAGCAACTAAAAGCGAAGCTACCAACAATCAAACAGCGACAGATGGGGCTACCCCACGGCTAAATAGCCTGTAGTTGGTCCAGCCAATGAATAAGGCAAGTTTACCACCACCACCATCGCCACCGCGTCGTCCACAGTGAGCAAGCAAATAAACAAACCGAGAGCCTAACGAACAATTTGAGCAGCTCTCGGGCTCGAAGCGGAGCCGCGAAATACAATTGACAGTCTCGGTTCGGCTCTTTGTGAGGAAAGCGTTCTTCGCATCTTCGATTCAACCCAGCGGCAGCAGACATAACAACGGCTGGTTTGAATGTTTGATTGCATAGAAGAACAGCCTCGTTTCCCCCAGGTGTGATGTTTCATCGCGTTTCGATACTTTCGTGGCGAAGAGGAACAGTTCCTTCGGAGTCCGAGCAAACCTCCATCACAGGGTGCGCGGTTCATACATTGATGATTGATAAGTTTCCCTCGATGATGGAATCTATACACCATGAGAAATTTCGTCATCATCAATCTAGATTGATAGATTGAGTGTGAACCCTGATGAATGGCTCTGCTCGAAAGCACAAATGATGAGCCAGTTTTTGAAGTTATCGGTTTCAAGTGCGAAAACAAAGCGGAGATAATATTCTGAGCGAAGTCGTGGAGAATCGGTAACGCTCCAAGCAAGCTGCACTGACACTGTTCCACCGAAAGCATGCCCAGCCAGTTCCTTCGGGATCAATATCTGGATTAGAACGAATCGCCGATGTCGACTCCACCCAGAAGCTATTTTTTCTTCCCAATCGAAAAAAAAGACCCCGTTGCTGCTCCTGTAATCGTCTGCCGCCACGGAGCAATCCCAGTTTGGGCTTTCGCTGAAACAAAACGGATATTTTCGAACGATCGTCGAATCTGAAACAAGGTCGTCATACCTGGTAGGTGATCTCGGGTGGCTCCTTCGTTGAGCCTCCGAAACAAGAGCAAAGTGTCGAAGAAGCGAAGCCCGAGGCATGTTTTCGGGCCTGGTTGGCCGCCGTTCGAGCGGCTGCGGCCGGCATCTGGATCGAGAGGACGAGGTGCTGGAAAGATCAAAGATTTTCGTTAGAACTGTAGTTTGAGTTGAGAATGTCGAGTTCGAAACAGCGTTTTCCACCCAACACTTCGGACATTCCGTAGAGCGTGAGGACGACTCGCTCGTAATCAGGACGGTGCGGGACCGCGACTCAAGGAGAACGAGTGAGGCATCCTGTGACTTAGTCGCAGAAATTGTCTTCCATTTGCTTATTGTCTCTCGGACATAAATCACCGCTCACTGCCTGGCCAGCTCTCGAAGTCGTTGATGAACAAACCGTCCGCCGCGACACCCACTCGCTCTGTCTTCTGTTTATTAACAGAACGAATCCTAGACGAGATTCTGGGCCTCACAACTATCGGTCCTGGACTCTTTCAAGAAGAAAAAAAAAAGAGAAACATGTCTCCTTCTCCGCGCAGAGCCTTTCGGAGAGAATTTCCCCGATTTCGACGTCGGTCAGAAGATGTGAGCGCGGTCTGCCAGGAAACTCATCGGCTGTCCCAGCTCGTCTCTGATCGATCTATTTCTGTCTTCATGTTTTACGTGCTCCGGGAAACAAGCAGCAAAACGGAAGAGATGCCTCCATGAAAACCGAATTCCACAGGCTCTGCCTTCTGATGACGATATCCGAATCATTGCATCTCTCTGGAACCATTCGAGGTTCGAAGGGATGAACAGAGAGAAGAATCTTCGCCCGGAATCGTCTACTTCAATCTATAGAAGCTTGGAAAGATGCTCCTTTGGATTTCATGGGACGACTCGTCGGGGAGGGAGAATCACCAAGCTGGTTAACATTGTTTCTCAATTCAGGAATTCCAGTCCCTCGTCAGCTTTTGCCCAGCAATCCTCGCGTGGGTTTGGGCCACTTCTCAGGAGCCGCCGGCAGATGTCCGATGACATCCCTCTGAACAGAATACACACGAACAGAGATAGACGACATAGACAAACAGAGGGAGGGGTGACTTATCGTCTTGTGATGCTTCCGATTGGCGTGATTCAGCGATTTCCTCCATCGCCAACATAGGGGGACTCTCAATGACCATTCCCAGCCACAGTTTCTGTGCGGTGGATGAAACTTGGTTGAAATCAGTCTTTTCCCGTTTCGCCTCTTCTCCGCTTAATTCAGTTCCGAGTGTCTGAATGCTTCCCTAAAGGACAGCCGAAGTAATTACCGATTCCACCGAGCTGTCACCGAGACCAACGAACCTGGCGTCACCTCGAGGGAGGAAACGGGAAGCCCACAAGAGCAGCGAGATGTCAGGATGAGGCTCGAATGTAAATGTTCTCCCGCTTTTCGTCCACAAGCCAGGAGCCTCGACCACACTGTTTCACCTCGTTTTAGATTCGAGCATGATTCCGCTAAACGCGGGGATCAGTTGTCAAAACGAGGACGTGTTACGACACAACACTACCATTAAACGCAAGCGAGCCCTTGACAAGTTACAAACTTTCGTTGATTCGTCGATTACGAAAATCTCTCTCGTTAGACAAAAGCCGACGACGTTTTGACATTTCTGTCAATGCGTCCTCACAGCAGCCATCCGAGAAATAACGCACCTCAATCAAACATCAAGAACACGCGAGCTCTCGCTTTCAAGCCGCCGCCGTCAAGAAACTCGGTGACAAGGCGCCGACACGAAGACGATGTCGTTGACGCCTGATTTGAATTTTTCCTCGTTAAAAAACATGAACCCCATCGGTGGAGCGGCGATTCGAACTTTCTTTGGATCCATTCATCTCAATATCGAGCGAAGTGCAAAGCGTCGGGAGCCCTGATTCCGTCACTGACAATGGACACTTCAACTTCGAAATTTAGGAGAGAAAAAGAGACAATTTTCAGGAAAAAAAAACGAAAAGCGTATCCAAAAAAAAAGGTGTCGCGGCCCAGGAACCCCGATGTCTCTTCGCCGTGGCTGTGTATCTACATTCACATCATGATGTAGTTGCTCTACACGAGCTATTCGAAGAGACCGAAAAGGGAGCGTTCCCGCAGGTCGCTTACTAGGAAGCAGCATCGTCAGATCTTGAATTCATTCCTGAGGCCACCGCCTTCGAAGTTCTATTTGTTGCTGACGCCGCCGTCATATTATGACCCGGCCCTCCGTCTTGCAATTCGAATCCTTTGAGTCAGAATCGGACGCAGCCGCTAAATGCCAGACCCCTAGCAGAGATCACCGCTGAACGCGTCCGGTTCATCAAATTGCACCTGGGCAGCCGCTCAATTCTCATCCAACGGTGACGCGTGGCGTCTCAATCCCATCCCAGACACGAGACAGCCCAGTCGGCAGACGGGGAACGACAGGAGCATTTCAATCTGAATCATTTTTTGTCTTTCTCTCCGAGACGTCGTTGTCAATAGAGCGTCGGCCCGTGGGGCGGGCATTCAGAGCGGACGGACGATTTTCTTCTAAACAAAAGGTTTCTCTCTTGATTCATTCATTCATTACTCTTGTCGGTTCTTTCTTCGGCTCTCAGCAACAAAGCGTCTTCTGAAGAGACGACGCTTCAATGAGTGAGAATCGTTTGCTTGTTGTTTGCTGCTGCTGCTGCTGCTGCTCATTGTTTGATGATATCACCTGAGCTTCCGATCGGGGGCTTCCTAGTCGGCTCGTTGTCACTTGAACATTTGCGTGGCTATTCATAGCCGCTCATCACGAACGCCGGATTCCGCATGTTCGGAACGAGTGTCAGGCGCATTCGATTTCCACGAAAACGATAAATTTCTGTTCGGACTGTTTTGCATCAAGCGTGAGTTTCTTCTCATTACCGAGGCTCTACGGGATAATACGGCGTCGGTGAATTGAGCGATGGGCTCCTGGGACCGCGGATGGTTTTTCTTAATAACGCTTCTGTTGCTTGACAACATCATGATCGTTTCCTGCGACGCATTTTTGTCGCAACCAGTGCGGCGGCGTCGAGTACCTGCGCAGCCATCCCCGGCTCCCGGACTGTCTGTTCAGAATCCAGGCGGATATTTTTACACTAGAACCTAACGTCGAGCTGCTGGAGCCGACATTAGGGAAGCAATCAGAGATACAGCCATCCAAGACAGGACCTCTACCTGCGAGACGCGTCCAGCACGCAGCAGGAAGCTATTCCGTCTCCCAGGACTGCCCTGCTATCCAAAATACTCTAGGAAACCTACGCAGCATTTGTGCGGAAAACGCGGACACCGAGACTGTGTCTGTCGCCCGAAATGATTCTTCAAGGAGCTAGGAAGAAGTTTGTGTCGAGAGGAATTCGCTATTTTGAGAAAACAACAAGAGGAAGAACGAGAGGAAACAATTCTCGAGCTGAACTTTTTCGGGACTTGAAAATCTTTTCTCGGAGTTTGAATGGATGGCAACGTTGTCTCCGTCGCAAGAGAACATCAGCGATCGCAACAAAGAGGTTGTCAAGGCGGAATTCTCTACCGCAGAGTCGTCCGGGGTGCACTCCGAAAACACTTGTGTTTCTTCGGAACCCTGCTGTTAACTTGACAACAGGTCGTCGCGTCTCACGTCAGGCTCAAGTGGAAGCTCAAGCCAGGCTGAAACATCGCCGAGATTTCGTCGTCTGTTCTGCGCTCGTTTTCAGCTACGCAACTTTTTGGAAACATTTCCTTTTTCGGAATTCCCATCGGGAACCTCGTGCACTCGAAACTGCGCCAAAAGTCCATCACGATCGTCAGAAGCCCTTATTGGTAGTTTGCGTCGTGATTCTGAATTTGCATGGTGACGCGGAATCTCAGTCAGAGGCAGCGAGTGGACATTAACCAAGTCATCAACTCCGTCACGGATTCATTCTCTGAACGAATCCGTAAACTTTTGGCAGCGTGAATGAAGAGTGTTTCTCCTGTGCCTAAAGAAACTACGCCGAATAGAAAGAACGAAATGGCGGAAACTTCTGGTCCTGTCAGGACATCGGACAATTGAATATTCCAGGAATCACTCTACATACGTGCAGTGTTTTCTGACAACTTTCCGAAGAAATCGAGAATTACTGTAACTTCCGACGCTCCATGATTGTTTCTCGACAGACCGATGTTCGCTCTTTGGGATTCTGATATTGTGGAACTCGCTTGCTAACCGCAAACACAAACGTTGTCACAACGAAAAGCGTTCGGCGGCGACAGACCGTCTAATTGTAGGGCGAGCAGCTGACGATTCTGCTGCACGAACGACTTCATTTGAAACTTTCTCCAAGTCTCGGAACTCTGTTGTCGTTTTGGTCAACAACAAACAGCGATTCTCAGAAGTCGAAAGTTTTCCGTAGACTCTCGACGAGAATGAAAGACAGATGACATCCAATGCACTCACACAAGTGGCGCGAAACGAAAAACGTCGGGTCCGCATCACGTTCGAATGAGGAATAGATGTTTTCCGCTATGATAACTTCAGATCCGAAAACTGCGGCAGAACCTCCACACATAGGAGGGTGCATCTGCACTAGACACGCGGATGGTAACAGGAACGTGACGAGAATCCCTCCGCCGATGACGTCAAAAGCGCAACGGAGATCGAGTGCAACGGGGAATTTTCGCTCTCATAACGGCAAGAACGAAATGAAAGTTGTGGTTTTTTTTTTTCCGAGGTCGATGCTTCATGAGTTTAGGTCAATTCCCGAAGCCAGAATCTTTCCGCTCGGTCGCACGTGGTTGTTTGCGGAGAACAATGAGCGATGGCTTTCTGAAACGTTGCCCCGACCACCCATGTAAGCGTGCGGACGCATCTCGCCGAAAGTCACAGATCGCGTCACAAAACAGACCAAGTCACGCAGGCGACAAATTTCATGGAAGGCGACGTGGGAACCTCTCACAACCGTCAAAGACCTGCGAACCTTGGCTTCGATGAAAAATGTCCTTCCCGCGTTTGCTGTCGAATGCGAAACCGAGAGTTGTTGCGCATTCCGACTCTGTACAGCGCGTCCTCCAACAGCAAGAGCCAGTGGGGAATTGAATCTGGCATTTTCCAAAGACGAGGGAGGAAGACATGCACGTGTTGAGCGATGCTGTCACCGAAGCGAGAATTCAATTTCAATGGGAGGTCTTCGTGACAAAAAATCGAAGCGATCACGCCGGACCTCACAACAACGACGACGGGAAATGTACTCGGACGCCGACTTTCGAACAGCGAAAATCCTGTGGATTGTTCGCCGGCGAGGCGTAATACCAGCCTTCAGGACGTATCTTCTATTCGCGCACTCAAAAGCCGGCGGAACAACGTTGGAATGAATACCCTCTCGAAAATCCGAGGAATTCTCGCGGCGAAACGACGAAAAGAAACCAACGACCTGCTGTGACCTCGCTTCAATACATAAGTTCTGCGGCCTGCTCCTCGAAAGAGATCTACGGTCGATTTCTTTTGCTTCTTTTCTTTTCGCCCAAGTCGGCCAATTCCACGTTTGCTTTTCTTGAGGCTCGGAGCGCTAGATCAAAGCCTGAGCGGACTTGAGGAATTAATTTTCAAGAACAATGCCAGCCCTCCCACTCGATGTTCTTCGTATCACCCGGAACCTCACTGGTGCTGATAACGCGTTCAAATGAAGTTTGTTTTGCCCTCCAGGCAAGCCGAACATTTCGTTCCAGCGCGACTTGCTGCGGCCCCGGGGGCGATTTTCGTCAAAGTGGGTATCTTTGTTCCGAAGAGACGTGGAAGCCTAATTCGAAGAAGACAGTTCCGCGATAAAGAGTTTTCAGATAACAGAGGGAGGGTCTAAGATTTGAGTTTAATCCTCAAAGAAAACGTCGAGACTCGGTTCAGAACCCTTGCTCCTTTTCCCGTGATCCGGCGATGAGACGCTGATTCACTCAACTCATGGATGTTCTTCTTGGTAATAACATCCCAAATCAATTGTCTGCTTCACGCAAAGGATATCCCTAATGAATTGGGTGTGGACAGATCGCAACTTCCTGATTAATGGAGCCCGAGGTGGAAAAGCCCTGCAGGCATTCCCGTAGAGACTCGACCGGTGATGAGAATGCGGAGCGTCGGTCGTGGTCGACTGTGTTACCAATTACGGAACACTGCCGGGTCGGGCACACGGCGAGGCTTTTTCTGTTGTTTTGCTTTACGTAGCGTTCTTGGTTTCGCCGCTTCCGACCAGCAAAACGTCAAAAGATCGGAACCGACAAAAAGCGAACTTGTTACGTCTGAACTAGAGCTCTTCCCCGGTCAACGTGACTGGAAAACCGACGGATCAGCGCAAACCTGAGAAATTAAATTCCAAGCCGTAGTAAAAATTGGGTTTCCATCAATTTTTTTGCCTTGAGCGGTCAAGCTCGCAGAGACGATGGTGGTCTTCGGGAAAAATGGCAGGGGTACGCCCACGACAAGATTGCGCCGCACCCATATTCATGATGATCAGATGCAAATCTTGAGAAACCACCGTCTCCACTCCGACATGTTCTGTTCATTAGCCTGATTTTCCACAGACTTCTTGACAGACGCTGCTCCGACCACAACTCAAAATTGATACCGGGTCCGAAACCCAAGTTCGTCGTGGGCACGTCGGTTCGGAGTGCGAGCGCAACCGATCCAGAGTTCCAAAAACCGTGGATTCCAGCTCGAGCAGAGTCGAGTTCGCGAAATCAATCAATCAATCAGAGACCCGAAATTCAGAGTTTTGAGGACTATTTCTCTGGAATTTCACATTTCATTTAGGTTTAGCGATTTCTAGATGTTTCTGTTGGATGGAATCGAGAAATATTAACGAGAATACGATCGACAGAATGAAATTCCGCCAGTTCTGGATCAAATGGTCGCATCCGTGAACTGGGTTTCTCTGATATCGAGTTGCTGATCCCAGGACTCGCACGTTGACCGAGCGGCGAGATCAGCGTTCGTCCATTCATCCATTCGCCGTCGTCCGTGACCTCATCTCACTGATAGCTGAACGTGGCCGAATGATTATCAGATCACTTGCATAACCACTGACGCCCTCCTGTGTTGGCCGGCGTTTAGACGCTCTTCATTTTTCCTCACGTCCCACGGTCCCCAAAGTACGAAGACCACTTCCGTCGTGGACCGTATTGTTTCAGTGCTCGTCCGAACAACACAGAGGACATCGTCAAGATCAGCATCCGTGACCTCCTTGTCGCGGATTCGCACGGAAGTGATCTTGTCCACAGATGTTCGGAGACCGGAGAATATTTCCGACAAGTGTCAAGATGCCGAAGGCGATTGGGGTTACGCAAGATGGTGGAAACCGCGTTCAGAAGGCGATGAAGAAAACAAAGTAACACGATGCGGCATCACCCTATAATTTGGGAGAAAAATCGAATCATCGCTCTGGGCTGAATCATTTGGATTCTCTCTCTGCGTTATTGCCGATGAAGACATCGCGATCGAAATACGCGGCTTCGTAAGCGACAGAAAGGAAGATTCCGACCTTGTCACAGAAGTGTCGATCTGCGAAATCGTTTCTCTATTTCTAAAACGCTATCGCGTTGCGATTGAAGAGTCGCCGACGATGACCGGACGTTGCATCTTCCACCGACGAAATTCCGACGCTGCGTATTGTACAACAGACCGACGTGGGAACGCCAACACGCTAAGCATATTTTCCGCGTTTTTACGCCCGACGGCTGTCAAACGATCCGTGCAGAGAAAGGCTTTTATGTCCACACTGTGCGCTTAGTGCACAGCAGTGATTCCGTTTTCGCGGACCGATCACATCGCCCGCATGCATATTCCTCTTTCCGCATGTAATTCCAGATGCCTGAAATGCCGCCGTCCGGGATGTCATTACGAAGCCGTTAACGTGCCAGGGCGCAATCACGACTCCGTCTCGAGTCGACGAAACTCTCAAACAACTCGGGAATCGCTTCAGAAGTTTCGAGCTTCGAGTCGAGCGGCACTGCCGGAACTTCGAGCAGCTTGGGAGTCGGTGTCACTTTCTCTGTGATCGATAGGATGAACGTTATGCCTCAGCGTTCGAAGATAGCGTTCAGATCTCGGGTTCGAAATGCTCACCGAGGAAGGCGTTTTAGCGACGCGACGTAGGGCTCGGGCTTAAACGCCGGGTCACTCGAGTGAATGAGAGCTGCCAAGCCCCGATATCGTGACGCATGGGTTTTTCCCAGAGGCTGGGAGTGAAAGGAAACTTATCGCCGATGACACTTCCTCAAACCGGACCGAATGCCCGTCAGGTGCATCTTTCTGAAAGCGAGAAGAGAAGAGAAAAACTCGGCTCAACCCGAGCGAAATAAGCTGTGCAACTAAAAAAAAAAAGATTATCTCGAAAAACCAGAAGTTTACATTTCGCCGACGACGGTCACAACTCCCTTTCAGAGACAGGCGATACCCGATCATTCCATGAAGCGGGCCAACACCCGAGAAGATTCGTTGCGAGCGTACAAAAATACTCCTAGTTTTAATCTGGGGGAAAATGAAATTTGCAGATTCGGCCGCGGTACAGGAGTCTAAGGAGAACGGAGGATTCAGCCCTTCCGCTCGAAATCGCTCATCGTAAATCAAACGCGGTGCGAATAATCGCTGCTAGAGCTCCGCCGTTCATTCCGAGGATGAAAATTCTTCATCATTTATTCCTTCTTCGGCCTTTTTGAAACTTTGTCAAGGATCGGTTTCTCCTCAGGAGTCAGGAGTTGCTCGAGAACCCCAACAACCAACCCCATCGAGTCCAGGTATGAGAATTCCTTCCTTTGAGGTTCTTCTCGAAAGAAAAATTCTCTTCAGAGAAGAGAGCGAAAGCCGCAGCAGATTTCGCGGGGCATTCACAAGTTTTCAGCTTCGATATCGACGTTCTCCGAATGCCGGCGTTTTTTTCATTTTGTTTTGGGGAAAGATGATGATAAAAATAAACGCTTATGCGGCTTAAACAGCAAAAACTATAGCGAAACGAATTCCAGTGTATGGAATGAAGTTTCTTTTTTTTTTATATCAAATGTTTTGAGGTAAGCAGCTCGGCAAACATGTTGCATGGAGTTTTTTTCTTCGAACAAGACGATAGTTCCAGTAGTCAACTAATCCCTCGATGGACTATTCGGAGAATGAAGCCGATGCCTCTTCAATCAACACAAACATGAATGTTTTGTTTTTCGGTTGTCCGGAACTTCGACAATGAAATTTTTTGGACTTTTATCACTGAGAAGGTTACCCGAAGCCGAGAAAAACTCTCAACAAGCACGGCCGGGATCGCAACAAAACACTAAGAGCTTAATCCGAGCTTGAGAGAAGCTTCGTCGATCCTGGAAGAAGTTTGCTGAGTGAGACGACTCTCAGCCCCTGACACAGCTATTCCAGAAGAAAACTTATAAACTCGCTACCTACATCTGTGAATTCATGGAAGCAGCCGAGCCTAATAATAGCAGCGAAGTCGTTTCGTCGGACATTCTAAAGCGTTGTCCCTGTGTCGCATTCTATAGAACACCTGCTGTGGCAAGATCCTATGACATCTTACGACATCCGCGTTTTTTTTTCTGTTGTGATCGCTACAGCTGTTGCATGCGTCGCGTGTAAGGTATTGGTGGCAGGAATGGCCACAACAACAACAACAACAACAACGAAAACCGCTACCGGCGCCGAATCGTAAAAATCCATCGGGATTTGCGAAAGCCAATCGGAGAAAATGTTGATGAAATGTGACTTTTAGGGCCACAGTTGTAGACTTCTCCGATATTTGCCCGCAGTTGCCAGACCCGATGTCCGAAGCCGGCAAGTAGGCAAACGCAGATGCCGTTTCCTGCCCGCTTCGTCCGGTTATCCGCATCCGACCATGGTCTGCCTGCCCGAACGTCCGTCAGTTCATCCGTCCACTTGCCCGAGTGTTGTTGTTGGTTTCCTTCAATTTTCTGTGCCAGGCCAGAGCAGAAGCAATCAACGGCAGCCGCCTTCGGCGGTAGCCGGCGTTCGATCGGTGAACGGTAGATTTCCATCCGCTTGATTTTAAGACACGCAATCTTTGATGTAGCAGCGAGCATTCAGGTAGGCATTCTGCTCGCCCGTTTGGCGGCGCTTGATTGCTCAGTCAGGCGGGCAGTCACGCGCATCGAATTTAAACTCGACTTTCCGTGTCATCACCTACGAGCAGTACTCTCAGCGTACAGAGAATTTCGTGCGTCGGAATTCTGCATTTCTCTCCTCAACGACGATCAGGGCTACTGGAGTTTCGGCGGGTTTGACAGAAAACACGAACAATGACAGAAGTCTGTCACGTCGGTCGTCGTCATTTCGTGCCGCTCCGTTCGTTCGTGGACGAAAAGCTGCCTAGCCGGCTGACAGGTCAACCAGCCTCCAATTAGAAAGTGAGCGTCACAACAGGGCAGGCAGACGAGCTAAGTTACATCGTGTATACGAGTGGACGGTAACGGCTCCCGAGAACCCATGGTCTGACCAAGGGACCCGCCGGTCATCCCTACGGCCAACAGAGCGAGCGACCGAAAGCAGAGACAGGAGGGCATAGGGAGCCAGCCAAGCGAGAAGGGGCCTAGCTCGTAGCTGTCGCGGCAAACTCCGCTTTCCGACGCCTCAGTTAAAGCTTTTGAGCTTGATTCTGCTGCGTGTTTTAATTAGACACTATTACGGAGTTTGTCTTGAGAAACCGCGCTCCGAGAGCTCTTAGTTGGAGCTCCGTGTTCTCGGATCTCGAGCAACAGCTCGAGCTTTAATGGAAACCTGCGAGACGCAAGTGCCGACATTTACGCACAATTACCGGCGTCTGTTGGGTCGAATATTCCGCTCAAGATTTTCCTGGTGTCTGGTTTAGCAGCTGTCCGTTCGGTCTAGCTGCTGACACCTTCTCGACCCCGGACCACGAACCCGGGTTCGGGTTTGATGAGATGTGATTCACTCGGGAAACATCATTTCTCTGCATTCCAAACCACGACTCGAACTCGAAACAACGATGAATTGGCTCCGCGGAACCGCCGTCAAGTACTTAGGAGGGAAAAGCGACGTTTCGTTGGATACTTTCTTGGGCGCCTATGGCCCATTCGGCTGTCGTTGGTGGCGGTAGTAGTGGAGCCGAACTGGAGTGATGCTTGAAGCGATCGAATGAAATTTCTGCTCGCTCCAATTTCGTTAGCGGCGATTTCAAGGGAAGCGTTCGGGTCCGATTCCCCCTTCCGCCTTTTCCAGAGAGCGGACGTCGAAGAAGCGGAGGGTTCGAAACTCGCGACGAAACCTCTTTCATTTGAAAACGCTCCAAACGGATTGAACTCAGAATGAATCGCGAACTCCGAGGAACGACGACAGACGCGCGACATTTAAGTGTTTCGTATCTTTTCAATTAGATTCTGCTGGAGTAGGAACCCACTTAGTCTAACGGCACCGGTTTCTCGGTTCCCTTCCCGGAACTTCGAAGAGACGAACGTACCTTGACTTTGTCCCTCGCTGAGGGTTTCGTAGTGTTGACATTTCCAAGGCTTTTGACCTGGTTGATCTGGTTCATCCCGCGCACATCCATGACTCTTGAATATTCCGAAAGCTCCTCTCAGAGAAGGTTCCTCTGCTGCCGATGTTGTCGTCGTCGATGTTGATGTTGCCGCGCTCTTCCACCCCTACACCGTGCGGGGCCTCATCTTCCTTGCCTTGTAGTATCCGGCATCGGTGGCAACAGCGACAACCGACTCGAAAACTACGACAACGACTACCAACACGATCACGACAGCACGACGAACAACAAAGAGTCCTCGAAAACGAAACTGTGTCGAGAGTGTTGTTGCTTTTTTTTTTCACAAACTTCTAGTTGGGGACCACCAGTGCTCCCGTCGGAACGAAACACGCGACTGCTGCCGTTTCTGCTTGTTCAGCTGCGACTTCGAACGGCGGTGAAAGCGCGCTCGTAACTCTCTCCACGTAACGGCGCCTTGCTTTGATTCAAACACAAGGAAAAGTGGAAATGCTGCATCTTCGCCAGAAACTTCGCCCAACGGCACGAGATACTGACAGACAAACAGATGACTTTTCTGCTTTGAAATTCAATTATCTACCGACGTCTTGATCGATCGATCAATCGATCGATGGCTCGACCTGGAGCTGATTCGCTCACCGCAACCAGGTTTCGCGCTCCATCCGCGTCGAGTGTCACGTAACGAGCGTGAAAAGTTTTGATGACGACACGCTACACGAGTGATTTCCACGGTCGCGGCGTGGAGCTCGTACCTCGGAGTTTGAAACTCTTCCGTCGAAGGAAGACAAAACACAGACGTCGAGGCACGATGAAGAAGAGGAGCAGCGAATGGGGATGACGATCATCCGAAGGAGATATTTTGCCGCGACTCTGTCGAACTGACGAAGCGAATAAATGAGCCAAATCTACGAAGTCGATAGTTTTGAGGAAGCTGTGGGTTTCAGTACGCCTTCGGTTACTTCAGCGGCGACTTCATCACGAGGGGAACCACTAAGAGCTCGCCGGAGCGGAGCACGAGGCTTCTCGCCCGGCCCAATGAGTTACCGGCTTCAAGTAGTCACTGGCTTTGACATCCTCATGGGACGAGCGTCAGGAGAAAAATCGTTCATAACTCAGCGATTTCCTCCAAAAAATATTTTACAACACGCTTTCCTACGATAGAGATGTCGCGAGCAAACTCGACATATTTCACTCGAGGAAGCAGCTCGAAAACACTCTGGAGTAGAAAGAGATTCAAACAAATCTTCCATGCGACGGACGGCGCTTTCGGCTTTCCATGCTCGGAGAGTGGGTTTCGGTCTAATTTGGACGATTTAAAGTTCGCTAAAGCTCCCAGATGGTTCTTGAGTGTTCCGTTTCCCCATTCCAAGCGGAGCAGAGTCACAACCATCTGGGAAGTTTTCGTGCGAGCTGAACGCAAACGATGAACTCGTTTCTCTCTGATCGGTTGAGCGGAAAACAGGGATGCCGGCCACAAAGTTGCTCCTAGATGGACACATGCTCGCCTTTCCTTGATTAAACAGAGTTAACGAACTGCTTTGGAGCGTTTGAAACTCATTTTCTTGACAGGACAACTAACAGCCAGGATACTCCGAAGAGGAACAGGACCAGTCCTGAGAGATCCTCGGCCAGGAGCAAGGGATACCTCATTTCCCACAAAAGGTTCTGACGAAACGAGACTCAGTTACCCGATGAGTTCTATTTCGGATGAGTTCGTTTCGAGCGCATGGACAAAAAACGCTTCATTTTTTTTGTGACCGGAGTCTCCAAAACAGGGAGCCCTAGCATGCACGCTCTATCTGAACTCAATTTGAGCGATACGTGCACCGTTCGTTCATTCGTTCGGTGGATATTTTGCCCTCGAGCGTATCGCTAACGCCCAGCGATGGCCCGATAGGGAGTCCCACGGAGACGAACTTTTGGCGAAGTCGTCCAAACCCGAATCTGTGAGATACTAGCGTACACCGTATCTGAATTCATCTCTTTCTTTTTCCATTCTCTACTCATCACTTCGAGTGAACTTGCTCGACGTTGTGTCCGCCGAGTTCTCCGCATTGCGGAGTGAACACTGCGGGACTTTCCGAATAGACTCCACGCTATTCCGGGCTATCAGGGTCCCCGTCTGAGCCGGGAATGCCTAGCTAGCTTCTTCTTTCTCTATCAGCTCTTGTCAGAGAACGGCTTACTTAGAGGAGACATTTCATTCATCGACAGAGTTTTTGCGGATGGCACTTGGTCGCTAGAAAACATTGATCAACATTCTCCGGTCTCCTGCGAGATCCTTTTTGCTCCTTGGAGTGAAATACCGGGGGGCTCCCACTCGGAACGCATCGAAGTTCATGTTGAGAGAGGTCTATCTTCAGTTTTCTCGACGGAGTCCACCTGTTTCTGCTACCGAACCTACCTTCATGTTGCGCTGTACGCTCGTCATCTTGAGAGCGGCTTCTGACGATGCGAACAACTCGCGCAAAACTCTAGAGCTGAGAACAGAGCAGTTCCATCAGACATTCACACTTCATGATATGCTTCACTATCACATTCGGAGGCCAGAGTTATTCAAGTCGAACACGAACATGTAGAAACGTATGAAAGTAGAAATATATCGGATGTTTCTCTAACTCCAGGACATGTTTCGTGTCCTGGCGGCCTGGCCGACTGATTGTTAGATGTCTCTCTAGCTTAAGGATAAGGCATGTTCGAGCACTAGCGCGCCGACTACGAGCGAGCGAGCGAGAACAAACCGACGACGACCGACCGGCCTCCTGTGTCGCATCTGGAGGGCGCTTCTCAGCTGCTCTTTCTCTCGTTCGGTCCTCTCCATAATCTGGGGGTAACTTCGTAGGAAGGATAGCGTGGCGCCCCCACACGGTCATTGAGCAACACCTACGACAATCTACGATTTGGCGCTCGTGTTTGAGTGCTGCGTTCATTCATTCATTCGTTCGTGATCAGCTGAATGAGTTCGACCCATTCCCGAGAGATCTCTAACCAATTCCTCGGAATCTTCCAATTTCGGCACAATTCCTTATTTCCAGGCTCAAGCGACAACTCGTTTTTGAATCTCTAGACGGAACTATCGAATGATGGATTCCGTGGTTTGATTGAACTCATTACAAACGAACGAACCGCAAACCATGGTGTCCATGTCGGCAGTGACCACTCGACAAATTAGTTCGGATCAATGACAGCGCTTGCTCGTCGATGAGTGCACTAGTTCACTCATCGACATTTCATTGCTCTGAGCTTTCGTCCGCTTTTCAAACAAAACACGGGAAGTTTTCGAGAAATGAATCGAATTTCTGTTTTGTTTCGTTTGGGCGTCCATCGCTTGGATGAATTCATTGAATTACTCTGGGCCGCTCCTCGAAAACCTCTGGCGGAGCATCTTGACGGCGGCGCGGCGGGTTGGTCAGGGAGGCTTCACCAAAACAAGAGCGAACCCTTCTCGAAGCAGTACGGATGAACATTGAATTTCGTTAAGATAAATTATTTTCGTTTCTGCGGAGGACTCGTTTTGAAATCAGGCCGAAGCTTGAAAGACATACACAGCCCTTCCTGTTCACGAAGTTCTCGGCTCTGTGCACTGTTTGATGGATTGGGAAGAGTTTTCGGTTTTCCAATGCAAGTTTTTTGCGGAATCAGAATCAACCGTGGTCGGTGTTTACTTGCAGTGTATCTTCCCCCTCTGTCACTTCCAAACAAGCTTCGACGCAGTGAAATGATTCTCACTTTTCGGTCGGTCAGCTGCTCGTCGCCGGCTTCATTTTCCTCAGAGAAAATTTCTTCGCTACTTCTGCCTCCGAGGCATCGGTTCCGGATCGGCGCGATGACCGACTGACTGACTGACTGACTGGCGTACGCTTCAATGGGACGATCAACAACCAGAAGAACGTCGAGGGGCTTCGACGGCGCGCGGCTATGGCCGGTGTCCACGAATCAGCGTCAGTGTGTTTGTATTCGATTGACCATTAGCTGACCGACGGCCACGGAAAGCGTGAGGTTGTAACGTAAACTGCTTTCACTTGGCTTCGTTTGGATTGCCCACCACTCGTTGACAGCGCTGAGTGAGCGAGGGAGTCGATCGAAGAAGCTGCCCGCTCAATACAGAATTACAAAACTGTATTCCTGACAGACTGACGTACGTTTTCGCAAGCGCTTGCGGTCTACTCATCATCGGAGATAATTTTGATTGAAGTCCACGAATGAATACACACATCGTACTTGACGTACAGCCGATTATTGCGACCGAAAGGTTCAAGAGCACCTTTTTGATCGCGATTTCTTCTCGATGTAACATGGAATTAACGCAGAAGCGTACGGTTTTTTACAAAAATCTGGTCGAAATCGTCTTACGAAATTCGAAAATGGCGAATGCACGTGTTTCCGTACACTGATACGCTATCACTAAAGACGTTCGTAATTTTTCTTTCCGCATAGTCGGTGTGTTGTTGTTGATCGTGAGGGAAATCGATCAAAATTTCAATCCGCGCTTCTCCTCGCAATCAGCTCATTAATTATTCAAAGTGAAAACGATACGAGCTTATCGATTACGTGGCTTCTCTCCTTCTTGGAATTTTTCGGTCGGTCAGTCAGTCAGTCAGTCAGGTGGTTAGTTCGTTTGTTGGTTAGCCGTACGGGGGGAGAAAAAAAGTTGAAATAAGAGCACTGGGCCAAGGGGCGCACCCTTCTCGCGCAGTAGGATCAGACAACACCAACATCACGAATCGCCAATTATGAATCGGTTTCACGGATTGCCACGTCTCGAAGACAATTATTTCTCGACGATGGCCACTCGATTTGCTTCGTTTTCGTATTCACTGTTGAACACATCTCCGCGTCTGTCAGAAATGAGCTGCCACGAAAATTCGATCAACGGAAAAGAGTTCAGTTCCGTTATTCGAAGACGAGAGACATCGAATCTTTACGCTCATGCTTCAGTAGTGGGTGGACTTGGGTTGGACCGAGAGGGATCTTCGCGAAGACTGTAATTACACGTCGTGTAAATCACAACAAGTCGAATTGGGGCCGAGATGTAAACCGCTGACTTCGAAGTCGATGCGGCAACAACGCGAGGAGCTCAGTTGTTATATCACCGCAACGTTAGCATCATTCGATTGAAATTCTTCTTCTCCGCGTCATATGTCGTTGAAAAATTCAAATGATGACGATGCTGGAGGTGAGATAAGCGGAATGGCGTTTTATTGTTTTTCTTTTGCACTTTTTCGCCACCTTTCATGGATTCATAAAACACCGAAACTTGTGATGCTCTTTTTTTGGGCAACACAACGGCGCAACTGAATGTTGGTTCCTTGATCCGGACGCCGTCGCCGCCGCCGCCGCCGCAATCGGAGGAACGCTACACAAACGCTAATTCTGTCGGCTGATTTTTAAAACTTCGTCCATATGATGCTGATCATAAAAACGGATTTACCAAACATGGATGCAAAAATCGGACTATTGCATCGGTGTTTTTGATGAATGACTCCCAGCGTTTCCCTCGGATGTCATGACTAGGAACTCGTTCATTCATAATAGCTCATAACGGTTTTTCTCCGACATCCCTTGTTTGTTTACCGCCCAGTTTACGTGACTAAAGTTCGGTGGACGGATTTTCATTCAAAAAAAATAAGGACGAAATTCTCAGCCGGTGATCCGGCCGAACACTTGGATTTTCGATTCGGGAATCGTGTTCATAAGCCTCCAAAGATTTCCGAATCGCTCGTGGCGATTGATTTGCTCGCCTTCTTCCACCTTTTGCCACTCGTGGCGCGGAAAACTAACGGCGGAAAAGCCGCTCTTGGATCTCTGGTCGTAATGAGCTCCCTCCCACGAGCCCCGAAGTGAAAGTTCGTGAACTATGAACAGAATCAGCTGAAATTTCCCCAAACTTGAGCGGTTGCTCGGAATTCCAAGCCCACCACTTCTTGTCTATCGAGCGCTGTGGGATGTCTTTAGACATTTGCATTACTTGCGCGCATCATAGAGGCAAAAAGAGCACTTCCATAGATCCCGTTTTGGCTTTCTGGTTAGTTGCTCGTGTGACGGAGCACTTTCTCTTCTTCCGCAAAGTTTCCAAGAGCCGCGCGAGGACTTTTCGACGTCACCATGAAACCGCTAATGCCTTCCATTTGGATGAGAAGCGAAAATTCGGAACACTTTCAAATCTTTTGTCGTTCATTCTGGCGCCCTACTAAACCTTCTTTCTGCTGGCGGGAAGATCAAGGGATCGCAACACGCGTGATCTGCCAGTGATCAGCGAGCCAAGTTGGCGTGAGCTCCGACGAAGGGATGCGAGTCCGCGGGGATTCGAGTAGAACAGGAGCTAAATCTGGGTGGTAGAAATTGAAAAGTCCCAAACAAATCCACCCGGACCGGGGAGGAAGAGTTTCTTCTGTGCTGGAATTGTCGACAATGCTGGCACACCCTCGATGTGTTTCGGTGTAGTGGGCGTTCACTAAACGGATCAGATTGGATTGGCGACAATCACAATTGAATCACTGGATCGCTCAGAGAAATCCTTTTCGCACGCTTCATTCACTGCCACACGCATCGCTCGGATTCGGTAAAAACACACAGACCAAAAAGAGAGTTCTGATGGGTTTTTCTTTGCAAAATCCGCGCTCAATGCCTGATTGGTTTTCCAATACAGAACAATTGCATCTAAAGTAAACCTGGCTCGAAGCATTACCGTGGAACTGATTCACTGATTGTCGAACGGTCTCATCGTTCACTGACACGCGCGTGATTTCTCCCCACTCCTCGACATTTTGACGTCGACCTCTGATTTCGCTTCGTTTCCTCAGACATCGAGTTTTCCATTGCTCTGGATTGGGCTGACTGCTCGAGTGAACTCTGGACTGCTTTCTGACAACCGGATGAATCATCGGTTCCAGAGCCCCAAGGCCAGCCGATTCCTGACCTCGCGACTCAGAGTCAGGTTTCTCCTGAATCCTTTCTCAGGAGGTTGTCATCGATCGAGAGAGCGAACGGCATTTCCAAAGGATACAAAGAAACGTTTGGTTCGAATTCTCGGGTTTGAAACAGCGATTTCGGTTCTCTACCTAAGAGAACATCAGACATTGCACTCACCTAATAGACGACTTCACTTCGAAATCTCTCGATGGACTCCCCTCAGGGAAACTTTGTTCGTTAAGACAGCGCGTTACGCATCGTTCCAGCACAATTGCACCTTGACAAACTGTTCTAAAACACAATGATACGGCGTGAATCGAGTATCATCGTACCGCACACACAGATGATGATCACGAGAGGGGATGTGGAGAGCGTTGTGTACATTTCGAGGGACCGCGAGGGGGTCCTTGACTCGGAGAGGCAGTGGCAGATGCAGACGACGACGACCACCACCACCAACAGCCAGCACTGAGACCGCCGGCTTCGACCCCACGAGTCTCTGAATCCGCGCGTTGTTTGTTCGACTTTCCTTAGACTCGTGAGTAAACCTGACTGTTTCGAAGTTCGGTTCCCGGTGGCAAATGAGATGTGATGATCGAAATCGAGCGTTTTGCTCAGGGAATTTCAGTGAGTTTGTGTTCGTTTCGCAGTCTGCGGAGTTGCTTCGCAAGTCTTTTGAAAATTTCCGGAGATAGCTCTCCTCTTGTGTGTCGAGCGCGACGGTGAGAATTCCACGATGTAGACCAAGAACCGTTGAAGTTTTGAAATTCAAAACAAAGACGAATAAAGACGTGAACATGTCATTCCTAAATCTGCAATGTGTCCTCTTTCTGTAGCTGGTGAATACATATAGATAGAGCAGTTTGTATTCGTAACGAAACTTTATTAAAATATATAAAGATCATCATCATTCCATCTACAGCGATCGTGGAACGTCGAAATCTGCGTCTCAAGATTTGAGCAGCGCACGAGTCTGTGGGTAATCCAGGAAAGCAGTGATGGATTCTTTCAATTTCGCTTCTATTGGCGAAGCCATCAGCTGTGTCATTCGCGGCAAGACCATGTTAGCGATCAGTCGCATGGGATTCGAGAACCACCAGAAACCAGTGAATTGCGTGATTTGGACCGGGCCCCGGATCGAAACCTGGAAATCGGAAAAACGATGATCAGCTGGTGTGTCAAGAAACTTTTCAAAGATTCACGAATCTATCGTTGTAGATCAAGATTCGATTTTTCCATGAGCTCGGTTTGCGCAACAAATACAGGAGCGGATGGGTCTTCGTTCCTGAGAATTTCTTTCCAGACAGAGTTAGGGAAGCACGAAATCAACCCGAATCGAGGGCCGACATTTCAAATCGAACAACAGCATCGAATCCCTCTGGAGAGAATTCAGATTCGATATTCATGAATCCATTCGACGCTTCATGAAGGTTCCGCTGGCCGATATTTGGAAATCGATTCTAGACGATCGCGTAAATGATGACTCCAGCATCGTATTTCATGCGTTTCGACTGCTTCGAGAGTCCGGCTTCAAAAATGCGGTCTTTTTGAATGAATTCGTTTAGCCCGTGATTCCATTTCGACCGGCAGAGAGTGCCGAAGTCGAAATGATTCTATTTGATCGCGCGGCGATCGAAGTAAACAAGATTCCAACCTGTTGCCTCTCGAGTGTTCTATCTCGGAGGTCGTATTGAACGGCGGCCAATGAATCGGCGGAAAACTTTTAGATAGATGGAAATAGTCTTCAGCGAAGGATTTTGCTCGAAAGGAATTGTATGTTCTCGAAGAAAGCGGATCGATTCGTTGCCGTGGAGATGCGTCGCATTCCTGAACAGTCCACTGTGCATTCGTGTCGTTGTTCAGCTGCCGATCACACGTAGCCACTTCCGAGCTAGCGCGGACGGAAGCTCAACACCTGCGAAGATGAGCCGAGGAAAGCAGCTGGTGATGTTGGTCACTCTCCTCATCGTCTACATCATCGTGTTCTCCATATTCCTCTATTACCATCTCTAGACGGATGCATCGTGGCTGCTGGCTGAGCAGCATCTCTCATCGGAGTGGACGTTCTTCAACCCTGCCTCTGCCTTCTGAACTCTAAGGACAACAGCGTGCAAAATGTAAATCCTCTTGTCAAGTCTCACCGCACGTCTCCCAACTCGCAAATGCACCTGATGGAGTTTCGAAGTCACAGGGTCGATTTTGTTGTGCATTCCGCAGAATAAATGTTTGTTACGCTGTTATTCATCTAGAACCGCGTTTTCTATTCTTTCGACTTTCGATTCCGATTGTGGTAATCTACTTGTCGAATCCGCAAAGGTTAAGTGATGCTTTGGGACATTTCTCTCATCTGGACACTTACTTTGACGTCTTCTAGGGTGAGGGTAAACAATGGAGTGTTCACGTGCTCCCCCCGCATCAAAAGACTGACGTCCACGTTTTCCATGGTTCCCTCAATGATTCCGGCGATCCTAGCGATGGTCAGATACTGGCCGCTGAGACTCAGGTTCCTCCATGGTCCCAACGTCACGTTTGCTATGATCTTGTGGGGAGCTCCGTCAGCTGTGAAATCGATTTCGAAGTTAGCATCAGGATTTGTATACTCTTTTTTTGTGTTTTTATTTTTCGTTTAGTGTTTATATTTTTTTTTTTTTTTTTGTTTTTTTCTTTTTCTTTTTTTATTCTTTATTAGATTTCGCTTATTGTTATTTGTTATTTTTATTTTATAGTTCTTGTTTTTAGTTCTTTTCTTTTTTTTTTTTGTTTTTTCTCCCTCTTTTTTTTTCTTTGATTTCTTAAATTTTTTGAGTGTGTGTTTTGGTTTTTCTTTTTTTTAGAGCCATATAAGTATAACAGATTCTACGCATATCTTCGCCGTCACTAGTTTGAGTTTCGACGGAAATCAAGAAAAACAAAACTGTAATCACCTGTCCATTTTCCTGTCAACGAAAGCATTGATTGATGGGTCTGTCCTGTACGGGATCCCCGAATCTTTGAATTCAGCCTGCAAGACTTCCGTGTCAGGATAGGAAAAGACACTTGGCGAAATGAAGCACCCTGGAATGTGGAAAATTGGCCGATTAGAATGCCAATCTTTCTTCAAGGGTTTTTAGGTTTGGAATCGCCTCAACGGAAAGGATCCTCGTTTCACATCTGCTGCGCCAGCAGTGTCCCGTTGGAGTTACGAAAGCAGTGCTGGCACTCGTGAGCACCGAGGCGCGCTGAAGTCCACCTGTTCACACTCATTTAAGCTTACCGAGAGCCACCAATCCATAAACACTCATTGCTGCATGTGCCATCATGTTGCCTCTGACGGTTTTACGGTAATCTATGGAGTTCTTATATGTATCAATCGGTCACGACCTTGCGGCGCTCAGGCATCAGGAGAATCGGTGAGCGTGGACACTTTCTGGGTTCAGCGGTCCGTGACAATTAGTGTCACCTAAATCGCAATCCGCGCTGCAAGGTTTCTGTTCGTTCGAGATAGTCTCCCAAACCAGAACTTCGATTTGGCTTCAATCACATGTCTGCTCCAATTCATCAATATAAGCAGCTTCTCCTTTGCAGCCAGTTACGTCGAAGGTTACTCAACCGATGCTCCCCGAATATCACTCATGAGGCTACGAATCGGACATATCAATCGAGATTCCAGGAGGACTAAGGGTCGGTCTGTTTAGTGAATTGATGATCATGGCTACGGTTGAGTTTTCTATGACATTCGCGTAAGGTTTCAATTTCCTCACTGTATCCATCGCGGAAGAAAATCGGATTCGAGGATTGTTTTTACCTCAAGTCGAAAACAAACCTCCTGACCTCACTTCACTCGAGGAAATTATTCGTCACTTTAGCGGAAGAGTTGCGTTGCAAAGCCTCTTGAATGTTCCCAAAATAGACTCTATAATCACCACCCTGTCTGCTCAGGGGTCGAAAAAGACAATTTCGTCTGAAAAATTGAAACTTCATCGCACTTGAAGGCTGCTATCAACAGCGCCCTGGCAACAGGGAGCATCCAGATACCTCCAAGACATCTTCAGGTTAGGATGCACAACGGAGTCGTTATCTCAATGGAGGTGAGTTTACATTTCTGCGTCTCAAGGCATGTGGAAAGCGTCGGCGTGCTCATTGAGATCTGTCCTCGTGGGTTTTTCTAAATTTTTAATTCCACTGCTCCACCTGCCAATAATCTAAAGACCGAATCGCTGTTCACTCAGACCTTGGATTATGCGGATTACAAGAGACGGGCTTCTATGGAGCGCAAAAGAGTTTATCTTCCCGGCTTGGACTTCCTTTTCGGCATGCTGTACATTGCATCGGTGGGATTTCTGGTGCGCAACCGTGAAGGAAAGTTCCGACGACCGAAGTGGTGAGTCCTGGACCTTCTCAAGGCGTCAGGAAGTCATTTTCGATGTATTGGTTGTTCGATTGGATTTTTAACGCGGAAATATCAACATTTTCCACAGCTACTGGCTGTACTCCATCTTCTCCATTGTGCACACCGTGCTCGCCTTCTACGGAATGTATCACTTCGCTATCCTCACATCTCAGCTGCAAGAGGTCAGCCATTCGAAGTCGTGATTGAACACCAAGGAAATCAGAGTTTGTGAAATGATTGAAGACCTGATGTTCAGCCATCGCCATCTGAGACAATGGTTATGAATTCATCTCTTACGCTTCGACTTCATTCAGGTCACTTCGAATGATCGCCACATGACCGACTCCGTGGCTTTGAGGCTCATCTTCGCGTGCATCTTCACTCAATTCGCGAACGCCGTGCTCTCCAAAATCGTCACTTGCATAACGAATGAGACGCGCCGGAAGTACTACACGGAAATGGAGCTCGCTTACGTCGACATTTGCGGAGGTAAGGAACCCAGCTTTGCGGTGATGTGTTATTGCGGTTCCGACAAGGTCTCTCTTCGCTTGGAACTCGTCCTTCAGATGTTCGAAAGTTATTCGCTCCTTTCAGACAATCCTCGCGCTAAACTGCTGATCTGGGCACACATGACTATAGCCATGCTACTTCATTGCGCCGTGTTCGCCGTGTCGCTCTCGTTCACCACTATGCAGGAGTTTCGAAGTCTGTACGGGCCGTACACATCTTGGTTCCCGATTGCTTCAGAAATAATGTTCGCTTTCATGATCTACTCCGCCTTCAGCATGAGTACCGTGGCAAACGCCACCTCTCTGGTCCTCGTTCAGTCCGCCTGCACTCTGACTGAGATCAACCGGAGCCTGAACTCAAAACTTAGAACTGTACGATCACAGTTCGTGATTCTTTCGTTTTTTTTTTGAATCTTGAACATCATGTGATATGCAATCCTCGTACTCTGGGAAACTGGCATCTTGGACTTCTCCAGGTGACCTCTGCACCTCACACGCGCTGGTGGTTGACGAAAGACGCCGATCTGCTGCTGGAACGATATCGTCGCCTTTTCAGACTCTACGGAGACTTCAAACAGCTTCTGAGCTTCAGGGTTTTCAGTCAGTTTTCTGTCACAACACTGAATCTCGTGATCACCGCCTACATTCACTACATGGACGAAGGCAACATCTCCCAAACGAAAATCCACACGATCAGCGCAAACGTCTTGTTCTTTGCTCTCTTATTCTGGTCAGCGTATGAGATCCACAGAATGAAAACTAAGGTTTGTAACTCTCACTTCTGACAACGAAAATTCGAAAGTTAGATGTCACTGTTCAGCAGTCAATGCAGTAAATGATAACACATTACTTTCGACATTCCCTAGGCCGAAGTCCCGGTCCAGCTGTTGAGCTCATCGAAGTTCCTCCCGAGCGATGCTCAAAGAGTTGACGAGGTACAGCTTCCCTCGGATCGATTCTCTCATAACACGAAAATATTTCCTTGTTCACAGCCACGAGATTTTCTTACAGCTTCGAATGTTCATTATCATGTGGCAGTCTCAAGACGTGAGAATATCTGCCTCGGGCTTCTTCACTGTTGACCTTTCGCTTATCGTAACGGTTCGTTTCAGCATATGCCAAAGCGCTCCTCCGAGATCGCCATCTGCCAGTTCATTTTTCCTCCGATTTCACCAACTTTTCTTCCGCAGATCATCAGCACTGTGGTGACCTACACTGTGATACTCGTCCAGGTGAAATCGTATCGACCTTGCTTCACCGATTATCTCTGCAATTGCAACTTCACGAAAGCTTGCTAATCCATCGGAACCATTTCCCTGATCCTCGCCGGAACGCCGAGGAGAGTTGAAGATTATGAGAGATGTGTTAAGGATTCCAAGATTCTTCTCCTCCATGCTTCTCGTGAACAATAAACTTCGAATAAAGTTGTTTTACGACTTGAGTTCTCTTCTGGCTTTGTAAATACTGACTCCAGCCAAACTCCTCCTCTCAAAAACATCCTCGTGGTTTCTTCACGAGGGATAATTTCATCCTTAAATGAATCCGCTTTCAAATGGTCATGGAGCAGGGCAAATTTTGAAGGTATAACGAAATACAGCGCGTTCAGTAGAACTGTCGAAACGCTCATTTAGAAAACTCCATGTTACACATGAGCACAAGAAACTCTCGAGTTCGTGTCCACGAAAGCAAGTTCGTCAATTAAATTCACAGCATTCGTGAGGAAACTACAGAGTGGAAATAGAAATTTTCTCTCAAATGAAGTTCCTCCACTACGGGGTGGGCGAGACAGCAGCGAATTTCTCGCCGGGAACTATACTTCAAAGTTCCGCGGCCCAAGGTGAGTCACACTGACAATGAGAATAAAGGCGACTCCTCTGCTAAGAAGTCGAGGCATCCCGACGCCTTGTTTTCCGAGTAGTCCGATCGACAAGTATTCAAACGACCCTCGCGGAGGTCCGCGATGCGAACGATAGTTTCCACAAGCATCAACAGTGAAGTCGGTTCAATCGCAGCATTTTCTCAGGATTTTAAACTCCCGGTGTTATCTGTGACAATTCGAAGTCCGGGTCCGTTAGAATCGACTCTCGGACTGCACACGCCTCGATCGACAAACTTTCTGAATGGGAAACTTTCTCTTCGTCCACGAACGAACTTATTCAGATAAACGAAAAGATCTGGCGAGAAAATTCATAAGAGGATTCAGAGTCTTCTCCTTCAATGATGGCGGAATTCAAGTTTTTGGGAAACGACCCATTCGTATGATTGAGACCTGATTTCCTAAATCTGATCTCAAGTATTGATGAACCTCGAAGTTGGTCGTACTTCTGTGATGATCTCCCTCCAAGTCAGAGCGAATGAGCATGCCAAAAGTGAAACGCGATAATTTTCGTTAATTTATGGACACAGATCGCTTGCCGCTTCATCGTGTGTTCATTTTTCTTAGAGTTGAAGAGGACGGCTTGATGGATTTGGGAGAATCATTTATTTCCGAATGCTATCGTTATGTACACATCTATCTCCGTAATTTCCCCAGCAGTAAAACTTTAATTCAATTGAGGTTTGCAAGCACATCCCGGACAGAGATGTAGGGTTGCGTGGATGAAGATATCGCAGTCGAGACAGAAGTCTTCTTTGCACTTTTCACATTTATACATGTTCTGACCTTCGACTTCACACTGGCACGAAAAACAGCTCCTGAAAGCGCAAAATCGTACAAAATTTGTCAGGATGAATCGGTCATGTGACAGATCTGCCAGATTCCATATCGTTTTGAAGCAAATTATTGTTGGGTAATAATCCAAATAATATTAATCTGCCATGTGGCATGTCAGTGCTCTGGACAAAATAAATGAACTTGATATTGAACTAGCATTCATATGAACATCGCAGTCGATGTGTCTCACCGAACATCTCCTTTCAGAAGATGAGTTTCCTGAAAATTGTCCATTGGAAAGAGGTGGTGGTAGCTCCGAGCCAGATGTGGGGCTGAGACGAGTGTGAGGCCACAGATTCTGCACTCGGCGGGGAGTTCGCAGTATTTCGATTTACATTGTGGGCACAGATAGCCTCCAGTCGTGATGTGCGCTTTTTCCGCAGTCGATGTTTCAAGATGACTTAAATTGACGATGTCAAACATTAATCTGCTGATTCCGAGGCATCAGGTGATATTTCTCGGCTGTATTTGGAAAGAGTGAGAGAGCTCTGATTTGATTTCGAAATCAAACGTTGTGGAGAAAGTTGGTACCATTGGCAAAGAGCTGGGGTATCCTCTAGGTCGCTTTTGTGAAATGGGAAGCCCATTCTGACCATCGAGCACTCGATGTTGTTCAGCGCGGGCGGAGGCAGGAGATGGTTTGCAAGAAGCTCCCGCAGATGTTCTTCATCCACAACTATGTGGTAACTCCCACCTAGAAGGAGTAGTTTGTAGCAGAGGTATGAAGTGAGAGTTTCGATCCTCTCAACGGACGAATCCCATCCATTCCTTACCGGTGATTTGTGTTAGCTGTCGACAAACGTACACCTCGGCAGCGAGTCCGATTACAGAACACCGCAGACCGAGTTTCTTCGCTTCTTCGATAGTTTCATTGATGTCTGTCGGATCACAAGTTGTCAGACTTCCCATGATGACGACCACTTCACGGCTACTATGAGCTGGCATGTGCCTGCATAACGACAAATTGGAAACTCGCAATCGCTCCGATCGAGAAGCAGGCTGGGAAACTTCGAGCAGAATTCCGATATGAATTATCCAGAAGAGATTTCCGCAGTATGTACTCACTGGAGAACGGCTGCAGCCATGCTGATGCTGTTCTGGAGGCTTGGTTCCCCACTAGGCAGCCTGTCTTTGATCTTGGCCAATCCCTCCTTGTGTTTGAGAGGGTTTCCGCTGAGGTCTGAGATCTGTTGTGGAAAACGCACAACATGTTCGTCAAGCAATTCCTGTCCAAGGGTCTAGATTCCCCAGAGAAGCAAAACATCAATTTTCTGCGAATCGTTACGTGTTCGCCGTGTCATGCTTACCTTCTCAGCTCGCTTGTTGCATGTCGCGATGATTGCCAATTGAGATATGGGATTTTCATCGTAAAAACGGTCGACGAAGTCCTCCATGAGATGCAGTACACACTGAATTCTCGACGGCCGCAAATCGTTGCTGTTCATTGAAGCCGAGAGATCGAGCACAACATACAAATGCCGCATCTTATAAAAGTGAACTTTAACATCGTATCTCACACTTTTGGCGTAATCTGAGATAACACAAGGACAGAATTGAAGGGAAGGGCAACAATCGGTTCATTGAAACTCGAATCCAAGTATCTCACCATTCCCAGACGGACATTCTTCTGCAGTAACAAATGCTGCCGCCGCGTTTTGTGAACAATTTCTTGGACACTCGCTTGAAGATTCCCACTTTCATCTTCTCGGATCGCTTCCCTGGAAAAAGAAGGGTTCTCTGACGTTTGCCAAACTCCCCAATAGCTGTTCATAGGCCCGAAGAACTATCCAAATCGAATCTCAAGATAGATTCTTACCATGTTCGTTCGTATTCCGACTCCCAACGGTAACCGTCCTGCTGCTCATCGTCGTCCGCCATCGTGTCTGAATCCTGATGTTTTATATGAGCCTATAAGTTTCGTTGAATCACACTTCTGTCTGAATCGCAACGAGGGACCGAGAACCTCGGCCCTCGAACCTCTTTGCCCTCAATTTATCAAAAGAACTTCAAAGGACACCACTGTAAGTCGATCTCTCAACGCAGAGAGGTTTCTCTAGTTGACCGGTTTCGACAATTGTCGACGCGACAACGTGCGAGTCGGGATGGGCGATTTCAGAGCACGGGAGAACTTACCGTGTAACACTTCCCGGTTCCGCTCAAAAGCGAACAACGTTGCTTTGTTTGTAAACAAAAAACCCTCTCTCACTGTCCGCTGTCGATCGAAGTGACACCTGAACCGCGCGAAAATCTCAGGACACTATCTTCCTTGTTTCCAACTATTGAAGCTGTGATCTAAACTTTGAGTTGACGAGGGTATCATTGAAAGTGCTTTCAGAGACTCTCGATCGACTCTGATGACGGGTCCGTGAAGGAGAGCAAGAACTTTTTTGGGACATCCCACGACTGAGTATTATATTGATCCGTCCTCAATTTCGAGAGTCAGGAGAATAGCGGGATTTTGTACATATTCTGATTCTGAAAAGTGTCGAAGAAGCGTCCGAAAAATGAGAGGAAGTTTACATAAATCGCATAGGCGTCCGTCAATCGCGGCTGAAGAGCTTCAAAAAAGTGAATCTCATATAAGTTCTTGACTTATAGTAAGGCTTTTGATCTGATGTTGTTTGTTTCGTTTCGGTGGTCCGGAAGATGGACGTCGAAGTTCGAGAACTGCGATGCGCCGTAACGCATCTAAAAGGTCACCGACTCGGGCGGATCTGTAGAGAAATGAATCCCATTCCAGTGTTCCCACCAGCCGACGTTGTACACATTGCGTCAACACCATTCTCGTGTGAAATTTTCAGGGTCAAGTCAAGCTGTAGTCCGGGAACTGTAGTAATAAGGAACATTTTGTCCCACTTTGTGCAATGGGTCAGCGTTTGTTGCGGTGCTCAGCTTGCTAACGCCGAACAGTGATGCCGATCGCGAAAAAATCATAATTTTTGATCAGGCGCGGCACTAGGGGGTAGCTATAATAGCTGAGGCTTCCCAATTTTCCGTAGTCGGAAGCTCAAGTTTCCCGAATCAAATAGGAATCGTGTCCTCAATGGCTTACCCATTGTTCTGCTTCTCATTGAATCAACATGTCGGGGCACTTTGAGGTCCGAGAGTCTCATAGTATAGACCGAGCTTCCTTGCCCCACAAGTTGAACAGATCAAGCTTCCCGAAGGAGAAAAGCTGGCGCCGCGCCTGTTTTCGATGCTAAGTAGTGACCAATTTTCATGAAGATCCTTCAGATTGAGCGGAGGGCAAGGGTGCTCCTTCGAACCTATCTGACAACTTTTTCGCCCCTGTACGATGGTCTACAGCAAGATTCTCCTCTGAAAAGGCCAGAATCAATAGACGGGTCCGCGTTTTGGTGGTACCGTCGGAAATCTCGCTTCATTCTATTTTTTTTCAAATATTCCACGATACCGCTCGGTAGAGTGGATATCGTTTACCCCGAATATGTGTCGATTTTGCACAGTGGTGAGAAATTTTTGTTTCATGACAGGCCTATCATACCCCTCGTGCATGAGGCTACCCATTACCAGTATCACAGCCATCGTCCATACCTGTTTCGATTCGGCCGCAATGGTAAACAATATATTCATATCAAGCAACATATTCAAAACGCCAACTTCCCGGCATCACAGAACCGGAGAATACCGAAAACAAGCGAAAAACACTCCAGACTCGAGAATCTCACCGCGTTAATTACAATTATTCATCAGAGCCCCCCCGTAGATTACCATAAACCATAAACACACAAACTCATTAGAAAGGACGACGGGATAAGTATTCACGTAACATTTATTCGTCTCTGAGAAGCTCTATCACTTGTTCGGGTAGTTCAGTAACTTTCTTGGGAAGTTCTCTCCGCTTGGTGTTCAGATACGGGTCGGAAAGCGCCAGCATTCTGTTGAAAACTTCGCGATTCGTTACCCCACGAGCGTGTTTCATCGCGTTACACGCCCTGAACTGTTTATAGAGCTTGTTTGTAGCTTCCTGAGCTTCTTCGCTCAGAGCTCCCACCGGCTGAAGAGCATGTTCCACAATTGCTGGCCCGTGAATTAGGAGCTTGTGCACTGTGATAGGCATGTAGTACCATCCGTTGACTCTCACAAACAACTCAGCCGTGTCGTCGCAGTACTTCTTGAACGCCTCAACGTTGATCAGCCGATTACAGTTGATGGTCTCTAGGATTATGTACAGTCTTAAAATCAGTTCCTCGTCCACCTTAGTTATCCGAGCGGTTTCCGAATAGTTCTTGAAGAACCTGCGCGCTGTATTCCCGTCGTAGGTGGCCTCCGCGCCTGGTGAAGTTTCGAAAAGGACCAGCCCGAGCTGAGTCCTGAACTCTTCCTTCATTTGCTCCTTGCGTAGTTTACGTTTTGGATCATTCTCCGTATCACACGCCCAGGTTTTGAAAGGCATGTTACACGCAATCTTCAGAATACACTCCATTGTATCGATTCGCGCGTGGAGTGGTGACATTCCATAATCTAGAGACTGCGGATTCACGGGGCGACGGCGAACTTGTTCCAATTCGTTCATCAACAGCGGCGTCGCCTCGCACATCGGACAACAATTTGTCCTCTGGTTTTCGAGCAGCGCGTTCGCGACTTTCCCGTCGATCATTGATAGAACGAGGCTGTGACTCACGTTGAACTTCTTCCCGTCAATTTCGAATTCTGAAGCAACGATACGGCTTATTTCTTCCTGTCTCTCTTCGACTTGCTGCTTAACGAATTCTGTCGTTTCTTTCGCAAAGATGAAGCTGATGGGCCTGCAGAGTAGAGTTGATGATGGTCTCGGATTCGTCCAAACGATTCGTCCTGTTGCTGTGTCCTTGAGTTCAAGAGGCACCACAGAAGTCGTGAAGACGCTTCCATCAGAAATCGTCCCGTCAGATAATCGCTGCTTTTATTTCGAATGTCCAGACGACCCGTCGCAGCCCCATTTGGACGTTAGAGTTAGGCGCGATGGCATCCCAGATATTTCAACTGCTGATAGGGATTTCACAAGGCGTCTTCCAGTATGGTTCATCATCGGTTGAAGTGGAACCTTGGCGTAGTAGTCAGATGTCTCCACCCCGTCCGGATAACATTCTCTTTTTGCTTGCAAGACTTTCTTGTACGATGGGTACAGTTTGTTGCCAATGGCTTCGGCAGTGAGCCGCTGCCGCATATAGTCCAGCTTTGACATCCTCGTATCAAGCAGTAAAGCGAGAGCTGCTGTTGGATCCAGAGTCTGTGCTTTGGAAGCCGGTGTGAGCCGGAAGGCTTCTTCGATCACGGCGTCTCCGAACTGCTGTCGAAGCTCTTCCGCTTTGTATCGTTTCGTTTTTCGGGTGCAATCTTCGAATTCTTTGGTCGGGCGTCCACGTTTTCTTCCTACGACGACATCTGGCTCAGGTGCATCCGATGGTCCTTCGGCATCTTGCACCTCGATATTCACAATCGAATTCCGTTTCAGCCAATTCAGGTTATCCTTGTTTTCCTTGAATTTGTTCCTGTTTCTATGAGCTTTCGCCCATTTCTTATTGAATTCGGGTAGAAGAGTTTGGCTGACGTGCCTTCGGACCGGTTTCCAATCTTCTTTGTTGATCATCGTGTAGCGATTCTGTAGTGCTTCCATGATAGCATCGAGTCTATGCTTACTCTGAAGGATGATGTCCATGACATCCTGATTACTGATGACGAGTTGCACTTCTTTCATGATTCCGCGAGCAGAATGGACGAACTCACTATTGGGGATGGCAACGGGGATTCCTCAATGCTCGCTAGCTCTTTGGTTCATGCACGGGCGCGGACACTCACAAATAGAGACTTTCAGGAGGACACCGTACGAGTAGTATTTGATTTTATTGGAGTGAGACTTGCCTTTTTGTGAGCTTAATGAGAGAGGGATATCGTGCGCCTGGTTTCTACCTGGAGCCACCTTTCTAATGAGTTTGTGTGGTTATGGTAGTCTACGAGTTGGGTCTTGATGAATGATTGTAATTAATGAAAGCAGAGCTCCTCATTCGAATCCCACTGCGGTTTTTCGCGCGGGGACGGCTTTGTTGTTTGGGTTTCGCTGCTATTGGATGATGATTGTGATCACTCCCTATGGCATGGATCTCTTCAGACGCGCTGAGAAAATCTCGAGTCCGGAGTGTTTTTTTCGCTCGTTTTCGGTATAACCCGGTTGTGTAAAGCCAAAACATGAGTTCTTCGAATATATATGAGCTTTTAANAGTCAGCAGCGTTATTCTCGGTGGCAACGACGCTCAAGAGCGGGAAGAAGCAGCAAAGGATCCGAGCAGTCCCGAACCCATTGAAATGATTGCTTAGGTGATGCCAACTCGACACGGAACTGAATTGGGAAATAAAGATTTTTTGAAGAATCGAAAAACTTCGCTCAATCTTTGATTTCCTTTGAACCTTAATTCTCCGAGCACAAGCTCCGCCTTTGGATCGGTATTTTCGTGTCATGGCAAATAACTCGGCAGAATATGCTCAATTCATAATTTTTCACTGCACTCCGTGAACCCCCAGAGACCGCCTCTCACCGACTCTGATGCAACACTTCAGACCGCCATGGACACCAGAGGGCTACGCTAGATGATCTCGCATTGCTGCAACCAACGCGCTGTTGATCATTTTGTTGGACTCCAGCGACTCGTTTCGAGAACTTCAGCCGCCACTCGTCTCACACAAACATTCCTTTCGATCGCAACAAGTATCTTGTTGGTGTGTTCTTATTGGTCGTGAAAAAGTTGTCAGAATCGATTTATGGAATCGGATTCCACAAGGACGGACTCGGAGGCGTGGAGTAGCTTAGATGGTCCCGCACCCTCCGATCGATGCCGATCCAAAGCACAACCATGAAAGAATCCAAACACCCTCGATTTATTCCCATTCGGACGATTGTTCACTTTTTTGTGAGCCTGAAGACTACCACCTTGCTCTAACGCCACGCTCTAGTTGTATCTCTAACATGCATAATCCATTCTGGGACCATTTCGGAAACAATCGAGTGTGTCGGAATCTCATTCCGACGTGTTCCTCAAAACCATTCGTGACGATTATCCTTCGTTCTTTTCCATGCGAACACCTCCATTGAATGTCAAGTGAAGTTTCGATCGTTATTCAGAGCCGAACATTATCATTCGATGAATAGAGTTTCGTAGGTCAGCTAGCTGACGAGGAGGTGATTCCGCAGCGTTTGCAGTGTTCGAGAGATGCTCGTTTCATGATTTCTTCTCTCCAGAGTAGACATCCGAACCTTACTGAAGGTACCAAGGTGCCTCAGTTACCTTATTCAAACCTTAGTAAATCATTAAGGTCCTAAGGACTCAGGTAATTAAGGTACCTTAGTACCTTCAGTAATGTTCGGATGTCTACTCCAGAGAGAACTCCAATGGCTTCCCACTGCTCCAAGAGACTCGGACAAACATGTCTCAACCTCGAATAGGTTTCCTCCTCGATCCTTCGATTCATCTCGTCGTTGAGGTGATTCTTCCAGTCGTGCACAACTCCTTTCCGGATCAGAAAAGACCCATGCTCAGCAAAGAGAGTTTTCATTTTTTTGAAGGACGAGAGTTCGGCGACCTGTCGAATGAAAGCGGACCCTTGAGGCCATGTTATAGCGCCTACACAGAGATTTACATGAGGTTTCTATGACATTCCGCATACTCTGACTTTCGGCGGGCTCGCGGGGACGCTATCATAGTGAAGTAGTGTAAACTCTCATAAAGGGGGAAAGGCAATGGAGCCGATCCGGAAAACGAAGTTCAGTGAGCTAACCTCTTTCGCTCCATCTCCTTTCAGCTTTTCTCCCCATTCACCTCCGATGAAAACGCCGATTCTGGATAATTCGCAAAGAATATTTCCTCCATATCTTCGTAGGTCACAAGCAACACATTTTCCTCCGCAATCATCGGATACCGAATCATCGGATTGCGAAGGGACATTCTCGAACATCTTGATTCTGTTGAGGAGCACTGATTAGTCATCGATTATTTGAAAATGTGTGTGGTGTGATTTCTGAGGCGCTAACAGGGACATGGGAGCCGTCCTTGTGGGTAAGACAATAGCTGCCCGCTGAATATACTCCAATCCGTGTTTCTCCACTCTGCAATCGGTTCTGACACGCTGTAGTTTTACGGGTATTTCACGTCATCACTAAAACGAGCTGTCACCTTTCTATGAACTTTCGCGTTGCTTTGTTGAGTCCTCTGTCTGAATTTATCATCACAGAACTCATTCATCCCGATTGGATTCGCGGCTTCAGATTTGATGGTCAGAATGACTGAATCGTTCAGTCGTCTTTCAGATTCGGGAAGACCGTTCATTGCGGAGATCATTTTCAGTGACGAAGCCCCCCTCCAGCGTGTGGGAGTTGTTGGCATATCCAAGAACAATGCATGGTCAACTGAGGCTATAAAAGCAACTAGATAGAAATAAACCTCACTGAATGTAGATAACGACGTCTTGGTCATCACTTGAGCTCTAGGTTACGCCTTGGTCTGTTCCTGCGTTTGGGGTCAACAGGTTATGGGCCCAGACTCTTGGCTGGCCTAGAAAAGCAGTTTTGAGCTTGCGTCGTCGCGTGATTCGGTAACGGTGCGAGAACATGGAAAAGCTCCAAGTTACCAAGTTTGATGGGAAGCATGACTTCCTAGTGTGGAAGACCCAAGTCCAAGCCTATCTCGAGTCAAACGGATGGTTCGAGGCAATAGAGGACGATCAACAGGCAGGAACTGCTACTCCCTCGGGAGCGTCGCCTGTGAAGGAGCTTGCGGGAACGTCGAAGACGACAGCCTCAAAAAAGGATGCTAAGTGCAGAGCAGTCATTCTTAACGCGCTTGAGACCCCGGTCGTACGCGCCGTTATGACCATGAAGAGTGCGAAGGACATGTGGATCAGACTGATCACCTTGTATGAGTCTAAATCGAAGCTGTCGGTGAATCTGTTGTTGCAGCAGTTCCACTCGTACAAGATGACTGATGAGATGGACATGGGAACCCACATCGCCAACGTGGAATCGTTGGCGCAGCGTCTCGAGGATCTCGGCAAGACCGTGGATGAAGAGGACATAATCGCCAAGTTGCTTCAATTGCCGAGGCGGTATAGGCATCTTGTCTCCGCTTGGGACAATTTGGATGAGGAGAAGCAAACGAAAGAGAATCTCGTCCCCCGTTTGCTGAAGGAAGAGTTGATGGAGTTTGGGAAAGAGAGAGAAGTGGCCGTGCTGGAGAAGGACTCGTTGGCTCTGGCTGCAAAAACCGGATATCAGTCAAAAACGAAGCCCAAGTCGGTGCTGAAGTGTTTCTACTGCGAGAAAGAAGGTCACAAGAAGNTCGTTGGCTCTGGCTGCAAAAACCGGATATCAGTCAAAAACGAAGCCCAAGTCGGTGCTGAAGTGTTTCTACTGCGAGAAAGAAGGTCACAAGAAGTGGCAGTGCCGAAAACTTCAAAGGGACAGGGCTCGGAACGGGAGAGGCAGGCGTGGAGGTGATAGCAGCAAAGAAGATGGTGGCACTGGGCAAAGCTCGGCTTGTTCGGCAACAGTTAGTGGACAAGAGTCGGCAGATTTTCTCTTCGGGGCGAGTTCATCACCCTCGGCAGATTCGCAAGAGGTAAGCGACATTTGGCTGGCTGACTCCGGAGCTGGACGACACATGTGCTGCCGCCGGGAGTGGTTCAGCACATATGAGGCTCTCAGAGTGAAACGGACGGTTTACACGGCAAGCACTGAGGGTGAAACTTATGGAATCGGAGTGGGAACAGTTATTGTCGAAAGTGTTGTTGAAGGCACGAGGTACCGAGTGGAAATGACCGATGTTCTCCACGTACCGAATCTGCGTCAGAATCTCGTGTCGGTAGGAACCCTCACAGGTCGAGGTTTTGAGGCAAGATACAAGGGCAACGAGATGTGTGTTGCACGCGACGGAAAAGTTCTGGTAATTGGTGATCGTACTAGTCAAAACCTCTATCAGCTCCGGCTGAATGTTCTCGTGCAGGACGCTGCGCGAGCTGTGTACGTGAACCTTGCCGCTGCAGAGCCTCAGCCTCCCGAAGTTTGGCACAAAAGACTAGGACACGTGAACTACCAGGCGCTGCGACAAGGCCTGCAGCGAGAAACACTGTCTGGAGTCAAGCTGAAGGGTGAGCTCACCTCGTCGAACTCTCCGAATGTCTGTGAGGCCTGCATTTATGGAAAGCAGTCTCGTTTGCCTTTACGCCCGTGTGATAAACGAGCGGAGATGTGCGGAGGTCTCATTCACTTCGACCTCTGCGGGCCGATGAGTACGATATCTGTTGGAGGTTACAGGTGGCTCGCCATATTCGTAGACGATTTCAGCGCCTTCCTGCTGGTCTACCCGATGAGAGAGAAGGGCGACATCATCAAGGTGATGGAAGCAGTGATCGTGGAGGTGGCGGCTAGCAACCATGTTCTGAAGATGGTTAGGAGCGACCATGCCGCAGAGTTCAAGTCGGGGAGGATGCTGGAGATTCTCAATCGGAATCGGATCAAGCATCAGTTCTCAACTCCTTATGTTGCAGCTGAGAATGGCCGAGTTGAGCGTCAGAATCGCACGGTTATCGAGACAGCGAGGGCGCTGCTTAGCGGAGCGGAGCTGCCGAAGCTGCTGTGGGATGAAGCGGCGAAGGCAGCCGGGTATCTTCGGAATCGAGCTCCGATCAAGCGTCTTCAATGGAAGACACCCTACGAGGTATGGTACGGGAAGGTACCTTCTTTGGCACATCTCCGGGTGTGGGGTTGTGTTGCGTACGTCTATGTCGAGAATGTAAAGCGAGACAAACTTGACCGAAAGAGTGAGAAGCGTGTCTTTGTTGGCTACGATGACGAATCAAGATCGTACAGGTTCTGGCTTCCGGGCACCAGGAATATCAAGGTGTCCCGAGATGTTCGATTCCATGAGATTCCGTGGAAGAAAGAGTCAGAGCAGGGTTCGAGTGGAGAGAAGAACACAGCTGTGACGCTGCCTCTAGAAGAAAGTTCCGACGAAGAAAAAGATCCAAGGAATACACCTTTATCGCCGCAGAAGGAGGCAGGAACAATGGGGACTTGTGGGACTTGTGACGGTGCCAGCGAGTCCTGTGCTGTTCGGGAACAGACGGTCGCGGACGGGAACAGCGCTTTGGACTCGAACGCGTCGAGTAGAGCGTCAGTGCGTGAGGCATTCCAGAAGGCGAGAGAGAGGATCAAGTCGTGGGTGACCCAAGAGACCATGGGAGATGACGAATGGCTGGCTGCATCGTGTGCTTATCTTGGAGATGTTGCTTCGTCAGTGAGTGATTGCCCATTGACGTTTCGCGCGGCCATGCAGGGGCCCGAGGCAGCACATTGGCAAGAGGCGGCTGATAGCGAATACAACTCGTTGATGGAAAACGGGACCTGGTCATTGGTGGAAAGGCCGAAAGGGGCAAACGTGATTCGATCGAAGTGGATTTTCAGAATCAAGTACCGACCTGATGGTTCTGTTGAGAGATATAAGGGACGCCTAGTCGCTTTGGGGTGCTCACAAAAAGAAGGCATCGATTTCTTCGAGATAAGCTCGCCGGTAACAAGACTAACATCGATAAGATGTCTATTGTCTATTGCAGCTGCGGAAGATTTGGAAATGCTGCAGTGTGATGTAACGACGGCATTCTTGTATGGCGACCTCGGAGAGGACATCTACATGTACCAACCGGAGGGGTACGATGACGCGAGCGGAAGGGTGTGCAAGCTGGAGAAATCCTTATACGGGCTCCGCCAGGCACCTTTACAATGGCACAAGAAAATCACAGGCGTCCTCAAGGAACTTGGTCTCACGTCGTGCACGAGTGACCCATGCGTTTTCGTTAGACGTCGGGATCGGCTTTACTTCGCGCTGTATGTCGACGATGGGTTATGCATCGCCCGAACGAGAGCAGTTATTGACGAGTTTCTGGGATCACTTAAAAGGTCGTTTAAGATGACTGTCAAGGAACCGGACTGTTTTCTCGGTATCGAAATCGGTCGCGATCGCAGTAGACGACAGATAAAGCTTCATCAAGCAGCCTACGTCCGGAAGATCCTCGAAAAGTTCAACCTGAAGAGTTGCAATCCGGTTGACACGCCACAAAGACCGGATCAGGTTTTCACGCGGCATGTTGATGAGGAGGGGAACAAGCTTCCGGCGCCCGATGTTCCGTACAGGCAACTCCTAGGCGCGCTGCTTTACGCCGCTATTGGAACGCGAGCGGAGATTGCCTACACGGTTAATCAATTGTCTCAGTTCTTGGCGAATCCCTCGGATGAGCATTGGTCGGCAGCTAAGCGCGTCGTGCGCTATTTGAAAGGTACTGTAGGCTTCGGGATAACATATACGGTTGGAGGCCCACAGAACTCGCTTGTTGCTTACAGTGACGCCAGTTGGGCTTCAGACCTGACTACCAGGAGGTCGGTTAGCGGAGTCTGTGTCCTCTGCAATGGCGGACTTGTTTCATGGAAGTCTCGGAAACAGACAATAGTCACTGACTCGACGGCGTACGCAGAATACGTAGCCGCGCACGAATGTTCGAGAGAGGTCGTATGGCTTCGTGGGCTGTTCGAGGAGCTGTGGATGGAACAAAGATCGCCCACCGCGCTGTTCGTTGACAATGCGGCAGCCGAAGCGCTGATCAAGGAACC